>LSAX01000005.1:1262644-2525288 GCA_001557505.1 Reticulascus tulasneorum | reverse complement strand
ACTGACATTAGACCAAGATAGCGCCCGGTAAGCGGAATCGGCCGGGTCGAAGTAGCCTGCGCGGACCAGGCCCTCATAAAGCCGCCGGAGCGCTATGTCGACCGTCTCTTCCGAGAGCAGGGACTGATTGTAGGCACCCGTGACATCCGTCGGGCGGCCAAACTCACAAACCGTGTCCGTCCCAGCCGTGTAGGCCTTGCCTGCAGCCTGGGCGGCCGTCTCGGTCCAGTTTCGATCTATGTAGAAGTTCTCGATAGCGTTGCAGTCGCTCGTGATGAACTGGTTGTGGTCGGTCCAGCCCCAGTGCTCCCGCAAGATGGTCTGCATCAAGTAGGTGCTGGCACAGGTTGGCGTGCCGTTGACCGAATTGTACGAACACATGATGGAACCGACGTTTGAATCTCGAGCGCACTGCTGAAACGGGGGCAGATAGTACTCAGCGAGATCCTGCAGACTGACGATAGCGTCAAAACTGTGCCGAATCACCCCATTCCATCTCTCGAGATCGTAGGCGGCGTAGTGCTTGCAATTTGCAATTACCTTTCGTGTAGACAAGTCACCCTCCAACCCGGCAAGAAGAGCCTTGACATAGCCTTTAATCCGCCGCGGGTCTTCGCCTGGTGTCTCTAGCCCCCGGCCCCATCGTGGGTCTTTGTACGGGTTAATGTTTGGCGTCCAAAAGTCCAACCCCGCCCGTCCCGCATTGCTGAAAGCCCTCGCCTCCGTCGACACGACGGTGGCAATCTTGTAGATCAGCTCATCGTCAAACGCAGCTGACATAGTAATAGGATTGGCGAACGATGTCGCGAAGGACCATTCGCCGGTCGGCGCGAAAGTGACACCGGGGGAGAAGGCCACACCGTGCAGCGCTTCGCTCCACCATGCGTAGGGCGGCAGTCCCAGTCTTGGAGCACCGAGGCTGTGGCTGTGCGTGCATCAGTCGATGTGTCTCATATATCACAGGATGTACGAACTCAATCAGGTTGGCCAGCTTTTCCTCGATGGTCATCGCCCTGACGAGGGCATCGGCCCGCTCTCGCGGCGAAGCGGTCGGATCGCAGACCTTGTTCGTCGCCAACGGCCCATTGATGCAGTCAGGGAACGTTACAAGAGCCGAACTGCTGGTTGCCCAGATTGATAGAAGGGCGAGCGCGCTCGCCAGCAAGATCATCTTGGCTATTCTCACGAGTCCCGCAGTCCATGTCGTAGGACGGTGGCTTCGCGGGTCCTCCCTGCTCCTTATATACGGTGGCCATGGTTGGCCACCTTTCTCAGTAAATGCGGCCTGATACATTATAATGGGTGCAATCTTTATCACATTGAGAGCACTATGGTAGTTGCTAACGGTTAATGAACGAGTTTCATCTGGAAGAGGTCTAAAAGCGGGATCGGCACTGTTCCACGCTACGTTGTGTCACTGACAGCGGGGTATTAACCTAAGTCCAGATTGTGGTGCTGTGGGCCGGGGTCCACAGACGGCATAAATGCCAACACGTCCGGGGACGATTCTTGGCGGGAGCCGGGTTTTCAGTTGGAGCTTATCCCGGAACCATCCAGGTCGCGGCGGTGGACCGAACTCGGCTCCAAGATCCGGGTTTGGATTGGTTGCCGGCGCATGTCTGATGCACACACTCCACGTTTAGAGGACAAGGGACTGATAGGTTTGGTTTCATGTTTTGAGAGACTTAATTAGAGCGTATTAACAGACAGCAGGCACAATGAACCAGAGTCAGCGCTGCAGATGCCAATCCTCATCCATCTCATGGCATCTACAGACACTGAGAATACCAGTCGTTCGAGAATTTGCAAGTAAAAGGCGCAGCGCAAATCGTGCAGCCGTCGAAGCTTTTCCCACCGCATTGACCATATCGAGCAGTCGTGCAGCCACCCTGTGTCGTTGTCGGGGCAGTGGTGGTCGTTGTCGTCGTGCTGTTAGGGGCACTCGTGGTTGTGGGGGTCTTTGTTGTCGTGCTAGTAGCAGGGCGAGTGGTAGATGTGGAAGAAGTTGGGCCGCCCTATTCATCATTAGCGACCCTAATCGCATCAATCGGCTTGAACCTACAATAATTCCAAACCACTTTAGATCTTCTATCCCCTGAACCGGGATGCTGTGCGTTATGCCCGTGCCATAGATCCCTTGCAGGTTCGGGCCATACACGAACTTCGTCCACGGGGAACTTGGTGAGTTGGGCAGTATCTGCTGCGGCGTGAGGCTGTACCCGAACACGCCTGTCCACTGCTTGATTGTCTCGTTGTAGTTTTGCGGATACAGCGTCATATCATTGCTGCCATGGTATATCTGAAGTCGAGGGCGCTCACCGGAGTAGCCAGGGTACATATCCAAAGCAGTCTGTGCCCACAGCTGTTGGGATGCAATGGAAGCACCGAGGCTGCAAGTGCTGTTCCATCCATTGACGGTGCCGGTGTAGAAGCACCCAGCCGGAACACCGGCGTAAACAACGCCGGCGGCGAACATTTCGGGGTAGGTTGCTGCAAGGACGTTCTAGATACGGTTAGATGACGCGATAGAAGAAGACCCGGGGGCGTACGGTCATCATGGCGCCGGAAGACGTCCCAGTTACAAAGACACGGCTAGCGTCGCCATTATATCTTTGCAAGGCGTATGTGACCATATTAGCGATGGAGTTACTGTCGGCGCCGCCGTTATGAGTGAGCGCCGCCGTCGACGAGACATCCCAGCAGGTCCCGCTGTAGGGAGACTCAGGGTAGATAACGATGAAGCCGTATTGGTCGGATAGTTGCGCATAAGGCGTGCCGGAGTAGTATGCTTGGGCGGTGCCGGAGCAGTAGTGGATGGCGACGATGATGGCCGGGTTGCTCGAAACGGTGTTGGGGACGTAGATGTACATTTTCGATCCTGACGTGTTTGCGCCGAAGTTAGTCACCTGTTGAAGGGAGGCGCGCTTCATGATCGCCTCGCCTTGTGCCAAGGCGACGAAGGCCGTAAGGGCGGACACGACTCGTTTAAGGAATGCCATTGAGTTAAATTTAAAGCTGAATCGTGTGCCAAACTGGCACCAGCAGGCAAGGAACTCGTCGACTTTTATAGCGCCATGAGCACCATCAGCTGCTCGACCGTGTGATGGGTTTAGGGCAGCTTGAGAGCGGACGAGATGATTCCGCATGTATTGGGTTGCATGGCTACGAACTTCGGGATTCGCTCCGGCGGTGACACCGCTCCAGTTTTCCGGCTCGGGAGTCTTGCAACTAGATTCACACTGGCAGCTGAGCGCGTTCTGCAACTCGGAGCAGCTGCAGGTCGTTCGTCATATGCGAAGTCAATAAGCATCGTTGCCCTCATCGCATAGTCTTGTAGTTGGAAGATGTGAATTAAGTTTTCAGAAACAAACAGACTTTACGCAACATATCTTTCCGGAACTCCGTCCCAGAATCGGTATGTTTCTCCAGGATAGATCGGAAAATTCTCCGCTGATCAGGCCCCGCACCTGTTTCTCGGGGGGCGGGCCAGAAGAGAACGATAGACTAAGCCGAATGTGTCAGATCGGAGACGTTTGCCGCACAATTCCTTTTTTGTCGCTGCGAAAGCCTCGTAGGTCGTACTCGGTGCTACGTCGTTCAACCTCCCGGGTGAATGGAGACGAGGTCGGCGATGTTTTGTAGGCCCAGGAGATGCGGTTACAATGGGGGTATAGTACTCTGCTTGAGCTTGACAGTATGAAACCAGCCAAAAACCTTGTCTTCAAGCAAGAACTTAAAGTTAATGACAACTTTATGTGAGGTGGTTTGAAGAATATGCTAATAAGCTGAAACCTCCAACCAGGTGGAGCTGACCACCTTCAGCGTAGTACTTACTTAAATAGTGTTCGTCATGTGCCAATGCATAGTCCAATTGAGTAAACTTGATCGGCCCTGGGAGAATATGATATATGACAAGAACCTATCGCATGTTGAGACTAGAAGATAACACGATTGTCCGAGACTTGTCCGTTACTTATGTGGGAAGGTCGAAGGGAGCCCGGATGATTGGATGGAGGAAGAGGTTTCTTGTCGATCAAGCTTCAAACGAGTCATTCTAGGATAGAAGTGATTGTGCCGTGCAGGACAGAAATATTAGATATTCAAGTAGTTTTTAGACATGATGCGTATATACATGTGTGAATAGCAAGCCGCCCCTATTGAACGCCATGCAAACGCAATGCGGGACTCAATATCGGCAGATACGAGAAACCGTGATCCGTAACCAAAAATGCTTTTGCAGGCGAAGCCTCGCCGAACACGGATATCGCAAGTGTACAATGAATTGAGCCATGTTGAATCAAAGGCTCAGCGTAAAACCCTATAAGATCTCGCTCCTCGGCTCCGCCCAATGAGTTGGAACGCCTGGAACGCAGCTAAGAGTCAGTGGCGACTACCCCCTTTTCGCCGTCCTGCACCTTTTTATCCTCCCGACTCCGTAGAGTCTTCAAACCGGTCTGATGCTCCTTGTGGTCCTTGCTGAGCCTCGTCTGCCGGATGAACAAGCTCGTCAAGAGGCCCGCAGCGGCAAATGCAACGTAGACGATGTACATGACCCGCAAACTGGTCAGATACGCCCCCTTGGCAACTCTGCCCTCCTCTCCCTGCAAGTCCGCCACTGCGGCGACGTTGGACGCCGCGTTTGATCCTGAGAGAGACTCTGCCAGTTCCGGTCCAAGCTTTTCCAAGAGGTACGGGTGCTGTTTCTGCATTTCGTTGTTGAATACGACGCCGCCAATCACGACGGACACGGCTGTCGCAATCTGGCGAATGAATCCGAAAGTGGACGTCGCCGACGCAATGTCACGTGGCTCGACGGTCGTCTGAAGCGCAATGAGCGGCGACTGGAAGTTGGGGCCGATGCCGATGCCCGCAACAATCTGGTACAAGACGATCTTGGTGAAATTTGCATTTGGCGGCAGGTTGATGAATAGACCAAAGCCCACCACTGTGATTGCCATGCCTCCGACAATGCCCCAGACGTAGTTTCCAGTCTTTCTGATCAGAACTCCCGCGGCGGCGGAGACCAAGGAAAGGGAAAGGACATATGGCAGGAGGTAGACACCAGAGAGGAGAGATGATGTGCCAAGGACGCCCTGGAAGTACAGCGGCAACCAGTAGCTCCCGGAAACAAAGACAGAGCCATGGCAGAAAGCCGTGGCGAACGCTGCGACGTTCGATCGATCGTGGAACAGTCGAAGGGGAATCACCGGGTACCTGGCGAACTTCCACTCGTTGACAATAAAGAGGCCGATGGCGACTAGGCCGAATACTATCAAGCAAACGACGGTCGGCGAGCCCCAGGGGTGCGTGACGCCGCCAAACTCCAGCCCAAGGAGTACCATGAGGGTGCCGCCGATGATGGTCAGACTGCCGATCCAATCAATGGCGGCCAGGCCCTTGTCCATCGATGTGCGAGGGTTGTGCAACTTGAGGACGAAGAACATAACCACGAAGCCAACCCCGGAGATCGGCAGGTTGATGTAAAAGCACCACCGCCATGTGACTTTGGTGGTGAACACACCGCCCACGAGTGGTCCGATGGCCGACGCGACGGCCCACACCATGCCCATCACGCCAAAGTAGACGCCCCGCTGGCGCATGGAGAAGAGATCGCTGATGCAGATGTTGACCAAGATGATGATCCCGCCGCCGCCCACGCCTTGGATCGCCCGCGCCGCGATGAGCATGGCCATGCTATTGCTCAAGCCACAGAGCAGCGAGCCGATCCAGAATATGCCGACGCCGAACAACATGATGGGCTTCCGGCCCCAGATGTCGGATATCTTGCCCCATGTCGGCACGAAAGCGGCGCTCGCCAGCATGTATGCGCTGCCGATCCATATGTAGCCCACGTTCGAGTTGAACTCCTGCGATATTGTCGGCACAGCCGTCGCGATGATGGTGATGTCGAGAGCTGCCAGGAACAGGGCGGCGGCGAGAGAGCCGACGACGAGGGTGGTCTCCAGCTTCGTCCGCCCAGCTTCGGGTTCTTCGTCTACCTGCGGGCCTTGAACGTCCTTGGCCGTGACTGCCGTGTTTTCGTGAGTGCTTGCTGCCGTCACCGACTCGGTGCTGCTGCTCGATGCATCCCGGTCAACAGCCCGTTCAACATCTTCAATCTTCTCGTCGTCGAGAACCTCCCGATCTCCCCTCCCCGTCATCTGTATCTTGGTGAATGCGTTCGTCAACGAGGGGCTCCGTACTCGGCGCCCAAAAAATAACCCCGATTCCCAGGTGGTATTCAAAATTTCAGATGAGAGGGAAATGCTAGTGGTGAGTGCCGAATGCGTATGTGCCGTCGATTAGACATCTCCAGAGCAAAGATATCATGGGACGAGAAAGGTAGGGTTCGGGGTCGGCCGAAGACAAAAGTGTCATCGTCATGGTTGCCGCCCACGACCGGCATCTCATTTCGCATCATCCGCATCAAAAAAATCGTGAAGCTAGGTCGGAAAGTGGGGTTTCTCACTGTCACTTTCACAATGTTGGTGCAGTGGTTTGGATGCCGATTTGCCGACTCGGCAAGCGACCCCAACACGAACCCATTTCCAGCGTGCAGTAACCCCGTGCCTTAGCGGAACGAGACTACCAGGTAGCTAGTCAAAATGCCCCACAAACGCCCTTCCCAACGACCTGCCCAATGCGTGGCCTTGGCTCCCAGGCGGTGTGTTGATGATGTTATGGCGGCGTCTGCCGCTTTCCAGGGCGTTCGTGCGAATCGTCGGGTATGGACCCAACATCTGAGTCATCTCGGTGACCGACACGCGGATCGGAGGTCGAGGCTGGCCGAGAGTAAGGGTCCATATGGGCCGAGCCGATGCCGCTGACGGGTCCTTCTCCCCACTTCAGCACCTCAAACGAAACCTTATTAACCAAAGCAGCTGGATGGAAGTCAAGAATCAAGGCAGCCACGCAGCGACAATGCACAGGTCACATTGGCTTTTTGCCATCTTGATGGCGCTAGGTTAGGTAGGTAAGGTAGGCAGCGGCCGACAGTGTCTTCGCCTTGTTCAAAACACTTGATGGTCCAACAAGCTCATGTCATCAATATGTCAAGAACAAAGTACCTTCAAAGTACATCGGCGTTGACTGATCTATCGGGACCGACTGCCTCATATCTGTAATTCGCAGAAGCTACTACATCTCCCCGGGGGGAGGTCTGCTTATTTATACTGTCGAATACGGACGTAGAATCTCTCACATTCTCCTCTAAATCCGTCCACCCCTTGCCTCCCTTGACTCGTCCCAAAACCTCCTCAGCACGCCCATTGGCGACTCGACTCATGTCCCTTCCATGTCCTACAAAGTCGGCAGCACGGTATTGAGCACAAAGCTTGGCTTCTTCTCTTTCACAAACTTCCATGCCTCCTTCTCGCCCAGCGTTTTAGCCGCGTAGTAGACGTCGGATGCGGTCGGCTTCTCTCCTTTGGCTGCCTGAATGCAAGTTTCGTCAATGTCGAACACTTCCTCAGTCCAATGGTCCGCCGTCGCACCAGAGCTAAACGTCAATACGACGCTCTTCATCCCCGGCACCAGTGGAGACAGTATACGGCCTGACATGGTGGCGAACAAAGATGTTCCAGAGTATGATTTGTGTTGAATTTTATTTTTGTAGTGTGCTGTCTGTCTTTGCGCCCTAGAGGCCTACTACCTGCTATCTGCTATGGAGCAAGCTCCATGTGCTTGCTCACGTGTGAAGATGCTAGATATAACAAACCCCCTCAGGGTCAACAGCGCAGCTGTTGCTCCCTGGACTTCTTCTCAGTCTGCGGGCTGCCTTGCTAGCAGTATGAAGGGAGCGTCAGCAGCTGGGAGTGCCGGCATCCAGCGCTACTACCGCCGCTTCCTAGCCCCTAGCATAGAATTTATTGATGGTCTCTGCAGCTCGCTGGGAGTGCCGGCGTACAGCGCTACTACCGCTGCTGCACATCCGCATCTTCATGCTTTCCAACAGTTCTCTAGCTTGACAGACTCTCTATTTGTAATATGGTGCAATTGGGAGATCCAACAATATGCTGTACTAGAATGGCCGGAGATCAGTAAACGTTCTCCAAAAGCTTGGACGAACAAAAGATGTCATTTTCAACCAAAATCATACTTCCAAGGAAGGGCAGAGGTCGCTCATCGCGCGTCTGAAAAAGCTCGTGGCGACGGCTTGCGTGGAAACTGCGAAGTGGGGATAGGTTTAAATCATGTGAAGGTTGGGACAAATTTTGTAAAGAGAACACAACACGAACTTACCGAAGGGAGCTTGCAGATCTGAGCTGGTCTGCGGAAATACCATTGCAACGAACTCAGCTCAGATCTGACGGCGAGCAGGGCGGTCATGCCTTTGAGGTTAGAACCTACCTGGAGGATGGGAGTGAACTATTCTTGCAGGTGAAATTTTCTGAGAAGATTTACGAGGCGCGACCCTTAAAAACAAATTTTTGCGGTGGCCCGTGTCCGCGGGGGAAAGTTTTGCCGGAACCGCATTCGCAGCTCCTCTTTGCTCATGTCACAGCGGGGCGTCGGGCCGTGGAGAGAGCCTTCGTCAACCATCACCCATCTCGACTTGATTCCCCTCCACAGCTCAACGTGAGGACGGATTGCTGCCCTGAGGGTTGCTTGGCATTGGTGGAAGTAGGCACCGGAAGACCAGCTAGATTCTGCTTTCGGAATTTCAGATCCTTCGGCGGCCTGCCTTGAAGTGCATTCCCGGATTGTGTTCCTTAGATGTTAGGATCGAACACTTACATATGTCGCTAGAAACATCGAATTTCACTTGATTATGACAGGTTTTGATGACTATGGCGTATTGCAGCCACATCAGCCGCCTTTATGATACCCCATTGCCAAACTCAGTCCCCTCTATAAATCGGATCAATATGGCCTGGCCTGGCCGACCAGACCCAGACCCAGACCCGAACCGCCACTAAGTTGGCTTTCTATTGGTGCCTCAGAAAACCAACAGCCACAGCCACAGCTAACACCTAGCCAAACCAACAACTAACATCAAGGAATACAAAAGGTGAGGCAGAAGCTTTCACCAGAGACCAAGGCTTTGTCTTTCCTTGTTTTCTGTTCCCTTGCTGTTCTGTTTAAAACTTCCCTTCCCAAAGCCAATCTACTTCCAAGGACGTCTGGTCGTAGTGACAACCTACGGCACTTGTCTTAGTCCCCCATTGTAGCACGCAACTTCAGTTTCCATCCAATCTCATTCCATCAACCATGCCCGTATCGCAGTTATTCGTGGACTTCACACAAAAGAACAGGGCCTGTATGGCCTCTTAGACCCCAATCTGCGGTTTCTCCTTCTCACCAGCCTCCTTCTCGCCCTGCTCTCTCTCCTCGCACTTGTCTTCAAGGGTGTTTCGGCGTACGCTTGGTGGGATCCTCTGGACGAGTACCGGAGTTCTCTAGGTATATCCGCCCCAAATCTGACCGACAACTGGTTAAACAAATATGAATTCGAACTGCTTTCTAGCCACGACAATGGTCTCATGTGGTCAGCTGTCTCCATCAGTTTTGTTTGTCTCTGGTCATGGTCTGCTCTATTCGCCTCAACGCCAAGGGGCCATACTACGTACGTGCCGCCATCGCTGCTTTGCTTCTCTTTCCCCCTTGTCAGGTTGCAAGTGTTGGACAGTTGTCAAGTTACTTCCCCAAGTTTGTTTTCATTTTTCAGCTTAAAGAAAACACTCACTGATACGTACATGTTCAGTGCACTCGCGTACAGCGTATCTGCTACTATGCCTTGTTTCAAATTTGCTACATTTTCCCCATTGCTGTCTTCGTCTACCTGACCTACATCCACGCGCAGTCTGCGCACTTCAGTCCCACTCGCATCATACCCGAAGACCGCTCAAGTTGCACTGGCCTGTGTCATGGTGCATACATGGGATACAAGCTCGATCTGGAGACATGGGCATGTGACTTACACGCGTTCCCGGGTCTTGACGACCCTGACAATGAAATGGGTTGTGTTTGTGTCGGCGAGACCGCCACGAGGGTCCTTATTTTGGCTCTAGGACTAGTCGCAGCAGCAATGGCAGTTGTCGTGGAGCGAGACCGCAGGGGCTCTCGGAGACTGGTTACATCGTGGAAGGTGCGCGCAAGGCGAGAATGCGAGGTCGACGAGCTTGAATACGATTGATCTTGCAATTCAATTTGTTGGCTAGATGCGCAACGAAGTGGACTGACTGCTTCTTATCACGCAAGAGAGATAGAGAGAAGGAGGAGATCATCAGAGAAAGACTTGCAGTTATTAGTCCTGGTTCGATCAAGTGGCTCTGGAGTCCCTTTTCAAATCTTTGAAATGTATGGACTAAGTACGACGGCAAGCAATAACTCAAAAAATAAAAATAAAAGAAAACCAAATGTTAATTATGAGACCAAAATGAATGACAGCGCAATCCCAGTGTCCAAACAAAGGGAGTAAAAATCATAGCCGTATCTCAGTCTGAACAATGATGCCCGGAAGGGGAAGGTGGGGCAGAGTCCAAGACATACTGCAGAGCTGTAATCTGTGCCTCACCGAGCTCCATCCTCCACGATGCCTTCGAGCTTGCGACCACCTCCTTGATGCATCATGTTTCTCCCCGACCATTTCGCCTTATCCGTCGCATCCTCTTGTGCAGGCAACTCATGAGCAGAGCCATGGCAACCCAAGCTAGGACCTACAATGTCAGACCGACCTCGGCCGTTAGCCACACACACCGCGTCAACAAGCTGACATGATTGCTCGCAGGATGCGATTGACGCGCTCAACACGCTCCAGACGCCCTTCGCGGTGCTAGAAGCTCGCCGTAAGGCGGGTTTCAGGCCTCGCGACACTTCTCTCCCGGAAATGCGTGCATACGCCGCTCGTATAGGTTACCTGGTTGGTCTCCCTTGCTGGATGCGTTTGATGGCAGCTAACAGCGCCAGCCATCAGATATTGACCGCCTCAACGTCATCCACGTAGCCGGCACGAAAGGCAAAGGCAGTACTTGCGCCTTTGTAGACTCCATCCTCTCTCGATACCGCGGCCCCGGTCTCCCTCTGTCCAAGATCGGCCTGCTTATATCCCCGCACCTCGTCGCCGTCCGCGAACGCATACGTATCAATTCACAGCCCATCTCCGAAACACTGTTCGCAAAATACTTCTTTGAGGTGTGGGACAAGCTGGGGGCGTCAGCATCCACGGTGGAGGAGGGGTTGCCAGGCCCAAGACCGATATACTCGCGGTACCTGACCCTGATGAGCTTTCACGTTTTCACGCAGGAGGGCGTGGACTGTGCCATCTTCGAGACGGGCCTTGGCGGAGAGTACGATGCGACGAATATCGTGGAAAAGCCGGTTGTGACGGGCATTACGACGCTGGGGATTGACCACGTCTTTGCACTGGGAGATACAGTCGAGAAGATTGCATGGCACAAAGGTGGGATCATGAAGCATGGTGCACCCGCATTCACTGTCGGGCAGTCTTCCGGGGCTGTAGAGGTGCTTAGGGGGAGAGCCGAGGAAAAGAACGTCGAGCTGACGGTACTGGATATTGACCCAAGGCTGCGGGGCGTCAAGATCCGACCGAACGCGCAGTTCCAACTGAAGAACGCTAGCCTGGCAATCGCGTTGGCAGAGACGGCGATCGCAAAGGTCGACCCTTCTTTTAGGCGGCGTGACGATGGCCTTCCCACCGAGTTCATCAGCGGGCTGGAGCAGGTAGTCTGGCGAGGCAGGTGCGAAGTGAAGGTCGAGGGTAGTGTCGTGTGGCTTGTGGATGGCGCACACACAACGGACAGTCTGAAGATGGCGTCGAGATGGTTCGTGGGAGAATGCGAGGAAAGGTATGCCATTACGAACCAATCGACCGAATCAAGCTGACAAGACACGTAGGCGTGGTCCCCGCGTACTGGTCTTTAACCAGCAAGGCCGGACGGAAGCTATCGATTTCCTCGATGGTCTGTACGCCACCACCAAGAAGGAAAACGGCACTGCCTTCGACCACGTGGTGTTTTGTACTAATGTCACTTATGCGGAAACGGGCTATAAGCGAGGTAACAGTGCTCTAGTTCTCCTGGCTGGTGCTGAAACTAACCATGTATAGATTTCGTCAACCACCAGTACGACGCTAAAGCCATCGAATCCATGACCGTACAAAAACAGTTCGCGGAGAAGTGGTCGTCTCTAGATCCTTCCGCGAAGGTGCACGTCATACCCACCATTGAAGAGGCTCTAAATCACGTGCGTGGTTTGAGTAAGGATGTCGCGGAAGGAGAGACAATGCAGGCGTTTGTAACGGGAAGCCTTCATTTGGTGGGAGGTGCGTTGGGTATCTTGGAAGGGACAGACGCCCTCTAGGTTCTATATACAGGGGTTTCCTCACGGAATTGACATTCAACATGACGGAGGATATGGGCCTTACAATAGACTGTCCGGCTCAAGCCGGCGGAGTACACCTCCTACCAGATGCAAACTCCCTGTGACTAAGACTTTTACCAGTTTCTGGCCCTCCGAGGCTGCCATCTGCTGAACCCGTTGTGACACCGCTTCGCGGATGGCGGCATCGATGTTGTCGATCACCGAGACCTCTGTGCCAGGGGCATGCACTCTCATGGCCTCGGCGCAGGCTTTCTGCACACTAACATCTCGTATATCCTCGCGCTCAGGCGGCTCCAGCTCGTTCCTCGTGAAGATGCCGTGGTCGAAGATGTGCCGATCCTTGCTGCCTGATGCCGCTCTTACGGCATCGAGGAATCCAGTGAGCAACTTAGCCGCGTCTCGCTCAGCCTGGTTAAAGATGAGAATGAAAGAGGTATCTAATGACGCTTCCTTGGCTAACTTAGGGGCGAACCATTGCGCGACGGCTTCCAAGCTCTCCGTCGTGTGCGCTCCGTCGAGGAACCACTCGACGCCATTGTCTCCCTGCAGCGTCTCGTGCCGTCCTCTGAGCTCTGCATTGCGCAAGCCGTCTATGAACTTCGGGGGCAGCGTCGTCAGAGAGAGGCTCGCTGTATCCTCCTCTCCCGTAATCGTGTTCAGGTGGTGTCGTGCCGCCAGAGCAGCTAGCGCCTGATTGTGTTTCTGAACCGAGCCGGAGATTTTGGCATCAGGGACACCACCCCAAGCCTCAACGTCCTGGTCAGGAAGCTCCAGCAGTGTGCTGCCGCTCCGGGCTCCGCTCCGCTCCCGGAGCACCTCCATAACACCTGGCTGGGCATCCAGCCGCCTTGTAAACGCCAGCGTATGCTCCTTGATGATCCCGGCCTTGTGCCAGGCAATCTTCTCTGCCGTATCGCCCAACATGGCGACGTGATCGATGCCCAGCTGCGTGATGACCGCGGCACTAATAGCCTCGGCGGGGAGGATGTTCGTCGCATCGTACTCTCCCCCGATGCCACATTCAATCACAGCGCTCTTGACGCCTTCGCGCAGGAATATGTGGAACGCGAGGATTGTCAGGTAGCGAAAGAAGAACGGCTTTGTCGCTGAGCCTTCCACACCTCCCTGGTCGGCAGGCACCTCATCGCCAGCTGTAGCAGCAGCATGTGTAAACCGATCCCACAGCTCGAAGAAATACCGGGCAAACAGCTCTTGGTTGATCGGCTTACCATCCAAGGCGATCCGCTCACGCACACTGACCAGATGCGGCGACGTATATGTCCCTACTCGGCCCGCAACATCCGGATACTCACAGAGTATGGACGCTGCAAACGCACACGTTGAGCCCTTGCCCTTCGTGCCGGCGACGTGGATGCAGCGCAGCTCGGCGAGATCCGACTGTGAGTAGCCAGCCCGCCGCCACCACTCCAGCATCTCATCCGTGGCGCGCAGGTTTAGGTCTTCTGACTTCTTGGCGTTGGAGTTCTGGAAGAGATCTGTTACATGACGGTTAGATGCGAGTTTGGCGAGAAGTGCCAGCGCCTCGTCGTATGTGCGACTCGCCGCCATTCTCAAGTCTGCGGGTCTCGAGCTTCTGTGAAGATGTCGCGAGCGATATCTATGAGCTATCTTAAGCGCTGGTTCTCTTTCTTTTGTTTTCGGATCTTGTAGATTTATGTGAAGGTTCCTTAGACGAATGATAGACTTGGTGCTACGGTTGTGTGCGGATCCAAGTCTCGGTAAGCGATGGAGCTGTCTTGTCAAAGTTTGCATCATAACGACACAGTTCAAGTGCCAGCGACGTTCATAGTGCCACGATGACCGAAGTCTCCCAGTATGATTCACAAAACTGAGTCGCCTGCTTGCTACGTGGTGGACGAGCTTATAACGAAAGAGTCTGGTATGAAGATATTCTCGGGGTCGGCTGTAGTTATGCTTCCGCTTTCGGTCTAGCGCAGGCTTCCTGGTGAGTGCCGACACTGGAGGTAGTCTAGACCTGCATGTCCACCGTCTCATCAAGCACTCGTCGGGATGAATTAATAGGGTCGAATTCAAGCTGGTCACGCAGGTCCCTTCTGAAAGGCAAACCCGAGGATTTGATCCCATACCGAGGGCCAGTACGACGGGACCGCGGACAAGGGAGTGGTCGAGCTCAACTAGGTCTTGTAGTGACGGATGTAGGGGATGAAGCACTTCTTCGTCTAGGGATGGCAAAAGTCACCCATGAGGGCCATTACTTATTCCTCCAACGAGGCACGTATTGTGGATGTGGCGGCCGAGGCTCTACCCGGCTGGGAATTCGTTCGAAACATTTCCTTCAATTCGAGTCTATAACTATCTTTTACACGGATCAAAGACCCAATCATTTTCTAGACACGTCTCCCGACCAAATGTACAGGACAAAGGGAATGCCTCCATCCATTATTCGACCTTCAAGCTTTCTAGCCGTGCTTGCGTAGCAATGACCTGTCGCGCTCGTTAGTTTCCAGCGTCAGGCGGAGAAGAGAATAATCACTTACATCTAGGGCTTGCTGCACCTCCAGTACCTTCCTGACCTCGCCCAGCCAGTCAATGCTCAGCGTCTTTGCCCACCCTGTCAGACCGTTCATTTCCCGCGCGGCAGCGTCGAGATCGCCCTCTTCCAGGTAGGTTTGCGTGCGTGTCAGGATGCTCTCGACGTCATCCCCAGCCGCTAGACCCTGCTTCTTGAATAGCACCTTGCTGAGGAGCCAGCTGGAGGCGTGGCTCGCAACACCTGCGTCGTCTGGGAGGAGTGACGCCTTGCGCACTTCGCCCGCAACTCGCCGGAAGCGGTCGATAAGTTGGGACGACGTAGGTAGGCCGCGCTGGTACGCCGACGGGTTGATCGAGGCAATGGCCGCGTTGACAAGGGCGTCATCAGACGCAATTTCCTTGAGAGCGATGAGCTCGCGGATGAACGGCTTTGGGTGATGTGCGTTTTCCAAGCTTCCGCGTACAGCCTCCACAGCAACATGCAGCTGCTGGGTTCGCAAGTTCGTGTCTACAACGTCGTTCCAGCCCGTCGTCAACTGCTCGAGCTCGGTTACGGCAGAGGATAAGACGTTCAGCTTGCCCAGCCGGCCGTCCCGCTCCTCCTCGACGCGATTCTTGAGCTCACTGACAAAATCCTTCTTCAAGGCAACGGCTTGCTCGAGTAGCTTGTTGCTCAGCCGTTCTTCGCTCAGCTGCTTCTCCCGCTCCAGCAAGAGCTTGGCTCGTTCGTCGTAGCTTGTTCGAACCTTCTTCATCTCCTCCTCGAATTCCTTCCGCCACTGATTCTCTTGTGCGATCATGGCGGCTTCGACGCGGCTGACAAGATCGTTGGCTGCCTTGTCAAAATCGTCGATCTTGGATCGGACTTCCTGTGCAGCAGTTTTCTCCACCGCCGCCTTCATGTCTTTGATCTTGCGGCCGACCTTGCTCAGCTCGCCTTTGGCTTTAGTGATGGTTGGGGAGTAGCGACTGTGGGCACCATCCGCATTAATAACGAGGATGACATCGTTCAGCATGCGGACCAGATCTTGGACGACTGGCTCCGTCGAATCGTTGACCTTCAGGGGATCAATTGGAGCGATCGGAGGGAACTTTGATGGCTCGTCCACCTCGGGTGCCTTGAACTCTTTTGCAGCAGTCTTGGCAGATGTAGCACCCTTGACAGGCTCGGGAGCAGGTGACTTTGGGACGTCTGCCTTGACCTCCAGCGCTTTGGGGGCCACGACTGGCTTGGGAGCCTCAGCCGGCTTCTTCTCTTCAGCTGGCTTGGTCGTCTCCTTGGACAGTATGGTAGCGGCCGCTGCTTTGGCAGCCTGAGCTTTGTCAACCGCACTAGATTGTCGGTTCTCCGGTTCGCTGTTGTCCGCTACCCGCCACGAAGCGCCGCTTTGGGCGGGTATCTTGACTTGGGCACCTGTATCCCTTGGCTTCGCCATGCGGTTGGAGATGCCTGGGAAACGCTTGCGGAAGTCCATCTCTTCGAAATAGAGCACCGCCTGCTCGCCGAAAGGAACATACTCGGTAAAGAAGTCGTGGAAGTTGTCGTTCACCCGCGAATACCAGACACCGCCACCAAAGGTTAGCGCGCCGAGTATCGATAGGGCCAGAACCAGGTTCCTCAATCGTCTGAAGAAACCCTTCTTCTTTTTCGGCGCAATTGGGGGTGCTGGAGGAGGAGGCGGAGGAGGCGTCGCGGTTTCCAGTACTGGCTTGACCTGGCCCGGATCGGGAGGCGTCAAAGGAACATTGTCGGCAGGAATTGAGAACTTGAGAGCCGCAGGCTCAGGAATCTCGCTACCGGCTGCCGTGTTCGTCTCTGACGCAGGAAGAACGATTGGTCTCGACGGGTCCGGTTTCTTACTGTCCGCAAAATGCCTCCGCCGGGCGGCAGCTATTTGCCATTGGCGGCCAACAGCTGAGGCAGGAGGCCCGCGGCCCAGCACCCTCGCGGATCGAAGCGATGTTCGCAGCATGAGGGAATGCGATGGCCAGCAGGGCTCGATTAAAGGTGGTGTTGTTTGTTGATGGGAGTCGTGCAAAATCCTGGAGCGAAATAGCTCAGGGAAAAGTTCGGCTAAAGTAGCTCCAGAAGTAAAATGCCCGGCGGCAGGAACCGGGATGAGCTCACCTTACTACCTGTAGCTGAGTGATGAGTACCTACCTTCAATTTGTGACAAAGAACCTGACTGAAAGCCAAAATACCGGCAATCACCAGATATCTGTCTAATTGACTTTCAGTTTAAATTCAATACACTTTGGTTGGCATTGGGACTTTTCAACTCTTGTGGTAACCTCTAAGATAAACGCGCCGTAACCATGGCGTAACATCTTTGTCGAGTCAATCAAGGCGCACTCAAATTACTATTACGACGGTTTGATTGAGAAACAGTGCCCTCTATTGCATACTTGTACATCAGAAAAATGCTGCAGGATGTTCTCCAAGGTCCATTCCTTTCACCTCTCTTATCCCATAAGCACTTAGTTGCCACACCCAGCCGCCAGAACGATGATCATCGAAAGGCACAAAGTAAAATCACATATCAAAAGGTAAGGTCGGTATTAAAATCTGGGACGGGCAATTTCCTCTCGCGCGGCCAGAGCCAAGATCAGTCAGTGGTGTCCTCTACGGCTCCAGTCATGCCCATCGACGGCACTCTGCCGCGGTTACTCGGCCAAATGGTTTGCGACCTAAAAAGTGTTGCTGATCCGTCTATCGGATTCTCTCGTACTCGCCTTTCCTTCCCACTCTCTAGCAGCTGCATTGCCCGCCGATATTGGTGTTCTGACTCTCGGGAGTAAGACTGACTCCTTGTCGCTGTCCGGGCCGTGTGTGTCTTGGTCCGACCTGGTCCAACGGTAGCTTCTTCGCGATGGCAGTAAACAGCTCCGGAACGTTTTCAGCAGTCTTGGCAGAGGTCTCGAAGAAGAGCAGGCCGGCTTCTCGCGCGTAGGCCTCGGCATCCGCAGTCGATACTGCTCGCTTGTCGGGTTGCTCAGTGACTAGATCCAATTTGTTACCGGCGAGGGCGATGATGATGTTCTCGTTGGCTTGGCGTTGCAGTTCTTTGACCCATGCTTTTGCCTTATCCAGCGACGACTATGAAGCAGCAGATCAGTATGCAGTCGTGATAATAGGATCCACGCTAGATATCACATACAGACTGAGTGATGTCGTAAACCACTACCGCGCAGTTGGCATTTCGGTAGTACATCGGTGCGAGGGACTTGTACCGCTCCTGGCCGGCGGTATCCCATATCTCAAACTTCACGGTCGTGTTCTCGTCAAGGGAAATTGTTTGTGTCAAGAACGCTGCGCCGATGGTAGATTCCCGATACGAGTCGAATTGATCCTATCGTAGCGGATTAGCTTGATGACCACGCTGGTTTCTCCAGGCAGGGGCCCTCATACCTTAACGAATCGCAGGACTATCGAGCTCTGATTGACATGTCAGTGGTTAACACTCCATCGACGGAAAGATTCCAAACAAGTTTACCTTTCCGACAGCGGACTCTCCTGCAAACAACATCGTCAGTGGCTACAAAGACAATTCTCAAGAAGCCATAACTTACCTAGCAAGACCAGCTTGAATTGCGCAAAGCGAGTGTTCATTCCCCGTGCACCGGGAGCGCCTGGACCACCGCGGGTTGCCATGTTGAGAGGCGAAAGAAGCGTTGGGGGAAGGCTTGCGGATGCAGTCTACAACCGAACGCAGCCGTGTTTAGATATCGGCGAAGAGTCGCTTCCAAGGATGATCGGCAGTGAGAAGAAGTAGAAGCGTCAGTTGGTGGAAGTCGCTTGAGGAAGATGTTGTCGAGATGGAGTTTGTAGAGGGTTGATGGCGGACCTGGTTCGGAATACGACTGCCTTGGTGAAGCTCGATGATGAATGGCTGGACTGGACCACGCACACGTCAGGCCCCGGAGGCGTTGGGGGGGGTCTGTCATGTGGATCACATTTGCACTCTGCACCATAGGACAGGCGGTTGTGGTTACGTAAGCCACGTGATAGCGATTGTGATTAGTCTTGGCCCGTGCGTCACCAATTCCCAAGCCTCGCCACACTCCCTTTGGCTGCGCAGTGACGACAGACACTACGTTTTTTATTGGGGTAACGGCAACCAAGCAAGGTGCTGCTGCGAGCTGTCATCACGGCTCGGTTCTGCGACAAATCTTCGAGACGGAATATCAACACCACCATCGCTGCAACAGTGCCATTGCCATCGGTCAGCCATGGCTCCGACTCTCCCCTACCGGGACATTAATGTCAAGTTCGCAACAGACTCCTACATCTTCACCTCGCCGTCTTCCCCCGATGCTCCCGCCCTCATCGTCGATCGGCCAACGGGCGATTTGCGCACTGGAGATCCAGGTGTCGCGAAGAGAGTGTCTCGCGTGTCGAGTATAGCTGGAATCCTAGGAATTATTCAGCTGAGGCTTGGTAAGACTTCTGGGGACCCGGCTTCTGTTCTAAACTGACACGCCTTAGACAAGTATGTGATCGTGATAACCAAAGCCCAGCCTATGGGCCGCTTAAAGGGGCACATGGTATACAGGGTCGTGGCAACCGAGATCCTGCCCATGCGCGAGCGGCAGATCCGAGATCCCGATGAGGACACCTTCATCGGCCTGCTCGACACCTTCATGAAGAACGGCCCAATGTACTTTTCCTACTCGATCGATCTTACCAACACCTTCCAGCGACAGTCGCAAAGCGACACCTCCATACCCCTCTGGATGCGAACGGATGATCGCTTCTTCTTCAATCGCTTCTTGCAGTCGGACCTTATAAACTTTCGCTCCAGAGGCGCTCGAGGGCAGCTAGGCACTCAATCGGCCGTCGACCCTTACATATTGCCGGTCATTTTCGGAATGCTAGAGATCCGGCCTACAACATTCAAAAACACACCGATTACTCTGGTCTTGATCTCCCGACGCTCGAGACACCGCGGTGGGACAAGATACTTCACGCGAGGCGTCGACGAGGACGGCCACGTAGCCAACTACAATGAGACAGAGCAAATCATTATCCTGAATGATTCCGGCAGCGCCATGGGTGGCTTCGCCGGAAGCGCAGACATGCAGAGTGGCAAGTACGGCAGCGACGGTAAAGAGATGCAGATCATGGCATATGTCCAGACACGCGGCAGCGTTCCTACCTACTGGGCGGAGATCAACAGCTTGCGCTACGTCCCCAAACTGCAGCTTCGAGGGATTGAAACCGCCTTGCCAGCCGCGCAGGCACATTTTGACGAGCAAATCCGCCTGTATGGCGACAATTACCTCATCAACCTCGTCAACCAGAAAGGGCGGGAGAAGCGGGTCAAGGAGTCGTATGAACACGTGGTCGAGATGATGGTGTCGTCGCCCAAGGAGCGGACCGAGGGCGATCGGATCACTGAGGAGAAGTTCACCACGATCCAGCCGGAGAAGCGGAAACACGAGTTCGATCGTCTCCACTACATATATTTCGACTTCCATAGCGAGACCAAGGGCATGAAGATGCACCGTGCCTATGCTCTGATTGAGAAGTTGAAGGAAGCACTCCACACGCAGGGCTACTTCAGAGCCGTTGACATGCCGGCGAGCACCGACGGTCGCTTGGAGGCCAGGGGCTACCAGAGCAGCGTCATGCGTACAAATTGCATGGATTGCCTGGACCGGACTAACGTAGTGCAGAGCATGTTTGCCCGCTACATGCTCGACCGCATGTTCGAGGATCTGAACCTGATGACGCGCGGCTCCTCGTTCCGTGACGAGGACGCGGCATTCGAACACATCTTCCGCAACATGTGGGCCGACAACGCTGACGTCGTGTCGTGCTCGTACGCCGGCACCGGCGCCATGAAGACGGACCTGACGCGCACAGGCAACCGCACCAAGATGGGCGCGTTGCAGGACGCCAGGATCGGCATCACGCGCTATTTCCGTAACAACTTCCGCGACGGCCCTCGCCAGGACTCGTATGACCTGTTCCTCGGCACCTATCTGCCGGGCACGGCCAACATCGGAGGCGGACTAGTGTTTGGGGACCACCGCCCAATTCTCATCCAATCCATCCCTTACATTCTTGCCTTCAGCGTGTTCCTAGTCCTCGTGGGCTTCTTCACCAGACGGCTACCCGACTCGGCCGTCCTCCCCATGCGAATCTTCATCGTGTTTTGGCTGTGCGTTGCAACCTGGAGCTTTTATTTCATCTGGAACCATGGCATGCTATATGTAAGTTTCTGCACGACTCCTTTTCCGCCGTGCTATGCTAACGTCGAACAGGTCAACTGGCCCAAGCTGAATCCCCGACCATGGGCGACGGAGGGCTACAACGAGCACATCAACAAGGCTAGGAAGGATTCCATGATTGGATCGTTCGTGCCGAGACACGAGCGGGGAGCGAGCACAGCAAGGTACCTGAATGCCGAAGAAGGGAAGAAGAGGATTGAGTAGACGTGTGCTGATCTTTGTCTCTCCTCCTCACAGGATCGGCCAGAAGCGAGAATAAACGGGGATGCCTTGCGCTAGATAGAGTTCGGTATAGAAATAGCGATGGCCAGACTAATTCACTGTTCGATTATTGTTTCATTTCGCATCTTTGTGCTTTCGCCGGGGGTAGGATTGTGGGCACATGTCGCGTACATTCTCCTGAGAACACATATTTGGTATACCTTGCGTGCCTATTCACGACCAGTTTTACTGTAATACACTTATAATATCAAATGACACGGTTCAGGCTACTCGTCCATATGCGATGTCTTCATGTGCCTTGTCAGGTGATCCTTCCTACCAAAGGCCTTGTCACATCTATGACACCCAAACCTCTTTTCGCCGAAGATGTCCTTGTGCGGCCCGTGCTTGTGCCTCTCGAGATCGCGTTTTGTGGCGAAGCGCTCTGTACAGTCCGACACTGGACAGGGTATTGGCTTATCGTGGTATGGGAGGTGTTTGCTATCACTTTCAGTCAGAACACGAACAGAGTACGGCAAGGACGGGCGCTTACCTGAGATCGCAACGTCGTGAAAAGATCTGGCTGCAGTGGGGGCAGGGGTAGGCGCACTCGTCCGTTGCCGATGTGACGGGGCGGACGTGGTGAGATGGGAAAGGGAAGGTCATGTCGTCCGGCGAGGACTCTGCCTCCTCGGAGAGGAACGGCGGTGTCGTATGAGCCGTTGAAGATGTACCATCGCTCTCGATATGAGATTCCAGCTCTGAATCAATAGAGGACAGACTCCCCGTGATGCCGTTGTCCCAGTCATAATCAAACATTGCCGTATCCGGCACCGACGACAGCCAGGCCGCCATATCCTCGGGCTCTAGTTCTCCATATGACTGATATGTTGGGTCTCCAGGCAACTCGAAATCGTTGGCAGCTTCGGCTTGGGAACGGACGTGGAACGCATGTGCCTCGGTGTCGTATACAATTGATGACCCAGACTGCGGAAGAGGCGACGCGGACCATCGGATCCTTCCCTCGTCTGACATCATTGCATTATCGAAGTACTTTTCGTCTTCGTCGATATTGGAGCCGTCGAACCAATCTTCCGGGATTTCCTGGCCCGTCCAGCTAAGGCCTTGCATCGCGAAGTCTTCAGGCAGCGCTCTGTTGGCGTTTTCCTCCAGGGGGCTGTCAGAAACCGTCAAGTCCCATTGCCTTGCAGCTTCAGTCCATATTTCGCGGTCTCGAATGTCGTCATCCTCGATACCCATTCTTGCTACAAATTAGAACAGGCATACAGAATATGATTGCAAGGGGAGGTTCAGCTTACCCGTACCGATCAAGATCCCCGAGACAGTCGGCCAACGAATCACCAGACGCCGGAGCGGAAGTCTTGAGTCGCGACATAATACTGTAAGCCAACTGCTCAAGTGCAACCGTGTGGTCGCGGGACTCCGGAAACTTGTGCCTGAGAAGCTTCATGGATGACTGGATGCCCCGGGGCCACAGTTTACTGGGTACGGCGTACATGGCCTCAAGCCGGCGAAGGGCCGGGCTAGCCAGTGGGTGCTGGGATGCCAACAAGAAGTCGTGGTGTTCGCGGAGGAGCTTCCGATGCGAGTCAATCAGGGCCTGCCATTGCTTGTCGCTCATATTCTGTGCACTTCCATTCTTTGCACCGTCCACCTCGAGGCATCTATTCTCAACCTTAATCAGGCCGGCATAGATGCCTCTGACTTCGGCCACGAGCTGTTCTTGGCTGATCGGCCTGGTTTCTGGTTCCTTGAGAATATCGTCAGACGGCATGGAAGGAAACCGAGGCTAAAGGTATCAACATCATATTCAACATCGCTGGTAGATAAGGACGGTTTACCTTGGACCGGCGGGCTGGCTTATCCGGGCCTCTTGTCGGCGAACGCTTGCGCTTTTTCTTTTGGCATGCCGCTGTGAGTCCGGCCCCTAGGAGGAGGAAAGCCCTTCGATTATCGCCAATGGATTCCGCCCATGTCTTTTGGTCAAAGCATGGTTGACCAGCATCCTCGTCAATCCTGTGATGCTCGGGGATCTCATATAACCAGTCTCGCGAGTCGTCTTCGTCCTTTTCATTGACCACCGCTTCAAAGACATCCCATGGTTCACTGGGAGGGTCGGAATCTTGGTCAAGTCCTTCCAGAATCGCGGACGAGGTAGCATTGTCTCGCTGTTCATGTTCTACATCATCAGAACCCTGCGGTTCGGCATCATTACTGTCGCCTGCTGGCTCCTGGTCCGTTGGTTCAGCCTGCTCTTCGGAATCCGCGGATCGTGGCAGTCCTGGGTCGTCATTGCCGACAAGAGGAGTCTCAAGGAGACCTTCGACCTCATCGCTGTGTAGCATATGGATTGATTCTGTTTCACTGGGCTGCTCGCCTGGGATGGGATACAACGCATCCAGGTATGCATCGTCCACAACTCGCGGCACACTCTCTAGAAACCCACCTACGACCCTAAAGCAAGGCGTCCCCGGTTAGCCAGCCTCGCCATCATGAAAGACAAAGCGAGACAAACGGTTGTTCGGCCGAAATAGTACCATTGAACCCGGTCCCAACCAAGTTCACGAGAGCCTGAGTTCTCAAGGCAAAGCCGAGGCCCAATAGTACTGGAAGGTGGATGTTCACCATCGTAGCTGATGCCTACTGGCACAAGGCGATTTGAGGAAGAGATAGATTGTAAAGTCGGCAAAAACCTTAGGCTACCGGCACTTTCAGGTAACCATGAGAACCAAATGGAACCATCAGTGAAAGTGACGAGAAGAAGCCCAAGGACTATGACGGTTGAAATGTGTTCTTGTAGCTGCCATTGCTGAAGACGGAATGGAGAGAAGGGCTGTATCTTACAACCGTCCCCGCAAGCATCAAATGCCAGGATGGCTGGAGGCCCCAACATTCCCTGCTGGTTGCAAGAAGCACATCTGTCTTCGCCTGCAGCAATCGTCCGCAGCGCCGAGCCCTTGATTGGTCGACCCTGCGTCGTGTCACCATGCTTGCTTCATTGGCTGCCGGAGGGATTCCTCACAGGGGGCGCACGGGCCCATCGGGCTGATTGGGAGGAGCCCAATTGCCTTGCAAGCGGACAGCTGAGCCTCTTCCAGGTGGACTTTCTCGTTGGATCCATCCGAAGACCTCATGGTAACGGCCAAGCTGAACTTGTCATCAATGTCGCGATGAATTCCACAGATGCGGCATAAGAAAGATGTTTCTGGGCTTACGTGAATCTCATATACAAGGCTAAGGTTCTAGCTCTGGCTCGATCAAAGTGAACAAGAACTCACTTTTTGCAATAAATCTACATCACTTGTATGAAAATATCGTAAATGGCTTGTTGTTTTCACCCTAGTGATATACCTGTCGCCGACATCCGTTCGGATTGATTTCTACGCGTTGTAACTTAAGGCAGCCCAGTAAGCCACATACGGTAATAAAGATTAGGAGCTGTGACAGCGAAAAGGCTCTCTCTCGCTGTCAGGACCGTCGACCTTGATCTGATCGCTCCGTTCTGGTTATGTGATAACCCATCCCGTCGGCAACTCAATACAGTTCCAATAACCAATAACTACCTTACTAATATCTGGGTGGGTGAGAGATAGAAATGTATCAGAGGCAGATGGGATTCATTGACAACTGGGACAAGATAAATATCTCTAAGGAATCTCGATTCCTTAGACGTGGCTACAGGAAACCTTGGCCTCTATCTAGTAGACTGGAACCCCCTCCCCCAAAACCCCTGGGGGGGGAGGCGATGCCTCGGGATATTCTTGGCCAGAGGGTGTATAAAGTATGCACACATGTGGGGACGAAGATTTACACAGACCGAGTTTGTCGCGAACACGAGAAGCTTGATAGATATCGGCAATAAATGTACGAGAACTGTAATCGGAGACTACAAATTTCAGGCGGCGACCCTACCACTGAATGCATCGGGTCTAACCCTTCCTAGAGTCGTAGCCGTACTATTAGTTCGTTCATAAGTGAGGGGAATGCGAGGCCCTTACCAGAACGCAGATTGCTTTTGGAAGCAGTGTCGGGATCTCGTCGGGTCATGCGTCTTCTGTGCCGCCGATTATACGAACGACGCTTAGGAAAAGAATTGGAGAAGGACGAAAGCAAGGGCGGGAAGAATGGGTCCTCACCGTTGTCATGTATCATCAACTGGGAAGCTGCCGATCGCCGTCCGATCCAAAATGGAAGGCGTTTGGGGGACAAATATCGACCTACTCTGAACCTAAATGTGGACACGTTCGGCCCTCTTGCTGGCGGTGCAAAGAACGCAGGCGAGGAGTCCGCCGGGGCGGAGGGATAGGCCGCATCAGAACAGAAACATGACGTAACGGCCAACAAACATCCAAGATTGACAGCGAGAAGGCCACGCACAGTCCTTGGTCTAAGAGTCTTGTTACTTCACCAGACGACAAGGGCCGCATGATCCCAACGTGGTGCGTGCTGCAACAACAACGTGTTCACAACTCAAAATGCACAACACCCTAAGACCACACTTCAGAACTACGCCGACACAGCCTTCCAAGGCCCATCCTAATTGGGGGAGCTAACTAAACGTTATATTAACGGATCTAAGGGGTAAAATCGTTCATGCGAGTGCTGCAACTGGGGCTGAGTGAGGTTGTATAATCAGACTTGAGAAAAGGAGACGCTGATAAGCGGCTAGATAGCCGCGGCACCAAGTAACCAACAACCTACGCCGGGATCTAGCCTGTGCATAGGTTGAGATCGCAAACATGACTGTCTAAACAGCGAAACAAACACTTTATGGACCAACTTGCTCGGCAAATAGCAAACAAGCATGTGTGTAAGTCTATGGCGACCATTTAGCCGGTTAAACCATGCCCGGCACAACATTTGCATCAACTGTCTACGCCGCAAGAGCGGAGTTGGTTGTGGAATCTGCCAGGCTATCACCCTCTCACGAGCTTTGACTACCGAATTTAACCATTACGAGATCTTTGATGAGTCGGCCGCGAGTATCCACTTTAGTCAGCTCACCGCCTCGCCGAGTAGCAATCCGTGATAATAAGGCAGGCCGTAACGCATGGGCCAAGTCCACCGAGTGGCACAGAGCATGCCTCAAGGGAGTAAAGTGACATCAGCTTACGAGGGGACATTCAACAGGTCGTTCTGTAGGGCACAGCTTATTCTCACAGGCAATATGTAAGTTGCAGATTCAAGCCAGCAAAGTATGTCTTGACAAAACTATATAAACATGTCAATGGCAGGCACATGCCGTATATGGAAACTTGTCCTCACCAGCTCAAGCCTCACTCAAGGTCTTTACATCTCTTTGCTACTCCGCTCCTCCAGCCAACATGCATATCCCGACTGTCATCGCCGCCGTTTTCTTGGCCGCTACTGCATCCGCAGGATTCGCTGACAACTGCAGTGGCTGCCGCCTTATCCCAAACAAGGCTGTAGCCGGTTTCATGGCCTGTGATTGCAAAAAGAATGACGGAGCGACCGCGACTGCAACTCTTCACCTGGGGCAGTGCTTCGCGAACAACAACGGAGATCTTGTTCCTCAGGCAAGGTAAGTACCTCGGTTTCAAGGGACCACCACAGCCCTTCTCTGTCTTATTCGTTTCTTTTAATTTTCTAACTCGTGAGTCTCGTCGATAGAGGAAACTTTGTTGCAAACTGCTCCGTCGACTTTCTGGCTCCTGCTGCAGGCAAAGCTTGGTTTCTTGGTGTAAACTGCGCCAAGGGGGACGGCAGCCGCCATGCGTATTCCATTAATCTGAGTAAGTATAAGTAATCCGATCCGAGATACCAGTGGCTAAACATTGCTTGAAACCACAGACACGGTAGGCGCCATTGTAAATAACAACGGTGCCCTGCAATGCTTCGGTCTGAGCTAAATCCTGAAGAAATCGGTGCTATGAGGAACCAATTGTGGCGGTTGCGGTTGGGATGTTCGAGCCAGCGGAGGAATGTTGAACCAGAGTACAATAGGTCGAGTGTCTTAGTGCAACCCAGCATACAATTGGCCTTGCCCATCCCAATAATAAGGACTCGAAGCAATTCTAAGGTTTCATCTTTGAGATCTATAAACTATGCCATAACGTCTGACTGACTGGGCCTCAAGTTCGGGGGACATATCTACGTTGATGTTGAAGCTTCCGTTTTTAGTTCGCTCCCTTGCCTTTGTAGTTTCGCCCCACCGTCCAATCAAACGGACTCCATCCATTCATAGTGAGCACCGAATACCCTTGTAACGATTTGCTTAAGCGTGAACTGAAGAAGCTGGTATCCTTCGGTGCAGCTGTATTTAGTTTATCTTGATGCTTGACGCTGCGAACCCAGCCAAGAAAACTTCCCTGACTAGATATTGAAACATCCCATATCGACAGCTGGAGACCGAGAAGAATAGTCAAAACTTTTTGTTTCGTGAAGAGACTAGAATAAAATTAAATAGTGATATACTTCTGACCCAAAGCACTCCAACGAGTACGGGCCTATGCGATTCATCTTTTCTTTTTGCTCGGGTATCACCGATGCCCTCATATCCAATGCAACCGCCATACTCCAAGCCAATGCAATCTGCTCCTACAAACCTACAAAAGGTTACACATTATAATATTCACAGCCAAAGCAACCATCGCACTGCCGCGACGGTCCCCGTTCCGACGCCCCAGAACACCCGCAGGATCATGACCACGAACCAGACATACCACATGAATCCCACGAGCGCCCACTCTACCGTCAGCCACATGGCTCGCCTAACCCAGCGGAAGCGTCGCCGCCGCCGCCGCAGCATCTTCTCGATGATGTCCACCACGCGCTTAATCTTGAGGCGTTGACCGAGCGCCAAGTCCCGGCTCGTTTCGTCTGCTTCGTCCGCTGCAGCGCGAGTCATGGCCGAGAGGTCGATCGCGATCCGGGTGCGAACCTCTTCGATGCGACGCTGAAGCGCAGGCGTTGTCTCGGAAACGAATCTGTCCGCTCCTTCCTGCCACAGCTGACCTGAAGCTTGGATCGACGATCCAAGAGTCTTCGCGGCGACTTGGTAAATCTCGGCCTGCGTTACTTCGCGATTCAGCAACCCGTCAGGGTCGGGACTCATTCTAGCGATGTCCGGCCAATAGAGATTGGACCCCTCAGAGAGCGCAGTGTCGTAGCAGGACATAGGCGCGCTGCTGGCAAAGACGAGACGAGGCTCGTTGACGCGGCGCGAAATCTCCATGGCTTTTATCCCAGAACTGAGTACAAGGGCCCTCAGTCGAGCTACTTCGCGCCTGGAGATCGGAGCCCGCCGCGGCGATGGACTGCGGTCTGATATCGACCAGTGTCGTTCGGGATGGGATGCCGAGGAGCCATGGCGGCCTCTCGAAGCGTAAGACGGTGGCATCGAGATGATGCTGTTGAGGCGCTTGTCCGCCTCTCGCACAGCATCGCTATAGCTCCCAGATCGCGAATCCGAATCCGATAGATCGGAGCCTCGAGGCCGGCCTGAAGCGGGAGAGGTGGAAGGCGACGGGTTCTTCACCTCGATCCGTGGAGGCTTGAGTAATTCGAAGCGGGACGACTGCCGACTCGGCGGTCGTGAAGACCGCTGAGGCGGACTCAGTAAACCAGTTCCGTTCGACAACGACTTCTCATGTGGCGTCGAGCGGAAGGTGGGCATCACCTCTAGATAGTCCTTGGCGTACCGCTGGCTTTTTTCATCGCGGTCTCTTTTAGACTGAGAGATGTTATCGTCTCTCTGTCGTCCTCGTGTCCGCTCTGCATCTGATTCATCGGTCGTCGTCCCATCCGATTGTGCATCAGCAACATCAGCGACCTCGGGCACATCAGCGTCTTTCCGCCATATGAATCCTCCCAACCTGGATACTCCACCGCGAATAACGTTGTCGATTCGGGCTCCCTTAAGCATGCCCCTGACGCCGTTGCTTTGCTCCTCGCCCCGCAGCCTGATGAGGCCTCGGTGAGATTTTTGGCTCTCTCCTGTGTTGCGTGACGTGATCTTCCTTGAAGGGCTCTTCGAACCCTTCCTCTCGGGCGACAGCTTGCGCTCCGGCGGTGATTCGGACGAACCGGCGGTAGACTGCCTAGCAAGAGCCTCGGGTCCTATACTTTCGTCTCTCTCGGGCGGATCACTGCCCCTCTCCCTGCTTCGCTCCCTGAATATGTACTTCACCCGCGTAAACGGGTTACGCGTCGGAGAGCCTTGTCGCGTTGGCGGAAGAGACAAGTCGCCGCCAATAGGGGGGATGAAGAAGCTATCTTCGGTTGGTCGTCCGTCCGGAGAGTTTGGCAGCGAGGAGTCCACATCAAGAGAACCTCGTCTGTCCGGCATGGGTATCTCCAAGCTCGGCCGACCAGGGCGGCGTTGGTGTGGCCTGGACGGAATTTTTGCTGGCTTCTCGTCTGACTCACTGATATCCACGATCGACGGGGCTCGACCAATGGCTTTCGCATCGCCCACGCTTACGCGTTCAGGCGTCCTTAATATTGCAGGCGCGAGATCTTGCGTCTCCTCTTCTCTAGCTTCTCTAGCAATCATTTCCATCATTTGCTTCTCTAGAATGTCTTTGCTGGTGCTAGTCATGGTTCCGCTACGATCTCGCCGAGTCCTGCTTTCGTTCTCGCTGTCTGAAAGATCTGAGAATGAGTTTTTTCGGAGCCGCAAGAAGTCGTGATGGCTATGAACCGAACTGGTATGTCGATGGTGAAGCCCCTTGAGATCGTGAAGCTTTTGGCGCGCTCGTTCACGCGTGCTGCTGCTGTGAGAGTGGTCGGTGTCGGTCTTTACGAGCTTGGAGTTGAAATCAGGCGGGAGCTCCACCTCTTGCAGGTCTTTCTTGAGGGTCGCGTTGCCCAAGGGTTCTTCGGTTTGACGAGAGAAGGGCCTGGTTGGTTCTCCTGTCTGCGGGAAGATGCGCCGCCAGTGTCGATCTTCGATTAACTGCCGGTGGTGGTCCTGCTCTAACCAGTACGCATCCGCGATCATATCCGCCGGGTCAACCACCCAGTCCACCCTTGGACGCTTCTGCTTAGTCGCAGCCGCAGCCGTGGCTTGCGAAGGATGATCGGCGGCGTGATGAGCGTCCGCGAACTTGGGCAGCAAGGATCCGTCTGTGCTAGACTGGCCGGTTGCCGCGAACTTAGCGACCTCGTCCACCCAGTCCGTCACCTTGAGAACATCTCCGAACCCCTGCCCTGTCCCGTCGATGCCTTTGCGCTCTCGCGCCCGGACTTTCCTGTTCCTGATGTATTGCAGCGGGTTGTATTGGCGCCCGAGCTTCACACTCGCCTGGAAGCCCCCAGCCGTCGCAGCGTTCGTGACGGGCGATTGGGGCGGGCTCGCGCTCGTTGGCCGGCTGAGGACGCTTGGCCGTATAGGGGGAACAAGCTCCATCAAACGCCTATGCTGTGCCATGAGCTCCAGGTGCTCTTTTGCCTTTTGTGCCCTGGCAATGGTGGATGGGGAAAACTGGTATCGAAAAGAGGTATCGTGGCCGAGATCGAAGGAGGCATTCAGAGGACTATTGATCTTCTGACTGGAGCCCAGCCTTGGTGTGAAGCTCCGTTCGGGCCGCGGGGAGATATTTCGTGACGTCTTCCGCTGTTGCTGCAGATGCTGCCTCAGACTGCCACTGGCTGCGCTGTCGGGCAGCGGCGCCAGCCGCGGTGGTATATGCTGCGAGGTGGTCCGTCGCGATGCTATTCTCCTTGACTCGCTGAGGTTCAGGGCCATGTTGATGATCTGGGCCGACTCGACGTCCAGAGACTGGCTTGCCGGCGGCGTGGCGGCGACGGGCTTCCCGTTGGGAGGAGGCTCTCGTTTCTTGACGCTCAGCTTGTGTGTCGGCTGGTTGGAAAGAGGGGAGGCATCGCCCTGGCCGATTCCGAGCCCGACTTCGCCACTGGGGCTATCTGACGTTCTTGGAGAACCTCTCGTCCTGCGTGATTGTATGAGGTTGCGAGACTGCCGCCGTCGATGGTCATGATCCCCTTCCGTCGCTCCATCATCGTATAAGGCATCCTGTAACAAAAAAGCCCCGCTAGAGCGGTGCTTATGCGTCCTTTGGCTCTTAGCCTCTCTCCCGTGATGGCCAGGCGTATGCTCGGCATTTCCTGGGCTTGACGTCGGCCGACGGATGAATTCGTCCGGGGACGGCACAGCGAGGGTCGTGTCGGTCGCATAGTTATTCTGTAGGCTCCCTGCAGCGCTCGATTCGCCCGTATCGTAGCTGGCCCTGCTTCCACGGTCTCCTGGCGTCGACTGCCGACTCGATATCCTCGGTGGCTGCGTGGCCTCGTTCTCCGTCATCGCGCCTTGTCACATGCCATGCGGCAGGCCGAAATGGTCGACGTCAGTGCATTAAAAGCAGAAGGAGGTTATGGTCGTTGGTGTAATGGAATGATTGAAGCCATCGATGGTGAAGGTATTGCGTGTGAGAGCTTCTTCACATGAATGCCGAAACCCGTTTGCTCGTGCTGATAAATTGGGTCGCGCCGAAACAGGGCATTGAATATTGATGTCGATCCCTGTCGGGCTCGACCACCTTCACGTCCATGACTTTTGGTTTCCCAGCTGGGGCGCACCTGCGCCTGGCGGCAGTTGGCGAATAGATTAGGTAACCACCTCCTCGTACAAAGCCTTATCCAATCAAGCGACCCCGCCCAGCCAATGGCTTAACTAGGTTCCTGGCTGCTACCTCAGGCGTTCGCCTCCCCTGGAAGAACCGTCACGACAGCGGGACCTGCTGGGTAAAGGCGCTAAAAATGGCCCATCGAGCACTACAGGCTAATAAGCCCATGACCTCACTGGTTATTATTACCGGCCGCTAGGTTACCTCATTGAACTAGAGGCGGCAATGGCCCGCTAACGTGGGAACTGGATGCCTACCTAGTGCCGTATGATCAATCTCCTACACGATGGACCGGCTGATTAGCTCTATGAGTAAGATTTTGAATATCACACATGAAACTCTGATTTCAGTGCTCAATGAATTGCAGCTATTTATTTAACTAGTCAGAGTTCCATCGATGCTGCAACGGTTTCCCAATCAGGTTCTTCGTTTGACAGAAAAGTGTTGAGCCGCTTATGAATGTAAAGGAGAATACCTCGGAATCAATCCTTGACTACCCTTACCTCTACTTGGATCATTCAACCAGGCTTTTAATATCTGAAAAATACTTGTCGTGTATCCGCCGGACATACTCAACCAAAGCCGGCCTCTCCTGGACGAGCCCCTTATGAAATGGGTTCCTGTCGCTGTTAAATTTGGTCTCACCATCAAGAATACCGGCACTTACATAGATGCAGACAGCATGGTTGCCATATTCCCGAATACACAAAAGTCAACCTCCGTTGGTCCCTTGCCGCCGAGTATCCAAAACGGCTCCTTCGGCTCTTCGCCTGACTTTGCCATCGCTGCCGCGGCTAGACTATCCAACGAATCGATCGCCTCGACAATGAACTTCTTCACCTCGTCCTCGCTGTGTCGACCGGTGCCCTGGAAGTACAACATGATTCCCGTATAGCGGCGTACTACATAGTTGGCGATTTGGCGTATCCCTCCAGGCAAGTTGCTGAACGGACCGCGCTCCACCATCTCGGCGTACGACATGAACCATCTTTCGTAGAGCTGATGCTGTCAGTCCCGGCCATCTGGTGAGGGGAAGACACGTACCACAAAGTAGTACATTCGATCCTCGATCATAGCACGGATGGAAAAATCATGAGCCCTGTCCGCCGGAGCCAGGTCTTTACTCACATCGTGGAGCCTGCCTTGCTTCACGAGTTCGTCGATGATGAGGCCCGAGTCCCCCATGATCTTTCCGGTGTCTGTAAACTTTACGTAGGGGAACTTTTTCTTTGGGGCCTCGCCCCAACTGCCTCGATTGTTCTCGTATGGTACGCAGCCATGTCGTAATCGGAAACGAAGCTTGATTGCGTAAGGGCTGAGGTTGTGTTCGGCGTACGTGCGGTCTAAGGTGTAAACTACGAGCACTGACTTGCTTTCGTTTGATGGCTGAGTCATTTTCGCCATGAGATTCTTCTTATCACGAATGCTAGATGACTGTGATTGATTTGATTACAAAAGGACAGAGTAGTATCAGAAGTTGATAGTGAGGGACAAAGTTTTGTGCGGCTGAAGGTCATGTTACACCAGTTTCGAAACAAGGCCGGCCCGGGAACACTGCCCAAAGCTGAAGCCGAATGGGCATGCAGATATTTAGGACTAGCATCCCACGACGAACCGACATGTAAAATTAAGGAAGTCAATCAAAACCATTTACAACAGAAATGTATTCTGACCTCCAATAACCCGATATCCCTACCAAGATGCTCAAATGGCCCTGCTTCTCAGTGGCCCCCAATGCCATGCCCGTAACCCCAAACGCAGTCAAACGCCTAAATGAATACTTGAAAGGACAATCAAAATACGGTCACGGTATTCACGAAGCCGTTCTTGAGAACCTCGAATACAAGACCGGGAAATCCAAACAAAGTTGTCGTTGCGTCGTCGCTGCCATCCACCCGTTTAGGCAAGCCGCCGTTACCGCTGCTGTCCTCCCATCCTCCAAGAAATTCGCAGCTGCTTCCAGGACTGTCGCCCCATCCACGGTTCAACACCATTCCCCGTTGCCGTGGTCTCTCCTCTCCGTCGGCAGAAATGCCACTCCACAGCTCGCTCAGCCGCTCATCGATCTCGGCAAACTTCGTCTCCGAGTTTGCGGCGCCGTTGTCACCTAGGTAGCTTACTTCCCACCTACAGCGGCGATGCCTGTTGAACTCGTAGGACCCTGGCACATTTCCGTGAAGCACCAGTTTCGTAGCGACTAGCCGATCTGGGGATTCGTTTTTAATCGGGTCATCCGGTGGAGCATCGTGCCCGTTAAGCGAAGGGGGCAGCCTAGAAGGGGGGGTAGGCGTGGATACAAGAATGTCAAATCCGAGATAGAAGTAGTTGTAAAAGCATTCTCCAGACACGTTCCCGGCGACGTCCTCCTCGACGGCTTCGTCGTTGGAGTCGTCGGAGCCAGTATGGGCCGAGGACTGATCCGTGTCGGTGGAATCGTCCGGCCTGTGCAGGTCTGCTCCGTTGGGCCTTGTCCGACTATTACTTGCCGTTCGCAGCTTATGGATTGTCATACGCTGGTCGTTCTTGCGGTATGTTGCGTTCGGCGGCCCCAGCTCTGCCACAAGCTCTTGTGGTGTTGTCCCACCTAGCACGATCCAAAAGGACGCGTTCGTCCACTTTCGAAACAGTTGGATCCGGCCGCCGCCATGGATTCGGACCAGGGAGATTTCGTCCGGGACAACGTCCTTGCCCCTTGGAATGACGGAGACCGTCTTGATGCTGGGCAGCACTTCCGTCCAGAGATTCTCCCGAGCTTGCGTCCATGAATCACCGCTAAATACTGCCATCGAAGTAGCCACCTGGCTGGTGGATGCGGAAAGGAGCGACACGACATCTTTGCTGGGTGAGTATGCCGACTGGGGTAAGCGGAACGTGAACGCGACCCCAGGGTACGAGAGCACATAGCTGCCCACGTCGTCGTTCTCTTCCCCCGTCGGAGGAATATACTCCCCGCCGTATGTCGGCCCTAGGAGTCTGTGGTATATATGCCTGAACGTCGGACCCGAGCTGGATTCCCCAGGCACCGGCGATGACGGTGGGCCTTGCGCATTGGCAGGCTTGACCAGGTCTCGGTCCTTGAAAGTGACGTGGTTCTTGGTAAAGTCTATGATTTCGATCAGTCGAAGTCGCTGTTCGGGTCCGTCGAATCGTAAGCGAATCCCGTTGGACGGCAGGGTGAGAGTGACAGGCTCTTGCACGGGATGTTCGCGTGAGTATGCCAGGTCGAGTTGAGGGAAGCGCTGCGGCTCAGCCTTCAGCCGAGTCAAGACATCGTGTAGCGAGGCTCCGAGAACTGCAAGAAGAAGAGTTAGCCCATTCTAATTAGATTTGATAGTCAGTTCTCAGCCATACCAAGATAGCCCAGAGCTCTGCCTGGGTGCAGCTGAGCTGAGAAGAGGGACATGATGCGACTGCTTTGGAGCTTGCCGCGGGGGAGAGTCGACGGGTGAGCCAAGCTGCGATGGTGATGTAATGGAAAGATGTAGGCGTAGACTATGCAGACCGCGCAATCAAATGCGTGGAGTGCAAAGACAAAGGTCGATGAATGCGCATGTCACGAGTCCCTTGGCCATGTGATGAGTCCGATGGTTGTTGAGGTTCGAGGGGCGGGGCTGAGATGGGACGTCATTCGGCTACGGCAGGGACCAGTCAGCGCATGTCCCGCACCTGCAAGGCTACCTATTACTAAACTCAAGTACCTAGCTCACGATGTCCTGTGTGACTTCCTGCATGGGTCGACACTCTTCACAGCCTTATCGCCTTGGGGACCTCACCACACGAAAAGGATCTAGATACTTTACTATCGACTTCACGCATTTAGTCGAACTGCATATAAAATAGAGCCAATTCTGCCTTACAGTGGCCGGATTTGCTTCCATAATCAATCTCCCGAAGATCTGTTGATAACGCCGTCATGTCCAGACGCACATCTAGCATTACAAACTCCCACTATCTAGGAGCGCACCACTTCCTCGCCTAGATATACTCCTCCTAAGCATTACTCTCTGCGTCCGTGCTATCCTCCTCTCCATCATCGTCTTCCTCGCTCTCTTCGTCCTCGACGCCCATGTTACTATCACTATCACTCCCGTACTTCTTCGTTCGGCTCTTTATCTTTCCATCCACAGAGCTATCAGAATCGGACTCGGCTCCGCCATTCTCGCCAGCCGGTGTTGCGTCGCCGGGCTCGCCAGTGCTGCTTCCCTTCTCCTCTTCCACGACCTCGTCGTATTCCGGCCCAATCTCCTGAAAATCGTGTCCTGGGTGCAGGATATCCCGCGACTTATAACACTTGAAGCAAAGCGTGTATCTTCTCTGGCAGCCGAGACACTTCCAAAACGCGCCGGTGATTTCCTATCGTATAACTGTTAGCCTGGAGACGATCATACAAAGTGAGATGTGCCCTGGCGTAATCGGCAGTAGCTTATAAAGAACAGGAGGCTGGAGAATACACTTACGAAGATGCAACCGTCGCAGAGCTCGTGATACTTGAGATTTCCTGGCCGAGACTCGTGAAACTTGGCATCCCAAGTCTCCTTCTTCCCGTTCTCATTCATGCGCTCCTTGTCCTGAGGCGTCAACAGCTCCTCAACAACCTGCCCGGCTCGGTAAAAACGAGCAAGCTTGAGGGGTGACCAGTCCCTATCCCAGCCCTTGCCCCTCGCCCAGATGTTGGCACCACGGTCGATGAGCAGCTTTATGACGTCAAATTGGTAGTATGACGTTGTCTGCCAATAGTTGCTGATCCTGCACGCCCACATGAGTGGTGTCCAGTCGTCGTTGTCGGGAACATCGATTGGGCCGTCTATAACATCGAGCATCTTCTCGATGAGGGCAGTCGAGCCGCTCAGCACAACGTAGTGCAACGGTGTCCTCCCGAGCTTGTCCCTAACATTCGTCATGGCACCTTTTTCTAGGAGAGCCTGTACGTTCTCCATGGTGCGGTACGATGCTAGATGAATGGGTCGGCGCCCGACCTCGTCCTCCACGTCCGGATCCGCGTCTTTCTCGAGCAGATATTTGAGGCAGTCGGGGTCGCCGTGTAAGCTCGCACGGGTGACGGGATACCCCAGGGGCCCGCCGTACACGTTGACGGAAACCTTGACCTCCTCCACGAGGTATTTCAAGAGCTCCACTCTATCGGGCGTGTACTTCGTGCTGCATGCCGAGTAGAGGGTCGAGTTGGTGAACTCTGGTGACGTGTGGTTGACGTCGGCGCCGGCCTTCACCAGCGCCTTCGCAATATCCAGCATGCCCAGGTTGCACGCTATGTGCAGCGGGCTGCCGAAGGTCGGTCCGAAGATGTTGGGCTGCGCCTTTTTCTTGAGGAGAAACAAGGCGACCTCGGCGTAATCTTGCTCGATGGCAATGCAGAGGCTGCTAAACCCAAGCTTATTCGCCGCATCGAGGTCAGCGCCGGCGTTGATGAGCATCTTCACCACTGCAAATGGTGTGTACCGGCCAAAGCTGTGCAACACGGTGTTGCCTTCGTCGTCCGCCAAGTCAAGCCGCGGTCGGTACTCGAGGAGCAATCTCGCGACTTCTTCGCTCTTTGTGTTCCACGACTGAGCGCAGAATTCGAGAGGAAAGCTCCCGTCCTTTGTCCTGTGATTCGGATCAGCACCTTCGTCCAAGAGGAGCCGCATCACCTCGGGGTTTCCCTGTCGGCAAGCGATGCACAGCGGCGTCATGCCATCTTCCTCGTCGCCTTCTTTATGCATTTCTGCCTCGAGGTCCGGCTTCGGGTCGTGTTCTAGGAGCACCTTTATCGTTTCCGCATAATCCCACCTGGCAGCAAGGTAAAGCGGTGTGCCGCCGTCGCATGGGCGTTCGACATCTCCTCCATTTTCCAGCAATAGACGCATAATGTCAGGGTTGTCGTACGAGGCATGCACGGCAGACCACTGGGTGTCACTGACCGTCGCGTTTGCGTCGGCCCCTGCTTCCAGCAGCTTTTGGACAATGTCAATGTGGCCGTAGGTCGCGGCGTACACCGGCGGTTGTGAACCCTCGCCATAGTGTTTTGGATCTGCTTTTCTCTCCAGAAGCAGGTCGACCATCTCCTTCGATCCGTTTCCTGCCGCGCGTGACAGAGCAGTGCTCCTGTATGTGTCAAACTTGCTCTCCTCTTCGATATCTACTCCATTGTCGAGGAGCAACTTGACGATCTCCAAGTTCCCACTCGAGACGGCACGGAGCAGAAGCAGCTCCCGCTTGTCTGAACTGTCTGGCTTGGCACCGTGTTCAATCAGGAGCCGGGAAACCTCGAGATTCCCGGCATCCGCGGCCACATACAAAGCGTTACCGTTACCGCTCGTGGCGTTGGCGTCTGCGCCCTTGGCTAAGAGCAGCTTGACGCACTGGATATAATCGTTTTGGGACGCGTGGACAAGCGGTTTCCGCGCCGACGCCGCCTCCTCTTCGCCTTCCGTATCCCCATATTCATATTCTCCACCTGCTTCTAGAAGCACTTGGAGGGCTTTGGGCCGAGCCCAATCCGCCGCGCCGAGCGTCGGGGTCACCTTCTCGTTGTTCTTCACCTCCAGCTCGGCACCGGCCTCGATAAGCATCTTAACGATGCCCGGATGGCCGGCCTGCGCCGCAGTATGCAACGGGAAGTTCTCAAAGTCGGCTTGAAACGTAAGGCTCGCTTTGGCATCCACCAGCACTTTGGCAACACCCTCGTGTCTCGCTCGCGCGGCCACGTGAAGCGGTGACATACCCTGCTCGGGGTCTTTCGGTTCCAACTCAACGTGGCAGTCGATCAGCTTCTGGGCGAGCGGGGCGAGGCCGAGGAAGGCAATCCGACAGAGCAAAAACTCCGGCCATTCGAAACCATCGATCTTCGCTGCGTGCTCAACTAGATCGTCCAGGGCACTGCCTACGCCATAGGAAGCAGCCGCCTTGATTGCCTTCTTGAGAGCTTCCCTTCCCGGTTCAGACGCCTTGATCAGCATGCCCACTACCTCGGCATGGCCATAGGTGGCGGCCTCTACAATCGCTAGATCACAATCGGCGGCGAATGATTTTGATAACCTTTCCTTCTCTAGTTGCCCTGCAGCCAAATCGCTCAGTCCGGTAATAGCGACTGCCGGGAGGGGGGATTGATATCCCTTGTCAATACGATTCATGGGGTTCGTCAGCGTATAAAAAGCGTCGTGCCAGAAAGTCGCGGTCTCCCGACCCTGAAAGAAGATGAAAGCATCCTCGGCTGGCGCCTGTGGCCCGGCCAGTCTGTAGTGCGCGGGCCAATGCATGACTGCGTACGATATCAAATTATATCGAGGATGAAAGGATGCGAGGTGGGGGGATTCGTCCACCATGTTGAGATTATCTGAGAGGTGTCCAATCTGCTCCTGAACATTCGGAAGGGAAAGATATCGGAGACAAGCCTTGGCAATGTCGGCGTGGGCTGCGAAACTCTCAACGTCATCCGTGTTGCGCCGTTGGAAGTGCGGGTGCCCCGCACATAACTCGTTTCGAACGAGCTCAAAGAATCCCCCAAAGGCCGGCAGAATCTCGTTCACGGCGTCCAACAAGTCGGTAAGCCGGAGCCCAGCCTCCGAGGTCTCGTCGAAATTCACTGCGGTCGCAATTTCATAGACGCTCAGGGGTCGGACAGAGTACCGTAGCCAAGTCACAAGCCGCTGCACCTTGTCCCTTGTCTCGGCTTCCACGTCGCCTAACATGATCTTGAACACGCCATCGGGAGTGGGCTGCTGCAGCCGCTCGACCAGTCTTTGAACGGTGGTTTTAGCAGCATTTCTTGTTTTGTGGTCAATCCAGGCCAGCATGATACAGCCAAGTTCGACATCTGAGCCGCACTGCGCTAGGAGAGCCCGTAATTCTGGTGCGAATTTGGTCGTGACTGGCCGATTGTCAAGTAGTGTGGCCAAGCTTGACTCCAGCCGTTCGTGGAGCGCATCCTTCGGCTCGCTGCCGTTTTCTTCATGTGCATCCACCTCAGCATCTCCCACTTCATCTTTTTTGGGTTCTACGGAAATGTGAATTGCACTTGTTTCACCGGCCAAAGATTTTCCGTCGGCCTCTTCGTCGCCAGGCTTGGCTGCGTCACCTTTGGTGATGATCTCCTTTTCGACTTCTGGTACTGGGCCGCCATCATCATTAGTGCTGGGTTTGGATGGGTCCGCGTCCGTGGCAGGCTTCTTCTGCGCATCCGTGACAGACTTCTTTTCCGCTTCCGCGTCCTCGCCAACATGCTCGCTGGTTTCAGAAGACGAATCCTCACTATCAGATTCATGGCCCGGGGGTGGAAGGCTCGCCGCGAGTTCGTCCAGGTCAATACTCCAAGCATCCGGTAGAGCATCTTTGAAAATCTTCGGATCACTACTGGTTATGACCCATTTATATCGAGATTCTGTTATTTCGCCGATTTTCAGCAGCTCCGAGATGAACCAATCTCGGGACTCGTCGCACTGATCCAGGCAACTTACGACGTACGTCAACTGTTCGGTTGATGTGCTGTCACGCAGCCAGTCGAAGACCTGGTACAGGTCCTGCAAGGACCAGGCGTCGTGCACCGCGAGGAACTCAAACGCACGGGCGATGTTATCCTCAAGCTCGAAGGCGTACCTGCTCACGAGTACGCTCAAGAAGCTGCACAGCATCGCTTTGATGTTGTTGAACCTGTGGTCGTGCCGGTCGAACTGGAAGTACATGACCGAAAATCTGCTATCTTTTAAGGGGAGGGTTGAGTCTAGAGCCTGAAAGATGCGCTGGGATGTCTCGGTAATATCAGCCTTCCCGTATGCGTGAAGAAGGCAGAGGCCACGGCCGGCCAGCCACTTCTTGGTACTCTCGTGCTCGTTGAATCCCTTGTAGAACGGGTTCTCGGTATTGTGGGGTATCTGGAAAGGGTATAACGGAGGGCATTGAGATAGTATCAAGCGGCTTAGCTCCATTATCCTGGTATCAATGTCCATGTCTGCAGTCCACTGTTAGTGCATGATTTTGCGGAAGGGCATTCCACCTACAGTAAGGCACGAGGTTCAAGACTCGTCGTACGGTTTCAGGCCATGTGCCAACGTCCGACCCTTTCTCACCCCGAACCAAGTCCCGGTGCGTCCTTGTTGTCCAGACGTTGAATTCGAATGGTGAGTTGAACGTTGACGTAAATTTGTCAAAGGGTATCACATGGGCCGGTTTTGGCTGAAGCAACTATTCTCAGCAGGCGGGCGATACTATCTCTCGGGGTGCTCACCTGTTCATCCGCGGGGTCGGGCGTCGCCGAACGATCCGCCGGGGTCTTGTCTTTCTCTTCGTTCTTGTCTGGATCCTTGGTTGGATCCTTGAGTACGGGGTAGATATTGAAGATGCCAGCGCGGATCAGCATCTTGGTGTCCAGGAAGTCTGCGTTGATGCGCTGGATTGAGGTCGCCAGCTGTTTTGCCTTGCGAACGACACCAGAATTTGGAGTTTCAGGATCCATCACGAGCAAGGTCACCAGTTGATCCTCCAGCACCTCCGAACTTATACTCCTATGCGGGCAGCCCATGAAGATCAACGTCGAAGTCAAGAATGGAATCTGCCCGTACTTGGAGGGATTTAGGGCAGCGAGGATCAGGGCCATCTTAACGATGCTGCCCCCAACATCATGAGCCATGAAGACAATCGGGCGATGTTTGTCGGACTGCAGACATTTAGCTCCTGGTTCATCCAAGCTTCCGGGCGCACTCACCTCGGTGAAGTTCTTGCGGGAATCAACCAAATCGTCCAGCAGATTCATGGCCAGCTTCTCGATTCCACCCTGCCTATAGATGTCGCGATCGACGTCGTACCAGAAGGTCAACTGCCTCAGCGACCAGTACTGGAATAATGTGAGTTTAATCCAGTCTGAGCCGTAGCCATCCTCGTTGACCCATGTCCAATCCCGCTTGCCATGCACACCATGCACGCAGATGATGCTAGCATAGGTAGTTAGCCTACGAGATCCGGCCACCATTCGGTAGTAGATGCAAACTCACTCGAAATTCTTCGCATAGCTGGCGCCATAATCGCCGTCTACGAGACCGAACTCCGGCGGCTGGTATGGGATGTAGGGTTCATAGGACCGAACTGACTCGGTACGTGACTTCCGAGAGCCAGTCACTGAGCCTTTGTCGCCCTGGCTCGCCGCGTCCTTCTGTGAGCCCCTTTCGGCGCCGCTCTGCTCTGATTTGGCGTCGTTGTCATCTTCGTCGTTCTCTCTCTCACTCCCAGAATCGTCATTCTCAGATTCAATCCGCTGCGACGCAACCTCGTCGTCTTTTGCAGACGACACGTCGGATCCGCTATCTGACATTTTGCACACTGCAAGCTCTGCCCTTGAAGAGTGTATATGCTCTCAGGCTATCATCGAGTCTCTAGCTACGCAGCACGAGTCGCAAGACAGTGCAATTCTGAATGAGGCTCTCAAAGCAAGCTTAAGCTATCTATCCTGGACGGCACCAAGCTGAGACAGGGAAGCATTAGCGCCTGACGCCACTAAAGAAATGGTCCAGTGTTCGCCGGGGGTGTGGAGAACCTGAAATGACTACGGATGGGACGGTGTGGCCCGAACTTGGGGGCCGTCGTTGTTGTGCTAACCCCCCCTCTCCCACCCCCCATCCCGGTTACATGGCACGCATGGGTAAGAATCCTTAAGGCACCTTCAGCATCAGCCCACGGGGCTAACTCGGGTGACAAGCATCAATGAGCTGGCGGACCAATGTCCTTGATGGTTTAGGCTGCCCGGTGGTAGACGTCAATTGGCACTTGAGATCTGTGAAGTGATGGCCCACTGTAACCCAAACAGCTTTGCGCTACGCTCAGCTATCTATTTTGTAACTGAGGCGCAGGGTTGGTTTGAAAGCTACATCTCCAGCGTTGCTAGCAACGGGGGTCAAGATTTGCTCCATTCCGTCTGTCGTGTGAGCTTGAGCATTTGTCAGAATCGAAACGAATTATATCTTGCAAAATGGCCGACGGCGAGACAGTTAAGGCCATCGGCGAGTTTGGTGTGGATGAAGGTGCCGAGGGCTTCGACATTGATCTTTTCGAAGGGGCCGACGCGGGCAGCGGGTTCCATACCAAAAATGACCCTGCGAACCCCTTCCAACGATCAAACGTGATCCAGCGAAAGGGGGCCGTCGATATCAAGTGCAATGTCGTGGACATCATCCACGGCAAGCTGGCACCTGACAGCGAGGAATATGCGACCCTCATCGTCCTGTTGTTCCGCTTCGACCCTCGCAAGAAGGCTCGACGAATTGCAGAGGCCCAGATCTCACTGAACTTCTCGGGCCTGACTGACGACTCTCCTCGGCCGGTGGTTGAAGGCATCTCGCTCGACGGCCGGTTCAGCCTAGCCCCGTCCAAGCAGTCCGAGTCCATTACAAAAGGCGCAGACGGCAAGATCGGTCTCAGCGCGATCCAAGGAGCTGAGATTTCTGGCGGCTTGAAATGGGAGAAGACAGTCACTCGTGACACGCAAGACTTCACGACGGTGACGGGATCGATCGACTTGATCGGTTATAACTTTGGCGATGCTAACGTCGCTTCGTGGACCCTGACGGAGAACAAAACCTTGGAGTCGGGCGTGCCTGCCGCCCTGCGTACTGGCATCCTGCTGCGCAGAGCGGATAGCGAGAAGTTCAAGGCCGTAGTTGAGATCGAGGTCAAGGCGGACTTCAAGAGCAGCTTGGGGTCTTTGTTTGGTGGCAAGCCAGCAGACGATCCAGTGTTGTTCGATCCGAGCAAAAAGCCTACGAACAAACTGATGAAGTATGACACCGATGATCTGGGGTCCTTTGACCTCGAGAAAGTTACAGATGTTACGTTTATGTCTATTCTGGATGGAGCTATCAAGAACCTGTAGAGCAGATAGTCTTACAAGCTCTGTGTTCTTGAGTCTTACAAGCTCTGTGTTCTTACAGCGCTTTGAATCGAAGCCGACTTCATTCAAATACAACAGAAGTACCATGTATATTCGCCCTGCAAGGCTGCTGTTAAACTTTGTCGGCACTGAAACAAGGGCATTGTCTGGGACTCCCACTGGTCAAGCATGGGCACATGCAGGTCGACAAATGCATCCCATTTTCGGACACACGAGACTCCCACCAGCGGCTCATGCCTCAACAGATAAACCATTCGGTAGCGGCAGAGCAGAGCTGTGTAACCCTCCTATTCGGGGTAGTCGAGTGTGCGACAAAGCCGGAATGGTTGGGATCACAGTCGTTCACTGGAATCAATCGCGGGAAGAAACCCTCCCAGTCCTGGCTTGCTAGGAACTGCACAATCGGCTAAGTACTTCCTTTGAGTAATGGTCAAGAATGGTTGCGTTGCACCCCCTCCACAACACGCTGTAACCATCATCCTCAACGGTTCCAGTTTGAGCTCCAACGGCGCGCAAAGAATCTCTATTGGAGAACTTCCAATGAACCGTTCGTGGCAAATATCTCAAGTTTGTCTTCTAATACCTACTAGAATAGATTCTAATACACCTAGTACCTACCGATCCTGATCAGCTGCTCGAGTATGAAGGTGAAGGCTACGAGTGTCCGATCAGCTGCTGGGTCGACCCCCTCCCCTCCCTCTGGACATCAGCGCTTAGGTTATTTAGGATCACCTAATTAAATGTGGATGGGGTAGTTGCAGGGGACGGGTCAGGCGGCACCTCGTCGCCCTCTGTGTAAAACATTAGTCAAGGTGGTGCTGCAGCTTACCTAGTAATTAGAGCTCCGCCGCGGCTGCAGCTAATGCTAGGGTGATTTGGGGGCGGCGGCATCGAGCCCGGTAGCCTTGCGACCGTTTTCTGTTCCCTCGCAACCTTGCGACAAGTGCAGTGGCAAGCTCATGGTAGCTTCATTGAGTGCTCTTATTTCATGTAGAAGCCGAGCATGTCCACGTTGAAGTCCCCCATCGATGGGGAGAATGAGTTGATTCCTGCCCTCGAGCAGGATGAGGACAACGACGGCGGGGTTGAGAGCGAATCGGACGGGGAGGCCGAAAATGAAAATGAGAGCGAGAATGACAGCAGAGATTCAGAAGATGAGTCGGACTCCGAGGTCAAGAAGCCCATCCAGGCCGGAGTTGACGAGGCTATTGAGAAGATCAAGCAGAAGGCTTTCAAGTTTGGCTCCTCAGAAGACCGTAGGAAGTTCTTCGGCACCTATGGCGAATGGATCAAGCAGAAGACGGAGGACGAGAGGACCACTATCCTGCACCTGCTCCTGAGCAGCCGCGAGATCTCGACCAAGACGTTGGAGCACCCGGTTAAGTACATCTTGCGGAAATATCCCAAACTCCTGCTAGAATACGACCGCGAGAAGAAGACGCCGCTCTACCTCGCCGCCGAGTCGTCCAAGATGGCGAAGCTGGTGGAGATCATGATCGACAACTGCAAGTACTACGAGCTCGCCCTGAGCGCCAAGTGTCGCGAGAAAAAAGAGAACTGCCTCCATCTTGCCATGCGGTCCAGGCACATCCCGGCCGAGATCAAGCTGAAGATGATTGGGCTGGCGGCGAACGATGCCATCTCCGCTGAGGACTATAGAGGCTATACGCCGCTTCACTATGCCGTCGAGTACAAGCGCTGCAGCGAGGAGCAGCTCGGTATCATCCAGACCCTCATCGCGAAGGACGACTCGGCGTTCACCAACGAGACCAAGGCCCCCGAGTCTCGCTCCGTCTATCAGTACCACACCCACACCCGCGCCGTCTACGACGAGACCAGATCGTCCGCCAGGACCTCGACCACTTCTAGGACGAAACCAAAGACGTCCGGCAAGAAGGAGGACGACTTGAAGGAGCCTCCAAAAGAGGAAAAGGAGCTCGATCCGAAAGCGGCAGAGAGAGCACTCCGAAAGGAACGCGAGGCTGAGGCAGACCGGAAGAAGAAGGAGCAGACCGCCACTGCTGGCGCGCGTCACACGCATGGCAGGACAAAGGATGAGCTGGACCCCAAAGCGAAAGACGGACCGGGAGGGCTGCGGCAGGCTACCCTCAACCATCTGGCTGGCTCGAAGGAAACGGCTGATCCACGGCACCGGGCGCCCGAATCTTTGGACGTTCCGGTGGTGGGTATTCCACGTAGGCCCACAGTCGCGTTTGACGAGCCGTCCAAGGAAGACCGGAAGTCTCAGCGGACCGAGAAGGAGACCCCCAAGATCGACAAGGAGATGCTCGACAAGTGGGCGGACATCATCAAGACGGAGCTCAAGCTGCACTGTATGCGGACCAGGACGCCGGATCAGACGGCGAGGTTTCTTTATGGGAGAAATAGGGAAGGTATATCAATGCTCTTTGTTCCTTTTCCTCTTTTCATCATGTCGAGGCTAATCAATGCTTTTCGACACCACAGGTGTCCAAATCTGCTTTGAATACTTTGGTGCGCCAGAGACCATCAAATCCAGCGATTTTAAAGCGAGCTTCGCGCACGTCAAGTTCGACGAGGTGTTGCAGTACGTGGCCTTCCCTCGACTGGAGGTTGTGCCACGGCCAGCGCTGTCGAGGGATTTCCCTGTCGAGCGTCTCGGAAACGGACGGACAGACATGCTATTCTTCTTCGAATGGCTGCGCTCCAAGAGCGTGAAGCGCATCCTTCGCGTGATTGTTGAGGATGCGAATGGGCCGTCTCACAGTGACGAAGCGATTGAGCTGGCGCTCTCCGGATTCCAGGTCGAGTCCCTCGACTGGCAGAAAGCCGATCTTGATCCGGAAACGATTCGTAGCGTCAGCTCGAATCTGCGACACCTCACACTTCATTGGAGTGGGAACAATTCGGTTCTTCGTGGTTGGAGTGAGCCGGAGGGTCTGAGGATGCTGAAGGACCTGGAGACGATTCACCTTCATGTTCATCGGGTACGTGTAACCTACTTTGAACTTCCCTCCTTTTGAGCAGTGACATTGCCGCACTGATATCCTGCGACGTTCCAAATGCAACCCGTAACCGGTTGGAGGAATCCTTGCCGGGTTTCCGACATGAATTATATCAAGGCAACTAACATCGAATAGGACTTGGAGACCATCGACCGCTCATCTCTATACTACCACAGGTTCTGCGCCAGACTCAACGAGGGCAACGAGGTGGTGCAGGAAGCAGCAACGACACAAACGCCACAAAATCTCACGATAAAGGTACCAAACGGCGACGACGCTACCTCCGACCAAGATAAAGAGGAAATCCCCGACGGAGAAGCGAAGCCCAAAGCGCGAAAGGTGATTCAGGTGATACCGCACGATACCGACTACAACGAGCGGGCGATGCTCGCCGCGTCGCCTTCCGCGACGAAGTCGGAGACGAAAGCGGAGGCAACATCGCACCGGTGGCTCGACACCACGGATCAGTTTGCGGATATGATTCAGAACGTCTGGGGGACGATCCTCCGTAAAAACCGTGGCTCTCCCATGACGAGCCCGGTAGTAGTCGCGCTCATCGACGACGGCGTGGATATGTACCACCAATCCTTGCAAGGCAAGATCTGCGACGGGCAGAGCTTCGATTTCGGCAACCGCGACGAGGGCCGCGTGAAGCCGTATTGGGTGTCTGAGAAGGGTCACGGAACTATCATGGCGAATATGATTTGCCGAGTATGCCCGATGGCGAAGGTGATTGCTCTCCGGCTCGAGACGCGAGCTTCTCCATCTGGCAAGAACACAAATATCGTCGTTCGAAGCGCCGCAGCGGTAAGTCACCTTCTTCTCCTTTTCTTTATTCCCGCCGTTCCCCCGAAGATATCCTGGGAAGAACCTGAAGCATCAGGGATCTGAAGGACAAAGAGATGAGAAGACAGGAAGATGTCGAAAAGGGCACAATTCTTTTTTTTTATTTAATTCACGAGCAGATGAGCATCGCCTTCAAGAGTTTATTCACTGATATCTACACAGGCGATCGATGCCGCGGTGGAAAAGGGAGCCCAAATCATCTCCATGTCCTGGACGGTGACGCCGCCGACCGATGCCGCAGAGAAGGACTGTTTCGACGAGGCCATGCGCAATGCCGTCAAGAAGAACGTGCTCATGTTTTGCTCCTCCAGCGACGGTGGACACTACTCGGACGTCGATTACCCAACCGCCTCCAATCGTGAGAACGTTTTCCGGATCGGTGCCTCTCAAGATGACGGCCTACCCTACTCTTGGGCCGGTCCCGTCGACAAACTTGATTACATCTTCCCCGGCGTCGAGGTAGTCCAGCGCAACCCGTTAGGGGTCCCCGGCATCGATTCCTGGAAGCCTGAAACTGGCTCGTCAATCGCAACGGCACTCGCCGCCGGCCTGGCTGCCCTAATCATCTACTGCGTGAAAATCGGAGCCCTGCACACGCAAATGAATCCCGGGGCCAAGGCCACTGGTGTCAGCAGCTCGGACGTGGAAATGATCAAGTGGCACAAGAACATGAAGGAGGCGTTCGACGGCATTGGCGCTAGCCGAGAAACACAGCACAAGTTCATCGAAGTGTGGAAGCTCTTTGAGGGCCCGGCCATGGAGCTCAAGAGAGCAGATCATGATATGAGGATGGAGACGGTGGCCAATCTAGCTCGTAACCTCGTCCCCTTCAAGGGCACCAGGTCCTAGGTCTGCCTCGCTGTTTTGAAACCACATCTGGAAGAAGAAGCGGACGACTCGGAACGCCAGAAGTTGCATGTAAGATGTTTTATAGCCAAAGTCAAATGAGCCTACAGTACCTAGGTAGTTACAGATTACCGTTGAAGTCGCGCTTTGTCATGGTGGGCGTGGGGCAGGAAAGACCCCGTTGCCGTGGCGACGCCGTCATTCCCCCACATTTTAGCGTGCATGCACTATTTACTCACCCCCAACACACCCATCATCACCATTCCCACACATATACGTACAACCAAAGAGCGATAATTTCTTGGTTGCCCTTTTGGTTTTGAATTGGTATCCGCTTCATATCATCCGAAACCGTGCGAATGGCCTCGAGACGAGAGCCGACTAGATCAGTCGCGATGGCATCTGGCATACGAACCGTTGCTCGTGGCGGCATGCGGCCACCATCGCGAATTTCAAGTATGAGACACAACCAGACCGCCGCTTCGAGAATCGACCGCAACACTGCAGCCTCGCCTGCCGAATCCATATCTTCGGTGACGACGACAGGAACCAAGCGTAAGGAACGCGACTTCGAATCCGACGTGGGAGAGGAAACGAACATCAATGTTGTCGTTCGATGCAGAGGACGCAACGAGCGCGAGGTGCGAGAGAACAGCGCTGTCGTTGTTGCCACCGACGGTGCCAAGGGAAAGCAGGTCGATCTCTCGATGGGCCCGAACGCGCTGAGCAACAAGACCTACAACTTCGACCGCGTGTTCTCTCCCGCTGCCGACCAGAGCATGATATTCGATGATGTGGTCAAGCCGATCCTTGGAGAGGTTTGTCGAAATCTATAACCTAACAGTTCTCTGTATTAGCTAACCCGCCGTTAGATGCTTGCCGGGTACAACTGCACCATATTTGCCTACGGCCAAACCGGCACAGGAAAAACCTACACCATGTCCGGAGATATGAGCGAGACACACGGGCTTCTATCCGATGCCGCCGGTATCATTCCTCGAGCCCTGCATGCGCTGTTTAATACACTCGAAATCGACGACACCGAGAGCTGCGTCAAGTGCTCGTTCATCGAGCTATACAACGAAGAACTCCGCGATCTGATATCTGTGGAGGAAAGCGCCAAACTAAAGATATACGACGACACGTCGAGACGGGGTCACGCGACTACAATTGTCCAGGGTATGGAGGAGAAGCATATCAGGAGCGCGGCTGAGGGAATCAAAGTGCTACAAGACGGCAGTTTGAAGCGACAAGTCGCCGCAACGAAATGCAACGACCTCAGCAGTCGAAGTCACACTGTGTTTACAGTCACGGCGTACATGAGGAGGACGAGTGAGAATGGCGGCGAGGACTACGTTTGTGCTGGAAAGCTAAACCTGGTCGATTTGGCCGGCAGCGAAAACATCCAACGATCCGGGGCGGAAAACAAGCGAGCCGCCGAGGCAGGCCTGATCAACAAGAGTCTTCTGACTCTGGGCCGTGTCATCAACGCCCTGGTTGACCGCGGTCAGCACATCCCGTACAGGGAATCTAAGCTCACGCGTCTGTTGCAAGACTCCCTAGGTGGGCAAACGAAGACATGCATAATCGCGACGGTCTCGCCGGCCAAGAGCAACCTGGAGGAGACAATCTCGACGCTGGACTACGCATTTCGGGCCAAGAATATTCGTAACAAGCCCCAGGTTAATCAAGCGATCAACAAAAAGATGCTACTTCGTGACTTTGCAACGGAGATCGAAAAGTTGAAGAGTGAGCTGATCGCTACGCGGCAGCGAAACGGCGTTTATCTGTCCAACGAAATGTACGAGGAAATAACGGCGCAGAGCGAGTCCCGCCGGATTGTTATGGAGGAGCAGGCTGCCAAGATGGAGACCATGGAAACGAACCTGAAGAACAAGGTCCAGGAGCTCTTCGCCTTGACATCCTCATTCATGGGGCTGAAAAAGGACCATGAGGGTACGAAGGCGCAGTTGGACGATGCCAAAGGCGTTCTCGACCAAACCGAACTCATCCTCGCCGCAACAAGAAAGACTCTGGCCGAGGAGACGCATCTCCGCAAAGCACACCAGGAGACGGAGGAGAAATTGTCCGAGGTCGGCGGCGAGCTCATTGCCACACTGCAAAAGACCGTCAACGATGTGGGCGGAATGCGCGCCAAAAGCAAGCGCAAGTCGGACCTGCAATCTCTCAACCGCACGACATGGGGTATGTCGCAAGCCCACGTATCCGACGTCACGAGCATGGTGGAGACTCGGGTCAAGGAGTTCCAGGACCGGCAACGGGAGCACATCTCCGGCGTTTCTAGTAAGATGGAGTCGTTCGTGAGCGAGGAGTTGCAAAAGCTATCGTCCACACAAACCTTCCTATACGAGAACCTCGACCTCTTTGCTGAATCGAGAAAGGAGCTGCTGGAACAGAAGGAAAAGTCCAAGGACGAGATGGATGACCTCCTCGAGGAGATCAAAGTCGTCCGAGATACAGTGAAACAGCAAGTTGGAGAAAGCCTGCAGGCCATCGCGACCGCCGCCGAGAGAATAGCGGCTGATGTTGTCAGCGAGCTGGGCACCTTTCACGGCCAGGTATGTTTGATAATTCCAATATCAGTACGCTTGCTAATATCAGGCACAGTTGCATGCTTCCTACAGCTCGCTCGGTAAGGAGTTTAAGACCGTTTTCGAAGACCTCGTCAAGCACATTACTCTGCAGCGGAGTGAGTCGGATAGGCTCAGGCAGCAGCTCCAGAGTGCGAGCAGCGTGATTGTCGAACAGAACGCCAGCATCTCTGTTCGCATGCAAGAAGCGTTGGAGGAGGAGCGACAGCAGGCTGCTCTGGACCGGCAGAATCTGATGGTCCAGATCTCATCTTTGATCAGTGCACAGGCCGAAACGCAAGAGTTGAGGCTCGCAGACAAGGCAGCTCGGCTCCAAAAACGCGTACTTGACTCGACTGCCACGTTCGAGGGTAGCGTCGGACGGTACGCCGGGGATATGGATGCGTGGGATGCGAAGGAAGGGCAGCTTTTGATCAGCGTGGCGAGGTCGCGCGATGCGATGAAAGCTAAGCTGAAGGACGACTGGATTGTGAGTAACCCTGGCATGTCATCCCCTTCCCCGCTAACCCCCACAGACGGCAAACGAGCATAGCACGTCAATACAGTCGACGACCAAGTCGGTTCACGCAGAGACTGTTCGCGTAGTTGATGAGCAGATGAAGGATCTCGATGTCCAGATGGAAGCCTTGGACGACTTTGTGACACGGGCACGTTCCGAGAATGCCGCTCACCATGAGAGGCACGCTGAGTCTGTTCAAGGGCTATCGAGTACTGTCGAGCAATCGTTCGGCAACATTGCTAGCCATTTCAAGGCCACATTCGACCGCGTCCAAGACCTTGGTGAAAAGATGGAGACAGAGACCGGCAGCCTGCAGGAATGCCTTGAGCCACTCGAGGAGCAGCTCTGTGTGCCCTTGACCAATTTGCGGGAAGATATCGCAACCACGGCGATCCACGAGTATGAACCCACTGGCGAGACCCCCGAGAGGGTACAGTATCACTATCCAACTATTCTGCCTCGGACAGAGGCACACGAAGCGCTCGTCTCGGAGCTCCACGATGCCGTGCCAACCCCGAGCAGGGCGGCGCCAACTCTCGTCTTCGCAGATCTGGACCATCGGAACCTACTCAAGTCCGAGCCCCGGCTCTCCGTAGTCAGTCTCATCTCTGATAAGCATCCTTTTAGCATGAGCCTGCGCGAGGTGAATCCGAACTTGACAGCGAACTTAACGGCCAACTTGACGACCGGATCGCTCCTCTTTGACCCCTCGGCCAGCACCATGTCGAATAGCGACAACACGGTGCCGCTGTTCAAGCGCAGCTCAAGTAGGCATCACCCGAAGGGCCGGAAGGGGCAGGCGAGCATGGCTCCACTGGAAGGGAGGGAGAATGTGCCCCCGACGGCGTTCTCGCAGAGTCTTGGTCCTAGGAGGAAAAGTCCAAGGCTTAATTGAGGTCGGACACTGATACTACACTTGTGGTTTTAGCATGGAGTTTGTTGGGGTTATATGGTAGTTACGGACTTTTATTGATGGCATGGTACTAAAACAGCCGGCTGGTAGAGTTGTCTATGATTGTACCCTTAGTAGTATACTTGATACCCTTGATTTGGGGTGTGGTAATGAGAATTTGTCTTTGAACATTGTTCGTCAATATTACCACCACGGTTGCTTTCATCTTCAGAATCCGTGTACGGCTCCCACGGTAAAGTTCTACAAGTCCCTGGGGCTCATAGTAGCTCTCCCGATCGCAAGAATATTCAAGGATCGGCTAGCATTCCAACTCCATCCGTGAAGGATTTGTCTCATTACTGTGCCGGGGTTCGGAGTGTCCAGCATGAAGGATGTCGTCGGGCCACAAAGTTCCCCGCTTCGAACTTGTCAACGGCGCCTTTACGAACGTCACTTCTGGTAAGGATTTGTCCAAGGTTGGGCGTGTTGCATCTGCAATAATTTATTAAATAGGTAATACGCAACATCTTGGCTCGCCTGTTCTTATATGTTTCTCCAAAATTGAACAGACTTGTTTAAATTTATCTGTTCCATTTATCTTCCCTTGCTAATAGTTGTACCATCTTCACCAACAATGTCCAAGTATCCCGACCTCACCGGCTTCAAAGCCCTCTCGTTCGACTGCTACGGCACTCTCATAGACTGGGAGAGCGGCTTGCGCTCCGGACTCGAGCCCATTCTCTCCCAGCTGCCGGCTTCGCACCCCTTTGCGCAGAACCCCATGTTGCTGATGCAGAGGTTCGACGACCTGACTGATGTACTGGAAAAGGAGCAGCCGCGGTTATTATACGACCAGAACCTAGCCGCCTCGTTCCGCGCTCTGAGCAAAGAGCTCGATGTCTCAGTCCCCGAGTCAACCGCTGCAGACTTTGGTGATCTGCCGGGAACATGGGGTGCTTTCCCCGACACCGTGGCTGGACTGGAGATCCTCAAGAAGCATTACAAGCTCATAATCCTCTCCAACATCAACAACGCCAACATCGAAGGCACAGTGTCCAAGCAGCTGGCGCCTGTAGAGTTTGACGCCGTGTATACGGCCGAGGAGATCGGCTCGTACAAGCCGGCGCACAAGAACTTCAACTACCTGTTCAAGCACGCCAAGGAGGAGCTGGGCATCGACGTCGACCAGGGCGAGCTGCTGCACGTGGCGAGGAGCCTGCCGGCGGACCACGTGCCGGCCAAGGAGATGGGGTTCCGGAGTTGTTGGATTGCGAGGGGAGGCGATAGTAAGGAGGGGAAGGGAGTCGGGGGTGACTACGAGAGCCTCGCAGACAAGGTTGCGTTTGAGTGGAAGTTTGACACGATTGGAGACTTCGCGGAGGAGGTGAAGAGGCAGTTTGCGGCGAAGGCTTAGAAATGCATTTCTAGCTAGGTAGCTCCATCACGTAGAATCCTCGAGCGCGGATTCCTCCATATCCGCGCTGCCCTCACTTGCATCATCCCGACGGCGTACCGATCCGCCCTCACCATCAGACTGGACCCTCCGCCGTCCCCAGTGTCTCTTGCGCTTCCTCTTCGCCGTATCCTCAGCCCTCCAGCCCCTCTTCGCTTTGATCGGCCGCAAGAAGCCGTCTACGTGTACGGCGCCGTCCATCTCGTCGTGGCTCGCCACGTCCTTTTCCTGGACTCTTGCCTCCCCGCCGTGGACGGTTTCCACATGTCTGCGCAGGTTTGATCGTCGCGTGAACCCCTCGGTCGCGCGTTCGCAGGTGGAAACGGGGCAGTAGAACACGCCGATGGAGGAGGCGCGAGAGCGACTTCGCGCAAGGCTTTTGCTCCGGCTTCTAGTCGCGCCTCGGCCCCTTTCGTCGTCTCTGTCGTCGTGCTCCTCTTCGGAGTTGCTGGGAGGGGCACTCCCCCGCGCGATGCTTGTCTGTCGTTGAATGAGACGACGCTGATCTACTATCGCCACTTCCTCGTCCTCGCTTTCCACCAACACCGCGGGGTCGCCTGGCTGGTATCTCCTTCGTGTACCCATGGTCCCCTTAGAAGCCGGGCCCTCGATGAGCGTCTGCATATCAATTCCATGTCTGAACAGATCTGCGCACCGCTGTGTCGTCCGAGCAATTACCTGAGGTGAGAAGCCAGCCATAGCCGCAGCGCCAACGACATCACCCCAGTCTCTCAGCCCCCAGCGCTTAAGTAGGTCTTCCTTGCCGCGGGTATCCCTGGGCTTAGCAGGCGACTTTGGCCCGGGTTCTGGCGTGGTCTTCTCCGGTGATGGTTCCGCATCAGCATGCTCGTCATCCGAAAAGACCGGTATACGCTTCTTCTGTTCGCGCGCGATCCTCACGGCCATTTCCCGCGGCGTCTCGCCTGGTAGCGGGAAGTGCTGCTTGCGCGGACGGCCCCGCCTCTCGAGTGGGTTGCGCTCACGCTCGACTGGTGACTTTGCTGGCGTCTTGCTGCGCGGTCGCCCTCGAGGTCGCTTGGGCTGGGGCGAGCCGCCGTCAGAGACATCCGTGACGGACGTGGAAGACTCGGACATGTAGCTCAGCCCCGCGATGCGCGCATTGTGGAGCGTGGTCAGTGTCGTATCTATCTTTGCTATTATGTGTCGCACGGCCGGCCGAAGCAGCTCGTGGGAGAGTTCGTCGTTGGCGGTGACAACCGCCACGTATGTCTTGCCACGTCTCGTCGCCAGAGATGCTGCCGAGGAGGCTGTGTCAAGTTCCATTCTCTGGCTCGAGTCCGTGATTTCTTCGGGCGAAGACAATGATCCTTGAGACGAGGGTCGTGCCGACTCGGCCGTCAACTCGCCCTTGTCTTCGACGGTCTGCACCTGCTGCCGTTCCCGAAAGCGGTCTTTTGCCATTCTGAGAATTGCGGCCGCGATTTCCTCCTCGAGAGAAGAACTAGGCAGGGTTATCTCCTCTGCACGTAATGTAAACACATCGTCGTCGTCGTTCGTCTTCTTCATAAACACATCCTCGGGAACAATGCTAGCCTTCATCGGCCACGCCGTCCACGACATCGGCGGTCGCCAGCCATCGGCGCCGGGAACAATGTTTCGTAGCGACTTTTCAGCCTCCTTAATTGCAGTCAGTCACTAGGCTGGGGCAAAACTGAAGGGGAGCCGTGTCACCTCTGCATCATCCTCAGGCTTAGGCCCATTCTTCAACGCAAATGCATTGTACAGATGCGCGGCCAAATCTTGGTGCCTCAACTGTTCCATAGATCGATGGAGGAGCCTCTCTTCTCCCGTCAGATTCCGCCATGATGATTTCTGGCCCTTCCATCGGTTGGGCCGACTTTCGTGGAGCTCGTCGGAACTTAGAGATTGGATCTCATCCGTATCGAAATCCCACTCCTCTTCCTGCGACTCCATCGTCTCAGCGAAAATTCTGTCATAAGTTCATAATCTATGCCGAGTATGCCTGAGCGGTTTTAAAAAGAATTTCTTCCCTGTAATGGAAGCGTTGCCGCAATTACGTCTGACGGCAGTTGTTGGACATGAGACATGGAGATGTGAAAATTCAAAAGTCAGCCTTGTCCATGCTTTACTTACACATCATGTGAACGTCGCCAAATGCAATTATGTACTTTTCGCACCACGTCATTGGATTTTATTTCACATTGACTTTTGGTATACCTCTAGATAATCTAACCGAAACTACGCTTTCTTCGCAGCAAGCTGCTTCTCCAACCTTCTCCTCTTCGCACGGAGCTTCTCGTCTTCTGCGCTCTTCTTGTTGTTGGTGTAAACCATTTGCTCAAACAGCTTTCGCTTCTTCTTGCTCAGCATGCCCTTCGCACGCTCCATATCCTCGGCCTCTTCCGCTGATTTCTTGGCCAATGCCTTACGGGCATCGTCCTTCTTGGACTTGGGTTTGGACTGCTTGTCCTTGATCTCGCGCCCCGTGAGCTCTGCTTCCAACTCTCGTTGGCGCTGCAGTGTCTCGTCGTCCGAGCCATCGTCACCCTCGGCATCCCCTTCAGCTTCCGAGAAGCCGCCAAAGTCGGACCCTACTTGATCCTCCATATCCTCATCGTCATCAGAACTAGCAACGGCCATGTCCCCGACGCCGCCCCCGATTGCCTTGACGGCCAACTCGTCCTCAAGCTCGTCTTGGTCGGGATCCTCGACCTCTTCGTCGCTCCCCGCCTCCAATGCCTCACCTTCCGTCTCCTGGTCCTCCAGCGGCAGTGTAGGGTCGTACTGACCCTGAACGCTTCGCACGAAGGGACTCAGGTGGGGTGGGAGCTGTGCACCAGGGGCATACAAATCCGGTCGCTTCAGCTCCTCGTCATTTATGCTATCCCAGACCCACTGAGGCTGGACGTATATCCTGCCTGGAACACGCCTATTTGGGGCCAGCTTTTGCGCTGTCTGGTTGTCTTCGCCCTCTCCTTCGCCGTTTTCAGCCGTCGTGGCTTGGACGAGTGGTCTGTCTACGATCTGATGCGTGATGGACGGATCCAGCTCATTGGTGGTATAGGCGCCTTCGCCGAGCACGGCGTCCCAGCCGATCCGCTTGCAGCCGAAGCTTTTGAGGATGAACTCCAGCGGTTGGCGCGGCGTCTCACGGGAGAGGAAGAAGGTGAATTGTGAAAAGAGCTTGCTAGTTTCTGAAGCTGTGTGGTCGGGCTGCAGCAAGACATCGCCTCCTGGCGCGGCCGGCTCGAATTTGTCAATAGAATCGGTCGGTACCTCAGCCGCCTCCGCCTCGGCGTCTGCTGCGGCCTCGTCATCCACGTCAGTATCCTTCAGCTTCTTCAGAACCTTGTCCACCGCAGCTTGCACCTTCGGGTCGGGTTGGTGCTGCTCTGACTCGCCATTTGTGAGCTGTTTTTGCTCATCTTGTGGCAGCAAGTTGTGGCCTTCTAGAGTGAATGCGCCAAGCTCGGCCGACTGATCGTCCTTGCTCGCATCGAACTTGGGAGGATATTTCAGTCCGATCGAGGTGTACAACCGAAAGTTGATAAAACCCAGAAGTGTCATGTAGAATTCGACAAAGGTGCCCATGATCCTGAAATCGATATCCCCGACCACTCTTTGGTTGAACTTGTAGGGCACCAGCCAGAGCACGTCCTCGCCTTGAATATTCGCTTGGTAGTAGATGCCCTTGATCGACAGGAATGACTTGGTCAGGCTTTGGGAGACGATCAGGTAGTGCTGGAACTCGAGACAGAGCCGCTCGCATCTCGCAATCATCTTGGCGGGAACCGTTGAGGTCGAAGGCAGGTTTGCGAACAAGAATAGCATTGACAGGCAGTCGTCCAGGTCCCTGACTGCGTCCACGAACGTAGGATACCGCTCACGAATAACATGGTCGAGAGTATAACCCGGCTTGCCAGTCCTGTCCGGCCTCGCCGCATTCTTGTCCAACCTCTTTGCATCGCCATAATCTCCTCGTCCCAATGCCTTGGAAATCTTCTTCTCGAGCGCCTTTTGGTCCCGGAACTTCAAAAGCAGCGGTTCGTGGAGCAAGTACTGGATATCCTTTGAATAGTAGAAGGTCGTCGAGGCGGTAGAAGATCGTGAGACCTTCTTCTTGCTTCTGGGCTCTCGCGGATAGATTCCCTTCCAGATGCATAGCTTTCGGAAATCGGGAAGACTAATCTGAAGTTTTCGAATCGCCTGATTACGGGTGATGTAGTTTTTGGCCGCGCCGGCCTGGCCCTTCTTCTTTATTCTACCCATTGCTGCGATTTGCGAATTGAGCTGGATGTGAAAGCTCGTTTGGAAGCGGTGGAGGCGGGGCAATTGGCTCTCCAAACTTTTTTTTCCAGTGTCTGAATTTTCTGCCCGGTTCACCGCTCGGAGACGAAGCTTGGAGGACGAAGAAGAGGGCGGCGCTGATTGGCTCCCGGCGGGGGTCCCTTGAACCACATTCTAGGGCCTGAAGCACTGGTTGGTCCCCTGAAGGCCCACGAGCTTCAGGTCATTAATAGTGCTAGATCCTCCCTTCCAGCCAGGTGGCATCCCGACCTCAGAATTTCCATCTCGAGACAACACGAAGCTTCGAAGCTCTCGACGACACCCTCGGCTGGCCATGGATTGAACCATGAATCGCGGCACAATGACACTAGGAGGCAAAGCCGGCCTCTACCTCGCCGCCGCCTCCCTCCGACTGCTACTCTTCGTCGCCTTTCCTGGCCTGCCAGACCTCCTTACAGGTCGCGTTGAGATCTCGACCCCTGTGACGAGCTTCAAACGACGTAAGCTGCGACCCAGATGTTGTTCCTCCCTAGCTGACACCTTGCGCAGTACAAGAAGGCTTGTTCCTCTATAACCACAACGTCTCCCCCTACGATGGCGGTGTCTACCACCAAGCGCCGCTCTTTCTCCCGCTGTTCGCCCTCCTGCCGGACGTCAAGTCGCTACCGATCTTCACATGCCTCCTCTACATTCTGGTCGACATCCTGAGCGCGGATGCGTTGTTAAAGATTGCTGATTCCGGGGAGGCCGGTTCTTCGAGGCTATTCACCTCGCCGAGGCGCGAGAAGCGGTGGAGCGGACTGGTCGTGGCTGCTGTGTAAGCCACTCCTCAATTGTTCGTCCGAACTGTGCTAACAGCTTCAAGCTATCTCTTCAGCCCCTTCACGATCGCTACATGTATAGGTCGCCCAACAAGCGTCTTCACTACATGCGTAATCCTTCACGCTGTCGCCAAAGCTATTACCGGCGCTCCTTTCGGCGCAATGGTCGCCCTCTCGTTCGCCTCATACCTCTCCATGTACCCACTGCTCCTCCTCCCGCCGCTGCTGCTCCTCTCCTACGACCGCCAGCTGCCATCCCGACGTATAAGCTCCGCCCTTCAGTTCGCAGCCACCAACATCACCGTCGTAGCTGCCTGTCTTGGGGTCCTGTTTTTCATGTCGTTCCTCATCACCGGAAAGTCGTGGGAGTTCCTTGCTAGCACGTATGGCGTGCAGCTGACTCTCTCCGACCTGACACCGAACGCGGGCCTGTGGTGGTACTTCTTCATCGAAATGTTCGACTCCTTCCGCTCCTTTTTCCTCGCCGTCTTCTGGCTGCATCTGTCCTCTTACGTCGGCGGGCTCTCGATCCGGATACGCAGCCAGCCGCTTGTGGTGCTAACGCTCCTCTTCGGGATATTCGCGATCTTCAAGCCATATCCATCCATCGCTGATACGTCGCTCTTCCTTGCCATGTTGCCGCTCTTCCGGCACGTCTTCCCGCTGATGCGGTACACGTTCGTCACTGCTGCCACCATCATGTACTCATCGTTTCTGGGGCCGGCGTTTTATCATTTGTGGATCTACGCAGGGAGCGGGAATGCCAACTTCTTCTACGCCATTACGTTGGTCTGGAGTCTTGGGCAGATCTTGCTAGTGAACGACCTGACGTTCGCGGTGCTGAGGGATGAGTGGGAGGTAGAACGGCCTGAGATGGTTGGGAAGGAGGCTCGGCAGATCTAGGTGTGTGCTGGGGTAGTTGATTCATCGCCTCGTAAGGATAAGCATGTATGTTGCTCGAGGGAATGTATAACAGAGAAGACGAGCCATCTACCGCAATCGTAGAAAGGCCGATAACTTAGAATATGACAGCAAGAACCCTTCGTCAATGTCTCTGATTCCGAGCACACTGATATTCTTAACCCATTCTGTTCAATCGGCCTCCATACTTACGAAGAAGGAACATATGTCCCATATGTCAAGCGTCGTTATTTTCATATGTACGCTCTAGGGTGGTCAGCATAAGATTCCTTAGATGTGATTTGAAACCAAGGAGCTATTCAATATCGCTCTTTCAAGTGGAACGCATTTGGAGTGTGTTGCCCCTTAGTTATATTGGAGGTTGCCCGAGTAGTCGATATCATGCTTAGGACCATGGGACCCGTCTACGCGATATAGACGATTATGAAATGCCCTCAAGGAGTGTTTAGCACAACCTTAAGCATGTCTAGTAAGGGATTCGACGAGTATATTTTGGCCCACGCCCCTTTATTTGGGATAAATTTGAACATTAAACCGAGTAGTGATATCAATTCTTCAGCAGTACCTTTTTCCCCAAGACTTTGACTTATTTAGTCAACGCCTATCTCCGACTCCACTATTTTATGCTCAGGATATCCAACCCCAACCTCCCTCTGCGAAGGGCTAGCATCACCCATTCCGAGAGAAAAGTCCAGCATCGCGCCCAAATCTCCAAACTCGCTCAGCTTCGACCCCTGCCTCGGCGCAACCCACGTATGCGTCCGTACTCCAAACGGCTGCAGTGAGCGATACACCCACGCGCCATATGCGACCACACTCCCCGCAGCGATGATGCCACTCGCGATCATCACGGCCCTCCTGTCTATGCCCTTGGTCTGCTCTGCGGCCCGCCTCCGCCATTCCTGGCGGTACTGCTCCCCGATTTCTGGGGTGCACTGCAACGCGTCGTCCAAGAACCGGGCTCCTATTCGGAGCGGGGATGTGGAAGCAGGGTGCTCGGTCCAGGGGAGGTCGCCTGGTGCTTTGAGGCACGTGGTCTCCAGGTCGTGTACGAGTGCGCAGAGGCCGGGGAACTTGTTGAGTAGGATTGTGCGTAGAAAGTCTTGTGGCACCTCGGGTTTGAGCATGAGAGCCAAGTATCCGAAGGCGAGACAATCAAGCGACGTCACCTTAGCTGCTGCCCCGGGCCCCTGAGAGAAGAACCGCAGTTTCTTGCTTTCCGGGCTGTCATCCTTCCGTCTCAAGTCCTCTAGCACGGCCAAGGTGTCGTTGCAAAGGGAGTGCAGCCGAATGGCAGCCGCCTTCTCCGGCGACATCTCCTCCAACACGCCCTTCCGCGAACTGGCGGGCAGGTGCTTCATTGCCGACTCAATCGCGCTCTGCCCCTTCTTCAACGCTGACGACGCCGCATCTGGATCGAGATCCGCATACAGCTCATCAAGTCCCAGATGCTGAATTCTTTCCAATGCCGCAGACCTAACCATGAGAGGCGCCGTCCACGTCACTGGAAACGGTAGGATGGCGCTGTACGCCGGCCGCGTCCTCTCCACCCAGTTCGTCACGGTTCCATACAGGCTTACATCTAGCAAGGCCGCAACCTGCGACGAGAGGTAAGCGCCATATGCAGTCACGTCCGCGCGCTGGGAAGGCGTGAGATTGAGATCCAGGCCGTAGGCCGTGTGGCGGGCCAGATGCTCGACCACGGCATCGTAGCCGCTGGCCCAGACTCCTGCGTGATGGAGGGCCGGGAGACGGTCTGCGCGGTTAGATCTAGATCGCGGGAACGGGGGGGAGGGGAGGGCGAGTAGAGGTGCATACTGAATGGGGTGATGGAGGGGTCGCTGCTTGCGATGAGCCGCCACTCTTGTTTCGGCACGGCGAGGTTGAGGTACGCGATGGCGGCCAGGCACTCTGCGTCGATGGACGGCAGCCCGAAGGCCGGGCCCCAGACGTGAAGCTCAAGCGCCATGTTGCATTTGAGAAAAAGAATGTGATGGTCACTTCACCACCTCATGTTAGCGCGCGGGAGTGATGGAGCATTGAGGTTTCTTCTCTTTTTTCGTTTCTTAATGCCTGGGATGAGAGACGGGCCGGATGCACGAAAGTATCAAAGTAACAGGTACGCACTACATTTGCATGGAAGAAAAACCCTTGCCGTGGGCCATCACGATCATCACGTCCAAGCGCAAAGCGCCACAGCGCGTAAACACGTGCCGATAACGATAAACATAGAAGTCAAAACTGTCCAGAGGACGGATTAATCCGAACCTGGTCCTAGAAAAGTCGCCTCAAACGGGGCAAGGTACACCACATTTGTCACTTTCATCTCCCGATTCCCCTGACGATCGATGCTCGTCAAACAGCCGGATGAATGGTTCCATGTAGAGGATTTTCGCTGTACCTGTTAATTAAACAGTGCAGCGCCTGACCATCCTTCGCCACCGCTCGACATTTGGAAGGAGACGAAGAGGGAGCAGAAACCGAACCGGTCCATTGTTTCAAAACAAATTCCGCGACCAGACGGACTCGTCAACGCCTCCACAATGGAACGTCCCCCTTCCCTTCCCCCTTTGCCGGACCCCCTTGCCAGAACCACCCCAGTCGCATCCGATGTGGACCATTGAACCCCCTTGATGAGCCTCATCCTGCCCCGTTGCGACTCCCCCCAGTTTGCTCGCCTGTTCACATGAGATGAAAAAAAACACAGAGGGTAGCTGAGGGAGTGATTTGCATGGGGAAGTCATGCGTAATGCGGACAAGGGCTGGTATGGATCGGCCCTCAGGAGGCGCCCAGCGTCCGCATCGCAAGGGGCTTGGCCCTATGGAAAGGTACCTCATCGTGATGTAACAATATGTGACGAATGAGTGATTTTCAGGAGACAAAGAAGAGAGAATATGCAGCTCGGTTTCCTTTGGGTGCCTTGAAAAGCGTGTTATTCAGCATTGAGCCTTGGCCTTGCAGATCGCCCCGAGATGCCCGCACTTGATGGGTGAGGTGGTGTGCAAGTGGGATGAGGCGTATAACCGCGAATCACGAAACACTGATCCCGAGGGTAGGCATGTCACGAGGCGAGAAACGAGGCAAGTTGAGACGAGCAATGTGTGTGTTATGTGAAAGATTGCTGTTTTGAAAAAGCAGTCGCATTATGGATTGACTCATTATATCTGATAGTGTTCTGGTATTCTCCTGGTAAAATTCAATAGTAGTTGGTCTACACTGATCCGCAGTGGACAATCTTCATCAACTCCAACACATTTCCCTATGTGTTATATCCCAGCCATTCATAACCCTACTCTCCACCGAATCCATCGGTGGCAAGGGGGGTATCGGCGACGACAGTGCTCTCTAAATCGATTCCATGACTTATGCGTCTAGTTGTACACAAACGAAATAACAAAATATCCCAAATGCAGCGTCGGAAGTCATCCCTCCATTCCCACGTGTATTGCCCGCTCGGAAAGAGTAAATGAGACGAGGCAGCAGTCATTGATTAAAAAAGCATGTGTCTGGTGCATGTGATGTTTGGTGTTTGGAAAGTCATAGTACAGCGGAAATATTGCGCCGGTAAAGCGAAGGGCAATCAATGACGAAGGCGAATTTGTTTTGGTGTGTGTTGTAGATTAGAGAGTGGTTGGTCGGCTCGAGTCCAGCTCCGCAGTCGTGTGTAAGAGAGAAAAAGATGGAAGAGTTGGAAGCTCGAGAAACCCCGCCCATTGGATTCCGTAGGGAAGGAACTCCGGATGATCGCAATGCAGGATGCCATGTGAAAGACGGAATGGGCATCGTCAAGCGAATAGTGGAATTGACCGAGTTGTCGGAGGCGGTGCTGGGCCTTGGTGGGGAAGCCGTCCAGTGCGGTAAGCATGCATGGCCAGCTCATGAAGCAAGCTGCAGAAACAATTTGCCTGCATACTCGAGTGGTGGGTAGAGTGGTCGCTCGGGTGTCGGCAGCTCGCCAGATGTGGTCGCGGAAGGCTGGCGGGCATGCGATTCTGGGTAATGCGGGTTGTCGTTGTCGCTGTGCAAGGGGGGCCGTTTGTCCGCTGTTGTGGTATCCAAGCAAGTTTCAACATGCCGCGGTAGGCATGGACAGGCATTTTCAGGTATACGGAAGACGAGGAGTGTTGAGAGTTTTGCTTTTGCTGGTAGCCTATCCGGCGAGGCACTCGCGCACCGCCTAACCTCTCTTTGGCAGAGGAGGCAGAGGTCGGCTTGGTGGTGGGCCGGGGCAGGGAGGAAGCTGCGATGGTCGTTGGGCAGGCATGGTGAATGTGGTTTGTGTTTGTTGGAAGCCGGAAAGAGGCTGGATGATGTTTGTCCTTTGGTGTGTATAACGAAGCTGGGAACTTCGAAGCCGAATACTATCTTGGTGGTGGTGGCGGCGTGTAAGTGGACTTTGCTGTGAGCTGGTTGTGTACTGGTGATGATGAGAGGGCTTGTTGAAGGTGGAACAGATGAATCCTTGATGGACGGGGGAGGGCGAGCAGTGATATATGTAGGCGAGAGTCGGTTGCCTAGAAGGTTTTGCTTGTGATGTATGATGAATCTCTTGCTTGATGATCTCAACCAGGCAACACGCATGGGGCTGGGGGGGGATGGAGGCTGCCTTATGTATTGATGAGGCCCCGACATGGGTTGAACCTTTGCGTAGCTGTCTGGCAGTTCCGTTTAAGAAAAATTAGAATAGACCAGGGGGGGGCCAGCCAGGCAGGGCCTTGTCTTGCCTGGAGGTACTTCCATACTTGGGTACATGGGCTACTTGCGTGTGTGGGCTTGCAAGGGTTGGCCGCCCAGCTCAAATCAGACAAATCTTGGATCCGGGGGGTGGTAGTGTTGTCACTTTACTTTTGCGAGAACAGTACGTACATACACACACATACGTGGGTACGTACCGTGGGCTGCCACATCCGGTCCATTTCTCGTTTTCCCAGTCCCAGTTTTTCCTTTGGAACAGTGGCTTTTTCTTCGCGTACCTGAGGGCACGGCCGCCCGGAAATGTACTGGGCAATGTTCCAGCACGTCAGTTCAGGTTCAGTTCAGTTCAGATCACTTCAGGCCCAGCTTGCAATTCGGTACGAGCGGCACTTGTACCCGCCACCGAAGAAATGAACCTTAATACCTTCTCTCCGCTTCACTAATTTTCTTAGGGCAAACATACGTAGGGTAGGTTAGTGCGGGTGGTCTCTCTCAGCGCTGCTTGCGGACTGATGACGGTCATGAAGCAGAGGCGGTGGTGGCCATGAGTATCCGGTCCATCTATCTTTTCACTTTGTACTATGCAGTGGGAACAATAAGATCCAAATCGGTACCTGTCTATAGTAAGCCCCGTTGCGTACTATGGACCTGTACACACAAAGAGAGAGAGAGAGAGAGACACACACACACACACACACCCACGGGCTACGACGGGCCACCGCCAGGAACGAAAACGACAAGAATAGGGCCCCAAAGTAACTTTGTCTTTGGGCGGTGACGCAGCGCCAGAGTCACCCAGTGGGGCCCTGTCCGCAATAGAGGGAAATGAAACAAGCCTAAGCGCAAGGAACCCTGTCGTTAGCATGTGTTGCCCCTGTCAGACTAAGAAACCACCTGGTTCTTGGCCCTGGGGAGGGGAGGGGGGGATGATTCAAGGCCACCTACCTCACACACAAGGTCACAGACCTAGGTACCGGTACATTCGCTACAAGCAGTTTCGTACTTTCGTACCCTCTCCCATAATAGTGGATGGAGAAAGGGTTATGTCACCCCGCCGCGCGCAACAAGGCACAGGGCACAAGCACAGGGCGAGTCGATTTGCGAGGGCCGTCGAGCATGGATGTTAATTGCGACGCATACCACACACCATACACGACACCTCCATCCACCCGCGCACGCGCTGAGGAGCTGAAATCAGCACTGCAGCATCCATCTTACGGGCGAGGAGGTGCAGAATGCCAGCGCAGGCAGTAATTAACGGCTTCCAAAATAGAGCCCCCCCAGGAATACTGAGCATTGCACTGCCCTCCCAGCCCACTGACGCCTCCCGTCCTGTCTGCCTCTGCGGCTGCCTCTACTTCGGCCTCTCCCTTCCCTCTGCCTTGCAATGTCCCCCGCTGCTGACGCTGCAATGATCTAATTAGAGAGGAACCGCATCGGCAGACTATACAGACAGCGCTAAGCTCGACTGTCAGCGCTCAGGCAGGCTCCCGTCCTATTTTCGAAATTGGGGGCAACGCATCTCATCCAGAAAATGCAGCAGCAGCACTGCGCCTTTCCCCTACTAGCCTGCCCCCTGGAGTCTCCTGCATGGAAGGTCTCATAGAAGCAATTCCTGGAAGAGGGACGTGGGCACGTCTGAGTCTGCTTCAGCGGAACGGACAGTGCCCACTACAGAAAATTTTCGCAAATTTCAGGCCTCTATCCCAGGGCGATCCAAGGGAGGAAGTGGAGCCCCGCGCCCGGCCTACCTTATACTGGAGATTTCTTCAATCTCGCTGGAGATTGAGAATGACCTAAGCTTCACAGGCTCGAGTGGTTTTTTTTATTTTATTTGGAACCCCAATCCATTTCCAACCCCCTTCCCGAGCCGAGGCGAAATGAGAGTGCGAACTGGGACCAAATGCCCTGAACCCTGGATTTGACAAATTGTCAATTGGGATTCGAAAATTCCAATACCGTCCCACCCCTCGTCGTCAGCGAGACAAGGAAAGGAAAAAAAAGGAAAAAGTAAATAAATAAAATTTCAATTTCAATAATGGAATTGTATGAGACTTCTTCTGGGCCTATCCTGCTGCATTGAGGCGCTTGGCCAGACAGGCACCGGCCAGCCTCGACTAAATTAATCGACAGCTCAGTTGAACCTTCCATGCCCATATTTTCACGGAGTTGCACGAAAAGGCTGAGACAATGAAGGGATCGCATCATCGCTTCAGCAAGCACAGGAATGTGTCGGACATGGCCTGGCGTGTCGAACAGTAAGAGCCCTGTCAAACTTCCCAAGACCCCAAGAGAGAAAAGTGTCCATTATCCGCACGTAGACCCCAGACACCCTGCTGTCGGCTGCAGGTGGCACGTCAGCTGCCCTACGCACTGCAACCCCCGAACCTTTTCGGTGACTTTGTCGCCCCATGCCATGGTCACCAATTCCCATTCTCTTTCGCTGACTTGAAGCCCCCCCTGCTGGGCTGTGGTGGCTTAGCGCATCGTAGAGCCAGGAGACCCGACAATTCAGATCGTATCGCAGCAGGATCGCCCGAAGAGGTATGTCCCGAGTACATAGTCCGTACACGACGTCTTGGTAGGCGTGGTGGATCGATCAGGCTGGGCATGTAAACTCTCACCGGAAGAAGCAATTCTTGGCGATTGATAGGCGTCTAAGACGTTGTGCCAGCCGGGATATCCTCCACAATCGGGAACTTTGCTTTTTTCGCTCAAACCCGGTGGCCCTTCACAGCCCGCCTGCCGGCGTCTGATGTCAACTCCTCCTTCTCGCAGACTTTACGGAGTACCCAGTTGGGTAGCACGCTTCCAAGCTTTCTCTACAGCCAGCTAGCAGCGAACTCTATGACTTACAGCCTACACGTTGGCAGGAGCCCGCACCAAGAGACGTCAAAAACTCTCTATGTCTCTCAAACCTCTCCACCGAAAACACTCGATCCGGCGTGAGTTTTAACTTTCATGCGCAGTCTCCTCCTCCACACTAAACGATGGACCAGGTCCAAAGGCCTGCGGTAGTATCCGCACCTCTTTACGTATGGATATCGACCGCGGTCCATGAGTTTAAGCCTTCGCTTCGATGAAGGTAAGGTTTTTTTTTTTTTTTGGCTTATCTCTGCATCGTAGCCCGTTCCGTCAGCACCCCGTGCTACTCTGACAAGGAGGAGCGGAGCGGGAAGTACTTTGGGAATAGGATTACCGTGAATCGTTCGGCCGGGCATGTGCGAACATGTCAGGATGCCGTGTCGTGCGAAGTCAACATGGTGATTACGAAGAACCGGCTACTATGACAGGGGTCCACAATACCTTTCTTGCTGCATGCTGATCCTCCCTCCGCATGCAGCCTTGTTATACCTGCTGGTGGATGGGCTCATTGTTACCTTAGTGGCCAAGTCATCTGGAGCGGAGGGGTCGGGATCCTGTCAGGAGCATGTCCTGGCATCCCAATCCCACTCGGTTCCAGAATGTCCGCCGAAATGTCGCACAACATCTCCCAATGTGCGCATGTACGTATGTATGTGAATAGTAAACAAGATGCCCAAGAACTCGTCCATCCCTGGTCCAGAGATCCGCCGAAAGGCACCGGCGGAGAGGCGGTCAGTATTTTGATGAGCAATCCACCGTGTCCATGACTCACGATGAGCTGGCATCACAAGAGCCAACAGAGCCCCAACGCCGGTGCAACCTCACCAAGGCTGAGATGACCACCCCGGATGGCTCGCGAACCGCTCGCAAAGCTACCGGCCAACGAAATGAGCTCATCAGCATGGTGCCTGCTGAGTCCGCCCAGGGAAATGATCTGGAAGGAACGGATACGAAAAGGCACTGGTAAACATGATTTACTCCGTTTGGAGTCCCATATCGGACGTGCTTCGTCCCCTGCTTGCTGATCCACCAACTGTCGCAAGGCTGGGATGCCTCGGCCATTGTCATACCAGCGGCTTCCCTGTTGCCAGGTGCTGAGCCCGCTGTAAGCTGTCGCCGTCAGAGCCTCAAATTCTCATACCAAACCACAATGGAAACCCGCATCGACATTTTCAGGTCTCTCTCCCTTTGGTCCAAAGTGGGGGGTTGATGCTCTGGCCGGCAGCCGCATAACCGAACGAGCGCCTGACCTCGACTCTGTAAATGGTCTGGATTCTGAACAGGTGCTTCTTGATATGGCAAGCCGGGTTTCCCGCGTGTCAGTCACTTGCTCGTTGACAGAAACTCTATTCCCTCGCGCCTGAAGGTTTAAAACCCCACGTCCAAGACAGACACACACACATCACGCCCATGTGGTGTCTCCGCGGAGGGGGAATGGTTTACCGAATCGACAAGCGAGAGAGGGGAGGCCTTTGACTTCCGCGAGACGAGTGCAAGACTTCGCTCAAACTCAATCGCACATCCGGAACAGGTTGGTGGGTAGTTCGGTAGGTGGGACTTGAGTGTGCTTGAGTGCTTGGTTGTCTTGGGCTACGAAAGTTAAAAATAATAAGCGGGCCTTCCACATGGAAACGAGTTTGATCCCCCCAAAGTCCCCAAAGAGCCTGGGCCCGCTGTAACAGTGCTCTGCAGCATCATCATGGGCACCCCTTTTTCGTCTCATCAAACCTGCCCTGTGCTCATCGCTCTCCGCTCAAATGTTTCGTTTCATCCCGTTCCAAAAGCGAATCGCCAGCATATTTTCTTTCGTCTCATGCCATTTTTTCGCTTAGCCCGGATAGTGCATGAGATCTGTCCACATCGATAGCCTCAATATGCTCCCGGACGTTCCTTCTTTTTCGCCCTGGAAATTTGTCCCGGCACTTCCTCATCTTGGGGGGATTGCGTGCTGTGTGAAATGAAGCCCCCTTTGCGGTGGGCGCGCGTTCATTCCAATCTCACCATCGCCATGGACAGGAGTCCGTGCTGGGATCAGGCTTTGTACCCGATTATTCCCATCACGCCGTCGACGACATTGAGATTTGTTGGAATTACACTCTTCTCTGAAGGGAACGGCCCTTGTCTATGCGGCCGCCCGTTTAGGGAAATTTTCGCAACGGCGCTGGATCGGACGACGGGGATCCTAGGCTGGTTCTGCCTTGAAAACCGGAGTCACGATACTTGGATGATGATTTCATTCCTTGCTAATACGCCTGCATTGGCTATTGACAAGCTACCTTACTGCACAGGCAGAGTGGTATGGGGAGCGTCCCGTGATAGTCCCGATAGATTGGCACCACCCTGGACATGGAAATTGCATTCCAACTTTTTTTTTTTCATCTTCATCCATCATTGCGTTCCTTTTTCTTCCCACCCCTTGCGTAACCACTTCCACTACTACGACGCTGGACATGGTAAAATGCTTGCATCGGGCACTCTTTCCATGACAGGTGTCTTTTGTCTTGGGGAAGCTAATGAAAATATCCCGTCGAGGACCGTGCTGTGGCCGATCGCACCGAGCAGCGCGATCCTGGGAGAAAATCGGTCACTATTCCTTTTTCCCCCCATCACATCTTCACTCTGCTTGTGCCTGGTTACAGGACATCTAGCCCCGCAGGTAAATGTCTTGCTGCTCGTCTCTGATGTTCTACTTGTGCCACAATCACATAATCCCATGTCAGCCTGGCCGCTTCTGGCAATCCGTTTCTCAATGGCACAGTGGTCATTCTTTTTCTCTTTTTTCTTTTTTCTTTTTTCAACCCCCGGTCGCCCGACCCTTGTTGTGGTGACGATCAGCTGGGAAAGTATTCAATAATGCCCTGTAGAATTATCATCTGATCAATGACTGCATCCAAGCCCCCTGGTCTCCCCAATTGCTTGGCCCCTGGCTTGGCTTGGGCGCCGTCCCGCCGCATTGGGATTCACGCTGTCGGAAACTATCGGTAATAGCTGGGTGACAGTAGTGACAATAGGCCGCTTCCTAAAACCCCGACAGCAAATGGCACGTTGGCCATTGTAAGCCAGGCAATTGTCACCAATCTGAGCATGCCGATGACCGCTGGCAGGCTTTAAACAGGTGCACCATGGTGCAAATCAAGCACACCGCCTAGGAAACATGTTCAACCGAGACAATGCCCGGACGGGGTGCGGCGCAGAGATGATTCCCAGCAAACGATCAACAAATGTATCGGGATTGTGAGCGAAACCTCGGCGTGTCTCAACGCCTCATTGTGTAGTCAACGAAGTATTGGCACCTTGAGGTACCACCCAGCGGCGTAGAAATGACCTGCTTCGTTGTTTCTTCTTGCCGGACAAACCGCCGGATTGGGACAGTTGGCCTCCCGACGGCAAGCTGCTGAGAAAGCAACTGAGTGGCTGACTGAGATCCCTCCTTCTCGTGTCTGCCTGTCGGCGTCAGGCATCCTTGCCCGGTCTTGCAGCCCTACGATAACCCAACCGCTCGGCCGACCAATCTCATCGCACTATTCGCAGAGGACTGGCTCACAATGGTTTCCGACATAGGGGAACCGATCAGTGGACAAGGCCGCCTGCAGCGCTGTGTGCATGTCGCAGCAGGGCTAACAAGTCACCTCCCGCTCGCGGTCCAAACGAGGACGGAGCTGCGCAAGTGGACTGGCCAAGCGCTGTGACACCGCCTCACAACGGACAGCCAGATGCGCAAATCAGCAATTGAGACGGCAAAGGACCCATTAAGGGCAAACCGAGAAACTGGAGTCTCGGGAAGCCACTCCATCTAGCGAGACGTTGCACACATCTCACCAAAATGTTAACAGTCTCGGGGGTTGTCTCGCCTCACCGCCGATTCCATAGCCAAAATGTGTCCTCCTTTCCCCATATCCACCCCAGCGGGCCACACTCTGGCTTGGACGGAAAACTTGGTTGAAGGCTGCAAGCCACGGCAGCCTCGGATAGGGCCTCTGGCGTAGGTTAATCCGGGTCAGTTCGTTGTTCGACCAATAGCAGCATCGAAGAGCACCTGAAACCTGCTGAGCTCGCTCCGCTTTGTCCACCCTCCCGGTCACCGCTGCCCACGTGGAAAGCAGGGGGGAATTATGAAGTAGTGGCAAGCTGAGGCCACCCCTGAAGATCGCATTTGGAGACCAAACTTTGGATGACGGGCAGGCGGTCATCACTCATCTTGCGGATATGGAAGTTCTGGTACCGTGTATTCAATCTATTGACGGCGACTACTGCAGGAACGGTGGCGAAGAATGAAAGGATGTTTCTCTCATTTCCTCTTTCCGAGACGAGAACAGGTTAAGGTCCCCACTGTGGTTCCTCCCGGCTGGATAGGGGAACGGCTTCTTGGCTCTCAGCTGTTTTTGCCTCGGCTGCAAACCCAAAACGAGAAAAAAAATCCAGATTCGTAGCTATTCGTGGAGCGCGTGTTAATCTGACGCGGCTTCCAAATACGACAAAATGGCATCACTTTGATATTTGGCGGGGATAGCCCAGCGCAGCGATACGAGTCCCCATCCCGAAAAGTCTATTGATCGCAGCTTCGGCAGGAGACCGCGCGAAGGGCAGCATGTGCTCCTTCAGGCAAAAAGAGACAACTAAACCCTCTCATTCTGGCGTGGGGGTGCGAATCGGGCAGGCCATTTAAATTCCACCAAGCGGAATGTACTCTCTCTAGGTGGTACAACGGCGCAGAAATGACAGGATGCGAAACACACTTGTACAGTACATCCGGATCGTTCTGGTCGGGAGGGCGTAGGGATTCTTACTGAGTCCTCCTGTCTTGGTCCGGGAGATCACTGATAAATTGCTGTGCTGGTGCTATTCCTGTTCGATCTTCACACCCTCTCGGCCGGGGGGTTACTGATATGTAGTCAGGTGCACCGGACGCACTCCTGCTTGCGGCTGGGCGGAGGTTTGCTAAGCCTTGCTGCCTCGTCTATTCCAAACTTGCAAGCCCCGCCATCGCGCCAATCGTGAACGATATTCCTGTTTGGGTATGCGAATGATGGAGATATAGTAGTCGCCAGATAAGCCAGGCTTACAGTTTCTTCGACAGCTCGTTAGGTAGCAGTGTTGCGGCCCGTCCAAGACAAGATTGAGCCCGTGGTCCCGACGAGCAGGATAGTGATGATGCGACGATGCGATGGTGGGTGTAGCATCGGCTCAAGCGGGAAAATTAACCCCCCAAACCCCCTCCATCACCACCTCCGCGGGCCACCACGGCCGCCACATGGCCGCAGCCAAGGTCATCGTTATCGCGATATCAGGACCATGTCTCGGATCCGGGATGCTGTGGGTGTGAAGGACGCCAGGGGATGCATCAAGCTCCGCAATGGCAACATTCTAATGTGCTTCACGAACGGCGATATTTCGTGGTACTTCTGATCCAAGTACTCCGACGAAGTTTGGATGCGTGGGGTAGTAGGAACCCCCCCGGTCATCCGCGCCAGGCCGGCGAGATGGCAATCAGCGTCCAGAGTATCGAATTTCACTTGTCCCCGGCATCCCGATGAGAACCACCTTGCAATTGGATGCAAGGGAGAGAGCACTAGCATCGCCGGATGTTCGACATGATTGAACGGTGGCATTGGCATATGTCATGGTCCCGAGTGCTTGGTCCCTTCGTCGTATCAAACTAGCACCTCGTGACTGGCGAGCTAAGGAGTTTGGTGGGACATTGTTCTTCTGGATGGTTGCCGGAGACCCAGTTTAAGACCGGGATCCTACCGGCTGACTTGCGGTGAAGGCGCGACCAAGGAGGCAATCTGAGCAAACGTTGGTTACGGTGAGCAAGTTCTCGTGAACTACTGCGTAACTAGTACTGCCTTCTTGAGCAAAATAGCGGCACTTATTTGCCTTCGAACTGTTTCATTTCACGCTGATCTGACTGCTCTGGTAACCAATCCCCGTTGAGAAGTCTAATCCTTCCAGGGTCGCTAGAACACCAAACGGCCGGGTCTTCCTGGGAAATGACCCAAGAATTTGCTTCGCCGCCCGAAATATGCGGAAATCTTACACCTCGTGGCCTTCAGTAGCAGTTTCCCCAGAACTTGGCCCCTGCGGTCGGCCTTGCCCTAGTGGACTGCGTAGTATAACGGTCCCATCTCACGAACTCTCATTGTGGGGCGTTGTCCAGTCTCGAAACATGAGCCCCGCCGCCACCCACCGCGTATTCATTGGCAACGGAAATAAGAATAGAATCTCCATCTCGTTGCGCCAATGGACCCTTAGACCGTGTCGTACGCTTTGGAACGGTGTGGTGTTCGAAACAACGCTGCCAACGGTGGGTTTTGTACAGACATCCATGCTTTAGTAGGATGTCGTGGCGTGTAAGTGCGGACAACTGGGACGCGATGATCACCCCACCATCAAGCCATGTAACTTGCAATCCCTGCCTCTCGGTGAGGAGGCCAATCCCACGGTTCTGTTCAGGACGCGTCCTCGCCTGCCGGCATTTGGGTTGAACTGATCCAATTCTCCATCATGGCTTGACCGCCTGGCTTCTCACTCCCGCTTCCCGCACTTGCAGCGCCTCTGCCGGCACTGCCTGCACCACGTAGGGGTTCGCGCCTCTTCACCACCAAACATAGTACCCGGCCGTAGATAGCAAAGCCCTCGTACGATACGTCCATGGCCATCTTCTTCTTGTCTTCCTCGTCGTCGTCATCTGCGTCTCCAGCGACCTGTTTCCTGGGACGCTTGTGCGGGGGTGCTTCCACGTCAGAGTCGATCTCGATTGCCTCTGCGCCATTCGCGTCTTCATCGTCCGATGGTGGCTCGAAGTCCGTGTCCTTGTCGTACGCAGCCACACGCAGGCGTTTGCTCTGCCGAGTCCCGGTTGTTTCAGCTATTATAGGGATGGTGTCCAGCGCCGCGGTGTCATCGTCGCTCTCTTCACGTAAATGTATCGGTACATTCGCTGAATCGCCGTCCACGTCCACGGGACTGTCGTTTGTTTCACCAGTCAGCTTGTTGGAATTCGAACCCAGCTTCTTCGGCACCTTGTCCCGGAAATGCTTCTGCTTCGTGAGCAACGAGTGCCGGGTGTTCGTTTCTGTGAGGAAGATGGAGACCTCGAAGTCGTCTGGCAAATGTGTGAGCACGGATCCCCGCAGTTGTCACGCAACCCCGACCTACCCTCCACCACGACGTCCCTTATTGTCTTCTTCTTGGTGCTCTTCTTCCGGCTCCGCTCCTTCTCTTCTCGTAGCTTGGGTAATACGAGCGGTCGGACGCTCTCGATCACTCTGGGGAGCACTGGTTTCCGGGGATTGAGGAGCCAGGTCTGTGCCAATGCCGGGTTATCGAGGTAAATTCGGCATTCAAGGACCGAGTATTTCGTAATTCTTAGATACCGACGTATGGGTGCCATGGCGAGAGGTTCTAAGTTTAGAAGTCGAGCATTGACAGACACGGGATGGACGTTGTAGACAAAAAGTTGAACGATGACGGAACCCCGCCAATAGTTAAAGCATGTCAGCCTTGCAGCTGTGGCTTGACTGGGGTAGGTAGCTTTTAGCGATCTTTCAGCCTGGGGACGCGGCGAACCTCGCGTCTCCACCAAAATTTCTTTCCCTGAGCTCCCTGCAACACCCATTGAAGCACCGCCATCGTCCATTATGACCCGGAGGATACTATGTCGAAGTCTTGGGCCTCGACATTGAGACTGCCGAAGTCGACATTTCCGTAAGCTCTGATGGTGCCCGCTTACTGTTCTCGGCGCATCCTCCTGACATGACTTTAGTGCTCGATCTCTCCCCAAGTTTCAAGCCGAATACTTGCGACGATGTACCGACGACTTTTACAAATGGCAGCTGGCCAACAGGTCTGGAAACACATTCACGCTCCATGACGGACCGCCTTATGCCAACGGGAGTCTCCACGTGGGCCATGCGTTAAATAAGGTCCTGAAGGACATGATACTTCGGGCCAAGGTGCAGCAGGGTAAGAATCGTTCATTTCTCTGGTACTTCTGGCTTACACTACTCATCGCAGGCTTTCGTGTCAACTACAGACCCGGGTGGGACTGCCATGGCCTTCCGATTGAGATAAAGGCTCTAGGATCCTCCCCGGACAAGAACCTGAAGCCGGTCGAGATCCGCAAAGCTGCACGAAAGCTAGCCTCGAAAGCGATATTGGAACAGATGAAGAGCTTTCGATCTTATGCCGTAATGGGTGATTGGGAGGCGCGATGGACGACCATGGATCCGCCTTACGAGATGAAGCAACTCCGGCTGTTCCAACAAATGGTGCGCAGGGGCTTGATATATCGCAAGCATAAACCTGTGTACTGGTCTCCTACCACGAGAACTGCTTTGGCCGAAGCCGAGCTGGAGTACAACGAAAACCATGTTTCCACTGCTGCCTACGTCAAGTTCTCAATCGTTGACGGGTTGAAAGGGTTGGACCGGCCATTGTTCGCGGTCATCTGGACGACCACCCCTTGGACGCTCCCAGCGAACAGAGCCATCGCTGTTCGTGATGAGTTGGATTACGTCGTCGTCCAAATCGGCTCAGATGCTTGCCTCGTGGCGGAAAGCCGCCTCGAAGCGCTTCGATCAAGCCTGTTTCCAGAAGCGGAGCCTGTTATTCTAGTCCGGTCCCTGAAAGGTGCGGATCTAAAAGGTCTGCGGTACCTGAACAGGCTGCAAGGCAAAAACGCAGTTCCGCAACCGATCATTCACGCCGATTTCGTGTCTGCGGACTCCGGCTCGGGTCTAGTCCACCTCGCTCCGGGCCACGGCTTCGATGACTACGAGGTATGCTCTGCTCTGGGCATCGAAGCCTCTGCGCCCATTAATGACGAGGGACACTTCACGGAGGATGCCTTTCCGGACGACCCAGAAGTGTTGACGAAGGCGTCCTCCATCCTTAAAGGTGGAAGCAAGGCCGTCTTGTCTCTCCTCGAAGGTGATGTCTTGCACGTCCACAAGTACAAGCACAAGTACCCTTACGACTGGCGCTCTAAGCAGCCTGTCGTGGTCCGGGCAACAGCACAATGGTTTGCGGATGTGGGAAGCATAAAGGATGGAGCTATAGGGGCGCTACGTGACGTCCAGTTTATGCCCGATTCGGGGCGGAATCGTCTGGAGAGCTTCGTGCTGGGTCGAAGCGAGTGGTGTATTTCTCGCCAACGGGCCTGGGGTGTGCCCATACCGGCACTTTATGACGAGAATGGGAGTGCTGTAGTGACGGATGCGTCCGTGGATCACATAATTTCCGTCATCCAAGAACGGGGGGTAGATGCTTGGTTTTCAGATGCGCCTGACGATCCGGCATGGATTGCGCCGGGTCTGGTGGGCTCCCACAGTCGCGGCACCGACACCATGGACGTCTGGTTCGATAGCGGCAGCAGCTGGATGCAGGGCGACGGCCAAGCCGATATGTATCTGGAAGGATCAGACCAACACCGCGGCTGGTTCCAGTCCAGCTTGCTTACCTACGTTGCTGCTCAGCAACCAGAGTTCGAAGCCAACGCGCAAGAGAAGCCGCAGGCTCCATTCAAGACTTTAATCACTCACGGCTTTACACTGGACCAAGAGGGTAAGAAAATGTCAAAATCACTGGGGAACATCATCTCCCCCGACCAAATCATGGACGGCAGCTTGCTTCCGCCAATGAAAGTCAGAGGCAAAGCGCAGAACGCAAAAACTGGCCCGTCCTACGATGCCTTGGGACCCGATGCCCTCCGCCTTTGGGTCGCCAGTTCCGAGTTTACGAAAGACGTGGCGATAGGACAGGCAGTGCTCAAGTCAGTTCACACTCAGCTACTGAAGTACCGAACCATCACAAAAATGCTATTAGGGTCCATGCATGAGTCTGCACGCACCAATCCGGTGACAGCGGTGGATCAGATCGCCATCATCCAGCTAACAGACGTGATGCGAGAGGTTCAGACAGCGTTCAGCAACCATGAGTTCTACAGGGCTTTTGCTGCACTGAACCGATGGATCGCCAGCGATCTGTCATCCTTCTACTTGGAAGCATTGAAGGATCGGCTGTACTGTGGCGATGGTGGTGGTGCCCTGGAGCCGATATTCTTGGGTTTCCTGAGGATGTTGACTCCCATGACTCCCATGCTCGTCGAAGAGGCTTGGGATCACCGTCCAGATTGGATGAAGGCGGATACGTAAGTTAGGTCTATTCTTGCCCGTGCTAAACTAACTCCAAAACCAGTACCCTTGTGCATCCCCTCCAGACACTTTACGAGACTCCTGTCTTTGACCCGACACGTCTGCATATCGGTGAAGAGGTCCTACGCCGAGATATCCCCGCCCTCATGTCTGTCCACACCGCCGTAAAATCCGCCCTTGAACGAGCCAGGGTCGACAAAGTACTCGGCTCCTCCCTTCAGTCCTCTGTTATCCTGTCCACCGAAGACAATGCCCTTGTCGAGACTCTGCGAAGGTACTCCGACGAGCTGGATGGCATTTTTGTCGTGTCTTCGGTCGAGATGAACGCAGCGATCCCAGAAAGTGAGTGGTCGTATATCCAAGAGTTCGAGGTCGACGGCTCCAAAGGCGCCGCGCATGTGTTGCCTCCCCGGCAGCATAAATGTGCTAGATGTTGGCGCTACCTAGCGCCGAAGGAGGACGCGCTCTGCCAGAGATGCGATGAGGTTGTTGCGGCTGTGTAAGATAGATGTTCGAATGATAGATCATCATGATACCCGGTCTCACAGGTGAGGCAGCTTATAAATTAGGACTTTGGCAGCATGTACAGGCCCCCTTTCGTTGTGACTGGCAGCTTCTTGCTCTAATTGACAGTCGCATGTGCATGTTTCGTGCAGGATATTCTTACAATATGCGATCCTAGTTGATCGCCACGCCTCCTGAGGGCGATACTGACTGTATGCTGTCCCATAGGTACCACCAGCCGATCCGATGCATCATGTATCCAGTTTTGCCCATCTATTCTCTGGAAGCTAAGGTACGACTGTATGAGTTCCGGATCATCGGGACCACTGCTAGGTGGAAACTGGGTGTATCGCTTCATATCCAACTCGCTATCACCAGAGCATGGCGGCAGAAACGACGAGGTGATATCGTCGGGATTGACGATGGCAAAGTGCCAGCCGGCGCTACCTAGAATCAGGAAGCAATCTCCACTCTTTGGCGAGCGAATCCATCCCATATAATGATTGAAGTCATTCGAGCTGGACCAACTAGGACTTAAGTAGGAGGTTGTGAATTCTCGACAGAGATGTGACGTATCCATCGTGTAGCGAATAGTGGCCCGCTCTCTGGAAATGTCCTTGTGCGGCGGGTCGGCGATGTAGATTGTTTCCCGCTTTGAAAGTTGGATTTCAGTGGGAGACACAAAATATAGCCCGCTCCTCGTAGCAGCTGATCTGTAGTAGCACCCGTCTCTAGGACTGATGCGGCGGACTACCATGCAGATGTAATAGTCCCCGAGCCTGCAGTTTAGGTATGCGATGAAGTAATTATATTTTAGATGCATCAACAACACCGAGAGCCGAATTCCTCTTCCAGTAACCACCGGTGGATCGAAAGACAAATTCTCGGCCTCCCTAAATGGTGGGAGATGGGGCTTCAACTTCAGCTGGGAGAAGCTTCCCGGCCGGGCCGCAGGGGCAGTGAATAACTTAGGGCTGTCTGTTAGAGTTCTTGTGTCTTTGCCAATTTCCAAGGGACCATTTCTGTTGATATCCGTCGACATATCATAAACGGCCACTGACAGATTCCAAGTAAACAACGAATAGTCCTCTACGAATTTGAGTATTTCCTCTTGTAATCGAATGAAGGCCCGATTGCCCTCGCCATAGATCAAGGGCATATTAACGCGGCACAATCCAAGCAAAGAATAGGCATGCAAAGAATAGGCATGATCTTCGATCCTTGTGGTCTCCCTGTTCGCAGCCCAAGACATGATCTCTGCAGCATTGCAAATGGATGGTGGTTCGCCGCCGAGAACTTCGGCGCGGATGCCCGTAACCTTGGCCACGTCGGCCAGCAAGCTCGACTTCGTGCCAATCTCACTCCAGTCTGCCGCATAGAACTCAACTACTTCTGGGGCAATAAGCTCTTGCAGCGTCCAGCCGCGGGTGAACCACCGGCTGTTGGTGAAGGCGGCCAGAGAAGCTGAGAGGGACGGGTCCAGGCTAGAAGAATCCATCGTCGTCTCCTCTAAATTCGGAACATCGACTAGATACGCATAGCATACGGTTGCTTTTTTATACCATTGGTACATGGAGTTTATGGCCTCGGTGAGCTCCGCGCTGCTCGTCTTGTCGATACTATAACAACTCTTAGCACGTTACTTCGCAAGTTTGGGGTAGAGTAAGCTATACCAGCATGTATCTACCCACACGTAAGTAAAGTCATCTTCTTCGGCCTTTTTGCAGCAAAGCCTGATCTTTTCGAAGCCAAGTTTGCGCTTAGCGGCATCCCGCGAAAGTGTCATGTGCTGAAAAGTAACCTCATCCTCTCCCCAGGTGTGCGATAAGATCGCATATGGCCTGGGAGGTAGGTTGGAAAAGGCCTCCAGTCGCAAAGTTTTGGTATTTAATACCCTCATTGTAGCAAAAACTGCGTAGGCTAGGATCTCAATAGCTTATTCTAGATGAGGGAAAGGGAAAATACAAATGACTGATGTTAATGCTGGGAGGGGAAGCATTTATTCGCGAGTGAGGCTGTGAATTGGCATTATCAACGCCAATTGGTCCAGATTGTGACCGTCAAGTCCTGCGATAATTCGTCTAAATCATATCCTCTATGGCGATCAAGCAATGGGCTTGGCATCTACAGATGTTGTTCTTTACTTCTTTGATTGGGGGAGGCTTGATTTCGTTAAATCGAATAAGGCCGTCCTTTAGCTAACCAGCAGATAGTGCTGTAAGTAGCACTTACGGTTGCCTCTGGGAATGAGGAGAAGAATACTTAATGGGACTTTTCAAGTTCTTAATATTATCTTGCTATATTAAACTTATTCATACTATTTTCGATATAGTGATAGAGTTACATGAGCAAAGCCAAAAGGGATCTTTGTATAAAGCCGCATCTCGGGAGAACGACATATATAGTACGCCGTCAACATCATATAGTACGGTATACACAAAACAATTCCTCAGAAACAAAGGAGGATCGGATTGTGGCATCCACAACAACCAAGGCTAATTGGTGCGGCCTCGGTGGCCTCCGCTAACAAATAAAAACACTGATGTTGCTATATGCTTAGTTGACAGATATTTCAAGCACCCTTGTGTGCGCGAACCAAAAGTTTATTGGCTCGATCTGCTCCCTGACCATCTTCATGGAAATACGGAGTGCAGGGAGCCCGGTTTCTTGTTTCACTAAGATAGTTGAGCTGTGCCGTCTTGCAGTCTCATCATCAAGGGCGTTCTGGTCCCACTTTGATGCCATTTGGAAACCGCCTTGCAGCTGAAGCCATTGTTCCAGATTCGCCCCTTCCGGCTTGGTCTCTTCATCAAGGTCATAGTCGTCATCAGAAGTCGACGTGGTTATGGAAAAGGCAAAGTCTCTCTCTGTGCTGTAGAAGATAAATCGGCGGAGGAGACCGCCCGTGTCACCTTCGATGGTCTCGTGAGCAACCGTCACCTCAGATATTCGCGTCTCTTCATTCCAGGTGTCGGGGAATTGCGCGGGTCTGGGGTGTATAATTCGAAACCCGTGCATCAAGAGAGAGTCGCACCGCAGAACCATTGTATCACTTCTGGGGAACAGCTCCGTGTCCATGAAATTATCTTTCCAGTTATCGAAGCCCTCAACTCGAAGCTCTAAATTCTGGCATTCTTTGAGCAAATCAACCGATATCGTCTGAATCTTTCTTTGTACGAAGCGGACGGCAATATTGCTGTTATCTGCTAGTTGTCGGTCAGTCCGCAGGGGAATCCCAACATAGCCCAAGGGGCCACTTGTTGACCGACACTGCAAGACACCCCAGAGGAGATTGCCGTCATCTGAGGCGTGCTTGAATACATCTGTGTTCTTCAACACGGGTAGCGCGACGCGAAAAGAATCCTTCTCAATTCGAATATTCTGTGGAGCCCCGACTTTGCCCATTTCGGGCCCACCGTAAGTTTTAATGATGCTCCCACAGTCATGGAAGAATTTAGGATGTACAGCCAAGCCACCTGGACTCCACCCTATGTCAAGGACGACACTGTGGTTCCCTAGGTTTGGGCCAGCCACGTGAGCTGGTGGGCAGGTCCATGCCATGATGGAATCATCCGAGTTCTGTTTCAGTATCTCGTGCTGCAAGCGCATGAAAGCCTTCCCGCCGCCTTCACCATATATAGGCATGATATAAACGTCAAAGATGCCAAGCAAGCAGTACGCCACATCTTCGCTGCGTGCTGTTGTTCTTCTCGATGCCCAGGACATGCGTTGGGCGACGCTGTACTCCGTCAGCAGTCCAGGGTGCTGGAGCAAGAGATGAGGTATACGGGTAATTAGGGACAGCTCGTCTGCCATTGCTTTCTTGCGACCAAGGAAGGTCCAGTTGCGACCGTAAAAAACCATGTGCTTGGGGGCAATAAGCTCCTGAAGCGTCCAGCCACGAGTGAACCATCGCGCCTCCGCTAGACCAGAAACGTCCTTGACGTCACCGAGGTAAGCATAGCATATCTCTGCATCCCGGTACCAGGCCAGCATGGATCGAAGTGATTCTGACAGCTCGGCGCTGCTGGACTTGTCAATGCACGCCGTGTCGATCCAGACATAAGCGTATCCATCTTCAACAGCCTGGCGGCAGAGGTAGTGTATCTTGTGATAGCCCTTCTTGGTGAAAGAGTGTTCGCTTGCCAGTATGAAATCTCCATTTTTCGTACGCGAGAAATCCTGAAAGAGGACCTCTTCCTCAGCCCAAGTGTGTGACAGAATTGCGTAAGGCGGGGGGTTGCTTAGGAACTCGATGAGCTTCAAGCTCTTGACATGAAGCAGTCGCATTATGACACAAACTTTGTAAGAGAAGTTTTATAACGACATAGCAAGGTGGAGAAAACTGGTTGCTTCTACCTCGAGAAACCTGGCAGAAGTTGAAGTGAACACGGAAGGGTGAGAGGGATCGACCAGGCTTTCCAGCCTTATGCGGCTGAGCTGCGACCAATAGAGGCGGCGTCTAGATGTGCTCAAATGGACGAAGAGAAGAATGCTCGATGAAGAACCTATCTGGCTGCTTTCTGCCACCTCGAGCTCACTATCTGAGCCTTAGCTTATATATCTCCTAATTTACTACAGCAATGTACGACAATATACGACAATATACATATTCTAGCAGATACTCAGATATGTATTGTAGAACTAATAGTACTTCGTCTCTAGAAACTAGCTTAAATTATTGAACCGTCAGAAAGTCCCCATATCCCCATCGCTCAGAATTTAATTGCTTTATATAAATCTTATCTTCAATCTCGTACTAGGGTCGAAAGGGAGAGTTGAGGACGGCTACGTTAACTTAAGGTACTCCGCAGAAGACGGCATTACCCGTGTATAACACACAGTACAATTTAGTAGCGCACACTGTAATCGCACTGCTCACCCCACCAAACCCAAAAAAAAATCGAAATCTTCACCAGGTCCAACAGCTTTTGCTCCATCCTGCACGCTGTAATGGACATTCTCAAAGTGCTCTCGAGAGGCATCAAGCAGCCTCCAAAGAGCTCCAAGAACGACAAAAATGCTGTAGCCAATCTGCCGTCTGCCGGCAATCGGCCCAATCCACAATTCTTCCACGACGATGTAGGGATCTTGCGGGGCCAGAAGAGGAAGCGCACGGTGGAAGCTCTCGAAGATGGCCGAGCGACGCAGCTACCCGAAGTCGATTTCTTCGCACCGAAGCAAGAGCCCTCAGAGAAAACGGACGTTCCGGCTACTACGTCAGCGAAACAAGTCTCTGCTGCTGCGACAGCGCCGAATCTGCTCAGCGAGGACGAATGCCGTCAGCTGCTTCGTTCCCACCGATTGAAGTTCACCGTCCTTTCCGACCACCGCAAGAAGCAGTCGAAAGTCACAAAGGCGAAGAAGAAGAAGATTCCTGTTGTGGTTAAGGAGGAACCGAGCCAAGTGTACCCCCAACCTTTGACTTCGTTCCGTGAGCTGCGGACGGTCTACCAAATCTCCCCGAAGCTGGCCGAGAACCTGGATAAAGAGGCCTACAAGATTCCGACAGAAGTTCAAATGGCCACCCTGCCGCTGCTTCTACAACCAAAACTCGCGCTCGATGGCGCGCTGAATAATATGGAGCTGGGCGAGGTTGAGCGCGGAGTCGATCTCCTTGCCATAGCCCCAACCGGTAGCGGAAAGACGATTAGCTTCCTGATTCCCGCCATCAACGGCATTATGCAAAGGAGGGCTCTTGACGATGATTCGCACAAGTTACAAGCGATTGTGGTTGTGCCTACCAGAGAGCTTGCATTTCAGATCGTAAGTGAGGGCCGCAAGTTAGTAATGGGAACAGGGGTCAAGATTGCTGCCATGAGAAAGGGCATGAGACTATCTGCGGACGAGGTAGAAGACGCTTCGGTGGAGGACGCAATGACAAGTGATAGCGAGGGTGCAGAGTCCGAGGAAGAAGATGCAGCCGTGGGCATCAAACCGGTCACGCAAACCGATATCTTGGTAACGACACCACTGCTTCTCCTCAACTTCCTCGGCTCAGGACCATCCAATTCCCACAGGGTGCTTCCGACCGTACGGTCTCTGATTTTGGACGAGGCGGATGCTCTTTTGGATCCACTGTTCCGGGAACAGACTATGGGCCTCTGGTCGGCTTGCAGCAGCCCGGAGTTGAAGGTCTCGTTTTGGTCGGCGACGATGGGGTCCAACATCGAGACATTGATCAGGGACACACTAAACACGAGACCAACAGCAGGCCCGTTTATTCGTCTTGTTGTGGGACTTAAAGATACCGCAGTGCCTAATATCACGCATAAGCTGGTCTACACGGCCACCGAGCAGGGCAAGCTGCTGGCGCTGCGCCAGCTTCTGCATCCCACCTCGGGAGACGACTCGGGGCCGCCCTTGAGGCCACCATTCCTTGTCTTTGTCCAGACGATTGATCGGGCCACTGCGTTGCATGAAGAGCTAAAGTATGATATCCCCCTTACAGCGGGCGGGCCGTCACGGATCGCGTCGCTTCACAGCGGCTTGGCCGATTCGGCTCGAGCGAGCATTATGCGCCGCTTCCGGGCTGGAGAGATATGGGTTCTTATTACGACAGACGTGCTGGCGCGAGGCATAGACTTCGCGGGCGTGAACGGAGCCCTCAACTACGATGTCCCTGGTTCCAGTGCGGCATACGTGCACCGAGCCGGACGGACAGGGCGGGCGGGTCGCGAGGGCGGAGTGGCGGTAACCTTCTATACGAAGGAGGACATACCGTTTGTCAGAAGTGTCGCCAACGTCATTGCTGCGAGCGAGCGACAGGCTGGTAAGTCGGGGGAGGGAGCGGGCGTGCAAAAGTGGCTCCTGGATGCTCTACCCAAGGTGGCCAAGGCGGACAAAAAGCGACTAAGGGAGCGAGGTGTGGAGGTCAGACGAAGTGGTGGAGGAGCCCAGATTACATCAAAGAGCGGATGGGAAAGGCAGAAGGAGCACAATCGTCAAGGAGCCATCGCGGGAAGCAGGCAGAGGAAGCTGCAAGAGCGGCAAGCCGACGCTGATGTTGGAGGGGATAGCCTGGAATGGGGTGGAATTGATGACTGAATAAATGAGGCTCAGACTGCGGCGACGGAAGCTACTTAGCAAGAAAGCACCATATAAATTATTCGGAGTATGTAGTCATGCCTCCCATGAATATTAGACTAAGTGTCCAAATGGGGGCCCTGCTCGAATTTAGCGAGATCTCTCTACCGTTCGTTATCCGGGGAAGGCAATTCCGCAGCCGACGACGCGTCTTGGTGGACCTGGCAGCATGATTCGGTGACGACACCACAGCCCGAGTTTTCGCTGCGAACTATGAATAGCGAGCGGCTTGGGGAATACATTCTCCACTCGAGCAGATAGATAGATAAGTTATAGGCTCAAAAGCTGTCGGCCGCTCGGTGTAGGTCTTGCAGGGACTCGGCAGGTTTGGATTTGATTGAGAGGGATTTACCCCGTTGGTTGAAACGGCGCCTCAATCACCCCATCCCATCCCATTATCGAAGCTTACGCATGCATCTCGTTGATCACCAACGCTTATACCCCATCCGCCCAAGCCGTGCTTCCGGAATTGGCGTTTACGAGTCTTACATACTGTGGAACAATACACCTTTTTACCTGCGCCTTTCTTTCCTTTTTCCTTTTCCTGTTCTTTCCTTTTCCCGATTCACTGCGGAGTGCTTCTTGCTACTTTTCTGCATTGATTTTCTCTCTGCTCTCCCTCTTCTCTCCTGGCTGCCGAATGCCTGCCTCGTTGATACAATGAGAGCTTCAGCTTCATCCCATTCCTGAAGCTGGCCAAGAGCGCCTAACACTACACGTGCGTGTTTTAGAAATGACGAACTAAACTTCTTTGTTTTCTTCCGTAAATGAGACTAAAAAAGCCCGAGAATCAACTAAAGGCTGCCATCCGATTTACTGCCACATAAGAAAGCGGCCAGTTCAAGATGATTGTGCGGTCACGCAACCAACCCTTCGTCCTGATTGGCATCTTCCTCCTCCTCTTCCTCTGGTACCACCGCCTCCGGCTCCAGGTGCCTTACTATGTCAGCTTCGGGAGTGGACTCAGCAGAGGGGAGGCGAAGAAGCTGGCGCTGGAACGCGAGGCCTTCATCCAGGAAGCTATGGAGGTCGAGTTTGCCGAGCCCATGGCCGTGAGCGCGATCCAGTCGGTGTGTCTGAGCAAGACCTGGCAGGAGGGCTTGCTGTTCTCATGCGACCATGTCCACGGCGGTATCGGGAACGTGAGAAACCACATTCTCAACTGCGTGCGGTATGCCATCGAGGGTGGCGGCGCGCTGGTCATCCCGACCATCACGGAGCGCAACGCATCCAACATCGCAGACATCTACACCAACGACAGCGAGGGCATGGAATACCTCTTAAACCACACCGCCTTCGTCGAGCGGCTCTCGAATGCTTGTCCAGGCCTGGTACTATACGACAAGCCGGAGAAGTTCCCTGAGTATGACAACCTGCAGGCCAACCTGACACTTACTCCTTCCTCCCTCGAGCCGGGCAAGCTGCCCAAGTCCGGCCTCCGCCAGCCAAAGTTCTGGCGCCAAAAGTTCGACGACTGGCTCCTTAACACCACCATCGAGCCGACGTCCGAGTCGCCAGTGCACGTCAAGCTCGGCCGGGCGTACCTCGAGTACCCCGCGCACTCGGACGGGCCGTCCTTCTTCGCCAACTTCGGCAAGATGCTCTCCTTCCGCAAGGACGTGCAATACCTCGGGGCCTCGGCGCTCTGGGAGCTCTCGCAGAGATTCGGCCTCCCCATCGTCGCGGATCAGCTCATCTCCCCGGACGCATTCTACGGCGCCCACCTCCGCGTCGAAGCCGACGCGGTAGAGGCCTGGCCGGGGAAGGACTGGAAGTTCCAGCGGTACGAGGTCCAGGCCTCGGAACAGATTGCCGAGCTCTCCAAGACGAACCTGAGCGTGCTGTACATCGCCACCGGGGACCTGTCTCTGGCGACGCAGTTCGGCGAGGAGGCGCAAGTCGCCATCTCGGACCGGAAGATCACCGCCGTGACGAAGCACGACCTGCTGGTGGGCCAGGACCGCAAGCTACTAGAGAGTCTCACCTTCGACCAGCAGGGGCTGGTCGACTTCATGGTCCTCTTGAAGGCGAGCCGGTTCGCAGGCATCGGCCATTCGAGCTTCGCATGGAACATCGCGCTGCGACGGCACGAGCTCAGCTCCGAAACGGGAATCAACACGCTGGGGGGCAAGGTGGGGAGCCAGCAAAAGCTGCTGGACGACGAGTTTAGCGCCATCCTGGGCTACGAGGCTTTGAAGTCGTGGATGGCGGAGTATGAACATTGCATGTGGCCCTGATACCAAAAACGGCTGGGATTCCGCGGTAGATATTCTGGGGAAACGGGTTATGGGGATTACAGGGGGACACTGGATGCGGAGTTTTGGGTTGGGTGGTTTCGATGTATATACCCTTGTGAACTATCAAATTAAGACATGATGAACAGGAAACTACTCATCACTGTATGCGCCTACAAAGAGAGCAAAAAGCCAATTGTTCTCTCCGTTGTCAATGTACCTGGCAGACTCTTTACCACTTAGCGATCTCGCCTGCCTTGGGTTGCTGCATCCGAACAATCTTGTCGCAATTTAGGAGACAGAGGGGATCGAATGCCCTTTTGAGCTGGAGAGAGTGTTAGTAGAGTAGCAGATACCAGTCATAACAGCGACATACCTGTCTCATCGCGTCGACGGTGCTCTCGCTCAACTCATGATTCAGATAATCCCTCTTCACCAGGCCCACTCCGTGCTCACCCTGATATTGTCAGCTAGCCGAAACGCGCAACGTAGTACGGAGAACTGACCGTGACTGTCCCTTCCATCTCAATCGCCCTCTTGACCATCTTGTGAATCACATGGTCGGCTTTGTCTCTCCGCTTTTCATCGTAGAGCAGCATAGCTGCGACGCGTCAGTCAAACCCAGCCGGTCCGCAGCAAGTGGTAGGTAGACTCACCATGGAAGTTTCCGTCGCCAGCATGCCCGACAATAGTGCCAAACAACCCGCTCTGGGCCATGTCCTCCTTCGTCTCCTCAATGATGTCGGCCAGCCGACTTATCGGCACGGCCACGTCGGTAGTCCACACGTGCTCGCCCTCCTTCCTGGAAGCCATCGTGCTCCACAGCGCCTCCTTTCGCGCACTCCACAGCTCTTGCTGCTCCTCCACGTTCTTAGCGAACTCAAACGTCTTGCTTCCCGCAGTCTTCGCAATGGCCTTGACCAGCGAGACCTGCTCCTTGACACCCAGTTCCGTGCCGGCGAACTTGAAGAAGAGAGTGGGCGCCTCGGTCCAGCTTCGCGAGGTCATGCCTGCGTCATTGATGCAGCGCATCTGCAAGTCGTCGAGAACCTCCACTGCCGCAACGGGAATACCGGCACCGACGACGCGAGCAACGCACGCGGCAGCATGCCGGATGGTGGGGAAGGTGGTGACGGCCACGGAAGTGGAGACCGGGCGGACAGTCACCTTGAGGACTGCTTCTGTCACGAGACCCAGAGTACCCTCAGACCCGATGAACATCTTGGTAAGGTCGTAGCCGGCAGATGACTTGCGGGGCCGTTGGCGAGTCTTGATGACGGTGCCGTCGGCGAGAACGACCGTCAAGCTGAGAACCCATTCGCGCATCGTGCCGTAGCGGTAAGCGTTGGTGCCGCTGCAGCCCGTGCCGACCATGCCCCCGATCATGGCGCCCGGGCCGGGATCAGGAGGGAAGAACAGATTGTGCTCGGCCAGCTCCTCGTTCAGGACCTCCCATCCCACAGCCGGCTGGACCACGACGTCCAAATCGTCCGTGTGCAGGGCCAGGATCTGGTTCATCCGCCCGAAGTCGACGCAGATGCCCCCGCGCGTGGGCGTGAAGTGGCCCTCCAGGCTGGTGCCCCCGCTGTAACCAACGACGGGGATGCGCCGCTCGTGGCACACCTTCATGATCTTGGAGACCTCCTCTGTGGAGTTGGGGAAGACGACGCAGAATGGGCGCTCATCGGGCTTGGCCGAGTGGGACGACCACTCCGAAGTGGCGTGATGCTCCAGGTCGCTCTCGGTAGTGCTGACATGGTCCTTGCCTACGATGTTGACGAACTCTGACCAAGCCGCCTGCAGATTCTCCTTGTTCAACTTGTGTACCGGGGGAACGGTTTCGGATAATGGGAGGGTCGATTCCTCGTCTGGCCCCTTGGGGTAGAGCGAGCCGAGGTAGTAGGAGATACCAATCGAGGTCAGGAGAACTGCACGGTCAAGTCAGCCATCACGTTGCAATGCACGCCACCCAATGTGTATGTCGAGGTACAGAACTTACCGATCGTAAAAGCCCAGTTCTTGCTGCTCGTAGTCTTCTCACGCTCCAGCGAGAACCGCTCCCTGTCCACCCGCTCCCGCTCCAACCTTTTCGTGATGCTGCCCGTGACCTGGCCCTGGAACGTCCTGCCGAGTCGGTCTTCGTTGGAGAGCGGCCCGTCCGGCTTCTTATCTGTGGACATGGAGCGGTTGATCTGGTACAGGGCGACGCATCGCGGTCGCGGAGCCGCAGACACAGCTCTGAAGCTGCGAAGAGCTGTGCGGGCAGCTTGGTGTCGGAGATGCGCCATGTCTGATTGCGAATCAGACGGTTGTGGTCAATGGAGACGAGCGGTGAGCCATGAGAGTAGTCCTCGGGACTTTTGTACTCTGTTGGCGGGACGGTCAATTGGGCTTGGATGAGTGATGGAGAACGAAGCAGTTAGTGATGTCCGGCCAGAAAATTGGAGGTCTGGCAGGGATTAATGCCGCTATGTGGAACCACCAGACCACCCCCCGCCTTATCAACGCAACCTGCAAGACTAAGTATGGTGTGACCTTACTCCAAGTATACGTAGTCCTTCGTATCTGCATCTCCAACTGGAGCGGCACGACAGAATGTATGGAGATCTTTCCATGTTTGGGTCATGTCTCTTCAGACTCATTACTCATAAAGCTAGTAAGATGGTTTAACCACCACAAGGCGGCATCGTATCCTTGCAACGTCCATTTAATCCCGAACCCCCATCACAGCCAAACGCCATAGTCCACAAGGGCTAATAATGCACTGGTATATCCATATTCCCATGCGCCAAGACCGCTTCCTTCATCAAGAGAGTTCGCTCCCATGGCTCCTAACCGGTCTTCCAACCCGGCACGAGCTGCACGTTGAACGTCGGGGTTCCGCCCTGCAGATGCGTCAAATACGCCGCTAGCTCCTGATCTTGATCGATCTGCAACGGCATCTCGCCGCCTTTCCCGTCCTTGAGCACGCCCTCGACCCGAAGGCATAGCGCGCCGGGAGATTTCTCCGTCGCGACGTGACGGAGCTCTTGCATCGAATGCGAGCTCAGTGTCGCTATCCACAGGCTGGTGCTGGTGACAAATGTTGAAGAGGGGTGGAGCCGCATGTAGATCGCCACGCTGGTCGGCGCCGGCGTCACTGCGTGGAACACCTGCTGTGCGGCAGCGAAGTGCTGCGCGTATTGCTGGTCCACAAAGGCGGCCTGGGCGTCGGCCGCGAGGAGCAGAGACGACCCGAGCTGGGAGTCGAGCGTCAGACCCGGCTGGCCAACGAGCGACGAGGACAGGATGCGCGCCTCCGACTGCGAGAGTGCGTCCGACGTGGGCTGCATGCCAGTCTGGGATTGGAGGCTCACCGGCAGAGACATCTGTACCCGGCTGGCGGCTGAAGAAGGAACAAGGTCCATGTGGGAAACCTGGGATGCGTGGCTGTAATCGTCGTCCATGCCGTGATCCACTTCCATTTGACTGACTGCGAACGAGCGGGCAGCTTGTATCGCTTTGCGGGGGCTCTGCTTTGGTTTAGTCTTTGCAGCCTTCGCAGGCGGCGCTGGCGTAGATGTCGGACGAGTCTGCCTTTTCCGACTCTGTTGCCTCCTCGTAGCATCGTCCCTTAGTCTCTTCATGACATCCCTCGCGAGCACATCGAGCGCATTGGTCTTTTCATGGTGGGCAGGATCAGCAAGGCTCGGAGCGAGGATTCGCTGTATCAGCTCCGAGCCGCCAATCCAGCTCCTCTTCAGCTCCGCCCATTGCTCGGGGCCGGCGTCGGACTTGCAGCTGAACCCACCATCCTTAAGCAGCTGATAGAATGATGTCCGCAAATCTCTCGACTCCTCAGGGTTGATTCCCAAAACGTTCTTAGCCTCCCCAACCGTGACACGTTTCTCCAGAGTCCGCATCCGTTTGGTGATGTCCGTGCAGATGACATCGAGCGCCAGCTTCTTGGGCTCTTGCGTATCCTTATGCTGCCACCTCGCCAGTTCCAATTGCGGAACCTCGCGTACGAGTTGGTCTTTCACTGCCTCCCACCGTTCCGGCCCGGCCAATGTCTTCTTGGCCACCCCGTATTCGTCGCAAAGCCGGGCAAAGGTAACCCGGATCCCACGGTAGACATCATTGTCCAGGCCGAGAATGACCTTGGCCTCATCAAGCGTCGTCTCGGACGGAAATCTTGGCGGCCCTGGCGGATCTGCAGGCAACCCGCCCCACGTTTTCGTCCGCCGCCGTCGCTTCTTGTCGTTCTTGGTGCCCCAGACGACACCCGGCTCGGTTGCGGGCTTCCCGAGTGGTTCATGTTCGCTCCCAGCGTCCGGGCTCAGGTCCCCACTGCCTACTAACATGCTCTGGTTGCTACTCTGGCTGGAATAGCTGTTCTGGGACGCGATGCGAGGACGTATTGGGGGATCCAGCGGATCTTTCGCCTTGTCGCCATTCGGTACCCGCAGCAGCCAGCGATTCCTCGTCCGGACACGAATCAGCTCCCGCTGCTTAATATCGAACCCGTCCTCCTCGGTGAGGATGCGCAGCATCTCCCGCTGCGACAGGTTCCTCTCCCACAGCTCCTTGACCCGCGCGACCAGCTGATCATTCTTGTACGCGGGATTCTGTTTCGAGGGAAAGTCCCACCGGCGGAATTGCGTCTGGAACGCTCGTTTGCTGGCGCCATGGTCAGCAATTTGCCCCCAGCAGAAGAGCCCCGGACTCGGCGGTACGGCTGGCTGGAGAGCCACGGGGTCGCGTGGAAAAGGGTACGGCGAACCGCGAATTGCGTGGATGACTCACCTGGGTGTAAACGCGTGGTGGATTTTGAGGTAGTCCATTATGTCCTCGAGGGACTTTTTCTCGTCGATGTATAACCGATAACATAGCTTCTCGTACGCGTCCCAGTCGTAAACCATGCTTTTGGACGTTTCCCTTCGCTGGGAGGTACGGTCATGGCCTGCGTCTTGGGTTTCTATGCTCGAGGTTCGTCAAAGTTGCACATATGGTTGGTCGAGTCAGACGGACAGTGTATACAGCCATATACACTGTGATATATACTATGCGTCTGCCGCGGGGCAGAATTAACACGACCTTAAGTGTTACTGACGCGGTCGTGGAATCATCAACAGTCAGGTTGGCGATGCCTAACTAAAGCTCTGGCAGTAGTTCCGTCAGATTGCAGAAGCAAAGGGATTCCCAATTCGAAAATCCCCAATTGGATATCGCGTCTCGCCATGGCCAAGGCGAAGACACACCCAGGCCAATTCATACCTCGGTATCCGGCTGTGAGATTGACCCCTCCATTCACGTCTCTACCAGGCGAGCGAGCATGCCTGGCTTCATATACAGATTCAAGTGAAATCCGTGCGCAGTCCCAGTTCAAGCTGAACACCTACTCGTCCCCATTGCAATCTCTCCAGTATGGGTTCCAAACTCCCCGAAAGCTACAACACTTTCACCCTCCCAGAACTCAAATTCTCCCACCACCCGCCGTCGTCGACTTCCGTGACCCCCATCGTCATCCTCATCCTCAACCGCCCCGCCGCCCGCAATGCCTTCACCGACACCATGACCGAGTCCCTCGTCGAGGCTTTCACGCTCCTCTCCTCCGACTCACGCATTAAGTGCATCATTCTAACTGGCTCGGACCCATCGAACCGCACCTTCTGCGCCGGCATGGACCTCAACGCGGTGCATAGCTCCGGCACCACGGTTCTGACCCACCGTGATGGCGGCGGACGCGTGAGCTTGTCTATGGCGCGGTGCGAGAAGCCCATCATCGCCGCGATCAACGGGTCCGCCGTCGGAGTGGGCATCACCATGACTCTCCCCGCCAACATCCGGGTTGTCAGCAACAAAGCCAAGATCGGCTTTGTCTTCGGCCGGCGGGGCTTCAACATGGAAGCCTGCAGCTCCTTCTTCCTGCCACGCCTCATCGGCACCAGCAGGGCCCTCCACCTCGTGACCACGGGCGCCGTGTATCCCTCCACCAGCCCGCTGTTTGGCGACCTGTTCAGCGAAATCGTCGAGCCCGACCAGGTCCTTCCCAGAGCGCTGGCGCTCGCTGAGGAGGTAGCAGGGAACGTGAGCTCGGTTGCCGTGCACATGATGAAGGAGATGATCTACCGCGGGCCCTCGTCGCCGGAAGAGGCACATCTGCTGGAAAGCAGAGTGTTCTACGATTTAGTCAGGGGCCGGGACTCGAAAGAGGGGATTGATAGTTTCTTGCAGAAGCGGCCGGCGGATTTCAAAGGGACGCTGGCGGAAGATGCTCCGGGAGTGTATCCGTGGTGGAACGAAGTGGCGAAGGGGAAGGCAAAGATATAGGTGCAATAAGTGTGTGGCTACGGTGTAGTAAGAGTTGGCCTCAACAACTCTCGGGAAAATAGAATTTCGCGACCGCATCTAACTTACAGCCTCTGATATATTTGATTGATTAACCAACAGGCTCCAATAAAGGACCCAAGAAAAAGATTAAAAATGTACTATCGCATCCTCCCATCAGCTTCAGGTGTCAAGCCCCTTCAAACGTCCTTGTACTTCCACCGACTCGGGTCAAAAACGACCTCAAAACTAACCCGGTTGAACGTGCCAATCGCACAGCTCAGGTCGTGGAAACCCTCCAGCCCCGTCACCGGCAAATCCTGCTCCGCATCGCCCTCCTCGTGCAAGTTCCAGCTGCCCACCAGCTTCCCATCTCTCGTCAGGAAGATGTCCACGTTCATCCGCCCGTTGACCGCCTCGAATGTCATGCCAATCCCCAGAGTCTCGCCGCGGGCGAACGGTCCCGTGAAGGACTTGCCACCCCACCGGTCATTGACGTACCTGTGCCCGTCGTCGCCGTGCACAGCTACACTGCCGCGATGCCAGCCGGGCAGTCGGAAGTTTGGATATGGCAGTGCGGTGTAGCCCAAAGCCAGCGAGGTCTCTTCCTGCCGCGAGTCGGCGCGGATGTGGACTTCATAGTAGGCTTTGAATATGCGGCCTGTGCCAAGGGGTGAGTGGGCCGTGACGGCATAGATTGGCGGGTAACCGATGATGCAGCTATCCGGGGCAGTCTTCTGCGTCACACACTCCCAGACACCTGGGCCGCGCCAGTTCAGTGTGCCTTGGAAGCCACTGGGCTGCATCAGTCGGATGTTATGTGTTCGTAGGGCCTCCTGCGCGGCCGGGTCGAGGGTGATGGGCTGGATAAGCGGGTATTGCTTGGTCCATGCCTCTCCTGCCTCAGCCTCTCGTTCCGTCGAGTTGTTCGCCGGGGACCGATCCCAGCCGCTGAAGAAGGCCGGCGGGGGCGGGAACAGCGACGTGTCTGGCACGGCTACTTCCCAGTCATGCTTCGATGGCGGTGCTCCAGGTGGAGGTGCCGTGTAGTCTAGATTCGCAGGCGGCGGCCCTGGTGGAGGTGCCGTGTAGTCTAGATTCGCAGGCGGCGGCCCGGGAGGCGGCGCGTACTCGTTCGTCTGCTGCTGAAACGGTGGAGGACCTGGTGGGGCCGCGTAGGACATGGTGGGTGGTGGCCCCGAAGGCGGCGCATAGTCTCCACGCGGGGGAGGACCTGGAGGAGGTGCGTACGACTGGCTTGGTGGCGCTGCCGAAGGGGGAGAGTACGAGCTCTGTCCATTCTGCGGCGACGTATACGCTTGCTGGTCCTTCTTGCTGCTCATCTTGGTATCTTGCGGTGCGTACGTCGGCTGCTGAGGAGGAAACTGTGCAGGTCGCGGGCCCGGGTCGTCGTTCTTCTCGTTCTTGTCGCCGAAACACATGGCGAGCAGCTTTCCCTGGGATCCGAAGACCTCCCTCTTGTACGTTTTCTGTTCGTCCTGTTGGATGGTGTTGGGCGGGAGCAGAAGCTGACGACAAGCGGCGGGCGATGTTGGCTGTGGCTCTGTAACAAGTCGGGCGGAAAATGGGTTCTTGCTCGGGGGTCAATTGATTAGATGCGCAGCGTCCTGGAGGCGGAGTGCGTTGGGAATATGTTTGGGAATCGAGGCAGCTGATGTATGGAGGGAACACAGGTTAGCTTGTGTTTCTAGTATGGTGGCTGTGTAGAAATTAAATGCTTGGGATTCATCCGAATGCTTCGCCAAGCTGCTTGTGCCGCTTGAGGCGTATGTGTGCTACAGCTTTTGCCCCGCGGGCCATTGTGGACCAGTGGAGGGGCAGCCACGACCAAACAGAGCTCCTGCATGCCTGCTGCATCGCGTCTGCGGGTTGGGGGTTGTTCTCTGTACATTCCAGCATGACGTCTTCAATAATGGAGGGGCAACTGGCTTCACAAAATGAATGACTGCTCTATTTACCCGATGCATCCCTCTATTAGACTGGTGTGCTTCTTTTGGGGTAATCCATAAAATAAATCAAATACGCCCTCTATCCTTGAGGCAGCCCATGAGGAGCTTCAAAACCTTACTCGGCTTCTCGGATAAGCTTCTAGAAGCTTACGAACGTTCGTGGCTTAGCTGTAAATTGTCATGTTACCGTGGTTGCATTGTAAACCAATGCTTAGCTTTATTTGAGTTCACATCAGGAAGGGTTTCGGGCAGGCCAAGCTGTTGCTCTTGACAAATATGACAAGGACAGATGTAGTAACGAGTGTAGGTGTATATTCAATGGGTATGACGGAGAGAGTATAGGTCATCCATCAGACCCATCCCGTCTACGACAATTGGTACTGCCTAGTTGGCAAGCAATCTAGTTCAGACCAAACTACGAAACAAATGCCCGATAAGTAAGGTCCATGGCGCAACTACAGTCCAATTTGACGACCAAACCCGGCCCCACCATCGAATGTAAATCCCAATATAGACCCCATTTATGTAATGAGCCTCCAGGCAAGAATAGCTTGCCCGATGCACGTTCTTCATGTGAAGACTCACGTATTGCCGTATCCCCCGCCCATCATCCTACTCGGTTGTAGGTCGTTCTAGATGCCCCACTGGCTGGCATCTTCATCCTTCGGGTAGAAGAATGCCGCCGTGGCGATGATGACATAGGTCGAGCACAGCAGGGCGCCTTCAAGGTAGTTGCTTCTGCCGTCGAGAACCAAAAAGTTGACGATAAACGTCGAGACGAAAAGACAAACCGTCTCGAAGAGGGTGAAGTAGAGCGTCATCGGCTGGTCGATGATCCAGCCAAGAATGACAATCAGCGGCGTGATGAAGAGCGCGATCTGGATGGAGCTGCCGACGGCCACGCCGATAGCCAGGTCCATCTTGTTCTTCATCGCCACGGTGATGGCCGTGACGTGCTCCGCCGCGTTTCCGACGATGGGCAGGAGGATCAAGCCAATGAAGATCTCCTTGATGGAGCTGGTCTCCACCACCTCGTTGATGGAGTCAACCAGGAACTCGGCACAGACAGCCACAAGACCGGTAGATATGAGCAGAAGAATGATGGCGGCGGTGCGCGACAGGTGGTCATCGTGGCCGTCTTGCTCTCGCTCAGCCCCGTTGCCGCCCGTGAGCGCCATGAGAGGGATCTGGGAAGGGAGCATGGCACCGGGAGGACGGAACTGCTGCTGGTTGTTCAGCCTATCCGGTAGGGAGTTTGTGCGCCGGATACCGTAGCGAACTCGGGGAACGGGGCCGGCAGGAGGAGCAGGCATGGCTGCAGCAGGGCCGGTGTGCGTAAAGACGGTCGGGGCCAGGTTCTTAACGGATATACCCCGCAGAGCCGGGAATGGTCGTCTGCCACTGGGTGTCTGGCCGAGTTCGGTCATACCATCGCCGCCAGTCACTGTGCTTTGCAAGGCAAAATCGACGCGGCGAGGTTCGCCTTCGTCGTTGCCGTTCTCAGGGCGTTCGCTGATGGTTGGCTGGAGATCGGCGCCGTTGCCGTCATCCGAGCGGTGTCGTCTCTTGCTTTTCTTGTGTCTGCCGTGCCATTTGCGCCCCTTGCGGTGCTTTCGAGGCTTCTCGTCTTCGACCGCCTCGTCACTGCCGATGACCGAGTTGAGACGGGAAACTTGAGGACGGGAAGTCGATCCTTCCGACCCGTGTTCTTCCGCTGGAGTAGTGTCCAGGGTACCGAACGATGGAGTGCGCGTCTTTGGGAGGACTTCGCCGGTATCGAGAGAGGCGACGCTCGACTTTCGTCGCCGACCGCCTCGCAACACCTTCTTCATCTTCTTGCGCATGGTGTCTCTGGAACGGCTCGACCCGTCAGAGTCCGAGTCGGACGACGAGCTGCTGTCGGAACTGGACGAGTCGAGCCAGCCGGCTGCGGGCCCAGGGGTTGCCTCCGCATCGACGATGTGCTGTGGAGTCGACTCGTACATGTACGCGTGCGATTTAAGCTGGAAAAGTAGATACACCAGGTACACTAGCAGAAGGATCTAGAACGGTGTTAAACCCCGAATTGAACAAGTAGTCGGAGTCCACATACCACACTAGTTCCGCGGCTAACCTTGAGGGATTCAGCATCGCCTAGTTCGTTGTTTGCGAATGAGGCATGAAATGCGGTCTACGGAGCACCTGGTCAGCGTCAACAGAACAGGAATGAGGATGGCGTCACATACTGGGAGCACAAGACTGATAACGCTCAAGCTCAACAGACAAGCACTCATTTGTGTAACGGTGCTGTTGTAAATCTAAGATTGTGTTAGTGGCGCTTGGCCATCAACAGTGTCGTTCGATAGTGACATACCTGCTCGCGATAGCGCAGGCCACCGAGGAAGAAGCTCATGCCCAAAATGAGCAGCAAGTTAGCCAGAATAGACCCCAGCAGTGAGGCCTGCACAATTCGGATTTCTCCCTATTAAATATTAGCATGACAGGCCCGAACCAGGTTGAGAGGGCCGACGCACCTTAACAAGCGCAATGCTATCCGGCGGCAAAGCAGAATGTCAGCACACATGAAGATGGACGATGGGTCATGGGAAGAACTCGATGATTTGGGGACGCGATTGGTACGATAATGTCACTCGGGACTTCTCTTCTCGTTCTTGTCTTTGGATCACGTCAAAAGTGGTAACATACATGCTAGACACAAACAAGCATTAGCCAAGTGTTCGCCAAGCTGTGCCCAGGCGGCACCACGATGTGGGGTGGCTTGCAGGACATAAAAAAAAAAGGATGGCTTACAAGATGATGAGCTCAACGGCGTTACCAAAGGTGACATTGAGCAGCGCACCGATGGTATCGCCGAGTTTGCTCGCTACAGACTCGGTCGCGTGACTCAAGAGGCCGGCGAGCGGGACGATGGCAATGGCATTCATGGCGAAGACGACGCCGGCATGGAGGCCGGGGATTTGCTTTACGATGATGCCGACAGGCACAAAGACGAGCAGGACGTTGATCCAGCTGTGGAACAAGACCATCTTGAAGACCTTGTAGAAGTTGGCAAACATATTGGGTTTCACTTTCTTCTCGTCCTCGGTCTCTACGAGAGTCCCCTGCCCCTCATCTTGCGGAGATGGAGGAGACGAGCCTCCGGCATGCGCGTCGCGGACGCCGCCATTGCGCTGGGACTGCGTCGACTTCTCGTCGGTCGTCGCGGGATTTGTGTTCGTGGTTGTTGCGTGGCCGCCATTGCTGATGGAGCCGGGGGTGTTTGTCGCGGCAGGGTTGCTCACGGGGAGGATGCTGCCGTCGGATCGTTTCGACGCGCTGCGAAAGAAGCCATGCGCTTTGGATCTTACACCAGAGCGTGTGCCGTCTAAGTTGGGGGGGTCAGAAGAGGTTTCCTTCATCGAATGTACTTGGACACGGGTTGGGTGTCTTGGGGAGGGTTGATGCGATGTGCTTGGTTGTGGGTGTGTGGGAAGCAAGCAGCAACTCTTGGAGGGTGTGGAAGACAAGAAAGAAAAAAAGAAGAGAGATTGTTTGGGATGATGGGGGAAGCCTTAAAGGGCTGATTCAGACGACCGAAGCGGCGAGAGACTCCGTGCAACAGGCGCAATCTCGCCCTCCCATTGGGACACAACAGGGGGGCCCCGTCACCTTGGACCGCTGTAACCAATGATACAGCTGTAGGTTTCTTAGTGGCTCGACCACTAACACAAGTGCCAAATCAAGCAAGAGTTGGCGTCTTGGCGCTGTAATACACAGACCATCCTGTTCAACTTTCCTGTACGAAGTAACTTATGGCACGTGTACTTCGTATGGGTTCCCTGATCCCACTGCAACTTGGTTGGAACCTTGGTAATGCTGGACAACTCCCTGCCCGGTCAAGACAGGTGGTTTTCGGGAATAACAAAGCTTCATAACTGCGCACTGCTGATGGTAATTACCGAGAAGCAGAGACCTCTGCATGGATGCCATCGTTGGTCTGCGGAGGCGGACCCAGGCACCGCCACACGCCACCATCGAAGAGTCAGAGGTGCATTCTGCTCCAGCTGAGCCTCAAGCAACCGCCATCAAGCGTGCTTGATTGGAGGCGGCGTATATCCCGAGAAACTGCAGAAGTCATCCTCCGGTAGAGAGAAAGCCCAGCAATACAAGTGTTGTTCCCGAGTTGCAGACGTACAGACCAGGCTAATGGGGTATTTTCTTGCATCGCGACGCGCTTCGGCTATCGATTGCTCGACTCATCACTAACTCGGCGGCACATTTAACTTAAGCACTGCTGCACCAAACGCGCACCGCAAGTAGACAGTATTTCGGCGGCCAGGAATGGCACTAATTACCCGCCTATGCTTAACCTAACCAAGCCGGCAGCGGTGCCGAAGTGACGTCAACCTTCCGGTCCAGGTTGGACGCCACGACGCATTTCCGCCACATTTATAATCTTGTTATCAGATCTCCGACGATCAGATTGCGAGGTCTTCCTCCCCATGTACGTAGGCATGCATGTACATTCGTATCTGCTTGGGCTAGACCATCCTCGTGGATGCATGGGCCGAGGAGCACGGAGGTAAACCAAGATAGGTAATGGTCGAGGGTCGAAGCCATCATCTCATTATCCCCACATCTGCCATTCAAGATAGCTGTTCAATTTGCTTCAACACTATACGCTACTCCTTCCACATTCTTATCCCTTCGCTCACTAGAGCTCTATCCGCTTTCATCAGCTCTCGCTTAACACAAAACTCCAACAAAGGCTCTACCCCGATCCTTGCCCGCGATTCTCCATAGTCTACTCATCTCATATGAGCCTGTCACCCGTGCAACTTGAAAGTAGTCTCTATGTCCACCTCCGCCATGCCACTGAAGCAATGATTACAAGGTAGAAGAGCGCAGCGCGTGGAGGGAAAGGTAAAAAGCAGAACACGCCTTGGGTTCAGAACCGCCTCCAACCCTTCCTTGAGCCCATTCCATGACCAGAATCCCCTGTGCAAATGAAAAACAAAGCAGCCGTATTATAGGAGAGTAAGTGTGAGAAGTAAAATGCGTCCAGCCAATCTATGCCGTTTCGCCAACCATGCAGAAGGCGGCTCGGACGGGGTCTCTATACAGTGGAGTTGAAGTGGCTATCGGTTTGGTTTGATCTGTGCATGATTACAAGGTCGTACGTCGTTGAGAAAAGGTTAAGGTGGGGGTTTCGCGTCAGATAAGGCGACGCCGTATACATGGCGAATATTCGTGATCCCTCCCAACTCGGAGGACAACCCAAAGATGGAATGTCATCAGAGCCGGGCTCCGGAGAAGCCCTTCATCTATCCTCCCCACCTCTCGCCTTGCCTCGCCTACGGAAGAAATCCATCACCCTCTTTGCTGCTCCGCTGCTTCCCTCGTGGCCGTGGTACGCCTCCTGATCGTACGCGTCCGTGAATCTCTTATTCTTCTGCAAGACGCCCCGGGTGCCCCTACTTCCGATTCGCCGGCCATCGTAGCCTTCAGATTCTGAGAATCCCGTCGCTGGGTAAGGCGCGCTAGCTTGTCGTCGATGCTGCGTCTTCTCTAGCGACGAGTCGGATCCCGTGTTGAGCTGCGAACCTTTCTGCATGTATGGTGGGATCGCGCTTGTCTGCTTATTGTGCTGCGCCGAACCGCGCCTCTGCTGTTGCGCGGCGCCGCTCGAGTGGGGAGGATCGCGCTGCTGGCTCGACTCATACATGCCGTCAAAGAACGGGGTCTTGCCCCTCGGTGCCGGTTCTGGCTCGATATAGCGACCCCGTTCGTCTACTTGCGGGGGTTCTTGAATCGGCAGGTCCTGCTGGGATTGAAATTCGGGTGGCGGGGTGCTGTCGTAGTCCTTTCCGATGCCAATGGCTCTCAGAGAAAAGGACTGCGGGATGAGCGAAAATCGTCGCCGCTCCTGAGAAGTGTGAGAACCAGTGATGCTACCGCTCCGCTTCTTTCCGATCCCTAGGGAAAATGACCGCCGCCCAGCACCCGTTTCAATTGAGGGTCGAGGCTGCTGCTCATCACCAGGCATATTGGGCATACTGACCGGAGGGTATCTCTTGGTCTTCTCGCCGCCTTGCTGCTCTGATCTCTTGCGGTTCTTGTTGCCAAAGAGAGATCCCGTGCGCCCGAGCAACTTCGAGCCCATATCCCCAATCGTGCTTGACCGTTTGTGGCCCTTGACCTCGGCAGTAGTTTGGGCGTGGCCGGTTTGGTGCTCCGGAGCAAACCCGGTGACTTTGGCGAATTTGGAGGGCACGCTGACGCTCGGTCGCCCCATGGGCTGCGAATCTTGTGCGCTAGGCTGTTGTATTCTTCCATGAACATTAGTACCTGCGACCGCAGGGGGTAGTGGTTGACCGTACGAAGCTCGAGCACCGGTTCCAAATCCCATCGAGCCACTCGAAGCCAAGGAACCTCCAGTCTGTGGCCTTGCGCCGGACGCACCCGCCACGGAGGTCATGTACACGTTATCGGATGTGGATCGAGTATCGCGAGCCGGCCTAGTTGGTGGGGCGTTTTGTTGTCTCTGGGCATTGGACGTGTGGGCACTTGGTGGCCGCCTCGCGTCCCGAGACGTCTTGGCGTAGCCTTCTTTAGATACGGGGGGGTCCCGCGGCAGGGGCTTTTCGCGCGGCGTTGTTGGGCTCCCGGTCACCTCGACTGGTCCCTGGCTACCTGACCGGGCACGGGACTTGCCGCCGGTGGACTGAACTTGCGGTTCTCCACGCGTCGTCTGAGTTGTCGGGGCCACATACTCGACCTGCACAGTACGGCGCTTCGCCTCTTTTTGCTGTCTGGCATACGCCTCAGCCTCCGGATCGATGTTGCCGTGCTTGTTCGCCAATCCTCCGACCGAGGTGGGGCCTGCAGCCTTCGATTTCGTAGCTTCCCGTACGGAGGCGCTTCGTGCGACGCCAGGGGCATCTGCATACTCCTCCTCTGAAGGGACCGTTGTGTTCTGAATTTCGGTAGGCGTCGTGGTACTGCTAGTGATAAATTCCACGACGTGCGCGTACTCGCTCAACCAGCTGTGACGGGCCACCTCGAACAGATCTGCCCTCTTCCTAGGATTGGGCACAAGGATGCGCCGGAGAAGATCTCGTGCGTGGGGTGTGACGTATTCGGGGAACGTGAGAGGGGTGTTGACAATGTATTTGTACAAGAGGTTGATGTTGTCGCCTTCGGGGTTTGCCGGGTCGTCGTCGAACGGTAAGTAGCCTGCCAGCATCGCGTACTAATCAAAACATTTTAGCAAGGAAATCTTGGAGGAAGATATACTGAACTTACGAGAATGACTCCACAGCTCCAGACGTCTACCTTCCGGCCAGTGTACAAGGAGTCACTAACGACCAGTTCCGGGGCCGCATAGCAGGGACTGCCGCAGCTTGTTTGCATCAGGTCGCCTTTTCTCGTGCCATTAGACTTGACCTTGTCCAAGCCGACCCTCTTCACGAAATCGCGATCGCCCAGGTTGAGTTCTTCCTCCTCATTCAGCTCCTCCTCCGCGTCGAAGGTGTTGGCAAAGCCAAAGTCGGTAATAATGATGTTACGGTTGCGGTCCAGCAAGAGATTTTCCAATTTGAGATCTCGGTGGACGATACCCTTTTTGTGCAGATAGCCCACTCCAGAAATCAGTTGGGCGAACAGTCTTCGAGCCGCATTATCTTTCAGGTATCGATGGTTCAGGATGTAGTCGAACAATTCGCCGCCGGATGCGTATTCCAGGATGATGCCGATATGCCTCTCCGTCTCGACCATCTCATGCAATCGAACGATATTAGGGTGCGAGATGCCTCGTAAAATGGCAATCTCTCGATAAATCTTAGCCAGCCTCGACGGATTGTTGCCGACGGTATCTCTCTTTATGAGCTTAATGGCGACCTGAGCACGGAGCGGTTAGTCAAGCTTCATGAATGATGATTATCGCGACGTGAGAAATACCTGGACGCCGCCATCTTGCTTCCAACCGAGCTTGACCTTGCCAAACTCGCCTTCGCCAATGGTATTTCCAAGGATGTAGTCGCCAAACCTGACCACCTTCTCCCTCTTCCCAGAATGATCATGTCGGCTCCTGCCACCTCGGCGGCCATCATCCTGGTCAGCTGTGGCGACGACGGGAGGGGATGCAGCAGTCTCCGCGTGTGATGAAGCAGTGTGGTGTGGTTGGGCTTCGGCCATGCGTTCTTTTTCCCGTTCGGCATCCACTTCGGGCTGGGACACGATTATTCGATTAAGGACTTCACTCGCCTCCCGCGACGGCTGCTTCGATGATGCGGTCGTCTGCGGCGTACCATGTGACCTGATCGGGATCACCGTAGATGTTCCCCCAGTACGGCCGTCTCGGTTGCTGCTCGACCGCTGCGGAGGTTCTTGGGCAATCTGCTGGTGCGTCCTCCGACTCCGCGAGCCGGCCACCTGTGCATCGTCCATCACGCGGTCGTCGATGTTGCCATTGGTATCAGCCCGAGTGTTATCGGTCGGGCCGCGTCGAGGCGAGGCTGCGGCTTTATCGTTTGTATGGTCCCGTCTTCGGGAACTCTCGCGTGCTCCAGAATTGCCATGCTGCGTCGAAGACGTCCGGGGAGGTGCGACGGGAGGCATATTTCTCCGACGATCGGAGGGGCTCGATTGATGGTCGGGAGATGCAGTCGTCACGGGCACAGGACTGGCGAGGGCGGCACGCGAGGTCATTGGGGCACTCGGGTCGGCAGTATTTGTAGACGCGCCGTTGCCGCTCGGTCTTCGGGAAGGGCGTCTCGAGGATGGAGGCGAGGCAGAGTTGTTCTGCAGATTTGCATTGTATGCCTCGCGGGTCGGGGACGAATGGTTCGACGTGTACTGTCGACTGTTGGGTGAAGCTGGAATGAGAGGCGATGCTGCCAGAGAGGTCGGTTGATAATGGGCAGTGTGCAGTGCGGCCGAAGACATGCTTTGACGGAAAGAGAAGAAGAAAAAAACACGGGCAGAAATCAGAAGCTGGACGACGGGGCCGGTGACCTGCTAACTGTTTGGCGTGTTTTGTTCTGGTCAAGCTGCGGACCTAGCGCCGGGTTGATGTCGCGAGGCAAAGGGCAGAATGTGTCGAGGGTTAATCTCGCGAGGGTGAGAAGAGAGAGGGTGGCCGAGTTTCAGGATTTTCCCCCAGGCTGGTGCTCCCAAACGGAAATAAAAAAAGGAATAGGGAAAACTGCAGGAATTGCTTTCGCTGCCAAGTAAATGGACAGGCGGTCAGATTCGCCTGCTTTGCCAATGAGCCAACTCCAGCAGGTCTATCTCATGTTGCGTTGCGATTTGTTGTTTTTTAATCTGCTGGAGCCCACGAGATCCCCTGACTGGTGCAGTGTGCGTGTGTATGTATGTATGCTTGTATGTATGTATGGATGTACAGACAAGGGAACGCGCCGTGAGCATGGACCCTCTTCCTCTTCTCTCTCTAACAAAACGGGGCCAGCTCTAGTTACGGTGCAGCAGCTCAGGACCTTGGAATGTGCGGAGCGGACGCCGATTTTCGTAGTCGCAATCGCAGTCGTCGTCGGGCAGATTGTGGGAGCACCAATTGAACTTGCGAGAGGTGCACAGCCGGACGGGAGGATTATGATCTGTCGTCGTCGTCGTGAACTCGCTGTTTCTCTCGGTGAGAGCCGTAGGCGAGACGGAGGCTTGCAGGTAAATTACGAGAGGATTGGAGGAGGAATTGACCTGGGGAGAGTGTGTAATAAGGAGATAGAGGTGGTAAGGTAGGGGGAAAGGGAAAGTTGGAGCCCCAGCGGCCGGTGCGGTAGGTGGTAGCGTCGTAGCGTAGGCCAGACGAAGTACCTGACCCGAGAAATTGACTCGCGAGATGAGACTTGGGACGAGAGCTCCGTCCTAATTACATACATACATAGCTACCCGACCCAAGGCATGGTGGTCATGGTAGGTACCTATTCCAAGCACCCCCACTAACGCAGGGCAATGAATGGCCAAGGTACGGCGTGATTAGTTTTGTCGTCAGGCTGGACGTACTGTAGGCCACACGCCCGTATATTCTTGGAATTCGGGTGCCTGAACAATTTACAACTTAGTGACGGGAGAGATGTATCGCGTCGCGGCGGGCGGATGAGGCAGCTGGAATCCAGGGGATCCAGGGGAAGCGGCACCTTGGCGTCAACTGTGGGTGCATGTACTCCACACCTGATGGGTTTACTACGTAGTATGTAGGTACTTTTAACTAGGACAAAATCTGCCATGCGAGGCCCTGCCCTGCCTGTCCATCCGTCCGTCTGTCTGTTCTGTCTGCCAGCCCGCCCGATCTTCCTGTGTATGCAGCATGTTGCATGCATGCATAGATAAATTGAGGTTCGCGCTGCCTCGTTAAATTATACCCTAGCCTTCCCCTACCCTTCTGCCGACTAGCCACACCCGCGTGACAGGTCCTTTCTCGTTTCTTGATGTCTGTCTACCTGCCTGTCCTTCTTCGGGCCTGATGCTTGCCGTCTCGCAGTGCCGGGGAAGAATGATGAAATAATATCGCCGACAACACGGAGGATTAGGGGTGGGCGGTTGAGCGCGAAAGAGGCAAGAAAGTGGACAGGACCAAGACCCTTCAACATGCAAGGGGAGAGAGCTCGGAGACGGCACACAAGTCAACGTCTTGTCTTTTCGAGGTCCTGGTCTCAGCTTTTCTCGAGGGCCTCAACGCCCCCCCCCGTATCCGCTCAAGTCTGGCTGCAAGAAGGAAGGAAAGGGCGGCAGTGGTGGTGGTGGGTTGCACAGCACACAACGTGGATGGGATGGGTGAGGACGGCCGTGCCAAGCGAGGGAGCAAGGAGATCAACGTACACGGAGCACGAGTGCCCTTCCTTGTAGTCACACATGGACGGCTCGTCCCAGAAGGAATCCGTTCGGCGGTGGCTAATCATCAGCAACCAGAGCAGGGAGATGAGTGTCTGTGTGTGTGTGCGTGTTGTGTGGTTGCATGACCAGAGTTGACATATTCAATATTATACACGTCTCACCTCCCTCGTCCCTCGCTCTCCACCGCGCTCACTCACCAACCATCGCGTCAAACGACCGCGGGGTTCCTCTTGTCCCTCTCGTGGATACCTCTGCGGGTAGGTTCTGCCCTGGGCGGCGACCTAGTTAGTTTCTTGGCGGGCACTGTTCCAAGGAAGCAAGAAGACCGAAAGATGGGCATGTGTAATATTGCGTCTTGTCAAGCCAAATCACCCGAACATCAATGGCAGCAAACTATGGTGATCGCGTGTTCCACTTCGTTCGAGAAGGCCGACGGGATATCAAGTCCTGCTCGGATGACCCTTGCGGTTTGCCAGTGATTTTTGATATTGGCAGGGTTGTGGCTGATCATGCAGCTTGTGTACGCAACCCGCATCTCAGGCCTTTTGGTGGCGCTGGACCCGTGGAAACGCGGGTTTGGAGTTTTGGAGATTTGAATGGCCACTTTGTCCCGAAGCGCTCCCCCCAGGACAGGACACGCATCGGCGCCTGGATGGCTGGGATGTATGGATGGGGGGTGGTCTCCAAGACCAAGATCGCATCTCGTCTCGATATCTTGCATTGGCAGATGCAGTAGGCTCGCATCACGATTCCCCTCCTCCGGAGACCAGAACTACCCTAGTCCTTGTGCTCGCATGGACGACAGCATTATGTCGGCCCTCTGCCTGTGCTACTACCATCTCCAAGTTTACTACTACTGAAATACCAGATCAGATGCGTAATGCCCAGTGGTTAGTCCGGAGATAGTGGTCCACATATGTGAGGTCCAGCTCCCTGTTTGCACAAACGAGCCCAGGAAATGAACGACCTGGGTAGTTCGGAGCACACTGAGACAAGCAGTAAGCTTCAGAAGAAGAAAGCAATGCTGGCTCGTATGTATGCATCCGCGGGGCGTCCTCCTAAGAATGTTAGGCGCATCCTGTCCGTCCGGTCGGCGCATCTTCCCCAGAAAGGTGGATCGCCCTCTTCATGGCATAAAGTGCGTATTTTGGGTCGTTCACGGCTATAGGTCCAGCAAACCTCCCTGCATTGACGTGGCAGACGGACGATTCCTAAGGGGGGTTCTCGTTCGAACATCGATGGACACGGCCGATGTTTGCGAGACCAGAAAAGATGACGCGCAAACGAGGCCTCCACACGCACAGAGATACATAGATGCACACCATCATCATCATCATCTCATCTAAGTTCGTGTTGGCTGCCAAACTCCGTCTGCGTGTAGCATGCGTGTGGTATTATTTGACCCCTCCCTCCCAATATATCCAGCTTCAAAAGATATTGCCAGATGGGGAAGCCTGGAGACGGGCGCGGAAGAGCGTTACTCCAACTTTTTCCTTCTCTCACTTTGGAGTCCCACCTCTAGTACGGGATGTCCCCATTCTGCAGGTCCCACAGACATTGAATTGCAAAGTTCCGTCGTGGCCATCTTGAAACATCTAATTAATTACCTAGATCCAACCCCCCCGCAAAGTTCCACTAGTCGCGCCTGCAGACGCCTCCACAGGCCGTCCGCCCGTCTAGGCAATTAAGCTACGTACCATTTCGTTGCATGGGCTACAATTTATTGGCCGTGGAGCAGCTGTGTGTTTCTCGATTTCGCGAACTGGGGGGCTCGCAGTTTGCCTTTTGTTTCCAGGCTTGTCCGTATGCATGGGTCTATTGGTGAAAAATCGAAAATGTTCCGTTCCGTCATCTGTCTTTGTCCTTTTTTGAAGCATTGATGTCGGAGATGAGGCGCATGGAGGAGCTGGGATGGGCCTGCCTCGTGCAGGGATCAAATCAGATGGTTGAGATGGGGGAGCTGCGTGACGAACGTTATGGTTATATGGATGGTTTGAGATGCGTCAACAACTGACTGGCGGCTGAGTGGACAATCTCAGGCGTAGACCAGTTGAAGACGGTGTTGCAGACTCGTGATAGGAAACCCGATACATCAATGTGTGACTGTGTTTCGCCATTCCCCCCAATGGCCAAGCCCAACCCTCAAGAAGGTTCCAGCCCAAAGAAACCACTCTCGCCGTTTGCCCATTGACATAAATGTAAGATGTACAGATTACACACATAGGCAATTAGTGGGAGCCTGACGGAGAGCCAGGACCAGGCCTAACGACCCGACGACTAGTGGCCACTCGAAAATGGGTCAGATTCATGCTGTCACGAAGATGCTACTCTGCTTCATATCAATATTGACATTCGACGCGTCAAATTGTCTCGAGACAGGGCCTCCATTCTACGCGACCCCTCGATGAGAGTTGTTGAGACGCAGCAGAACCAAAGCGCCCAACCCTGCACCTCAATGCACGAATCTCCGCACCGCGGCTCCGTTCTCTTCAATCCCACGGACCGTCAGATGAGCCTGCCGGGCCGTTGATGTCGTCAGACTTGGACGTCCCAGCCATGGGGTGTAGTTGGGTCGACTCCTCCCGTCTCGGTCGCTCCGGTCGCATACAACTTCATTTAAAGCATTCGAAGTGAAGTGTTGGCGACTGGAAAGAAACTTGGCCTGACCATCTCTTTCCAGCCTGGATAGGTTCTCTTGAATATGCAGCTAGCCGTCGAAATCTCCGCATCGGATGTCGAGACCGGAGGCTGCACGACTCCATACTCTAGGTATGACTCCGTGAGCATCGAGCAGCTGCATCCTGCCGTTGGGGCGTTTCAGCGAACCACCGATCTGGGCCGGCAAAAGTTCCCTCGTACCAAGTAAAGCAGAGAGCTTGTCTTCGTTCTCCATAATAGAGGCGCGCACGTAGACATGATTCGCATACTTCTACATACTTGGAGATATACAGTAAATATAATTATCATAGAGCCATGAGCTCGACGTGACCCTCACGAGCCATAGCTCTTATAGTTTGTATGTGCGGTGTCACAGGCATAAATATTAAACTAAAGCTTGATGGATATGTCATACATGTCCAACCCAATAGCGACACCGGTCAAAGTTGCCGTGTATGCGACCAAGACGCCCATGGTACCAACAGGCCCAACATCCAATGTCGGCACAGTCATGTTCACCAAGCCGGTCAAGAGGTTGGCCAGCAAGAACAGACCAAGACCATTGCGATTGTAAGCGCGAGTGACTCTGCTCGTTGCCGTGTCGTACGCCTCCTTTTCTGTCCTCGCGTCCGTCGCGTTGTAGAAAGCTGGGAAGAATATCGTGTCCACAACGCAATACGCCAGTATCTGCGTCGAGTTGAATGCGACCACCCACAGGATGTAGGGGAGGTTGGCGATCCGCCGCGACACAGTCAGGCCATCGCCGTAGCTGTAATTGGTTGTGAGGAAGTACAGCGTCGCCCAGATGCCAGACCACACCGCCATGGTCATCAAGAGGGTGTTTCGTTGCGTGGCTGGTCCAGCACTGCTGTGCGGGGGGATCTTACGGGGAAGGATATACATCCCCGTGTCCTGTCCTGCGAGGAATATGGCAAGGTACCCGAAGAAGCTGAAGATGCCCTCCCGGTTCTTCGACAGGAGGTCCGTCCTCGGCGCCGTCAGAATGTAAGCCTTCAGGCTCGTGCTCTCCAGCACGACCTGGTAAAGGACACCGAGCAGTACCGCCAGGGCTGCGTAGCTGGGTATGATCTTCAGCGCGGACTGAAAGGCCGCCACGAATGGCGGTAGCAGCCCGAGGGTGAAGAAAAAGTTCCAGTGCACGCCGTACTCACTGACGTGCTCGGCGTAGTCTAGCCCCTTGACACTGAGAAGACGAATGACGCCCAGTACCAACAGCGGCAGCGCGTGACGCATCGAATACAACAGGCGGCGAGGCAGCGGGGTGGCACGGCCCGATGCGCGCTCTTTCAAGACAGGCCGGGCGGCGACGACGCCGGCAGAGAAGACGAAGGAGCCGACGCCCATATCCATGAGGGAGGTGCCCCATGTCTCGACCTTGGCGAACCGCCGGGGAAACAGACGAAAGTCGACAGCAAGGATAGCGATGCAAGTGATTATAAGCATGCCCCCACGATAGTTTGTAAGGAACGGCTTGGTGGAGAGGGGCCCGAGGGGACCCGTCGCGGTCTTGGATTGTGCGTGGGGAGGAATCTTGGGCTTCTTTCTTCGGCCGCCGAAGTTCGGCGGCAGCGCGTAGACCAAAACGGCAGGTGCAAGGAGCAGGCCGCTTAGGAGGATCGGGGCGCTCGAGTAGAGGGTCGTGGCAAGGAGGATGGCGCCGACATTGAGGATGTAGTCGACGAGGAATCCGAGCACCGAGTATGGCTTGAAGAACGATTGGCGGGCCTGGAGGACGGACCAAAGGAGTACGGCCACCTGGGAACAGACAGTTAGTAACTTTTGTCTCCGTAGTTTCTCTTCCGGAAGGGATCATACTGGTGCGACGGCAGTCACATAATTGACCTCGCTAGCTGAACCACCAGACAGGTTCGACACGAAGTCCTCCTTCAGTTTCTTGTAGCTCGCCGTAGAATTAGACATCGTGGAGTAGAAGAGGTGGCGTTAGGGAACAATCAATGCACAACCAGACAACACGGATTTCTCGGAAATCTGTTGGCATCTCTCTTACCAGGTCACAGGATAGTTGTCAACTCATCAAGGACAGCTTTCAGCCTCGCAAAAAGTGTTCTGGCCAGATCCGCGCAGCTCCCACCCCCCTAAGCCAGGCATTGCAGACCCTCCAATCAGAGGCCAAGATCAGAGCACGGACATTGTGGCAACGGAAGCAGCCTCGCTTCGGTAAGGCTCGGTGGGTATAAGACGACTAGCACATAATTCAAACATTTTGCGACCTCTACTCTTATGATGGCTGTTCGTGGGATAGAAGGGGAACATGGGAGACGTTTCAATAACGAGGGGAAAGGTGTCAACACCCTGAGCACCACAGAGCCTGAAGAATCATTTTCCATGACACATCCCAGCGACAACTCACGCAGCCTCTAGTCCCCAGTGTGACAAATGAGACTTGACATCGTCACCAAGCGAAGGTTTTTTTCCATCCGGCACCAAGGCTTGCAGCCGTTAAGTTTCCAATGGCGCCCCCCTCGGCCGGCCATAGCGCGGAGCAAGGACCAAATCCAGCGCCGCCAAAGACATCACGAATCATGACCAAGGCGCGGTTCTTTGTCCCGGGATGCATACGACAAAATTGCGAGGCTTGAAGACGGCTTGCCTTCAAACTCTCTGGCCGGTGGGGATGTTTTGGTAGGCAAAGACACGCAGCAAATGGCTTGGCATTTCTTTGTTCTCCCGCACGCAACGTGCTCCGCATGGGCCGCAAACGCCCTTTGTCGTATGCAGGTTTTGCGACCAAGCATTCCACGCAAAGAGTTTGGCTTTGTCTCGCCTTCGTTTGGTTTCCGACAAACAGCCCCAATATCATGCCGGGTAGCCCTTCATTTCGGCAGCGGCGAGGGGGGATGGGGAGGACAACAAAGGTTGGGGTGTTTCCTACATAGATATTTGCTCCTGGCCCCGGCTCGTCGATCTATTTTCTTTCTCCTAGATCTGCTTTTATTCTGCGTCCCATCCCCAGACTCGCTGCATTCCAGGCACTCGGTCCGTTCTTCCCGCAACTTTGAACTTGGGGAACCTCGAATATAAGCCCTTCGGCATCATGGCTACAGGTGCTGCCCCTTTGGACGGGCGTCCTCGTCCCAACTTGCAGCCTATATGGACAACACATTACAACCTGGGAGGCTTTCCTCGCTCCGGGATACGGCCTGGCCGCCCTAGTCCTCTGTATACGCCATCACCCAGATCTCCAAAGAGCGTTGCGAGTCTTCCCGCCCCGGTGTATCCTTCGGGAACAACCGATATGAGGCAACATGAGCGGTCGATGCTGGAGCGTTTCGACTCGAGGCTCCGACAGGCACAGAACACCGACTCGTACCAGCCTAGATCAAGCACACACTCGAGGGCTCTAACGGCGATTGAGCTATCGACAAACGAAAGAAGGTTCTCATCATCCACCTCTCTGTCAAGTCCTCGCTACGGCAGCCGTCTCGGTGTGCCTCCGCCAACCCCGGCATCGCCAGCTACCACCTTCCCCCGAAGACAGACCATCGTGGCGGAGACGCGGTCCATGCTTCTCTCCGCTATGCCAACGGAGTCCGGGTCTCGTGTCAGTGAGCTTCGTCAGCAGATCGACCGTCGGCAGTCTGCACCATCCCTCGGCGTTGCCATGGCCAAAAAGGTCGCACAGACACACCATCTCGAGCAGCTGCGGGCATGGGGTCACATCCACTTTGGTAACGCAACCACGGCAGACGTCTTTGTGCAGGCGGTTGCCCTACGTCGGCCATCTGATAGCAGCTCAAGCTCCGGACATTCAAATGCGGATGAGGAGGCGCCCAGGAAGAGCTTCATTACCCCTTCAGCGCCATCCAATCACACCACCATTCGAGCTCGTGTTCGACCTCGGGCCCTGGAGCGGAGACCATTTCTCCTGCAGCGGAATTTCAACATGGAAGAGCTACGAGGAACAGTCCCGGAGCCACTACCAAACCTCACGGCATTGGATGCAGCGCGGAGACGTTCCTCCATCGCCGGGTTGCCAAACTCGAGAGCCTCACACTCGCAACTAGGCCATATGCGCCGTTGCTCTAGCAGTGCTATACATGGTATGCATCCCATCGGCCGCAGCCTGAGGTCACGATCCAGCGCAAGTTTCATGCATGATGCGAATGCTGTGCCCATTCGTAAGTCCCTCTCAACTCCTCACCACCCTTGGGAGCATCACTACGCAGTCAACCCTCACATGTCACTGAACCATCCTGCTAACTAGGTCTTCAGATCTTGAATATGCCAGATCGCATATCCCTGTCCTGGCCGCGTTAATCGTATCAGGCCATGTGCGAGAGGGCGATATCATCGATCTGCCATTGCCGCAACCCGCAGCTTGGTACCAGACAGTTGCCTACGTGTACACCGGGCAGGGGGAAGTGACGGATGCAGTCAAGGAGAACATCCGATATTTAGCGGGCAAAATCTAATGAACATTTTACGACCATACCTTTTGACGACCCATTCTTATTCCCACAATGCACCTTTCACGAACGTAGCCTATTCTGGAGGAAGGTTTTTTTTTTTTACTCTCAAGCGTCGATCATGATGAGGATTTCGTGCTCCACCACGTTTCTTTGTTCAATTAGGGTTGCCTAGCTTCTTTCTCGAAGCTCATGTAGTGCTGATCAAATATTCTCCAATGCTAAATATCCGAGAACAAAGACTTGGCGGTCCGCAAGCATGCAATGGCGAGTCACGTCCATTCCATCTATATGTCTGCAATCAGTGATCAGCCCACAAGCAGTAGAGCCACGTTTTCACTTTCCGCACCTTGACTGTAGCCTTCCAAATCTCCGATGAGAGGCTCCAGTGGCGCTGTCTGCAACGTGGTAGATTCTAAGCCTCCTTCCAAATGTCGCACCGTGGCGGTCACGACCCGCTCATCCACGGCTTAGACCGATCGGTGCGGCTCTTCTCCCCTCTTCATTGCCGTTCGCAGACAGATTCGACCTGCCTGAACCTAAAAGGTGAACTGACTTTTACGGCGAAAGACCCTTTCTGTTGCTCAGTGATCCTGTCTGTATCCCAAGTTGAAAACGGATAGTCGAGTTGCTGGCTCGCTCAATGACCCCGGGGCAGGGACCGGATCGCAACGACGTCAGTCGGCATCCCTCCGTAATCCCTGGGTCCTGATAAGATCAGTTTGTACTGTAGCAGACGTAGCCCTGACCGTTGACTGCGGGTTCTCTCACGTCTTCCCGGACTGTTGACTTCCGAGGGCCTGTGTTGGCATCTCGAAAGGTATCTTCAACTAAATTCAGAACCAACCTTCCATCCCCTCCCATTCTAAGCCTCCGCCGACTACTTAGCCCGAAGATATTGCCGGCCGTGCCGAAAGCCAACAGCTACAAAAGCAAATGCTGTGGGCCGGCAACAGCGTCCCACGTAACAGCAGCACAGTCAGACCTAGGCCTAAAGCTGCGGCGGCCGCCAGGGAGGTGTTCGAGGTTGTAAGTTTGATAGTTAGGCGAAAGACGAGTGGTGATCTGGCAGGCATGGCTTGAAGGACATCTGTTCAACATGTCGCAACTGCTTTTCAGCTCTTCAGACACTCCCACTGAATGGTGGCATATCTAAGAAGTCCATCGTCTCAAGAACGGGATGAAATGCCCCGACATTTCCGAATTGCTTCTATCGTATCTCGGGTGTCATGTGTAGTCGATGCCTCGCATTCGGACAAGCTTGACCTGAATGACTGGATCACCCTCCCGAGGGCAATGCAATCAATCACCTTGCATTCGAACTGGCTGACCATCTCAGAACAACTCGATCACATCGAGCGTCTTCTCATATTGCCAACTTTTCAATGAGACATGCAGCGCTAGGGGTCAATGGCCAAGCCATCTCATGCCAACAAAACTCCATCAGTAGGCTCCTAGTATCGTCGCAGGTAGCTTGTATTTGAGGACTTACAGATGTATATATCAAGAACCCATCCAGCAGCAGGAGACGTTCAGATGATGTTCAGATGACGTCAACCGTGAGCGTCAAGTAACCGCAAGTACCGTCTATCCCCTCTAGTTCCCCGGCATCGTTACCATCCCCCCAACATGTGATATGCCCATGTCATACGATATCACAGGTCTCATCACCCCCGCAGTTCGTGCAAAAACCCCACACCATCCCCCCTCACGAAGGAGTCCCGACTTGTCGTGATGCATACAACAGTCACTTCCCGTAATAAAACGAGGCACATGCTCCTCGACGTCCAGGTCGCAGGGGCCAGTAGAAGGGCGTCCTGGGGCTGAGTGGTAGGTACGGTTGCAGGTTGGTGTGGTGCGGGTCAAGGACATCGAACATGCAAGCAATTGCTGCATCATGTACGCTAAGACCAGGCATGGCCTCTGTGCGCTCACACCCCCTCCCTCTCTAATTATTGTGTCGACCTCCACGCCTCTCGAGGGCCAAGAACCTTCCATCTTGATCAGAGGTCCGCCTGCGCCGCTGTGTGGGTGCTGGAAGAAACCCACTAGAACTTCTGTACATCCGCTACACCTCGGTGCACCACGATAAAGGTAACCGGCCAGCGAGGTGAGCAATTTGCGACTCTGCAGGGCCTCCGGAAGATCTCGCCGTTGACTGTTCCGCACAATTCACATTTCTCGGTCGATTACTGCCGACAAGCACGGCCGCAACCGGCTGCGGCCAAGGGCGCCTTTAACATGTGCGTAACCGAAGTCCATGTTCATGGTGCCAGTCTCAACACACGACCGCGATTCCAATCTTTTCAGGTCATGAGGCAATCTCATCTGGTCGAACGGATTCTCGCTTCCAACAAGACGACTTCTCCGGGTCTTACTCAGAACCTGGATTTCCCGCCCGGAGTCTCTGACTTCTTACTCCATCCGCGGCAGCTGGATGAGGCTCGTGCCAGGGTGGTGGGTGTGCGTGAGCCCACCAAATGCTGCGCGGGCGTCCTGTGCCGTAAGACAGGATGTGATGAGGCGGCGTATGTTCAGCCAATCTTGGCTTCCAGAGACGCTGTTCAGCTGTCCTTGTCTCGATAAGGGGATTCGCCTATTGTAGAGTTAGCTTACGACTGGCCGCGTTGTCAAGGTTAATCAGTGTCTCACTCCAATCTACAGCAGCTTACGAGACATTTCCCACTAGCAGCGACAGTAGTGTATTAATAAGGGTCTACCACACTCAGTACAGAGCATGTACTTGGCGTGGTACTTGGGCCTGTCCAGAGAGGTACAGACTGGGTTCTGTTTCTACGAGTTACCAGACCAGGGGTTTAGCGGCAATGCATTTCTCGTCTACATTGTCCTCACCTGCAGCTAGATATCAGAGAAACAGGCTGAAATTGGGAAGCCAGACGCCACAAATGTATATCATTCTATGGGCAGCTGATATTGGCAATTGAAGAAATAACAAATTGTGTATGCAGCTGGCTCGAATAGTATAACTTGCCATGTTGGGATCTCGATGGCACAGCTTCCAGAAACTCCCGGGTCCTGAAATCTGGCCGGCTCTTTCACTTGACTGCTGCGTAGGGGGAGCCTCATCGCTACGCCTTCCGCTCCAAGTTTTCGCTATGTTCTAAGCCGAGTAGAGTAATTAGGCCGCCGGTGTGTTTCCGAGATGCATTTCCATCTATAATCAAGGGCTGCTAGAACCCCAGGCTCAATGTTTTTTGAGCGCTAGGACTGGCCCCAGTGGTTCGTTTAGTTCGCAATGTTCCCAGGGTACCAAGGCTTGACGATCACCAAGCCTGAACTGGCCAGGTCGCAGACAGGGTAGAGCTTTGCGGAAATATTTCGCTGTGGGACTGCAAACCAGACTTAGTATGAACGATCGAAGCCTGTACAATATTTCGCACATATCGGCCGATGCTAGCGTGCAGAGGTCCCGTTTTCGAAGGTACGGTGCAATTTGCTGGAGTGAGGGGATCTCCATCGTCCGCCCCGCCTCGCCGAGGAAACACCCCCATCGCCGGTGATAAGGCTCTCCGTCGCCCAGAACGCTAGAGGAGGCGGTTGGCATTGTGACGATGGGGCCAGGCAGGGGAGAAGGGAAAACATGACCAGAACTTCATGTGGCTACCCGTGGAGGATGATTTTTAGCGCAAGATGTCGAGTGATGGTGTGGCCGCCTTGGGCGGCCGATGTTCAAGGTGTGTGGTGAGAATCTGGACACAGCAAGGCGCGTCACCGAGAGACGCTTGGGCAACGAGGTTTGTGTCGAACAACTCGGCATCCTTCGCCCCAGCTCTCGACGAAGCCCGTCAGGGAGCCCACATCACGGTAATAAGCAGGGGCCATGAGAAATGCACTCCAGGCCTTCTCGATCGAAGCGGAGCATCACGGAGCTCCAAGACATGCAGCTGCAGTCGTAGAAGATTGTCATTGTCAATACCCACAACCTCTCCGCGCTAATGATGTGTTGCTGCAGACGCAGGTCCGACAGGAAGAGGTCAAGCGCTGCCTCGAGACAGATGGGTGTGTGGGTCGCATAAGAGAGGATGACAATGGTGCATCCGTGAGAAAGCGATGCCCCAAACCGTAGAAGCCAACGGGCCATACGGGCGTGATGGCGGATCACTGGTGATAGGCATGCTGCTGACGCCCTGAATGGTGGTAGTGGAGTCGGAATTGCTCGTGTGAAATTCGCACATCTCGAACAGTTGAGGCAGGTCGCACGAAACGGCCCCCAGCCCCTTCGGCCGAAGTAGGTAACTTGGTAGCTCAGTTAAGTTGCTTGCCAAACGACTTCTAAGAGATCGAAGCTTTGTCTCTAGTGATCCAAGTTAGCGCGGCCCGAACTTGCTCTAGAGGGATCCGATGTCTGTGTGGTCCCGGGCTACCCTTGCTTATTATTCGAGGCGGGGGATTGGGGGCGTGTGGTTTGTGATTTTCAACTAGTTGAGTCGAAGTGCCTTGGAGAGGTCGTCTCGGTCGATGTCTTACTGGGCGCAGAAATGGGGATCACATTTGACAAGTTTGGTTGAACCATACATACCAAAATAGCCATGTCCGTGTGTGCGTCTTGGGGTTCTCTGGTGCAATTTCGTCATAAGAAGAGACGACGCTACCTACCTCTGTCACATTTGACAGCCGGCATCCATGTATGTAGTGTGATGCAACCCGTCATATAATCCCATCGAATCGCCGACCTGCGAGAACCGTTATCACTTCCTCACTGTGCCCTTGGGGATTGATTGCCTTGTCCCGTGCCATGAATCAGGACAGTGCAGGCAGTGCGGCTTCCGCGCAGGATCCAGTGTGGGATGTGGTTTTAGAGAGCCGCCGCTGAAGTCGGACAGGATTATTACGAGATGCGGGCTTCCGCCGTGTCCACCGTTCCGATTTTTTTTGCCAATGAAGAAGAACCTTCGATATGTCTACTGGCACTTGCAGAAGAGTAATTTGGTGAAGCCTGTTCAATGGTTTAGTTTCTGTAGGAACCCCCACCGGCAAGCATCTGGCTTGTTCTGCACGGAAGCGGTTACGTCTACCATGCGGGCATCGCCATGGTCGAAAGGCATACTGTCGTACTACGTAGTATGTCCGTAGCCTCGGGGGATCGAACTTTGGATCTCGGCCTCGTTGTGTTTCCATGTGCAAACCCCCCCCTCAAGGATAGAAGGGTCTCATGGGCCGGATGTCGTGATTGGTGCTATTCAGGTGTCGAGCCAACAACGAGATTAGCTTCAAGGTACGTTCGCGATACTTGCCCCTCGTAGCGTCACATTTCCAAGGGCTTGCCTCCATTCGAGAAGACCCTGCCCATGAACTAGTCTAAGTGTCTGCGGGGTTATCAAAATTGTGGGGACACTTCTATTCCTGCAGCATTTTGATCGTGCTACGAATCGACTATTCCCTCGTGCTAGCAGGGAGTGGTGAGTGGATGGTGTGAGATCTCTCGGAAAACGCGATGTTTAGCTGTGTGTGTGTGTGAGTGCATGTATGAGTGTATACGTGTAGCACAGGGTTCCCACCCCCCGGGGCCTCCAGCATGTATGTATGCATCAGAAGTTGTGACGACGGCATGCCGCACTATCCAGGGAACTGTTTCCTATTTTGAGGAACCCTACAGCAACCTAACGCACCCCGTCAGCCAAAGAAAGAGTGCCATATCCGGTGCAGCGGGTTCAGTTCGCTCTCATTGACCAAGCAAGTATTAATCTGTAGACCACCAAGACTGCTCTGGAATCCCAGCGCCCATCGAGGACGTCATGTAGGTGTGCGAGACACCTACCCACACACACTGACACAAGCACGCACACATACAACCACACCACACCACACAGATCCTTAGAACGCGCATGAGCACGGCGCAGTTTCGATTTGTTGGGGGGAGGCGAGGATAGTAGACACTGTTTCCGGAGAATTAGTCTCCTATTGGGATTCTTGGCTCTGTCGTGTAACTGGCTGTCCGGACCATGATATTAGCCAAGTCCGCGTCGAACCTGATATATGAGTGGACGGCGTTTTCTGCTGTGTAACTGGAGGACGGCTTTTGAAATCGATCAAACCACTTCCGTCCTCCAAGTTGGTTTCCCATTGGGCCGGCAGTCTCTCGCACCTTGCACTACTAGGACGGGCCCGTCCAGAGCAAATCGCCCTTTGGACGACAAAAGTCTGAGTAAGACGGTTTCACAGAACTCTTGACACATTCGTAACTTTGCTTTCTTGCTATTCAGACTATGAAAGCCAGACCCCTGTCATGAGCCGCCGCCGATAGTCCAGAACGGAACTTCCGACGTGTGGTTGGCCGTCCCTGTCCCGCCAGTTTTTAGCCTCGAAGTAAACCACCTTCATATGCCAAATGTGAAAAGGAAAACCATTAACATGCGAGGCTGGAGCGCCTTCCAGGGTCTGGTCCTGTCTATCGAGAGCACTTCTCCTGACCGGAACGCAAATGCACCTGTTCGCACCGACTCTGCTACAAAAAGCTGGTACAGTCCGTTTTCCCCATGCAACCATGCATCCTCCGCAGAAAGCAAGAACTTTTCCGTGACCCAAACCCGGTGTCTTCTTGGTAGTTAAAACAGCCCAGGATGTGCTTCATGCTGATATGCCAAGTTGTGGACTGCCGCCCACGAGTGTTGCATTTCTTTTTTGATCTTCAAAACCTGGGTTCGAGCTAGAGTCCTGTTTTACCTCTGCCCGCCTCAGATCATTGCAAGTTCGTAACTTCGTAACTCAATGCCCCGCGTCATGTCAATGTCGTCTGCAGGGAAAATGTGACATGAGGTGCCGAGTCGTTTACCCCTTGGGTATGCATTCTAACCGCCATTGCTGGTTTTCGCGGGTCTTGTGAAGCCCAATCTGACGTCTTCTCGGTCATCTGTCGCTCATGACGATAGCGAACCAGATCATGGCCGCCGGGCGGGGTGTCCAAGCTCATGGCTCGCTTCGGCCGAGGCGTCAAACGAATGTCGTCGTTAGCATCGCCGTCCGCTCTGCTGCCCCAAGATGTCTATTATATCAGTTAGCGGGCCGATTCACATGTTTGAGACGATACCGGACCTACCATCTTGAGCGTGAACAGGGCGTAGAGTTTGATAATCCCATGCAGGTAGCCGAAGATGACAGAAACTGGCAAAAAGATAACATCGCTTGGATTTCGCAAGAAGAGGCCCATCAACTTGACCACCTTGGTGAAGGCGAACATGAAGAGGAACTGAGCCCAGAAAGCGTAGGCCCTGGTTGAAGGGTCCCAGTCTTCCGTGCCCTTCCACAAGGCCACGAGCAGGAGAGGATCGAACAACATGGCAAGCGAGGTGAAGGTTGCAAAGTGTAGAGCATACGTGCACCAGGGCTGTTGACTGCGGCGTTGTGTTAGCGCCTATTCTCTATTCACCAAAAAAGGGGGGGATGGGTGGCTTCTAGGATTAGAATCCTGAACGCGCGGGCAACTCACGTAAGCACGTATCTTTCGCGGACCATGCTGGTCCAGTTGCTTCTCCAGTTGCTTCGCGCCCACCGAGAGCACTGGTAGAGGAATTTGGTGCTGTTTTCGAGTGTAGTCTCAATTTCGCATTCCCGCTCGTACTGGATCCAAGTCTTGACCTGGTGGCTCACAAGCCAGCGTGTGACGAAGTTGTCATCGTCGGCGTTGAGTATGTACTTGCCCCACTTCTCTGTCTTGAATCCCTCAAGGAAATCGTGGCTCGAGAGTATCTCTGACCGGTACGCTCCGGTTCGACCCGACATGCACGAAGTTCCGCCGTCAATGTTGTGAGTAGCCGATATCTCGAAGTTTCTCCGCTCAATGTAAGCTGCTCCTAGCCAGTTGAACATGCGGGTGGACAGCGGCCCTTCCCAGACGCGTCTGACTCTCTGGCAGGTTCCTACGCCGCCGATTTCCTTGTCTTCGAACGGTGCGAGTATCCAAGGCATCAAGGTCGAGGGCCAGGTCACATCGTCGTCGGCCATGATGGTAATTCTAGTCTTCACCTTTGGCAAAGCCTCACACACCTGCAACCGCTTGTTGGCGATATTGGTGGAAAACACGCGGATATTGGGGTGATTCAGGGTCACGGCGAGCTTCTCCAACGCCTCGTGCTTATCAGTAGTTGTCACGAGCATCATTGCGTAGGGGCGGCAGGCTAGGATGCTCTCCAGTGACGGGCGGAGCTCCTCGAAGGCGTTGTGGATAGTGGGGATCACTACAGTCACGTCGTCCGCCGTGAAGGTCGGCTTGCTGGGGATTGGCTTGGACTTGTACCGCCAGTGGCTGACACAATGCACGAGGAGCCGAAAGTAGCGATGGAGCCTGGAAGTGATGTGTCAGAGACCTAGGTGGTCTGGTGTAGGTGTAGGTGTACAGGTGAGCCCAAACTGGAGGGGGAGGGTTCTGGCTGTATCGCAGGAGGATGAGCTTACCATAGGGCGATGAATAGATAGAGCCATGAGGCCGGCGACCAGTAGTGCCCGGCATTGTGCAGGATCAAGCCCACAAAGCCAGTCATCTTTGCTGCTAAGCTGGGGTGTTGTATGTGTGATAATGGCCTCTCGTCTTGTTGATTGCGTTTGGCCCGAGTTGGATTCTGGGGTCGACGAAAGCAGGCGACGGAAGAGAGTGGTGGTCTGAGGAGGTTGGACCGGACGGCTTTTTCTCGAACCGCGAAGCAACGGGCGAATGCTGTGTTGGAGGGAGATAGTGAGCGCGAGGTGAAGGCCCTCTGATCAAAATGAACAGCACGAGTGACGTGCAGTAGTATGAGGTGATCCGAGGTCAGAGTTTTGCCAAAAGCCCAAACTGCTCGACGGCTCCCGAGGACGGCTCAAGCTCTCGAAGAACAGGGAGGAGAGATGGAAATGGAAGGAGAGGTCGTGTGCTCTCGGTTTTTACTTCCGTAACGTCTTCACAATCCTTAGGATTGATCGATTTGGTGAAGTAGGACGGCAAACGGCGTGTCCACGTCCCAAAGAAACAATTGATGCAAACGAACGACACCGGACAAGAATGACCGATATAGATGGCAGCACCGGGGTCCGTGTGTGGGATGCTGGCGGGAAAAGAGCCACCTTTGGATGCCAAACAAAAAGTATTATACAGATGAGAGGAAACAGGCTTCAAGGAAAACAAGCCATTGTGAGGACCAATTGGCCTTTTAAAAACAACAATGACCAAAGGGAAGAAGTGGTGATGAAGTCTTCTGGGGGTTCAAGACCTGGGGAGCAGGACAAGGATATATAGCCAGATGGGGCTTGCATTTTTGTCCGTCAAGAGAGAGAGCAGCATGGAGCCAATGCATGAAGACGGTGGTGCTCGAACAAGGCCCCGGAACGAAGGCCAATGTACTGCGGGTATGTAGTTATGTACGTATGTGTGCAATGTAATGTACGTCCGGAGGGCTTAAGATTGAGGTGGATGAGAAAGGCAAGACGACGGGCAACGTTGAGCGAAGAAAAGGTACATACAACCAACCCATTTCTGCGTCTGGAAGGCCCATCAATGTACGTACTACTAATGGATTGGATTGGATTGGAGAGGGGTGGCAGGGCGGTTGTACTGGGGGGGCGTGTAAGTGAAGAGGGAAGAAGCTATGTAGAAAGAGGCAAGGAGGCGTTAAGACGATTGAACGTCCCACGCCGCCCCCGGCCAGGGTTCCTGGAGTACTTGGGCGGTACTTGTGCCTACATGGACGCCAGAGTCCACCTGTACAAGGCGAGTACATGGCTGCATTCTGGAAGCGCACTCGCAAAGTCGGCCCTGTCGCTGTCTGTCTGTGTCCTCTCCTTTGCCCCGTCCACTCGCTCAACCGAGTGCTGTCACGTCTCTGCGCCGGCTTGGACGATACCGGGGGGGGTGAAGGGGCCCCAGATGGAGGCGGGCTCCGTGTTGGGATGGACAAGAGTCTACACACATCGGACATCGTACCACGATGGCCTGCAGTTTGTTTTGGCGATAATGTACTGGTAAAGGCCCCCGGGGCGAATCTGCAAATACCTTGGAGCGATCCGCCGGCTACCCTTAGCTTCGACCATCGATGAGCGACGGGAAGCCCAGCTTTCTAGTGGCCCTGCTGAGCTATCCACAATGCCCCCTCGAAACCTCGGAGCGACTGGGGGAAGGCGAATCAGGAGTGGAGGCAATGTGGTTGAGAAAGAAGACGAGCACACTACCTAGTCTAGTTGACAAGGCTGTTGTACGAGAAGGGTCCGGCGCCTGGTAATGTGATGAAGGGTACCGCGCGAATAAATCCGCCAGACCAGGACTCAACCGAGATAGGGCAGGGTCTCTTTGTCTCGGTTGGGTCTTGGTCACCAGCGGCTACCAACCTGGCGAAGGGGGGCCAAATTAACGACATGGCGAGATTTGCTCCATTATCCACTTTCCATCACCTCCTCCACATATCGGGTTGCTGGCTGGAATGCTCAATTCGTACAAACGCACGCAGGCCGGCGTCGCAGGCCCAGACCAGACCAGACCAGACAGATTGCCTGGAGGTGATCGGGAGGACACCGAGACGCGCACCAAACAAGACGGAAGCATTCTAATCTAGGTGCAGCGGAGAAGATAACCTAGACGGGAGGGGTAAAGCCAGAAAAAATTGGAGAAGCTGCCTGTGTGCCTTGAGCGATACAGGAGACGATTGCCAATTGTGCTCAGCCGAAACAGACCCATTCATTACGTGGAGGCGAGGGAACAACGCAGCATCGACGGATCAACAAGCCTTCCCAGAACCTTGCCATGGCTCTATCTACTACCTGCTAGTATTAGGTATCCCAGAAGGGCAGAGCGATCGAATTCGTCCCCGGACCTGCAGCTGTGTCCGTTGGCAAACCCAGTATATCTCCTGCCACACACTGCATTAGCCATACTCGTCAAGCCAGCAGAGGGAGCAGCAGCTCGCTGTGCCATTGTGATATCTGACGAAACGTATGCTGTTGGTGGACGTGCGAGGCATTGAGCAGACTTGGACTTTGCATCTCAGTGCATTCAAGGACCTGCCGCATTGCGACGATTTGTCCGGACAGGGTTCAACGTTCCATGATGGGTGTTATTGATCCTTGCCTGAGCAGCAAGCAGCAGCAGCAGCAGCATTACGGAGGGGCCTTTGCACCAGGAGAGACCGAATGCTCCCTGTAATCGGCAGAGTCATAGATCGGGTTCTGGGCGGGAGGCTACGCCTTGCCAGGTTGGGAGATACTCCAATACGTCGATTCGAATGCAGCCGTCAGCAACAAGGCTAATTTACTCTTGTTGGCCCCCCCCCCCTCAAGGGTCGGTCCCCTCGATATGAAATGCTGTACGGATCGGTAAGGTAGTGAGGCTCGAGGCGCAAAACCCATAAACGAGAACGAAAAGCGTTGGTAATTTCTATTGTCTCGTTTGATACCAATTTTTTTTTTCTTTTTCTTTTCGATGGCCAGCCTCGCTATCCGTGGCGCGCAGGCTGGTCGGATTCCCTCCCCTGCCAGCTGCAAGCCAGGGAGCAGTTTCGATGATTCTGCGAATGACCTGCATTGGAAAACACTTGCATGCTCACGCAGCCCAGCGCTGGACTAACCTCGTTTCGATGATGGGGGCATGCCGCCAGAGGGGAGGGCAAACGAACCTCCTACATGGAGGTATACTATCGGTCCTTCGGCAAGGAGCTGGCCCTGTGTGGTCGTCCTGAAGAGCCGTGAAAAGATTGGGAACCATCCGGAAGTGTGGCAGCACTCGTCGGCATAGAGTTCGGAAGAGGTGGTTGGCGCTGAGTGGTGACAACTGGAGTTTTGGGTCGCACATTGGAGATATCGATGTCTGGTCTAGTCCCAACGTACATATGCGCACCCTCCTCTTCCTAACTATAGCCTATAGGTAAGCACTCACTGGTCTAGAAGGCACGAGCCGAGGATCCATTATGCGAATACTTGTTCGTGTTTGAGGCTTTTGATGAGACGCTCGGAGAAGTCCATAGGGGGTAGTGTCGTAGCTTCGCAGGACGAGGTGAGTAGCCCACGTCTGTTTTAGGTAGTTGCAGTTAGCGTGGGCGCACCACATCATTAGCGACCATTGGAGAATACCCAAGTAGGTAACAAGCAGGTAATTTATTAGGTAGGTATCCAAGGCACACCTGGCGGGAAACCTCCACCGACCGACCGACCGACCGCACTGCACCTCCTTCCAAAGCCCCAAGCCCCAAGCCCCAAGCCCCAAGCCCCAAGTCTGCTCGTCGTCGACAACAACTGCACCCCAGTCCTGGTCCTGCGACTTTCCCTCTGCCAAGGATACGAGCATTCCGTGAATCCATATACCTCGCATACAGATCAAGGACTTCCAAGAGCCGTCTCTAGACCATCATATTAGCTGACGCACGACAACCGTGGTCGCATGGCCTCTGGACCAGATCGAACTGCCTCCCAGCGCTCCTATTTGTCGGAAGCGCGGGCATCTTGACGAGCTGCCTCAACCGAGAACCCCCGGCGGCAGATCTACTGCTCGACTCATTATTAATTTACCTGAGCACGGCCAACTTGGGAACCGCTGATAGCAAGCCGAGTATCGACATGGTACTCGTTGTGGAGTAGAGCGAGGAGACGGCGCTATGCAGCTCGCTTCTTTGGGAACTCACTGTGAGCCAAACGGATCACCATCGCAGGAATTCTGACTCTAGCTTGCAACTGCGGACAAGCAGGGCATCTTGTCTCGCTCTGGTCGTCCGGCTACCTCGCCTTGGCCGAGTTGAGAATTTCATCATAGCAACAGCCCAATTCCGTCATCTAGCGAGAGACTGCAGCCGCGCTTGGAGACTACCAGTCTACGCGGCGATTTTCCAAGTACGCCCGGCCAGTCAGTTAATTAGCGCCGCATCTCTGAGGAACAGAGCATGGTTGTTTGCTGTGCCAGAATGCGGGCCATGGAACCCCGAGCTGCGCTGCAATGATCTGCGACCTAAGCAGGACCCTCCAGCGGCCATATACTTACAAATCGCACAATAAACAGGAGCTCGCAAACATGACCGTTTGGACGAAATGTCGAACCGGCACTTGAAGGTAAAACTGCAGCATGCCGCGGACATGGTTATGATACATTTCGAAGCTGAAAAACTAGCGAGTCATTGTTCTGGAATACCATGCCATTCCGGCATGGTTGTGGGTCTCTACATAGAGTCACCAGCTGTTGGATAGCTGCTGAGGCTTGGAAATTTGGAGAACTGCGTGCACGGGTCAAGCCGTTGGGCGAACTGCATTCCCCAGTCGTCCAGCATCCTGGCTGGCTCTGCACCGTACTTCACAGTGGCGGCGTGAATTTGTGGGCTTGGGATGCTCATCCAAGACCCATGGCCTCTCTATTTGGGGATCTGTCTGAATGATTCTGTCAATGTGCTCGGCCGACTTGGATCCGTTAGCCTGTATTACGATGACCTTGAACTTCCAAAGTCCCCCGACGACCACCCTGTGCCTACCAAGCCATCTTTGGAGGTGGCCTGGGGCCGGATGTGTAGGGAAAACTCACGGTCCTTGCCCCAGAGCAGATCGTCGTCTTCTGCCTTTGCCTATTCTATTTAGAGCGCAAATCGCGATTGCAAGACCCCGGGGTGGGCTCGCTGCAGGATATCCTAGCTTGAATCGATTTTCATGGCGTACTCCTCGAGGCGTGCCCCGAGAAGAGACTTGGGGTACGGCAGAACCCACAGACTTGAGCATGGATCTCCAGTATCGAGTGTGCTTTTCTTGCGCAAGTCTCGATAAACATTGCGTTTCTATCTCTCTACATTCTCTACATACCAGTCTTTCTCACGTTGCGCTCTGGCAGTCGCATGCAAGCCTGTTCTCGGCAACGCTCATGCCAGAGCAATAATTACAAACCGCTTCACCACTTAGTGGCAAACACCCTTCAGAAACCGGGTGGAGGTCGCATGTTTGGTGACACATGCCTCGTGGGATGGTCCAAGGGTCCACCAACTGGGGTCCACACAAAAGGCTCAAGTCTTCTGGCCAGCAGATGCACGGTATTGCGGGATGAACGCCATGAAAAATCGAGGCGTTAGACGAAATAAATACATGTCGCCGCGACTTACGGAGCACCGATAATTCGTTCTGCAAGCTTCGCCTAGGATTCTCCAATGCAGCCAGGATCCTCAATTACTAACATTAGGGCTTGATGTTTCGGCTAGTTCACACCACAACATCTTGGTCGAGGACTTTGTTCAGTTCAGTATCCGAGAGGCATCGACAAATGGCAAACCGCCGTCTTGCTCGGCACTCTGGGTCGCTGGTTGAGACCTTGCAATTGGTCATAAGTGCAACTCAGCTTGTCCATAATGCAAGAAGCAGCTTCGTACGATAAGAGGATGTACGAGGAATGAGGCCAGCAACAGCTTGACCACTTCCCCTGTTCGTTGCTGCCCAAAGGTTCCCATGGCCCCCTGCTCTGCGTTGACGAGGCTGAATCGTGATTGAGATCCGTGATGCAGTTGCTTTAGACTGAGGAATTCATCGCCGGTAACGGAATTCCGGACGCGATGCCCCGGTACAGGATATCGAAGTAGAGCCTGTAGGGGAAGCCTGGAACTTCGGGGACTTGTACCATGGCCCCCTACATTGTTCCTTGCTGGCCGTGTCTCTCCCCGGGCTAACACTGCCGGCGTCTGTGCATATATACCTGCTTGGAACACTCGATGGCAGAGGGTTCTCCGTGGCATGCAAAATTAAAGAAAATTGAACGGGTAGCGAGTACAGAAGCCAACAAGGCTCCCGGGACCTCATGGGTAGACCCGACCCGACCTGACCTTACCCAAGATTACTTGATTCTTCCGGAATTGTTTCTTTATCTGCTGTTCGTCGGGCTGCTTGATGGGGGGATGGCCATGGACGCGCATGAGGTATTGCCAATGTACCTGCCCGTACACGCAGTCGCTATCGAATCTAACCTCCAGCCATGACAGTTTCGATTTCTTGCAGTCCCTTATGCCGTCGTCACCTTGTTCAAGCAGCAAGCAAGCAGCATACAGCGGCTTGTGTTATTTGTCTTCCGTCTAGCAACGCAACCCTCCGCCGTCATCATACGTCAGGCCCCAGCCCCTTGGGCGCGGTTGCCCCGACTGACGACCGCCTCCTCAGCGAAAATTGGCAGTGTGCAGCACGCGCTGCCGCATTCGGGCAGCCCAAGAATCCACACTATGCTGTAATGAAACCTAGCCCTGATCAAAAAGCAATGTGGGAAGCGTGGAATGGAGCGGGAAGCATGCCCCGGGGAAGCAGGAGAACGCTCCCGGAGCGGTCGATCTGAAATGATGCGCATTCTCCCAGGCTCTTGCGGCGCAACTACTATCTTCTGGATAAAATGGCGGCCAGAGGTCCATTGTACCTTACAGGGCATACACCTCCTTGCTGCAGCAAGTCGTATGCCACCTGCGTGTTTAATTTTTCCCTCAGTCCCATCCCAGCGCTTGGCTATGACGGATTTCATTTCTCCCACCGCCGTCAGGCTCGCATGCTGCATATGTAGCAGTATCGTGAGTTGTTCACTCTAATGCAAGTCTCGCAGGATACAACATGGGCTGGGAAGTGGGTGCAGCCTGAATACAAATCGATGAAAACCAGGATGGCTGGTCGACCTTTTACCCTGCTGGCATTTGTCCCTTCGCAAAGTGGCATTGGACGGCATTATTCTGAGGCGATCAGAGGGGTTTCGGGATCATTGTTGTCCCCTCGTTTGGACGTTATTTGCGTTCCTGTGGCCGCAATGACCTAACGCAACGTGGCGGGTCAAGGTGGCCGTGCCGAGCAGGAATGCTGTTGGTCAAGCCCATTGACTTCCCCAGCTCACCGACAAAAAAAGAAGAAAAAAGAAAAAAGAAAAAAGAGACGAGTTGCTATGGAACGGCCGGGGCCATGGAGCTGCAGCATGACTTGTTGTTATGTTTCTACCAGAAGCACAGTCAATGGACGATCACGCCGGACTTGATTCCATTCTCGAGCAACGTCGAAGATTAGGGCATGAATGTTTCCTGCCCCTGTGCGGGAACCCACCACTGATAAGCATTCATTTTCCGAAATACCGACGACTCCTTCCCAGGGGCGTATTCTCACTTCACTCTGAGGGGGTGGCGAGAGACTCTACAAGTTAGGACATGGCGCGGCTATATCTTGGACTAACTGGGAGTTCATAGGGCCGTTCTGGCTGTCCAGGTGAGTCGGGTTTTAATGCCAGACCACTCGTATACGACCTCGGCGTGTACGCCATGTCCTCAGATTCCACCCTACCTCGCTGCTAAGGCGCCACAGCTATCGACCGCTTGCCCAAGAGGACACGGCAATTGAGGGACCCAGAGCTGGTTGGCTTGCGTTGCCCCTTGGGATGGCCGTCAAGTGACCTCACGTCCTTCATTTTCCCTAACAGGATGGCCTCCTGACTACCCGTCCTCGAGCTCCTCCACAGAAGCGAGTCGATAATTGGCGTCTTGTTCCCGAATCGCCACCTTCCCCGCATAAGTGAGTGGTTCACGATGTTCAAGTGTCCAAGCTTCGGGGTCGTCAGTCCCGCATCGTCAAGCTTCTTTCCGAATCCGGGTGATAGACATACGACACGCCGCCATAGACTCCGAGTCGACCGATCTAGATCGAGCAGCCTAGATTGGCGGGTCAAGGAGCCGTTACCTTGAGATACATGGCGTATACATCTTGGGAAGATCTTGATGGGATCCGACACAATGCCGCCGCCCTACGGTAAGCTGGTAGCGAGCTGCTTCTGGTACGCGCCAAAGTTGGCGCAATCGAGAAGTCTCTGGTCTGTAGGGAGTTGGATCCGCGAGCATTACTGTCGCTTGTAAGCTGCTCTTTCTGCGGATCACTTTCTTTATTTTTTCAGTTCAATCCCCAGGTTTGCCGGGAAGACACGTCTCTCAACAACGAGCCGGAACGGCACCCGCTAGATACTCGGTTCTGGTCGCCACGCCACGATCGACGATAGCGTCCGTATACTCTCCGCCACCAAGTAGCGTTGGGCTGCCAAGCGGACAGACACGGATCTCCCAGTCGGAGATCCCAGTCGGAGACACCAACGGGCTCGGTTGCTGAGAAGGAAGGCCGCCGTGGCATACGGGGAAATCAGGGCATGAGTCTCAGTGTCTAGCTTGTCCGTCGTGGCCACTGCTTGCAGTGCGCGGTTAAGCTACAGCTCTAGCAAGCCAACTGATGCTCTGTCACCATCCTCGGGAACCCGAGTGAAAATGAAGGTTGAGCGGTGGCGAAGGGGCGGAGGTAGTTCGGAAGCGCCAAGCTGGTGGTTCAAGCACGGACGCTGGCGGAACTTGTGAGCTTCCTTGTTTCGAAAGAAAAGACGTCTGTGGTTGCGAAGGCCATTGGCAAACAGCCGACAGAGTGCCGCGCGTATGGAATATACCCTGCGTCTCGGCTCCCAGCTTCAGACAAAGCAAATGGCACTTTAGCTGGAACGTGGATGGATCTACCGCGAGCCGTCGGTCTTCGGCCGGGAAGCCGTGTTCCGCATGGTATGGCATGTGGCAATGTTCTATCCCGGGCGGATAAAGCCTCCATAATCACGCACGGCCGGCTTTTGAGTGCCCTGTCTTCTAGCGGGAGAGGGAAGGCATTGGCTATTTCGGCCTTTGAGGCAGTTCGCGTGTCGCTTGGTGGCAGTTGGGATGAGTGATGCGCACGTGTAACATCATGTGGCTGGTTACACAGGCCTTATTTTCGTTTCTGCGGGGGTGGGCGCATGGCTGGGACTCGCCCGGTCCCAAGCGGGCCGACGGGCGAGGTCTACGAGATCACACAGCAAAGAGCGAAAGTTGTTGTTGATTACCAAGGAGTGAACATTACCCTGCTGGCCGGGACTGGATCGCTATGGTCGGGTTACTGAGGTGAGATGGCATTGATCCATGGCGATGTCCAGCCACGAATCCTGCTCATGCACGGACTGTGTCTGAGTGCCCTAGTCTCCTTTTCCGACGACCCTACCCCGCGTTCCCCGCGCCATCCCATCCAAGCCTCACATGCATTGAACTACCTTCAACGAGGTCACCTTCTTTAACTCTATCATGGACTGTTATTCGTCGACACTAACTGAGATGGCAAAAGGATACGACTGATGTGTCCAGAGAGCTAGGGGACGTGTGACGAGTGTCCGAGGTACAGTCAGCTCCATTAGGCGCGCCATCGTGCGGCAAAATCAGTATCACGGCCCGTCTAATTCCTCTTGACCAGTAAGGCGTCCCGTTCGCCTCAAGAGGGGGGTGAGTGGGGGAGGGGGACGAAATTGGGATCTGGAACCCTGGGCTAGGGTTATTTTGGGTGCTGGGTCTCGCGAGAGGGTTGTCTTTGCCCTGGCACGGTCGCACTGCTAACCCGAGAGACACGGGAATCCGCCCCGATTCGCACTCTGGGGCAGCACACGGACGGACGGGTCTCCCTGCGAAGTTTGTTGGTTCCCCTGAGTAGAGTATGTAGCTTAGCCGTATTTCGATTTGATCGGGGGCTAGGCGTGCAACGGCCGTACTGAAAGGGGTAGAGATCGAAGTGAAGGCGGGCCCATTGACTCGGATGCGAACAAGAGTCAGACCAGGAAGGTTTGATGGGGCACGGCGGGTATAAATGGATGGGAGACTGGATTCTGCTGTAAAGTGTCGATTCCAATCAAGATCCACCATCGGTAACCCTACTGAGTTCAGAGTTACGCAAGGAAGGTAGTAGAGCACCTAGGACGGTAGTGTCACGATGGTCAAAGAGTTAGTTGGTGAATGTCCTGTAGCGTCGGTCACCTTATCAGAGTTTCCTTTGCTTATCGGGAGGGGCCACACTCCGCAGCGGCGGCAGGCCTGGACCGAAACAATTAGGGGCTCCACTCACTGTTGGTAGTCCATCTTTCTTTCACCAGTGTGGTCTCGCTTCCTTTTGCTTGGCTCGGCGGGCAAATGCGACAGCGGGGTAAATGAAGCTGGCCACCCCCTAAGGGCCAACATTGAACGCTGCTCTATGCTTACTTGTGATTTGCTGTGGTCCGAGTTTGCTGGCACTACTTTTTAGTAGTGGAAGTGGTACAGGATTAGCGATCTATCTTTTCCAGCTGGATTCGAATGGCTGTATGTCTGTCATCAGTCCCTCACGGCGAATCAGCAATCCGTGACGCGAAAGGATGCGGGTTCCGTGGGCCATCTCTGGTCTTGCTTTGTTATCGATGGCGGGGGAAGCGAGACGGGGCCACTTTTTTGCTCGGCTCCATCCTGGCGTATGTCTGTGTGGTTTGTGTTGACGCCATGAAGGGTCGAGGCGAGGGGCCCCCTCAAGTATTTGAGTTTTCCCTTGTTTTTTTGTTTTTGTGCCGCTCATGGGATGTTGATGGCCTCCTTTGTTGAGCCTGTGCCTGGGGTCTTCTGAGTGTGTCATGGTCGTGGTCTTGGTCTTGGTCGTGGTCGTGCGTCGTGGTCGCCGGCCGTGGCCGCCCATTGTCGTGGTCGGAAAGGGTAGGTGATTGGCATTAACAACAGGCAGCGGATTTCTGGCAATGCCGTTCGCATGGACTCTGCGTCTCGTGAGTGAGCCAACGCAACGTGATGGCCAACCGCACTTCGTCGTCGCTGAGTGTTGGGACTGACGCGGATTGGAGGCATGCAGAGTGCCAGGAGGCAATCCCATACATACACATACATACATACATACATACATACATAAATACACGATTATATACGGAGCTATACTTGGCGAATGCGGTATTGCCAGAGACCGGAAAAGAGGACGCATGCCATGTACGTGTGTGTACGGGGCGCATTGGACATTCCACAATAAGCAGCTCCAGTTCAGTCGGGCGAAAAAGAAGAGACCCCCCAATCATGCCAATCAGCCCCCCATCCAGTATCCAGTCCTTCGGTGGAGGATTGAGAGAGATAGAGGCGCACAGGCCCATGTGCGTGATTTGATTTGATCCCCCTCCCCACCCACTCAAACACCCCCCCCCCGCGTCCATCCCGAGCTAACTGACTACATACCTAGGTAGTCGAGTAATTTAGTGCGGTGCACCCTACTTGATACTCCAGACCACCGGTTCCGACTCCATCAAATCAATTTCCATCAATAGACTCATTAATCCCAGAAGACCATCTCCCCGTCCTGGCCGGGTCTTGTCCGCCTCGCCCATTTCCAGCCGATCCAGGCGCCACACCAGCTAACCCCATCTCCCTCACCCTCCCCCTCCTCCATTCTCGCTACGACGTACAAACGCAGTTAGGGAAGCCAAGTAAAGGCTCTCTTTGCTCTCAGCTGCCTCGTTTCTTCCATGCATATGTAAGTTTAGTCGTGACGCCTACATCCCGATACACATATATTCCATCTCTCACCCGGGCTCCCCCCTTGCACCGAATCTCCGTGCCTGGCGTGTGGGCATATTCCCACCGTCCCCCCCTCCCCCTCCACGCCATCTCTCCTCCATCTCCAAATAAACAAAGGAAAGCCCGAAAGCAAAAAAAGGACAAGCAACTCCACAAAGGAGGAGCCCGCCTGCCCCCCCCCACTGCTATCAAGGTTCGACAAAGGGGAGAGAGAAGGGAAGAAGCGAGAGCACAGGCGACGGAAGACGAACCGCCACCCACCCGCCGCCCCTCATTCTAACTGAATCAATCTGTACCCATCCCCATCACCCTGCCTGACCGACTAGCGACTTAATAAACCCTCCGTTCGCTTTCCCCACGCGGCGCCACATGCCAGAAGGGAATGAGGCTGAATCAGGTGTAGCCAAGCGGATACTCGGCGCGCGCCTTTCTTGGCCTGGCCCTGGGCTTCCTCCTCTCGCTCACACTCTCGTCTCTGGCTGGCTGGCCACTCTCGGTCTTGTTTTCCTTTTTCCCTGCTGCAGAGCGCTGAGCCAACGACGAACTTACTCCGCCCATTCCGTTCCGTCAGCCAATATCACCACTGCCCACCACCACCAGTACCACCACCGCTCTTCCCGACCTCAATTGGATTTCTCTCCTACCCTCTTCTCCCGATCCCTCCCAGAATTTCCTTGATCGGTGTCCTCCCCCATCGTCGTCCAAATCAAATCCCCGTCCATCTTTCCTCCATGCATTCGATTCGGTGCTCTTTGCGGCTCACTCGACTGTGAGACGCTGTAGATTCGGGCGGGGGTGGAAGCGGTCAGGGCCCTTGTTGTTTGCATGTGGAAGTGTGCCTCTGGTCTGGCAGCCCGCCATTCCCCCCTCCAAAAGAGGAGGAAGACGTGAAGACCGAAACACCATCGAATCCGCCGCGCCATTCCCCGTCGCATCGTCGCCATGACTTCGTATGCGGATCTCGCCGGCACCGCCCCGGCCAAGCTCTCTAAATCCCGCAGCAAGGCCGTCGTAAAACCAATCCTCAAGAAGCTGTCGCAGTCGGAGAAGAACTCGCTCGACCTCGACCGCGGCTGGGAGGGCCAGGTACACTATGGTAGCCACGCCTGGGCCGGCGGGAGGGCGGCGTGGATGGAGGGCCCCGGGCGCGAGGGCGCTGCAGTCGTCTACGAGTCTGGGGGCGCCGGCCGCTCCGCCCGAGATGTGAGCTTCAGTATATCGGCCACCGACCTCAACAGCGGCGGCGGCGGAGGAGGTGCAGGGCGGGCAAAGTTCTCTCACACCCGGTCCACGAGCGGCACGTCGCACGCCAGCGTCGCTACGACAGGCAGTGGCCATGGCGCCTTCCGCAACGGCAGCTTCGTGCATCCCTTCCAGCAGACGCCGCGCACGTCGACCCCGCCGCTCTCGTACGCCAACTCTCTCGCCAGCTTCGACCAGGGAAACTCGAGGGATTACTCGCCCACCATCACGGAGGACGACGACGACCTGGACCCGGGCTATAGCACCCTGCGCAACAACTATCAGCAGCACCATTCCCACTCGTCCTCCTCCAACACAAATCCTTACCCCTCCACCACCAACATCCGCCGCCCCTCGCTCGCGAGCCAGCGCACCTCGTCCCTCTCCGACATCACCGCCCCGCCACAGCTGCGAATAAACACCTCCCGCTCGAATTCCGGCCCCGCTTCGCGCCTTGCCCATGTCTCGAGCCGATCGGACTTGAACCTGGTCTGCGAAGACCTCGATACCCCGGCTACCATCACCGCCGCCACCGCCACCGCCACCCTGCCGATCATCTCCCCCTCGTCCTCGGCCGCACCCATGTCCCCGTTGCGCAGCTCAATCGAGAATGCCGGGTTCCGCCTGCGCTCGCGCTCGGAGCTCGACAGCAACTACCAGCAGGAGCGCATCCGAGAAGAGCGCCGCAAATGGCAGGAGAAGGAGCGACTCAAGGAGATGAAAAGAGATAAAGAGGATGTCAGGAAGCGCGACCGCGCCGATACCAAGGAGGCACAGCGTTTTGAGCGAGAGCAGACCGTCCTGTGGAAGGAGTCGCAGACACGGTTGCAGAAGGAACCGAAGAAGGAGGTGGGCAAACCCAGCTTCAGCGGCACCACCAGCGGCCGTAACAGCTGCAGCAACGACCCGCGGCCGTCAGCCTCGAGGAAGAGGACGCCCACGGATGCGGAGAAGATTGCCTTTGCGAGCAGGAACTACGAGAGCACGGCCAAGGGACAGACGCCGAGGGCGGATCAGGTTGTGTTTGAGGCGCCGAGACGCAACAACACGACCAAGAGGAAGACACAGGGGGCGTGGACTTCGTTCGTGCTATGGTTCAGGACTCGGGTGCTGCGAATTACGAAGCGGTAGAGGATGTTGGCTCGTCCAGATCCCCGATGCCGGCATGATATTCTCCTTGACTACGCCCTCACCCACCATCGTCATCCTGAATCATGATCCGATGTGACATACAGAAAACACAAACTCCAGATTCCTCTCACCATGGGTTTAGAGAAAATCACCTGGTTTTTTTTACATCACAATATACCCACCTTTCACACACCACGCGCAGACACGCGCACCTCAAAATACAACGCACCGGCAACGTCTCTGAGACGATCTCACGCCGGGCATTTTACGATTGATTACGATAGCATTCGCGGTCAGGGTTTTACGACAGACTTTCATGTTTGGTACACTGGAGAGGGCGAGGCGGGCCGGATAAGGGGCCTAGGAGACACTTCGCCTCATTTGTTTTTTTTTTTCCGGATTTGGTTTGGTTTCGGCTATACAGGCGTCAGGATAACCTTTTGATTAAGGCTATGAAATGTCCCAGGATCGATTTTTGGTCCACTGGCTGTTAGGGGGGGTGGAATTCTGCATGTTTTTTTGCTTCCGCTCGTTGGAGGGTCCTCCCCACAGGTACTGGATGGAGGCGGCTCTCTGTGCGTTGAGCTCGTGAGGAATTGATGTCTGTCCTCTGGGGCTGGATGGACTGGAGTCTTGGTCGATACGTCGACTGGACAGCTGCGAGTGCGACAGCTTGTGGCTGCTAGCTTGGTTAGTGTAGCGATGAGGGCCTTGCTCAATACGACTCATACGCGTAATCTTGGTGATGCCGATGCCGCTGCGTGACCATGTAGAGAGGTATGTTTCCTCATCTTTATGCCCTTGGTTTCACACATACCACCTCTGTCCTCACATGCCGGTGCGTCTGGTTTGTAGAGAGTAAGGACCTCGTGTGGTTCTGGTCATAGACATGATGTGAGAGCTAGAACAATGCGGAGTTGGATTGAACATGAACTCCGGTCGTCCACTTACACTAGTCTGGTGTATCGACTGGCACGAAATAAGGGCTTTCACCGTAGACATTTCGGCTTTTGAAGCATATTGTCTTCTAACTGGCTGGCCCCGGTACCTACTTCTACTATTCCTCTAGCTGTACCTGCCACATCACTGCCGGAGACCACAGCCAAAGCATTTCTTGCAAGTTGGATAGCCGTGACGTTGAGAGAGACTCATCGGGTAGAGGAGGTGCTGACACAACAAGCCCGGTGCTGCACATCTGATTGGGACGAAAATCGGCGGGCGAGGCGGGTTTTCTAGTGCTGACTGATTCGGGGTCTGATGGATGTGATTAGTCTATAGGCTTGGCAACGGATACCTGATATCCGCGGATGCTTTGCACACGAGCATGCGACCGCAGACTCAGTGCGATGCACCGCACCGTGGGTACGGGCAGCTCAAGGAGCGATGTTCGTTGATTGATAACGATAAAAACGTGATGGAGGATTCGATTGTGGACGCTTGGGCCCACAGTTTTGGTAGTGACGCTAGGTAATTATCAGCTGCCAATAATTTTCATGATGGGATTAGCGCTGCAGGATAGGATGGAGGATGGATTACTGCCAGGGAGGAGGGAGCCAGGGAGTGCACAGCACCGAACCCAATGCCTCGGGAAGTCACCCAAGAACGCAACCAGGAGCAATCCCGGCCGCGAGCGAGCGCCCCCCGCTGGAGATTTCCTGGGCGGGTTTGAGGCTGCGTGGCTCGTATCCCGGCCGATTGTGTGTATCTATGGATCTCTCCTCTATCAACACTGGCACAGGCGGCGTATTTCAGCTTGGACGTGCCCGCAAATGATTTAGGGTACAGTTCCGAAACGGTAAAACATTTTCGTCCTTATTTCAATTACACTTCGCCCTGCTCTCTTGCCGAGGTTTGTTTAGTTCGTGCCATACTAGATAGATCCTGTCCGGCATACCACGATACCTACCTAGGTACTAGACATACAAGGAGGTAAACAGAACCTCACGCTATCAGGATGGCACCGAACCGCCAGTACATTGGCTACCCCGGGGCTAGGGAAGCTATCCCGCCCGCCGGCCCAAAGACACGCAAGGAGGAAAACAATCCCTCGTTGAGAGGTCTTCCCCTTGTCGTGGGAGCTACGCTGTAAGTGCAAAACGGACTTCGTGTTGGAAAGAGCTGTCCCTGGTACTGACTTGGCGTCTTTTTCCCGCAAAGTTTCACAAAGTTCAGCTTCCTCCCCAAACACATATGGGCCAATGGCGGGTACGCGTCCGTCAGGAACCTCACGGTCCTGAGAGATTACAATTGGAGATTCCACGTAAGTGCCCCCGCTCTGGGTTGCCAATGCGCCATGCCCATGGCTCTGACGACCGTCCAAGCCCGACGTGATTCCCCAAAGGGACGAGGCCGACTCGGCTTCCATTCTCGACTTCGGGCCTGAGCTGTCGACCCCGAAGCCAATGGACCAGCCGGCTCGCTACAACTCCGTGGCCGACTTCCATGAGTTGTACAAGTCCGGCGTGCTGACGCCGCTCCAAGTCGTCGAGGCCATGCTGCCTCTGACCAAGCGCGGCCAGCAGCCGCCCGGTAAGTACGAGAACGCATGGGTCGACAACCATGACAGGGACGACATTGCGCTGGCCGCGGCGCGGGCTTCGACGGAGAGGTGGGCTGCCGGCAAGCCGCTGGGCCTCCTCGACGGCGTGCCTATCAGCGTCAAGGACGACCTTGATGTCAGTGGCTACGTCTCGCATCACGGTATGAAATACAACCCCGCCGAGCCGTTCTTCAAGCCCGCGGAAAAGACCATCTGGCCTGTGCAGAAGCTCGAGGAGGCCGGTGCGATTGTTGTCGGGAAGAACAACATGCACGAGTTGGGAGGAGGTATGTCGCGTATATCGAACCTCGTTTCTTGGCCGTTGCTGACATGCTGGCAGATACCAGTGGCTGTAACGTATGTGAGCGATATCGTTGTCAAAGGGCTTCTGCTAACTGTCTCCAGCCAACATGGGGAACGCCCACGAACTGGCACAATACCTCTTACTACCCCGGCGGCTCTTCTTCAGGGGCAGGATCCTCTCTGAGCGCCGGCCTGATCCCCATTGCCATCGGGACGGACTCCGGTAAGTTTGACAGGTCGTCTCCTCATCCGCTCCATCGCTGACTCCCCCGCCTTGCAGGTGGCAGCGTCCGCATGCCCCCTAATTTCAACGGCGTGTACGGTCTCAAGACGTCGCACCACCGGACCGGCTTCAACAACGTCTCCGTCAACGTCATCGCGCCGATGGCCGCCAACGTCGCCGACCTGACCATCGCCTACCGCGTCATGTCGCAGCGGAACCCCGATGACTCGATCCAGAGCAAGTTTGCCCTCTCCGTGCCGCCGCCGCCGACAGCCAAGAAGGTCATCGGCATCTGCGAGTCTTGGTGGGCCAGGGCCGATCCGCGCGTGGCCGAGACGTGCCGCGCGGCGGTCGACCACTACAAATCCCTCGGCTACGAGGTCATCGACATCGAGATCCCCTACCTCCACGAGGCGCAGGTCGTGCACGGCATCATCTGCGTCACCGAAATGGCGGACGGGGCGAGGGGCCGCACCGCGAACCCGGCGGACTGGCTCACCATCATCAACAGCCCCAGCAAGATCCTCCTGACCGTCGGCGCCCAGACCCCGAGCCTGGACTACCTCAAGTACAACCAGCTGCGCGACATGATGATGCAGCACCTGGCCTTCCTCTTCGAGAAGCACCCGGGCCTGCTGATCGTCACACCAACCAGCCCGCTGACCGGGTGGAAGCGGCTACCCGGCGACGACGCCTACGGCTTCAGCGACGCGAACGTGACGCTCGCCGCCATGTCGTACTGCTTCCTGGCCAACCTGACGGGCTGCCCGGCCCTGACGAGCCCGGTCGGCTATCTCGACCCAGAGCAGGGCGAGGGCAAGACGCCGGTGGGGCTGATGGCCACGGCGGAGTGGGGGTGCGAGGAGCAGCTGCTGCAGTGGGCGGGCGATGCGGAGAAGTACCTATACGGCACGCTGCCCGGGGGCAGGATACGGCCGGCAGGCTGGCTGGATGTGGTCGCGCTGGCGAACGGGGAGATTAACGGCGTGGGTGACAAGCTGGAGGTGAAGAATAGTGTGAGCAGTGTAGCATAAGCGAGCGATGTGTAATTTTGTATCAGCCAGCCGTCATTCTCAGTTAGATCTTATATAATCTCCATGGATAAGTGGTGGTACCCACAGCCCACGTAGCCTGCTACACTATATAATAAGTCCAAGAGAGCAAACAGCCTCGCGCACTCCACCACAGCTCGTCTACAGGAACTTGGAAGCCATGCCCGCCAGACCGCCCCCGCCGCTCTGCTGCTGCCCTTGGCTCTTGAGGTACATCTTGAGGGCCATCTCGCCCGCCTGCTGCACGGCGGACTCCTTGCTGGTGCCCGACGCGACCTTGCCCTGCGACGCCTTCTGGTCGAACAGCTGCAAGAGGGGTATTTAGTATCGATCGCTGCGAGAAAAAGGGGGGCGGTCGGGGGGAAACATACCTTGGCCCCCTCCGACATGGCCAGCGCCAGGAACGCGCCTTGCCCCTGGCTCTGCTTCGCGGTCTCGGCGTCGCCGCCCGAGAACTTCTTCAGCGCCTGCATCGCGGCCGCGGCGCCGAGGCCCTTGTCATCGGCTTCGTCGTTGTCGTCGTCCTGGCCACCGAAGAACTTCTTATGGCTCTTTACTGCGTCTGTAGCGTTCACACGGCTCTTAGCCCGCTTGACTTGCGTAAAGTAGAGTGTAAGGGTGATGGGAAGTATACACACCGTCCTCGTCGATGTCCTCCTTGACGAGCTGCGGCTTCTTCTGCCCCATCGCGCCGAGGATGCTCGTGAACAGGTCCTTTTCCCCGCTGGAGCCGGCCAGGCGCGAGGCCTCGTCGGCGGTCTGGTCGTCGTCGTCATCGTCATCGTTGCTGAAGAAGCCGCCGCCAGCTGGGTAGCCGCCGCCGGTGGCCTCTGCGATGGCAGGTTAGTTATTCCGAAGGCTCGTCTGGGGCCGGATTGGTTTCTTGGACTGACTGTTTCCGCCTGGGAGGGCCTGGCCTGTTGAGAGGATGAGGTGTTAGCTGGAGCTCCTGGGAGGTGATGCGGGGTTTCAGGGGCACGATGGCGGGGTAGCTCGCTCATGGGGGGGGGGGGGGGGGTGGGGGAGACTCACCGTGACCCTTGTCTTCATCCAGGAAACTCTTGGCGGTGTTGAATAGGTTGTCCATGTTGGTGATCTATGGGGGGGGATGGCGAATGTGAATGCGAATGATGGTGGCTGAAGATGGGTTGTAAGAGAAGCTCAGGTTCCAAACAGAGAGAAGTTCGAGCAGGAGCTATATAAAGTTACTGATGCCTTACTTCCGGACGAGTGAGCTGGCCCCGTCCCATCCATGCATTCACAGCCACCACGAGGGACCTGAATCAGTGATTCGTAGAGCTCTGGCATTACGCCGCATTACCCTAGCGTAGCTGTGCTTGTGATGCAGATGCGGGGGTTTCAGCGCTGCCGCCCACTCATTCCGATTCCGAGGGGGACCACAGGGACGCACTCATCAGCTCACTCCCTCAAACCAGGTTCCCCCCCCATTCCGTTTCCCAAAGTACGATTCGGTTGCACCCGTGCATGTGCAGCGGGCCAATGATGATGATGGGGTAGCTACGTATACGGGCGCGGGATGCAATTGCCTGAACCACCCCCCCCACCAGCTAACTAGTCTAGCTACTACGTAGTAAGGGGCCTATGACCCACCTATCGCATCCCTAGGTAATCGATGATACCATCCAATTCGTTATAAGTAGGATGGACATGCATTGGTAACTGTCTGGAAAGGAGTGAGCAAGCAAAAGGAAACTGCTTAAATACGCAACAGGGTTAGCCAGATGGTCGGGATTGTAAACTCCGAATATCTCCCAAGACTAGTTAGTCCTTGAGGCATACACATTGCAGAGAAATAGGTATATTAGTCCTGGGACGCTCTACCAAAACCTGCACTTTCGATTCTCACTCTCTTGGGATGCGTGGTTGACAAAACGTCCCGAGGCGCTGCAGACTCGTCCGCATCAGGTCTGACCTCCAGACCCGCCTGACGACTGCCCATACGCAGATACGGAAATCCAAATCAAACCCCCTTGATAAAACGTTCTGCGCTCTTGATATCATATCCCATGCTCCTTGACCAGTGTCGTTGCCAGGTATCTTGTACATACGAAGTTGCCAAACATAAAAGCAGGAACCGTATTTCCCGCCTTTCCCCGGACACCCAGGCTAATGATAAAGAGTCGTGTATTCGCGAGCGAGCGATCTTAATCAAACGCAAACACTCCTCAAGCCAAACAAGCAGGTTGTCACCCAGTGGACGAGTCGATTTAGCCCATGCCCGCATGTTCCACTTGGTGGGATGATCCGCCGCTGCCCGGGTGCCTGCCCTTCTTCTCCTTCTTTGCCCATCGGAGCCCGCAAGCGTTGCAGAGCGTCTTGGGCCCGCTGGGGCCTTTCCGCCACTCGGGGGAATCGAGGGTGCCTGCGCATGAGCGTAAGAAAATGGGGTTTAGGGTGTAGCTGAGGGCTTCTTGACATACCGCAATCCGTGCACACGTACTCCTCCGAAGTCTTGAGCTTCTTCTTCTTGTCGCCGGTCCTCGGGTCTCGGTCCACTGGGATCGCGATGCCCGCATCGCCCTTGACGAGAGTAGGGCTGGCGTTTCCAGTCGTAATGCCGCGGCTCCTCTCGCCTTCTATGTAGCGTAGTCCCGTCAACATCTCGATTGTATCCGTGTGTGATGCTCCCTCGTATCTGGCCATCTTGTCTCTGAGCGAGTCGGGCCGGCTGCCGGCCGCGGCGCCCTCCAGGGCTTCTCGCGTGAGCCCGACATGCAGCGACGAAGCCTTGTCCGCAGCGGCCATAAAATCAGTGCTCGGCGGGTGGTAAAGCGCTGTGGTACCGGAAGAGGAGGTGGCTATCGTGAGCTCGGACGACGTCACGTCCGACCGGCCTTCCTGTCCCTGCATCCATTGCTTCTGCGATTCTTCATTCTCGGCCTCCTCTTCCCGGCGCATTTCTGCGATCCTTCTTCGCAGCCGCTCGTTTTCGATCTTGTGTTCAAGGAAGGAGTCCAGGAGGGTGGCGTTCTTGGATGGGTAGGGCCGGGACATCATGAAAACCGCCTGGCAGAAGGGCGACTGGTTGTGAGGGTTGGGCGCAAACTTGGCGGCCGCAATGTGGGCGTGGCCGATGGATTCGAATATTGCATAGTTCCCGTCCTTTTTCTTGAACCTATAAAACATGCGCAGCGGGTTCCCTGAGGCGATCGAATCGTTGAGCTCGGCGACAAAGACGCCGGTGTCGTCGGGGTGGATCAGGTCTTTCAGGAAGGTATCCATCATCTCCTCGGAGGTGTAACCGGTGAGCACAGATATGCTCGGTGACACGTAGCGTATCCTCCCGTTGGCATCGAGTATCTGCAGAAAATCCTTCAGCTCCTCGACCACCTTGGCGGGCCAGTTCCTCCTCTTCGTGAACTCGGTCAGCGTGCTGCCGCCTGGTAAGGTCGACTGCGAGCTGGACCCGGCGGGGAGGGGGCCGGCGCCGGCCACGCCAGTCGTGGTGGCATCGTCGGTGTTGGGGGAGATGGAACCGACGGTATTGGTGAGAGCGCCGTCTGCGCTTCCGCCTGTGGGATTGAAGGATGGTGTCGAGTCGTTGTCGGGGTTGTCCAGGTTCATAGCCATGGAGGCGTCGAAGTTGCCGGCGAACATGCTGTCATCGAACATGGCCATCATGTCGGCGTCGGCGTCGGCCATCTGGATGTTGTTAGCCATGGTACCTCAGAGCGCTCCAATTTGGCTCCCGAGCCAGGCTGCAGACTGCGCTGGGAGCTCGAGGCAGGCGTTTTCCCGAGAAAAATAAAACAAAAAGAATGAATGATTCGGGGCGAGACCAACGGTATTTTCGAAAGAACCGAGATTCAGGGTCCCCTCGAAGCCATACATGTTTGCTGAGGAAAGCGGTGGGCGCTGGGACATGGTCGACGTAGTAGAGTAAGGTAGCGGCAGCGTAGCAGTGATTAGCAGCTAGGGTACCGCCACCTGCCCAGTCCGTTAGAGTGGGGATCACGCCTCAAAGGCGGGAAATCTCCAGTCACTAACCAGTCTTAGTCGCATTGGCGACGCTGCACTGGGTATAGCCAGGTCGGCAAGTAGGTCACTTCTCTCTCTCTCTGCGACCTGGGAAGAGAGAGGATTGCAAAGAGAAAAAAATAAAAAATAAAAAATAAAAAATAAAAGGTATGACGCAAGATCTCTCCTCCTTCTCAAACCGATAGTTGTCGTTCTCAATCTCGCAGGAAACCCCGTGCGACCAAGGAGACGGGGGCAGCGGCGCATCCACCGACTTTATTTATCCTTGACACATAAGATCAGAAAAGGTCGAGAGGGAGGTCCACGGGACGAGAACAAAACAGAGGGTGGGAAGTGTTTCCAAGGGACGGTGCCGATCGTGGACTGATTAAGACGAGGGAAAGATGGGGACCCGAGGCGAGAGGATGGGTATTCGGAGGTGGAGGATGGCAATCTGCTCAGGCTTGGCTTTGGGAAACATCGGAATTCGGTCCCCTGCGACCCAAAAGCCTGCTCGAACCCTTTTTCGGGATTTCGATTGCTGCCACACCTCCATGTTAACTAAGTTAACTCCCTGTGACCAATTACCCTACCCTACCCTTCCCTCACCCTACCTGCCGTGCCTGCGTACCTCCTATTACGACCCTATCATACGGACTATGTAATTACCTCACACTTATAAAGCAAGTACGTTGTACACTACCAGCACTCGAGATATAGGCGCACTTCATCATACATGGCTGACCGCAGACGATCGGGCTCGTATTGGGGATTACATACCTATCCGATAGATATCGTATCTTGCAGAGGATTGGCAGCGCTACGCATACATCCCTGACGGATGCTGCGTACTAAAGATTAAGGTAGCACACGATGCGAGGGGATCACGACCGAGTAAGTTGACCCGTGGAACGGGAAAAGCCGATGCGCCTGTGCCTGTGCTGAAGTAGGCATATCAGGAACTGACATTGGCAGGCAAGTTATCTGAGAGTTGCTTATATTGCATGATCATCCCAGGTACTGTATTCAAATCAAACCAAAAGCTAATCTTCTTTGGCCCATGCAGAGGCAGGTCTCTCGGATATCGAGGTAAAAAAAAAACTGTGTGTGAGCTGACGGATAGTCACAGATGCTCTGGCACACACTAATACCCAAAATTACTCCGTCTTATTAGTGCCTCAAGCAGACTTGGGACCTGCCCCCGGTCCGGCGGGGTTTCAATTCACTAATGCCCAGTAAGCGTGAACGGTAATGGTGTTTTAGGCGGTAGATGCCCTGAAACAGGCGGAATCTGGCATCTACCAAGCCACCGTGAGCCCGAAGAACGGCGCCGTGCCATGCTGAGATAGTTGACTTCCAGTTTCAATCTTGACTATTTCCTATTTACCCCATGGCTTATTCTCTGGTACGATTTCTTCCCAGAAAGCCAAAATAAAATAGATAAAACTACATTAGCCCAAGTTAAAATGCTGTCAGAGGAGCAATATCTAAGGTAAACTCCAGTATCCATCGAGCAGATCAGTTGCTACATACCCAATGGCGGGATAGTTGCATGCCCATCACACGCACAGTGGTCCCGTAGGTAAGTTACTCGTTAACCACGAATAAGTTACGACCCTAGCCTGGCCAGTCCCGGGTGCTGCCTAAGATCCCCGCTAAAACGTCGGAGCTTCAGTGGGGGGAAGGGGCCTGTAATTATGTTGGCCTGGCCCCCGGGCACGGGGTCACGCTCCTCTCCCAATTAAGGAAAACGCGTGCCTCCAACTTTCATCGCGTCTCCCAAACTTTCCGGATCGTCACTGTCCACCTGCAGCTCTTGTCCCGCCTCACGCCTTTAGCCTCGTCACCACGGACGAAGAACACATTGGCACGGATGAAAGATTCATGCCTCTAGCTCGTCATGTCCAAGATCGAGAAGCTGTCCATCCAGGGCATCCGCTCTTTTGGACCTGGCAGTAGGGAAGCTATCCAGTTCAACACCCCGCTGACTCTCATCGTCGGCTACAACGGTTCGGGAAAGACCACCATTATCGAGTGCCTCAAATATGCCACCACCGGCGAGCAGCCGCCGAACAGCAAGGGAGGAGCATTCATCCACGACCCAAAGGTCTTTCCAACTTCGCATACGCTGTATTTAGGACATTTTTGCTGACAGCTCGTAGCTCTGCGGCGAGAAGGAAGTCCTGGCCCAGGTCAAGCTCGCTTTCAAATCCACAAGCGGCTCTAAATATGTCGTCACACGCAGCCTCCAACTGACCGTCAAGAAGACCACACGATCGCAAAAGACGCTCGAGGGCTCCTTGGTCTGCAACAATAATGGGGAACGGTCGACCATCTCGACCAGAGTGGCACAGCTGGACGAGTACGTGCCTAGGGAGTTGGGCGTATCCCAGGCCATTCTCGACGCCGTCATCTTCTGTCACCAAGACGAGTCGCTGTGGCCCATGAGCGAGCCCGCCGCCTTAAAGAAACAGTTTGACCAGATCTTCGAGGCCATGCGCTACACCAAGGCCATTGACAATTTGAAGGTCCTGAGAAAGAAGCAGGGCGAGGAGCTGGGAAAACTCAAAATCTTCGAGGAGCAGGACAAGATCAACAAGGAAAAGGGTGACCGGGCCGAGAAGAGATCGCTGGCGCTCCAGGGAGATATCGAGCAGTCTAGAGAGAAGTGCGACGAAATTACCCGTGAGATGGAGGAGACACAAGAGCAGAGCACGCTGAAGCACGAGCAAGCCAACAGTTTCCTGAGTATCGTCCAGGATCTTAAAAATAAAGAGGATCAGCTGCAGTACCGCCAGGAGGCTGTGACGGAGCTCAAGACGACGCTCGAAGAGCTCTCCGAGGATGACGATTATCTGGCCAATGCCCTGGCGCAGTACGAGGAGCGTATGTCAAGGTTTCAGTCCGAGCAAGAGCAGAACAAGCTGCAATATGCAGAACTCCAAAAGGAGCTGCTTAGATCGCGGAAAGACCTGTCTTCCAAGCTCGCCGACCAGGGCAGACATCAGTCAGACAAGGACAAGTACGAGCGCCAATTGAAGTCACGCATGGACATGATCCGAGAAGCGGCAGAGCTTCACGGATTCCGGGGCTACGACGGCGAGTTGAAGGACAGCCAGGTCAAGGCGTTCAGCGATCGGATACAAAAACTGCTGGCTGAGAAGAAGCGAGACTTGGAACGCCTACAAAAGGAAAATTCAAAGGAGCTTGACCAGGCCACCGGGATCATCACCGAGCTGGAAGGTCGCAAGGCCGCTCGCACCCAGGATCGAGTCTTTGCTAAGCAGCGGATGGGAGCCATTGAGAAGCGCACGGCCGTCATTCAGAACGAGGTCGGCATGTTAGACATCGACGAAGGTGCGAAGGCTCTCCTTGACGGACAGTTTGAGGACGTAGAGACTAGGCTGCGGAACACGACTGCTGAGTTTGACAAGTCGGGCTTCGACGGCCAGCTGCAGCAGGAAAACGACAAGTTGTGGCAGCTCGAGAAAGAGAGCGAGAAGCTGAGCCGCGAGCTCGTGGAATGTACACGGCTGGCATCGGAGCGCGCGCAGCTGGATCTCCGAAAGAAGGAGCTGATAGATCGGAAACGCAAGCTGGATACCCTGACCAATACGTGGAGAGCCAAGTTAAACGTGCAAATCGGGAGCACGTGGCAAGCCGACACCATCGACGCAGAATTCCAAGATGTCTTGAAACATCGTAACAAGGTCTTGGCCGAGGCCCGTCAGAAGAGGGACCTGGCACGCGAACGGCAGCAAAAGGTTGATTTCCGACTCAAGAACGCCAGAGATACCCACCAGAGGAAATCGGACGAAGCAAGCCGCTGCCAGGCCGCAGTTGTGACCGTTCTCAAGAGCGTCCGAGACGATGCGTCCATCGATGATTTTGCCGACGAAGTCAAGCTGCATGAGGAGGACGTCGAGACCTACACCACCGACATAAGCCTCCTCGACGCTTTAGCCGACTACTATACGCAATGCCAGAATGCTTTGCAGTCCAAGAAGAAGTGCAAGTTGTGCGACCGCCCTTTCACGGAAAAGGACGGGGTGGCAAAGTCTCGGTTCTCCGACAAGCTGACCAAGTATCTCGATCCCGAGAAGAAGGTCAAGGCGCAGAAGGACCTAGACGACTCGACTGCCGTCCTTGAGAAATTAAGGCAAGTCAAGCCACAGTTTGAGACGTACCAGAGACTCACGCGAGAGCTCCCCGGTCTCCTCAGCGAAGCTAAGTCGATCGAGACGGAATACGAGACGCACGAGAGGCAGCTGGAGGAGCACGATGCTGCCGTCGCCGCAGAAGAAGAGAAGCAAAAAGACGTCGAATCACTGAACAAGACGGTCATGAATATTTCCCAGGCGGTGCGAGATATCAACGATTCGGAGACTCAAGTGGAGAGAATCATGTCGCAACAGTCGTCTGCCATTTCGGCCAGGAGCCCGGACGAGATCCACGAGCTGCAGGCCGCGTGCTCGGAACAGATGAGGGCGTTGAAGACCAGGATCGCCAAGTTGACGGCAGACAGACAGAGGTTGAAGGATCAACTGAATGCTCTGGAGCTGGAGAAGAGCGAGCTTAGAAACAAGGTCAATAAGGCACTGAGTCAGCTGGAGCGAAAGAAGGACTTCCAGACCCAGATCCAGACTCTCAAGGAGGAGCATGTTCATCAACGAGAGCTGATCCAGAAGGCTGATCAGGATTTGGAGATTATAGAGCCCCAGATTGCCGAGGCTCGGTCGGTGCGCGAGGATACGTTGCAGCGCGGTCGTGCAAAGGAGCAGGGAATTGCTGAGGAGCGCGACAGGGTGGCCAACTCCGTCAACGAGTTAAGGATGATGGATAATGACACCCAGGACTATGTCGATCGTGGCGGGGCCGCCAACCTCGCCGCCAATTTGCGTGCCATTGGTGGCCTCGAAAAGGCCATTGCCAGCACCGAAAAGGAGATTTCGGACCTGACCATCCAGACCAACAAGCTCAAGCAGGACATTGACAACGGTGACCGGAAGAAGCAGAATATCAGCAACAACCTTAACTACCGCAAGAACCTGCGCGTTCTCGAGGTCCTGCGGCGGGAGATCGAGGAGCTGGAGTCGCGCAATGCCGAGGAAGACTACGAGCGTCTCCTCCGGGAGGCCAGGTCGTACGAGAACCACTACGGCAAGCTCCTTGCCGAGCGCGGCTCCATTATGGGCAGCATGAAGACGAAGGATGAGGAGCTCGGCCGGCTGCTCGCCGAGTGGGAGATGGACTACAAGGACGCGGCCAAGAAGTACCGCGAGTCGCACATCAAGGTCGAGACGACCAAGGCTGCTATCGAGGATCTGGGCCGGTACGGCTCCGCACTGGACAAGGCCATCATGCAGTATCACAGCCTCAAGATGGAGGAGGTGAACCGCATCGCCGGCGAGCTCTGGCAGAGCACCTACCAAGGCACCGACATCGACACGATCCTCATCCGCTCCGACGCCGAGTCCTCCACGGGCCGGCGCACCTACAACTACCGCGTGTGCATGGTCAAGCAGGATACCGAGATGGACATGCGCGGCCGCTGCAGCGCAGGCCAGAAGGTGCTCGCGTCCATCATCATCCGGCTCGCGCTGGCCGAGAGTTTCGGCGTCAACTGCGGCCTCATCGCGCTCGACGAGCCGACCACCAACCTCGACAAGGACAACATCAAGTCGCTGGCCGAGAGCCTGCACGGCATCATCAAGGCGCGGCAGGCGCAGAGCAACTTCCAGCTCATCGTCATCACGCACGACGAGGAGTTCTTGCGGCACATGCGGTGCAGCGATTTCTGCGATAGCTTCTTCCGCGTAAGGAGGGACGACCGGCAGCTGAGCGTCATTACCAGGGAGAGCATCACGAAGGTCATTTAGGGGGGGGTGAAAGAGGGAGTAAGGAAATGAGAGGCGTCTCTGGGATAGGCGGTGCGTCTGCGCGCCTTTTGGGGTCACATTTTGCTGTACACTATCTGGCTCGGTCATGAATGGGGCGGGCATGCTCGTGAATAGATTGTCATCTGGTTGATCACTCAACCGCAAGTATTCCCTTTCCCTTTACTCTGGGGTGATGTAATACACGTCTTGGCGTCCAAGACCAAAATCAGTTTCATGGTATCATGGTCGAAGAAGTCGCGGCAGGGTCCACTCTACCCGGAGATCCCTCTATGTTCCCTCGTTAGGCTTGTCCACCGCAGCCTCGGCCTCGCCATCGTCCTCCTTCGTCTCGTCCTCCTTCAGCTTCTTGGCCGCCAGGCCGTCGAGCTCCCCGTCTGCCTCGCGCTTAGATGAGGTGGCCGACGCGGCGTCGTCAATGTCCCCATCCACCTCCTCTTCCTCCGCCTCCTTGGGCTCGTCCGCCTTCCTGCCCACGGCAGCTTCCACATCGATACCCTGCATCTCGACGCCTGGTCCGCCGACGAAGGACGTGGTGACGCTCTGGGGGCCAAGGTCGTCCACGCCAATCTCCTCGGGCCCGCGGGCGTGCGGCACCTCAGCCTCGTCTTCGGGGTTTACGTCTTCTGCTTGTCGGGCGAGTTGGCTGATTGGAACGACGCCACTCTCCTGCTCTTGCCGCAGTAACTCACCTTGTGTCACGCCGCGCGTGGTGGTCGAGGAGCCCATGGACGGTATTCCATTCACGCTGATGCTGACCGTCTCAATGCTACCCATGCCGTTCGGCCCGTCAATCGTCTCCGTGCTCTCGGTGCGCACCTCGGCGTGCCCGCTGGGCGAGCGATCGCCGTGGGCGGGGATGGGACTGGGTCGCCGTGTTAGCCAGGGGATGGGGGTTAGCAGCGCGCCGCCGAGAGCCTCGTCGCTACCGAGCGTCGCAGGCGCGGTCGTGGTCGGGTTGCTCCAGCTCACAGACGCGGCCGGGTCCTTGCCAGCGCCGTCCGTGACACCATTGGAGAGTGTCATGGAGGACATGTCGGGGATGGCAGGCGGGAGCGGATAGATATTGCTGCCGGAGGTGACGTGCACGACCCGTTCCACGGCGTGCAGGTACGAGGCGAGGTGGCGGTAGTGCTGGCGTGGTTCGAGAACCAGTTCGGCGAGACGTTGGATCGTGTGTGGGGGGAAGGTTGGGAAGGAGCTTAGAACGGTGGTGATTTCCACGAGCATGGCCTCGATTTGGGGCGGCAGCGCTCCCGGGGCGAGGGCAGGTCCGACGGCGGCTGCAGGCGCCGACGCTGCTGCTGGTGGTCCCACGGGGTTGTTCTCCTTGTTTGCCTCTTGCGACGAGGGCTGGCTGCTCGATGGCTCCAGCGAAGACGACGGCAGTGGGGAGAGCAGTCGCTGTTCGCCTGGGTGGTTAGGGGGAGGAGGAGGAGGTAGGTTCGGAATTGGGAAGTCATTGTGCGCGATCTGCGTTGTGAATGATTTAGCAATGGCGCTTCTGGAGGAGAATTGGCGGGCATGCGCACCTTATCCAGTTTCGAGATTATGTCCGGGAGTAAAGTCGGCCACAATGCGCTGGCAAGGAGGTTAATGAGAGGCTGGAGCTTGAGATGGCACCTTGCTTACTAGTCTATTGGACCGCCCGCAGCGAGGGTTCGGAGGTGGTCGTCATCTGCCTCAATCTCCATGATGAGGTTGAACTTTTGAAAAAATGAGTGTGTAGATGTGAAGGTCGGTTTGGGGTGACGTCGCGTGGTTGAGACCGCGACTTTGAGAGAGTAATAAGGTGGCTTGGCTTTTCGCTGGGGACAAGCTCCAGGGTACCTTAGGTACCTAGAAAAGGTAATTAGTTAGGTAGTTTACCGACCTCTGAAAGAAGCAACTGCCCCGCCAAACATTCCTCTGTGGCTCAAAATCAGTCTTAATTCCATCTCAGGCCCACAAATTGCCATACCTTCTGCTGACGACCCTTTGGCCTCGTTGCATACCCAATTAACAGACAGCTAGTCCGTATATCTAAGAGTGATCGGAGATTAAGGAACATGAAGTGAACTTGGACTTTTGCTCTTGTTTGTCCAAGTTACTTTGGTACATCAAGATCGTTTCCCACGTCCAAGCCTTCTCCAAAAAGACACTTCTACACCCAAGATTCAAATGGCAAAAATGGGATGATCAATGCAGGGATCGAACCTGCGATCCTGTGCGTGTAAAGCACATGCCTTAACCACTGGGCCAATTGACCGCTAGTAGATGGTTTTTTCCCGTATCGGTACATTTAGCTGGAATTTTGGGGATTTCCTGGAAGCGTTGGGAAGATACCGGGGTTGGTGTGGACCGGGGGACTGGTGTGGACCCAAGGCTGGCCTTATCGGTTGGCGTTTGCCTGCGACAAGCCAGGAAACATGTGGTTTTCTTTGTTCTTTTCCTAAATAATAGCTGCAGGTGAAGATGTCTCTAAGGACTATTATTACCTCCATTGATAGATAACTAGACCGTCTTAGTAAGGCACCATACCGCTGAAACCCTGTATCTTCTCATCTTTGCCACCTGGTTCCACAGCGACAACGATAAACAAAAGAACATGGCGTTTACCGTTGTCTCGTGTTACGGCTCTTTACTTACGTTGCTTCTGTTGGTTATTGTTGTAGCATATTTCGAACTGCCAGGAAGATTTCGTCTGGCTTAACATTTCCATCGAATGAACTTGGGAAGATATATTATCTAGCTGATAAAAAACCGGATTCTATCTTTCCATCTTTAGCTACTTATAACCAGTCGCCATAGATGTCCGAATTACCTTCATACCGCTCTTTAAGTATAATAGTTATGATCGTGATGAAACTAACGCTGCCGCTTAGTTTTGGGGCCTTGGCCTTACAGACTTCAGGTGCCCCGCGAATGCATAGCTTACGTAGCCCTTCTCAACTTTGGCTTTTATCGGACTGAACCACTCTTCATATCTCTCTATAAGAAACTAATGTGGTTATACCTAGTACGGACCTTGGAATTTGTCCGCGAGGAGGTTTTATATACCAAACGGTCTCTCAAAGTATTCCTAGAGAGTAACAGTCGTATATGTGGTCATCACGGTAATGGCAATCTACCCCTTCTTAGATAGCTAGCTAAATGAGGTAGCACGATATGCTCTGCACTCTCCGGCACCCTGCCGTAGCTATGCAAAGCGCAGGTAAACACCATGAGCGTTACTTCCCCGCAGACTGGTGTGAAGGCGCTAGCAAGCCCAGCGACTGCGAGCCCAGCGATTATGAGCCTACTTAATATCTCCATCGCGACTTGGCTTAATTATAGTAACTAGCCTTGCTACCTGGCTTATAATTATAAATATCTCTGGCCTATACTTTTCAAAGGGAAGTGTACGGTTAAGAATGTTGGCGATATGTTAAGCGCTCAAAAGCGGAAGTGATTGATTAAGGGTGCTGGCGATGAGACAAGTGATGGGGAGAGCGATGGGGACAGTTATGGCGATAGCTATGGTGAGAACGATGGCGATAGCGGTAGCAATAGTTATGGCGATAGCGATGGTGACAGCTATGGTAATAACGATGGTGAGAGTGATGGCCATGAGATAACTGATGGCGAGACTGATGGTGAGTCTGATGGCGGACTTTTCGTCTAGTCTCTTTCGTAACGATGATAAGGCGGCGATAGGGTCTGATAAATCGAGCAGTTATCCTACTTGCAGTTAGTTACAATAGATAATATCTGTGGATTAAACATCAACAGTTGTATGGGTGGAATAGAATGTTGGTCTTTTTGCCAGGAACAGGAAATATATATTAGTTTTTTTGTACGGTTATTAAGTATTGTAGCTCCAACCGTGACCTAATACTCCCCAACTCCCGTTTGCCATAGTCAAGTAAATCGCCTTCACATGCAAACATAACATAAGGCATGAATAACTAATAACCACCTTTCATGACTATGAAGTGTCGATACGATTCGGTTCTCCGAACCGACTCATCTCACCACATCTGCCCTAAAATCTAGCATCTCCTGAAGGTTGTTTACCAGCCAAAACATTACTTCTGAAGTTATTCCTATCTCTTGTTGCTTACTACGCCAGTAGTGTAAGATCTAAGACCCAGGACAAAGAATCACTTTCTAGTAGGCTCTAGGTAATATTAGCGAACAAAGATATATCTCGTAATATCACGACCTGTTGAGATGAGACGATTCGTCAGTCTACAAGAAGCTAAACCTTAACACCAAAGCGTTATATAGAACTCCTCACCACGAGTTTGGTATCTGAGCAACAGCGAAGTAATAGCATTACAGTTTTCAGCAGATACTTTTACCTGGCATCATGGCATCAAACGTCAGGTACCTCACTACACAGCCAGACATTACTAACGCCTCTCGTCTAAAACAATCAGAACTCTGCACTTGAACAACCAACCGAGCTCAGCCAAGAACTTCAACCCCCGAGCTTCGATCAGGTCGGCGGCAAAGAGGAGGGCCTTTCACAGCACAATGTGGTCTCCAACCCGGCAGGCAGGCAGGCAGGCAACAAGCTCTACACGGGTTAGCGGCGTGTGCCCAGCCGCAGGCGGATCAACACTTGATCTCCAAAGACGCTAGACCCCAAGCGAAGTCTGTCTGACATGTGATCAGTTACGGTGCCCACAACGGCAAGCTTTGTGCATCGTTAATTGTTCGTGCCATTCTGTTGGTTGTCTGTTGGTTCTCCATGATATGTGGTTGGGCGGTTGCTGTTGGGAATGCAGGGCTTTCATCGGATGGTAGTTCCAGCGAGACAAGGATTATGCGTCTAAAGGCAACGAGAAGTGAGTATCCCCCAGCCGGGAGCACGACCAATCCTCTATTACTTTCATTAGTTTGGCCAAGCAAACAACATGGATACAATTGTGACTCAGAATCTTGCCGGGCGAGAGTGTCCGCAGCAGCCGCCAGTCGACTTTTTCCTTCGCAGGTTAACGATTCCTGTCACTCCCATCAAAATCCCCAGTACCTTGCACCAAGTGAACTTCCAGACATTCAATGGAGCTTCCGTCTTCTTCCTAGACGATGACATCGCCGTCAAAGTGCAAACTCAACGCTACATCCCTGACGTGGAGCTTCCGTCCGAAGGCATGCTTCTCGATCTCTCCCTAGCCAACTTTGTTGTCCGCCGCATGGAACGAGAGCTCTTCAAACGCTTGAGATCCGAACCGCACCCGAACTTGGTCTACGAGCTCGGTATTGGCCACGCCGAGATCGCGTTCTTCGAGCGCCTGGCTCCCCTTACTGATGTCTGGGGAGAGGCTGGAGAATCTCGTCGATATCGCTGGGCTCGCGAGCTTGTCTCGGCCTTTGCCCACCTTGAGCACATGGGACATATCCCGACTGGTGTCTCTGTCAAGGACCTTGGTATTGATCGAACCGGTACTCAAACTTGTCGGTTTTGGCGCATCCCCGCCTCATATTCCACCAGAAGACGGCGCTGAACTAAACCAGGTTAAAGGGGAGACGGCCGCGGCCCATCCTGTTCCACCGAGCGATATGTATGGCTACAACGTGCAGCTAGCACACAAGCGGTTGGCATGCTGTCTGCATTACGTCCTCAGCGGCATCAATCCGGATAATGACCCTCCTCCGGCTTCGTGGTACGATCGGAAGGTCATTGTGAACTGTGAGGTGCACACAACTGCCCCTGCGGCCGCTCCCGTCGCAGATATACTTCAAAGAGCCTGGGAGTTAAAAACAGGTATGGACACGCTTGCCGTGGTGGCAGAAAAGGTGGGCCGAGCACTTGATGCTGTCAAAGTCAAAGAGGAGGAGATTAGATCTCCTCTTACGGAGGAGTATTATCGATCACTTCAGCCGAAGTGTCGAGAGTGGTTAGCAGCTCAAGAGACAGACCCCAAGGTGGATTGGGAATGTGGAGGACTATGAAGCTGCCTGTGATGCTAGAGGCTACTAGAGCTCTCGAAGCTAGCACTATGTTTGCATAACCTGCCCGTCTCAGCATATGTGTCGCGCCTGTGGATAGTTGGGCAGTTGGCTCGAGGCTTCTCTCCGTTCCTTGAGCGCATCTGCAATTGCAGGTCTTCTTTATTCATACTAATAATCCCAGTTCTCCCTTGAGTTGTAGTACAGAGTCTATAATCCTGACATAAGTCCCCCCTAGTCGTTCTTCCGAATGAGATCTATGCTGCCCATGCTGCATGTGAATTCGAAGGCGATAGGATTCGGTTTCCATCAGATACATGTAGCAGCGCTTGGCGGCCTCTGAACCAAAAGTGCAGAGTTCCGACCATCTCAAAACATTCCCATTGTTCCTGCTGATCATGATGGTGTTCAGACCAATTATTGAACCGCACCTTCACGACTTCCATCTTGGCCTCTTCGACTTCGTCCTTACACACTAGATTGACGTAACAAAGAAAGGACGACTTCGTGTAAGTTTGAGACGGATCAACGTGGAGGCGACATTGTCCTAATGCCCGTTGAGCTCCTCTTTTCTCTTCTCTTCTCGCTCTTGTCTCTTCTCTTTCTTCCTTCTAGCTTTTCGTTTTGTTCTCTCCGGCCATGGAGCTCGACCAACTGCTTTGAATACCCGCACCCAATCTGGTGTTTGGGTCTCATCCAACTGGCGCTCCGCATCTCGGACAGCAATCATGAGTAAAGCACGGAGTATGGAATGTGCGTCGATTCCGGCAATCTGGAGGCTCTTAAATGGAATCCCAAACTCCTCAATTAGTCTCTCTAAGCTATATCTGTAAGGGAGCTGAAGTGGATATAATAATGTCGATAGTATAGAGGGGATTAAGCTCAATATTCAATCTTTTTAGCACCGAGAGCTCTCGTCTGCCTCCGCATAAAACAAGAATGAAATTTGAAACATTCAACTGTCGCTTAATCCTCTCTTCGACATCTGGAAGTGAAATTGCCTTGGGTTTTCCAAACAGAAATCTACGTCTCTTGCACCGACAGTAGTCGGGCTCCCCAACATCATAATGATACGATTGGATAATATATTTTGCTAGATTTCTATCGGGATCGGCTGGCGGACGAAAGAGTAGTTTTTGTAGACCTTGAGTATCGAGTACTGATATGCCTATATGAAATCCTTGGATAACCTGTTTGCGTTCTCTGAGCGCATCGATGTCGATGCTGAGCAGCCTTACTCGCCGAATATTAGATCTGAAGTTGGATGGTAAGTTTGTAGGTGGTATGTGAGGCCACGGAGCGCCGGACAACTGAGGCTCATTGGAGTAGCCAAAAAGCCATCGAAGGATGACTGTTTCGTCCCTCAAAGTTCCCCTATGGGGCGGTGGTTCGAATGAAGTGGCTACTGTCGATTCCATGCTAGAACACTACTCGATCACAAATGGGGCATTCCGCGCAGCAACAGGACCGGGGTGTATTCCCTTCTAATTATGTTAATAGTGACAAAGGGTCAGAATCGTAGGTGCTCGCGTTTGCGAGAGTTGCCGGTTCTTTTCGAAGTTGGGTGGTGCTCTACTGAAGTATTTTGGCGGCGGGGGACCAGGGGGTGTTGATGCTCACCAGATCAGATGCTTCGGGCAGTTTACTAAGTGCGTATTATATAGTAGGCAAAGTATCTCGAAAAGTTTGCAGCACATTATTCACAAACCATGGGAGGATTGATGAAGAAAATGCGCGGTAAACTTTTTTATTCACCTGGTACAGCTTCAGGGCAGCGACATTCATCCAGTTCCTTACTGTAATTGTTGTAATTACTGTAATAGGTACGTCCGTACATGGATCGGCCTGACCAAGCGGATCGAAAAAATAAGCTTTGATTTTAGCCAATCACTTTGGTGGAGACTTTGAATTGACTTGACGCCATCTTGGCAAGGGACTCTTCCAGCTGTCCCTCCAAACTTTGGCCTACGATCTAAAAGTCCAACAAAATTACTACAATGAGGGTGTTACTTGTTCGAGCAAGAAGCTCCGTCCCAGGACGCACAAGCTGTCTCGTCTCAGGCGCAAGCAGGTAAAGCAACTCCAAAGACCGAATTGCTGTTCTATCGACGTCTCTAACCTCTAGCCAGGCCTTACAGCGCCCAAATAAACTCCTTCCACAACACAGTCCAAGTAGGCTCCTTGCACAACACCGCCTCGGAACTCCGCGACAGCCAGCCACGTCCCATATTTCGATTGCGACCTGCCGAGCGGTCATTCTCCCGAAATGCCGCTCTGAACAAGCGAAAAGCGAAAAAGGAGGCGGAGGAGGAGGAGGAGCAAGCTCCCGCCGCGCAGGAGCATGAAGAGGAAGACGAGTCGACATCCAAACACCCCAAGCCGGACGTCAATGAGCCATTGAACTTCGCCGACGTCGAGTCCAGATGGGCGAACCTCGAGGAATACCACCGCGACCAGATCAAGAAGCTCCGCTCCGGCGGCCGCTTCAATCCCGACGTGATCGGCGCGCTGCCTGTCCAGCCCGACCGCAAGCAGCCCGCGACCTTCCCCCTGCGCGAGCTGGCGCAAGTGGTGCCGCGGTCGGGCCGCACAATATCGCTCCTGGTGCACGAGAAAGACTTCATCAAACCCATCATCAGCGCGGTCCAGGCGTCGCCCGACTTCAATCAGCAGCCGCAGCGCGATCCGGACAACGAGCTGGAGCTGGTGCTCAAGGTCGAGCTGGAGAAGAAGGAGGACATGATCGCGCGGCTCAAGGGCATGACGCAGGCGTGGCGGGACAAGGCGAGGGCGGCCAAAACGAGGAGGGAAAAGGTCCATGTCAAGTGGGCGAAGGAGAAGGCAATTGTGCCGGACCTGAAGCGGACCGCCGACAAGGAGCTGCAGAAGATGCAGGACAAGCTCTTGGCTTCAATTGCCAAGCTGGAAGAGCAGACGATCAAGCAGCTGAACTCTTCAAGTGCGTAGAGGATCCAGATGCCGGTGTACTAACAGAACAAATGCACGTTATGGGAGTATGTAGGTCACCAAACCCCTGTACTTCGAGCTACGATCACAAAAGTTTCATGTTTAGGATGTAAAGATATGATATAGTACAATAGCCTTCCCATTACAGTTCTTCCTCTATAATCAGACACTCTTCGCTGCCTGGGCTGGTGCTTTTGGAGCGGGAAGTAGGGAGCCCAGCTTCTCCTCGAAAGCTATAACATCCTTAGGAAGGTATGTCTCGTTTCGGATATGAATGGATCTTGCGATGCCCAGATGGTCGGTGTTCGGCGCGAACTGCGGCGCCTCGTAGCGCCCCTTGACAGCTGTATTGAGAATCGCTGTCTTGACGGCATCTGTGGGACCCGACAGCTCTACGTCCAGCCAGTAATCGTCACTGTACCGGTCGAGCTTCTTTCGCTCCTTTTCTTCCTCCGAGATGTCGAGCTTCTTGTTTCTCTTCGTTATGTCCTCTTTCAGGTCCTCCAGATGAAGTTCGATGAATTTTCTCTCCCTTATGTCGTCGAAAAAGAACTTGCCGTTCTGCTTCAGCACGCTGAGAGATGTCGTGATATCATTCCACTGCTCCGGCCAAAACCCGATCCGGTTGTCGCTGAGGGCTCGCAGGTTCTGAACAACGGTCTCTGCGACGCCGGTGTTTGCGTCTGTGGCTATCGGCGGTCCGTATCCTGCCAGCGACTCAAGAGTGACGACAGGCGTGAAGTGCTCCGAAAGGCCTTTATCCCGCTTCGTGACGTACCACTTCTCCTCATCGTTCTCGGGACGAAAAAATAGTTCGTAGGCATCGGCCCTAGCCGTATTGGACATGGCCTTGCTGCCATCCCCGTCATCTCGTCTTCGTCCTCGGTTCCCTCGTCCGCGTCCGCCGCGTCCTCCACGGCCACCGCGTGTACCCCCTCTTCCAGTGCCGCCTCCGCCTCTCCCGCGAGCAAATTGGCCCCCGCCGCGTCCAAATCCGCTGAGTCCCGCTGGCCCTTCCTCGGAAAACCCAGCAGGAAGACTTCGTGCTCCTAGGGCTCTGCCACGAAACGATGTTGGCAACCCGGCAATTCGCGCGCCTTCAGGAGCCCGATTCGCCCAGCCGACTGCCTTGCCATCCTCAGATCTCCGAGCAGGCCAGCTACTTGCTTGCCCGTCGCCTGGCTTTCGGGCTAAACCCCCGTCGAGACCTCGAGGTACGCTTCGTAGGTTGACGACATTTTCTGCTGGGTCGCCGCCGCCGACTTTACGAATCTTGAACCTTTGAGCTGCGCCGGATCCAGATGATGTCTGAACCAATTGGCCGATTTCATTTGCTGCTGCGCGGGATCGTTCCTGCCCTGTCGGCTTAGGACGGTCGCTCGAATCGTTGCTATCGGGCTGAGGCCGTAGTTGGGTAGTAGAGAATCGTCTGATACACAGGTTCAATGCTTCCGCTGTCTGGCTGGCATCCACCCTTACCCGGCCATTGGCCGCACGAAGTGCCCGGCGATGCATTGTGTGCCGAAAGCTGGTTAATTGTCTGATGCAGGTGGGCCATTTCGCGAGCTTCGAGCTCTGAGGTTTAAAGAAAAATATGGCTTACATAAGCTGCCGAAATAGCCACGTGACCTTCAATAGAGGGCCTTGTGAGAATCTCCTTCAAGATAGTAATTCCTTGGACTGCTCAGTCGTGCAATAGTGGTTTTAAGTTTTGTTTGTATGTTATAATTATTGCTAGATCCAAACCGTTCAGCCTAAGGTCCAACCCTTCATTATTCAGCCCTGCAAAGGTTCGCCCATGCCCCCAAAAGTGATGGTCTTGACAACTTGGAAGTCCGCGATGCCGAGCGAAGACCCTTCTCGTCCAAAGCCAGATTCCTTGACTCCTCCAAATGGTGCAGCCGGGTCCGATATCAGGCCGGTGTTGACACCGATCATTCCAACCTCTAGCGCCTCCGCGACCCTGTAGATTCTCTGGATATCTCGCGAGAGGAAGTAGCCTGCCAGGCCGACGTTGGTGTCGTTTGCCATCTTGATTACTTCTTCTTCAGTCTCGAAGAGGAACAAGCCGGCGACAGGACCGAATGTTTCCTCATCAAATAATTCCATTTCGCGCGTCATGCCCGCGATGACAGTTGGTTGGAAATAGGCGTCGCCAAGATCGGGAAGCTTTTGACCGCCCACGAGGACCTTGGCTCCCTTTTTGACTGCGTCTCTCACGTGGGCATCCGCCTTTGAGGTGGCCCGGTCGTGAATTAGGGGCCCGTGAGTAACACCCTCTTCGAAACCGTTCCCAACCTTGAAGTCCTTGACCTTTGCGGTGAACTTTTCCGCGAACGCGTCGTAGATGCCCTTCTGGATGAAGAGGCGGTTCGCACAGACGCAAGTCTGGCCGGAGGACCGGAACTTGGAGTTAATGGCTGCTGTGACAGCGGTATCGAGGTCGGCATCGTCAAAGACAATGAATGGCGCGTTGCCACCGAGCTCAAAGGAGAGCTTCTTGAGCGTCGAGGAGCTTTGCTTCATGAGAAGCTTGCCCACAGGGGTCGAGCCGGTGAAAGAGACTTTCTTGACGGTCGGGGAGGTTGTCAACGTCTCCCCTACCTCCGGCGTATTCGCAAGCGAGGTGATGACATTGACCACGCCTTTGGGGATACCGGCCCGTTGGCCTAGCTCCGCGATGGCGAGCGAGGTGAATGGGGCCTCGCCCGGAGACTTGCAGACGACTGTGCAGCCCGCGGCCAAGGCTGGCCCAATCTTTCTTGTAATCATTGCTGCCGGAAAGTTCCACCTAGCGACCGTTAGTGTTGGATTGTCGTTTGGGGGGGGGGTGGGGGTGGGGGGATTGGCCATACGGGGTAATCAGACCGCAAACACCAACAGGTTCTTTGATGGTCATGACCCTGTTGCCGGGCACCGATGCAGGAATAGTTTGACCGTAGATACGGGGGGCTTCCTCGCTGAACCACTCGAAGAAGTTGGCGGCGTACGTGACCTCCCCTTTTGCGTCGGCGAGGGGCTTGCCATTCTCCCAAGTGATGAGCGTTGCCAAGTCTGCGGCATTCTCGACCATCAAGTCATACCACTTCCGTAGCAGCTTGGAGCGTTCCCGTCCAGTCTTGGTCCGGAACGACTCGAGAGCTGTCGAGGCGGCGGCAATTGCGTTCTCGGTGTCCTTGGCGTCGAACTCGGGACATGTCCCGATGAGCTTGCCGGTAGCCGGATCTGAGAAGAATCGGCGTCAACCCCATTGAGACTGGAGAGTGCCGCTATAGCTTACCATTCACCTCAAAGGTCTTGCCAGATTTGGCCTTGATCCATTCGCCATTCACGAAGCAGACATCCTGCTTCAACAAAGACGGGTCGTTGAGCTACCCGGAGGTATTAGCGGCGAGTACCAAATTCAATGACGAGTGTCGCTACCTTTGGCACCATGGTTGAAGCCGACCGCAATATTCGGAGAGAATACGGGACGAAAGCAGATTTGGCGTGTCTATGAGAAGCTCTGGCGACGAATCTCGAAGCTGGCGCGGCGGCCCTTTGTAGGAAGATGGCCATGGTGTGGCAGCCGAGGTACAGCTCTCACTCTCCCTGCGAGTCAAGGCTGCAGCCGCAGCAGTTGGATCAATAGAAAAATAGAGCTCTCCGAGTAATTAGATTGCATGCAAATGCGACTAGAAATGTCAATTGATCAGAAGTCGTCGCCTTCGTGACATGCATCACGAATCATGAGTCGACATTTACTGAAACTTCTGCAGGGTGATGGCCGATGACGTTGACTAGATCCGAGCTTTTGTTGGTGGGCTGATGCGGGGTGGAGCTTCTCTTTCGCAACCCAAAAAAGCCCACCAAGTGACCAAGCGGGCACACGTTGATTGATTGCCCACGTCCATTTGCCTTTGCGACGACCTGTGCATGGCATGTAGGTTTCGTTTCCTGACGAGACATCCATTTATTTATTTTTGCATATTTCTCTGGCTAGCCGTGAAGTGCTCAGAGAAGGTTTCGTCTATCTTCAACGTGTAGCCTCCTTGACTGCTAATTATTGTTCACCTTTGCACGCTTACGCATCCTAGCCCAGTCGCATGGTGATGTGTCGAAGCTCCAACTGCGACACTTGTTTATAGTCTCAATTTACCAAAGCCAGTCAATTGGCCTCATGGAATACTCCAGCATGATCCACGCTACTATCTCCAGCTTCTCTAGCAGAGATTCGATGGACCTTGTGATAAACCCTAGACCACAAGTGAGAGATGGAAATCCCTACCCTGCCCTGTCAGTCAGATCCACCATACGGAGCAAATTGGCCAGCCAACCTTGCCATGGTCAACGCCGTGCAAGTTTGGCGTCATTGTATCCCATCATCCCATCATCCCAGCATCTCAACATCTTTACGTCTTGTCTCACCAGCATACGAAAGCCTCCAAGCGCCAACGCCACTTCGGAGAAATTCACTGCGGTAAGATATCCCGGCGCGAAACGCAGGTCCTCTAGCTCATACGGGCTCGCCGTTGATCTCCCCCTGATCGAGATTTAAACCCCGTGAGACCTGCCGCAGTGGCATTCTACCGAGAACCCAGCCAGCGTGACTTACCTTACCTTGGGCAGGCCTCAGAAAAAAGTCTTGCCGTAGTAGCACCGTAGCAATGCGGGGAAGCTGCCGATGAGAATTATGGAGACGGTGACGATACGAGCTGTGTGCAGACAGGCGGTTGGCTATTTAACCTCATGGCTCGCGGCTGGCGAAGCTGGCTTCGACCTGGTAACCCGCCCGATGGATCTCATAGCTGAAGCCATAAATATTCTGTTCCGAGCGGTTCGTCCCCTCTGGTTCATACCAGTCCTCGCTGCCGCGCATGCCGTACCTGGAGCTGGCAATGCCAGTCAGGTCCTGGATGCCTTTGTGAGCTACTCAATTGAGTTTGTTTTTTGGCCAGACTTCGCGGGCGAGTTCACCTGGCCGGTCGCTCGCTTCACGTGGACTAACCTGTGGTTCAGGAAACCTCTCTGCCCCGAACAGCTTCTCGGATAATCTGCTCAAGAATCTGGGCAGCTTACAAGGCGTCCGGCCATACATGCGGGTCGGCGGGAATACGCAAGACTATGCACTCTACAACGAGTCACTGCCGTACGCCGTCAACGGGACCTACGATGTTAAGAGATCCCCGGACTACCCAACCACAATCCATATCGGCCCTTCGTTCTTCGAGTCCTACCGCACCTTCAGCGATACCAAGTTCACCCACGGCTTCAACTTGGGCCTGGGGGCGAACAGGACTGAGGGCTGGGAGACACTAATCGCAACCGTATCCCTGGCGTGCAAGGCTATTGGGAAGGAGAACCTGGACTGGTGGGAGTACGGTAACGAGCCGGATCTGTTCTCCACGTCCGCCCAGGGGCCCGTCAGGCCGCCGACATGGAACGAGACCATCTACGTGGAGCAATGGCTCAACGGAACGAGGCGCATCCGAGAGGAACTCGAAAAGCACTGCCCTGATATGCTATCAGCCGACTCGTATGGCTACATGGCGCCATCGAACGGCGGCACCGGGAACCGCCTCAGAGCTCCCAAGCAGTGGGCGGCAGGCCTCGACGCCGACAAGAACATCAAACTCTTCTCGACTCACAAGTAGGTGGAGCCCACTTACTTTCCCTCGTCACAACTAACAAAATGACAGCTATATCAGCGGCGCTGAGTCCCCTGGCGTCACCCTCCAAGGAACGTTGATGAACCACACGCGCACGATGCAGTCCGTCAACGCACACGTGGTAGAGTACGCCAACATCACAGCTTCCGACGCAGACGTCCCGCCGATGATCATGGGCGAGCACAACTCGCTCTACAACCAGGGCAAGCCGGGTCTCTCGAACTCGTTCGGCGCCGCGCTCTGGGGTATCGATTTCAACCTCTTCTGCGCGTCCGTGGGCATCAAGCGGGTGCACATGCACATGGGTACAGACTACAGGGTATGTATCCGCCTTTGCAGCTCCCTCAGGAAGTCCATGTACTAACGATTGCAGTACGCGAGCTGGCAGCCTATCACGACTAATAAGACTGTAATCGGCACTAAAGCCCCTTACTACGGCAACGTCGCCCTTGCCGCTCTGATTGGCCCCTCCCCCGTCTCCATTGCGCATGTCCCGCTCGCGGCAGAGCGCTCAGCTGCCTACGCAGCTTACACCAACTCGAAACTGGCGCGCCTCATCGTCATCAATCTTGAGGCATACAACACCACCATCGGCGGCGCTGGCGAGACGCCCGACCCCGCCGCGCCGCCTCGACCCTCTTTCAAGTACGCGTTTTCGGTGCCGGATGGCATTCAGGCTCGTGTCGGCGTGCAGCGCCTGTACGCAAACGGGAGCGATGCCATTACCGGCATCACGTGGGACGGCTGGAGCTACAACTACGAGCTCGACGAGGGCCGGCCGGTGCGACTCGCCAACGTGACGGTTGGAGAGACGCTGGAGGTCAAGGATGGGCAGGTGGAGGTTGAGGTGTTGGCTTCGCAGGCGGTGATTCTGAGCTTTAAGCAGAGTTGTAAGACCGCACGTCGGGGGGTACATATGTAGAGAATACTTGTATTTAAATAAGACGGTCCATCAAGCCAGCCCAATTATCGAGCAGTGAGGGGGCGAAATACCTGGTGCTACACGCAGATGGCGGAGAGGCGTAAGCTCTGCTGCACCTGAACAAAGCACTCGCGGCCGCTCATCGTTAATGGAAGGAAATATCTCAATTACAAAGCTCTAAGGCCTACTAAATATGGAGACCCGTCTCGCACAGGAGATTCCTCTCCGCGGCCGCTTTAGATATCATGGCAGCGTGCGCCGCGTAATGTACATGAGGATTTTCCCTCAGCCCATGCCCTCTCTTCTCGCATGGATTTCTCCCGGTTCCCGTCATGGGGACCATCGACGTTTCGTACCCAAGTCCGGTCCTTTATAGTAAGGAAAAGGGGGAAGGGGGGTGTGTTCCCAGTTCACGCTTCAGTCCTCCAGTCCGTCACGGAAATGAATTGAATCAAACCCCGCTGGCTCGCTGGCTCGCTCCCTATCGGTATATCTTCGATGGGGCTTTCATTGGTACTGCGACCTCAGAGGCAGTTTCCGGTCTAGTGTCTGGAATGCCATCGTCCTCGGCGTGAAGGGCACGGATCGGCTGGGCGTGGCGGGTGTTCGCATGCCGTGCATCTCCCACTGCTTCTGCTCCGAGGGGTCGATGGGCGAATCCTCATTGTCCGATTCCTTTGCGGCCTTGTCGGCCGCGTTCGGCACCAGCGCCCAGATATTCAGACCCAGATTGAAAAGGAAAATGGCACTACAAATATGTTAGATTTTCGCCATTCATCGCTGAGACCAGGAAGAGAGGGGGGGGGGGGGGGGGCTCAAGGCTTACAGCATGTACACGGTGACGGCGTACGTCCCCTTCGCAAGCTGGCAGGACTTGACTGCCCGGTGCGGCCGCGCAATATCGCAGCTCCTGTGGATGTACCACGCGATGTTGCTGGGATACCTCTCGTCGGCGTGGTCCGGTCCCATCTGGCCGTAGACGCTGACGGTCCAAATGGCGACGAGGCCGATGTTGAAGATGAGCGCGACCAGAGGGTACCAGACCTTCATGATGAATGCGATCAGCTTGATGAGAAGCAGAAAGAGCGAGACAACGGAGATGGCGACATTGAAGTTTGTCAAGCTAGGGCCCGCATTAGCGCTTTGCTCGAGGAGGTAGCTTATCCAGACCGGGGGAGGAGACTCACAATTGCGACCAGACCATGGGGACATGCGGCAGCTCCCTGTGGTTCGCGTAGGCGTACAGGATCATCTTGGGATTCGAGTTCAGCTGGTTCTCAAAGCCAATTTCCCACAGCCTTGTCCGGTAGAGATCTGGTTGTGCGATTCCGAAGAGCACGAGGAGTGGCACCAAGCCGGCCAGCTCGACGATCATGAGCACCCACATCCACCTCGGCGCAAGCCATTTTCTGTGCAGAATTCTGTACCCCATTTTTGAATGATATTGTGCGTGTCGCCGATTTCGAGGTCGGAGGAGGCGACAGGACAGAGGCAGAGTCTTTTTTTTCTCTTGCAGCCCGAAAGGTCGGCTCTCGTCAGCTTGTTCCCCTCTTTATTCCTAGCCAGCCGATTTCTTTGTCCCGCCGTCGAAGCGTTTGTGCAGTCGGCCGAATCGCCCTGGGAGTCGCTTTACATCGGCCAAGCACCAGCACTCGGACCTAATTTCTCGTACGTCGTGGGAATCGGATTCCTGCTTTGTTCTGCGTCGTCGTCGTCGTCGTCGTTTCGCCTTCGGAGTGGGAAAGAGGAAGACAGAGCCTCCTGCGAGGGGCGGGTGGCAGTTTAAGGGCCATCGCATCCCGGAATCTGGGCGGCGTTGTTGGCTGTCAGCTTGGGGCGGATTGGATGGTCTGCAGGTGCAATCAAGGACAATCACAGCGGATATGCCCAATGAGGAGCGACGGGGAGGGGGAGGTGTAAGCGCCGGGATTGGGGGAGGTCGACGATTGGCCGAATCTATGCAGTGGTAGCCAATGGAGGCGGCGATACGCGAGTGTGCTCAATACCCGCCTCGATGAAGACAGGGTTGGGATTGGGTGGCCTGAAGGGGGTCAATGAATGCGTGGGATTCTGGCTCTACGAAGTACCGTGAGATGCCGCGCTCCATCTGTGCGACCACTCTCGGGGGGGCTGCTCTGCTGCTTTTTGCTGGTCAAGTCCGTTGGAGAAGCCATCTTCGACAAGCTGAGGAATGACCCTCAAGGTGAGTCTCGGCGGTGATGGCACCCCACCGTCGCAGAATGAGAGCGCTTGGTGATGTCTCGTCTCTTTTCGTCACACTTGTCTTGGCCAAGAAGCTCAATTAGGTCCTGCGTGTGCTTCACACATGCACAGGAACCCACGCCGACGAATCCGAGAGAAACGGCGGGCTGGGAGCTCCACACATCAAAGCTCTCTCTCTCTCCCCCTGTGCGCTTGTTTGACTTTGGCTGCTGCGTTGGTTTGGGGGAGAAATGTGGAGGGGATCACCACGCACACGCCTCCATCAGTGCGCGCAGCGTAGGGCCCCCATATTGCCAATCAATGGCCGATCGCTGATGGATTTGTGCCCCGAGCCAAGATATTAATAGAGCAGTAAAATATCCCAGCTCGAAGAAAAGATTTGCAACTATTCAGACCTCAAATCCAAATACCCTCCGATCCTGTCAGCACGAAATGATATCATCCGCGAATGCAAAGAAGTCCCCAATCTAGCTCCTACATAATACGTCCCATGCGCATAGTCAGGCATACACACGATGACCGCGCCGGCACTTGCCAGTCAAGAGTGAGCGAGAGAGATTGGGTATACAGGGCTGCGCCACACAGCAACAGGGAGCGAGCGACACGGCTCGTCACCCGTCCAGGAAACCGTTGGATTGGCTTTGATCTCGATCCAACCTGCGTATGTGTATGCTCGCCGTTGTTCAGAGCCTCGGGGGGGTGGTTCGAAGATTTTCTCTTCATGCTCCTGGCAGATTACATAGTTACAATGTGTCCCGCTTCATTGACCCGGAGTCACGGAGCTTCGAACAACGGCTGGCTTGGATGGGAAGATGCAACGAAAATGGAGCCAAGAGTCTTTGTCAGAAGAAGAAGATTTCTCCCCGTGTTCGCTTGAGTTCACTTGCATTTCGCTTGAAATGTTGGTCGACTCTGGGTAAAATGAAATGCATGGCCGCCGTCTTTCGCTTCGGGCATAACTTACATAGGACAGACAGTAAGGCAAGGGCAGAGCGGGCCGACATGGGGAAGGCTCACCATCTGTCCGTGGTAAGTTAGGCCTAGACGTCCGGCACAAAGGCTCCGAGGGAGTGCGCTGGGGCGACCTTGCTAACTACTGTACATACCTGGCATACAGACGGACGGAAGAGACACGGGGCTGACTTGCATAGGACCAGCTGCATCGCGCACGATGCAGCAGTGATGATTTTGTTTCTTTAATTTCTTTTTCTTCCCTTCCCTTCCCTTCTATTCCTTTTCCCACCCCTCGGCGCCCCACCAATTGCACTCGTGGCCGATGCACTTCTGTGTAGGTTAGTTATCGCGAAGCTGTGCGTGATTCTCGTGTAACACTGGGTCTCAGCAAAGCGGTCGGCTGGCCTTCCAACAGGCTTGGCGACTGGCTCTCAATGGGGGGCGGCTTCGGACAGCGTTCCCAGTCCTCGACGGCCAGAAGGTATACGCGCTGGAGCAGGCAGGGCAAGGGCCAAGATGGACTCGGCGCATGGTATTCCTTCCTAACTAATCTGTAGTAATATGTTAAAAAGGCGGTGGGCGATGAAGGTAAGCTTTTTCGATCTTGTCCAACCAGACCGGACAGATGACGGTTGGGAAGAATGTCCGTGGCATTTGGGTCAGATGTGTGCCCTGTCTCTCTCCTCCCACCACCACCACCACCTTCTCACTCTCCACCTTAATATGTAATTACCACGTAGTGCAGACGTTCGTCTGGCCTTTCTTTGTAGGGGATATATATCTATGGGTTTGTCGATGTTTGAACACATCCCGCAATCAGTTCCAGGCGGATGATGACACATAACACGGGTTAAATCGTCCCGTACTACTGGTACGACTACGTAGGTAGTAGCCCGTACAGTAATGCTGCTACTGTAGATACGCAAGCATATTCGACTTTGGAGGAGTCTACCATACTATATGTACTGGCTCGACATGCCAGCATGCTGACTGATTGCTTGACTTGACCTTATTAGCGACTGATGTGACTGGGTAGGTAATGGCTTGTGAGTATGTATGTACGTACGTACGTACGTGTATGGTTGTCAGTCAGTACCTATGTATGCATGTAACCCAAGCAGGTTAGTTATGTATGACAACCAACGCAGCAGCAGCAGCAGCAGCAACAAAAGAAGAGAGCGCACGACTTCGGACTTCTTCTTGTGGTGTTTGCTGGCTGGGGCTTGCGAAATCAGGGATCGTCGCTCCAATGTGGGGCGGACCGCGGTCTGGACCTCGCGATCGACAAGGGTTTTAATGCCGGTGGATGTGCCCTGGGACCGCCGACCAATCGCCTGAGGTTGCTGAGCCGCGACTTCCACATAACTTATCCCATCATCTGCAGCAAGGTGCTCTTTCCATCGCCACGAGGTTTAAAGTACCTTCCACCCGCAAATCACCCAGGCGGGGGTATGGAGGGCCTAGGTACTGGATACCACATAATTTACCATGTAATAATTAGGGGACTAACTGCTGGGCACACTTAGGGCACTGCGTTCGTCAGCCCATTTTCATTCCAGCACATGCAACCCTGGCCTGGCCTAGGTACCAACTAATCAACTAGACGACGCCCTATAAACCCCGTCGATGTTTGTATGTGTATGTGTATGTGTATGTGTATGTACGTAGGTAGTAATCTGTACTCGCGCCGCATGTGCGTACCTTATGCTCTTGCGCTCCAACGAGGCAGCAAGTAATTAGTGCGGTGGCTGTTCTTCTTTGGCTTGCCCGTGTCTCAATCTTTAATCAGAGAGTCTCTGCTGCCCCCCCATTACATTTTTATTACGTGGGTGGCTGTGGCTGTTTCACCCTTCACATGGGGATATGGGGAGCTTGGAGATGCAACCTGTCTCGCCGTGGTGATACCGAAAATGCCTTCACCAAGATATATCTCCCACCCCACCTCCGTTGCTTTTCCCAAGCCTTACTGCGCGGTCACGCCCGGGCTGTTGGCAACGTGAGTTCGGAGAAGAGAAGCTGGGAGAGGCAGATAGATAGATATGTAGATAGATAAGTAGGCAGACACGTTTTGTAGATTAACTTCTGTAGGAGAGACATACAGGATTGACAATCCGGCGCCTCCTCTCCTACCGCGCCTTGGCTGGCAGGTCTCAACCACTTATGCGCCTAGCTGTTAGGTAGATATTTCGTTACACGTGCGCACCCAGCTATCGACCCTTTGACGAGACACGTCGTCCCGAGGCTTCCATATGCATTCTATTCCCTCCCTCCCTCCCTCCCCCCTCCACACTAAGCACGCTGGTCGGTACTAGGGCGCTGTAGTGAGTGTGTAGTCCGTACGTAGAGGCAAAATCCTCGGTTCACCACCAGTGCGTGGCACGCAGCCCACTCCCAGACCCTTTGCACCAGACTCCTTTTCTCTGTTCTCTCGTGTCTCTGTCCTTGCCGGGGAGCAGGAGGTGCGCTTCTCCCCCTTCGCTTCTCGGTACCCATCTTCTTCCGTCCATGCCGCCCATAATCATCCTTCATCTCGATGATCTATGTTTCTGCCAGTTCCTTGATCGTTACATTCAAAATGCTAGGAGGCTGATGATTGGTGCTTACCCCTACCCCCATCTCATAAGCTGTTCTAGACCTCTTTGGATCGCATTCTCCCGCCCGTGCATCAGCAAGATCCCCTGTCAGAAACATTTTTATTAGTGGTTCACGACACCCCCCCGTCCCCCCGCCGCCGCTCCGGTCCACCATAACGTTCCCGAATGACCCCCCCCCTCCCCAAAACGTACTCCCACAACCCCCCCGCGTGCTGGACTCGGGACACTGGGAGTACCCCCTCCAGCGAACTTAGCCTGCCCCTAACCCCCCCGTCACCCCCCCCCCCCCCCCCAAAAACCTACCACTCCAGCTCGCTACGCTACCTGTATCTTCGACATTCGTTAGTTGCTCAGTGCTAAGGTAGGTAGTTGAACTTTCAGCCTGGCGCCACTACCAAAATGAGGCACCAACTGGGCTTTTCCTGCCTTATTATTGTTAGTTGCTGCTGCTTAGTTACATATCCATTCGCCAAAAGAACCGAGCTAACTACCTTAGTATTACCTACTGACTGGGTCGTACTCACACCCCCCAGTCTTTTTATTCTACCTATCCATCCACGCCAGGCTCCAAATCCCCCCCCCCCCCCCCCCTCCTCATCCATATTGCAGACCCCAAAAGCTCAAACCTTTCGAAACCACCCTTCTCTGCTTGTTCGAGCTTTGCCAAATACGACCTTGTATTTGCTTCAAAGCTTCGATTCCCCGTAATTTACACGATCCTCCCGTCAGACGCCCCAACGTACGCCTAGCTAGCAAGCTGCCATTCCCTCCAATCCCCTCCACTCTCTCGTCCCTCCCCCTTCCCTTTCGTACATACATACCTACCTACCCACCGTACCCTAACCTAGCAAGGTTGGATATACTGCGAATACCTGGCTCCTCGAGATCCCGGCCGCCCCATACGACGTACGGAGTACCTCTCGAGTCTATCTGTCTGTGTTCCCCCTGGTCGGACCGGCCAGCGAAGAACCAGCAATCCCAGCCACCAGGGAGAGCCTTTCAATGGCACGAGCCCATCTCTCTGCACCTTCGTCGCCTTCTGCCGCCTGCTCCACGTCTTCCATCCTCCTACCTCTCCGTTCTCGCTAGGACCGGCAGGGGAGAAGGGACACGAGACGATAATTTTTTCCACCCCCATCCCGAACTTCCTGGAGCACGTTTGCAAACATACCCAAACACTTATAAACACCCCCCTTCGGCGCATTCATGCCGTCTGGCGACGACCTTTATCCCCCGTCTACTCATCCCACCGCCACAACAGCCCTGTCCGAGGTCCTTCGCCGGCCCATTGCGTCTGGACAACCACCTGCGACGATTTCGCCACTCGGGGCTCCTGCCTCGCCCGGTCTTCTGGCCCACGGGATTCGCTCACTGGCCTTCGCAACCTCGGGTGCCACCACTAGAAACGACACGCATCACCTAGGAGGATGGACGTTTGGTGACGGTCGGTCCGCCCTGGCCACTTCCGCAGCTCTTGATTGCGACGCCTCGACCGCCGTCGCCTCCACCTCCCCGTCGGCTTCCACGGACACAGACCGAACGCCGCCAGCTGCTTCTTCTGCCGCAGACGCCACCCCGAGGCGGCCCAGCATCGTGCAGGCGAAGCGGTCGTCGGATGAGGCCGCCTTCCTACCAGGCATACGCTCGTCGCCTTCCAAGAAGGCTCGCACTCGTTTAGTCCCCTCAAGTGATATCGATCTAGGAGCCCGGCCCAAGGCTCTCGCTGCTCCCGCCGCTTCCAGGAACGGCGGCGCACCGTCTACTCTATTCGCCTCAAGTTCCACGAGATCCATGAGCGGCCGACACCCACCATATCCGCCTTCGGACGCAGCGGCCGCCTTGCTTGCCCGCTTGCGGGATGATGGGGAAGGGGTCCACACCGTCAGGCTACCTAGAGGGAATGTCAGCTCAGCCAGGGGCCCACCGCGGACCGGCAGCACGCCCGGGAGCGGGAGCTGGTCGTCCATCGATGCGGCAGCGACGGCGACCACGACGACTAGAAGTCCCGACAGCCGGACTCTCCCGCCCAGCTTGCAGATGCTCAACGGAGTCGGTGTCATAGAACTTCTCGAGCAGGATGAACGCCCGACCTTCATAATAGACATCGCCGGCTCCGTCAACCCTGGCCGGCCGGGTCTCCACATCCTGTACGCCAACGCATCGTTGCGAGCTTCGACCAGAGTGTTAGAGCTGCTCACTGTCGACGGCGAACGGGTCGAGGTCAAGGAGGAGTTTACCCGCTTCACGGCGTGGGCCACGAGTTTTATCAAGGACGACGAGTCACTGGACGTGTGCCTCCCCTCCGTTTCGTACGGTGGCATCACTTGGACCTGCTCCACCTTGCGAAAGCGGTTCCGCTTTGTGAGCGGGAGCAGCAGCGCCGTGTCAACGACCCCAGCGTCGCCGAGCCCGCTTGCGCAGGAAGCCGCAGTGTTGGAGCAGCGAAGTAGGGGCCCGACGCCATCATTTCAGCCTGGCACGCCTATGATCAGCGAGTCCGACTACTTTGGTGATCTCGAGCGGCGCCGGTCCGAGAGCTTGCAGACCGCGGACGGTCTCCTGATGGATGAGGACACCGAGAGGCACCACACGGACGAGTTCACGCAGCAAGTGTTCCAAGGAATCAAGCCCTCGTTCGACTGGACCCGTATACACGTTACCCCCGACTTGAACGAACACATTCTCTTTGCCCGCACGGTGGACTGGGCTTCCACGCCGCTCGGCCCGATCGAAGACTGGGGTGCCGATCTACGAGCTATGGCGAATTTGGTCATGGGAAGCCCACATCCTGCTGCAATGTACTGGGGCCCGGAAAACACGGCAATATATAACGAGGCTTACATCGATTTGGCCGGCAAAAAGCACCCGATGCTGATGGGCATGCCCTACAAGGTGATATGGGCCGAGATATGGGATGATATCTCGTCGACTCTCCAGGCGGCCTGGGATGCGGGACAGTCGACCATGAAGAACGACAACCAGCTGTTCATCAACCGCCACGGGTACCTCGAAGAAACATTCTTCTCCTGGTCGATCGTCCCGCTTGTCGGCAGCGACGGCCAAGTCGTTGGCCTGTACAACCCCGCGTTCGAAAACACACGACGGAAGATCAATGAGCGAAGAATGCTGACGTTACGCGAAATCGGAGAGAAGACAGCCGCAGCCAGGGATGTCAGGGCCTTTTGGCCTGCAGTCAAGGCCGGTCTGGAGTACAACGATGTCGACGTGCCCTTTGCCTTAATCTACTCTGTTAGGGAGGACCTCGATAGCGAGGTATCCTCGATGCATTCCGGCAGCATATCTAATCCGCCCGTCATCACCTTGGAAGGTTCACTAGGTGCCCCGCCAGGACACCACGCGGCCGTCCCGACGCTCGATCTGCGAGTCTCGGACGATGGCTTCGCCCCTTATATGCGGCAGTCCCTAACTATGCACGGCGAACCAATCGTGCTGACGACGGAAGCCGGCACCCTGCCACTCTCGTTGATAGACGGCTTGGAATGGAGAGGGTTTGGGGATCCGTGCAAAACGCTCGTTGTATTTCCCGTCCACCCAACAACCGCGGGCGAGAGCGTGGTCGGGTTTATAGTCATGGGAGTCAATCCGCGCCGTCCCTACGACGACGATTACCAACTCTTCATACATCTCCTCTCGCGGCAGATGGCGACGTCAATGGCATCGGTCGTGCTCTTTGAGGAAGAGATTAAACGCGGCCAGAGGGCGGCTCGGCTCGCCGCGATGGACCGCCAGGAGCTGTCGATGCAGCTCTACCTCCGGACGCAAGAGGCGGTGGAGAGCGAGTACAAATTCACACGCATGGCCGAATTTGCCCCCGTCGGCATGTTCATGGCCAACGGACAGGGCTTGATCAACTTTGCGAACGACATGTGGTGGCAGATCTCCCGCCACCCCCGATCCGAAGACGGCGTCAACACTTGGATCGACAGCGTGCGGGACGAAGATCGCCTGGGTGTCGAGCAAGTGTGGAGGAAGCTCGTCCACGACAAGGTTGCCATCACCCATGAGTTCCGTTTCAAGTGCAGCAAGCAGAATGGCGATCACACCATGGATACCTGGGTACTCATGAGTGCGTTTCCCGAGAAAGAGGACGGGTCTGTCAAGAGTATCTTTGGCTGCATGACCGACATCTCGACGCAGAAATGGGCCGAGGACTTCCAGAAACAGCGACGGGAAGAGGCGGTGGAGTTGAAGCGGCAGCAGGAAAACTTCATCGACATCACCAGTCACGAGATGCGCAACCCCCTTAGCGCGATCCTGCAGTGTGCCGACGAGATCGCCAACAGTATCACGGAATTCCGAGAGCACGACAACGATCCCAAGGACCTCGCCCATCTGTTGGAGGGCTGCTTCGACGCGGCAAACACGATCAATCTATGTGCCAGCCACCAGAAGCGCATCGTTGACGATATCCTAACGCTATCCAAGCTAGACTCGCAGTTACTGTTGGTCGCGCCTGTGCTAGCGCATCCCATCACCATCGTGCAGCACGTTCTGAAAATGTTTGAATCAGAACTGAACACCCACGAAATCCAGCTGGAGTTCCGGATCGAGCAACCGTACCACGATCACGCCGTTAACTGGGTCAAGCTGGACCCGTCGCGGCTACAGCAAGTCTTGATCAACTTGATGACGAATGCGATAAAGTTCACACAGAGCCGCGAGACGCGGCAGATCATCCTCAGCATGAGCGCGTCGAGGGATATCTCCGAGGTCACCGAGACGGGCCTGTTCTACTTCCCCAGCCGAAGGGATGACCTGAAGGACCTCACGAGCGAGAAGGAATGGGGCACGGGCGATGAGTACAACCTCCACTTCTCGGTTCAGGACACGGGTCCTGGCTTGCGGGAAGAAGAAAAGAAGATCTTGTTCCAGCGGTTTTCGCAGGCGTCGCCACGTACGCACGTCCAGTACGGCGGGTCTGGCCTCGGTCTCTTCATCTCGCGCATTCTGACAGAGCTGCAAGGCGGCCAGATTGGCGTTACGTCGGAGAAAGGTGTCGGCAGCAATTTCGCTTTCTACGTCAAGTGCCGCAAGTCGGACGCTCCCCACCCGGATTCCGATATCATCACAGGGCCGAATCTCGCCAGGGCGTCGCGGACTGGTAAGTCGTCGCCCTTATCGTCGACCCCACCTCCCGCCAGAGTCTCTCGCCGCGCCAGTTACCGTAGGCACCCCCATGTCGGCGGCCCCCCGCCCCTCGACGTTCTAATTGTCGAAGACAACCTTGTGAACCAAATGGTCCTGCAGAAACAGCTCCGAAACATTGGCAATAATACCTACGTCGCGAACCACGGCGGCGAAGCTCTCGATACGATCAGGAAGTCGCGGTACTGGATCGGTCAGGAGACGAGCGGCATCGAGATCAGCGTCATCCTCATGGACCTTGAGATGCCCGTTATGGACGGGATGACATGTGCGAGACGCATCCGGCAGCTGGAAAGGGAAGGTATTATTGTGCGGCATTTGCCCATCATCGCAGTCACAGCCTACGCGCGACCGGAGCAAATCGAGAACGCGAAAGCTGCTGGCATTGTAAGTTATTCTGGGGCGAACTCCGCACTTGTACGAAACGGACGAACTAATGATCCCTCAGGACGATGTGATTTCCAAGCCATTTAGAATACCGGAGTTGATCCCCAAAATCGAGGAGTTATTAGCCAAGTATGGCATGATGTCTACCATAGGCGGCGCTTGAGTTTACGTACACACGCGCAATTTGATACCCATCTGAATCACGATTATCTGGGCACCACCAGATCAGGGGGGGTTTTTGACTTTTTATCATCATTATTAGAACGATCCGGAAAGCGACCACCACGCATCGCATACATATTTTAGACCAGGCAAGGCGCACCATTCTGTATTCTTACATCATCCACGCACCACCACCACAAACACACACACACACACTCACTCACACATTCGTTTCGTCCCCTTTCGATAAACATGCATAGCTTGGCTGGAAGAATCTACCGGGAAAGGCGTTCAGAAGAGATATGGGCAATCTTAAAAAGACGGGTTGGATTGGGGGTGGCAATCGGTTGATCTCTTTTGCGGATTCGGGGGGCAACATTCTGTTCGGAGTAATCATCACATCGCTGCTAGGAAGACTCTGTGATCTCGGGGGGGCTATGGAGCTAGTGGGAGGCTACCTTTCAGCTGCTTCTAGTGGCACAGGTCCTTTCTCTTTCGAAGGCGATGAGTTAGCTGAAAGAAATCAACATGACAAACTACTTTAGATGTCCCACTCGCATAATATGACTTGGATGCCTATATTCAACAAGACAATCCGACTTCTGTGCAAACATGTTTATGGGCCCTGAAATCACAATATGGCATTAAACAAGGTTGGTTCTCAACACGCAAGAGGTTTATATTAGCTATTAAGTGCATGCCCGGCGCTCGACACCCGCCCTAGTGGCGGGTGCAGATAGCGCTACATCTCCGACTCCGATGGCATCTCCAACACGTGACTCTGACAAAACCGACCCCAACAACCCAACCTCAGTCCCTCAAAACCAAGAGCCGGCGCGGACACCACTCGAGGTTATGAATTTTCTCCATCCCGACATTTTTTTTGGTTGCAATTGCTGTTGTTTTCTTTGGTTTTCATGTTGTCAAGCGACGGGTATACTGGGTATCAAAGCATGAAACACAGACTCGGTACGGAAATCAAAAAAAAAAAAAAAAAAAGAGAGCGGAAACCACGAGACATGAAGAGGGTTGGACATCGGGAGCGGCAGGAAGTGAACCGGAGTCCAAAGGACAGCTCCGAACCGCCACCCAATTCTGGCCTTCTGAATGCGTGTAGTGTAAAAAAGGAAAGGGTATCAGTTGAACCAATCTTGACGGGGTATCTTGAAATGCAAGTTCGAGTTCCCGACCCAGTTCCCATGTTTCGTGGGCTTGGTGACGGTTAGTCGATGCTCTTCCTCCAATTCTCTCCATCCTTTGCGTGAGATTTTTTTTCTTATAATCATTTGTCGTTCAAGTCCGAAACTTTGGTAGCGGTGAGCTCATTTTCGCACTCTATGCGGCAGCAGTCACTGCGGGGGTGACCGGTGCAACGGGTGCCGGCTTGATCTCCTCCTCAGCGGCCTTGGGGACGTCCGAGGTGACGGGCTCCGGGGTCTCATCCGTCTTCTCGATCTTCTCGGCTGGCTTGTCGCTGGATGATTTGCCTCGGCCCTGCTTTGATTGTTAGTTTGTTGTCATGCTCGAGATGATTGGTTAAAACATACCTTGATGGTGGCTCGGAGCTTGGAGAAGGGGCTGGTCTTCTCGGGCTTCTCGCCCTCCTCGTCAGACGCAACAGCCTTCTCCTTCTTGCTGCCGAAAGCAAATGGCAAGGACGATTTACGCTTCTCGCTCTTTACCTCCTTCTTGGACTCGCCGTTGGTGGCGGGAGTGGCATCGATCGTCTCCGTGGGGACAGTGGCGGGGCTGGCAACCTCGACTGCAAGAGGAGTGACGGCCTCTACTGGGGGGATGACCGGGGCAGTCTCAGTGGTAGGGGAGACCTCTGCCTCCTTGGCAGGGACAACAGGGGCAGACTCGGCCTCGAGGGACTTCTTCTCCTTCTTGCCGAAGACAGAGCCGAAGATGCTGTTTCGCTTGCTGGGGGCGGGCTTGGCGGTCTCCTTGGGGCTCTCGGGGGTCGTCTCCTCGACAGCAGCAGTCTCAGTGGTGGTGGGAGCGGTTTCTGTGACAGGGGCAGTCTCAGTGACCGGCTCCGGTACAACGGGCTCAGCAACGGGGGCGGCTTCGGCTGGAGTCTCAGTCGCAGGAGTGGCCTCAGCAGCCTTCTCCTCCTTCTTCTCCTCCTTCTTGCCGAGAAGAGTACCGAAAATGCTGCCTCGCTTGCGGCTAGCAGATCGTCGCTTGGGCTCCTCCTTCTTCTCCTCCTTGGTCTCCTCGACCTTGGGGGTTTCCTCGACGACAGGAGCGGCGGGTACAACAGGCGTTTCCTCCTTGGGAGCCTCTACGGCCTTCTCCTCCTTCTTTGGAGGAGTGGGCTTGAAGGTCTCGAGAGCCGACTTGTAAGCCTCGGTCTCGGTGACGGTGGCGGCGAGCTCCTTGGCTTCGGTGATCTTGCTCTTCAACTGAGCAACCCAGGCATCGCGGTCGGCGGCGGTGGGTGCCTTGAACGTGTGCTTGTGGCCCTTGGAGGTGAAATGGAACTTGTTGGCGCCGTCGGTGGCGGGCTCAGTGGCATCGGCCTAAGGGAATTATGAGTTAGTCCAAAAACGCGTCCCATTTTCTTTTGGGGAGCACCGATTCTTACCAAGTTGATGACACCGTTGGGAGCGGACTTGTCTCCGAAGAAGAGGAGGCCCTTTCCGGTGTGAGATGCCCAGGAAGCATTATGGTGACCCGTCTCGGTTGACTTCTCAGCCTTGAGGTACGAGGCGAGACTCTTTGGCTCGACGGAGTCAGAGCCGAACCAGAAGAACTGCTTGGAGTAGATGAAGTTCCTGAGAAATAACGGATAAGCAAACGAGGTCGGAATCACTGGCGGCACAGCGAGCTTACTTTGGGAAGTTCAGGCCCTTATGTTCGAGGTGGCCCTCCTCAGGAGGGGTGACCTCCTTCTTTGGCTCCTCAACGGGGGCAGCAGCCGGGGTCTCAGTGGCAGCAGTCTCGGCGGGGGTCTCGGTGGTTGTGGCTGGAACCTCAGTAGCCTCGACGGGCTTTGTCTCTAGGACGGGCTCGGTGGCGACTGGAGTAGTCTCAACGGGCTTCTGTACGTCGGCCATGGTGAAGAATGGGGTTTTGGAAAAAAGGGGGTATTGGGTATCTAAAGTTCGAAAGGGAAGATTTGGGTATCACAATGAAAAAGGTTTAAAACAGAAAACAGTAAAGAGGTACTGTGAATGCGGTTGGGTATACTGATCTCTTGGTCCAAAAGAAACCTGATCTGGTGGCTGACCTATGGTAGTGGGAAGAGAGAAAGAAGGAGGGAGGAGAGGAAAAGGAACGGGAGCAGTTGGGAGCTTGGGGGTACTTATTGTCTTCGTCCTGGGGGGGGTGGAGGGAAGGAAGTAGTGGTGGCTTGATGAGACAGACGCCCTTGCCTGGTACGTTTTCCTTGCCCTCTTTCTTTTTGTAATTCGTTTGGGGCCTGTAACCTGTACACTCTTCTGTATGTACCTATGTATGGTACATACATCTGGTACATCTGGTATCTACCTTTGATTTGGGCTGCACCGTGTGTGCGGCGAGAGTGTCAGGGCGCCAGTCAAGATCAACGGACGGCTAGACAGCCCATGTCAGCCGGTCAGCACGTTCAGTCGGTCAGTCAGTCAGGCAAGAGCAGGCAGGCAGGCACAGTTAGTCTCTCTGTCTATCTGTCTGACTGTCAGTCAGTCAGTCCCAGTTCAGGCCAGAAGTGCGTGCGCGCAACAAAGTACGAGTGAGTACGTGGTACAAGGTAAAGTCACTGGATGGTGTCAAGTTTGAGTGGTGCGCTCGCTGCTGGCTGGTCAGTGGCCGTAAGGTAAGAGACGAGGTTGCCTTATTCCCTGCTGTTGCTGGGTTAGAACTGGTCTGTGCTGCATTTAAGCGAGTGGGACGAAATTGCAGACCCGTACCGGCGACGCAGGGCGGCAGGGGCCAGCGCTGTTCCCACTGTGCAGGGTCTAAGGATAGTACATACTGTAGGTAGCTGGTGGAGCCCACCTGTTACCTAGTTAGGTGCCCCCCAGGGTTCAAGATTTCAATTCGCAGGGCAACACCACAACAAGGCAGAGCCGGGCAGGGCATTTGCTACAGATGGACGCTACCTAGCATGTACTGCATAGTAGTATTAGCCCAGGTTTTCCCGCTAGGGGTGTCACAGGGCGTTGCGAGAGCTTTCTCCACTCCGGAGACACTACTGGATCCATTGACGCTTAGTGGCCGCCCGTAATTTTTTATATATTTTTTTCCCTTCCCTTTTTCCCACTGGGGGGAAGGGGGCCCACCCTCAGCGACTGGCACGTCTACGATGTACCCTTTAATTAGTCTCGGCTTGTTCATTGTCTCATCCACTTTTTTCACCACCGATGTTGATGCTGCCGATGGGATGATGATGGTACGGGGGCCTGAGAGATGTTTCGGTGGAGATAAATGCACCATGCAGAGAGCAGTACCTATGTACGTTGCAACGTAGGGCCGACTCATCATCTGTCACGCCCCGGCAAAGGAAACTTCGTGGGCACTACAGATTACAAAACACTGTACGAGAAAGAAGAGTATTGAGTAGCAGCCGCAATCTACCTGTTTGCTGGGGGCAGGGCAGGCATGGACGGAACTCAGGTAAATAAATAAGAAAGCGACATACCTGTCGCAAAGTCTCATCACCGCACTGTGATTCAGGTAGCATTCGATCTAATAAATGGGAGATGATCGCAGGTGGTCATTTTAGAAACCTGCCTACGGACTACAGACTGCTTGTATTCGTACATATGTACTTTCTTCACGCCCCCCCGTTCTTCCCTCCCCATCCCATAAGCATCCCATCCGTCCATCCCTCCCCTCCGACTCTTTCTCCCCATCATTCCGTGATGGTTTCTTCCGGGCAGAGCGGATAGCGACGCGTGATACGTCTTCTTCGAGGAATGAAACGTCATTGTCGTGTGCGATATGTACCTAATGTATGTATGTACTCCATCCCCGTGCATGCATGCATTACATTGGACCCCCCCCCCCCCCCCCCCCCTCCACATCCACATCCACATCAAAGCTTGACACCTCTGTGGCGGGCCTCTGAGGGCATGACAGCACAATGAAAACCCTCGAGGCACTAAATGAGCCATGTGTACATATGTAGGTTGTATGTATGTATGCAAGCTCCCACACACTGTGTGCTTTGTACCTTGGCACCGCTCCGAGCGCATTGTCACCGCCAGCCAAGTACCGGCATGCGCTATTGCAACACAGTTTGCAAACGCCGACGACGCTAATGACAAACCCATTCCCCCTCGTCGCGCATCAGACGAGACGACAACCCACCGCCGGGGCCCTCCTAATAGAGTGAAAATTGGTCCCCTACTAATAACCCCAAGGGTTCAAAGAACGGCGCCATTAGGGGACCACACTAGGGATTTTGGGTATGCGACTAGAGTCTAGCTGCATCCGCAACGTCCAACGCACATGTGACTCGCCGCCGCGGCTTTCTTTTCTGGTTTCTGAGGGAAAGCATCATCTGTGGGTGGTCGATCAGGCTGGCCCTTCATCAGAGCCTACGGCGCCCGCCACGACGAATGGCGAGCCGAGTAAGCATCCAACCAGCCAGACGTTATCTTGGAACGCTCTGAGAGTGTGGGTGGGTGTGGGTGGATGGTCCTAGGGTTCGATTCCATCAGCCAGCCAGCGAAGGCGCTACATCCCCGATACTAATTATGCAGTAAAATGCTCTGGGACGTGTCTGTGAACCTGCAATCTGCTATTCGTGCTTGAATGAGAGAGGTGCAAAAGGGGATGGTACTGTACTGTACAGTCACGGCACAGTATCCATTCCTTGTGGACAGCCCGGGTCGTACACTGTGCCCACAAGCAATCAATCGAGATCCACCGGCCGATGATTTGGACCTAATTTCTATGTACATATGTACATACAGTTTAGTTGCCGCCGGGGTGCCGCCCCCTGCTCTGGGATCGCATGTAAGAGAGATGGATGTATGTACATTCAGATATACATACATACATACATACATACATACATACAGATATTACAGCACGGGCATTTTCGAGCTTCACAAGCCACCGAATGGGCAGCGGCAGACGATGATGAGATTGTGGGAAAATCCCCCACTCATTCTCTCTCACTCCATAGCGGAACAGAAGAAAGGGGCTCTTTCGTTCCCGCTCGACGTCGAAGAGACGGCAAAGAAGCGTACGCGATGCGATGATGATGTTTGACGGCCTACGTGCCTGGGCAGAAAAGTTACAGATCTAAGAATATTATGATTGCTGGCGTGCAAGGCATTTGTTCCGAGACCCGCGCCAAGCATTTTCTCTCCTCTGACTCGACCGCCTTCCATCCCCCCCCGAGTTATCTCAAACGCCGCCATTCGACGCTCGTACCCGCTACCATTTTAAACCTGGCAGCAACGGTAAATTACGGCCACTACCGAGCTACATATTGCTGATGGGCAGCATTTCATTTCAACCAGACCGGCCCACGCTCGCCACTATTGGATCTACCACCCAGCTATCTGAAAAGAGCTGGCGCGGTCATGCTCTGGATGCATGCCCCTGAGCTTCATGTCCAAGGAGAGAGTCTGTGGGAAAGCCCTGTGCTGGATCATGGCGTAGATGGTGGGAGGAGGGATGGGATGGATGGATGGGAGGGACCAGAGAAATTCCCCGGTTCGAGATCAGCCAACTCTTTCAACCAAAAGGCTAGGTCCAGGCCCAGGCCCAGCATGAAGCGGACGTGCGATGCGAGAGATGGGCGGGAGCTCGGATCCTAGCATTGAAAGGCGATAGGTAGGATTTCTTGAACGTGGCCGAAATCCGAAAATCATGTTGGGAGAATCATGCCGTCAGATGCCACCTTTTTTCGCAGCATTGCCCTTTTTTTCTTTTTTTTCCCCCTTCTTGTTGCCCTTGCCAACCCTGGTCAGGCCCAACCCTGTCGCATCTCTGGCTCCCCCTTCAAGCAGCACACGGCAGCTGAGCGGGTTTTGCGGGTCCTTATTCGGCCAAGCTGTGTCTTCAAGGAAACAGCCGGCAGAGGCCAAACGCGCACCACCCACCTCATCGCCAAGCGCTACGTAGTCGTGGTGGAACATGGGGAGCAAATATAGAGTCGTCGGATAGATCTGCGAGCAGTGTGAATACCCAACGTGGGGCTTTTCCCATCCTCTTCGTCCTTGATACCACCCATGGCATTTTGATGTTCCTGCGTAGTGTGGAAGTCAAAATATGCTGCATACATACTACGTACCACCTGCTCACCGTGCTCACCTCACTGCCCCCCTCCATGCCCGTCCTAGCTGCTCATCAGACCACGGCAGCCTTGCTGTTTGCATGGCGACATCGTCATCCAATATCCCGCCAGGCCCGAGTCTTGCTGCTCGGATTGATGAACTGCAGGACAGAGCCTTGCTTGTAAAACTGGGCCGCAGAGTAACATGACCGGAGGGAGGCAAAAAAAAATTGAGAGTTCCCCCTAATAAGCTGCGTGGCACTGGGGGAGCAGCATTCCGCACACGAGCTTTCTTGGGACAGAAATGGAGAACTGCGCCAATGGGCTGACTGAGACAAAGACACAAGCTCACCAGGGAGTTGACGATCTTGTGGAGGGACCACCCCCCACCACCAACATTAGGTATCCTTTCCCACTTTTGGCGAGTTTGCTGGTCGCATGGCTATTACTGGTGGAGCCCCTTCCGGCGTTGGGCCCCTTCCAGCGCAACAAAGTCCACGTCTTCCGCCCCATTCGACGCATCCATCACGACCCCAACTAATAAGCCGTTGGCCGTCGAGAAACTTCAGATCGTCGTCTCTTGTCCTTTGTAATGCGCATGAGTCCTAATCCTCCACCTTTTGGTGGGGCCTCGTGTTTTGGAATGCCGTCTCTAGCCTGGTGGCCGTTCTGTCGTTACGCCCGAGGCACACATTGCCGCCAGGTGTTTGAATGTCATATCGGACGACAGAGAACAGCCGCAACCTTGCCCCCGTTTCGTCGAACCTCGTGGCTCGAAAATGGCGTGAGGGCCGCGATCATGTATGTACATCGCTGTATTACTCTCCCCCCCTGGAAGCCTCTAGTTAAACATTCATCCGCGTACTCGTTCGTTCGTGCATGCAATCAATCATTCAATCCGTATTTGATGGCCTGCATTGCGTTCTTCTCTGGCTCCCGCCCATCAGGCTATACCGATTCCCGCAGTTTCAATATCATACTGGCCATCATACGGTGATCATCGGAGACTTTGCGCTCTCTCGAGATTCGGTATCCGATTTCCCTCGCCGCTCGAAGCTCCTTCTTGCGCCTCGGGTATTAACATCGCCAGCGAAGGAACGAACGGCATGGCTCGGTTTGTGTGCCTGCCGCGGGCTCGCAATCCTGTCGCCATCATTCATCGGACGGTTTTTTTAATTGAAGATTTGATCTTCCCGGATTAGAGACTGTCTTGGACGACACAACCCCTGTCCCCCTCCCGTTTGACGGCATTTCTGCAGACACAGACTGGCAAGGCGCCAGAATGAAACAGACTGCCCACTGCTCGATGCAAGTGGGGCCGGGACTAGTTGCGTGACTCGCATCCAGTCCATACGCTGGACGGCTTTCAGCCCATCAGCGTACAAGATATCCTTGGACTGGCTGCTGTCGCGGCTGACTACCTTGGCCGAAGCACCCAAAGACCACGCGACCCAGCCCAAAATGCCATGCAGTTCACACACTGACTGACAAAGACCGGGTACGCAAATAACCTGTTGCCACCGAATCAGATCAGGTTTCGAAAACGTTGATACGAGATGGTACATGCATCCCATATTGGCCCCTCTCCTGGCATTCTCTTTTCCATGGCCCTTAGCTCATCTTCCCTGTCTCGATCACCCGGCGAGACAAGCCTGGGCATTATCGGCCAAGTTGCGGTGACCAGCTTTCCGATATAGGACCACCAGCTCTCGTCGACTCCGCTCATTCGATATGCGGCCTCGAGCTTCTTCGCCCCTTCATGTCGACAATTCAACGTGGATGCATGTTCATGCAGCCCCGCTCCACCTTGCATGCACAGGAGTAGCATGTGGTCACGACCCCTCCCCCTCCTCAAGTCATTTCCATGGCGCTATCATTGTGGGAGGGGCATGCTTTCGTTACGTTGCTGGGTAGTATTCCTAACGACATCTCTGATTTCGCGCGTTTTCGTCTTGCGTCTGCGTCTGCTTCTGCTACTGTTTCTGTTATGTTTCTGCTGCCCCTCTCACAAGTGTGGCAAATCCCATGGTGCAATCGCATCTGCAAGATCGAGCCATCCCTTGCGGCCTGTCTCCAATGGGGTGCGATGGCGTTATCACACTTCCAAACACCGTGGTCTGGATGATCTCGAGTGCCGTTTATCCCGTTGATTGCCTCTGCCTTCTCTTCTTGGGCACTCTCGGCTTCTCGAGTCTCTCGGGTTCCGCTTTGTTCCTTGTTCACCGTCTCGACATTCCGAGTAGTTTTCTTTGTCACCGCCTTCACGAAGCTTGCGGTCGCCGAAGCGCTGGCCTCATTAGTCTTCACATGTGACTCGCTCCTTCTGTCGATCGCCAAGCCGACTGCCTAGCCCAGTCTTGGCTTGGTTTGCGATGTACTTCCGAGCACTCTTCGAGGCTCAACAACCAGTTGGTTGTCATTGTTCTCAGTGGACAGCTTGCCAGTCCAGGAGCAGTTCGCGGGATCTCATGAGTGTATCCTAGAAGTCTCGGATGCCGCGCTTTTGGGGTTTCCAGCTAAGGGGCATTCGTCTCCGTGGTCACGCATGGTACTGGTTTGATTTTCTTCAAGGCGGGTTTGCGCCTCAGCCTGCCGGGTCACCTCTGTCCTGAGTCATCTGCTCAACGAGAGCTATTCGGTGGTCACACTGAGCCGCGTTAGCACAAGCTGTCCGACACTTCCTTTTTCCTTCCCTCCGAGGGCCAACAGATAACCAACGAGTATGTACGTAGTGTCAATTGATATGTTTGAAAGCCACATACCTTAGCCATGCATCCTCGACCTGGTATACTCAGCGTTGTGTAAGTGTTTGTGAAAGCTACAAAGCGACTGTTGCAGAGCTGTGTCGTAGGCTCTGTTGTAGTAAGCCTAGGTGTCCTAGCGATACTGGCTCTCTTTTGTCCTGAATGCGCGATTCCTCCAGCCACTTTCACACTTTGGATCTGGGTTCAATGGCTCTGAGTGTCGATTGTAGTGTGTTGCTTTTGTATTGCACTTCGAGCTAAGATGTTATCGGATCTTGCTTTGGAAGTTGCGGCCTTGTGCCAGCTCTTTTAGGAAGCTGCATCGACCTTCCGGCTTCCGTGACCCCGGGCCGGAAGTCACGTCTGCCGGCCCGCTCCGGCCGCCCTAAAGGCCGAAAACTCACTGGCAGCCGCACCACCTCGAATTCCAATCTTTGCCTCCTTATCATCGTTCCGGGCATATATCATCACAGAAGAATTTAATCGAATTGACGCCTCAAGACTCGGCGCCGTGAAAGAGCCTCGGTCCGTCCCGCTCAATGTGCGGCTTGCATAGCCTCTGATCTGAGACATTCTCTTCAGTATGCATAGGAATGAAAGGCGGACAACAAACAACTCGCCTTTCTCTTGTTTGTCCTTTGCTGCCACTCGGCTCCCGGCTTCGAGTTCTCGTATTTCTCCAGTTCTTTGTTGTCGTTGAAGCACAAAGCGCACATCCAAACAATGGATTCATCATACTGTCCAGGTTGTGGCCTCCTCCATATGCCTTCACTGGAGTCGTCTGCTGCTCGGCTCACGATTTTGAATGCGTCAAATTCGAGGTGCTCGCCATGTGGAATCGAATGGTGCATACCGCAACAGATATAGAGCAAAGGTTCGACACACGTTCATTATTCCTCTCACTCTGTTGTACTCCCGAGATCCCTTGATGGTGGGTGGTCGTTTTTCCTGTTGTCAGAAGTGGTGTTGATGTATTTGATGATGGCTACAGAAGTGTTTCGAATGTCAACCCCGTGGAGGATTCATCTACCATCCCTTTCTCGATGCTCTTCCCGATCAATGAGGATCTTGGTATGTCTTGCTTGGTGCTTCGTGTGGCTCGGCTTGTGCAATGGTGATGTAGAGAAGTCACATTGGTGGAGCTCTCACTCGATAGGATGGTATGCTTGGATTTCGTGTGCTTCGTTCGTTTCGCCAGTGTTGCTTGTCAGGACGATCAGAACATTGAACTATAATCACTTGCAGTTAATTTGTAGTCTCGGTAGCATGGCTCGTGGCATTCGAGGTGTGAGCTTACTGGCTGTTTCGGAGGTCATGCTGGGCAGGGCCCAAGGAAGAATGGTGGGATATATCAGGGATCGAGGGGTGCAGAGAGGCAGATAAACAAGACGGGCTTCTCTCTGCAAACTTTTCTAGCTAAACACTTTCCCAAGCACACACAAGACAGCACCCGGCCAACAATCCCGCCACAACTCAGACTGTTACTCCATGGTCTGTGGTCTACTAAATCTTCTTTTCCCTCTGATCCCCTATTTCTTTCCTTTCTCGACACCCATTACGAAACCGACTTTACGGATGGTATGTGCATATGCGACTGAAGCACTTCCTAGCCCCTCCTCCCGCCCCCTCCACATCATCACGAACTTCATCTGCCTCTCCATACCCCCAACTCTTCCTCCGAGTCAGGCAGAAGATATCCCTTCACCACATCCTCCTTCACTTTGGCAGGTCTACTTCAACAGGCTGACGAGTAGAGTCAAGGTGATAGTTTCATCTCCGCGTCGCCTTTCTGGTAAGCATGACTTTTTCTCTTTTCGTAGCCCTTACCCCGTCTCCACGTGTCTTCCCCTCGCTCCTCGCGGTCACGTATCTCTTCCTTGACGCTTGAACTGCCGTACGCAGCTTCAGGAACGGCAAGAGCATCAGCTGGGTCTCTAGACTGGCACCTTCATACTGCCCTCAGAGTTCTGCACAAGCCAACGGTCCACGGCATTACTCTGCACGCACCTCGCATGAAGCCCTAGCCCTATTTATCTTTCCCCACGAGTTCTCAGTCACTCTCGCCGACAGCTACCTCCTTCACCTTCCCGACTTCCTGCCCTTACTTAACTGCCTCTCCCTCTACCTCACCTCGCCCTTCTTCTTCCTCCAAACTTCAACCTAACCTTCACAGATAAACGTTCTCAGCCATCGAACTTTGGCAACAGACCGTCTATGTAAGCTCCCCTTTTCTTTGCAGCTTCATCTTTTCCCTATCACTGTCTTTCTCTTGCGAGATATCCTCGATCATCGTCTCATCCGTAAGGTGAGTGGGAGACACTACATCCCAAAATCTACTCCTCTTCCTTCCTGCCGGACAGGTTCGCCTCACTTGGCGAGACATCCATCCGTACAAACATCTGAAGAGGTCATATTCATCGGAATCTTCAAGTTTCATCGATAGCATCGCATTGAAGTGTTCGGCTCCTGGCGGCCATTCATCCTGGCACGGCAGCTTGTCGAAGATTTTAGTCTGCCTCGTCTGGGATCCGTCCCAGGAGTCATCCTGAACACTTCACGAGAGTTACTTCCGTTCAACTCAGAGGAGTTTCCAGGATCTCCAACTCTACTCAGCCTTACCTCTACAATATCACCTTTCCTATCACGACTTCATCCAAACATATCGTCTTGAGCTGGCAGCCACCATTGCTCTCAGGCAACTCTTCATATTCCCTCCCTCTTGCCTCTTCAAGCCAACCCCACCCTCTGTAATCATCAACGGGAAGATTCATTCCTCCATGAATAGCTAGATTGCTAACATCTTTGGTACGAACAGCTCACTGATTCCCCAAAGCCACCTCCGCACCTGCTGCTGTGCTATTTCAGCTGCAGCAATACACTAGACACAAGGTACGTCGAAGGATCACTTCTATCATTTGGTCGAGATCTTGCATGGCTGTCAACTTCTATGGCAGCCTTTCGTCTAAACCATTGCTTTCCCTTGTCCCTCCGAGTTCATAGATTGCCTTCTTGAGCATGCTGTTTCTACGAAGTCGGACATACACCTCTATCTTCAATCATTCCCCCGTTCCCGTTTGTTAGATGTCTCATCTCTCAAAAAAACGGGCCCTACATTTTGTCATCTGCGTTTCTCTATCTGCTTTCACCTGCCACTGTCACAATGCTCTTGTCCTCTGTCGTCAAGTTTCTTAAATGCTATATCACTTACTGACAGCAAATTGCAAAGGTTTAGAAAACACCTACCTGCAAGGTTACTTGGACCAGTTTGCACCTGGTGCACAGTCACAATGGATCCTGAAGGAAAATTCCGACTCCCTGACGAGGACGTGGCTTCTCTCGTCAGCCTCAGGGTGATCGAGCCCATGAAGCACCCCCGTTGGGAGAGGTCTGTCCTTGGACGCACAATGGAGGAGCAAATTGCCCACGAAATCTTTATCAAGAGGGCTTTCATTAGAGCTAAATATTACGGAAGACGGCGACTACCCCCGGTATGGACCTATACCACTGCTAACAATTCGCGGGACTAACTCGGATTAGGTGCCATACAAGTATCCCGGACCACACACGCCGCTTCGACTTAGCGGCTTCGCAAGATTCATGCGTGTTCCCGAGCTACTTCTGATCCTCCTGCCTCTTCTCAGCGAAAGGTCGTTCAAGGCGTTGCGCGCAACTTGCAGAGAGGTGCGGTACCGCATTAGCCATGGCGTCGTAAGTGATCAAGATGTGTATTACATGTTGGAATAATGACTGATTGGTCTTGCGGTTTAGAAATACTTCGATCTGAGTATCGATGACCTCAATCGTTTCCAAGCTGCACTCCAGCGCCAGCAGGGTCTTCCTGGAAATGTGAATAACAATATCTCGACTGGACCAATCGTCGAGATTCACGGATCTTACCAAAACTACTTTAGCGACGTGAGCCCAACTGCCGCATTTTACATGCAGCCCTCGTTTGCTCAGTTAATGGAGCTGCCGTTCATTGCCTGCTGGACCAATCTCCAGAATGCACGGGGCGAAACGGTCACGAGGGTCCCGATGGACAATGCTCAGAGAGACTTTCAGAATCTGATCAAATGGGACAGAATGTGGTCCATGAGTAAGAAGATATCCTTCTCTTGCCCTCTTGAGAATGTGCTAATGCAGCAAACAGGCCGCTTCCTGCATACACACGGGTCCACAATCACATGTCTCACGCTCAGAAACGTGCCATTCCTTGACATCAAGAGCCTCTCAATGTTCTTGGAAGGCTGCCCCAACCTGGCATCTCTGCGTATCTATGCATGCGAACTCTTGCACGTATTTACTTTGCCAACAATCCTCGATGTACTCTACGTCAAGTACCAGGAGGTTGGATCTAAGGTCCCAGAACTGGACTTCTATCCCGATGCCAATTACGTTGCTGGTCCAGAGATGAAGGCGACCTACTTCGTTTCCGCCGAAAATCTTGATCTTGGATCCTGTCTCCGGCCTGGCCTGCTCATGAATTTGCTCATCGCCCTCCTCAAGGCGGAAAATATGGGCATCGACATCCTGCAGAAGGATGGCGGTTTGTGGACGTGGTACGAGCGGGCTCCTCTGCAGAGACTGTCCTTCGCCACCTTCGTCGTCTCATTCAACGCCTTCATAGTCGAACGCCGGCAGAGTTTCCACAACGATCGGTACCTCGATGAGCATCTGCACAAGGACGTCATGGCTGCTGTGGTACAAGGAAGGCAGGACATGTACCATGTTGAGTGGTTGCTGTATCGAGCTGGTTATCGCTGCGTGCGCTGCTTACAACGCTTTGTGACGCCTTTCTTCCCTCCCGAAAGTCACGAACGCCCATGGCAGAAAAGACTTTGCTACAGGTGCATCTGTGCCAAGGCATTTGCCTCTCAAGAGGGCAAACGTTTGAATGAAAAGCGAACGATCAGCAAAAAGTGGGCAGGTCCGGCCACTCTGGACCTAAACCTGATAGCCCACTACCCTCACAGTCACGCTCCTTTGCTCGAGACCAGGCTCATGGGCCAAGAAGATCGCTTTAGCGACGCCATAAACCCCGGAAATTCCATCGCCGGTCTTCCCTCTCTGAGTGTCTTTGTGGATTTGGACAGGGTCTATCTTCCTTATTCCCGCGATTGCCTATACACGGCAGCCCGTCTGGACGCGCTGGAACGGGTTTACAAGGCATATGATATCGAAAGGCACTGTCGGACTGAGAGAGCCCAGGTGTTCGCTGTGACATATCCTATCCAGACATCTTGGGAAGACATTGCCCGAGCATACGTCGATGAGGAAGGCTACCTTGGACATTTGATGCATAGCTGGGTTACCAACTTGGTCACTCCTGTGCAGCGGCCGTCTTCATCCCAGAAATCGATATATTGGTGAAGCATCCTCTCGCCCTTTACCAAAGCCTAGATTTCCAGCATGCCTCTCTTGTACTTCTCTATCGGACTTCTCACTGGTCGGGCCAACAGCACGAGCGCCCTATTCACAAGGGCTGTGCATGGCTCCAACCTGCTTTGCAATGCCCCTTCACTAGACGATCGTCAACTTCCGTCGTCAACGGCGATCGTTCTCTCTATTTCATTGTGTTACTGTATGAACAAAACCAGTGCTCTTTTTTTTTCAGCTTGGACGACAACAGGGCTTTTCCTTTCTACAACCAGGTAACTTACAAGCCTGGATTTTTCTCAGTCGGCTCTTTCGTCCAGGCAGGAGGACAAATATGGGCTTTTCCTTTCTACAACCAGGCACTTACAAGCCTGGCTTTTCTCAGTCGGCTCTTTCGTCCAGGCAGGAGGACAAAATGGGGCTTTTCCTTTCTGACACCCGGTAATTATAATCAATGCTTTTTCAGTCGGCTCTTTCGTCCAGGCAGGAGGACACAATGGGCTTTTCCTTTCTACAACCAGGTACTTGCACACCTGGATTTTCTCACTCGGCTCTTTCGTCCAGGCAGGAGGACAAAATGGGCTTTTCTTTTGACACTCGGTAATCACAAAACAATGCCTTTTCAGTCGGCTCGTCGGCCTGGCTTGGACGACAAAAGAGGCTTTTCCTTTTCTGCGACCAGGCACTCACAAACTTGGTTTCTCTCTCTGTCTCAACGTCTTTCAGAGGCATCTTGCTCACGTCATCAATAAGGATGACTCTCGCTCCGCGCTTAGGCAACTCGCCACAGCACATTAATATCAACCTTTCAGGCTAACTTTCGCCGTTGAGGCAAGTTTTCTGCACCGGCAAACGGTGGCAGCGGCTTTTGGGAGGTTGGGTAGTAGTATTGTAGTAAATAAATAACCATAAAATCCATGTTCCTGGTGCTTCGCAGTGACGCAGGGAGTGATTGGAAATGCTCACTTCGTTGACTTCTATTCGTGGCATATATCTACAGTGATATACATCTATGGATGGTAATAGTACAATAATTTGACAGATCGTGTGCTTCGTGACGCTGCTCGAGTGGCCAATAGCTTCTTCTGGGCCATCGTTACCGGCTCTTTTATAAATTGTGGCCGTTCTACTCCTCAACAACACCTTCAGCCGCCCGCGCCTCCGCCGATAGCCCAACCACATTCCTCAGCGTACCAAAACTCAAGCAGTCGCTGATCCTGTTTGCTCCAGAGAACAGCATGACCAACCGCTCGACGCCACAGCCCCAACCGCCGGTAGGAGGCAAGCCCGCATCAAGAGCCTTGACATAGCTCATGTCTAATGGAGCCGACTTACGCTTGATCTCGTCCAAGGGTCCTGGAGTCGGGTTCGTACCCAGTGTTTGATGGTCCGAGAGTTTCCTGGCCTGCTCAGCCGGGTCGTTCTCTTCTTCATACATATTCGCAAGCTCACGGCCGTGGATGAACAATTCCGTCCGCGCCGACACGAGTTGGAATGTTTTGGGGCAGAGAAAGCTTTTGGCCAGGGGTGACATGCAGGCAGGGTGGTGGGTGATGAAGAGCGGCCCATTGAATGACTTTGGCTCCAGGTATACCGTTGCCAGGCGATCTAGAAGCTTTTGCATCGTCTGGGGCATATCGCCGGGGATGTTGATATTGCCAAGCTTCAGGACGGCCAACATCTCGGGGTAGGCGCCATCGCCGGTCAGCTTCGGCAAGCGGAACCCGAGTGCCTCCTCCAGCGCCGGTATGAACTCTACCTGTGCATAGGGACGCGAGAACTGGGACAGGTCGATGTCTTTAAGTGATGTGAGTTGCGTGCTTATGAGCTCTTGGCAATGATGTGCTAGACCGGATAACAGATCCTCAGTGCGACGAATGAGATCTGGTAGGTTTGTGTATGCGCTATAAAACTCGCACATGGTAAACTCAGGATTGTGAGTCGCATCAATACCTTCGTTGCGGAAGGCAGGCCCGATTTCAAATACATTGTGGACGCCGCCGATGACGAGCCGTTTCAGCCAAAGCTCCGGGGCTATTCGAAGAGCCAGAGACCGGTCTCGAAATTCGGTGGCAGTCGTTACGAATGGCCTGGCTGTCGCACCGCCTGCATTCTCAGCCAAGATTGGGGTCTGGAATTCCAAGAAATTTTCACGATGGAAATAGTCCCGCATGTATTTGGTGATATGGGACCTCAGCCGTAAGGTCTCGGAAACCTCTGGGTTGACCATCATATCGACGTGACGCTTCTGCGCCCTCGTCTCCGGGTCCGTTAGGGTCTCTGGTATCTGCTCCATGGCTGGAGAGAGCAACTCAGGAAGCATCACAGCCTCGACTGTGAGTTCCCCGGTGCTGGTGCGTGTCGCCTTTCCCGTCAAAGCTATGTTTCGTGAGCAAATGCGCATGATAAACAACTAATAGACATACAGATGTGATCACCCTTCTCAATTAGGCGAGTGAACAGTTTGAAGCCGTCAATTGTTAACTCTGGGGAAGTTCTGAGTTTTCTGAAGTTGATCATGCCCTGGACGGCCTCGAATTCATTGACAATCGTGAGGAAGACCAGGTTCTTGCCGTGAACACGGATGGATCCGATCCGGCCTGGCACCCTTCTCAGTAAGCGAAACAAGTAGCTACATTGATAGTTTGCCTACCGTAGAGAGTCACTATCTCCGTGTTCGAAGGGTCGTCCAATTTCACACCAGACTTGACCTTTCGGAACGCAGGAACGGACATTGGGTTCTGTCGATGGACTAATCGAGGATGGCTCTCCTTATATAGCTCCTTCGCACCAACCTCTTCCAGCTCATTTATGCGCAGCTTCTTGAACTCCGAGGCGCCGAGTGCAGCCCGCACGCTCCGACCCACGGCACTAGGTGCTGGGGATCTCGAGGCTTCATCTTGCAGACGACTCGTTCCGCTTTGAAGGCCGCCATGGAAGGCGTGGGAGAGCCCGGGTACCCGGACAGCTCGAATGGAGGGACGGCAAAGCCGGAAGCATTGCACCGAGGTCATCGCGCCTGTCCTCGCATGTCAGCTCGTCTTGGACGCAAGGTTTAGGCAAACATGGGAGAATAATGGGTTTCTATGTCAGATTTGGGCGGTTATACTCATCCACAGCGAACTGTGTCAGACGCAGCGGTTCTAAGGCTTGCAGATCATCACAATGTAAGGAAAGAAAGGCGGACGCAAGGGAGTACCTACAATCATTATTGCCAGGGAAATTGACCTAGCATCAAGCTCAAGACGATGATGAGCTTGTAAAAATCGAAGTCAAAGGGCGATAAGATACGGTCGTCATGCAAAAAATTCTTTTCCTCAAATCCATGCACAGCGCAGCAAGTGGGCCGTGCGCTAGCTATCTTGAAGTGATTTCTTTGAAGTCAGGAGCCTCATATCCAAGCTCCAACACTACAATAACGCACCATCAGTTGAACAAGTCTCACTACCAACAGCCAAGATTCTTTATCCCTTTTAGAATACCCCCCTACCGGCATCATGAGCTTTTTCGGAATCGGTAGGCCAAAGCCTACCTCGGAGGAGAAGATCGCAATGGCGGAGCAAGAAATGCGATTGCTGGCAGACATGCATAACCGGTTCGTCCGCCGTCGAGGCTTTTTACACAAGTTCTTTGCTAAACTCGTGTGTTAGCCTTACCAAGATTTGCCAGGCCAAGTGCCTTCCCGACTACCGCGAGGCGGATCTCAACAAGGGCGAGAGCGTTTGCTTGGATCGCTGCGCCGCGAAGTTTTTCGAAGCTCATATGAAAGCATCCGAAGTGATGCAAGCGGAGAGTCAAAAGCGCGGTGGCGCGCCTGGCGGTATATTCTAGTATTGGGATGGAGTTGTATTTGGGACGATGCTTTGGGTAGATCGGGGTTGGGATTGCATCACGGCATGATGAAGGACCGGCATCGGGCTGGACTTCTTGTACAATATGGGGCTGTCTGTTCAACAACAATGATTCTCCTCTGACTAGCCTACGAGACATTGTGAAGATGTTGCGATTTGTGTTTCGAGATTCCTTCGAACGGGCTACGTTTTGCTTAGCGTACCGTTTCTGCTAACGACCTTTACTAGTAGAGGCAGTCGAAACTTTCCAGTTCCTCAACTCGACGCAGTCATGGAGTGCAATGTGACTGCGTAGCAAGGCCCAGGGTGGATCGCTCACACCGCTTCCAAGAGCGCGTAGTTTACAGTATCAGCATTGCAAAGGCCATCTCCAGGAAGTTCTCGAAAGGGGCAAGCTGTCGAAGCGTTGAGCCGGCTAATACAGGATTGATTTTTGTCTGCCTGGGTTAGTACAAGATCTAGTGAAGTCTAGCCCATACGTCTTCGTAACCAGAGAAGTCTATAAAGAGGGAAGAACAGAAAGGCAAAGTAATCACATGCATAGATAAATACAACTAGGATAAGAATTGAAGACGCAGTAGACCGCGCAAGCAGTATGGCAATTCTCGTATCCTATGTAGCATGATGGAAGCATCAGGGGGAAATGTAAAGAAACGGTATTCCCATTTGGCAACTAAGGTTGTTCCGCTTCCGTGCAGACTCGGACTCTTGATCTGATCCTCATTGACGGCATTATTGGAGCCCGCTGCCAACCCATCCCTAAGATATGTTGGATCGTGATGACTCTGTTTCTGCATCGGGTGTGCCGGCAATAAGCTGTCGACCACGAATATATGTATGAAGTCTTGCCCATTCCGGTAATGATTCCGGTAATGAATTGAACCACTTTTCAGCGTTTTCATGCACCCCTTTGGGACGAAATATCCTACAAGACTCATCCGCTAGTTCACATAGATAGATCGCAGGCTTGGAAAATGATCTTCATTTGCCTGGTCTTTCGGCAAGACGGCAGTACTGTGGCTCTTTGAAGCGCAATTTAGCAAGGAACTATTACTTTGGAGGTCGGAGCCGGCTCGAACACATACCAAATTCAAATCATCACAGCAGGTAGCAAAAGAATGGTGTCAGTCTTTTCTATTGATGGGCTGATAAGCCCTCCCACTATCTTGCATTATGTTTGACTTGAACCTTTGAACAGCTGCCGACGGACAGTTTACAGTCAGCATTAGTAGTGATTCCGAAGGCAAGCGTCGTGATATTTACATACTCCTATGTTGTTTCTTATATACTTCCTGACTAAAGCTCAAAATACAAGCTACAGATATGTCAAAAGTGACTGGAATCCTTTTTGTCATCAGTTGCCGAGGCAGCGTACATTGTCTTACAGTGTCACTTTCTTGGGCAAACTGGCGTGGGCTTTCCGGAGAGCCTCCCGCAATGACTGTACAAGGACTGCCGAGCCAACTGCAGAAGTGGTATTGAGGCACAAGCACCACTTAGCTACGAGGCCGGACTCGGTGGCGTTGAAACCACGAAACAAACCGACCACCCAGAAGATGTCAGGCCGCTTATGCATGTCCTGTTACGATTCCAGAGCCGCGAACGAGACGCAGCTCACGGACACCTGCAGATTGCTTTTCTGGAAACTAAGCCATTCATGTGAAAGCGACTCTCTTGTGCTAATCCGGGCACTTCTCCACATTCGACAACCATGCATGTAGGGACTCACTCGGTTGGGCGTTGGGGGCAAGAAGGCTGTACACATCGTGGTGACGAACACTCAGACGCGGAAGCATGATAATTGAGGGTTGCTTACCGAACGAAACAACCTGTTACGTAGACGGCATTCTGAGCGCAGTCATGTGAAGCGAAAACAAAAAGATTAGAGATTTGATAGGAATGCAATGACGCCGGGGTTTTGTTCATATTGTCCAGCCTCAAAGCTGGGATATGAGATGTGTTTGGATCTGCAACCAGGATGTCTTACACTGGCGGGCCCAAAACACCTAGCACCAAATTCTTTGGAAAGCTCGAAGCCTCACTCTACATGCAAAGCAGAGTTCAAAGCTGTTTCAAAGGCCCCGACTTTGAACGCATTGGTGGTAGGGCTTGGCACAGACGTGTGTAGATGCGATGCAGGCGAGCCTCAAACGATACTAGTGTGGGAGGGTCACAGTCGCAGCGGTGGCTGAGCCGCTCCCTTGCACCTGTCGTCACTGCGCAGGGAAGATCCCGAAACCTAAGGGACCCCCAACCACACTGCGGTCTCTCGTCTCGATTCAGGGTCACCAGGTTTGCCTGGGCAATCCTGAAGGGAGGGCCGTCAGAGAACGGCATGAAGAACGTGGGGATGGGTAAGCGGGTGTGTCGAACTGCAAAAGACAGCCAGACTCTTGAGGTGACGGGTTGACACTGTCTGAGCAAAGAAAAGAACCTTGGGGGAGCCAAAAGATCGGCCTAGATAAACAGGTTAGTGGATGTACTACGATGTTGGCCGACTGCTGGAGCGCTACACCACCAATTGGGACATTTTCAAGATGTGAAATGCCAGGCAGGAAGCGCCTGGCTTGTGACCATTCGTTGTTGAGCCTATTAGCTGGCGGCCCATGGCGTCAGTTGGTGATAAGTACGCAGCCAAGAGCCGGCTCACCCCCCAGGTCAGTTCGGCGGCCCCAAAGTCAGCGAGCCATCGTGGCTGTGAGGGTTCCCTCTCCCGGGACTGGTAAGCCAAGAGACTAATTTGGTGGCGTACTTGCTGTTAGGGACGGTCCTGTCTCGTGCTCGACCGTCTCAAAGCTGAATCCGCACATCTGGAGCCCAGGCATGCAGCATCCGTCCGCGCCCAGGACCCAAGACAATCAGACCAGGACTTTCTCGCGCACTAACACGAGCGACTTTGTCGTCCTATTCCGGGGCCTCCTACACAGCCCTAATGACCGAGTCCTGCACCATTCTCACCTGCTGGTCTGCTGCCTCTGGAGCGCCAACCCGGCTCATCGGTTGAGCGAGATTCCTTTTTTGCTGTGCCACCCTTGCCTGATATTATAGGCTGGGCTGTCCGTTCAATATATTCTCGCAGTCCGTGTTTCTCTTGTTCTTGTATGTTGATGGACACTTATTGACTGACTGACGTCGTGATCTTCTCCCGTTTGGATTTCTTCCACCGTGCCGCCCCATCGCCCATCAGCAGCAGAGCAACAAAAAAAGGCCGATCCTGGGCTCCAATACGAGAATTGACAAAGGAGAATAAGAATTGGAGCGGCACGCACCACCCGCTTAATGCCCAGCCGATCCTGAGAAAAGCAGAAGCGTCTGAACGGCTCCCTAGACTGGCTGGTCTTGGTATCCTGCGCTGCCCAATAAACCTACCTTACTAATAAGGCCTGGGTTCCCCCCTCCACCGCTCCTCCTGTCAAAAAACCCGGAGTTGGCGTGTTTGCCCTTGCACCTCTCGAACAGATCAACTCCTCATCCTGTTTCAGCACGACCAACACAAACCCTTACCGCACCACTCCCCCCATCGGCCCAGCCAAGGAGGTTTCCATCGTTAGAGATCAGGATTCATCGACGCACTTAATTCTAGAGCTTGTTATTTCTGTCGCATCTTTTTCCTACTGTACCTACCCATCTCTCCGCCAGATCCTTCAGACACTCGCTCGACTTGTTCACATATCCCCAATCGCCCCCGACGCTTCTCCATCCAGCGAGCATCGCAATCCTCGACCCCGACGTACTATCGCTCCCGCTTCTCAAATCGATTTTCATCGCGACTCCTGAACGGAGTCGAACACCGCCGTCGCACTGGCTACCAGGCTCGAATCCCGCCGGTCTTTACTCGGTGGTGACCCCGGGTTTGCCCAATACCAACAACAACAGGAATATCAGCAGCAGTACAACCAGCCCGACTACAACCAAGGCTACGCCTACCGCGAAGGCCTAGCACCGTCCAACATGAACACTTCACGTGGCAGCGGGACGAGCTTCCTATCCTCCAAATGGCCGAGGACCTTTATGATTGTGACACTTGTCCAGTCCATCATTTGCCTAGCGTTCGAAGCGTGAGTAGCTCCTCCTGCGCGAGATGGATTCTGGACACATGCTGATGATTTCCCGACAGCTACGTTTTCGGCAAATTCCAAACCAGCGTCAACGACGATGTCAGCACCCCAGAGATCGATTCCCAGAAGAGGACGATCCCAACGTTCCTGACACTCTTCATTTTCGGCTTCCTCTACCTCCTAGTGATCGTGTGGGATGCGCTGCGAATGAAGAACACGATTCAGGTTATCGGCGTATGTATAGCGAACATGGCGCTGATGGTTTACACTGCCATTCAGATTGACCAGATTCAAACCGCCGTCGATGTGCTGGAGCGGCACGGAGCCCTCGAGAATCCCCAAGAAGACATGTGGCAGGTGATCAAGCCTTATTTGGTTGCCATTCCCTGCATCATTTCTCTGGCGAGCTTAGGCATGGGCTTTATTGCATGGAAGCTCTACCAGGAGTTTGCCTGGGATATCCTCAAGAACATTGGTGCGGACTACAGGATGAAGAAGCGATTCCTTCACTATCAGGTGAGCCAAATATGTCGTCCCGCAGTCTCCTGGCCCAGGCTAACCCCAAGCAGATTTATATCGCCTTGTTGAAGTTCGATTTCTTCTTCTTCCTCGGTTTCACCGTTCAGTTCCTTGTCATTGTCAACAAAAAGACTGACATTGAGCTGGGATTGACCATTGCCGCCATTCCGATCACCATCGCCATCCTGCTCCTCGCCGCCTTCTTCACGAGACGGGAGAACAAGGCGGGAATGATTCTTACCCTGGCCCTCTATCTAGGCGGTCTAAGCTACTTCATCTTCAAACTTGTCCGAATTTACCAGCCCGGGTATCGGCAATTCTACGCGGCTGTCCGCAAGTCCTTGACCGCTTTCGCCGTCATAACGATCCTCCTGATCATCCTCACCATCATCAACGCCATCATCTGCATGACCAACTTCGGCGCCGGCTTGAAGAACCACCTGAGCAAGCCGACTCGGGACGTGGAGAAGAACCCGGATCTGAACTCCATCAACCTCCAAGATGTTAAGCCACAGATTGCCAGCAGAATGACGATCGACTGAGTGGGGACTGGACGGCGCAAAATGAGACCGGTACGAGTGTGCAACTGTACAAAGACATGATTCATGAAATTCCACCCGTTCTATCAACATTCGAGTGCTGAGATTAGCGACCGGTTCTACGGACGGACGGGCGGCGGGATACGCGGGCCAGAGCGTGTGGAACTGGCTGGAATTCCCATCATCGGCTTTATTTTCTCTTTTATTTTTCCACCTTCTTCATTGCCAGGCGTTCATTTCGAGAGAACGTATCTTGTCTCCATCTGCTAAGGGGACAGGGACACGGGAAGGAGTTACGGGCTGATTCTGCTATTGGACCGCAGCGGGAAAACCCACCAGGATATCTCTGGCCATGGGAGCCAAGGAAAGGCTTCAACCTTTTCTCTGCCTTTGTGGCGATAGCTCGTGATCGAACGAGGAACATCTCGTGGTCGATGTGGAACTAGAAAGCGTTGTGCTTTTCTCTCTTTACACTGTAAGCTAAGCGTCACCATATCGGTAAATTGCATACAACAGTATTAAAAATGGTTCCATCTTCATTGTGCTATTGTTGTAAAGCTGCCTGGCCGTGCCATATAATGTCTGCTCGAGTGCCGATTCCTATCCTTAAAAAATGGAGCCGGGAAAACTAAATAAATCCTGCTGTAATATGAACTGTCCCAATCGCCATTCAACGCCATCCCAGAATAAAAATCAAATAGCCATTCCACGTCCTAGTCCTACAGCATGATCTGCAAGGCATCCTTAAGATGACCCTCACTCGGACAGTATGGGCACTTGAACCGCGAGCCTTTGGTTAGACGATGCAGACTCTCCTTGCAGATGACGTGCCCGCACGGCAACATCATCGGCGGGTTCTCCTCTGTCGTCTGCTCCTTGCTCACGGGGCAGACGAAGATGGGGTGATATATCATGCTCCTCGGGAGCGGTGTTTCGAATGCCAGCTCGTTCTCCGTCGTCCACTCCGTCTTCTTCGCCTTCATGTACGATGTGTACTTGATCAACTGCGGCAAGGCAATGGCGCCCGCCGTGGCAGCCACGTAGAGCGGCGACTCGGCGGATAGACCGAGGAGCGAGCAGAACTCACGGGTGAACGAGAGGGCGACATCCTCGAAGGCGGCGGTGGTTTCGAAGATGGTGCGGTAGGGAGAAGCGCCGATGTTGGAGGCGTAGATGATGGCTGCCGAGAGTTGCTGTATCTCCTGCAAATGGCGGCCCTGGAAACGGCCAAAGTGCCGCTGTGCGTATGCCAGCGCACCAGACCTCCCGTTCCTCGTGTCATCCGGTAGGCCGTTGACCTCGGGGCCCTTGAACAGCCAGACAAACTGCAGCCGGCTGAGTTCGAACTCGAGATTCGAGCCGCGGGCTTCCAGCTCCTCGCTATTGGCGTGTGCCCAGTTAATAGCGGGAACGAGATTCCTGCCCTTTAACTCGTGTAGAATGCTGTACATGTTGGAAAACTTCTCCTGCAGTTCTTGGGACTGCAGGGAGTGGTGGTCGATGGCGGCGGCGGCGGTTGGATCGTCGTGGGATTCGCGGAGGAATGTGGAGGCGACGCTGAACTGGCCTTCCCGCAGCATGTGCATAGCGACTGCACGGTTTATGAGGGATGGGTAGGATGCCATGGCGTCGTATTCTGTCGGTAGAGGGCGGAGGGGGAAGGACTGTCCACTTCTTAGCTTCAATTGCGCGAGCGGTCCGGAGTTCTCGTACCTTATCAAGAGCTTTGCCGAAGTTCTTCTGGCCCTTCGACACCTCTCGCAAGTCCCCGTTGAGCGCCTCAAAGCCCTCTCGGATCGGGTTCTGCAACTTCGTCATGGTCAAGCTCGCCGTGTGCGGATCTGATGCTCGGAGGGGGTTAGCACACGACCATGGCGGGGTGGCGAAAGGGACAACGAACCGCCTGCCACTTGTTCCCGCGCGGCGATGAGCATCTCAAGTATCTTATCTGCGTCGCTGACGGCTGAGGAGAGAGATGCTTTTCGGGACCGAGACAGCTCGGCCTGGAGGACCGTCATGGGGGTAGATTCGCCCATGGTGGGATCGATATGTAGATTTGGGGGGGGATTCGTTACTTGGAAGAGGGAAGTAGGATGAAAGATCGGGCTATGGAGGGTGAAGCATATTCACAAGCCTCTCGAGACTGGGTTTGGTTTTAGTCAGGTTCCTCGTTCTGCAGTTGTTGGGCGTTCAGGTCGGATGTCTGATGGAGAGCTTCTCCCAAGGTGATGTTGGATGGCGGGACTCGCTTGAGCCAGAGCCCCCCTCGAGCAAGAGCCGGTGACCGCTGTGAGTGGTTGCAGTGACGCATTTCCTTTGGGTGCTCGCCCCATAATCCACGGCAAAACCGCGGCCCGGGACCTCCACTGTAATTACCACTGAGGGAGATAGCCAGGGGATAAGGTAATAGTTGTCGCTTTAGGCGTGACCACGAAGCATTGCGTCACATGCCAGCTTCGAATCACGGCTACGAGGTTTGAGCTGCCACACATATCCCCGAGACCGACAGCAGCTCTTCACCCTTTCAAGATCAAACGAATTAAAAAGTCGAATACCCGTAATACCATTGAGTTGTTTCACGCAGCGAACCAACCCTGCCTCACTATGCTCGGCTCTCGAACACGGCCGTAGATGGTGGACATAGACAATGGCGTTCCGATTCCCATTTCCAGCGCCGCCTGACGGGCGAATGCACCGAGAGGAGGAGCTCACCCTCGCCAGGACGTCGTCTTATCGACAAAGTCATCGCATGACATCACTAGATACACCGGTAGTGCCTGAAACGAAGAATGATGCGTCTACCGAGGCTGCTTCCCCGTCCCCGTCGCCCGCCACTCCGCGTCGAAACATAGTCTTTGCGGACCCCGTTGCTTTCAGGTGAGCTCGCAACGATCCGATTTAATGAGCAGCTTCTGACGGTTATGTTGCAGGTATTTGGAAGAAGACCCGTCGGTTTCGGTCGTGGCACGGCGAGGCGTGCTCCGGGGCTACGAACTATACCTGGTCGAACAATGGGCTTGTTCTCGGGAATCACCAACCCTGGTGATCGTGTCATATACTGGGGATGAGAGACATTCCGTCGTCGTCGGAGTTCTGGGCGTTCCGAAGGATGAGACCACCTGGTCTCCCCGCCTGAGGCTGTACTTCAAGGCGATCCAGCAATACCATGCGCGGCCGAAGGATACCACGCTGGGCGAATTGATGGTCACGAACCTCAGCAGCTTTCCATCGGCCCTGACCGTCATCCCCGTGCCGGATGGCGACATTCGAACACATCGCGAAGCATTCATCGTCAACGAGAACCTCAAACGTCTAGGCTGCTCCGGCCGATCGGGCATGACACTATCAGACCCGACGCCAGCTACACAAGCCAAGTTTTACCAGTTATACAAGACCAGCGACCGCATACCGTTCTCCCAATCCGTCCTGGAGTTGGTGAAGCTGTGCCAAGTGTCACTGTTCATGTTTGGGAAGCTAGAGCAGGAGTACATCGATGGCTTACTCTGCGACAAGACCGAGACGGCAATTGGCAACTGGTGGACGGAGTTGGGCGCGGAGTATTACAACATCGAGCCTACCGACGGCATATTAGGCCCAACAACAGTGGCGGCCCTGTTGGGTATGCTCATGGGTTCGCGAAATAGACTTAATTACTACGGAGCGCCTGTCTCCAAGGACGTGTTCGACATTGATGGCACGAAGAGAGGAATTGCCTACTTCCAAAAGTACCAAAAGCTAGAGAGGACGAGGCGGCTAGACCGCCAGACGCTGCTAAAGCTCCACAGCGTCACAGCGAAAGCAGCAGCCGGTGAGGGCTGGGGAGTCCAAAAGGCAGTCAAGTCGACGGTGGCCGAGATTGGCGGGAAGAGAGGCGAGATTGTCATCGGAATGGTTGGCGGCCGAGACAAGGCGGGCATCGGCGAGATTGAAACGCTGGACATTGACAAGTTCATTGCCTTGACGTACGGGGAGAGAGCAAAGTGGCTCTGGCACGGAAAGCCCAGGAAGACCCCTCAGGAGCACCATGACAGGACGCCAGATATGGGGACTATGCTCTTTGGAAACGAGGAAGTGTCGGCATCTGCGCAACCCAGCAAACGAACGCAATCTTTGCCTCTCGAGGAAGAGATGGAGAGGCGGAGAGAAGATTCCGCAGGTATTTACTCTGCGCCGGCGCCTTCTTCTGCTATCAGTGTGGCCGACAGCCCCGGGGAGAGAGACGCGCTTAGAAAGACAGTGTTCAGGAGTGTGGCGGGAAAGGTGAGCGACGCGCGATCTGGCCTTGGACGCATCAAGGACGCCGTCGGGGGTGGTCGGAGGGGTCATTCGAGCCGCCCCAGCAAGGACGAGTTCTCAGAGAGCGGTCCGACCAGCCCGAGCATAGCTGCACTGGCGCAAACATCCGGGCTCATCTCCAGCCCAGCCGTGGTAGGTAGGGCCTTCACGTGGAAGAACAAGCCGGAGGAGTATATGAATGGCTTCCGGAGAGAGCGAGATATCGAATCTGTCAAGGGTCCGCCTGAAGAAGTTCAGGACTTCGAAAAGACAGCTGTGGAAACCGAGCCCGCCCAGGGCTCTGCCCAGCTGGAGGGCGAGTTTAGTGCTGCGGTCAGCAGTCAGGGCAAAGACACCGAGCCGGCCCCGTCATCCGTGGCCGAGTCAGCCATTGATGAAACTGATCTGCAGGGGCCGTTCGAGGCCGAGCGCACAGAGAACACGGCCGTCAGCTACCTTCAACGTCGGCATAGCATCGAGCTCTCGCGGCTCACGCTCAAAGCACCCATGAACGAGGCGCGATGGCCCCGGCGTCTCTCATTCGGAGACGCCGAGGAGGCTGTCTTGCGGTGGGATGAGGTCACTCATGTCACAGGCGACGACGACCTCCTAGCCACCGGGGACGCCCTCCAAAATCAAGCCCACCTTGCTGAGCTCGCCCAGAGCCTCTATCAGAACATCATCGCAATCAAGCGCGACGTGTCGCCTTGGGTTCTCGCCAAGATTGCCGCGATTGAGTCTCTCGATTCCGACTACGGCCGCCAGCAAGAGGACATACAGAGCCTTTACTACCAGCTGAGTGAAGCCTACCACCGCGTCAAGCAGAGCTCATCGGAGCTCGTGGCCGAGGAGCGGGCGCATGCCACCGAGAGCCTTAAGGAGGTTGAGGTGCTGGTTGCGCGGCTCGAGTACGAAGTCAACGCCTTGGTAAGCAAGGTCGAGGACGTGGAGGACGGCGTGCTCTTGTTCGAGCGGCAGGTGGAGGGGGTGGAGCGGAGGGCGGAGGAGCTCAAGATCACACTGGAGACGGAGAGCTGGGTGCATTGGTTCGTGAGGACGTTGACGGGGATCGGGACGGGGCCGAACATCACGAGGGCCAGATAGGGGGCAGGGTGCATAGCGATAGGAGCATTTGGTTTTGGGATACCCGCATCAACGGGGATGGTCTACGGATACATGCTTAAAATGTAGAGCACTCATTCTTCGTTTACAGCTGGAGTTTGGAGCTTTGTTGAGGGTTAAGGGGCCTCCTCGTCCAAAGTGTACAAAATAGCAATTCAAATGCGTCGTGTAACATGAGGTCCTCGTGGGAGTTAAAATTGCAGTGAAAGATATGCCCCACGAAGTCTACAACAGGGACGTAATCGTCGTCTTGATCTTCGTCGGATTCCGGCGGAGGAGCCCAAACATGAGGGCCTCGTGCGGGTTAAAATTGCTGTGAACCCAATTGTAAGCCCGCGCTGCCACACCGCCGCCGTACACACCTTAAAAGTTTGTCACTCGTCTACTTCAAGGAAGGCCCACCATACCGCCCATATCAGATTGGTACGTGTGATTGGTGGAGTGTTCTTCGTTGCATACCCCAGCATACTACGCCCGCTGCGTAGCCACGGGGCGAAGTATATAAAGCATGTACTGGCAACAAACGGGCTAACATCTCAATATACTACATTTGTAGCGTCCTAGATAGTAGTCGATCACTCATGTTAGTACCATTGAATAGACATGAGTCCATCACCGATACTCGTTCCATAATCTTGGGTGATACGGCCAGAATGGATATGACTTCGTAACCGCTGGCTTCTAAATGCACACACCTTGGCACGCATTGTATTCCTAAAGGCATTTCATGTGGAGACGCTTTCTTCCAGTCGTGTTAACGCTGGCACTGCTTTGATGATCATCGTGATATTCAACAACATAGATGCTATGCAGATGTACCATGACTGCTCCCAGCCTAGGCGCCCGTAACACCCGACTCGCCCACAAAGTTCCACACTTCCAGTCCCACACCAGCAACGATGAGCTGTTTCGTGCCGGGAATGACCTCTACATCTCCCGCGTCCGCAACACCGCTATACTTGTCTCCCAATAACGTGATAGACACGTCCTGACTGTAGGGCCGACTCACCCTCCACACTTTAACCCGCTGGTCGTTGCTCGCTGTAGCCAGCGTGGTCTCTCCCTCATTGCTCTCCAGAATGGCCGCCCCGTTGATGGCAGCCGCGTGGGCCTTCTTCACTGTCGACTGGGACATGACTGTGAACGCGGCCGACAGTAGTTGTATGGAAGTAACACCGAGTGCGTTGTCGTCGCCTCCTGTGACGACTAGGTATTGAGTAGCATCCCCGTGCTTTGTGATGCGCAGATCGAGCGCTTTGATGCTGCTCTGATGGACTCTGGTCACGAGATTTATGGAGTAGTCCGACACTGCAGCCTCTTCGCTTCCGCTCGGTTGCCTCGCGCTCCAAATGACTAGATGGCCGTCTGTAGACGCGGTCAAGATACAGAGAATGCCGTCTTCGACCCGCAGGTGGCGGAGTTGCATCATGCAAGCCCCGGTATACCGGCCCTTGACCATCAGCTGGAACCCCATATCTCTCTTGTAGCGGTATGTCTTGATCACAGAATTCGAAAATGCCAAGGTAATGCGGAAAGCAGGCTCCTCGGAAGCCCCGTCCTCCAGACAGGAGACGTCAAAGTCCATGATCCTGAGGTCTCCGTCCGGGCTCTTGTCGCCAAACACCGCCTCGCACACCACTGCCAGCCCCGAGAATGCAGTATCGAGCCGCCGAACCCGCCAGACCATGAACTCTTCGTTCCCGCCGCCGCTGAAGAGGTGGTCGTCTCGAAACCACTGCAGACGATGGAGACCCGCCCTGTGCGCGGCCACGACGGCGAGAGACCGTAGCCGGGGCTGTTCGCCGGCGTCGTACTCCCAGATTCGGATCCTCGTATCCTCCGCACCGGTGGCAATGTACTTCCCAGAGTGTGCAACCGCCCGCACCTCTCGGCCGTGCGTGCCCTGCTTCAGGACTCGATGGGATGTGCGCGCCTGAGAGTAGATGTTCAGCGTGGAGGCTTTCGTGTAAGCGAAGCGGAGCCATTCGGCATGCGCTGCGTCGGCGGTGTATGTGAAGTGTCGATGTGCACCGCCGCATTCGATACTGAGGACCTCCTGCCGCTTAGTTTCGTTCCAGGTTATGAAGTTCTTGCTCCTGAAGCCGCAGAGAACTAGATCCCATGTCCCATCTTCGTTCGCCACGAACCATGCGCCCTCAAGGTTTGGCACGGCGGGAAGGGCCGTCTGATGTTGCATACGCATATCGACGTTCTCCCCTGACTCGATCTCATAGACTCTGTACATTCCATCCCGACACGTGGTTAGGAAATATGTCGAGCCTCCGCTCGAGGGCCCGGGCAGAGGGATAATTGCCGTGATCCCATCGGTTGTTTGCCGCTCGTTTTTCGCCAGCGGTTCCAAATTTTCTTTGGATCTCTTCCATGCTGCCAGGTAACCATGCCGGCTCCCGAGGATAAAAAAGTCGCCAACCACCGCGGCGGACGTCACTATGAACCTCTCGTCCATGGCCGGAAGGGTAATTGTCGAGACGACGGCCGCTGATATCAAGTCAAGGGTAAGGATCCGAGCCTCCACCGAGTGCCCAATCTGCGTAACGAGGACCTCTACTGTCGACGTCTGTCCGGACCCATCGCCAGCCGATGGCCCTAGACAGAACAGATCCGCAATCTTCCACGGCAAGATTGCAATTTGTTCCACCTTCAGGTCTCGATAGATGTATACCCTACCGGACGCAGTGCCCAGAAGGGCCAAGCCCTGCGCGGGACTTTTGATGACAGTACACGACCGCAGGTCTGTGAGGACTGCATCGTCCACATTTACCTCCGTCCAGCTGAGACTCGACTGGAATGAGCTTAAGAAAAGCCTGCCCGTGTTGCTGCTGGCCAGCAGGGCATCCGGAGATATAAATTCATATCGTTGAAAGACTTCTCGAACTTTGGAGGGCGCAAGAGCGGCCCCGCTCTCTCGCGAAGGCAGTCTCTGGAGGACATCCTGCAACACCATCGTCAGGAGCTCATCCGGGAGAGCTTCTAGGTTGGTGGGAGTGGCTGTTGAGTCTACGCTCTCGGTCAGAAGGTCAACCTTGCCGTCCGCGCCGCCGGTCGCGATCAGGAGGCCGCCCGAAGCGAGCGGTGCCATGGCAGTGGACCAGATGTGCTTTCCATCGTGGTGTGCACGAGTGGTTTGATGTGTCAACTTGGCGGCAGCGTGAGCACCCCCAGGCTTCCCTACCTGCTCGACGTCCAGATCCAAGTGCCATTTCTGTATCGTAGCATCCTCGCCGAAGGAGTAGATAGGCAACGGACAGCCTGCGGTCAGATTGTCGACATGGCTCGGAAACTTCACATGCCATATCCTCGAGAGATGGCCCATGACTACGGCCAATGGACTCACCGAGGTGCTTGCGGAGGTGGCTGGGTCCGTAACGCTGCCGAAACCAGTCTCACGCGCCTCGCCCAGGTTATCCTGTGGATGACGCTTGCCGTCCGATCTCTCAGTGATGTCCCAGATGCGGATGGTCCTGTCATCGCTACAGCTGGCCAGGAGTCTTATTCTACGGCCGTCACCGACATCGATCTCCGGGGAAATATCTACGCCGAATATAGATCCCTCATGGCCAGCGAGGACGAACAGCACCTCATAGGCACTACTGCCGTCGGGAGAAAACCGGCACTTCCACACCAGTATTTCCCCAAAGACTGTGCCACCGGCTACCAGCACGGTATCGTCGGCGATCCAGGTGAGGTGCGCGGAGTACAGGTTGGGCCGGGAGGGCGAGACGAGACGGCCGAAGGTGAGAACATCTGAAATGGTGACCTCAAGAGCCTCGTTATGAGCCGTAGCGAGGACAAGTCGATCAGTGTCACCCGGTGAGAAAGCGCCGTCATATATCCAGTCCGGCGCCGTTACTTCGGTGATCTCTGGCTCATCTTGACCAGAGTCGCCAGACTCAAGACGCTCCTCGACAAACCGCAATGGAAAGGCAGCCACCGACTGACCACCCCACACGAGAACTGTCCCTCCACCAGCCGAACCTACGCGGATCCCATGAATGCTCTGGGCCCGAAAGACCTTACACGTCCAGCAGAGCCTCCCGCTCTCGACATCATACACCTTGAGTTCAGTGTCCTCACCCACGAGCAGACACGGCCGGCCCAGCGCCGAGGTGAAGAAGCCCAGTCCGGTGACGGGAGTCAGCAGAAAGTCCCGCCGTAAGCTGGGCTGCTTCGCATAATATTAGGTCGTGTCATGTTTCTATTCTCAGGGCGGCAAAAAAAAAAATTTAAGAATGACTAACTGCATGGTTCATGGGTAGCTTGTCAGCGGGAGGAAGGTGGCCCGGCGAGGAATCTGACAGGTAGCTTGTGCGCGCTTCCAATTCGACTGGTCGTAAAATGAGAAAATCTCAGGTGAGATGAGAGAGGCCAGAATCCCGAGTGCGGCTGTGAGAAGTGAAAGAATCTGGATTTTGTCGTCTGACAAGGTGGACTCCACGACCATTTTCTTATGTGCGAAGTTTCGATATTCCCCAGAACAGTGCCAATTGATCGGGAGTTGACACGTTACAATCACTACTACAGGCCATGCGATGTCGACCAAATTCACAATTCAAGTACTTTTTGGAGCAGTAAAAATGTGGTGAAGGTTATTTTTTGGTGATAATATTCACAGATGTAATAAGGTTCTAGAAAAAAAACATGCCTGGTGGGGTATCATTCCATGCCAGGGTACTCGCAATCCAAATCCACCAAACCCCTGACCTCTTTTTCCTTTCATGACCAGTGATTCTCGTGTCATTCTTGCGCAACGGTCCAACCCAAACGCCAACGATGCAGAACATGGCAACTCGGCCCCTATCTTATACCGAATATCCCCACCGTGACCGCTTTAACCGCGGTGCGAGTATGGCTCGTAAGCAAGGTCGGAGCGAGCACCGCTGGGGTGGCGGGGTGCGCCGTACTGAGGACCAGTTTGGCTGTGAAAGCCGGTGTGCTGGGGCTCGTGGAGCGGCTGGTAAGCGTTGGTAGCGACGGGGAGGAGCTTCTCGGCATCGGGGGAGTGTCGCTTGCGGTCCTTGCGACTCTTGTGGCTGGGAGCACAGCAGCAGATGGTGAACATCCAGAAGAAGCCGGCGCCGATGGCGAGAGCGGCGGAGATCCAGACGAGAGCGAGGAACGTGGTGTTGAACGCGGACTCGACTCCGTAGAACTTTGCAGTGCCCTCAACAGTGCCGACAACAATGACGGACATGACAGTCGAGAGGGTGGCTGCGGCGACAACGGCGATGGAGGCAACGCTGGCAATGATGAATGTCAGGCACGACATGATCCTGGTGCAGTTGGCGAAGATGCCGAAAATGACCGAGAAAGCGAGAGCGAGGAAGGCAACGATGTAGGCGACCTGGGTCCATTTGGACACGGTGATGAAGGCATCCAGGGCGGTGCTGACCTCGTCAGGCAGGTTGACCTTCTTGCCGCTGATGGCGCCGATGGTCTCGAGAGTGCTGGTGTTCAGCGAGTCGGCAGCCCAGTTGAACTTGCCCTTGGTGCAGGTCCTCTTGCCATCGGCATCGATGGAGCAGTATCCCCAAAGCGCAACGTTGTAAATGTTGGCCAGACCAAGATCGGCGGCCGTGATGTTGCCGGACTGAGTCTCGGCGCTGGCGGTGGTGGTCGTCTCTTCCTCCTCGGTATTCTCAGCGACTTTGGTGTGGGTACCCTTGAGCTTGGATCGCAGAGCTAGGTTGGCTTCGGCGCGGGTGGTGAGGATAGTGGGAACCTCGTTGAACTCGACAGCGGCGCGGGCGCCGACGCGGTCAAGGAAGGTATCCAAGTTGGCGGGGTCGATGCCCAGGTCGGTCGTGTTGACCTGGAACATGAAAAGGTCCTTGTTGGAGATGCCGCCGAGACATGCTATCAACAGAAAGATCAAACTGCCGACCGAGAGAATGAATGGCAGCGCCACGCAGAAGAATCGCCCGACACCCATTGTGTAGGATTCTCTTGCGTTTTCCGAGGTCCGGTAAGTGGGGTGTTGGGGGGTAAGGGGATGAAAGTCGAGATGCCTTCTCCAACGAGTGTAGATGGGAGAGATTAGGAAGGCTCGTCAAGCGGTGATGAGAAAGGGTGGGAAGAAGACCCTTTTTGTTACTTGTAGAAAAGGAAAAAAAAGGAAACGAGGCGTGAGATGGGAATAAGGAGATTTGCTGACAGGAGGCCGAAGAGCAGCGTTGTTTTAAAGCTGGCGTTGGCCCTGCAAGAATATCAAGTGGCGCAGCCAGGGACTCTTTGCATTTGGTGGAGACGCGAGTTGGGCTGATGGGCGGTCGTTAGCGGCGAACTCAGCCCCTGCGGGTGTTTGAGAAAAGACATCTCACCCTCCAAGGGCAGGGAGGTAAAGTCAGGTACCTTTAGGCTGTGCAGGTTGCTTGGAAGTGACCTCTCCGCATCCTCTCGCACGGCCATCTCTGCCCTCCGATCCCCTTCTCTCCCACATGTGCTGGCCGGCTGGTAAACGGCAAGGGGTCCTGTTTACGAAAGCGGATGGCACTGCGATGATGATGGAGAGAGACGCGCGATACAGTGGACCCTTATTGCCTCACTGCGTAATGAGTACTTCGTACTGCCATCCGCGTACAAAGGGTACACATCTACCTACTTACGCGTAACCCGCACCAAGCCAAGATGGATGAGCTGAACTTCTAGTGTCTTTTCCTCCCCACGCCAGGGCTAATGAGTTCGCAGCCTCTTCGCTATCCAACCTAGACCACAATGCGATTGTCGCCGAAATGAATGTCCCTCACTCTCTACATGTGGCTTCCAAACGAGGAGACGGCGACCATTGACCAGATGCAGATGCAGGGGGGGCCGACTTACTGCTCATCAAGGTCTCTTCTCAACCCTTGGCCAGTTGGTACAGGTAAGGTCAGCACCAAGAAAAGGAAAATCGGTCATCAATGAGGAACCCACAAAATGCCTTTACTATTGATAGATCCACAGGGGGGGATAAAGCGAATGGCCCATTCCCCCCCCCCCCCCGTCAATTGGCATTTGCAGAACTGGCAGATACCATCTGTGCCTTGATCGATCTGCGATAACTGGGGCTTCTCTGACAAGTCCCGGCGGCCGGGTGCCTACGAATCCAAGGAGAGGAGACGCAATTCAAAAGTGGTTCCGGGTAGTCATCGTCGCGGGAGGCTCAGCGTGCAGTGGACTCCCATCACGCCCCCCATGTTCCCGGTCTGAGGCCTTTCAGTGGACCAGCTACGCCAGCGTGAGGCGGAATCACCTAAATTTAGAAATTCCAAAGTACGGAGGAACCCTGACAAGGCCTGGCTGGCAGAGCATTGTCCAGTCTCGGGATCCCCCCACCCATGGCCGCATGCTTTCCACTGCTTGGTAAGGTTCGAGCCACCCTATCAGCTGTCCAGTAATCTGTCAGCCTGGCTGCTCAGGCTGGTCAGCACTGCCCGTTTAAGTAATTAAGCTTTAATCCTACCTATGCCCGGATGGTAGTCTGGTCGGCTGTTGCAGCAGTTCATAATAGAGAGATATCTATCCCGACTCGGATCGATCTCGTAGCCTTGGAGGCCGTAATCCCGAGTATTCATCAACGCGAAACTTCCAGCCTAGGGCGGTGCAAACTGTTGACCGACACGGAGGGAAGAACAGTGTCACCTTGAATATCGAAAGGGCATCTCATTCTCCTCTGGAGGGAGGCCCATAAGCTCTCACCAAACAATTCGACGATATTTCTAGCACATGACCGAAGTTCACGAATGATGGATGTGACGAGTGCACCGCCGTCACCCGAAAGACTGTATCGTTATGCGATATCGGTGGAGTATCCCAATCGCATCTGGCTTTAGTAGAACACATGGAGAATCTGCAATGCTTGTCAAGACTGGTTGAACCCTATTGTGGCTCGGTAAGACAAGTGTGGCAGCTGGCCATGACAGAAATCTCCGAAAACGCGGAAAGTGATCGGGGCTGAATCAGGATGGCCACACTCGAAAAAGTTCGGCGATCGAACAACGCAGGTTAGTCTTGGCTGAACTTGGAAACATATGTTACCTTATCTGCAACTCGAGATCTTGGGACAAAATCATACGAGACCATTGAGTCACAGAGCCCACCTGAACTTTTGAAAAGTCGTGGACTATGCCGTCCGCCGTCGGCTGGTCATGAAAATGAAAGGGCTGAGGAGTGCTACTGTATCGAAGATACTAGTTAATCTACAGATCAACCCAAATCTAAACCTAATCTTATCAGTTCCAAAAGCTATCTTTTTGTTTGCAATCAGCGGGTCTATAGTTCAGGGATCGAACTCAAGGTCTTTGCTAACTGCAATTGGCCCGTACGAGATTGTCGCCAGAGGACTACCTATGCAAGAGTGAGGCTTAATGCTCTACTACCGATGAAAAGAATTTGGTCTACAAAGTGGTGAAAGGTTAAACCGCATATCATCCCCGGTTTCTTGCGTAAGGTGGTCACTGCCAAGAGATTCCGAGTCTTAGGCTTCACCAAACCAAGATAGCAGCTCATCGTTTGCGCAGCCAAGGTCGAGGAATGGAGAGCGGTGTAACTAGTGTATAATGTTATCTGCTCGGCGGTTTGGTTCCACGTTGTAATTAGTTAGTTGCGGCACTAATTACTTGGTAGAGCAGTTAAGGCCATCTCTCTGAACTACCTCCAGGAAATTGGTTGAAGAAAACGGAATGTAGTCTGTATACAGTTGGCTATTTAGGAAAAGATTAATGGTTCGAAAACGGGCGCTTGAGTCTGGCAACGCATCTGTGAAGTGGCGGAAACCCTCTAGAGAAATTCCCATGCCGGTTGCCGGACCAATGCTGTCGGTAGATGTCAAACGTCAGAGCGGTCAGAGCGGGGGATATGATGCGGGAAGGGGAGTCGGTAGGGAATGCATCTTTGCAAGCCGCATGATCTGTCCGTGTGAGAATCCCCCATGCCCATGAAGGGAAGTCGCACCCGACCACGGCGATCGACTGGCTGGAATCATATTGATGACCAGATTGACTGCATTCTCCGGGTCGCATCGTGGGGTGGCCTGGGCCGTAGCCGTGCGGTTGGTACCATGACGAAAGTCGGCCTTCTCTCGCTTCTCTGTAGGACCGCGCCCAAGACAAGACAAAGCCAGGCGTGCCAGGTTATCTCTTGCAGATGGCAGATAATTACTCAACGCTACAGAGTTGTTTCGCCCCCACTCTGAGACTTGACTTTGAGGCCACCCGCTCAGCCCGCCACGCAGCAGTCAGTCGCGGCACGTGCCTCATGCAGCAGCTCTCGGTCAGTCTGGGGGAGGGAGGAAGGGGGTGTGTGGGATGCGGGAGCAGCAGCAGGAAGGGAGGGAGTGACAGCAAAAAAAGACAAGCTGCGTGGCAAAACCTGAGCACTGTTGCGACTGCGTTTACCATCATTATGTACCGTCCATAGTACTCCGTATACGCAGCTGAATTACGGGGGACCAGGCCTAGGCTGTGGAGTTTTACGAAGTGTGGGTCGGTCAGTTCGGTCGGTCGGCCACTGCAGCCAGTCTCAGTGGACTTAAGCACTGCATGCGCCGAAGATCCGGAGCTCTGGCCCAGCACAGAGGGGGGGGGGGGCGGGCACCCACGAATTATCCCAGGTGGTGGATAGTAGCTGAGGACCTACTGGGTAACCTAGGTAGTTAGAGTCACTCATCCTTCAGGTCCCGAGCTTGCGCTGACGAATGAATCGGCGTCGTTTCTTCAACTGACGTGCCTCCTGTCATCTTCCTCCCGGCCCTCTCCTCCCCGCCATCACCGCCCACCTCTTTACATCATCACCCTCTCCCCACCGCCTGCCCAAAGCTCTTCCTTACTTTCGTCCTCGCCGGCAGCTGCTTGCTTTGTTCAAATCCCCGACGAAGAAACCATCAGTTTCGTTCATCACTCACGATTTGCCTCGGGAGCACACGGCCGATCTGTCACGAAAAAGCAACACGAATCAGAACCTGGAGAGATTCGGGGATATCTATCCTCTTTTGCTACCAACCGCAGTAGAACAGACGTACTTAGCGCCAAGAGTCCTCGTTCTATCAGTCAAACTGTCCAATCGAGATAACCAAGGGCCCAAGAGTCGTGGTGACCAAGAGGCTTGATTTCAAATTCTAATTGTCATCAATCGCCATAGTAATCACCTACAAAAGTCACGTCGTGGTCAGAGCTGTCCGCCCGCCGCGCAAAAGCCTCGGTCTTCCTGATTGCGTCTGCACCCGGGTGTACAGAACAGATCGACGAGAGATCCCAAATTTCCAGAACTCGGCCAATTCCACCAACTCCTGCCCTCTCTCTGCAATTACCACCAGGGATAAACAGCTCTCGACCGAACCGGGTTTCAGGCGCCGCCGAGCGAGCAAAAACGACAAGAGAGCTCGTCTGATACCGCCTTCCCCTCCCCAAATTACCTTGGCAACCCACCGCTCCCAAGAACCAACACCTTGGGTCTTGCAGATTCATTTGGACTAGAGTGGTTATCTTGCACGCACCTCCGCCACAAAATCTCCTCCCCGCATTACCCTTCGTCTGTCTCTGGTGAGTCGTGCTTCATTAAAAACGTACTGCCCACCTGCCCATCGCCCATTGCTTGCTGCATTTGTGTCTCCTCTTTATCTCTGCGGTTATCTTCGCGCGCCTCCACAAGTTGCGTTTCCTCCAGCTTCGTCTCACAAGAGAGGCTGTGCCGTCGAAACGAGGCTGACCTCCGTCTGCTTGCGAAACAGCACTCGCCGAAATTTCTTCCACCCGCTTCATTTAGTAAAATCCTTTCCGCCTGTCGAACCATCACTTGCATCTCGATAGCCACCTGCGAAACATCGACGTCGACGCCGACGTCATCGCCAATTCCCACCCGACAATAACAACTAGTCCCAGGCTCTTGCCTCAGTCCCCCAAAACGGCCGCCTCAAGTGGTCGCCGATCCACCTCCCCCACCCGCTTCCTCTCCATTCTAGTTCGCCTCTTCCATCCTCCATAGGACTGGCATACGACGGCAACAGGATCACCTATCTTTCGAGAGCCCCGGCATTTACGGGCGTTGCGGCGAGAAGGGACGGCGAGCCAGGGATAAGGCGCGGCAAAACCAGAGTTACCACCGCCTCTCTCCCTACTCATACTCACCGACATCATGGGCAATCAAGCCTCCAAAGATGGGGGATCGTCCTCCTCCAAGGGCTCGGGCTCGGCAGGAGCAGCCGGCTCGGAGAATCTGCAGTCCTATCCATCCTTTGGCCGGTCCGACACCCAGAACTCCTCGCGATCCTTCAGATCCCTGCGATCCAAGATCCCAGGAGCTGGCAAGACGGACAGCCCCAGGAACTCGACTATTTTGGCCAACGGCGACGAAAAATCCGACGCTGCCTCGGTAAAATCGGGCAAAAGCGCAAAATCCTCCACGTCACGGGTCAGTCGGAACGAGGGCCTTAGCTCCGCCCTCGCACAGGCTTCGGCCGAGCTTGACACTCCCATCGGGGATGCGCAACCGCCTCCCTCTCCTGTGCAGTCAGGAGGGTTCAAGAATGGCGGGCTCCACGATGTGAGCGCTGCCCAGGCGTCGGGCGAAGTTGATCATGTCTCCGACCAGCCACCTTCAGCTGGCCTCGGCCTCACTACCCACATGCAGCTCCCGGGCAAGTCCATTCTCGTTCGGAGCGACAGCACTATCAACCCGGTCTCCAAGACTCCGTCGACGGGTTCAGGCAAGGATGACTCTGGCGGAAGCGTCGTCATGGACGAGATCAAGGACATCGATCTCGACGACTTCATCAAGCGTCTCTTGGATGCTGGCTACGCCGGCAAGGTGACGAAAAGCGTGTGCCTCAAGAACGCCGAAATTGTGGCCATCTGCTCACGCGCACGGGAGGTCTTTTTGTCCCAGCCCGCACTCCTCGAGCTGGATGCCCCGGTGAAGATCGTGGGCGACGTCCACGGCCAATATACGGATCTGATTCGCATGTTCGAGATGTGCGGCTTCCCACCATCTTCCAACTTCCTTTTCCTAGGCGACTATGTGGACCGCGGGAAAATGTCGCTAGAGACCATTCTGCTTCTGCTGTGTTACAAGCTCAAGTTCCCCGAGAACTTCTTCCTCCTCCGAGGCAACCACGAATGTGCCAATGTCACAAGGGTGTATGGCTTCTATGACGAATGCAAGCGGCGGTGCAACGTCAAGATTTGGAAGACTTTTATCGATTGCTTCAATACGCTCCCCATCGCAGCCATCGTCGCCGGAAAGATCTTCTGCGTTCACGGTGGTCTTTCTCCTGCCCTGGGCCACATGGACGACATCCGCAACATCGCCCGACCGACCGACGTCCCCGACTACGGCCTCCTGAACGACCTTCTGTGGTCGGATCCGGCTGATATGGAGCAAGACTGGGAAGCGAACGAGAGAGGCGTCAGCTACTGCTTCGGCAAAAAGGTCATCGTGGACTTCCTCGCCACGCATGATTTCGACTTGATATGCCGAGCCCACATGGTGGTTGAAGATGGGTACGAGTTCTTTAATGATAGGGTCTTGGTTACGGTGTTTAGCGCTCCGAACGTAAGTATTCTTCTCGCCGATATGGTGAAAGTTTGTCACTGACCGCTTTAGTAGTACTGCGGAGAGTTTGACAACTGGGGAGCCGTCATGTCCGTATCCTCCGAGCTTCTTTGCAGTTTCGAGCTTTTGAAGCCCCTCGACTCGAGCGCTCTAAAGAGCCACATCAAGAAGGGGCGAAACAAACGCCAGAGCATGTTAAACAGTCCTGTAAGTCAACTCCCGGTTCATGCTATCAACTGCTTGTCCTAACGTCAAAATAGCCTGCGAGCGTGCAACCGCAAAGCGTGTAGTCGACATATTTGCGGAGGCGTCAGCCAGACGTGAGGGGCTGCCTACCAAAAGGCCAAATATGATATACAGAGCAAATACACAGATAATAGGCGCAAGTCAGGCACGGCTTCCGAGTCGATCCCACAAAATTTCAAACAGCTATCTCCTTCTCGGCTGGTGGAACTCCCCGGAGGGCAGAGGATGAACAGGGACTGGGACAAGGGCAAAACTTTTGATGTGCGCACGGGGGATACGCAGCCGGCGGGATGAAATCCGACTCGAGCGGAGGGGTTGGGATACCTCTTCTGCTCCAGAATCCGGCAGGCGCTGTTCCGACGTTGTTGATGCCAATGGCCCTTCCACGGAGCCCGGGGGTAGGCGTTGGCTCCGACAAAGGTTGTCCCCGACGGGCAATGCGAACGCTGCCGCGCAAGTGGGCAACCGGGTGCTTTCATATAAATATAGCAGGTGATATTGGCGGAGCGGAATCCATCGGTGCTTTGGGGAACGGGAGGAGACCCTGGATTGCTGTACATTATTAGGATTCGATTTACTTACACACACCTCTTCTCCAACTAGATCGTGCAGAGGTACCTACCTGGCTAATAACACGAGTGTTTTGCTTTGAGCTGTCATGACTTGAATCACTGGTTGCGTAACAGAGTTAACTCGACAGAGTCCATTTATATCGTTTGTAGTCTGCGATGAAGACTTCTGTAGTTCGTCTATGATCCACTATTCGTACAAACATGCGATCATGCGATCGTGTATGGGAAGCTATAGCTAGCTAAATCACTCCCGAGGTTTCCAACCACGTGTAATACGAGTGTCCATCATCTTAGCACAGAGCATCAGTCTCGACACCATTTTCTTCCTCCTAGCGGATGGCATTAACCCTCCGCCTCGTAAGCGTTGGACTTGTGTTTTGGCTGGAATTCAAAGCCTGGATGCGCGGGACCGAGGAACATCTCACTGTAAACATGTTAATATCAATCACCTAGAGGTAGGAGATATGAGTAGCATACCTGATTTTGATCCAGTCTTTGTAGTTGGGGCTGGCTAACAGAGTCTCCAGCTCGTTCCGGCCGCGATACGCAGGTGGACGATCGTTGAGGTTAGGTGGGAGGACTTCCAACAACCCAACGGGAACATAACGATGGCTGAAGCTCAGCCACTCCAGCAGAAAGCGGCGCGTGAAACCCAGGCCAAGCTCGTCCGACCCCCAGGCCTCCAGACCATAGCGCACAAACTTCTCGATATATGTCAGACGCTCAGATGCAGACTTATCGAGGTACTGGCCCTTTTCGATCTCCTCAAAGAGCCAGGGCTTTACAAGCGCACCGCGACCAACCATGACAGTGTCTACCTTGGCCTTGTCGATGTGCTCAAAGTACTCTACGTGCGAGTAGCAATCGCCATTGCCGAGGAACCACATCCTGCCGTCCTTGGTGTTGGGGAGCGTGGATTCATCCGGCTCCTGGATCGTGTCGACCAGCTTGTCCCTCTGGGCGTTGTAAGCCTTGATCATCACGGCGCACTCAGCGATGTAAGTCCAATCCGCCTTCTTCGTGTATCGCTGCTCGCGGCTGCGGCCATGGAGGGTGATGGCAGCGCAACCCGGCGCCCCTAGGCGGTCCCGAAGTTCACGCGAGCCAAAAGCCAGCTTGCCGAGGATCTGAGTTGCCGTGGGGCGATTCTGCTTCACCCCGGTGCGGAGCTTGACTGTGATCGGGATTTCGCCCGAGACGGCATTCATGCCACGGACCATGCGCTCCAGCTTACCCTGAGACTCTAGGAGACCGGAACCGCCTCCAGCTTTGTAAACCATGTCAATCGGGCAGCCACAGTTGAGGTCGATGAGACGGAGGTGGGGAACAAAGCGTTTGAGAATGTCGGCTGACTTCACAACGATCCACGGTGCGTGGCCCGATACTTGGGCTCCGAATCTCAAATCCCGGGCATTGTCGTAGTCCTTCACGATGGTCGGGCTGTTGGGCTCGAACTTGGGCGGCGCGATCTCGGACGCGTGGGCCTTCATCAGCGTCCAGTCCGCCTTGACACCCTGGATCAGAGGTCTACCCATGGCCATTTCCGAGTACGTGAGCTCGGCACCGAGCTCGACGCAAAGACGGCGGAAGGGCAGGTTACCCTGCGTTGTTAATGGAGCTAGGGCGGGAGTCTCTCTGCCAAAATAGAGCCTTCGCTTCTCGGAAGGCTTCAATGGCGGCTCCGTGTATTGTGCTCGGATGTCGGCGTTGTCGCCGATGATTTGTTTGTTGCGGCGGTTGTGGAGCTCCTCTCCGACCTGGGCGTCTTTGTTCAGCCAAGTGATAAACTGCTCGGTTGCCGCGAAGTCGACACGTCGCCGACTCAGGCTTAGCTTGATATCTGCGTCTACAACGTTGAATACATCGTGTCTGTGGTCGTCAGCCTCGACGTTAAGATTGCCGTCCTCTTTGTGGTCAGATTTCTTGTTAACCAAGACCAGTTCCTTGCGTCCATCGTCGTGCTCGATCTCCTTCATGTGGCTCTTGACAAATCGGCACTTCCATCCAGACGGACATTTGCCGTACTTTTCAAAAACGGGACATTTGCCTTCGAACGTCTCAACATCGCTGCGACGGCCATCTTCAAGATACTCGCGGAGGTTGTGAGAGAGAGTGCACCGATCGCCGAACCGGCATTGGCCTGGCGAGAATTCGGAGGAGTAGGCGCGACTGTTACAGAGCTTTACAGCGTCATCGAAATGGCCGTAGCTGCGATGCTTGTTCTGACCCTTGAACTGCTTCTTTCCCTTCCCGTCTCGATTGTTGCCGGCATCCCGGCTTACGCCACCTCCTTCGGCCGCGTCATCGTTAACGGCTGCGTCTGTTCTCGAATCTGAGCTCTTGACTTGGAGAAGGTATCTATGTTTGATTAGCATGAGACGAGAGAATGTGAGGCGTCGTGACAACATACTCAGCTTTGACTGGAGCACAGCCATTGCCGTAACCTCTTGTGTCTCTCTTTGACTCGGCTGCCGCTGGAGATCCTGTAGAGATGGGTTGAGCAGCAGGAGCATCTGCCATTGTAACATCGCTAGAGCGACCTTCAGCCTGGCTGACTGAATCGGATGAGCCTATTTCCTTTTGAAGATCGACCGACATGGACGTTGCAGGCTGCGTATCACGAATGGCAGGAGCGTCGGTATTGGCAACGGCACTAGAGAGGTCCTCGGCCGTGTTGATTTGTTGGGACAGGCCATTTCCAAGCTGAGGCTTGAAGTTGGTTTTCTCGGCAGGATCACTCGTAGTTGCCACTTCCACATGGGAGGTGGTGGTTTCCGCAAAGACGCCAGCAGAAACCTTGGCCTTGGCGATGTCCTTTAAGGGGGACGACTTGTCACCATCGCCGAGGACGTTGTCCTTGACATCAATGTCTAGAACCGGAAGACTCTTGGCTTCGCTGGTAAGGGAAGACGAGTCATCCACCTTAAGACGCTTCGACGCTCGCTCACCAGCGTCATCCTCGCTGGCCCGGACAAGTTGAGGGGCGGGCGTACCGTCCATCTTGCTCTGAAAAGGCCCTATCTTCTCAGGTCGGTTGGAAGTGCGTTCTAGATGAGGGAAGAAGTGGCAGCTGTGATGGGCTGTCCAGGATGATTTGAGGGAAGGTGTGTGCTATAAGTGATGAAGGAACGAGGAAGAAATTTCTTTTCCGAGGTGAAGGATTGTTAGATCGCCTCTGCGTCAACTACCTAGTACCTTATCACTTGCAATGTGAGTGGAAAGAACCGTGAGAAAGAATTCAATGGTAGGAGCATACCATATATCGAGAACAACTGCTCAAAAACGTAGATTTTTTTCAGGGAGGCGGCTGCAGTCTCGCTAACCTCCACTACAAAAAAAGGTAGAAGGTGTGTGTGTGTGTGTGTGTGTGGTGCGGGAAGATGAGGGGCAACTTCCTTGGTAGGTTTGGTAGGAGGTAGGTTGGAGGGGCAATTGATGATGCCCCATTCAGCCCTATATTTTCAGCCTCCCTTCCACCAAAACAAGGACTACTTTTTCACCTCCATACGGATGAAGGTGTGAAACATACCGGGCGCATGGTCCTAATTGAGTAGATTAGATTCTCAACTATTTCTTGACAAAATATGGGACGTTCAATCTGAGTAGCCAACAGCCAATTGTAGTTATAAACTGGTTGCCGTCCACCAGACGCCAAGTGAGAGAATGACCCCCCAAATGCAAGGGCCCGAGCTTAGGTGCCAAATGAGAACATGCATGGGGGTCTGGTCCCCCCTCTGGCATTTCATCGCACGACTCGACAAAGCCGGATGCAATTCCTCAACTATCCCCATACACCAACAAGCACCTGAGACACATTAGTATTCAGGCGCCATCGCCATCGCCATTGTCATCGCCCTGCTTCCGAACATTGCACATCTTACGAACACCTTCAGCCTTCTGCGAGGAGGGCAATGACCATATTCTCGCATTATCATGGCCGACTCGGCCAGGTCTTCCGATAAGCCTCCTCCTCGCTCACCAAGCAGGACAAAAGTTGTCCGCTCCCAAAAAATACAACTCGCCTCGCCGACAGATGCTCGAGCCCCCCCGCTGACCGAAGAGCCGGAGGAGATATCAGAACCCGCCCCGCTACCTAGGAGCCACACACCGGGCCACTTAGCCTCTAAGAGCCAGGACAGGAGGAGGAAGCCGTCGGACCTGACGATACGGCAGCGCTCGCAGTCTGCCTCACAGGCCTCATTCGCGGGCTCCAAGACACCAGCGCCAACGAGCGCCCCTATACCCAAGTCTTCGCAGTCGCTGCAATCGAATGGGAACAACGAGGATGCCAAGGCAACAGACTCTGGAGGGGCTTCGGGCTCGGCTGACGCAAGGGAGAACGGGCGACGGCCGGCCTTGCGATCTACCTCTGCAATAGCTGGGAAACCTTCAATGCCGCCGTCGACCGCTCGCCACCCGAGCAGCACATCGCGACAGCCACGCGGGCAACATATCCCATTTCCACCTTTGCAGGACCCCAAGACCGCCCCCGACGTGCCAGCTGCTCCCTCCTCGGGAATGTATTGGTCGAGGGCCCCGGTGTCGGGAGCCCCGCACACCTCTCTCCGAGCGCATACGACAACACTAGTAGGGTCCAATATCTTCATATTCGGTGGGTGCGACTCGAGAGCCTGCTTCAACGAGCTCTACGTCCTGGACGCGGACGCCTTTTACTGGTCCAACCCGCACGTGGTAGGCGACATACCCGTGCCGTTGCGGGCCATGACTTGCACGGCCGTCGGCAAGAAACTAGTCATATTCGGCGGGGGCGATGGCCCTGCGTACTATAACGACGTCTACGTTCTCGACACTGTCAACTTTCGTTGGAGCCGCCCGCGCATCGTCGGGGACAAGGTACCGTCCAAAAGACGGGCACACACGGCATGCCTCTACAAAAACGGCATCTACGTGTTTGGCGGCGGAGATGGCGTCCGCGCGCTCAACGATATATGGAGGCTGGACGTCGGCGACATTCACAAGATGTCGTGGAAGTTGATATCAGGTCCCTCGGGCTCGGAAAAGTCGCCCACCCCGGGCGGCAAGGAGACGCGGCCCAGGGCACGCGGCTACCACACGGCGAATATGGTTGGCAGCAAGCTCATCATCTTCGGGGGTTCGGACGGCGGGGAGTGCTTCAACGACGTCTGGGTATACGACGTCGATACGCACGTCTGGAAGGCCGTCACCATCCCCGTTGCCTACCGCCGGCTCTCGCACACGGCGACGCTGGTGGGCTCCTACCTCTTCGTGGTGGGCGGGCACGACGGCAACGAGTACTCGAACGACGTGCTGCTGCTGAACCTCGTCACCATGACCTGGGACAGGAGGAAGGTCTACGGCATACCACCCAGCGGGAGGGGATATCATGGGACGGCACTGTACGATAGTCGGTTATTTATGATTGGGGGCTTCGACGGCAGCGAGGTGTTTGGTGATGTCTGGATTCTGGAGCTGGCCGTTCATGCCTACTATTCGCAGATTAGCCATTTCAGTATCGAGGTTTGATTTGCTGGGAGTGCTTCGCGATGGTTGCTCTTAAAATCGGTTGGTTTCGGGCGGAGGAAAAGATCTAGCGTCAATGTCACAAATGCTTCTTTCTTACTCTCGACGACTCAACATATAACGGTTTTATGTACTGTATGTACTCAATCCTGCCTCATTCCGAGGAATTGGATCCAGCCTTCTTATCAGGTCTTCATTGAACGCCTACCCATTCCTTTCAACGCCTTCAATATGCCGCCCCCAGGGCTTTGATCTTTGAGATATTAGTGTACATGAAGATATATGAGTAAGTGCGCGCGCGCTGGTCCACACAATTATGCCTGCGTCTTCTTCTCTGGGGTCTTTTGTTTCCTCGCCGCCATGCGGCGCTCCTCGGCAGCCACCATATCTAGGATGATGTTAGCAATTTGCGTCATGTGTCAGCTTGCCTGGGGAAGCTCACCTTTCCACAGATCCTGGCCTTCGTAATCCTCCTTGTGGATCTTCTTCTCGATCAAGTGCTTGTGCTCCGGGTCATCCGGGTCCAGAACCATGATCGTCTCCCACCGTCCCTCGCCCTTCTTCGCATCGTTCATCTCGAACGCCGCCGTGACGACCAGGATGAGCACCGTCAGGCCCTGCGCATACACTCGGGCTTGCACGAGCTTCTGGGCGCCGGTCAGGTACCGATCGCGGCCGACGATGGCGAGAGCGACACCCATGCTAGCGACCCACGAGGCGAAGACAATGCTGTAGCGATTGGTTTGGCCCCACTGCATGAACCTTTGGTAGTTGCTCTCATTCTGGCGGGCAAACTCGAGGGCTCGCTCTGACTCGTCCTTGTACTTGAACATCGGATCTTTGTCCCTGCCAAAGGCGATGGAGGCGCGGTCGGCGGCGACAATGGCGCCGAAGGTTCCCGTGGAGGTCACGAGGAAGCTGCGGAAGGGGAGGGTGATCTGGCTGAAGGCTGGATAGCGGCGGGACGCGAAGAGCACGCCTCCGAGACCGAGGGCTAGACCCAACGTGCCACCAACGAGGCCGCCTTTGACGGTGACCTTGTAGTGCTCGGCTTCTTCTTCCTTGCTGAGGACCTTCATGATCGCGGTGGCTCGCTCAGTATGCTAATATTGCCTTGTATCTGTATTTTCAATCGGTGCGTTGGTCGCTGTCGGGGGAAGTGTGTGAAGTGTGCGAATTGTGCACGATGATGCGGGTGATGTTCTTTCTCTTATCTGCCCGCCGAGTGATCGACGATGACGTCGGAAAGTGTTTTGAAGGCTGGATGGCTCTTAGATTGAGGCTCGTAGATTTTTAGAATCCAATTGTGCAGGAAATGAACCCCAGGTTTTGGCGCCTCGCAAATCTTATATTCGGAACTGCTCGTACAGCGAGGCAGGTTGCTTACAGACCGGCGATTGAAATCTGCACAGCTGCGACACTGGCACCAGGCAAAAGCGCTCAAAAATATCATGTCATGGATTCGAGACCTCCGGGATGATGTAATTAACTCTGCAGCCGGTTGCTGCCGTGTGGCTAGGAAACCCGAGAAATTTCCGGGCTAGCCCCCTTCCGCTACGCTGCGCTACCAAGCAGGCTGGTGGTGGGTGCTGGGCTGATGTTTTGAGCGTGCGGTTCCTATTTTCGCCGTTTGGTCGCATGTTTGCGTTCAAATGCCGAGTGCCATTCGTTACATAATTCTGGAAATTCGCAGAAGGCTCGGCGACTTCTACCCAAATTTGGAGTTGCAAAATCCCAGGCCCGAGGAGATGCTTCTCCAGTCCGTTCCTCGCCCTCCTTCACTCGGACACAGGCACTCCTACGGAGCGCAGAGTCATGCTCGCAAGCAAGATTCTCTGAGCGTGCCTGACTTGCCGCTGGCTAGGATGCTAGGTTAATGGCACCATCCATTGGCTAGCTTGTTCTCATGCAGCGCAGACGCGTGGTATGCGCGGCCACTTATTCAGCACCCCGGGTTCCTATCAACAGCATGGTCCTAGGAAAAAGGCAGAATTGGGTAAATGGTAAAGCGGTAGCAGTTCAAGCAAATACAAGCAGGACCAACATTTGAGGACCAAAGAGACGCGTGCAAACAAAGATCCCAAAACAGGGTATTTGCCCGTGCTTCTGACTGCGCGTTGGCAATTACTTAGTAAACCAATAACGTGACTGCCTGAGAGTGCTTGCGACTTGCGAATGCCTCGAATATTTGTAAAACATGAAGACGAGATCCCGCCATATGGCCGTTAAACCCCGAAGCAGAATACACACAACTCTGCGAGCAAACATTGGCCACGGGGGTCCAGGAACAAGCCGCTAGGAGACCCGCGATCTACATATAATAAAGATCACTTAAAGAGGCACGAGATTCGAGTCCTTATCACCAAGACAGATACGTACATAGCAAATCGGCACACGCACACCAAGAAGTGACCTCCTGGGGTTCTTCGTCAAACATGCAGATCCAAGCACTACAATACACTAATGGAGCTATCATACTCCCCAAGAGGCAGCCAGAACCCAAGAGGTGGGCCAGGTCCACTGATCGATCTCGCAAATACCTACTTGAGGCAAACATGTGGAAGTCCGCCATATTTTGGCTCCAGAGCCATTGACACGTTCGAGCTTCTAGTCTCAGATTGAACTTGTCTCGACCTCAGGCGAAGGTTGCGTACCCCGTCTATACATCGTATTCGGTCCATCCGGCCACGGGCCAAGGACCCCTTTCCCCGAGAATACAGGACATGGGGTGCATATGGAGCAGCGCTTACGAACTCGTATGTTTGTGGACCGTTCAAGTTCCCAGCTGTAGGAGGGCTCTATTCTCATAACTACAACCGAATGAATAGCCATTCAAGGGGATTTATACGTGCATATGTTCTCAGTAATAGCTTGCTTGTTCAGCAGTAATGCTCCCTCTCTCCTCCAGAAGACTAGCTTGGAATCCAGGCCAAGTTCAGAGTGCAGTTACTAACTGGGGGCTATGAAACTTGTCACCTGCCTGTCAAGGCGGATCATGCCCGCTCTAGAAGGCTTCCACGATCCCTGCTAAAATCAGGGTCCAATCTCTCGTGCCAAATGCCGGAGAAGCAGACTTCGTCGAGATCGCAATTCCGCGTCTGGCATGCCGACAAGATTGACTAATAACCAGTTAATATAAGGACCAGCGAGCCGTCCAAAATAGTCCGAATGTTTACCATCCGATCCGATGGGCAATGGTGCCCGACGTGCCACTTGAACTCTGCCACTGGCATCGGCCAGGTACCGGCTCGTCAGTCAGTTGGTCAAATCATGGTCTCAATTGGTCACTTCAGTGGGTCTGCCTACGATTCACGTCGCTGACACTTTTCTGCTGCTGAGGGATGGCTCCAGTACGAAAACAACAGAGCTCGACACTTGAGCCTCGAGCCTGGATCAACCTAGGCGAAGCGGCGGATCCGCGGAGGGCGAGTCATGGTGTAGCAGAAACACGCCCTGACAAAGCAATGCCACTGCCTGCTCATACTAAGAATGTACGGCTACCTGGTGGCTTCTCGATTGTTTTTCTTTTCTTTTCCTTGGAGTGGCAACTCATACAGCCTGCCAAGGCGGCCCGTCTTGCGACGCTCGTGACACAGAGGTGCTCCAATTGTCCAATAGCTGTAGACCAATAGCTGACAGGGAATCAATCGATGGTCATTGTGTCTGGGAGAAGCACGGCAAATGCCATGTACCAGCGCGATATGCCAGCGCGGTATGCCAGTAATGGATGGGAGACCGCATGGACACGTGCCGGATGGGTCTTACCACCCGGCATGTTGCTTTCGTGTCTCCCCTTCAGATTGCGATGTGCTGTTTGACCTTGTAGCGATGTCTCATCAAAAACTAAGTTTAGACCATGACCGCACCCGGTGAACTGAGAGGACCATCATGCATGCAGTGCTGATGTATCCCCCATGTGTGGAATGCTGATATCAGATTCTAGTTCCGATTACCAACATCGGGTAAAAATGTGGGAGAAGATAGGCGGGTGGTTCCAGAAAAAGGATAGGTATAATTATGAACTTGATCTAGATATTCAACGAGGTGCCTACCTATCTGAGAGAACGTTCTACCAGGATAACCTGGCGACCAGAACATTTTCCGTGTAAATACCTTCCAGAATGCTGTCTGGTAGATATCTACCCCCAGCAGTCATGATTAACACACACCCAAGCGGGCAGCTATGTAAGTCGCGAGGACGACTCCTTCACATGCTTTATTTGTTAGCTTCGCCTGCATGGAATGGTCCAAGATAGGGAATTAGCAGCCAAAATAGCAGCCAAGATAACGCTCATACATCACCCGAATCGTTGTAAGCCCTCAACGGTCGCCCATGCGGGTTGGGGACCTACTAGTTGAGCACCACCCGTACCGTTCATCGAGCGTGGAGAAGATAAGAGCGACCCGCGATAAAGCAGGAAGCGGCCTATTGGCGTCATATCTATCAATTACATGCGGCTGGGATGCAGCGGGAGCATGGAAAATTATGGGCATAGACGACAGTGCCTCTGAGATCGGGCAACACTGGCAGAGATCGCAGGATACGTACATACATGCGTAGTAGCCGTGTGGAACCGACGTTGCATTTCGCTTGCCCGTAGACTGACTCGACATTGGCTCAAGACGCAAGTGCATGATCTTCGTCATCGACGCTTTTGCTAGTTTCGATGTCTTGTGCAGACTTGGAACAAACTTTACAGAACCAACACTTTTGCCTGGGTAGCCAGCAGGTATTACCTTCTTCTTCGCTGGATTGTCAGCTCTCGTCCAATGGCCGAGATCAGTCGGCTGGAGGGACATCCGCCTGTCTACCGAAGAATATGTTGGCAAAGTATGATTCGGCGGCACTCGATCCTCACGTAAGCTGCTACGGAGTACGGAGTAGGGAGACTTTCAACGAGACAAAATGTCAAGATCCACGTAGTCGCCGAAAAGAAACGCTTCACCGCCCTGCGAAACAAACAAAGTCGAACTCATGCTCTAATTACTGCTCTTTGGGGGAACCTCGACAGAGGGTAGGGTCCATCTTATTAGTGGCACCATGGCCTGTGAGAATTTATCCGGCACACGGGAGACGGGCAAGGATCAGGCTTTGTTTGAGTTCTTGCAGCTAGCAAGGATCGGCCAGCGATGCATGGTGCATAGCGGTTTGCGGCGCTTCATCTCGAGGTCTCAAGCCGCTGTCATTCGTCCGCTGTTGCGGGACTGATCCCACCTTGGCACATCCCCTTCACCGCCTGGTGTTCGGCTTGTGGGTGGCGTGTTTCTGCCGCAGGGCAAACAGTCAATACTGGCCAGATTTTTTTAAATTCAATGCCCCAACTCCTGTTTTGCGGTGAGAGGAGAGTGGCATTACAAGGGGCATTGCGGCGGCGGATAGAGACCTACGCTCCCTGCATTCACGACTCGGGGCCGGGGAGCAGCAGCCATGGATCAGGGGATCCGGAAGATTTGTGTCCTTGCGAGAAGGGCAGCCAGGTTGGCCTCAGCGATGATCAACAATCCCTTCCAATGACACGTGAATGAAATGTAAATGACCTCGCTCGGCAACAAAAAAGACGGTGGAGAGAAGCTGGCCGAATACCTCGAAAGCCGCCTTGCCACCGCCAGCAACCACGTCGCCCCCGCGGAATGGGCTTCCGGGCAATATCCTATATGCTTAGCGGCTGTTGGTGCGGCGCGGACATGACCGAATTCCGTTCGCAAGGTATTCACAGTGCTTCAAGTTGCAGGGGCTCTGCCAGTGGCCACCACTCGTGTACTACATGGTATGTAAATGGCTTGGGGTTATGACTCAAGGGTAACGCGGGAGGGCGGCAGCCTCGTCTACCCAGTCATCTCGTTTGCGGTTCATCTGTTGGTACCGTGGTACATCCATCTAGCTGCACATGGCCACAGTCCAGCGAACCGAGTTTCTCGCAGTGCTGCCGTCACCGAGCGTTAATTATTGGATTTCCGCCGTCGAGTGAAGTGCAATACATTCACTGTCTGCCACCCTACAAAGTGCTTTGAGCGGTAGACGATGAGCGACCGCTTCGTCTAGTTCCTGTGCACCAACCCCGAGGCCGACATGCCCGCCTCTTGGTCCCTAGAAGAAGGGTGCAAAGCTCCGGTTTAATACTGGCAACGTCCATGATTGGCATCTCTCAGTGCTGGATCTGGGCACGACTAGGGCCGACCAGGGGTGTCAGCGCTGGAATTAGTTAGTACAGCCAGGCTACTTTAGCTCCAAAGTCAACCACCCCATAACGTAAGGATTTAGGTTCACCCTTCCCCCCCGTCGCATTCCAAGTCCATCAATTGCGCTTGCAATTGAGAATGGGAGCACCAGGACCCCGATCTTATGGAAAGGGGGGGCATTGTTGGGCTGGCTGGCTGGCTGATGATGATGATGCGTGTAAGTGGCCGCGCTGGTATGTGCAAGCAAGCCGGCATGTACCAGGTACAATGTTGCTCTTCCTTCCCAAAGGGGGTGTTGCCGGCGTTTGCCTCCACCAGACCGAGGATCGGGGATCAGTGGCAACCAGGTGTACGGCATGTTATTGCGTCGTTTCGTCCATGCGTTTTGCCAGGTCTGGTCGACTCTTGGTGTTTGTTCTGGTCAGCCATGTCTCCGCGCCTCACGTACCTTAGTCCGGCATCTGGACAGGTATTCAGCAGGCACGGCAGTCTAACCTCGTGGCACTTTTATTAGTGCTTCTTCAGGCATAACTTAACCAATGTACCCCTCGGGTGACGACTGAAAGAGGCAGAAGATGATGAGGCGGTGTGTCCCTGGGGCCAAGAGGAACGACAGCCGCCGTTTTGGTTATTTAGTTCCTACCAACTTCGTCACGGCCTGGGGTATGTTACCTAGGTAGGTATAAGCGTAGGACGTAGGAGGGAAAAGGGAAGGGGAGGGACAGGAAAGAAACGAAAAGATGGGTGTGTGTCGTATTGGGTTGGGAGAGTGTATGGTACAGTACCTTACCTCAGGTATCATACCTTTAATTCCCTACAACCGTGCCGTTTGCTCTTGCCTCATGCTGGGTGAACTAAAAAGTGTATTACACCCAACAACACCCAAACATCAGCCAAGCCAAACAACCTCGACTTCTGTCTGGGTCTGGGGGGGAACCTCGACCGAAGTTGACTCCATCGATCTCCGGGTCCCTTGCCGTGCTCACAAACCTTCCCTCTTACATGCCATGCCATCCTCATCCTCGTCCTCGTCCTCATCCTCACTATTTTCCCGTGGTGGTGTTCTAGCTCCCAGCTTACCGATCATTCCGTGCCCAGCCTGCGAGCAGCGAGTTGAACAGTGTGCCTTGGCCCATGTAACCATCGACATAAATACCTACATACTTACTACCAACTGATCTTATTCACCCACGACGACCGGACGGCCATCAGTAATCATATCCAATCGGTCCACGCTCTCGACAACCGCCGACGACCACATTCGGTACAAGTCCCGAGCACGAACCAGCAGTTTCTACAAGAGTCGCACATAGTCCATGACCTGTCTGCGACGGAGACGCTGAGAGCATATTCCCATTTCTCGTCCGCTAATAAGCCAGTCTGGACGTGCATTTGTCTCAGTTACTGAAAGGTACATTACCAAGAGACGCTGCAGCGCATCTTCCTAGTGGCCTAGTCGCCCCGCCCAGACGCACTGCAGCCATCCACCCACTTACCTACCTATCCATCCAGCCATCCCTCCCCCCCATCCTACAGCTACACCAACCAAGCGCTGCAGTCATCGGCCACGGGCAGGCAAGCAGGCAGGCCAGAGAGTTATTATCGTTTGGGAATTGCTTCGACCATTTTTCTAGAGAAACATCTCGCATCGCCGTCTCGGAATAATAGTCCCTCTTCCCCTTCCTTCCGCAAGCCTCTCCAGACGTTCTGTTGTCCCTCTGCCACCGAGAAATTTCCCTTGACATGAGGAGCGCCTTTCGCTGGTTCTCGCCGACAAGTACCGAGGACCCAGGGGACCCGTCTAGCCGGTCCACCACCACCGCCAGCTGCAAGAGGCGGGCGACCAGTGGAAGCGACAGCGCCAGCGCCGATAATAATTCCTATCGTGCGTCGGTATCTGCTTCTGACAACTTCACTGTCGCCGCTCCATCACCTGAATCTTCGACTTCCGCCTCTCTCACCCCAGTCTCGCCCTCCCCTCAACCGGCGACGCCTACAGACGCTTTCATCCGTCGCGATCCCCATTCTATGACCTGGCCCTCCAAGCCAATCACCATCGCCACCCCGACCAGAGATTCCTCGTCGGCCTCGCCCGCTGCGCCTGCGAAATCCAGCTTCGAAAAGAATCCTTTCGGCATAAACGACGACTCGCTAGACTATTCGCACCACGTCGACATGACCACCGGCCCTTCTCTCGACTCGGCCATGGGCCGCAGCCGACAGGACTCGTTCGTCAGCGCCGGCCCCAAGCCTATCTCAATGAACAACCCGAACCGCGACAATGTCAATCGCCAACGAAGAGAAAGTCTTGCGGGGAGCCTCATGGGCGGCATGAGTTGGGGAGGAATGTCATTTGGAAGTTTCGTCCGCGACGAGTAGGTCAAGCCAATTTTCTTCTCACCCAAATCTCTTATGGAATCGTGCTTTCTGTGTCGACAAGGCAGACGCCGGGAACGTGTTTGCCTCGAGCCCCTCCTTTGTTCATTTGAGCGCGTGCCCCCATGGAGAGACTCGGCTAACCAGATCACAATACAGCGTCGTTATGCATGGTGCCGGGTCGCCTTTCGGGCACCAGCAGTCGCCGTCGTTTCACTCGTCATCTTATCTTCCCAAGCTCGAGGCGAATTTCATGAGGGATTTCACATGTTGCGGCCGCATCCTGCCCAACCTCCACGACCTTCTCCAACACTACGAGGAGGCGCATACCCAGTCCAGTCCCAACACCGCGAGGAACGCTGGACCATTCGCCTCACAGTTTGCTCCCATGGATCGACAACCCTCCAGAGCATCGAACGGCAGACCTTCCCTGAGCACTGCAACCCCCAACGGCCAGCAGGGTACGTCTGGTTCGGGCTCGCAACTTGGTCAACAGGGCCGGCAAGGCTCGAATCTTGCCGTGGGCGGTCTTGGGAGCATGGGGCTGCAAATGGGGCAGCAGCAGTCAATGTCGACGACGGGAAACCAGCAACATGTGCAGATGTCATCACACATGAACGATGAGATGGATACAATGGGTGATATGGAAATGGACGACGCGATGGGCCCGATGGAGATGGACGACAGCCAAAGAACGATGCACCAAACTCGGCAACTCTTTGGCCAGCAGCAGCGGCCGCAACTGCACGTTAATGCATCCGGCCTCACACAGGGACTGCGGACATCGCAGCCGCCGACCCCCGCCGCTGCAAGTTTCGGTCTTCAGCACAATCCCACCGTCTCCTCTGTCAACACACCAACCCTCACGACGCAACAGACTCCGCAGCCACGATCCAACACGTCATATCTTCAGAACGCCCAGATGCCGTCGCTGGATGACATGGATGATGATCTCCCTGGGATGCCCATGGGCGGCAACATGGATCTCAACGGAAACTTTGCTGACCTAGGATTTGGCACCAATGGCGCCGACTCAGCCTTCTGCATCAACGACCCCGGCAAGCATCTTTTCAGCCCTGGTGGTGCGCTCACGAATCAACAACGAGCCATCCAGGCACAGTTAGCCCAGATGGGTTTCGATCCAAGCCAACCCGCCAGCGCGGCCAACAAGGCGCTGATCCAAAAGTTCGGAGCCATGATGATTCCCGAGGAGCACAAGCCGTTCAAGTGCCCCGTCATAGGATGCGAGAAGGCATACAAGAACCAGAATGGCTTGAAGTAAGTTTACACAGCCTTCGCTAGTGCATTCATAGCGGCTAATCATGACTCAACAACAGGTACCACAAGACGCACGGCCATCAAACGCAGCAACTGCACGAAAATGGAGACGGCACGTTCTCAATTGTAAACCCAGAGACAAGTGCCCCGTATCCCGGAACTCTAGGCATGGAGAAGGAAAAGCCGTTCAGCTGCGACATATGTGGCAAACGCTACAAGAACCTGAACGGCCTCAAATATGTATGTTCTTTTTGCCCTCCTCCGGATGCAATTCGAGCGCCTCGCTAACCCACTTTGCAGCACAAAGGTCATTCCGCGCCGTGCAACCCAGATTTCAAGCTGCTTGCTGCCGGCCTTAGCATTCCTGGCGGCTTACCTGGTCTGATGGATAATCAAATGCCAGGGTTGCCAGGCATTGGTGAGGACCAGATGCTATAGGACATGGTCTCTTCGCCTGAACCCAGATATTCACCCATTTCACCGAATCCCGCCGAGCCTAGGCCATGACCACTGCTTGTCAGTTTTTCGAAATCTCGGTGGATTTTCAACAATCCTACTGGCGTTTCTCTTTTTGAGGGGCTCTAGATTAAGGATGCAAGACCTGGCCTCGCCCCTCGATCCCGATACAGAAACTCGAATTGTTCATTTTGTCTGTTTTATACCCTCATAGACCGGCTGAGGTTTTCGAACTTTTTTGGCTCCACGCCTGCCCACCACCCCGAGCGAGAACAGTATTTTCATCTATTGATTCGCCCATACACTCACTCACTTAGACCTAATACAACTTCAATCCTCCCTGATCGTTACCCCGATTGGACAGGAAGAAGATAGATCATGTGGGATTCGCCAGCGGGGAGGCCCTGATGCTTTGGTCCCTCCTCATTTCTTTGTTCATAACTTTTATCAATTACTCCCCCCGGCTTCCAGGAAACTCTGTCCTGGATACGAAGACGAGAGGGAGTTGAGCGTGTGTGCACTGGCTTTGCTTTTAATGTCGTGTACGAATTGGGAGAAGCACAGAAAAGGGGTTAGGGGGTCTCTGTTGCATTTCGGCCATCGGTTGGCTTTTCATGTTGTTCATGCTTTTCTCCTGTCATCAAGCGAAAGATTTCATGGCTGTGTTGGTAACAATGGCGTACAAAGGAAACGGCTCGGAAAAGTAAAAGTTTCTTCAAGTTCAATAGACTGACCATTTCACGATTTCGAACGAGATGGTGGTATTCCCGGTGATGCGTGTGCTTTTCTCACGGTAAAACATGGCGCGCCATGATTGATGTCTTTGGTAACTTGATATACCTGTGCCCTCCAGGCAATGGCTAATATGAGTAATAACGAGTAATCCCAACACCATGCGATGCGCAAGATACAAAAACGACGACCCGGCCGCCCTGAGAGCCTAAGCGCGACATAAAAAAAAAAGCACATGGAATCATCGCCTACATATATAGCTTGTTTCCTGGTCCACGTATCATCGTCCCCGCAGAGGAGCTGCAGAGAGCTCATGCCTGTACTCCTTAGCCTTGGTCCAACCATCCATTCCTATCCCAATGCCGTATCTCGTAACGCGTAGTCCGCATTCATTCTAATTCATCTCCATGCCTTCGTCATCATCAGCGTCACTGTCCAGCATCTGGGTCTGGTTGCTGCTGATGCTCGTCTTCCTTCCTGGCAGGGAGCATCCGTCGCCGAACCGGGAGCCTCCCAACCCGCCCACGTACTCCAGTTCGTCGCCCCCGACGACTCTGCCTTCCATATCGATCTCCTGGGAGAGTTCGACGAGCGCGGTCCGCGGCAGCTGGAGGAAGCCTTGAGTCCGGACGATGCGGCCCCAGTGTGTGAGACAGTATTGGGCGGCGCGCTTGCGCAGCCACTCCTCGTTGGCTTGTCCGGCGCAGTACCAGATGATGCAGGCGTGGTCCACATCGAGCTCTTTGGAGAGCCGGTTCACGCACAACAACCGGAGGTGCGGGATGCCGTAGATGTTCGACATGACCAGGAGGCCTGCGACGTCTGACAGGTCTGTCGTCGCACCGCTCTCGTCGGCCGCTATTCCGTGAATGCTGTCTGTGTAGAGGTAATACAGGAAGGCCTTGACGACGGTATACGGCTCGGGTATGTGCATCTTCTTCGTGTGAAACTCGGCCATCTGGGCATTGTACAGCCGCGCAAAGTGCGGCCACCGTGCCTGGAGGATAAGTTTATGCACGTGGATAGGCGCCGACGTGGGCGCATCTGGAGCCAACCAGTTCTGATCTGTTGGAGCACGGATCAGGCCGGTGCTCATCAAGTCTTGGTCCTCCCAGTCGCCCGCAAGCGCCGTGATGACAAAGTCGGTGCCGCTGCCTGACTCTGGAGGCTGGTTGAACAGCTTGGCTAGGTCGCCTCCCAGTCCTTTCGACGGCTGATCCACCACCCTTGCCGTCGGGCGGGACTCAATCCTTGGCTCCGGCGCGAAATTATTCCCAAGGAAGCCGTACCTGCGGAGATCTATCTCCATGATATCACTAGCGCGGTCAGTTTAGCATGTGGGCGTTCACACGAAATATACAAGACCAACCTCAAATACTCCTCGAACCCGTTAGGTCCGAGGTCTGATGCGGCAGGATCTGTCGGACATCCGAGCAGCCACGCCTTGGTACCATCCTCGTTCATCGTACAGTAATGCCACCGGTAGCCCGACTTGAAAATCTCGCGTCCCTCGGCAAGCTTCTGCCAACGAAGAGTACCGAGATCCAGTGCGGATAGGGAGCATTCCTTGGATGTGATCGTCGCGGCTGGGGTGACAAAGTCAAGGAGGGTGCCGGAGGAGTAGACGTGGAAATGGATCCCAGACCCCTGAGACGGTATGTTTGGCCCTCCCACGAACTTGAGCGAGGAGATGGCCCCCGGAGCCATGGGCGCGTAAGATTTCAGCTGGAAAGAGGGCGGGTTGACCTGCTGTGTGCGAGAGTTGGCGGCGTAGCCGGAAGCGCCGACGACAGGGTTCTGAGAGAGCGTGTAAGGGGGACGAGGCGAGCCGGCAGCTCGGTTATGGCTCGAATGTCGGTCGAACATACCCATGTGTGGTGGTGATTCGAAGGCCGGGCTCCCTTTGAGATCCAGCCACCAGAGGTCACCGATTTTGTCCATGTCCTCGCTCAAACCGCCAAACACCCAGACTCGGTCCCCAGAGATGTAGGCCGAGTGGTCGAAGCGGCCAACAAACCTCCAGGATCTCGACCAAGTGAATGTCTTCAGGTCGAGGTAGCAGATGTCGTCAAGCACATAATTATCGTGGCCAGTGATGCCTCCAACGATGAAGAGCTTGTCTTCGTGCAGAATCGCGGCGTGCCTAGCCCGGCCCTTGGGTACGGGCCCGGAGACCTGAGGCTGGGTCCAGTGCGAAGTTTTGAGATCGAAGATGATGAGGTCGGAGAGGTAAGTCCGGTGCTCGTTTTCGCCGCCGAAGACGAGCAACTTGTCGCCCTGATACAGGGTCGCGGTGTGTCCTGTAGCACGAAGAGTCAGCCCAAGATTCTCGACATGCTAGTGCCATGCCAATGCCGTGTTACCCATTCGAACACCTGGTATATCGCCATAGTTGTCGACCAGACTCCACTGGTGACTGATCAGGTCCAGCTTCAAGACGTGGTTGTATACTTCGTCGGTATACTGGTCGAAGCCTCCGAATGCATATATCTGATTGTTCCCGCAGTACGTGACGGAAGCGTTAACGAGGCACGCTGGCCGCTGGCCGAGGGTCCTCGTGACCTTGGGTCGATAGCCATCGCTCGTTCCCCTGTTCTTCATGGGCGAGTTGGGCATGATGTAAGTATTGTTGCTCGAGGCGGCAGACCCCGGCGTGGGAGTGGCAGTCAGGGATGTCGAGGTGGAAATCGCGTGGGCCGGATGAGCAACAAGGGCAGTATGGCCGCCGAACAGCGACGGGGTAGCGGCGCCAGGAGTCGAAGGCTGGGCCATGGCGAGTCCGAGATGATTACTACCTGATCATTGCATTCGCGGGGGAAAGGTCGAGATCCTTTTGTCGGCAGAGAAGGCTCTGAAAACCCAAACCCCCAAAAGCAATTATGATGGATTAATGATTCTCTCTAGGTAGTCAAGGACAAAGAGAGGGTTCCTGCATTGAGAAACAAAGAACCCTAATTTAGGCGCTCACAATACCCCTGTACGGTGCAGGGGCTTCTGATTAGTTGGTCGAGTAGGGGTTGTGCACGTCGGTACGTACCTTTTTACAGCGTGCACATTGCGCTTCCGGGATTTTCAGGCATCCCGAGCGCAGGGGGGTTGCCGTTGCCCTGCCAGAACATGGTGGGGCAGCAAGTAAATAAAAGACGACCCGTCTGGCTGCCACACCATCACCACCTCTTCTTCTCTTCTTCCCTACAAACTTCTCTCATCCGCTCCCACCCCCCCGCCAGACCTCTTCTTCCCGCTCTCCCTAAGCCATCAAGCTTACAAGCCATACCCAAAAGCCTTTCACAAGAACTCTTCAAGTCCACTAGATCTCATCGCTGCACTCAGCCATTTGATCGCCCCCCCCGACTTCGAACCCCTCTTCGTGACGGCATCTTCGACTTTTCGATCATAATAACGATACAGAAATACTAACCCCATCCAGGAACCTTTAGCTAGAGTCTCTTGGAGCTCGTTCGATAATCGGAGCTCTCATATCTCTTCGACGCATTCGGTTGCACATCGACAGAGGTCCAAATCTTACTTAGTTGATACAAGTACTCATTCTCACAGTCATCATGGCAACTGTGGCATTATCAACCCCTATTAAGTCCCACAAGGGACTTTTCTCCTCCCGTACCGCTGGCGGACGGATGCCTTTGACCCCGTCTCCCCGCCAATACTCGGTGAACCTGAACTCTTCCCCATTCACTCCTGAGCGACAGGCCGGCAACGACGGTTATAAGCCATCCTCCAAGTCCACATACAGCGGAAACTTCACCGCCCACCTGGCCAGGTCAAGCTCCAAGTCTTCGCACCGTGACTCTCCCAAGTCGAACATCGCTCGAGGTGTCTCGACTCCGCGAAAGGCCCTTGAGCTTGGCGTGTCTGATTTCACGCTCACCGGCACCGGAAACACCAAGACCCCCGGAAGCGCCAAGCCAAAGAAGACCACTCTGCGCCAAAAGGCAAACAAGACAACTCTGAACTACGCTGGGGATCGGTTCATCCCAAACCGTGCCAACAGCTCTGGCATTGCCAACGTGGGTTCCGGCAAGCTGGACTTGTCTGACAAGCAACGGCCCAAGACCAGCAGTGGAGAAGCATCTAACGTCCTTTCTTCCGCCACCGACGACGCTATTGCCGCTCTGGAAGGCTTGAACATTGATGATGACGATGAGGCCACCACCTACTCGCGCCCTTCTCCCAACACCGTCGCGTATCAGGACTCCCTCGCTAACGCCTGCGGTGTGAGCCTCAACACACGCATCCTTCAGTTCAAGCCAGCCCCGCCAGAGTCTTCCAAGCCCATCGACCTCAGACAGCAATACAACCGCCCACTGAAGTCGGCCACAAGCGCCTCGGCTCAGTTCCGTCGACGAGTCGCAACTGCCCCAGAGCGTGTCTTGGATGCACCAGGCCTGATCGATGACTATTATCTCAACCTGCTCGACTGGAGCACGAACAACCAGGTCGCAATTGGTCTTGAGCGAAACGTCTACGTCTGGTCTGCCGACGAAGGATCCGTCAGCTGCTTGTTGGAGGCCAGCGCAGATACCTACATCAGCAGTGTCAAGTGGTCCGGTGACGGCGCTTACGTCGGAGTCGGTCTCGGATCTGGTGAGGTGCAGATCTGGGATGTGGCTGAAGGCCAGAAGGTCCGCAGCATGTTCGGCCATGACACCCGCGTTGGCGTCATGGGCTGGAACAAGCATCTTCTGTCGACCGGCGCCCGCAGCGGTCTCGTCTACAACCACGACGTCCGCATCGCCGAGCACAAGGTGGCGGAGTTGGTGTCCCACACCTCGGAAGTGTGCGGCTTGGAATGGAGATCAGACGGTGCGCAGCTCGCTACCGGCGGCAACGACAACCTCGTCTCCATCTGGGATGCGCGCTCTCTGTCGGTCCCGAAGTTCACCAAGACCAACCACAAGGCCGCTGTCAAGGCTCTTGCCTGGTGCCCGTGGAACATGAACCTCCTCGCAACCGGGGGTGGCTCGTATGACCGCCACATCCATTTCTGGAACTCAACTTCCGGGGCTCGCGTCAACAGCATTGATACCGGCTCTCAAGTCACCAGCCTCCGATGGAGCCCCCACTACCGAGAGATTGTCAGCTCCAGCGGGTTCCCCGACAACTCGCTCAGCATCTGGAGCTACCCAACTCTGGTTCGCAATGTGGAAATCCCGGCCCACGAGAGCCGCGTCCTACACACCTGCCTCAGCCCTGACGGCCAGATGCTGGCTACAGCCGGTGAGTAACATATCCCTCGGTGCCTCTTTCCATTTGCATTGACTAATCTTTTTTGCTAGCCGCCGACGAGAGCTTGAAGTTCTGGAAGGTGTTCGAGAAGAAGGCTGGATCCGGTGCCGGTCTCGGCGCAAGTGGTTCGTCCGCGAAAGCAGACATGGTCAAGCAGATGACAATCCGATAAATGACTGATCAAGTCCGGCAAATGTTGGTCCAACAAAGTCAAGCGTAAGTATCACATTTCTAGCATTTGTCGGTTACTGGGGTTCCAGGCGGTCGGAGTCAATTTCAGCAAGGAGTTGGGGGGTTTATCCAGCTGCCCACTCGACGTGGCATGAAAGAGCTTCTCCACGCAGGGACGATTTTGCTTGGTCACGAGTTACGATGAGGAGATATCTGTCTGTTATCATGGTCATGGAAGACTGCATTTGTAATATTCCTAAGGGTGTGTGTGTGGACGGTGCTTGGGTGCTTGGTGCGCCACCGTGTGTTGGGTTTGTAACTTAGTGACAGAACATGAAGTCTAGTGACGGAATGCCAAATCACAATGGAGGAGACATACCATACATACCATGAGTAGCCAAAGTGAACCGAACTCATTAACGTAGTACGCAATTGTGAGCAGTCATAAAGGCATGTTGTGAATCTTTCATTATAACTTAAAGTTAATTCGCAGCCCGCACAAGTGCCGTGGTTGGCCGCGATCCAGCCTTGCCTGCTTATCGGAGACAGGCCTTGCTGACTAAGCCTGGTAGCCGAGCGCGGGCTTTCTATATACGAAATCCACTGATCTAAGGCAACCTTCACCTGCACATACCAAAACGGTCAAACCGCGGTCTCAACAAAACACCGTAAGAGCCCTCAAAGCGGAAAGGAATACAACCAAGAATACCATAGCTACTACAAGACGTCAAGACAAGTGCAATTTTCAAGGTGCGCAGGTCGTTTTGGGCAGGTCAAAGTGGGCTCGGCGGAGGCAGTCACCCGGCGGCAATCAGCATCGTGACAGGCCGGCTGAACATCAAGTCTCTTGTCGTCCAGCACAGGATACCTTTACACACCGCCCGCTGCCTGCGATAAACTTCGCAAGGGAGTATTCGGCTTAGGCAAGGTCGACCGGTCTCGTGGTGGTACCTCCGAACGGAGATTCGTATCGTGATCACCCAGGTTCCGAACCTCATCTACCACCGCCGTCATGTCCAACACCGCTGTGGGCAACGTCTACCAGCAAATCATCGAAGAAGTTATTAACAGCAGCCGCGCTGATTTCGAAGATGGCGGCGTCGACGAGAGCGTCCTTGAGGAACTGCGAAAGGTAAGCAGAGCATTTCCCTAGTGACGCTCCTCTCCTTCCTCCATCCCATCATCTCGCAAGCAGCCGGTGTGTTTCGCAGGGCTATCTCATCAATACTCGATGCGGGAATACTCCAAATACCATGGTCTCGATGGAAAATTCGATGATTTCCCGTCGTGGTTGATTGAAACGTCCGCCAGCGACGGCGGACAATTGCTTCGGAGGCAGAGAGACCATCACTGAGGGGGTGGAGAGCAGCGGGTTAGGGAGGGGGCGACACAGCGCTATTTGGGTCTTTTAAGTCGCAACCCCTGCCGCTGAGAGGTTTCTCAACACCCACCTTCCCCACCATCCGATTGGGTCGCCACCGCCCTTCTCACGTGCCGGGACCGCATCGACGCCAAAACCCGTCTTGCTGTGCTTGCTCTTCTGCCCTGCCTGCTCAAACTACATGATTTATATTGACCCGTTATTGTCGGCTGGCTGGCTAACAGATCTTCGCAGGGATGGCAACTAAAGCTGACGCAGCTCGATGTTGCCAGCTTTCCTTGGGATCCCAAACCGGAGCCGCCGGTGGCCCATCAGGCACCGGCGCAAGCCGTAGCATCCGCCCCCTCGGCCCCCTACTCTCAGGCGCAATTGAGCCCTCATCAGCCTCATTCACAAGGCCTGCCTAATATGACAGGCATGGTTGGTGATTCGTTTCCCAACCCCGCCTTGAAGCAGGAGCCCCTCATCAAACAAGAACCTGGGACAGAGAACCCGCAAGTCCTGGGACAGTATGCGGCTAGTAACCAACACCAAAAGGATCTCGCCGCTCAACGGGCCCAACAGCACCTGCATAGTTTGTACGGTCCGAAGGCGACCAACTCAATCCAGGCGATCCAGGCGACGACCCAAGGGACCGGTGCCCAACCCCCGTTTCCAGCCGCGCATGGGCAGACTCTGCAACAGCAACAGCAGTACCAGCGCAGCATGGCGGCCGCCACGGCAGCCCAGCAGCAGCGTGCCCAGCAGCATCACCAGCCTATACCCAACGCGCAGTCAAGCGTCCGGACAGCCCAGAATGACGGCCCAGGCGATGACTACGATGACTTTGAAGGTGTTCTCATGCAGCATGATGCCGCTGGAAACATGCACGAGCTCGGCCGTGTAGACATCGATCGCATGCTTCACGCGCGGATTGCAGCCAATGCCAAGAGCATGGAAGGTGGTGGCCTGATGCTTCCCCTTAAGGAAGCGACCAAGCACAGGGCCGCCCCATCATCTCGAGGCAAGCGGGCAGAACAAGGCGTTGCACAATATGATGGCTACCTGGACGACGACGAAATCGCTGATGAGGACGCTATCAACTCCGATCTCGACGATCCTGATGATGATCAGGACGACGATGAAGTAGACGACGAAGGTCTCGGTCATATCATGCTTTGCATGTACGACAAGGTCCAGCGAGTGAAGAACAAGTGGTAAGCTTGGCGTATAATCCGGGCATGATGGTATTTACTGACACCATTGCAGGAAGTGCGTTCTCAAGGATGGCGTTCTCACTGTCAACGGCAAGGAATACGTCTTCCATAAAGCTACAGGAGAGTACGAGTGGTAATGCACAGAAGCACCGGACACCGGCCATCGCTCTGCGCCATATATCGGTCGTCCAAAAAGACGACTATCTTAGTTTTGCGCGTTCGCGAGCGGGGACTTGCACAAATTGGCAATAAATGAATATTTGGCTCGGATTCACGAGTAGTTTTATAAAACAGCATCCGCCAATTTGAGGGCACAGCTACTCTCCAGCCCGGGCAGGCCGGTAATCCCCATGGGCAAAGTTTCTCGGACGGGTCTTTAGTTCTGAGCAAGGCACCGCCTTAAGAATCGGAAAGTGAAGTGAATGAAGAAAAGCACCAAAAAAAAAAAGACTTGGGCTTTTCCTACATAGTATTGGAGACAAGGGTTTTGGTCTCCTTACAAAGTGTACCATAGCATTCAGGCAGACAGATAGATGCCACCAAAAGCTGATATTGCATGCCTGCGGTACTCTTCCTACGTGTTGATAGATTTGCGTATGCGTGACATCCCATGTTACACCAGGGGGGAGGATGAAGAAGATGATGAAATGAGGCTTATGCGTTTTCGTGTCTCGTGAATGGTGTAAAACGGGGCCATGATATGGTGTCAGCACCAGGTCTCTGGCTTCTGAAGATCCTCCAATCTTGCACTTTGCAACAATCTGCCTTGCCATAATCTCTATAACCCAGCCACGCTTCACATAGAGTACCTGGTGTTACAACATGAGCCTCCCACACACCACAGAATGTGACCCCCGCCCTCCAAGGACAGCCTCGTATACAAGACACTCAGCATTGACCTCCCCACCACTCCCCGCCGCCGCCGAGAAAAGCGACAGGTTCGGGCGACAAGGAAAGGCCTCATCTCCGAGTGTGCGAAGAACCCCAGTTTTGCGATACGAACAAGAGGTGTTGACAACTCGGCCGGGCACGCACACAGGTGTTCGTCCGTATGACTCGTGAGAATTTGATACGGCAGATTTTTACCAAGGGGCGATTGGAGAGAAACTAAATGATAAAAGGGAGCGACCGCACACGGCTGCGCCGAGGCAACGGTATCACGTTGCATGTTCATGTCGGTCACCAGCAACGAGGGGCGCATCCGATTACATTCGGCAACAAAGGCATTGTTCTATTGCCGTGCCGCGGCGGGCATGCGCATGGCAGGCGCAGCGTGTGTCCTAGGAGCCCGGATGCTTGGGTTTTGTTGCCTTGGGGATGCCTAATAAGCCCGCCGGCGATATCACAATTCTCAAGGCTGGGGGGGTTTGGCTTTGCTCTCTCATCAGAAACATGTTTCTTGTCCGGTTTTTTTTTTTGTTTGTTCGAATATAGTGTCCATCATTGCGCATAAGCTGGTAAACGGACACACACCTACCACTATCAGGGGGCCTTGCGAGTCGAGTTCATCCATCGAATCCGGAGGCCTGGCATGCTTAGGATCTCTCACTTGCAGCGTCGCTTAGTCGCAAGTTAAAAAAGAATTATGGGCCGGGGACGGATCCTGCTCGAGAGACTCTCTGGCGAACCTCAGCTCGTGAAGTAGCCAAGTGGGGAAGGGGGGGTCAGCGGGCTGGGTTTTGCGAGCTGCTCGTCGTTCGGACTGGCTGGATCCCAGCGCTGACCCGACAGTCTGGCTCTGTTATTTACCAGGGGAGGGCAGAAGTGTGGGTGCGTGGTGTGTGTGTGTGCGTTGGGGACATGCGTCTTTGTTCGGAGATTTTGCGTTGCCTTCGCCCCTCTCTTTTCGGACAAGGACGCTGGATGAGGAAACACGGCAAGCAACGAGCTGGGTGGAATTTTAAATGAAGCGGATGTGTGTGGCATTGCCTGAAAGAGGTGTGCGAGAGGGTGACCACCGCCTTGGAAAAACGTGTTAGTTCTGACCACCCTTTTCCCGTAGGAGTTGGTGTCACCACGCCCCCGTGTGGTGTGCTGGGCGGCCGAGCTGGGGGGGGGTTTCGACACACTAACGAATGTGGCATACGAGTATAGAGTCCAGGGGATCTTTAGAGTTCACCACATGAGGTCAAAGAGCCGGTTCGCGGGAACAATTGGCTGATGAACGAATGCGCGAGACAAGTCATTTCTCACTTAAACCACCCTTCCTAACGCGTTGGGGGGAGATGAGAAGTTACACAATCCCCCTGCCCACATTATGATCGTCACAAGAAGGCTCCAAGTGACAAGACGCCACTGTTTATACGTCACGTGTTCGAGGATAACTACCAGCCATATGGTCGCTCATCGTACGACTTGTGGGCATATGGTGCTCCGGATGTAACTTCAATCTCTTCATCATGGAGGCTGGAGAGATGTTCCCAGAGTGGGGGTCTACGAAGACCCCCTCAGGTAAATGTGGTTGCCATTTGCGAATGGTTGATGTCTTCGTAAGTAGGCTGACTAGGTATAATGTCCCAGCCTTGTCATGTCGCTTATTTTTGGCTGCGCTGTCAGTGTCCAGTTCTGCAACGGTTTTAATAGCCTAGTGGTCTCGACTGCCAATTCTTGGAGAGATGAGGAGGTTCAAAAGGAAAAGGCTATCATTCGTAGGATACTAAAATCAGTAACTCGGCATTAACTGGAAGTTGATGCCCATGCGAGAACCACATCCAGAGTGCGTGTAGAGAGTACCCCTACTTTGCACTGCAGACAAGGCCGAGAGCAGGCATGGCAGCCAAGTGCATGCCGGGGGGTGATTAGCTGCCAACAGCCGCGAGAATGCGTGGGGGTATCTGCCAACGCTGAAGATATTGTAGATATGTATGCAGCATATTGGCGATCCGGCCGGTGGTCTGATAAACAGACATGGTTCACAATCAGGGACGTCCTCCTTTGAGCTCATCAGCATATTCTTGAGGGTCCAAGAATACCAAGCCTGTCGGCGTTGGGACACTGGAAGAAGCCATGCAAGCCATCCTGAGGGCTGAGTCTTGGACCAGCAGTTTATTCATCAGCAGTGGCGTTCACTTCCCGCATCGTCAAAGTACCGCGCCTGCTACATAAGCCCGCAGGCTCGTGGGGCGGGCCGTTGACGACGATGGCACCCTTTTGTATGACTCAGAAACCTCGGCCTGTGATGCTGCCTCTGGATTATTTCGTTAAACTCTACGGGTAAATGTAGATCGCCGTGCGTCTCCATCTTCATCACGCACTAAGTGCGACCAAGATGTAGTCGGCATATGTGACCTCGTACCGGTTGTGAAGCCTTGACAGTCTGCTTGGAAGTGAGGACTGATGCGCCTATTGCCTAACCTACCATGACGACTGGAAAAATGCTGTGGCACATGTGTCATTTGACTACAGGGACGAGTCATACCCGCACTTGCATACAAGACAGGAAAGCACGTCCCTGAGTCACTGATAACGATTCAGCGCAGGAGACGACTAGGAAGAGGACATGTCTGAGGAAAATGAAGGCTGCATGTGCCGATCTTAGACGGCGTTGGCTTCCCACGGCCGGCGTATGGGCACCGCTCCGCGATCTCGTCGATCCTGATGCAAAAGCTGTGTGGGCCAAAGACGGAGACAGCGGTAATGGCGGCGACGATGCCGGTCGCTTACTTAGTACTTGCACGAAGCAGCATGTTGACTCTATTGACTCGTGTATATCGTGCCTCGAAATGCTGCAAAGGGGAACGCAGAATTGGTTGAGGTGAGAGTCAGAAAACGCCCGCCACTTCTGATGCTTCGGATGCATACGCGATGTAAGTTTGTAGGGTGACGTTGATGTTCCAGCTGTTGGTGTAATCCCGACTTATTCCCCAATCACACACGAATCCACGTCCGTACATGCACCACATTGGTCCACGTTGGGTTACCGTTGACATGGCCTGGGATTCGGCTCACCGCAAGATCGCCCTGGCGCACGTTCTGGTGCACTTGCTGGCGCAGCGCCATTCGCGGCTGGGACGACGACGACGACAACGGGCTGGGCAGGGCATGACGAGATAACCGGCAAAGCGCTGCATGCTACCGGGCAGGCATCTCTGGTCGAATAACTCGATTCCTGCGGACACAAGGCACCTGCTGACCTGATGCAGGGAGGCAATTCGACCTACCTATCCCGATCCAAGATTCCAGGCGTCCTCCTCCACTAGCTCGCCCGCTGGTAAGCCTAAAACAATTTGGGTCAATGTTGTTGGCGCATTTGCAATTTTGTGCTGGAACCGAACCAGATTGTCGGGTCTGGTGGCAGGGTTCAGGGGTCATACCGTTACATCGTCACAAAATCCACAGTGGACACGGTCTGCCAATAGCTCATTTTAGCCGGCCTTCAGGATCGCACATCAGTGTGCTTCAAGCTGTCCTGGTGTATGCACACGGTGCCAGAAGAGGATAGCAGACTTTTAAGTTACCTGGGCAAGTCCAATCAGGTTTCGTCGACCGAGACACGCTACCCATCCTGCCGGCCAAATATAGCCATTCCCATATCGAGAGTAGGTTTCGCTTCCACCTGGGTGCGCTGCGTTTTGTCTCTGTGTCTGTTGCCGAGCCTCGCAAAGAAGCAAGCTATTGCCGCCAGGTTGCCCATGCACAGAGTCTCCCTTGGTCCCCCGTCACATTAGAAGGAGGGGCGTGGTGGCCCGACAATTGGAGTAAACGCAAGGAGCCGTTGCTCTGTTGTCGAAGAGTCCCCCTGGTTCGCCTTCGGATCTTGCCTTGCACGTATTTACCGTAAAGTCTCTCTCATGTTCAGCCAGAGCTCAGCTGGCCGTCGAGTGACGGCTGACTTTCTCAGGGATTGCTTCGTCGTACAAGTTTAACGCTGTGCTACCGCAATCCAGGGTATTCTGTCGCCTCGCCCATCTTAGCAACCCACTGCGACAGATACCGAATAGGATGGGAAGGGTGAGTGCCACTTCATGCGCTGTGCTAGGCTGCATTGGCCGATGCAAGATGCAACCTGCAAGTAAGTCCGTATTGTGACGATGTACAGCTGTGGATGATCCTCGCCCCGTCACATTTTCCACCCGTCTTCGATCTGTGATGGGTTTGAATTACGCAGTATGTATTCGGCTGCTGAGAAACATCCCTAGATTGTTTCATGTCGTCCGACAGCCTCATGAAATAGACTTCGCACCCCAGCTGACAGTTATTGCTGGCGCTGCTTACTGCCGATGACACGACAAACATAACGCCTTTCACTGGTGGAAGGATACGGCGGAGATGAGAATGGGGTCCTCCACAGGGTTGGGTGTGTTGGTAACCTTGTTGTGTCATGGATCCAGTAGCAGGGGATTGATGATGGCTCGAATTATCGCCGATCTGTGGTGCTCTATTCTCTGTGTCACTTGTGCAAAATGGGGGCAAGGCGTGATGCCTGAGGACAACAGACAGGACTAGCTTCGTCCCTCCTCGACACACAACCTCCCCCGCGCCCGTGTCTTTGACCATGAGGAGTTCGGGTTGTCGGACTATGGCCCAGGAATCTGCCAAAGAGGCGGTTGGCCTGTCATCGGAGGTCAGGAGGAAGCCACGTCGATTCCTAGTCTCGCCTCAGCCGTCATGTGGGCAGGAAATAATCCAGGTACGTACATGTGTTGCTGGATGCCCGTGTCAGCCAGCTACCAGGCATAGACGGCCCTCCGCCTCCTTGGTACCTCGACTTGGTTGGGGCAAGATAGAACAGATCGCGAAACTGTCCCACGGCATGTTGCACCGCATAGTCGATGCCGGGGCCGAGGCTAGACCTTCGCCAGGCATACCGTGTGTACTTTGATGCCTTGCTCTCGTCCTTTTGGCGGATCAGCGTAATCACTCCATGACCATATCAGCCTCGAACAATGCGCAGCGCGGGAAGCCCTGGGACGTGCTGGCCGCGATTCGGGTGTGTTGGTTCCAGCAGTCTGGGTAGCTGCGACGTCACCCCCTTCTATCGACTACCACCACCCCTGTTCCATGCCCCCGGCGCACAGCCAATGGCGGGAGGATCGTGGCGGCGTTGGGCGTTTTTGGTGTCTGCACCACCTCATCTTCCTGTCATGTCATGACACCGCATTCGGCGTGTGCCAGTTGGTGTTTTCGTGGTGTAGAGGACCCCATGCGAAGGCGAAGCCAGGGTTGCGCGAAGGCGAGCAGACCGCTGCATGGCAATCTCCTGACCATGTCAACACCATCCCCCCCGCCATCCGCACTGTTTCACAACCCAATGGGCAGGGAGCTTATGGAGTAGTCTCGGTTCGCTTCTTGGCCCGGGTTTGCGGATCGGGGCCGGTGGATGCTGGACATGTCCGGGAACCCAGCGAAGATAGCTGGCTCGATGCCAAGTCTGAGCTGACCGATGTGTTGGTTGATGTCGAACTCTAAATGGGCGAACCGAGACAGCCATAGACACGAACGCTTGGGAAGCGAAAATGCAAATATTGGTTTGGGCTCGAAGAAAGGCTGGGATCAGGGTTCGGAAGGTGTGGACTGTAGTCTACCTACGACAGTCGTGTAGGGAGTGTACAACGACGGGAAGCGGGGGATGGGCACAGACGACGGGGTTTGCTTCCCTCAACGGGGGGCGGCGTGGGGCTTTTGGGGCATGGAGGATATGTGATGAGGACAAGGTGGAGGTGTAGGAAGAGGAGGAGAGAGGCGGAGGCATTTCTTTGGGTTGAATGAATCGCGAGGCTGGGGAGGGGAACCATTGGGCGCTTCACGAGCCCGGTTCCAGGTCTGTAGGGGTTTCCTCAATATGAGGTATGGACCGGTCAGTAGCGTTTCTGGCGACATTGAAGCGACTCGGGAGCGGCGAACCTCTGCTCTGGGTTGGGAAGCCGGGCTGCCTACCTACCTAGGTTTGGAGGATGGGGGGGGAGGCATGGGGGGGGGGGGGGGGGGGGTAATTAGCGGAATGTTTGTTTCACTGCCGCAGCGGTTCGGGGGATGGATTGATGGGCTCAATGGGCGGGCACACGGTGTTTGGCGGAGCACTGCAGTGTTCTGAAGGGTTTAAGGTACCTTACCTAGTATTAAGAGGTAATTAAGTGGGCTAGTTACATAACTACCTACTACATAGTAGGCAGCCCGCTACCTAGGGAAGTAGTTGAGGCAATGTCAACTAGCTACCTAACTACCTTACGGATTGCATGTTGACTAGAGGTACTTACAGGCCACAGGTCGCTACATACACCAGGCAATGAGAGGTGGGGTGGGGCTCTTCTGGGTGGGCTGCCACAACAACTTTACTCGGAACGGCAACTAACACACCAACCATCGGGTGGGTACTGAACACGACTGGCTGCCATGGCCGGCTGTGCTCCACTGGCCGTCCCTTTGCGCTGGTATACTGGGATGGGAGGGGCTATAGCGGGAGCCGTGCTAATCCTTCAGCGGCGGACTATGGCAATTAACCCAACTTGACCAACTAACTTACCTGCGTACCTAGTCTACGTACCTACTTCTTCGCAGTAATCTGTACGTACCAAGACATTTACCGATTTACAGTGGACGCCCTCAACGGCCCCTCCCCTCCCCTGCCCTGCTCTGCCCACACACACACACACACACACACATCATTCCGTAGGGTGGCCCACCTAGGTAGGTACATACATACATACACCCTCCGACGCCACCATTTCAGGTGCCATGGGGTGGGAGACGGCGGGAACAAGCCAACGAGAGGAGCCGATAGAGACGACCAGAGGAAAGGGGGATGGGGTCATGGAGAGGGCGTGGGCAGATAAATAAACAACTGGGAACCCCAGGAAGCCTGCACACCTTGTTCTGCGAGAGAGAGGAAGAAAAAATCTGTACGGACTACAAGGCCCTAGCAAGAGGAAGACGAATAAGAAGCAGAAAAGGGAAAGGGAAGCCCGACGTCAGCACCGTGACAGCAGGGGCCGAGAATCCAACCACAGGCCAAACCTAGGCCCGAGCCTGGAAAAGAAGACTTCGAACCCACTCCTCCCTCCCTTCCCATCCCCTCTCAATCCAGGTACACGCTACGAAAAAAAAAAAACCCCCCCCCAACTACCTTAGACTAGGGATTGCCCGCTGCAGTCAGTCAGTGCCTTGCCTTACCTTGCCTTTACCTTACCTTTACATTTGCGGTCTTACCGACCTACCTACATCCTTACATCTTCTACTTAACGTTGGGAAAATCCCCCGATGGACCAAGGGCCTTCCCGTTTCGACATCCTCCATTCGACTACGCTGGACCTCCTCGCTGGACCTTCTTCGGCCATTGCTTGACCGCCCGGTTCTTTTGGTTACCTATCACTTTTCCCGTACGCATATCACTTACGACGACGACGTAGGCCGAGCAACCCTACCTTGATTTACCAGACAGACAGACCGGACCCTCGTCCCGTACGACCTGGCATTTGTGTGACCCAGATTTTTGGCGCCTCGGGACCGGCCTTGCACCAAGAGAAACAGACGATCCCGTTGGGTTTCCACGCATAATATGTACGTTGTCTGGAAATTTCCCTCTCTTTCTTCGTCGTTCCCATGACTAGCTTCGAGTACCTTCCCTTGGATGTGCCTCTCTTGTACCGTACACATATATGGTATGCGCACCACAGTCAACTGCTACTTTGCTTGCCTCACTGCTCTGCTTGCCTGCTGCTGTCGCCGCTGCAATGCAGGTACATGCTGGCCCGGCAGGGCCCTTACCCAGCCAGCCAGCCAGCCAGCAAGCCAGGTCTGGGGCAACGGCCAACACCACTCTCGAGACCGGTGACAGAGGAGGCGCCCTGCGGGGCTCTCGCGTCCTAGGGCCACATCAGACTTTCTGCCGAGCTGCTGTACCGTGAAGTGTTGTGTTGTGCCATATCCTTCATGTACTAAGAAGGCATATGTTTGCGTGTGGTGGTGGTGCATATGGTCTGTGTGAGAGGACGGGCGGCGCCATACACACACACACACACACACACACACACACACACATGCACACACAGCAAAGCACAGCACCGCGCAGAGAGCACCCGTTCATTGATTGATTCATTCTTTGGATACAAGACTCGAAGTTACCCCTTGCCTTCCGTCCATGCAAGCCATGCCTGCACGCTCTCTTTCTTCTTCCTTTCTCACTCACTCGCTCTCTCTCTCTTCTCATCCGTCATGTTTCCCCAAAAAGCTACTTATTGCATGTGTTTTTGAATATTTCACCTGCCTAGCATCTTGCACATGAGATAAACGAACCCCCCCCTTCCCTTCCCCTTCCCCGCCTACCCCATAAAAAAGTTCTCGACGTCGTTCCATGCGAAGGTCTCATCGAGGGGGCTCCCGACTGCATCTTCAATTGGATCTATTTCGTCTCCCACACAAAATTCCCACCGTTCCAAATTCTTGCCGGCGCGGATCTCCCCTTCTTTGGCTTTGCTCTTCTTCAACTACCGCCTTGCAATACTATTGTTCTGGTCCTCGACGACTAATTCTTAACAGTGCTCGCTGTTGGCTTCGTCTCAGTTGCCTTTGGACGACACACCGAGAAAACCTGCATAAACTTACTTCAGCACACCGGGGACGATCACAGGCCAAAATCTTGGTCTTTCGAGTCGCGGTGGCGACATCTATGCCCCCTGCCAGGCGCTCTCATCTTGACAACTGAGCAGCCGACAGATAGGCTTCCCGCAGCATCAGCCCTCCTAGTCTTGTCGGAATACCAGCCGTCTCTCTCATGGTAGTCATGTCTCAGAACGGGTATGTCTTGTGCCGCATATTGAACCCTCCTAGCCAACTTCGAGCACTGCCTGCCTGTGAAAAGTCACTAACATGCCGTCTGGAAAGTGGGACCCCTGAAACCGTCCTACCAGATTACTGGGAAAATACTCGACTCTACTCGGGCTTTCAAAGAGGCAAATATCTGCTCCCTTGCGATGAGGTCGGTATTCCCGGATCCATGCGGCAGCGTCAATTTTGCTAATCATGAGCGCATTCTAGGAGGAGAAAGATAGACTGGATATGTTTCACAAGCTCTTCTGGGTAGCTCGTCGCGAGAGGCATCATGACGTTCCTATCCCTGAACGGGCCAAGATACTTGACGTCGGGACAGGCACTGGTATTTGGGCCATTGATGTTGCCGAGTGAGTTAGATCATGTAATATCTCACTGCCTGAGCTGAGGACCTAACCATCACCTCGCAGAGCCAACCCGACAGCCCAGGTCATGGGGGTTGATATTTCGTGGATTCAACCGCCAACGTGAGCGCACAAATCATTCGTAGCGTAATGCTTATTTTCTCTTGGCCTGCAACTAACTCATTCCAGGATTCCATCCAACGTCTCGTTTCATCGAGCAGATGTGGAACTGCCGTGGCCATCCCACTTTGCCCCGGATCTCGATGTAGTCCACATACGAACGCTCGGTGGTGCAATCCGACAATGGAATGCGATTTATACTCAGGCTTTCAGGTTCGCTAACCCTTTTCCCTTACGCCGATTGGCAGGCAACTCACTAATGTAATCGCCAGTCACCTCAAACCCGGAGGCTACCTAGAACATGTAGAGATCGAGTTCGTTCCTCGATGCGACGACAACACTCTACCGCCCGACTCGCCATTACATGCATGGAGCAGAGACCTTCACCATGCCTTTTATGTACACAACCAACGGCTGGATATCGACCCCCTAACGACAGACCACCTGCGGCATGTAGGTTTTACAGATGTTAAGCAAACCGTGATCAAGCTGCCGCTGAACCCGTGGCCAACCGACAAGCTGGAGCGAGAGACTGGCCGCTGGTTTAACCTCAGCATGACCCACGGTTTTCAGGCTATTAGCTTGGCGGCGCTCACGAGGGTGGAGCGGTGGCCGAAGCAGCAAGTCGACAAGCTCGTGGACGAGTTGAAGAAGGAGATCTGCAAGCTCCCAGTCCACGCCTATTGTAAACTGTAAGTCTAGCCCTGCAGATTCCCGTCAATTGCCTGCAGACTAGTGGCGTGGGTATTGATTCTCGAGTACAGGTATGTCTGGACGGCAAAGAAGCCTGGCCAATGATCAGGAAATGGTCCAATTTGCCGATGGGGGGCTCCAACCATCTGCGATGCCCTGAAAGGGCCACCAGGGACGGCGGCCCCCCCCTAGCAAATCTCGCGTCCATCCCGTCTGCCGTTACCCTCCCGTCGCGAGCCATTCTGGCAATTACAGCAAAGTCCCGAAATGGAACCAACGGCGAGGCATCTGAATACCGCCCAAAACGGACGCTACCTAATTGGACTGCCATGGCGAAACCTGTCCGGTGTACACCACCTTTTGTCTCGGCTCCCTAAGTGCTGCTGCATCTCTCAGAAACTTCTTATGCTAAGGCAGCGATGAAGCGGAAAACACCCTCGGCCCTTGTTATGTGGCCGGAGAGAAGCATGCGACAATGTCTTACCTGTCTGGATGCAGCAAACAGGCCAATTGTTTTGGTTGGAAGGGCCCTGTCGTGGATCATCCCCCATTCGACGAGCCTTCGTTATCTGTTCTGGATTGTTTTTTTGTTGTTTTCTCGGCATGCAATTTGGGATCTGATCGAATTTACTCGTCGCGGCGCGCAATATGGGCCCGAAAACTTGACCTGGGATCAGCCGCTGACCCGCAGGTGGCAGGCCCTGGCCCCCCCTCCTCTGACCGCCTCCGACCACAATGTAACACGATCTTCGCCCAATAGCTTCGACCACTGCCATATGCGACCTGTGTCGTGGGCCTAGGATTAATCATAGGTGGCCTCCCCCAATTGGGGGATCTTGCCACTCGCTCAGTGCAGCGCTGCTATGGGAGGCGTTGCATTCGGTACGCCTCTTTCGGTTCTGGTGTATGCGGCTCCTCCGAAGAAAATGGCCACGGGCAGTGGACGGCCTCATCGAAGTTCAGTGGCTGAACAGTCGCATCCGCCTTCGCCGGTGGACTGCCTCGAAATCTCGTTGTATAACGTTTCGTGTCGCGAAACGTTGGGCGAGATGCTGCTCACATTTTTCTCGGAGGGATGTACCTCTGGGATTGGATCGAGGGCGAAACGAGTGGTCCCTTCGGTGGTACACGGTTTTGCTTTCTCCCGTCCCTCTTCCATGGACTAGACAGGGTTGGCTTGGCGTTTGTTATTACCATGCATGCATATGAGATGGCGAGGTGGTGTGGCTAGGACAGCGTAACACACAGGTCGACTCCAGGGTGGGGACGAGATTCTGAATTTGGACCTGCAAATGTGCTTGCTAATGACGTTGTGGAGATGATATGGTTGAGAAATGTGGCCGCTATTTGTTTTTCGTACAAACCATTCTGGTTTTTATTATGTACATAGAACCGAGCTTTGGGATAGTGACCCGATCTTGCGGCCACTTTAGCCTCCTTCTAGCAGAAATGATAACTACGACAACAAACAACTTTTGTTTTCCCAGATTTCATCATCCATGAGAACCAACAGCAGTGCCTAACGATGGCTCGGCAAATCATCAATCTATTCCTAGGCCCGAATCGCCATATCAACCCTTTCCCAGCGGCGAGCGGAGGCAAATGGTCGGCGAGAATGGAAAGTCTTGCGCGTTGTGCAGGACGATGGGAGGGGTGTGTCGAGAAGTAGAATTCTCCTTCCCGGCTCAGGGTTTTTGCCTTTCTATCCACATCACCACGCATGAATGCAGCCGGCGCCCTCCTTTCCCATGGGCAATCTTTAATATCTTGTTGCGTATAGCTGTGGAGGGGGGGGGCTTCGTGAGCGGCCAGATACACTGCGCCTGGCTGTATCAGCACTTGGGCCTCCGTCGTGGTCCCTCTCTCTATCTGCCTCTCGCGATGCGCGAGGTCATGAGGACATATCGCGCGGTCATCTCGGCCACGACCCGGACTCTGCCAGCCCACCGCTCTTCTCAGCCCAGATCTGCTGCATGAGACTACCTCCCCTAGCGACCGCACCACAGCATAAAACCAAAGCACCCCAGCCCTCCACACCACCACCTCGAGCCCCCCGTCCAACCAGGAGGCCGCGACTCCGCTCCCGAGCACTTGGAACCGGTCGTCAGTGGCCTGGCGGAGCAGCAGCGAGCTTCGGGCATGGACTATCTGGCTGCAGTCCAGCTGGCCTGCAGGCAGAAGTGGAAGAAAGGGGACGGGCTAGCCCCCAGGCGACGAGGAAAGAAGTTGAACCGGGCGAGGACCACGGCGCGCCCGCCCCCCTTTTCCTTTTCCCTGCTTCTTTTCCTGTTTCCACCCCCCGCGCAGTGCTCTAGTCTATCTTGATCTGCGGCCGAGGAGGCGAGGCCACCCACAGTGCCTGCGACGCTAGGATGCGATTCGCCCCTGAGGCAAGCTATGCAGGCTGCGTGGCCGGTGGCTTACGGCGAGGAGGAGTGAGGGACGATGGGGAACCAACGTCAAGTTGCACTGGACAGAAATTCCCGTAGCCGGAGGGCGGTGATCTATCCGTCGAGCATCAGAAAAGGTCGGAGATTGGACTCTTCTGCGTGCGTTGTCTGGGAGTGTTCTGCTCGCACCTCCCTCCCCTCCACACAGCCCGCACATGACCCTTGGCTGAGTGTGGTCTGCATGGAATCGCCGAGTGTTCTATTCCGTATCTCCGGCTGGCAGATGGAAGATGGGCTTGTTAGCTGCACCTTTCCCAAGGCTGCAGAAAGGGAGCTGCAGGCTATTTTGCCCACCTTGGGCAGCAGGGGCGATGAGGTTACATGAGAAGACTCGGGAGGGGTGCGGCAAGGAACGTTGGTCAATCGTATTTTTGATTACCTGCAGAACAGGATCAGCAGCACCGAAAAATGCTGCTTGCTAGTGATGTACAGAGTCTACAAAGGAGAAACACAAGGGGAAGATTTGCCTTGCTCGTCCGTCCTACCCCCAGGCACCACTCACGGCCCAGACGCCAGAGAAACTAGACTCCGAGCGTAGGCTCGGGGCTTCAATCTCGGCCGACTTGGGCACAGCCGGGGGCCGCATTTGTCTCTTCCCGTCTTTCGTAGCATCCCACATGGCCATTACCTTCTATCCCAGTTTTGCCTCCCCGATGCAGTAGAGCCAAGGAAATCTCAAAATCCCCCGTACGCTGGTCGTTGCGGCCTTGGCGGGCGTGCTATTTAGTGGTGAGCGGCATCCGTCTCGCCGTGGTAGCCGATGATCTTGAACCGGCCGATCATCTCGCCTACGGTGAAGAAGCCCAGGCACTCGGCGAGGATAACGCCGCCCGCGACAGCGGTGGCCGTGTTGATGTTTCGGATCTGCTGAAGGACTGCCGAGGGCTGGGCGGCGGCGGTGGATGCCGCGGACGATGCCGTCTTGGACGCGGTGTTGAAGAACAAGCTGGGGTGACGGACGATTTGCAATGCGTTCTGGAAGTACGACTGGAAGGTGGCAACAGGCCTGCAATTATCACGTTAGCATCGCTCGGTGGCCGCTCGTCAGGGGAATAAACGTACGGGGGAGACATAGATTGGCCACGGAACACAATCTTGGACAGCTCAAGGCCGACCCGAGAGTAGTAGATCACCCATGGAACTTGTCCTGGACCAAATCGTCAGCAATTGATACCTCACAATGGCATGGGGGACAGAAGACATACTCTCCACGAAGCCAACAAGCCGTCCAGTCCGTCCGCCGACTCTTCCAAGTGCACTCCCAACCCCCTTTGCGGCACCAGCGATCGCCGGGCCAGCAGCGCTCGTGACTCGGCTCAGACCCTGTACAGCCTTCGCCTGGTACTCGCTCGCAGTCGAGGTGGCCTTGGCGGAAGCATCCTTGGCCGTCTCGGTAGCCTTTGAAGCAGCGCTCTTGGCCGTATCAGTGGCCTTGGACGCAGCGTCCTTGGCCGTCTCGGTGGCCTTTTGGGTTGTCGTCGACTCGAAGCGGGCGATCATGCGAGACGGAAGGGACCGGAAGGCGGAGGACCGCATCAGCGGTCGGGCGGCGATGGCAGACATTTTTGGCGCTCGATGCACTTTATGAGGGGAGAGGATGGTAGATTCGGGCTCCGGGGTGTTGGCGGAGCTTCGTCGGCGGCCAATTGATGGGTGAATGGAGGTTGTCAAGCTTGAGGCTTTTGCGTCGGGAAAAAAACAGAGCTCGGAAGTTTTCGCTCGTTGGACGTTCTGGCAACTGGCGGGCGGATGGCGCTAAACCCTTTTGGGATATCCAATGGGAGGGCGGCAATTCACTGTTGGGTCCTAGCTCCTGGGGAGCATCAAAGGACAGCCTACCCTGAGGAGGAGCTCCTCGTTTTCTTTTGTCTGCAGCGAGGTACAATTTACTTCGTTATGGCACTTCATTCAATAACTACACAGTCTCTGAGGATACAATGAAGCAGACCGGAGCCCGTCTATATCTATATATGCCAAGCGCGGTCCATCACCACCCTAATACTGAGTCCGCAGATGAACGACTGTCTAGCACTCAGTCCAGACTTTGGATCTGGACTTTAATGGCACCAGTCTTGGGATCCCGGGCAGTCTCGAAGGCCTCTAGCGCATCTTCAAGCTTGAATCGATGCGTGACGAGTTTTGTCAGGTCCACGACACCGTTCTCCACAAGTCGAATGGCCCGGGGCCAGGTATTGCAGTACCGGTACTGGAGCTGAATATCGACTTCTCGAACGCTAGCGCGCATGAACGGGACGTTGATCTCATTCTTACCCACGCCGATGATGAAGACCTTTCCGCCAAACTTGACCGCCCAGATGGCCGCCGCGATGCTGCTCTCTACCCCGGTGCACTCGATAGCGATAGCAGGTTCCACACCTCCAAAAGACCCCAGGATGGCCTTCGCAGTGTCCTCGGCTGACTCCCGCCCGACTTTGTATGTGATGACCGATGGGCAGATCTCCTTTGCAAAAGCGAGCCGGCCGTCGTCGATATCTGTGATAACAATAGGACATGCCCCGGCTGCCTGGCAACAGATCAGGGTGATCAGACCAATCGGGCCTGCTCCGCACACGAGCACCGCATCTCCAAGTCGCACGCCGGCTCGTTGCATGCCAGCCAGGGCCACGCTCAACGGCTCCAACATCGCGCCATTCTCATACGACATGTTACCGATCTTGTGGCACCAAACAGCCGGATGGTTGACGTAGCGCCGGAGAAGCCCCGGTACGGGTGGTGTTGATAGGAAAGCCACCTTCTCGCAGCCGTTGTAGCGCCCGGTCAGGCAAGGTTCGCATTCGTTGCAGATGACGTTGGGCTCGATGGCGACTCGGTCGCCCACCTTGAGATGCTCGACGGTGGGATGGACGGCAAGGATCTCTCCGGCAGATTCGTGGCCGAGAATGTGGTCGCCCTCGACAATCATGGGGCCGATGCAGCCATGCCGCCAAAAGTGAACGTCGGACCTGTGCCATCGTAAGTTTATGTCTCAGCTACCATGAACGGTGTTGCAGAATGTAGTACCCGCAGATGCCGGTACTTCGAATTGCCACTGTCACCTCGCCGGGTTTCAGACCATCCCCAGATGTCACGCTCGCCAAACTTGGCTCTGCCTCGCTCATCCACAGATCATGCTTCGGGTTCGTGAAGACGCCGATGTTGGCTTTGGATGGGCTAACTGTGGTGCTGGTAGTGGTAGCCATGTCGACGGCTGAAGGTGCCATGATATACCCAAAAATAAGCGGTCGGCCTGAACTCCTCGAGCTATCGTCGGATCTGTCACTGGAATCTGCTGAAGGTCTAAAGGCTTGAGAGCAGGAATGGAAGAGGGGCAGCGAAGAGATCCGGTCCTGAGGGTCGGCTACGTGTACTCTTGATATACCACCGCGTCCAAAACATTACAGACGCTTCGTAGGGGTCTTTGGTATATCTAGTCCCTACCTCGAGTAAAAAAATACCAGACGGCGGCGTCCGATTGCCCCCCGTCGCAGCGTCACGCAGCGTCAGGTCGAAGCTTGTTGGCTGGATGTGGGGCTCGTGATGGGGGAAAATGTTCGGGAGCTGTAAGACCGATGCCAGCCCAAATACCCCTCCCGTCTCCCGCTCCAATCATGGCGATGGCTGATGCAACCAGACTGGTCCGTCGACGAACACTTTACCAGAGCCTAGGGCCATGGAGCTGCCCATGCCTCTCGAGTGGTTGCGCTTAAGATATTCTTCGTCGGGGCTTTTCCGCTTGGCCTCACGTGGCGTCCAGACACGGGCTAAGTGGTGCTTTCTGTCAATAGCTCCACGAATAGCACCCGCCTTCCATTCGGAGTAATTGGCTTCGGGGGATTCTCGTCGCATCGGTTATGGACCGGCCATTGGCAGGCAGAGCGGGGGCCTCGCGAGATCCAAAAGCTTGACAGGGCCTCGTACATAAGCTCGGCACCGCTTGGATCCTCGAGATCGGCTTGTTGCATTGTTCCTTATAAACCAGGAGCACACACTCAATCGAGGTGCTAGTTTCTGCGAGCGATGCAAGTGCATCCACCCTAGTGGTTGAGCCTCAGCGGATAGCCGTCTGCACCCTCCCCGAGGGCGGACCGCCACACGGAACGGGCTTGGGGGTCGTTTCTCATCATTTTCGGAAGCAAACTGTCCCAAGGAGGCCTTAGCTACATATTGGAAAGTAAGGACTCACTCGACTGGTAACAAAAAGGGTGGTGGCAGTCTGCCTTTCACCGACGGACGACAAACACTCTCACCCCCGATTTCGATTTGACATGGATATCCAAATCCCCTCCCACAGAAATAATGAAAGTTAATATTATGGTAAGCATGGTGGAGAATGTGTACAGTAATATCAGGATAAGTATATGAATTCTTACGTTATCTTTTACTTGCTCTCTGACTAAATCTCGACTACAATACCAAAATGACTACAAGCGTTTCTTCTTCTTTTCTTTTGTAAGCGGTGGGTATTTATTAACTTTGAAACCATGAATGGAGGAACGTTTGCTGTTCCACTCTCACTCGTTGTACAAAATGACCAGCAGCTGGAGGAATTTGACAGCTCGACCGTCATTTGCATCTGTTCGGCCTGCCTCTACTAGTCTAGTCTGTACTTTACAATAGCTGAAGTTACCCATCAGCGGCTCCGCCCAGAGATCCTGCGATATGCTTCCAAATTGGACAACCAGCCTTTCGCGCCCTTAATATCCAGGATAGCCATGTGTGCCTCTGTGTCTTATCGCTTCCGAAGTGGACCCAGTTCCTTCTGATCATGGGCCTGAAACGCCGTAATAACCATGCCCCGGTCCATGCCAAAACCAACCCATAAAAAAAGGATGCATTTCAGATGTCCTTATCGATGAAATGCCCAAAGCTGATGAACGCCGAAACTATGCGGTGATGATATGTACATCGGCTCGGTAAAGTTGAGTCGTAAAAATCGGCCAGGTGTCATAGGTGACCATGGTCGTGAGATCGCGAGTGCCAAGGTATGGCTAGCCGCCTTGGACGACGACGTCGCCTTTGCAGACGCCGTAGGAGCAGCATACTTCGGGGCTCATGTGGCCGTTCAATATCGCGTCTCGTTTGATCTGAATGTACGTTAGAGCAGACTCCTCGGCGTGACAATGAGAGAGAGTACTTACGTCTGGACACGGCATCGGCCGTGCCTGTATCATGCTCCCGAGAGAGATGATAGCAGCAATAGCTGGCAAAAGAACGTTGGACTTCATGACTCTGATGTATGAGATGCGAAGATGCGCGGAAAGAATGACAGGCAAAAAGCCAACGAGTGGAAGCCTTCAGGCGTAGGTGTGACGATGCAAGACTACCCCACGAAGGAGGAAGTAGGGAAGACGAGGCTCTTTAAAGGAACTTGGCCCAGTTGCACTTGCAATCGAAATAAGCAGCTCGAGCCGGGGCCCAACTAGGAGGACGAGAATTAATACTAACGTATCCGCACTTCGTAACCGGGCCCCCCGGTACACAAACGCAGCCAACAACGGGCGACAGCTTCGATTTTGTGTGCACGCTTGTGGGTCGCAAACGGCCGGCAGAGACGAGAAAGCAAGGCTAGACGAGCCATTGCAGCCGTTATCTCGTCATATCCGGCATGCGCCACCACGACACTACATACCGTTCGAACATGGTTGCATGTGGACTGATCACGAACTTTTTCCTTACCAATAGCCCAAGCATCAGTCAGCACAGCGAGAAGGGCGGTTGCGTTTTTGCAGCTGATATTAGGGCAAGCCATAGCTGCCGCAAATGGGTGTTTGCGTGGAACGAGCGGGCAAAGGCTCCGGGCATGGCCTTCTCCATTCCAGCGAGTGGCGGCGGCGGATGGCTCGTTCGCTGGAAGAGAGCTGATCGGTTGTACGGGAAGACGAGAATAGAAACGCAATGGCATGTGGCTGAGTGCCAGCCAGTAACGCATCCCGCCACAGATGGCTGTAATCACGCCGGAAGCATGTGGCTTTCAGCCCTACGACAGAGGAAATACGGGCCTGAGTTTTCTTTTTTGACCTTATTTTCAAAAGCTCGTGTTCGCATCATCTGTGCCGAGTCTCGCTGAGGAATGTGAGGGTTGCTGGGTGGATGGGTGGTTTCTGGAAGGATGCCGAGATCCTCCGGAAACAAGCCCGGAGAGGATAACTTATGCTTTCAGAGACAAACGGTCCTAAACGGCTGCTGGGCAAATCCCGCCCCGTTTGCATTTCAAATACCACCGCTGTTGGATTTTCTTTTCCGTCGGGATGTGAAATTAATCGGCTGACCATCACCGTTGGCTCTGCGTTTCATGTACATTGGCATGTTGTACTAACTTTGCAGCAGCTAGGTTGGCAGCTGTACGCGGTCACTGTTTGTGGCACTGGATGCTTGCATGCCCCCAATCCCCAGGTCAGGGCCAAGTTGGCCGTGTCTCCTTGCGAGTTGAACAACCAACGTACGTGTTGGTCTACCGTTGTTTGTTGGGTTCTGAGTCGTCGCCTAACTTAAGGTATATGCAACGCTTATTAGCCCCCAATCTTGGCTTTGTGAAGTCGCTGTGCCGGGTCGCTTTGGGCAACGGCGCGGAGGAATGGTGCCAAGACGGGTGGCCGTTGTCAAGCTTTGTGGATTTGTGCTAGCAGGTCAACTTCAACTTCCGCTATCCAGTTCTGTGGCCCAACGATGCCTTTCCGTTTGCCTGAGATCAAAGACTGCCTGTCGAATCCCCTAGAAATCGGACGTTGAAGTTAATCATCAACTTGACTCTTCATCTGTCCCAAGTGTTGTATAGATTACTCATCCGTTCCAATCTGCTGAAAATGTGGATGCCAAATGTCTCTCATCATCCGCTTCGGGGATGTCACCCCGCGTATAGCTAGGCATGATATCCACGAGTGGCTTCAGTTGACAGTGTAAGATCCAGTAGCCTGCTTGCTCCTCTAACCACTGATTGCACGAGATAGCGAGATGCTGCCGACTATGAACTTCACTAGTCCCATGCATATTATTGTAGGTTGTTATTTTGGCCACCTTAGATTAAACCTATCCTGTTGTCAAAGATATTGTGCATGTTGGAATGTATCGGGACAAAAGCTCACTTTGGATTGCGGCGGGTACGACATCTGCTATCGGACGGACTATGAGCTCGGAACAGCTCATACCACGGCATTCTCAACCTCGTAAGGACGTTACTCGACGAGGAGAGTGACCAGCATTGAAACCGAGGAGAGTAATATCCTACACTGAGCTGGCAGTAGGCTACATCAGCGTTCAAGGGGTTGCCGATTACAATGACTTCACCACAGCGATGGCCGACATAAGAGAGCTTGAAAGGTTCACTAGGGAACGTGGTTACGACTGGGCATGCGCCGAGGGAGTTATAAAGTATAAAAAAGCAGTCAAGGTGAGAACATTGTTCATGCTTGAATATTTGCAATGCCTACAACCTAGTAACCCTTAGCTAAAAACGCACATCACTCGCGTCCAAGTGCATGCATTATGTCCCTGAAACCTGTATTACACCTACTTACAGCACCTCAAAGTCACTAGAGGGATCTAAGAACACCCAACACACTCCCTCGCCCCATCTTGTACACTTCCATCAAGCTCTTTCTTCAGCTCCTAGACTACCTCGGTCGTGAGCTAGGTACTCTACGTGGATTCGTCCGCGGCTCGGAATCTGGCTGGGCGCTTCCTCCGCCTTCGAGAGCGGTCCCGTACCCGTCCCAGATCGTCCGGGTCCTCATCTTCGTCGTCGTCGGTATATTCGTCCCCGTCCTCAGAATCCCGGATGGTAACCTCAACCTCCGAGAGCACCATAGGAGACGGCTGCTTACGCTCCTTCTGCCGAGAGCCTGGGGTTCGCGAAACGATCATGTCCTCCAAATCCGACAACCCCTCCCCAGAGCGAGACTTGGGCGGACGTCCGCGGCGATTTCTAGTTGTGGTTGGCGTGACGGTTTCTTCCTCCATCTCAACATCGGAGTCCTTCGCAGAACTGTGGACATTGGCCTTTGGTGGTCGTCCGCGTCTGCCCTTCGAGTTGGATGGCGTGACACGGGGCGTTCCTTGCTCGTCAATATGCATTCCATCCTCGGCCGGGGGGCTGGATACTGGAACCCTAACTCGTCGTGCTTGGCGTGATTTTGTCGGTGTCGGTGTGAGCAAGACCTCTTCATCCTGTATGCTCACATTTACTTGAGGAACATTTAGTTGGGGAACAGGAGTCAGAGGCCGAATCCTTGGGCGGCCTCGGCCCCGTTTCACCGGAGTGGGCGTGATAGCTGGCGGCTCGTGTATGGGCCGCTCCGCCCTTGGACTAACAGTCCTGGCGGGCCTCTTCCGACGAATCGGTCGCCTTCCACCGCGGTCCTCGGGCTCCTGCGAGTCTGACTTGTCGAGAGACTCGGCCATGGATGGGCGGTACTCCTCTTCCTCATCTGATGAGACTAGCCCTCTCTTGCGCTTTCTGATCATCTTCGCGGGGCCCTCAAAATCCACGAGGGCCTCATAATCATCGTTGGTCATTTTCGGGGCCTCCTTGCGTGCTCCCGTCGGTCTCCCTCTCTTATTGAGTCGTTTGGAGGCACCCTTCTCGCTGCGGCGACGGCTCTTTTTGACAGGAGCATGAAGGTCCATTCCATTCATCGCATGCCCAACGGGGGCATCCTCCTGGTCCGCTTTGTCCTTGATCATCTTTTTCGTGAGATTGGGGAAACTGTCCCCGTAGTTAAAGAAGAGTTCTTCCCCGGCCCGGATGTTTCGCGTGGCCGAGAATCGGATGCGATACTCGCCGTTGACGTAGAGAATCTTGGGTTCAACATTGTAATCCTCGTCGGCGTGGTTGATGTAGCGACTCAGATTTCCATAGAGAGCGGCGTCAACCCAAATCCCCTCGAAATCCAGAAGACTGAAAACGTAGGACGTGACGGACCCCTCCTCGAACGCCTCGCCACGCCGGGCTTCCCGGCGCACCCCCTCGTCATGCAGAATAAGCTCGCCAGTGTACTCGATAACGAACTCCTCGGCCGCTATATCTTCTACTGTGAACAATCCGTACCCGCAGCCATCAAGCTGGCTCTGGCCGATGACGAGGGACTTGCTCCCGCCTCGCTGCAGAGAGCAGTTCTGGCAACCTGTGCTCAGCAACACATCGTTGTCGACGTTAGCCGGATCGGCTCGCTCCCGTGCGCCGCAAGTCCCGCAAAGCAGGGGATCGCACTCGCGGTTCAGCTGCACGCAGATACAGGGCTTTCCTTCTTTCTGCTTTGCCTGACAGGTCATGCCGGTCGCGTGGCAGGCGCAACCGGTAAACTTGTGCGCGCATGTTTCGGACGTGCAGCGGCAGAAACGTTCACACAGAACATTAGCCATGACGCAAGGACACTGGTTGGCTGTGGAACACGGTCCATCGTGGTGGCACGGATCATTGACGATGCGCAACTTGTAATCGTGCGTGTCGGTATGTTCTTGCCAGTCGCCCATGAGCATCTTTCTGTTGCGGTCGTACCATTGAAGAGCTTTGATCTTCGGCGGTTCGACGTACTGGACCGGTGGCAGCGTGATGTTTAGAGACTGCAAATGCCGATGCACATCCCAGCAGTGCCTGTCCAGAATCTGAGCGGCTGCACACTGAGCTTTCATCTTGACTTTGCTCCGGTCCAATGTCTCCAGCAGGGCACGCATGACCAGGGATTCTTCCTCCGACCAAGGCTTTGTGTCCTCGCCCGACGGACCAATGCTGTGGATCCGATAGCACTGGCGTTTGCATGGCGGTGGAGGGATCTCGGCAGGGTCCTCTCTCTCGGGCTCCTTCGAGTACACAGTCCGGTTGTGCGCAAAGAGGCGGCCGTACATCCCGTTGGTGTCCAGCGAGAAATTCCGCTTGTGGTTGTCTGGCCCGTAGTCGCCATGCTCGCATGAGTTACTGTAGCAAATGAGGCACCCCATGACAACATACGTCTCGATAAAGGATTCCGGGGTCTCCTTTTCCTTCTCAGCGACGTCCTGGGACGCAACCTTGGCCACCTTTTTCGAGTCCACAATGTCGTCGACGGATTTGTCAAGCAATAAAATGTCGCGGAGGGCCACCCCTTTATCCCGCGGATCTCTCGGCGCATCCGCCGTGAAGACCCGATCAAAGGCTTCAGTGAACATGGTCGCGGCCCTCACGGCCCTGGGAGAGCTGGTTTGGTTGTCGTCGCTGTGCAAATTGAAGATGCTTGACTTCTGTTGGGGAGTGATGGCGTCGTCGGACTCCTGGCTTGCCATATGGCGAATGAGGGTTGACCTGGTGCAGTCCCCTATGGCAAGTTTCTTGAGCCAAGAGTCTAAGAATAGCGAGAGGGCTGCAGTCTTCTCTTTTTGCGTGGTTTGCGCGACCCGCTGCTCTCGGCTCCCCATGGGCTTAAACCCGCAGCTCGCGTCCATCCTCTCCAGCTCCTTCAGCCACAGGTTGTAGTCTCGTTCCTCTGAAGGCTCCAGATCTCGGAGGACAGGCACAAACTTGAGCATTGTGTTGGGGGTGAGTACATTTTTGGTGATTTCAGTGTGGTGAAACCGATAAGGTGGCACACGGTCCTTGTTGGACTTGATGCGAGTAGCGGCGTAGTGCAGTTCCCGCTGGTCCTTCTTACCGCGAATGTGTTGCTAAATCGGCCATTAACATTTCGAATTTCAAAGGACATGGTAGTGGCACGGTACTCACCTTAAACTTGGTTTTGAGCGTCACGTCCTCTTGCTCAGGGACTGGGAAGAGCGTCTTGCCAGCAAAGAAATCAATGCCGGTGTGGACACGTGTGTCGACTGGCTTTGTGGACTTGATGATATACTGGCATAGCTCTCGATGGGCATGTTTGACGTCGTTCGAGAAAACTTGGAGAGACTCGGCAATCTTGTCAACGGTCCATTCAACCCTCTGGGGCGTCTGCTTCTTGGGCGTCTGGCGACTGTTCTGAACCCGGCTGGAAGAGGGCGGGGTAACCTGCTGAGGAGTTTTCACCAAACCGGTGGGCCTCAGTAGTTGGGCCATCTCGTCAACAGCATCCTTGGACCGCTCTCGTGGCGATGGCTGCAGCGACGTTGAGTTCGAGGGCAAAGGGTCTAGTGGAGAATGTGCAGAACTAGGAGTGGAGCGCGAGCCGGTGACACTGGGTTCCCTCTTGGACGAAAGCGCCGGTGCAGAGCTGGCAGGCTCCTTTGAACTGCGATTGCCATGTTGACTTTGGTTTTGAGTTTCAACCCGGATGTCGCTTCCAAAGCTGTCCAATGAGCGGAAGCTGGGCAGAGGACGTGAGCTGGTCCCGAGATAAGAAACTTCTGGGCTGGGACTGGCAGGTTTCTGCTCCTCATCGCTCGAGGTGGCTGTCAGGTCGATCGCGTAAGGGATGTGAGTGAAGCCTGACGCCACGGATCCGGAGTCGCGGCGACGGCCGAAAGGCATGATCATGATGCGCGGCCGGCTCCTTAGGTACCTACTACAGTAAGGTATTGGTAGCTTGTGTGCTTGCTGTGGCCGGTCGCTATGTCCCCCGCTCGCATGCACAGACTGACCGACCAGGCCTTCCCCTACGATCGCCTTGAACAAATGCTGTGAACATTGACTAGGCAATGCGCATACCGAGCGTGGAAAGGAACGAGGGGTTGCGGACCGATGAGTGTAGCGTCAGATGATGCGCAACGCTCCACACGTGCGCAAAGAAGTCTGCTATCGCTGTCTCGGTGAGGTTGATGAGGTGAAAATAATGAGTGAGACGCGTTGCGGCTTGGGAGGTTAAGCGCGTTCCTCGAGGATGGGACGGAGAGAAAGTGGCCTATTCCCAAAGGGGATAAGGGTACAATGGGTGCGGGTTTAGCGAAGGGGCAGCCATTTCCAAAATGCTTCTAGGCTGGGGGGTTCTTCCGGCCCTTGATCAGAAACATCTGGGCAACGGACAAAACAATCCAATCCATCCGGGATGAGGCGAAAAGAACTAAATAGCTTCTTTGATTCGTGCATATGTCCAACGGGCTGTTTGACATGTTCATTGATGTTACTGTAGCTAATTCAATGGTTTCCGTTTGCAAGTTGCTAATCCGTGCTGCCCGCACCTTTATCCTAGGGTACGAGACAGGATCCTCCATGTAGAGATTGATTCCTCCATTGTATTGTACTTAGCAATGCCCTGCAGCTGACCAGCCTTGGTAGGGTACGAACTGTCTTCAAGCGACCTATTAAGGCTTTCTAAGGCAACTTGGAAAGTAATGCAAGCGGGCGCCATCATGTTCTCTGCTGTGCAAGTTTGCCCTTGCCAGAACCCGCATCCACAAGGGTGGGCAAGCTGTTGCTGATAAAAAGGGAGCGTAGTCCGTCTTTCCACCGAGCGAAGGACAAACCCTCCCACGATTGTGGCCTGGATGTTCAACGCAGCTATTTACGGATACCAGGGCATGTGTATGAATTCCTATGTCGTCCTTTACGTGCTGTCCTGCAACAACTCGCCTGCAAGCTACAAAACCAAGGAGACTTGCCATACTTTTGTTTTGTCACCAGTTGGCTAGACACCGATTGAGTGTTGGGACAGTAAGTAAGTAGTGCTCTCTGGTCCCGGGCCCTCGGAGGTACTCAGATGAGTAAGGGCCCGAATTAAGCTACTAAGGTAGTCTATGGCGCTCTTCTAATTAAAACCAGGTCTCTTACGATCTTGATGATGCACACGAGTCAGCCCAGGTCTGGGAATCTCGAGGCTCTATACTCTGCTCACTTGTTGCTATTGGGGGTTGGCTTTGGGGCTAATCGGAGTAGTGCAGCTTCGATGAGATCATCACTGCAAGCCTCTTTCTAGAGGCGTCTGATGACATTTCTACATACAGCATCTATGGACCACTCTGGATTTCCGGGGGCATTGGTCTAGTCAAGCACACGCACTAGCAATATTGCCAATGGTGTCCCTCGAGTACCGTGGTTACGGCTTATGACGTTAAATCGGCTGGTTTTATTACTTGTCTTCGCGATAAATAATGGCATGACAGACGTAGATGCTTGTGTTTGCAGCGAAACAGCAGGTCAAGCCTTGAACGTTCGTCCGGCGAGGCAAACCAAGAGGATGGCGGCACTGGTCTGTGCATAGGGAGTGTTTGGCGTTGAAACTCCAGTCGCTCGCCGTCTGTGAGCATCAGGTCTAAGACGCTTGCCCGCGTCATGTCCAGGGTCCGATTGTCGATGGCTGTGTCAGTCATCCAATCCAGTAAACCATCTCGTGAACCATTTTGCAGCAACTGTTGAATTGTTCCTCTGAAGCTCCGGTACATACATGGTAGAGCTTCTGAAGAGCCGCATGCGATGAGCTGCCGGCGCCAATGTGCGGGTTGTTGATCGTCATTTGTTTGCGAATCCGCATTGGGCAGAGAGGGTCACATAGCAAAGGGAGCTTATCCCAGTTGGTGATCCATCATCGAAGGCTGCGCCCCAGAATGGGGTGGGCTGACCCAGGCTCGGTACTTTCTCTAACCATCTGACATGCGTACCTTTTTGGCATGTTCTGGCCTGGTTCGTGTGACGGCTGATCCCATAAGTACCCACATGCTGGACCCTCTTCAAGTATCGCTCCTCTTATTCTGCAGGCACCGGCTTGGGCACTCCGAGCGACCCTCACTGAACTAAATCACACGAATGACGTCGCCACAGAAATGCCAAAAGCTCCGCGCAACAACAACCATCCCCCGTCCGGCCTTATAAACGTTCGCATTGCCCCAGCACACACAAAGCATCGTCAGGATCCCGTTTTCGCCCTACTTGTCATTGTCGAATTACCAGTCCTACTCTCATCATACACTCACTACCAGACTCCCACCACAAACATCGTAATACAAGTCGTCATCATGCATCGCACCTACTCCATGCGCCAAACGAGGGCGCCGACCGCCTCTCAGCTCCAGGTAAGCCATTCCGCAGAGAGCGGGACCGATGAGAAGCATTGCTAACCCACGGCTAGAACCCTCCGCCGCCGCCATCGACTACTAAGTCTGGACGTTTCTTCGGTCGAGGTGGTATCGGTGAGTTGGCCCCCAGATCCTTCGTGACACATGTCATCATCATCGCCGAACTTTCCTCATCGGGGGGATAACGGGAGACTACGCTTCAATCGACTAACAAATATTCCAGGACATGCGCTACGACGAAATGCTGCCGGCACCTTCGGGCCTGACTTGGCCAAGAAACTGTCGCAGCTCGTGAAGATGGAGAAGAACGTTATGCGCAGTCTCGAGACTGTCGCCAAGGAGCGCATGGAAGTTGCTGTATGTTCTCCACCGACCCCCATGTTCTCCACACCTTCTGACTTGTGCCTCCCAGCAACAATTGTCTATTTGGGGCGAAGCCTGCGACGAGGACGTTTCCGACGTCACCGACAAGCTTGGCGTCTTGCTCTACGAAATTGGCGAACTCGAGGACCAATACGTTGATAGGTATGATCAGTACCGCGTCACGATCAAGGGCATCAGAAATATCGAGGCCTCCGTGCAACCAAGCCGTGACCGTTAGTACCTCCGGATTCCGACCATCATTCTTGACACACACTGACCCCACCCTCACATCACAGGAAAACAAAGAATCACAGACCAGATCGCCCAGCTGAAATACAAGGAGCCCAACTCCCCGAAGATAGTGGTTCTGGAGCAGGAGCTTGTCAGAGCCGAGGCGGAATCCTTGGTCGCCGAGGCCCAGCTGTCCAATATCACGCGCGAAAAGATCAAGGCCGCCTACACGTACCAGTTCGATGCACTCCGCGAGCACTGCGAAAAGGTGGCCATAATTGCCGGATACGGAAAGCACATGCTCGAACTGATTGATGATACTCCAGTCACTCCCGGAGAGACTCGGGCGGCATATGACGGATACGAAGCCAGCAAGGCGATCATTCAGGACTGCGAAGACGCCCTAACCAATTGGGTCACCTCTAAGGCCGCTGTGGCATCCAAACTCTCTACACGGGCCCGCACTCTGTCGACTCGTCGACGAAACAACATCAAGGCGCGTGCTGAGGGTGGCCACGACCTCTCCGGTCAGGACGCGCCTCTCAACGACCGCGATTCCTGGCTGCCGGCGTCGCACCACAAGGGCGAAGAATACGATGACGACGAGGATGACGAGGACGAGGACGACAACCGCAATTCTGTTCTCGACAGCGACGGAGGTCTCAACGGAGAGAGCCGCGGCCGTACGCAAGAAGCCATCGCCGCATAAAAGAGCCATTGGTAGCACGGCTCCGCACCACCGCCGTGTTGAGACGTGACTCACGCAACAGACGAAGCAAAAAAGTCCGCGAAGGTACAAGCTATTTGTGGTGCAGTGGAGCAAATCCGGCCTTGGGCTCCGGTAGTAATTCGAGGGAAACGGGTTCTTAGCACACACGCTTTGTGGCGAAACTGGGAACACTTAGGATCACACGGGATTGGAGGACTTGGGGCGGGCTTGGTAGTTTGGTAATCACTGTTTCTGTACTTTTATTGCACTAGCTTTTTTGGAAGAGTGACCAAACGCATGTCGGGTTGCAAACACCTCACGGCACCCGCCCGTTCCCTTTTGATCTCGTCGCGGTCTATAGCTTGACGACCCATTCTGGGTTTGTCTATGCTATGCTTTCGTACACTTTAGAATCCTTTATCTGGCTCGCAAACTCCTCGACCTCCATTTTGACAATGTATTTGCCCGGCACGACAACCAGTCCAAGATACCGGGAAGTCATATCCATTGTCAGCGTCCCTGAGCCCGATGTGGTGTTCTCAGCTGCCTCTGCACGTTGCTGGAGCGACGGCTGGCGGTACTCGTACGCATGCCCAAGGACAACATTTCGGTCCTAGGAAAGAAGCAACTCAGTAAATTGACGGGCAAGGCTTGGGGGAGGTATGCTAAGAGGGGGTGTTACGAACCGGATCAGTGCACTTGAATTGGCCGAGGAACATACGGCCGTCTGTGGTGCCGACGCGGAGATTCTTGTTCAGAAGGGACGTCAGAAAGTCCCTTGCTTTCTCTTTGTCCATCACGAGTCCGCTGCCGCGATCGCGGACCTCGATCTTGGAGGAGTGTGGTGGTTGGAGATGCTGAAGATCGAAGTAGGTCCGATGGGAGTGTGTTCTGTAGTGGGGTGGAGCAGTGGCCAATCGATAAGGCGGGATAAAGACGCCTCTGGTGGGCGACCGCGTCATTACTGGTGCTTCACGGCCGAGCCATCAAATCTTCACGGAGGCAACATTTGGATCGGCTTTTACATAGCTTTCTGCGGTCATTTATCGAGTTGTTGAGTGGATGCAACTGCCAGCTACTCGATTACCATGAGACTTCGACATTGTAGCTGAGAAGCTGCCTTCTCTTCTACATCTACAACCCCACTCAACTACCCTGCCGTGAACCTCATCGACACCCTCTCTAGCCATGGGTGTGAACGGACTTTGGACGGTTGTCCAGCCCTGCGCTCGTCCGACCAACCTCGCGACTCTCAACCGCAAGCGCCTCGCCGTCGATGCCTCAATCTGGATCTACCAATTCCTCAAAGCAGTCCGCGACAAAGAAGGAAACGCACTGCGCAACTCGCACGTCGTCGGCTTCTTCCGTCGCATCTGCAAACTCCTCTGGTTCGGCATCCAGCCCGTCTTCGTCTTCGACGGCGGCGCCCCGGCACTTAAGCGCCAGACCATACTCGGACGAAAACAGCGTCGCGAGGGGCGTCGTGACGATGCTGTCCGCACGGCCGGGAAACTGCTGGCAGTGCAGATGCAGCGGATCGCCGAGGAGGAGCAGAGCACAAGGAGACGGGATGCGGAACGGGGAATACGGCGCGGTGACCGGGAGGAACCCGCAGAGGTTATCCCAGATGCGGATACGCTGGTCTACGTGGACGAGGTGGGCATGTCACAGCAGGAACGGCAGCGGACACGAAAGTTCTACAAGCAGGATGCGTATCACCTTCCCGAGCTAGAAGGCGGGCTCGCTTCGAACGCGAGGGCGGACGATCCGCGTATCATGAGTGTCGAGGAGCTGGAAGAGTATGCACGCCAGTTCCACAACGGCGAGGACATCAACCTCTACGACTTCAGCAAGATCGATTTCCACGGCGAGTTTTTCAGGAGCCTGCCGCCGCCGGACAGGTACTACATTCTGAATGCGGCGCGCTTGCGGAGCAGGCTCCGTATGGGCTTGAGCAAGGAACAGCTCGAGGACATGTTTCCAGATCGCATGGCCTTCTCGAAATTTCAAATCGAGAGGGTTCAGGAGCGGAATAACCTCACGCAACTGCTTATGAAGGAGGCGGGCATGACGGGTCTCGACCTCACTGTAAATGGGGCAGGCCGGATTGCGGGCGAAAAGGATCGAGAATATATCCTAGTTAAGAATGATGGCGTAGAAGGTGGGTGGGCTCTTGGCGTTGTCAGCAAGGAAAGAGACGTCGGAGAGGCGCACAAGCCCATTGATGTTGATGCCCTCGAGTTTCGATACGAGCAAAAGGATGAGCTGGATGACTGGGAGGAGGAAGAAGATTTCGAGGACGTCCCAGTTGAAGGCTTAAACCGGCTTCCCAAACTTCACCACGGCCAACGGGTGAAGAATGGGTTGCAGGCTGCCGACGATGCTGTCGACGAGGAGCAGGAAGACTCGCTGTTCGTAGGTGGCGAAGTCTTTCGAGCCCCCGAGATGCCGACTGAGGAAAGTTTGCATCCCGAAGAAGAGGATGACATTAGTCGCGCAATAGCACTCTCCCTTCAGAATCAGCACGGCGTCGGCCTCGAGGCCGATGATTTGGGCGATGTGTTCGAGGATGTCGACATGCCTGCACCGACATGGACACAAAAGGCAGCCGTGGCGGAGCCCAAGCCGATCGCATCGACTAGCGGGCGGATGGTGGCTCACATAGTCAACAACAGATCTAATGCCGCGGTGCCCCAAAGGCGCGAAAGCAATGGGAGCAGCAGCGATAGCGATATGGATCTCCAGGCAGCACTGGCCGCGTCTAGAAGACAGAAGAAAATACAGCCGAAACCGGCGGTGGCCAACATCAAGAACCCGTTTGATGGCCCGCTCCCGTTTCCCAAGCTGGATTGGGGATCTTCGCTCTTTGCGAAGAAAGCCCCCGAGCCAAAAAGGGCGGAACGAACGAAGGCGCAGCAGGAGGACGGATTCGAAATCGAGGATGAAGAAGAAGATCTTGCCGGCGGTTTCGAAAGAGAGCTGCAGGATAATGCCCCCAGGCCGTTGCCTCCCTGGATGGTGGATACCTCCGACATCAGGGAATCTTTGAAAAAGCAGCAAGAGATCGAACAGGAGATCAACACTGAGGACCGCGAAATGGCCCAAGAAGAAGAACGGGTGTTTCGACGTCAGCACGAAGAAGCGCTCATTGAGATCCAGTCCTCTGATGATGACAGCGATGTGGAGGTGGTGGAGGCTCCCCCAGCGCCGAAGGCGAAGACACCGGAGCCTGTAGGTGTAGCTGCGCCAGACAATGGCGCTGACTCCAATGAAGACGCAGACCTAGACGCTGCCGAGCTGCTAGCACAGTCTGGAGATGCTTCACCTGACGCGGAGCCGGACTTTGAAGATGTGCAGATGCCCGATGCTGATGACGGGATGGAGATCACCGTCACCGAACTGCCAGACTCGCCTGCGCCAGAGATACATGCCGTCTCTCCGAGAAGCCAGGCAGAGCATACGCCCGAGATCACATTTGAAGACATTCAGGGGCCTGACCACTTGACCGTGCGAGACCTTGAAGGCGCGGCTGGGTCTGCCGAGGACAACCCCTTCCCGGACAGCGACGGCGACGAGTATAGCGATCCTGAAGACGAGGAGCTCTTTGCGAACCTGGCACAGGAAGCCGAGGAGCACGCTCGATTTGCCAGCGAGCTGAACAACAAGTCCGAAAGCGAGAACAAGGAGGCTTACGAACGGGAACTCAAAGCGCTGCGGAGTCAGCAAAAGAAGGACCGCCGGGACGCCGACGAAGTCACGCAGGTGATGGTGTCCGAGTGCCAGGCCCTGCTTCGACTCTTTGGCATCCCGTACATCACAGCACCCATGGAGGCAGAAGCGCAGTGTGCCGAGCTGGTCCATCTCGGACTAGTTGACGGCATAGTCACGGACGACTCGGACATTTTTCTATTCGGGGGCACGCGAGTCTACAAGAACATGTTCAACAGCAACAAGTTTGTCGAGTGCTACCTCGGCGCCGACTTGGAGAAGGAACTCTCTCTTTCTCGGGTGCAGCTCATCGCCATCGCCCAGTTGCTTGGATCCGACTATACCGAAGGACTACCAGGCGTCGGCCCAGTCACCGCCGTGGAGATTCTATCAGAGTTCCCAGGACAGGACGGTCTCAGAGACTTTCGAGACTGGTGGGCAGATGTCCAGCGGCACAGCCGTCCTAAGGAAGCGGACGTGAGCTCGTCTTTCCGCAGAAAGTTCCGCAAGTCACAAGCAACCAAGCTCTTCCTCCCAGCGGGATTCCCCAGCCAGGCCGTCACGGACGCTTACTTACATCCCGAAGTGGACAACAGCTCCGAGCAGTTCAAATGGGGCGTTCCAGACCTCGAAGGACTTCGGCAGTTTCTCATGGCTACGATCGGCTGGAGCCAGGAACGCACCGACGAGGTGCTCGTCCCGGTCATCAAGGATATGAACAAGCGCGAGATAGAGGGGACCCAGGCAAACATTACGAGATACTTCCAAGGCGCAGTCGGGGTTGGCGCCAAGGAGGCGTTTGCGCCGAGGCAGAAGGCCAAGGGGAGCAAGAGGATGGCCGAGGCGGTGAACAAGCTCAGAGCTAACGCAGGTAGCGATCTGCTTCCTTCCATGTCAACACCAGCTTCTAGCAAGCGAAGACGGACTGCGAATCGTCGAGCCGTAGCTGAGGAAGACGATGCTGCTGATGAGACGGGATAAACTGATGAGTATGTTCCAGACAACGGCCAAGTACGGGATAAAGGCTAGAGGGTCATGGCGTCTGGATGATTCATTTTGGTCTACAGATGTGCGAGGTCTGTTTGGAGCAACAACTAGGCCAACCTGTATAGATCTGCGAGAATAGAGCATTCAGCACTTCAGATCTCGCGTGACTGATGTGCATTGCGTGCTGCGGTCGGACTTCTATCCGCTCCATGGGACCGCAGTTCATTTAGCCGTAGATGAAGGGACCTTTTGACTCACCTTCGCTGTGCCTAACCGACAGCGTCCGACCAGTTCGGGAGTGGCCATAAATCAACTTTTTAATGGAGTTTCAGGTGAGATGTCTTGGCAGGTCGAAGGTCGGCATTCTTGAGGGCTGTCACGATGCATGCGACCTGGCCTCCATGCCGGCATTCGCACCTTGAAGGAGAAAATTTCCGACGACTTGCAGGTGCTGGGACAGAATTTCAACAGGGATGGCATGTACCAAAAGGACGTGTGCCGGCTTCTAGAAGTGGTGGGTGATAATGTTCGCACACGTCAAGGAAATTTCCCTAAACACGAACGAAAAACCAGCCTGACGTCGATTCCTCAAACCCGAAATGACCACTCACGAGCGACATTTGTTTTCAATCAAAGCTTGATTGAAGCAGATCCCCACGTGGGCGGATAATCGGTCGCACAAGGGGATCTGCCCGAGATCCAGGACAAGTCGGGATGTCTGGACGACGGCCTACAGGCTAAAGGGGAACGCGGCCATACCGAGTCCCTTTTTTCTTATCGATAGAATGCGTCTGCGAGCCCGGGCTGGAAAGTAATAGCGCGAGGTCTGTTATTGGGAAACAAAGATTGTTTTGTGGGGGGAGACCAGACGTTGCATTTCGAAGGCTTCCATGGCACCTTGGATGGAAGGTCGCTGAGCGGGTGTGCCTTGCATCTGTTGACTGCGATTGCGGTGGCCGGATGCCGGGCCAAAGAGCGATTGTGAGCTGATCTGCAGTCCGATATGCGCTCCCAATCCGTTAGGTTAGCGGATTCCAAAATGGTAAGAGTTTTTCCAATCCTGGAAGGTCGCTCGTGTCTATCGCCTGCAGGTCCGAATGCAGTCGGAGGGAAGTCCTGCATCAGACGAATGAGGAACGGCCACCTCATACGGTCAGCGTGTCACTGCAGGTACAGTGGGCACTAGAGCAGCAAACTCAGAGGACTACTGCAGGAACAGGTCAGAGTTTTCAAGCAAAGCCCGTGGTTTATGAAATCCAGATCATCGATTCTCACTCATCAACGGAGCGCTCACTCATCAAGATACAGTCAGTTCCGCGCGGGGCGTCGTTCTATCGTGATGATAGCCATCGACGACTTGCGAGCTGACCATCCGGATCGTCTTGTCCGGCGCGCAGGTTGCATTTGCAACGTCATCCCAACCCAAAACCTCGAGGGTTTTCCCACCCGAGGTTTCTTCGAGTTTGCAGATCATGATACTGTACATCTGTTCTGGACTGACAGCCGCGGCACGCCACAGGCGAGAACGAAACAAGAAACGAGGCGGCGGCGCAGGGATACATGGGATGGAATGGGATCTGACGCCCATGATGGAAGAGGTTGTGGGGCACAGGCCACGGTTTCCGAGCTGACGTTCAAAGTACCTATTTGGGAGGATCAACCTTGGCAGGCACAAAAACCGGATGAACGGGGCGGGGGTGCTAAAAACATCCGCGCCAGGAACAGGAACAGAGCCAGCAATGCCCACTGCCACGCCAGAAATAGTGAGCCTGGCGGCCACACCCCTCACGCTCAGTGACTTGAAGTGACTGACAGGCACGACAGGCATCAGGCATCATGGATTGAAGGAGGAAAAAATAAAGAAGAGAAAATCCTAGCAACCTGCCAACTGGGTCACTAGTACGAAGTACATAGGCATGCAGATCCCGTACGCGGCACAGTCAGACCCGAGTCACAAAGTCCCTTCCAACTGCAACTCGCAGCGCTCCATCAATCCAACGGTAGCTCCATAGCGGGGACTCCCAGGTGCGCGAGTTTGCACAATGATTCGCACCGCCTTTGCTGCTGTGTGTGGGCTGCTTCCTTGTCAACCGTTCCAATCGTCCATTCACAGCACAGCCAACTCAGGTTGCCAGACGGTTTGCTGGTTGGTTGGCCCAGGCTAATTGTCTCCCAATCCCCATCTCACGCTTCTGGGCTCGATTGAAACAAGAAAACTTGGCCCCACCCCCCTTCCCTTCCTTGGCGTTCGTGGGAATCCCCAGTGAGTGAGCGACTTTGCTTATCCCGGCAACCAGCCCTGGCGAGGCATCTGCAAGGTACGGACGGACGACGTGGCCGGGCCCTGCTCTCTGCCACTCAGCTGCCTCAACTGCCGCTCCCACAGAATCGCACCCGCGCATTGGCTGGGCGGAACCAAGACTCTGAGCCACCCTGGGGAATCCAGAGTCGCGACGGGTCGGCCAAACGGGTGTCCCTCTATCGATGGCTCGCAGTTGACTGGATTCCCACACTCCTCTCTGCGGCAGAGGCCAACCCCATTCCATTCCATCCCATCCTTGGGTGGCCCGTCCCATCAATCAAGATGGAGGTCGGCCATGTTAGTTCATTGGCTTCATGTTCATATCTCCGCTCCCCAAATACCCTTCCCTTTCCCGCCTGCTCTTTGTTTTCCCCCTCTCCGTTTCCTTATCCCTTCCTTCCTTACGATCCAAGCTTGTAGTGCTCTCCCAACCCGCCGGAAACTCGACTATTTGTCTCTCCTTGTTGGTGACATATTGTCCCAAGCCATTCCTTTTTCTGCAGTCATCAAGTGAATCAGTGGTCGCCGGTGCGAACCATCTCGTGGCTGGTTGTAAGACAGGCCCGCTGAATCTCGACATTCCTTCCATCGAGTCATCTCCAGCAAGCAGGAACATATATATACGGCATTCCAGGGCCGCAAGCAACAACTGCTAACGAAATTTGACGATCTTAACGAACCTTTATCCACGCTGTCGGATTTTCTGTGGAACATATCACACACGCTGAGACGAGATCATCCGAACCGGTACTTTATTCGGGATGAGGGCCTCCACTATTGTCTTGCTCGGCGGGGCCGCTTTGGCCAGGGCCGGCGTCCAGCAGTGCTCCGGTACTGCCAAGAACGAGGGTGGCAACTGGTGGTGCGGCGCCGTGAAGCACATTCTGTATTCAAATGTTGGGCATCCCGGCTCTTACAAGTCCGTCTCGCATATGGGCGACGACGGAGCTTGCCACTTTGAAGATAAGTCGTTCTCCGGCCCACTTGCGCCGCTCAACGAGGAGGTATGTCATCCCATCAACGACCAGAAGCGACCTGACTGCTAACAACATGCAACAGTTGACGCCCGTCTTTCGTGGGCCTATGAACTTGAAGCAGTTTGCCGTCTACAACCTATCGCCTCAGGCAAAGAGGGAGGCGGAGGAGCCAACTGGCACCCATGCCAGGAGGCATGGCCACCAGCACCTGCACAAGAAGGCCGCCGAGGCGGTAAAGGAAAAGAGACAGGATGTTTGGGTGACCGCCACCATCGATGGCCAGGTGGTGTCTTGGATCAACGACTACTTCGGGCCTACACCGGCACCCGAAGCCGCCGTCCCACAGGCTCCCGCTCCGGCACCTGCTCCGGCTCCCGCTCCAACCCCGGCTGCTGCCTCACCACCAGAACAGAGTGGAGACTATCTGAAAGATGCGGGCGGGAAACCCAAGTGGACTCCTTCCCAAAAGGCGCCTCAAGGAAGCGGCGGCGCTGCGTACACGCGGACTGGATACTACAACGCCGACGAGAAGATCGCGGATGGCATCGTCTTCCTGGGCAACTACGGCGGCCAAGGCTCCGGAAAGTTCGACTAGTAAGTGGGGTTCGATACAAGTAGAAGAAGCGTTTCCCTGACAGCGTGTCTAGCAAATGGGGCAACTCCCTATCATATCTCAATGCACAGGGCACAGCTGGCGCTGAGTCTCCGCAGATCCTCGACCCGGTCTACATCCCGTCGAACAAAGAGTTTACCATCTTCAGCGACAAACCCTGCCGGGGTGGCGATTGTGGTTACTATCGTCCCGGCTCTGTGGCGTACCGTAAGTCTCGGCTCTCCGTCGATAGGCAGCTCGCAAACAGGATGGTCCGCTAACAGACTGGTAGACGGTTTCGGTGGCAGCGCTGACAAGGTCTTCCTCTTCGAGTTCAACATGCCCCTTGACGGCACTGAGGGCTTCAACGCCGACATGTCCTCGCTCTGGCTGCTCAACTCCAAGATCCCACGCACAATGCAGTACGGTGCCTGCTCATGCTGGTCGACCGGCTGCGGTGAGTTTGACATTCTCGAGGTCCTCGCGCCAGGCGACACAAAATGCAAGTCGACGTTCCACACCAACGTGCCGGGCGGCTCGTCGGATTACTTCGACCGGCCCACCCATAAGTTTATCAAGGTTGCGACTGTCCTGGACGCAGCATCAGGCTCCGTCTCGGTCAAGATCCTGCCCGACAACGTCAACTTCGGGACGGGCTTGACAAGGGAGCAGGTACAGAGCTGGGTTCAGACCGACTCGGATCTGGAATTCGGCGCCGCATTCAGCTTGTTCACATTGGCCAGCTGAGTCAACACTATGGCCATTGGGAGAAGGCGAAGGACTAAGGTGTCTGCATCGAGCATTGGAACTCGAGTTTTCGAAGACGCCCGGCATGCTGGGTCTCTGACTCCAGCGGAGTATTCACTTCTTAGATACCATACCGGGCCTGCCGCGAGCGGGAGCCGGGAGATTTTTTTCCGCAGGGACTTGAAAAAGGATAGAGAAGCATTTCGGGGATAAGATTTACGTTCATGGTACACGATTTGAAAGCTCGCGCAGTATGCGCTTACGAGTATGACTACTCTGCATGGTTAGATGCGAATTGCACCTGCACTTCTCAATGTGGAGTTTTTTTGAATGGAACATTATATTGCGTTTTGCAAATCACCGTGTGTTGGTCGTCATCTTGTGTAAGCCAAAAGAGCACAGCAGATGCTCGGTCCAATTGAATTAGACGCCTGCGGCAGGGACTGGGACCACTTGCCGCAAGTGGCAGCCCTTCGACCTCGCGCGAAGTCGAGCGACTGTGCTTTGTCAGGCTTGCACATGTTATCCGCCAACTATGGAGGCATTTTGGCCCGCTGTAGGTCCACCACTATTGTAAAACACTCAATAGCGTTCGCGGCACGAGGGACAGAGGCGTAGGCTGGAGCCGTACCGGACCCAAATCAGGTCAGCAAGTCTCCCGGTGTCCGACATCAACGCCGAGTCAGACCCACAAGATGGAATGACAAACTAGTGTTCGCGGCACGAGGGCCAGAGGCGTAGGCTGGAGCCGTACCGGACCCAAATCAGGTCATCAAGTCTCCCGGTGTCCGACATCAACGCCGAGTCGGATCCACATGATGGAGCCTCGTCCCCATGACAAACTAGGAATGAAATGCCACGCAGGGGAGACGGCCTCGCGCAAAGGAAAATGCCCGACTTGTGGAACCTATCAATAAAGCATACTACATGTGTAAATCCTGACAAATATCCCCGCGGTAGGGCTGTCGCTGGGCCCTCGCCCCGAGGTGCGATCGATTAGCGTGGCGGTATTGGTCAGCACCAAAGTCCCAACTTCCAGGCCAATTGGAACCGCCCAAAGACGGCACGCCATTGCAAAAGCCGGGACCCGTTCGTCTTTCCCAATTTGGCGGGGTTCAGACGTTGATCCGGCCCAGTCGTGCATGTTACCTGCATGATCGTAGCAAGTTTGTAGATGGCATTCGCCCGGACTGTTAGGTGGAAGCCACGGCTGAGATGTTGGTAATGTGTGACAATGACGCTGTGGCTTACGCAATAATGTATGGACGATGCTAGATATCGGAGGTTGAGTGGATGCGATGGTGCAGATGTGCCGTCTCGTTCGCGCTCGCTACTTTCGCCGACTCTGGCATGAGGACCGGCGAACAACACCGATATGCTGGTGGGACCTCACTCAGCTGTCTCTTTCGTGATAATGTATAAGTATTCTAGGCACGTCCTTGCCTCAAGAATTCTATATATTCCGAGCAACTTCCTCAATTGAGCTTCTCGATAGCCATCGGCGTCCTTGAACAATCCTCAGACTACTTGTACAACGAACAGAACTTCCCTGACGTCAGGAGCAAACTCTATTTACACAGAAGTCTAGTTACACAACGCCTCCACAGATTTGGGAATAAGTCAATCATATTAGCTAGAACCCAAGCGAATACCCACACAGGTCTCAGCACAATGGCCAAGAAGATCATCACTGTGTTCGGCGCAACAGGTAAACAGGGCGGCGGCGTCGTCGATACCTTCTTGAGCGACCCGAAGCTCACAGCAGACTGGGTTGTCCGGGGTGTTACGAGGGATGCCTCTAAAGATTCATCCAAAGCCCTTGCGGCCAGAGGAGCAGAGATTGTCACCGTAAGTCGTATGCCCGAATCGCCAGGTGCCCAGGAACTAAAGCGTTCTCCAGGCGGATGTGAACGATAAGGAGTCCTTGGTTAAGGCTCTAGCCGGATCATCTGCTGTGTTTGCCACGACCAACTACTGGGAGACACTCGATGCGCAAAAGGAGGTTCAGCAGGGCAAGAACATGGCCGATGCCGCCAAGGTAGGTTCCTAACTGCTCGTCCATCGGGAGAGCTCCCGGCTAACAGGCTTCGCAGGAAGCTGGTGTCGATCTGTTCATCTGGAGCTCGCTTTTGCACATCACGAAGCGTATGTTTCTGTAGCCTGCAGCGTCTGGACGATCTTGATCTGACTCAATATAATGTAGTAACCAACGGCGTCTTCTCCAAAGTCTACCACTTTGACAGCAAGGCCGACGTCGAAGAATATATCCGTAGCATCGGCATCCCGGCCGCCTTCTTCCTTCCGGGCTTTTATATGTCCAACCTCAACGATGCCTTCAATCAAACGCCCCCCGACAACGCCTGGACGCTCGCGTTAATCACAACTATCAACGCCCGTTTCCCGCTCTACCATACTGGCGACACAGGCAAGTACGTCAAGGCTATGGTGCTCAACCGCGACAAGGTCCTGGGCAAGCACATATACGGCGCTAGCGAGTACGTGACGCCCCAGCAGATCCTCGATGGCTTCAAGAAGGCCTACCCCGAGGCGGGCAAGGACGCACGATTCTACCAGCTCCCGCATGAGAAGTTCCTCGAGATTATGACGGGTGCGGGCCTGCCGTTCTTTGCGGCGGAGGAGTTACTGCAGAACTTTAGGCTTATGGATGAGTTTGGATACTACGGCGGGGCATCGTTGGACGAGACGCATGCTCTCTTGGAGGATAAGCTCACGACTTGGGACGAGTTTGTGAAGGGATTGCCTAAGTTCGCTGAGTTGAAGTAGATGTCATAAACCAAGGGCCGCTTGAAGCAGACTCGAGGTGTTTAATATAATTGTTATGTTTTGTCACAGACTTGCAGACGGAAAACCTAACCTGAACCCCTTTGCCAGCGGGAAGGGACCCATACATCGAATCCGTGCCGACTGAATACTGAAGTCATCTCGTCACAGGGCACCAGAAGCGGGCTCGTACATTATCGTTGTTGTCGTGCAACAGACGGCTGCACGCACGTAATACTCTTGAACCTCCTCCAAGCCTGAACCGAAGTGGTTAGACAGCCAAGACATAACATAACCATAAAATAGCGTCCTGACGACGTAGCATTAACAGGCACTCATTCCTGTGCGGAGATACCGAGGGCCAAAAAAGCGCATGGTGGGGATAAGGAAAGTTGGAGAGGGTGCAAATGCGGCGAAGAACCTCGGTATATGGACGACTGGACCCACCAATCCCCGGTCAGCTGCAAGTCACAGGGCACCGGAGAAGGCCTGTCATAGTCATTTTACAAAGCCAGGCTTTTGCACCTCCAACTAGCAAACCTCGACTTCTTCAACATCGAACACATTCCCACGCCATCAGCAAGGACCTAGCGACCGACACTCTCCGACGAATTGAATACTGCCGTCGTGCAATCAATTGAAAGCGCCCGTCGCAATCAGCCTTTGGCCCCTGCGGGCGGTTCTCGGGCCATCACGCTCGATCGTCGCCACCTCGACGTAGAGCCGCCGATTTAGCTACCGCCGCGGATTGTTTGTTGATACGCTTGGATAAAAGTCGGAACGGGTTCTATCTTTGCTCATGGCTTCGCCTCCAAAGCCTTGGGAGCGAGCCGGTGGAAACACGCCCGCATCGAGTATGTTTGGTTCTTATCGCGATGCAAAAACACTACTAACAAATTGCGACAGCGACGTTACGCCCTACTCCTACCACAAGCATACCTGCTGCGCCGACCCCATCGACGACATCAATGTCCTCGTCAACCACATCTTCCTCCGCCACCCCTCCGGCGCTACCTGAACGACCGTCGTCGCTGAACTCGGCCGTGAACCGGAATGCAACAGCCTACAGCCCCATGGGTGGTGCGATGGGTGCTGTGGGAGGCGCGATGGGAGCCAGTCCCTATGGAGGCTATGGATCAGCCTACTCTAGTCCTTATTCGAGGATGGGCTCGTACGGCGGATACGGAGGGGGAATGTATGGCGGTGGGTACGGAGGCTACGGCTCGATGGGAGGCATGGGAGGGATGTACGGAGGGATGGGTGGCATGTACGGCGGCATGCCCGGCGGCCCCAACGACCCCAACAGCCTGACGACACGGTTCAACAACGGTACCCAGGCAACTTTCCAGATGCTGGAGGGAATTGTCACGGCGTTTGGTGGATTTGCGCAGATGCTGGAGAGCACATACATGGCGACGCACTCGAGCTTCTTCGGTAGGTTTTGTACCGCGGCCCAAAGAAACACAAGACCTTGCTAACGGGTATTACAGCCATGGTGTCCGTTGCGGAGCAGTTTGGCAATCTGAGAGACACGTTGGGCTCGATCCTGGGCATCTTCACACTCATGCGCTGGATACGGACGCTTATCGCAAAAATCACCGGACGACCACCACCGGCTGACGCTACATCACTCACGCCAGCTGCCTTTGCACGCTTCGAAGGCCGACAGCCCATTGGCCCTGACGGGTCCCCGATCGGCCCCCCACGAGCCAGCCGGAAACCGCTCTTCTTCTTCGTCCTCGCCGCCTTTGGCTTGCCATACCTGATGAGCAAAATGATCAGATCGGTCGCGGCCTCTGCCGAGGAGGAAGAGCGGAAGCGCCTCGCCGCGGAAGGCGAGCAGGCGATGCAACAGCAAATCGACCCCTCGAAGCTCGAGTTTTGCCAGGTCCTTTACGACTTCACTCCGCAGGCTGGCAACGCCGTCAAGGGCGTCGATCTCGAAGTGCTAAAAGGCGATCTCGTAGCCGTGCTCAGCAAGACCGATCCTTTTGGGAACCCGAGTGAGTGGTGGCGGTGCCGGTCCCGCACAGGACAGATGGGATATCTGCCCTCGACGTATCTGGAGGTCATAAAGCGACCCGGCCAGCCCGTTGCGGCGATCAAGGCCGCGGCAAGTGATAGCAGCAGGGCGAATTCCCTGACTAGCGCGGGCGGGAACATTCCTGTACAGGAGCCTGCGAAGAAGATGGGAGACATCAGTGTGGACAGCTTTCAGAGGAGTCAGTTTTATTCCTAGGCGGGATTGATGCCGTTTCGCGACATTGCGAGGAGACGGGCCACCCGCTGAGATTGTGGGACAAGGAAGAGTATTTTATTTGTACGAGTCGAGATGTCGGATCACAGCTAGGGTTGTCTTGGGCGTCGGGTACAAAAGCTGGGGAGTTTGGTGACCAATCAATACCATATGAATAGTAGTATTAAGCAGTTTAGGAGAAGAATTTCCATCTACCGGATACGGGTTGGACAGATGGCTGTCGGGACGAAGTGAGGAACTGTAACGTGCATTTCAACTTGTCCATGGTTCTACACGAATGGTCCTGCGGATATCAAAAGAGCTGGTGACGCAGCGAGAAAGCAGGGCTCGGTGGCGCACAATTATTCGCACGAAAAGTCTAGTACTTTATAGCGTCCACACTGAAATAGCCTCCTAATTTACTCTAGTAGATTGAATACGTAGCCTAAAGTGCATGACTCTGTAACTCTCTCGTCTACCTACCTACGTAACCGTAGGAACACAATGATGTATGACACAGATCAGAGGGCAAGCATGTGAAAGTCAATTCGTCTGCCAGCTGGCGACACTTCCCATCAGCTGTCTCCGCATCTGCCCAGAAATCAGCCCCAAACCATCCCAGCGCACGAGCCACCGATGACGTTGTCGACTTACGAGCGTTTCCGGATCCCTGTCTTGTGCAAACGACGCAGCTCTGCAGGAAACATCCAGGCAACTGGCCACCTCTTGCAAAAACCCACGCATCGTCACTCGCACGTACAAAACCCCAGCTCCCTCCAGCTTTGCTTCCCTCTTCCAACCTGCATCTACAAACCCACCCTCCCAATTCAAGTCTATCAGGACCAACTTACCCATACCCAAACATAACGAAGCTTTGAGAAGCTTCCCCGCACTCACGATGACGCTCTACTACACCCTCGTATGTAATCCCCGGAGCTCGCGTGCCACTGTCCCCAGGCATGTTGAGGGACACATAACTGACAGAATGGTTAGGTTTTCGTGCTCCTCATGGCGGAGATGGTGCTCTTCATGCTCCTGGTCTTGCCTCTCCCCTTCACCATCAAGCGAAAGCTTTTCACGTATGTCTCCACCGTCCTCGAGCTCATTACGTCAGACCAAAGCTAACAGTTCTGCTACAGCTTCATCTCGGAAAATCCTGTGGTGGCCAAAATACAGTATTGGATGAAGATCACCTTCGTCTTCATCCTCATCCTCTTCATCGACAGCGTAAACCGCGTATATCGAGTCCAGGTGGAGCTACACGCGGCCGCCGACACTCAGAACAATGGGTATGTTTGCGCTCCCTTCCCCCCACTTACCATCCGTACCCGTCATGCCCAAGTCCGCTGGCTAAGCAACCCACTAAAGTTCCGGCAGAGCCGCAGTCATGGGCCACGAGCGCCTCGAAGTGCAAGCCCGCAAGTTCTACTCTCAGCGCAACATGTACCTCTGCGGCTTCACGCTCTTCCTGTCTCTCATTCTCAACCGTACCTATGTTATGATCATTGAGACTATGCGTCTGGAAGACAAGGTCAAGACCTACGAGGGCACCAACAAGAACACCAAGGAGAGCGAGAAGCTCGCCATGGCCGGTGACCCGGGTGAGATCTCCCGCCTGAAGAAGGAGCTTGCCAGGACGAAGGAGGACCTCGAGACCCTTAAGAAGCAGAGCAAGGGGCTGCAGAAGAGCTACGACGAGGTGACCGACAAGTATGCCGCTTCGCAGCAGCAGGGCACCAAGAAGTTGAATTAGGGATTGGAACTCCTGGATTGAGGAGACTCGATTCCAACGCTGCGGCAGTTGAATTGGACATCTCGTGTGGCCATATGGTGTTATCCATCGGCACCAAGTCAGAGACTACAGACAGTCGCAGGCGAAGATCAAAATAGTCAGCGAAGTCTGATGGTGGGGGATGCTAGTCGCGCATATGTCATATCTCAGGTATAGGATGGCGCAGCGGATGGGCTTTTTAGATGAGGAACGAGTGAAGGGTTAGCATGGATTCTCAAGTTTTGAGATTGGGCTTCATTATAGTTTCCGGTTATTGCTGTACCATAACAAACTTTCTACATTCGTCTTCTGCCCTGGCCATCAAGGTCATACCATTCCTGCCGATGACCTTGTCATATTCCGTTGCCCGAGCGGCCGTTGCCGTGATTGTGTTGACGATGCTCACGGACAAACCACAAGGAATACTTTCTTTGATCATTGGAGTTTCTAATGATTTTTATAGTGTTATTTTATTCCTCCTGGATAAGTGTGAGCAGTTACATCTCTGGCATAGCAAGGCCACGAGTGCTAAGAAAAGTATTGATGTATGGGAATCATTAGGCATTATCGGCGTTATGAAAGAACACACTATATCCAAACAAACTGGTATCATGAACTACGGCCCTCCCCCCAATTTTTAGTGAACCACCTCATACCGATCTGGGAACAAAATCGCATTCGCCATCCTCAGAAGGCCCGCCTCTCTTGGGCTCTCCCCGTCGTTCTCATCCCACGGCAGAAGCCCCATCGCCTGCAGCCCGTCGTCCGCGCCGGCATCGTTTATATCCTGCACGCCCGGCCGGTCCATCTGCGAGCTCTCGTCCTGGCCGCCGCCAAAGTCCGGGCTCGGCTGGCCCAGAAGGAACGCCTTGCGCTGCCGGGCCAGGTACAGAGCGTTCGTTTGCGTCAGCGGGCAGGCGGGGACGTACATGATGGTGGCGGCCATTGCGTCGTCGTGGATCGTGTCGACGGCGTAGATGGTGTCGCAGTGCCAGACTACGTAGTCGCCCGGTCCGACCCTCGGGATGTGGACGAGGCTCTTCTCGAACTGCAGATGTGGGTGCAGCAGGTTGTTGAGCTCCTGGCTGAAGCTGGGGAGCGCGCCTTGGATGGAGCTCGTCTGGTAGAAATCGAGTGTCCAGTTCTCGCGGGAGAGGAAGTCGGGCCCGCTGCTGACCTTAGGGGAGAAGAAGGGGCGGAGGAGGAAGTACGCTGTCGAGAGCTGGAGCATGGGGCATACGAGGAGCGTGCCTTCGTCCGGGTTGATGCTGCTTGTGGAGAGCCAGCCGGAGAACATCCGAAACATGCTGCATGAGCCCTCGCCGTTGTACAAGTCACTGGTGACTTTCAGCCTCGTACTGCTTTCCCACGGGTCGTAATCCTCCCATCTCCCATCCCAGATTTTCTGGTACGTCCCGGCGCGCCCGTACCCATCGGGCTCCCAGCGCTCCACGCTGCCGCCGTCGACATGAGCATTGAAGTACCGAAACCGGTCGCCCGGCGTTCGTATCCGGAGCCTGTCGGCATACGTGACGGGAAAGTTATTGCTGACCAGAGCGTTGCGGTCGCTCGAATGCCACATGCTCATTAAAAACTTTTGTGTTGCCAGCACGTTGGGGTGCGCCCGGCCTTTGATCTGAGCGGGGCTCCAGTACACGCCATGGAGATGCGGATCATTTGTATAAACGGACTTGGCGTATGGGTTTGTGGACAGGTACTCTTGTATTTCGTTCTTCCACTCTTGGGCAGTGGCTACGGGCACGACGTTTCGAACAACCGCTGCTCCCCTCCTCTTCAGCCTGGCCTTGAAGTCGGCCACCCGGTTGTTGTCCGTGAGCTCTGTGAAGTCGATGGTGGGGATTATATCAAGCTTGGTCACCTGGATCAATGCAACCTCTGCTCTGAGGGCCACGAGCAGACGATCCCACGACCTCGCAATGTCATTCTCCTTGCCAGCGATGAGATTGCTCTTGATCTGGGCAAACCGCGGAGGCAGCGGGATCGGCTCTTCGTAGGAAAGCATGCTATCTTCTTCAGTTGGGAACACGCCAATGTCCAATGGTATATGATGGCGAAGAGGGCTCAAATCCACAAGTGGGGACGGTTAAGAGAAAGGGCACCAAGATTGGGTCTCGTTCCATTGTAGTGTACTTTTAGCGTGGGCCAAACGGCCCACATTATAGCCAGCCATGTAATCAATTGACATCCTGGGGGCTCGCCCCGACGCCCTGGATCGTCCCATGATCGCCCCGGCACCGATGGTGCGGAACCCTGTATCCAGCGGAATTCATCGGGCTTAGTAATGATTGTCGGGGACAAACTGACCTCGCTCAGGCGGGCCGCTCTGCCGACATCTCATCAACCACACTTAAAGAAGCAATGTTGACCGACTTCCAATGGGAAAATTTTCGGTCGCTGAGACGAATGGACGTGCAACGCTCACCGACCCGCATCGCCCATATGGTCGTTCTGGGACCCGGCACTGACCCAATATTCCGTAGTCCCATGCATTCCAGCTCGCAGGTCGGCACATCCGTCGATCCAGATTGCCGTCTACCCATCAGCTGGCCATGCTTGCCGGGTCAAGTTCGTCCGTCCCCATCGAATAAGCTCGAAAGCTTCTTATGATACCTTCCCACGCTTAGACCGCCTTACGGGACCCTTGGCTTCCGTGTCGTCATCTGATACTTTCTTTCTCTTTGCTGCGGAATCCTGCACCTCCTGTTTTACCCCAGCTTTTGAATCATTCGCTGGCGCCCTGCCAGCGGATGGCGGGGATACGGATTCCTCCTGCCGCATCAAAACGTATGCGACCCTCTCAACATCGATGGCCGTGACGCCAAGTCTCTTGACCAGTTTCTGTGCCTCCGAGCTGAGAGTCTGATATTCCTTCATGTTGTACTTAAGCGACTCCTTTTTGCCCTTATTGCACAGCCAATAAAATCCTTCGTCAGAAAAGAACATGACTTGCTCTGGATAGTGGACTGCCAAAAGCAGAGACGCGGTGGCGGGGCCGATACCCTTGAGTTGCGTGAGTATTTTGAGAGTTGCAGAGAGGTCCTGGTCTTTCCCGTAGACCTTTATCGCCTCCTGCACGGTATTTTTGACTGTTGCAGGGTCGTTTGATGAAACTAGCTTCATCAACGTAGGTCGAAACTTTCCATGACGTCTATGCAAACAATCAGATGACTTGTTCTACTGGGTGCATGAGGTTGCTCAAAGAACTCCTTGCATATGTGGGATGCAGGATGCCGGGATAAGACTCCGTCCAGCCTTGCTATGCAGTAACACAAGAGGAAGGTAATGGATTCGGTCCAGGCTTTAAGCTAGCTACAGCAAAGAACAGGAACACAACAGTGATGTGCACTTACAGTTTCCAATCAACGAGGACCTTGACGTCCTCGATGGACATGGGCCGTTTTGGCTTCACCGGTGAAAACAAGCCAGGAGCCTCAATGTAACGGTAATGGTCCAATTCCGTGAGAGTCTTCTGCCCACCCTTGGCTATAATACAATTAGCAATATGAAGAAAACATACAGCAACGCAACGGTGGCCCGACTTACCGCCTTTCGATGCCGAGATAGACTCGACGAGGGGTGAGTACCGGCCGAGGACCTCACCGAACTCTCGGTTGCCAAGTTTGTCCGGTGACACGACTTTCGAGGTTGCCATAATGATGTATGATGCCGAAACGGGCGAGAAAAGGTGGCTGGATGCAGCTCGCCAATTGACTTTCACTGGCGAATGGAGACGATATACACCCAGCAGAGCCCGCCTCTCAAGATGATTCAAACTATTTCTGGTGCCTACAACAGGAACGGAAACGCGAACGAGGGCAGGTTTATATGTGCCAACAGGGCCGGGTCCTCCTTCTCACGGGCCACCACGCGGAAATCACAGCGAATTTCTGGAGGCGTCGTCCGTGACGAACCAAGACTCGAGAAATAGAGGGTCAATCCCAGCACAACGGAACGGCACTTGGTTGTAGGTGGATCTCGGGGGGCGACAGCCAGCACGGAGCTTCAACAGCGCAACATGAGACCCTGAAGAAACATTCGTTAGTGCGATACTTATCTGCTTAAACGAATATCTGCTGCGGCTTCCACATTTACCACGCTATCCGAGCACGTGGGAGGGGCAGCGAATTTTCCGGGAGGGCGCCGGCGGGATCCCCTAAAAAATTAAAGGGCGATCCTTCGATAGTTGGCGCAGCCGCCTCCCAATCTTTTTTTCCCAACCGCAGACAGTAAAAGGCCTCTAATCCAGCACCTTCTTCCGCGCAACACTCACCAGTCTCTACAACAATAATAGTCCTCTAATTGCAAAGATGGGTAACGTACGTATCCCGCTACTCACGGGATCCGAAGGAAAGTACTGATCTTCGTCCAGGGCGCTCGAGCACAGCAGAAGCGGGAGCGAAACGCAAAGGACACGAAGGGCGGCGGAAAGTCGCAACTCAAGGCTGTATGTTCTACGTGGACCTGTCTGACCGCGACGTACTAACATGGGTGCAGAACCAAGCCGCGATGGATGTCCAATGCCAGATCTGCAAGTCGACCTTCCTCAAGACCGTCCGGGCTCCAATGTATGTCCTGAGCACTAAAATGACACAATCGCATTGCGTGAAGGCTAACAACTGCCCTCCCAGTTTGACCGAGCACGCCGAGAACAAGCACAGCAAAACTCTTGCGGATTGTTTCCCTGCATTCCAAGTCGCTGCTGCTTAAGAGACCGCCGACAGCCTAGAATATAGAGCATGGCGCGTGGCCCGACGCCGAAGGCGCACTGGAGAAGGGCATCAAGCAATGGCGTAACTTGGAAATTTTCATGAATTTATGGCACGGTTCGATGATGATACGAAAATGGCAACTCTCTTCTGCTTAGATATTATCGAGGGTTCATACAAGTCAATCTTGCCTGCGCCCCGTACCTCTGCTCTTGCGCTGGGTGACATGCCGCTCGTGACTAGTGTGCCTTGACAGTCGTGGTAGTATGAGCCGGGACTGCCACGCTTTCGATTTGCTTCAACTTCAACTGCGCCTGCTCCTCGCGAATAGCCGCCAAGATATCTGGGTACCACCTCTCCCCAACATCAGGATGGCTCTTGATTCTGTTCCGCAGGGTCGCTTCGCCCAGCGTTTTAGCCACCCCTCCCTTCCTGAACGTGAATTCCACATCGTCAAGCCTACCTCCATTCTTGGCAAGCACCTTTCGGCGCTGCTCCTTGATCTCCTCCGATACCTGGCCCACACCCACGGTCTCCAGGTCATCAAAGTCTGCATCGCCTCGCACCCCCTGGAAGAACGGAATCGAGAAGCGTGGACCATCGCCTGCTTTGGGAGACAACACGCGATGGGTGGTAGAGACGCACACGCCCTGTGTCAGTGCTTCGAGACCTTGCCCGATGGCGACAACGAGGGTCCCGTCAATGGGAGGGGCGTCGATCCATGCGCCGTCGACGTTCTGGACTTGCAGGCCCTTGTGGTGGCTTGCCTGGAGCAGGTAGCTCGAGAGCATACTATCCTTGTGCGGACCGACCCCTTGGCCCTGGCCGTCAATGCCGAGCTCCTGGAGATCGGGATACTTGACGATCTTGAGCTTGTGCTGCTGGTCCTTATCGAAATACTTGTCGAACGCGGAGGGAGGGAGCTGGATGGCCTCCGCGATGAGTGACGTAAAGGCAATGGAGATCTTGCCCATTCTTTCCATGTAATCGGTAAAGGTGGCGCGGAACCCGGGGAGGACTTCCTCGGTGGGCCATTGGTTCGGCGCCAGCAGGTTGTAGTAGAGCGGGGCCTCCGGTCCAGGGACGAGATGCTCTGTCGAGAGATCGATCTGCTCGCGGTGGTCGAGATTGCCAGCCGTGACCTCAGCCGAAAGGCGTGAGTAACCAAGGAACGATTTGGCGTTCTTCATTTCAATCCGCAGCCTGCCCGCAAGTGTCAGTTTGTCAAGATTTGCGACGGCGACGTTCGCGACGGACGCTTACGTCATACTTTTCCTCTGTGGGCATCTCGAAGAAGGCTTTGCCCTCCTTGATCACCTGCTGGTATAGCTCGTCCGGGATCCCAACGTTCTTCAAGTACAGGAAGCCCACTTCCATGAGCGCATGGCGGAGGTCGGCAAGAAAGGCCGGCTTCGTCTCAGGATTCTCGGCCAAGGCCAGATCCAGGATTGGAATAGACGTAAAAGACATTGTGACAAAACTGGACAAATGCTATCCAAGAAACCAGTTGAAACGAGTCGCAGTAAGGTCGAGTCGTTAGCTGGACCTTAGACTGAAGGAACTAGGTTTATTGCAAAGGTAAGCGGGGTTAAGTTTAGGCACTGCTAATCACGGATAGGGCGCAGGACGTGACAGTGTCAGCGTCTTCGGAAACGGCTGGTTAGTGATTGGATTGTAATCTTTGAGTGCAACGAAGCAGTTTTCTTTTGTTCATCATCCCAACTATCTGCTCGAGTTGCGATGGCGCAATTCGGCCTATATCGGCCTACTACGTATGTTTGCCCCACATATGCGGACAATGCGACTATGCTCCGACTCCTTGCTGGGCTCAACAGCCCTTTTCCTCCACCTTCAACACCAATCCTCATGTCCATGCCAAGGTGAGAAATTCTGCGGCGCTGGCATACTGCCGGCCTCCTTCGCATCCTCTACTGGTCTTCCGTGCTCGGAACTTGACCAGAGTGCGCCCCGATCAAACGCAAGTAACTTGCACCGAAGGCATGAATGGTAGCGCAATTGCCAGAAGCACAGGGCAGGTAGATCTGCTCTCCTTGCGATTATATTCTGAAATATCGAGCTTTATACCTAAGCCGTTGATCTCGATAGAGGTTTTGTTGCCAGCAGCCCTGTAACCTTATTGAACATATCCTCGATAGACAGCATGGCGAATGCTGGTGTCGCATCAAAGAGCTCTGCTAGCTGTTGTCTGCTCACCACAGCTGCGTGAGTGTCGTCATCATCCATGTCCAGGTCTTCGGTGTCTTTCTCTTCGTCGTCGCTCGCCATTTCTTCATCCTCAGCCAACACGATCACATTGTTGGCGTTGGGCTCCGCCTCAGCGAGTGCTTGACCCAGATGCATATCCTCCAGCGGTCGAGATAGGTATACAGCGGCGGGATCCGATGCCTTTGCGATTGTCCAAAGCTGGGCAGAATCATCAACCGCAACGAAGCCTGGTGCGTTGCCAGGAGATACAAGACTTGTTATACGATGGTAGATCTCATCCACAAGCAGAGGCTCCGGTTCATCGGGGCTGAAGACGGCAACCTGTGAGAATGTCGGCCTAGGCACGACAACGGCAAAACTTCGAGACTTGTAGTCCACTGCCAAATGCGCAAAGTTGGCGAGCTTGTCGGACGTTGGCAGCTGGATACCATAGCGCAGCTCGTCCGCCACCACATCATAGACCCTGAGGTCATCAGAAAGCGTGACGATGTACGGCGACAAAACTCGAAGATGTCCTAAATCCCCTGTCCAGAGATTGTCCAACGTGCATCGGACTTCGGCTGAGGCAGTATCGACAACGTAGACGCTCCCATCGTTGTGGCTACCGAGAGCAATAAACAGAGTCGAACCATCCTCCGAGAATGCAAGGCTGCCACGTCGGTGGTCTCCAACCTCCGCATCGGAAGCGACCAACGTGTCGGTCCCAACGCTGGCTCCGAGAGCCACGGTCACCGCGCAGGACCAAGACTGCAATGCTTGGCCGGCGGAGTCTACGCTGGCAACCCCGTCTTGTTGTCGTGTCTTGGAATGCCAGATGCGTGCCATGCCATCATCGCCCACTGTGGCAAACCTTGTCGAGCTTCGATCCGCTGCGAGTGCCAGAACAGTTTCGGGCCGGCTAGTGGCGTGTGGAGAGTTGATCCTCGACACCAAAGCCATCGGTTCATCGTTCGACGGTACTGTCCAGAACTTCAAGAATATCTCCCGCCTTTCCTTGATTAACTGGTCCCGGCTGTCGTCCAGCAACTTCCCAACATCTCGTTGAGGGGGCTGCCAGTCGTCGACTGTGGCCAGCCACTTTCCATCGTGTGAGTATGCAATGTGAGTGATCATTGGTTCCGAGATTGGTTGACCCGTAGATGTGATGTTCACGTCGGTTGGCTGGGCCCTTGCGAGGGCCTGCTTCGAGACGCTCCTGAATGATTCAAGATCAAAGGTTTGGAGAAGAGGAGCTGATGGCTGTTCTCCTGCCGTCGCCGCCTGCTGGCCGCTCCCCACACAGACATGGAGCCTGGAAGGTTGGGCAGGGTTCATGGCTGCGGGGGCGGGCACTTGAACCTCGTTGGAGGCGTTCCATACCCGAGCAACAAGCAGATCCTTCGATGGTAACGAGTTCAGCGCCGCCGACTGTATACCGGAGATGTACGCATTTGGCTTCATTTCAGCCGTGGACAAGACCAGTAAAGAGTTATCGTCGAGATGAACAGCATAAGACGATCCTGACGGAGACACCACAATGTTCTCTACGCTCCCGGAAAGATGTGGCAAATAGTCTCGCTTCCCCGTGTCAACTTGCCAGAGGACAAGCGAGTTCTCGGAGCCTCCTGAGATTATGTAGTGTCCTAAAAAAAAAAAAACGTAAGCAAAAGAACAGGCACTTCACCACTCGTGTTAACTGACCATCACTCGACCACTTGAGACTGTGAACGGCTCTCCTGTGCCAGTGGTACTTGCGGGCTTGTATGCTATCCCTCTTCGACTTTTGCCCGCGTAGGCTCTGCAGTTTGTATATGATGTCGTTGTAGTAGTAAATAGCACCACGCGCACCTCCCGCAATGAGATCCAAAGCCTCGAAGCCTGCCGTGCCCTGCGGAGGATCTCTCGGAGTGAACCTGAGGTCTAGAGAGCAGATGATATCACTCGTGTCGAATCTATATACATCGTAACGAAACTCGTTGACGGCCTTAGCACCCTCTCTCAGTGTTCCAACCAAAAGCGCTTGCGGGGTGGCTCCGACCAGCACTCGACCCCGCTGCCCGGAACGGATTAGATGAATAGTTTCGTTAGCCTGTTTGGTCGTGAATAGAGGCTTGGATACAAGTTGAGTCGAGTCCTCAGGCCGACAATAAGCCACTATCTCGTTTCCTCCATCTCGTATTCTCTCCGTTACAAATACAACGTCATTAGAACGTTTGGCAAGGTCCATGTCGGCCACCGTCATGTCCAATGCCGTCCCTGACAGGGTCTGGAAGCCACTCTTAGATGTTGACCCATTCGTCCAGTTGATCTTCAATATCGAACCATCCGAACATGCAATCCAAACAAAGTCTGGTGTTCGTTGCGAGCGACACGTAGCAATAATAGTGGAAGAGCTCGGCTCATCTGGGTTTCGGATCGGGATTCTTCGTACTAAAAGAGAGTCTTCTACTGAGTATACCTGGATGGAAGTGTTGTAGGTGACGATTAGATAGCTGCAAGCCAAGTTAGAAAGCGGTTACCAAGTTGGCATATGGAATTCTCACTTTTCGTCGTCGTCAAATATTGGATCTATATCTGATATCCTTCCACCCATTGGCAAAGAAACGTTCCACCCAACAGCATCGGCAGAAGATTTACGGTTTGATTTCGTCCGGGACAGGTCTTGCGGAACATTTTTTGGCGTTGGATCTAGAGGAATTTCCTTAGACGGTGCTGAGCTGCCATTCTTCACGGCCTTCGCTGAGGCATCCTTTGCTCTTGATCGAGGACGTTTGGTGTGTGGGTGTTTATCATGTTCGCCGGGATCCCTCTTCCGTTTGTAAGAGTTGGGATCTCGAGTCCTCTGTCCAGAATGACCCGCCATTGTCAGCTGCAGAAATTTAGCTGCATTAACAAAAAAAGGGACAAGGACGAGTTGAATCGTGTTCGGCGGGATGCTTGATGGTGCACAAATCGGCCTGCAAAAAAGTTGCTGAACTACACCTCCAGAAGAAATTTTGGGTCCCGCTTCTCCAATCGACCCTTGCTATTGGCGAGCTCTTCCACCCCCCATTGCTGATAAGATAAGCCACGGGATAACTTCGGGCCGCCGATATTCTTTTACTTCTGGAGCTGGGTCAACTTCAGCGGCGACTTGCGTTCAAGATTTGTCTCCGGCGCAAACAAAGGCAATATTCTCTTCCAAGGACGCCGCTCACTTTCCACGGAGGACAGACGCCTGTCGGCTCGCTCAGATTCCCGAGCACTACACCCTTTATCCTGTGGACATTATGATCATTCCCATTCGCTGCTTCTCTTGCGGAAAGGTTCGTTCGCATCTTGCTAGCACGGCGGACCCGATGGTTAACATTGGCTAGGTGACAGGCGACCTTTGGGAGCGCTACCTGAAGCTCATCGACGATGGCGCCGCTGATGGGTCAGTGTTCGGTCTAAACGGCGATGAGACCTTGGGCTAACCTGAGTACAGTGATGCGATGGATCAGCTCGGTTTGAAACGCTATTGTTGTCGACGCATGATCATGACGCACGTCGACCTGATCGAGAAACTCCTCAAGTATGCGCGCACTGTTTCTTTCCACTTTGAACCAAGTAAGGACACGCTAACGTTTCTACAGGTATACCCCAGATGGCCGAAACGAGAAGAAGATTCACTTGGATCCATGAGCTGGTGTCCTTAGGTCACTTCAAGCTGGGTCCTCAGGGCACTACGGACAGCATTGCAAGGCGTTTATGGATCATGGGATGCGGCTTGTGCATGTTGAGATAGATTCGATGGCATACGGTCGCAAGCTTGGTAATTCGGAACCGAGAACAAAAATTTCAGGAAACCAAGTACCCAAACTACTTCTTCTGGTGCCATATCTGTCTGAGTGTTGCTGTGTACCATCGATCTGACGTTGACCGCCTTATTCATGAATCGCCGAGGCTCTTTCTGAAGGCAACAAGATATACCTAGGGTATATGCCAAGGTGACAGCATCAACGTCCGTGGTATACGCATAGCTTTTTACGGTAGATCTTTGCATCAAGAATCACTAGTATCGACTCCTAATGGAAACCGGAGCTAAGGGAGTACCAGAAAGCTTCTGTCTATGTTGCTGCCGCTATTACTCTATTATTCCTCTGCAGAATGTCTGTTTCGGAGCATGCCAGGGGCTGTTATTCACGTGAACTCGAAGACGTTCGGATTCGCATGGCCATATAACCACTGATTGTGACCAGCCAAATTACTCCATCAAGATATAAAGTAATTTATAGAAACAAACATGATAGACGAATTGCAGGATCCCATCTGGTGCAGCTGAACCATGTTGATCACCGCTACCGCAGATGCAGGCTATCTGGCCAGGGCAGATTTGTCACCATTGATTTACTGACTAGGATACGCCCTGGGTTATGGCAGAAGTAGCTGAGATCGATGGTCCATCAAGTGCGAGGCACATTTTCCACGCCTTGACATTGCACGAGAGTGTGCTGAAAGTGTGAATCCTCTAGCTGGTGCAGATGGACCACCAGAACATCCCAGACAAAAATGCCGAAGACGAGAACGCATGGTTCAGGGGAGGGGCAATATGGCGGGGGCTACACAAGGCGATTTGGTTCTTACTGAGTGTGTGCCTCCCATGCACGTCCGTAGTATCCTCCATATAAAAGGAATCTCCATGTCAACACTGCATCCTGGATGTACGGGATCGACGTACAGTGTATCCACCTTGCGCTGGGACGTGGGATTTCAAATGAGAAAAAGTAAAAGTTGCGAGAGCAGGGCAATATCCTGGGTTATTCGGCCTGAATATGGACACGTTAAATTGGTAGCCTGGACGCCATGGAAAGAAATGTTTGCGATCTGCCAACGCAAGCAGTTAGTCCAAGTGACGGCGCAGCAAATTTCAAGCCAGCCACCAACGCCCAACGGCATTGAGACTGCATTTTTGGCGACGGCAGCGCTACCATTCTCTCGGTGCACTTTTCGTCATGTGAGTGGAGGTTGGCATCTTATTCACAGCCGGCCAAATTCATCAGCCGACTTTGGCATGTCGGCTCGATTATCCTTTCTATATGCACCATGAACCAACAGCATAAGTGGTATGCTAATCAGGTAGCATATGAGGGATGATGTATGCAGGCGTATCTGGGCTAGTCAACGTGGTTGCAGCACGTTGGTCTGACTGTCGGGCCTTTCCCCCCTCACATCCTGGATCTCGCGCTCAACAATGACTACCGATGTGGCGGTCAGGAAACGGCTGAGGTTGGCGGCGACATGTTTTACCATACACAAGCCACCGCAAATGAATGGGTGAGTGAGGATTGGACATGAACTTTCCTCACTCGAATTAGCTTTGCTATGGAGGATGATGTCGCACAAGCTGGGGGCCAAAACTTTAAGTAGGCCAGTACTCAGAGGAGGGAAGAGCCTCACATGTACTGTGCGTAAGATTTTCAGAAGGGGGAGGATGAAGTGGAGGAGGAGAAAGATGGCATTGAGAGTGTCGTATCTGCACTTCACCCACCACCACATAGGATGTGGGATCCTGGTCCAACTCTGCTGCCTGTGCTTCCACCACTATCTCTGGGATATTGTGCCATTCATCCAACATTTGACTGATTAGTGTGCGGAACGGGACTTACAAGCCATGGGATGTAGTGAAACTATTACCCAAGCCATGGAATGAACGCGGCCAGATTCTGCGGCCCAAGTTGTGGAGATGGTGCGGATTTGCCGCGAGTCGAGCCAACAGACTTGCCAAAAGGAGACAATATCCGCTTGTAATCCAGAGGCTTGGGACCGGGCCAAGGGTCCTTTTCATTTCAGCCATGGCGATCATTTGCTAGGTGGGCGCAGGAGAACCAACATAAGTTGAGCAATTCGAAGATAAGCTGGTGTCATGGGAAAAGCCACCAACAGCTTCAAATGTCTACAGACCGCGGCGTCGTGGACAATGAGCCGTAAGGGGAACATATTCCGTCCGCAGCCGCGAGAGTGGATCGACGAGACCGTGGGGCACCACATGCGTCGTGCGTTCCTGTCGGCTACGCCAGCCTGCACATCGCAAGTGACCCCGATTCAGGCTTGAGTCTTGGTGGCCATCACGGATTTCTGGCGCTTAGGTATGCAAGTTCGAACGACGTGCACGACGTGCCAGGGATTTCTGCCCGGCCGTCTGATCCTGACGACCAAGCACCGCATGCGCCACGGCCGCTTGGCATCGCCATGTGTTTCTTTTGGCATTGGGGGGTTTTTTTTTTCCTTTTGTCGTACCAGGGCTAATTCGGAGTGCTGGCTAATTTGCCCACCCGTGTTTTGTCGTCCGACATAACCGACAGAGGTATAAGGAAGCTTGTATGGGGGTTGGGAAACCCTCCCAGCGCAAAACCCTGTGCTGCTGCATTTGGCGAACCGCTTCCCAGAATCGGTCGATTTATGGCAGAATGCCTATGCTGTAAGTAATCTAGTAACTTACACGGTGTGCTCGGGACAAGGTGACTGGACACCCCCGCATCACCGGGTCTGGTCCAGAGGCCACTACTGTACCGAACGACATCCTAGCGCTGTGACGAGAGTAAGTCACCGACATGAGTCCCACTGGGACGGGGGGGATCACAACACTAAAATGCCCGGCTGGGACCAAGCTAATACGAAAGTAAAGAAGGATGAAGATGCCTGGCTGGCGAGCTGGCAAGGTACCATCACAAAAGTCTTGGAAGTTGGATCTTGGCATGGCCTCGTTTCCTGTCCGTCTCGCAGGTCGGCAACCGGGGGGGAGGGGACAAAGGGCTTGCAGAAGCAGATATTTGAACATGGACTGCGCCTGCCGGCTAAGGTACTTCAGAGTCGAGAGGTGAAAGGAGAAAAGAGAGCGCCAGCTGCAAGGGAGATCGTGAGAAAAAGCAAGAAGCCTTTACCGACCTCAATCAGTCCAGGTTACCCTTGGTGCAGCAAGCGACTTCCCCCCACCCACTGGCAAATGCATCTTACGCACCGCCCATGATTTGCAAGTCTCTCAATTGGGGTTGTCCTGGGCGTCGTTGCGAAGGCTGCAACCTTACGTAAAAAGGCCCTGGCATTTTGTCTCTAGCATTGGCTAATTGCTTGTACTTTCTGCTTGTCGGTCGTCGTGATAATGTTTAGTGAAATTCGTCGGTTGGTGGACGATGCCCCATCTCGCTATACTTAAGCTCGACCCACACATCTAGCTGTGCCGCCCTGGTTCATCGTCGTGCTGTGCTAAGAAAAGCCGCCGGCCCAGATCTTCGGGTTCCACAGCGCCATGAATAGAAGGGTCACGCCGCTGTAACTACTAGGTAAGGTCTTGGGCCAGAGTTCCAGTTGGGGGCAGGAATGATTGAAGAACGAACGCCTCCGGAGACCAGGCCAGGCCAAAACCTCCCCGACCTGGTCTCCGCGCTTGATGGGTCCCAAGCCTCGCGACCCAGCTCAGGCTGGCTGGTTCACCTGCATCTCCCATTGAACCCAGGTGCGGATCGCAAGATAAAGGAATATCATTCGTGTTGTGTTTATACGGTAAGCTTGTATGACCGCGTCAGATCCTTGCCCGTATCCCATGAATCTGGTGCTCGGCAAGGGCTCCCTATCGCCAGTCGTGTGAACGGCACACCTTCCCGAAACACGACTGACCGTATTAAGACACAGCTGGGTGTGGCATTTTAAGAGTGTGTGAGGGCGGGCAGACCCGTCCTCTGGCGGATGTGTCACCGCCTTGCAAGAGAGACGAGAGACATCGGCGTTTATGTCGCATCATTTGTACATACATGCATATATGTACCTACAGTACTCCGTACCTACCTAGGTATCGTTTACGATAAACAACAGAGTATCCATCCTGAGGGCGGCCACTAGACTAGCTTCCAGCTAAATCGTACTAGGTCGATTATCCCCCCGCTCCAAGACTTCTCAGAGGAGAAGAGCGCGTACGGTAGTAGCTCGGTACGTAGTTATAGGTACTGGGGAGACCAGCCGATGAGACAACCACACCATATCCCACCAAAAGTCCTCGGGGTCAGGTCCAAGTAACCCGCGGGCGTTGTTCTCCAAGATTCTGGCACACCGGCCGGGATGCGTACAACAAAGGAAATCGGACTGGGGGGCCGCCACCCACCCCTTCCTCCCTCCTACACACGCAATATTGGTGGACTCTGCATCTCATCATCCAGGCCATCAACCCCAAGCTTTCCTCCTCGCCCAAGGCTGCAGGCACTAACTGTTAACTGGGTAGTTAAAAGGGACGTACCGGGGCAATCCAGTCGCTTTAAAAGCAATTCATTAGTGCGACGCCTTCACCAAGGTAGTTCTCCCTCATCGGATCGGGGAGGGTGGGTCCAAGAGCAGGTCAGGAGAGACCCATGATTGGTGGGTTGAAGCGAGCCACCCACCCCCGAATAAGCGCCCAAGCCTGTCTGTTTCATGCAGCCTTCAACTTGAGGACTCCTCTTCCCATCCTCCAAATCCATGCTGTGCTCCCATCTGACTGGTCGAAGATTCTGAAGAGGTGCCTGGGAGCAAAAGACGCGCAGCTGCAAGCCTGAGTGGCTCTCTTCTCACCCCATCCGGCCTGCATCTCCTCCCCCAGCCCTCCGAGTGCCTGCGAAACTAGTACGGAATACAAGGTGCGGGACCTCCTGTCTGTTCTTGTCACTGTCACAGTCAGCCATCGAGAAGAGCGGGCAATCGCACCCGTCGCCGATCAATTGTCCATTTCCATGTGAAGTGCCTCTCGTAGGGCAGACGGGGATCATACAGACTGTCGGGGCAAAAGCAGCAGCATCGCAACACTCCATACAACCACCTGCCCTTCCATTTTCGCACCGTCGTACCCACTCACCAAGCACCTTCGTGCGTGCGTCTGTCTCTGTTACTGTGGCCCTCCCCATTTAACCCTCATTATCATTCGAAGGATCCTCCTAGCTCCCCCCCCCCGACTCGTGCCACGAGCGCTACCATCTCTGCCAACCTACCTGAGCGGTGTCTTTGCGAAAGGTCGACACGACAGAACGAATCCATCCCATCCACCTCCACAGTAGGTCGGCTGTCTGCGAATGAGTCGGACTGCCTGAGATCCAGGCCGCCGCAGTGGAGCCTTGCTGTCCTGTTGGCAAATTTCCGTTTCGTCGAATCTTAGCCGCAGCTTGTGTCGAGCCCCTCCTATACAAAAGATCATAATCGCAACCACGCGCAAGCCAGGCCTGTTCTTCCATTGCTAGGCGCATTACCTGCAGATTGACCAACTCCCCCGTCTCCATAATTCTCGGTGCGCCATCCTACCCAACGTTGGTTTTCTGGAAATTGTCGAACAAGCGCAGACCCGGACTGAGTTAGCTTGCCTGTGCCTGCTCGCCCGCTCAAATTCGACGGAGGCACAGACGCTGTGGCCCTTGTCATCCATCCCTCAACCCCATGGTCTGGCGCAGCTTCTCTTAAACACACCTTCGCACCCCCCTCTCAAGCTCTCCATCCCGACCAGCTAGCTTCTCTTGTGGGAAGTTTGGTGCGCACCAGGTCGACGTCCGCCAGACCTCCTGCACAGCTTGGATCCTTCGTCGGCCTCCAGCGACGAGACCGATCAGCCCGTCGTCTCTCCAAGCGCGCTGTGTGGGGTTCTCAAGGCATTCTCTGGTTCTGGAGGCGCGGACTGCCGACCTCTTCGACAACCAACACCCACCATCAACATCGCCTTGGATAAAATTGGACTGCTATATCATCACCCGGCCTAATCATGGCCCTCGAAGCTCCCTTGCGATCATCTACTGGTAGCCTCATGTCTGCTTTCTCACAGCACAACGATATGTCGGTTTCTTCGCCAGATTCTGGGGCCCTGCATTCCCCGTTCATCAGCATGTAAGGTTCTACGCGTCGTGATGGCCACTCGACCTCCACTGACTCTTCTTTCCAGGTCGTCCGCCAGCTCGGAGCGTTCCCATCCAGGCTCCCTTCGACCGAACTCCATCCAAAGAATCCCCTCGACTAACCTCAGCCTCATGAGCCCAAGCGATATCGTTGGACCCTCCCCCGTGACTTCCACCGGCACAGAGACGACAGAGATAGAGGATGAGGAGGCTGAGGATGTCCGGGCCGATGCCACTGCTGCTTATACAGGGCGCCCGCCGCAGGTTCGTGATAACGCGAAGTTGCAATTTCCATACCAGACTGCTGACATTGGTTAGCTGATGATGTTGTCCACCAACATTCCAGACCAGCTGCGTCAAGGCATGAACGACGAGGCGGTATCTGTGATTCATGCTCCCGAGAGCTTTCGCAGTTGGGTATGTCGCTCGTAGTAGAAGCGAAATATCGTCATTACTGACTCAAAACAGACATCCACTGAACCGACGGCCAAGGGTGATCAGCTCAGCGAGAGGTCATCCTCCTATGCAGATACGAGCAGCTCCGTCACCGAAGGTGCCTTCAAGGTATGTTTCCCACAAGATTCTGACCGAATGCGCATCTCACCAGTCCGGCCAGACAAAGACATCCGGCCTCCCTACCCCGCCACCACTGTCGACCGATGTCAGACCCGTTCGGTACAGTGTGGATAGTGCTACGCCAAGAGCACAAGACCTGCAAGATATGCTTAGTGATTCATCTCGAGTGCGATCGAGCAGCACCAGTAGCCTTGAAAGTACGGCTCTCCCCATCTTCCTCCCATTGCGAAGCTAACAATATCGCAGAAATCGATGAAGCTCGGGAGGCCGAAATCGATGCCGAAACATACGACTCGGACGCATATGCTACCCCTGGTTTTCGTCACGAGGACTCAGAAATCAAGGCGTTGCGGACCGCCCTCCAGGAATGCTGGACGCTCTGCAACACGCTGGCAAGCCTCAGCTCCATCCACCGGACGCGCGTATTCAATAGTTCTGGCCAGCCAGACGCCCACGAAAAGGCGTGGATGACTTGCTGGAAATTGTGTCAGCGACTATATGACAACCAGGACGAAGAAGTCGAGTCGTTCAATGTCCGAATGAATTTAGACCTTTGCAGAGACTTTTGCCAGGCTCTCTTCGACGTTCGTCAAAAAACGGACGAGATTGCAGACTCCATCCTCCGTGTCAGTTTCGAGCTCAATAACCAGTAGGTGTGCCAATCCCCAACAAGACTGCACCGTGCTGACAATGCGACCAGTTTATATAGTGCCCAAGACAGCCGAAACCTGCCCGAACCGTTTCGAGAGCGAACGCTCGACTTCTACATCACCCTATGTCATCGATTGATGAAGCAACGGAATGAGTTGGCTGAAGAAACAGACTCTTTGCTCAAGGCCTGCTGGGCACTTGCAGAAATGCTTTTTAGTCTGAGACAAAACAAGCGAGACGGCAAGGCGCCGGATGAGGAGCTGCTGGGATCAGCGGTACAGGCTTGCTGGGACCTTTGTGACATGTTCCGGGAGGGCTGGACGCAAGTTCGTCCGGATCGGAATACGCCGAGGCCGAGCCAGACAAGCTTCTTCGCGCATCAAGTTGAGCAACCGACGGGTCGGGAAAGCCGTACTTCGAACCGCTCGTCGCTGCATTCCAAGCGCGAGAGCCTCAAGAGCGGCGCTGAAGATCGTCCGCGGAAGCCGCCGCCCGTCCCCGAAACGCCAGTGACAGAGTTCGAGGATACACCCATCTCCCCTGAGAGCTCATCGCCGCAGGTGCCCAATATCCTGGTGCTTGGCACAAACTCCGAGAGTGGTCGAGGGGGTAGATGGTCGAGTAGTGCATCGAACCTGTCGAGCTACTCGCAGAGCAGCGCCAAGACATCAAGCACGGCCACCACGGCCACAGCCGGCGAGGATATAAACATCACGCGGATCAAGGCGCTGATCGTCAAAGCGGCGATGAACGTAGGGTATGCGCGGGATCCGGCGACCGATGGCAAGGCGGGAGCCGGGACCCTGCAGGCCTTTGTCAAGCAACTGCCTCCGGGATCATTCGGAGCTCTTCCTACACATTCCACTCTTTTACAAAACTACAAAAATTTAGTCCTCGCGGATTCCTCCTTCCGCAGCCCAGCGTCCCTACCCACACGAGGGAAGCGATTCTCCGCCGCAGACTTGTCCAAGAGCATCAACTTCATGGTCCACCGCTCTGGCCAATACACCTTCTTGCGTGATCTGTTTAAGCTCGTCTTCGGCTTCCCACTCGAGGAAGCGGAAACGAGGAAAAATATCAGCATCGCCATATGAATCAAGTATGCCTCGTCATTTGGCTGGCGATACTACCCTTCCCCCGGCACCGAGCCCTCCACACCTACCATTTCGATAACAAATATATTATTACAACAATCACCTTTTTATACAGGGGAAGATTTCACCACCATTTACGAGACATAAGTTTGGACGTTGACTTTGGAGAGCGCCAGTCAGTTCGTTTCGCATCTTGCCTGCACTAGATACCCTTTTGGATGGATTTTTAGGCGCCGTGGGCTACTGGGAGGTTGATTCCAAAATGTCTTTTGTCTCTGAAAGCATTTACGGCATCGTTCGTTTGAGGAGGCACTGTTGTCACAGAGGCGAAGTATTGGGAGAATATGTGATATACTACGTACAGTCGCAATGACTATTCCATTTGTGATATCCTGGCACATTTCTTGCCACCTACTTCTGTGCACAAACTTCCCTGTCCTAGTTCGGTGTACTAATAGTTGTATTCGCTGTGAAGTTTCAGGTTGACATGTGAGAAGTGTACGCGTTTTGTCAGATTTGCGGGGAAGAGACTGGAGTGTTGTTCATCGAAGCAGCTGATGGTGTTTCGTTTCCGTCTTCGACTTGCGTACTCTGCCAGCCGTCGTCGGTTTCGATGCTTGGCAAGATGACCTCGGGCTCTTCCATTTCTGCGCGTCCTTTCTCGCTGTCCTCCTTGATTGGGGTAGTGAACTGGTTTCTAAACTTCTCATCGGATACATGTGCAATCTGCTCATAAGGATCATTCCACCACTCCACCAGTTCCAGGTCTTCTGCCTCGAAGCCGCACTGAGGGATAGTATCCCGCAGCGCCTCTGTATACGAGTACGGAATGTTGTAAGAACCTGGCGGGCTGAGCAACGACACTTCTTGTCCGTCTCGATAGCCTAAGAGAGGCGTAGTAGGCGCCTCGCAGCCGATAGGGGTGGGATAGTTGAACGGCGACGATATTGACTGAATAAGGGGTTCTGGTTCAAGGGTGGACGCCACAAAGACAGACTTGTTAAGCTCGGAGCTTTGATGCTTGTACGTGCAGGCAGTATCTTTACCCCAGGAATTTTGCAGAAAGATCTCGCTGAGCTCTGCTGTAGTGGGTTCGGGGTGGAAGGTGGATGCTGAAGGCGGGAGGAATGAGGGTGGCCCAAGATCGGGATCTGGTTCGAGGAATGATGGGGGAACGAAAGGCGGGCACTCGTCGACTGTATCTGTCAAGAAAGGCACCGGCAACAGACTCCCCGCAGGTAGGGGCGAGTTGCCGATGCGTAAGCGTTTCGGGGCTTGGACCGATATCCCCTGGTCGACAATGTCGAACACTCTCTTAGCTGGCTGCGGCCTAGGGCTCAGATGTGCGAATGGCACAGGTTGATTAAGAGCCCAGTCGGATCCAGCCAAGAAGGGAGGCATTGGAGTGTACCGTGTAGGGGGAGCGGCCGGTATCATGGAGGCGACTGTGGCCATGCTAGGAACATGGTCAGTAGTCGTTCGAGATCGATCGAAGAGGTAGAATTTACGAGGTTCGGGGCTCGGGATCTTTTCGAACCTCTTTGGTCTTCGCAGACGGATGGGGGTCGACATTCTCAGGAAGAGTTGACCTGAAAGTGAGAGCAAGTCAGTTCCCATGCACTCCCAACCGAGATAGGAACGAGGAGGATCATACGAAGCCAAACCCTGCCCTTTCTCGTATCGAACCTCCTTGTTCACTCGCGGTGTGCTTCGAGTCCGTCAGCAGGAGCTCCAAGAGGGGAGGAAAGGGGAGTAGAGACTTGTAGTCAGGATCGCTCCCATACTTGTACCACACATATCGGAGCTGGTTCTGCGAGAGCGTCTGCTTGAAAAGCGCCTTGTAGCCATCGCGGATGGCCTTGTTGCCCATGCCGTCCATGCGGCTGTCGAGAATGTACTTGATCTGGGGGTGGGTGTAGGTTGATTGGCCGACCATCGTGTTCTTGTGTCTCTGGGGTCCAACGCTGTTAAGAGTCGTCTCTGAAGCGGGAGGGGAAGTTGCCGTTTTGAATACAGGGTTCGGTGAAGGGAGTTAAATACCCAGTGGCGGACGTGTATGCAGTGATGAAGTGCGGTGCAGTTGAAGGTAGACATTTGGGAAACCTCTGACTGGATAATATGTGGTTAGGGCTAGCAGTGGTCATCGAGCGTCAGGTGCGAGGAGATGGGATGAAGTCGAAATGAGTTTGGGATGACCGCAGCGTGAGTTGATGTCGGGCTGGTCTTGATGGCATCTGGTACCATCCTCTATGTCTCCGCGTTTCCTCCTAGTCATCCTCGGCGTCGCTTTCTTGTTCACTTCCATCTTTGCCAGGCCACCTCGCCATCCCGGCAGTTCTAGTGCTCATCTACTCTGCTTATCATTGAATCCAAATGGACTCAATACGACGGTATATTGGCCAGGAAAATGGTATATATACATATTCGAAAGGTCTACGCATGTTTCTCCCCGCAGTTTTCCGACTTCACAAGAATTCAGAACCAAATGTGGCATGGGAACTGACTTGGTATGTGATTATGCTTTAGTCAAAGCATGGGCAGTCACTTAGATAATTAGTAATCAGGAGTCACTCATATCAAATTGCGATAGCCAGGGCAAGGAGTGCTCAATAGACATGTTTGCCGGCGGTGGTGAACGGAAAACTATCGCAACGCGTTCGATATCATTGAGTATGCGTCTATCGTCTAGTTCTACGTTTCTACGACATCTTCCAATCCATGCTCTGTCTACATGTTTACTCTACGGTTTCATAAAACAGTATCTGCGTCCCAAGTGCCAGCCAAATTTTCATCATGTTTGCTGCTGGCGGGCGAATACTCCCCACCAGCAGTTGACTTGAGATTTGTCTTCACCCTCATCCCAGTCATCTTGTCCGTCTAGTGTCCCTTCCTCGAGGCAAATCAAAGAAGGATCCTGACCAAGCATTGCCTTCCTGAATTCTTTCAGGAGGCCTTGAGTGGTTTGGTCTCTCAGTGGAACCATTACCACAGCCCTCGCGTCGTCTTCCACCGTGAGCTGACCAGAAATGGCGCCAGACAGGAGGTACGGGTGATTGTCATCATAGAGTGGATCCGCTGCGAGTACGACCTGATGTATTGTCAGCCTCTAGTTTGATGATGTGTTTAAATGGAGTTCCGGACCCTGAACTGATTGTTCTTGCCAAACAGCTCTTGGTCCAGCTCATCCTCAGAACCTCCCCACGTCAGAGCTCCGACATCGAGAGATCCTCCAAGAGCCCCAACAAGTGATCGGTTTGCCTCGACATTGTGCGATAAGTTTGGCATGATTTCCGGAAGGTCACTGAGTATGACGTGCACCTTCCACAGGGCGGCGGCGGCCAGTCCTAGTAGGCCAGTCCCAGATCCGAGTTCCAGCACAGAAGGCCGAGGTTGCCCCAGGGACTCATCAAAAAGCCTAAAGAGAGAAGAGGGACCAAGTCGTGGTAGGTGTTGAGCAAGGACATACGACGACCCCCACGTCTTCAGCCCCAGGCTGTCTCCAGTCAGAGGCGGCTCACGAATGACCAGCTCGAAACTGGGGCCAAGGGCCTCTTCGTTGAACGGCCATCGTCGGGTGATTTCGCCCATGGCTAGAGGGGTGAGAAAGTTGCCGTGGAGTATTCGATGGGTTAGGGAAACAGACCTGTCCTGCCGCAGCGCTCACTCATCCTGCGACTGGCCTCCGACCAGATGGCTTCTTTCTCGTCCTCATCTTGAATCCAAGTAAGCTGGCTCTTGATGATAGAAAATAGATACGTTGAGATCTCCAGCCTCGTATGAGCCGTAGCCTCTTGTTCTTGTACTATCTCTGACCGCCGCCGTTTGTGGTGCCACACCGGGGGTCCCAGCTCGAGCAGCTTCAAGCAGCCGAGCAGCTCTCCACTGGATGGCTGCTGCCACATTTGGGGAAAATCTTCGGGGGAGTCTGGCAACATTCTTACTGTCTATAAAGCTCTAAATAATATATGCATAATAAAAAAATCTATGGGGAAAACTAAACTGTGAAGGAAATTCTTTTCTAACGATCCATGAGCAAAAATTGTGGCGGTCTAGATCTTTCGCATCTAAATCTCACAAATGATGGCCGCGATAACGGCACCCCTCGGTATCTTTTGGTGGGTTACCAAATAATTATGGCAGCTGCGAGCCCCACCACACCCCTTCAGGTGGGGCTGAGGGCTCGGGAAGGCGCGGGGTCCTGCCGAAGTGATATCCTATTGGACAGCCTTATATGCAAGGCTGCGATCGAGTCAGACGCCCCCACATCGAAAATAAAATCTGAAATTTTGAGCTCTGACTGACTTCTCTTTCCTTCCCTTTCTTCAAGCGCCGTCCCCTTCAACGCTGCGTTTCTATGCTACATACAGAGAGGCTGCGCGAGCAGCCTCTCATCTCTCCCTGTTCGTCGTTCTTCTGAAAGGCGATTAAAGAGAACCAACTGGCATGTGAGAAATTCTGAGTAATCTCTTCATCACTACCTCAGTCTCCTGCCCTGTGTGGGATGACGGGTCTATCCTTAGGGATCTAGCGTGACTTCACGTCTTGCAATTGGCATCAGAAAAGCAGGGCCCGCAGCCGTCTCATGTATACCTCTCGGGGGAAGATGGGATCGGACTCGGTGTCCCTCTGGGAGGGCCGTTGCGAAGATTGGTAAAACACCTTGAGCTCGATACGCGGCGTGCTGGATTACCTTCTCGGTTTCCTGTACAATTCAATTCACCGGTTACTCTGTTGGGGACGGCGCTTCTTTTTTTTCTTTTAGGTAAGCGAGGATCTATTGCGTCACTCGGAGTAAGGATACTGCTAATCTTCTACCTGCGTTGGTACATGGCCTCGTCATGTAGACGCACAAATATGCTCCCGAGCCGCTCATCGTCAATAGCGCCATTATGAGCATGTCTCTTGATTCTCATTTCCTTCCGACTCTCTCTCGGGACTGGTCTTTCCACTCGAAAAGAGCTCTTTGTTCGCGGTGGATGCCATGTCCGTCAGATCCTTCACCTCCTTCAAATCCGACACCAATGTTTTGCATGCCGATTGGTCGTGTTTCGCCTTCTTAGCGAGCCTCAAAATCTCTTCACATGACTGAATAGTGCGTCTGACAATATGATCGATCCGGTTGATCAAGTCATCGTTCCAATGGTGATGCTCCAACCATCCTGGCCTGTCCGCTTTCTTGAGCTGGTCCAGGGAGAATGCTAGTGTGCCATCAAGGATATCGAAATTGGTGGTAGTTTCCGCTGCTGCCTTGCCTTTCACCTCAACCTTTTTGCACCAGACCGAATCCAGAATTTTCTTGTCCGCGAACTTCTTTATTTGTGCAACGTCCTCCTCGAATTCGCACAATACAGCCGAGTAGAACTCTTCGGCGTATTTGACTTGATTGTGCACGTGCTGCAGAGCGAGTTGCACCACGGCCCGCCGGGGTTTCTGTGGAGGCGAGTCGAGATCTAACTCATCAAGCGTCAAGTTCTGAACAAGGCGACCCTCATCTTTCCCAGGACTGTGGTAACGTCTCGGCCGTGGCCAGTCATAATACGTCGGATAGCCAGTGTATCCGGTGCCAGAAGGTCGCCTAAGCGGAACCAAAGGAACATAGCTAGGATAATGTGGGTTGCGGTATGGGAAGCGGTAAACAATATCATCTACATCATAACGTGAGTTTCGAGGTCTTGGTGGGGAGCTTGATTCTCGAGATGGCATCGTGGTGCACCGTCAACAGAAGGCACAAATAAGGCAGAATATTGTACCCGTCGTACTTGGTATAGAGGTGCTCTGCGATGAATGGCGAAGAGCTTGTCGTGGTGGGTCATATTTAAGCCATTGGGAACAAAAGCTATCGCTTCATTCAATCAGTTTCAAAGTCGGTTTGACATAAACCTCAAGCATCTAGGAGCCTCCCGATTGTGGTTGAGCGTTAGGTAGAATCATCCCGAGCAGTTCCCATTCTGCAATTATGGAGTTTGCACACATTTGTTGATTGCAACCTGATATGTAGAACTTTGTTCTTAAATTCTTTGTCCTATTATAAAATAACGATATCTCCCAAAACCGACGGTGACAAACATACAGTCAGCCAAGCTCTCTCCGTGCTTTCAACAAGGTTATCCTTCAACTGAATGCAGTTGACCGAAGAAGTAGAGCACACAGCTGCTGAAAACTTGCCAAGTCAAATGGAGAAGAAAGAAAGTGCTTCCGCGACTGCAGACAACCGGCATGGCAAGCCGAAAGCCACTCTGCATCGTCCAGGGCGGGAACGTTGCCGGCTTGGCGCAACGACAAATCTGGGGGTGAGATTCTGAGACTGTCAACCCCTCAGATAAAAAGGAAAGTTAAAATTAAGATTGGAGCTCATGGGATTTCTTCTCTGGCCGTCTTGGCCGGTCCCGGAATTAAGCTTCGGTACCTGACGATCAACCGGGAAGCCCAGCTACCTTTGTGGGCTGGGCCAAAAAAAAAAAAAAAAAAAAAAGAAGGACAGCTCAGGTCTGACAAGGTAGATCACTTTACCCGACCTGCGTGAAACACACCCTTTTCTGGGAACTTTATCCGGAGAAGCTTAAAACGGGGCGTTGTATACATGGGGAAGCGCATATGGGGAACGCGGCAGTGCTATGGGGGGAGGAGGGTCGGTTGGCATTGACAATCTAAGTTTTTCGAGACTGCCGGTGTTGTGATGACGTTGTGGGGTAATAAACGGGAACAGTATTGGTGGTGGTGATGGTTTTTGCCTTGGAAAGCTGGTTTTAGGCTTGGAGCTCTATGAAAGAGAGGATGGCCTGAAGGGAGCTGGAGTTTCATTCAGATGTGTGAGCAACTGATATACGGGCCGTAATGTGAAGAGTTTAAAGGGGCAGCAATCGAAACGGGAACCGCCTACCAAAGTCGGTGGATATCCCGGGAGACCACGAAAATGTATTGCGTGGCCCAATCTATGTAGGTGGTGATCACCAATACGTACTGTCAAAGGAAGTGCTTCCGGACGCGCAATCAACGATGAGAAAGCATTCAATTTGGCGGAGTTGGGCGGCCTTGGACTAAGGTACGTAGTCTTGATGGAACTTTCTCTGTTAGCTGTGACAACAAAAAGAAAACAACCTCAGAGAAAGAAAGGTAGCGATGGTTCACGACTATACCATCTCCATCTTGTGGTAGGAACGTCTGTTGCTATCAAATCAGGTTTGTGGCTTCGCTGCATGGGGGCCAGGAGCTCGTTGTCCGTCCATGGACTAAAGAAAGTGTTATTCCCTTCCATAGTTTGTACGTAGGCCATCACATCAGGGGCATGAAAGACGACTATTCATTGAGATGTTTTCAATTAGACTACTAGTCTGTCTGCGGTATCTGTGAGTAACATGGCCTATCCAGGTCCAGTTCCCAGTGCCGTCCTTTTCCATGCAACCTCTATGCAGTGATCCTCAACCGGGACCATGTCCAATGCAAATGCCAAAAATATACATTTTTTCGCTGTTGTTGTATGCTTGCTTGATCTTTTCATATGACAGTCTGGAGTTCCAGACTCTCTTCATCCCCATGCAATATCCACTCTCTGTTCGTCATCATCTACGTTTCCTCTGGCGGGGAGGACAGCCAACAAGGTTTACGCCACCGTTATGGCAGGCGGGCATTCCTTGTAAATCTCGTTCTTCAAGTCCTTAAGCCGTGCCCTCATCTCTAGCAAGTCCGTCATCTTGTCCTTGGGCGGGTTGTCCATCACTGCAACCTCGTAGTGTAGGGTCTCGTACTTCTCGTAGAAGAGCTTGAATCGCAGGGCCTTCGTCACAAGGTCCTGGTGCAGACCTCGCTGGCGCTTAGCCTCGCGTGAGTCCGAGCTGTCGGACTTGCGCTTCTTGGGATCCGAAGTATCGATATCTGAGGCGTTGGTGGGTGGTGAGGAGGCCAGCGGTGAGGACTTGGTCGGTGATGTGTTTTTGCTCTTGTACGAAACACCGGAGGACGTGCCGCGCGAGTTTTGCGACGCATCAGAGGGACGATGTTTGAGGTTAACAGCTGCCTTGAGGGGTTGTTTGGGCTTGATGCGTTTGGAAAGCGGTGTCCCTGAGCTGGAACTGTCGCCATCGTCATCGTCATCATCCTCGCGTCGTCGCTTGGGGGGCTGCGGCTTGACCGCCTTCACTGGCCGGATGGGCGCCTTGATAGGCTCCCTAGCCTTGGCCGGCTCCCTCACAGCTCCTCTCACAGGTTCTCTCACGGGTTCTCTGACATGCTCTCTGACGGGCTCTTTAACCGTCTCCCTGACAGGCTCTCTGACGGGCTCTCTAACAGGCTCTCTACTAACAGGCTCCTTGGCCGCCGTCTTGGGTTTGGGCCGCGGTGCGGGAGCCTCCTTCGGCTTCCGGGGAGGTACGGGGAGCTGAACCGGCTTTGACTTTGCGGCCGCAACCTTCACAGCCAGCGGTTGCTCCTCCGAGGAATCTGAATCGGAGTCAGAATTGGTGACGAACTCTGCCGATAGAATACGACCACCCTTGGCTGCTGTGAGTTTGTCCTTGCTCTTGGTTGGTGAGGTTTTCGGCGTGGCCGGCTTCTTCGAGGTAGTCGCTAGCCGCTTTGCCTGGGCATCCTTCTCGGCAACCTTCTTGGGCTTCGGCGGTAGCGGTTGAGAATTGGATCGTGCCATGCTCTCTCCACCTTTCTTGGGTACATCCTCGTCCTTGCCGCCCGCGTCGCTATTCCCGTCGTCCGCCTTTTGCACCTTGATCTTCGGGGCCGTAGGCGTGGGACCCTTGGCAATATTGGCTTGTAGTTTGCTCAGTACCTTGCCCTTCCCTCTTTCTTCTCGAGGCAGGAGCTTCTGCCACTCTGGCTCGGTCGTGGCCAGTCTCATTCGGTCAAACTGTCGGATGGCATTGTCGATCGCCTTTTGCCGATCTTCCTGGCTGGCGTAATCATACTTCCACACATCCAGCTCTCTCCAGTAGTTCTTCTTCATCGCCCACTTTTGAGTGTCTGAGTTGAAATCTGCCATTTTCTCCAAGGCGGCTTTGAAGTCTTCTTCCTTACCACTCCACTGTGCTTCCAGGTAATCCCACGGCTGCTCTTGCGCCGCCAATTCGTGTACGATTGTCCACCTCGCCTCCTTGGCCTTCTCCATGGCTTGCTGCGAGGCCGAGAGAACAGGGGTCAATGCCGGGGATCCAACGGCAGTCAACGCCGGAGACGAGGGTAATGACCGGGCGTCTCTGCCACCATACGACGCCATGCTCGATAGCAGTTTCGACTTGGCCGTCTTGCTTGAACCCTTCTTGGTCGACGGTAATGTATCGAGCACTCTCGAGCTATGTCCTGTGTCAGCTTCCAACTCAGTTCCCCGAGCAGACTCTACATACTGCTTCTTGGACGCCTCTGCGGCGGCAATGGAGTTCTGCAGATTTTCTATATCTGAGTCACGCCCCGAGGATGCAGAAGATACGACCGGCTTCGACTTCACCACCCGGCCAGTCTTGACATCTCTGGTCTCCACGCGGACGCTCGGCTCCGGGGCCGCTGGAAAGTTCTTGGGCTTCTTCCACAACGACATGGTGTTTGGTATTTGGGAGGCTCGCTTTGTGGATTCGAAAGGCTTTGTGAGGAAGAGGTCGCAGGAGAAGGATTCGGGTATCGGCGAGAGGATGTGTGAGTTGGAGCCATAGAAAAAGGTCTAGAGACGGCGAATGGTCAGCAACAGGAGCGTCTTGGACGGTAGCCATTGTTTGGGGGGATTGAGGGCATTCATGCTCGAGACAATGGCTCCCGAGAAGAGCCATTGTTGCTCGTTCAAGCCATTCAGGAGATGCAACAATTACAGCTAGACGACGACGCAGGCCAGAAAACTCCGAACAAACTTACGGGGCTGTTTCCCAGTGATAATTCCAAATCCCCGCCATCTTGCACACATCTTATCATGTCCTCAATCACACTATCGCTGAGGGTTATGGGGAAGGCTTGGGGGGGTAGTGAGGTGGTGGTGGCACCGATCTCCAGCAGGAGACCGGTATCCGGGACCTTCAACGAGGGCATCGTGGATATCTCGCGTGCATTCGACTGGGAGGGGTTGTGCAGGTTGCAGCCGGTCGGGCGCCTTGCAAATGTGGAAATCGAACGGGTATGAGTACAATCCAATGTGCTGTAGATTCTTCTTGTTTCGGGAGGGGGGCACGAAGGCCGGTGTCGACGTTAAAGTTGCAGGCTGGACTCTCGAGCGAGTCTGATATGATGGAGGAGGGCTTTATGGGTGGCAGGACGTCACATTGTCAAGGCGAGTTGAATGGGTTTCGTTTCGGCTTTGTTCGGGGTGAATGGTTGTGATGCTGGCACGATATCCAACTACCGTCGAACAGGAACAATGGGATTCAAAAACAGGCACGAACAAGCAGGAGGGGAGGTGAAGGAGAGGGGAGGAGAGGGCGAGTTGAGGTGAGGTAACGAGCGAAGCAACGAGGTTCCTAGGTTCTGGATCGGGAGGAGGAGCGAGAGGAAGAAAGTTGGAGCAGAGACGGAGAGGGTGGGCACAGCGGCAGCACCAGCCCGAACCTGCCTGAGCAATGAAGGTACTTGGGTAGGTACCTCGCCGTCTTGGTAGTGTGTCTGTGTGGTGCTCGCAGGCAGGTGGTACACTACAGGATCACACTGGACCGCACTGGACCATTTGGGGGGGGGCACACTGTCAAGCCACTGGAAAGGGCACACAGTACCTTGGGTGGTAGGTACACAACGCAGCTGAGGTGTATGTAGCGTGCTCGTACTGGGCGTGGTTACTTGGTAACCAGGCAGGGTAAAGGTGGGCAGACAGGGGGGGGGAATGGGAGGGTCAACCAATGGTGGGTACTTGTCATGTACTTTGCTTAGTTGATCCGCTGAAATCCCAAGGGTGCGATCTGATGGGCGAAGGCCAGCAGAGGCTGTGAGTGGCTCGAGAGCATGGGGCGGACCAGGGGGTCAACGGGTGATACCAGCCCGGTACCTCTTCCCTGACATGGGGCCCATCCAATCCAGTCCAGTCCAGTCCAGTTCTGGACTGCGTGTGTGTGTATGTCTGAGGTGTGCGAGTGAGGGTGTGGGTGCGGGTGTGGGATCCACGGGATGAGCTGGTGCAGCGCATGCATGCAGCTGGCTATGTACGTCGTATGTATGTATGTGTGTACCTTATTATGCTGTATTCGCAGTACTACGTAGTAACGACGGATGACATACCTACGAAATCGGTGGAGAACGATGTCCATGTAGCAGCTGAGTTTGGTAAGCAAAGTCGAATGGGCAAGAGAATGTTCGATATCCCAAGGTGGTAGGGGAGGAGGAGGAGGAGTAGCACTTTGTCCTGGCATTCAGGACACTGACTACCCAGGTACCTTACCCAGGTGCACTGAGGGATATCCCACCGTCTTTGCCCGTTCCAACTCCAGATCTGTTCATTTGGAAATCTACGTACTGATTACATATTAATTACTACCTACCGGTAATAGAGAAATACCGCTCGAAGGTCGCTGATGGTAATTTGTCCCCGCCCACTCATCAGTTGGTTGTCAAGGAAGCATCCACGCCATAACGGGTAGGTAGGTAGATAGGGAGATTCGGGTACCTAAAGCTTGGTCGAAGTCCAGTGCCATCTGTGCTGCTGTGCTGCGGCAACGAAAACCCACACCAGGGACGGGCTTCTCCGACTCTTTGTTGTCTACATAAGGATTTCCAGGGTTGTGTGTGTAGGTTTTTGCTTTCAAACTCGAAAGAGAAAGCAAATTGTGTGTTTTTTGCTTTTCCGTTTCTTCTTCTGCATTCTGCCTTTATTTCCCTTTTTGTATCTGATCTCCTGCTCTAACAAGCAAATCATCTTTGGGTTGACCTGGCGGGTGGGGCAGAACCTCTTTCTGTCGCTTTTTTTGTCACTTCACCCAAACCATGGTGCACCATCCAAACTTGACACACTCACCGACCCACCACAAAGGTTCAAAGAACCCAAAAAAGCCAAAACCACTTCGCCATGCAAGGATATACCTAGCCCAAATCCACGATTCCCACCGACCGACCGCAGCAGCAGCAGCAGCAGCAGCTGGATAGAGCAGCGAGCCTGCCACCCGATCATGACCGCCTCGCCGGTCTCCAAACTGCCACGACTTTTGTGCTCCCACCAATACCCTTCTCCCCTCCAGGTACTACATAAGTAGGATTCTCAATCTGATATGAGCATGTTGTTGTCATCCGCTGGAGCGGCGGATTGGCGAGAGGGGAAAGGGGGATGCATTCCAATCAACAGGTAAATGTTGCGAGCAAATTCCAAGTCTGCCGTGACGAGTATCTTACACATATACATCACCCATACATGGCATAGGTACACACTGACTGCACCACTCTTCCCGGTCCACTATTATTTATTTCCAATAGACGATTATGGGTCTCTCTGTCACCTGGTCACCAGCAGGGGCGCCGGTACACTACCTATGCCTTCTACTAATTACTAACTAACCGGGGTAGTGTGGCCAACTTGATGACAAAAAGAAGACGGCGGTCTTTTGGCCTTGTGAGCGACTGTCAGTTGGAGAGGACGTGATAGACAAACAGAATCATGCAATGTCTTGCTCTTTTACTACTTATTAACTAGAATTTTCACCATCAGACTTACTTGAATAGCTACTTAAATATCCGGGCCAAACCGAATTCGGGATGGTGGGAGGGGTTTGTCGCCAGCCCGGTAGAAACGACGGACTGCCAACCTTTCTTTGTCACCAACTGTGTCGTTAGAGGTACCACTCCTCCAGCTCCGCTCGGGAATAGAGTTGAAAGCATAAGCTGTGCCATGTCGTCGCAGGTCCTTGTCCTCCCTCCATCGTGTCAACGACGGCGCCCACGGGTAAGGCGAGGAGGTGGGCGAGTAGGAGTAGAAGGCATCTGTTGCCGTAACCTTGACCCAATCGTGCTGACATCACCTCTATTACCGGTTAGTGGTCGTCTTTGGATATGGTGGTGTGTGCCTGATGATGGAACCGGCAGGCGAGCCCGGCCAGTGGCCTGGTGGTGTTTTTGCCAGCTCGTTCAACAGTGAGGGTCTGGGCTGGGATGGCGGATGAGGCGTGTGCCCTTGTCTATTGAATATCCGTACCTGAACTTAGAACCCCTCAGCTCCTGTCTCGGTGACTGGTAAAATCCTTGGGGCTCGTTGATAGAACCGTAATTGCATGACTTTTGCTTGAGTCACTGACATCATTGACGCACAATGCCATGGGCAAAGGTCGCCGAGGCATCTGGCACACCGGCCAAAAATAATCCCATTACAATATATGCGAGGCAGACAGCAAAGGCATTCGTCCTCTGTTTCGTCACGCTCCCTGTTACTTCCCAGCAGTTGGGCGGATGGCTGACGATGTGCCGACCAGGCCACGGGAGCAGCAGCACAACACACCACGAGGCCAAGTACCTGCGTGGTACTTGGTGCAGTGGAGATCAGGCCAACCCCCTCGACGGGGTCCAGAGGGGGGTGTATCCATCTCTGGCCTTACGAGGAAGCCATGCGCGCCTGGTCAGCTGGCTGGCGACGAGAGGCAGCGCCTCAGACGCCGCATGAAAAAGCACATCGAGGGCGAACTGACTTCGACCCGTCCTCGATCGATTGCCAATGGCCAATTCTTTGCGAGTTTGCTTGGTATTCGCCTACCAGCTGGTCTCAATGGCTGCAGCGGTGGCATCATGCCACTCGGCCCCCGTACGAAGGCGGAACATACACGCTGTATGGCCGGCCTAGTACTATACGAAGTACAGATTCCTGCACGGCTTTTTGGTGCAAGCCGGGTTCGGGCGGGATGCGGATGGGGCAGCCAAGTCGTCGTCGTCTTCCCCCCCCTGGGGTGTTGCTTACTTGAGTTTACCTTTTTTCTTTCACTTCCTTCCCTTGACTCTCGCCTCGTTCAAGGAAACTCGGCCAGCAGAGAGAAACCATCCCAAGACGGGACGAGGCATCAGGCACACAGCCCTCTTCCTTGGTCCTGCTTCAGGGGAGATCGGGTCGGGAATCATATCGCATAATAAAACATCTTCGTCCGAAGGTCAATCCCCACTTGAAACATGTTCCTGACTGGAACTTCCCTGGCGCTGCCATTGCCCTGCAAGTACTGAGACCTGTGCTCCTCATCATCCCACCACACATCCCAAATGATCCTCAAGCTCTATCCTGGTGGAGGTGGTGGGTGGTGGTGGCGGCGGGAAAGACGAGACGACCCCACTAATCACTCCTACGGCTGCACATTGTACAGTGGGATTTCGGGGTTGGTTTGGGGGCATGCCAAATCACTGGCCACTATCCGCTAGCCATAGGCTCGTTCAGAACCGATGAGATTACAAATGTGCAAACATTCAGCAAACCACTGGCCGCGTCTGTCTTGAGGCTTTCCGCACCGTTCCGTTCTTGTCGGATCTTACAAACCCTGACTCTTGTCCCGATCTGCCTTGGTCGAGGTACGCATGTATCCTTGGAAATACCGGTTTGGAGGCAGCATCTCGAGTTCACAGGCGCTTTCGCGCCTCCCCCGTCAGCCTCCTGCGCACCGCCTGGGGGGTCAAACGCTCGTACCAACAGCGACGCCGTGCTGGCTTCTAGTAAATTGCCTGTTCCTGAACTTCAGGCGTCGGTAGGGCTGCCTGGACTTTCATTCGCCAGCAGACCCCAGGCTCTTCAGGCGGCCGATCACCTGCTCTGCAGTAGGAGAGCCCAGCATTAACAAGTTATATGTCGGGGGTGTTATTCCATCGTCCAGCTCAGCTCTCTTTCGTAAAAAGTCCCGGTCGTGTTCCCCGGGGGGCGCGAGGCAAGCGAGGCAGCGGGCGAGAGGTCAGCCCGCCAGCAGAGAGTTTATGGGGCCTCGTGTGCCAACTGCGGCATCACCCACAACCCAAAAAAGGAACGTCTCCATCATGGGGGGTGCATGCGTGGTTCATTGTCCCCCCGCTGGGCCTGGCTGGCAGCGGAGAGTTTTCCCCAGACTGTTTAATCTATCTTTCATAAGTCGACATTGAGCAAATGTATCGTTGCCATCGAGAAGTGGGCACCAGTCTTTGGTCTACCATGTCTTGCAACGGGATATGCCACTGAAACGAGACTCTATTTCCCCCAGATGTGCAATATAAGTAATTGGCGATACCCTTGTGTGGGACCCGCAGTCGAGAGCGAAACTAAAATAGCAACCCCATCGGATTTCATGTGGATCCGTTGTTCCTCTCGCCTGGCACTGGGATCCGTACGAGCCATGCGTTTTCGCGGCAACGAGACACTCTCGATCTCTTTGGACGAAAGGGGATTGGCTTGCTTCCGCTGGCTGTTGTCACACGGTTCGATGGGTACGCAGATGGATTGAGAAAATGGTCATCAGCTTACTTACTTGTTGGAGGCGAAGGATAGGGCCGACTACAATGCCTTCAGGATTGGGGGTCTACCGACCAAAGGCACAGAATGGTAAGCGCATCGAAGTTTCCCCATGAATTTGGTACGTAGTAGGATCATTGGCCTGATCGTACCAAACTCCCTGCCACGAATTGGCGCTTCTCCACGTCGGCGGATGCCAAAATCCTCATGATCAGAGTCAATTAACTCACTCGCCTCCCATCCGTTTCCCCTCACTTTGCAAATGGGAAGTAGTACATGGGGGCGACATGTTTCTTGTGCCGTCGCTATGAGATCATCCCCACCCTCCTTCCACATATTGCCTCACACAGAGTCCGCCAGCCACAGCGTCCGTCTCTCGCTCGTCTTTCCCGGTCGTGGATTTGCACGCTGCCAGTTGTCTCACTAGCCCGGACTGGCCCGAACACAGGATCCTCGGTCGGGTCTGGGTGGTGTTGTATGCATGGCATGGCATGGTATGCAGGTAAAGGCAATGTATGTACGTCGTGGTGGTGGGTGGATGCCAGCTGCAAGTACACCCGAGATACTTTCCCCCTCCCGATGCCGCATTGGGTTATAACTTGGCCGTAGCGCAGACGAACTGATAGACACTGGCTCGTTACAGAAAACCCCATCCCATCTTCTCGGTGTGCTAGAATAGGAGCATGTGCCTCATTCGCTGTTGTGCCTGATGCGCAGCTTACTCTTACCTTCGGGGTTTGCGAGGCTTCTGGCAAGGCGAACCCGGGAGACGTAAGTAAGCATCCGATCGAACGACTTTTGGCTTCGGACGGACGATTGCACGTTCTAGCGAGAGGGGTGTGCCACAAAGAGACGAGAGAGGGACAATATTGAAGCCACGAACCCGTGTCAATTTTTCCAGGTCGGGACCCTGATTTTGCCCATCCAGTCTAGCGTTCCCAGCCATCCACCATCAGATCGCTCTATCACGGAACAGTTTCCTGCGAAAGGCGCGGGTTGATAGGCCGAATTCCGTTTATCTTCACAACAAAGATGTATCCCAGCAAGAACCAGAGAACGGGGGTTGGCACTATTCCACCGGAGCAGAGGTCCTGTTCTGTGCAACTGGGCGACCCTGATGGCGGCCGTACGGTATTCCTTGACGATCGGGTCGGGCGTTCCCCCCGCCAAATGAACTATCAAACTTTCGTGAGCGGATCCCACGTTTTATATTGCATTTCCCCTATAATTGGCCGACGGCCTCCTTGAGCTGTGTGGAGGAAGACAGCTCAATGGCACCCTATGAAAATATCCGGAAGGTATGAAGGCCCGCCACGGGGATGCTCGAGAAAACGAGAAAACCCCCATCACCCTCCGCACCTAAAGAGCATTAAGAAGGTAACAAGACGACGCTAAATCCGCATTTCCCTTCTTTACACTATTGGCGGCCGGTCTCGCATTTTGTTCGCCAATCCGAAAGTTCAAGGTTGTACGTGGAACTGAACAACGTACGAAAGCCATTTGTGGTTTCCTCCTCGTGCCACGCCCCCCCGTTACATTCCTTCCGCCGATCCGGTAACAGGTTTGTCCTCGAGCCAAAGGGACTGCGCTCACCATCCTGGACGACGCTCACCAGGGAACTTTGCCAATGGCCACCCACCCCTCCCGAAGGGGCAGAAAGTGGAGTCGGTCCAGGCCGAGGGAACGGATGTCGATCCCGTGGAATTGAAGGTCGATGAAGGAGGATGATCATTTTAGAAATTCCGACGAAATAAATAAAGCTTACCAGCTGCATATCCAATGGATACCTCAAGGGCACACGAATCTGAGGGGATTGTCTGCTAATCCCCGCAATTGGTGCCGTCGAGGGGAGAGGGAGTCTGGAGGGCCTGTAGGTAGGAAGCAATTCTCCATCCAGTGTTGGAGTAGGGACCGTGTCGATTGAGTCGTTTCTTCGGTAGTGGGGAATTGTAGCCAATCGCCAACCTCACCTGAGACAGATGTCTCACGGATCCCGTTCGACGAGGGGCCGCGCACTACTTTCAAGTTTTTAGATCTCATCACAATTGTACGCAATTCCGAGGCTTCTGAGACATTGAAATTTGACAGCCGATGGAGCAATCTAGACATCCCTCAAACGGCGTGACAGCCCTGGAATCAATATCCACCGCATAGTGTTACCACTCGATAGCTCAAGTTGAGCGCATGCAGCAAGCAGCACTTGTACAATCATTCTTGCAGCAAAACCAGCATCGCCTGGCTGCTGCCATAACCTTAATCCTCAGCAGTCGCCTCTTGTCTCGGTTCCGTTCATCAGTCTCGTATCTCTCCGATTATCGTATCCCATGATCCCATAAACACCACATGGCCCAAGCCCAGGTCCCATGTCGCATCCCATTGCTTCCAAAGTCGATGGCGAACTCCGATGCGTCTCGTTTATTGGGTCTTGAAGAGAAGAATGGCACAGTGGCCGAGGTAGAAGTAGATGAAGTGTTTGGTTTCTGTTTCGTATTGTGAGTAAAGGCTGGCACCTTGGGAGGGGACGAGTAGCATACCATGAGTAACGAAGCTTCCAAAGTTACGGCCAACGATACAGTGCCATGTAGGTCCCTTTCGCTCATCGAACTAAGTATCTTGGGTCAGTACCGCGCTGTTGCTCCGACGGCGGGCAGGGGTGCTCCTACGGTTCTCTTGATGTGCTGGGCAATATCCTGAAAGCTCGTCAGTGACATAAAACTTCACCTAGTCGCGTGGAAGAACCCACCTTCTCGATTGTAAACTTGGCCATCGCTTCCTGGGCTTCGTCACGAGCTTGATTAGCAGGTACGATCCTTTCTGTGGCGACCATATAACGCACCGACTTCGATTGCCTCGCCCTGCATATCGTCCGTCTGGCATCTGGTCAGCTGTGTTGGAGCTCCCCGGTACTTGCGGATCTCACCATGTCGGCAGATTTGACTTGGGCTAGCGTCATCCTTGTTAGTTTCTCCAACCATGTTGCTCGAATTGACAGTCCTGCTCACCTTCCAGCTTGTCCCGCGGCGCAGGAGAAGCGCTTCCCTTAACGTCGGCCATCTTGCGTGGGTCTCGAGAGCTGGACTTGAAGGTTAGCCTGAGGTTGTTCGCGCCAATATCAAACGCAGCAGGAGATAGCCCCTGATGTTCAAAGAGAGCCCGGACAAGAGAAGATGGCTTACTGTTCGAATGAGCAGATTTACTTTGGTTGCGCGCTTCGAAAATCTGGAGGTGGGGTCTTCTTTCCGACTTGTGAAGCTTTGTAATCGGAGGTGTTGGTCTACGTATTTGTGTTGTATATTGTTGACGGATCCGCGTCGGAAAGGGCATGTTAGGTTGCCATGCTGCACAGACCAGCATGTGTAATTTTGTGGATCCGGCAGAACGTGTGTGGTGGGGTGTGTGATCACGTGCTGATAACAGATAGCAGTTGTCAGTTTATAAAATAAAAAAACATTTCAGGCTAGTGGGAGAACTTCAACTCACCAGCGGTCGACAAGTGTCTTGCATAGATCGACGAGATGTAAAGCTGGGAGATCTTTAAATCCTCATTGTCGTTTCCTGAATTTATTTACCAATCATGGAGACTTCCAGAATATTTATTAAAGGGCTGCCACCCAAAATCACCGAGGAAGATTTTCGAAAGCATTTCTCCCAGGGCGGTCGCGAGGTGACGGATGTAAAGTTGATACCACAGCGAAGAATTGGTTATGTCGGGTACAAGACAGCCCAGGATGCGTCAAGAGCAGTCAAATACTTCAACCGGTCCTACATACGAATGTCTAGGGTTGCTGTGGAATTTGCCAGACCGGTATGGTACCATATTGCATTTCAAAACAACACATGCTTACATTCTATCAGATCGCAGACCCCACCCCACAAAGGACTGGGAGAGAGGTTTATCAAGCGACTTTACCAGCGAGAGTGAAGAAAGATGTTGTGCCTGAACCCAGCGAAGAGGCCTCAGCTGCAAAGAAGAGGAAGCGGGATGAACTGGACGAATCAGACCCGAAGCTACGGGAGTATCTGCAGGTCATGCGGCGTGGTAACAAGACTGCCAACAATATCTCAGAGATGATAGACATTCCTGAAGCGGAACTGGTAGCGGAAGCGCAAAGAAATCTAGTTCAAGATGGGGAGAGTGATGAAGAATACGAGGCTGTGCCATCAAGGGCGGAGAAGAGACAGATGAGAGAGCCACAGAGTGAGGCTCAAGCGGATCACACAATGGACAAGGACGAATCCATGGTTGACACTGAAGATACTGGGGCAGCTTTGCCGCTACAGCCGAGCACTGCCACAGGAGATGACGATTGGCTCAGGTCACGGACAAACAGACTGCTCGACCTGGTAGAGGATGACGTAGAGTCGAAGGCAGCTCCTGTACGGGTCACAACGCAGAAGCCGCTGTCGCAACGGCAGGGTGAGCCGGAGCCTGTCGAAACTGCCCGTGAGACGAGAGACCAAAACGTCGATGCTGAGAACGCAGAGCAGCCAATCGAGGATGGACCCCTTGGCATAATTGAGCAAACACGCCGACTCTTTGTGCGCAACCTGGCCTACAGTGTCACTGAAAGTGATTTGAAGGAGCACTTTGGGAAGTTTGGGGAGCTCGAAGAGGTAAGATCAAAGTTCTCCTAGCTTTCTGTTCTGCCTAAGGCAGACTGGTTCAATGATGAATCCATGATAGGGACAGCTGATACCTTATGGTATTTGATGCGACCTTGGACGAGTATTTTAGTAGATGCATCGGATATCTGACATATTGACCGCCTCAATTTCACGCAGCATTTAAACGCATCATCGACGCAGATTGCTGACGTCGTCCTAGGTACACGTACCGATTAGTGGCAGCTCAAACAAGGGCTATGCGTTGATCCTGTACTCGACATCTCGCGCTGCTCAGGCGGCATTCCAGGCTTCAGATTGCCAGACCTTTCAAGGGAGGCTCCTTCACGTCCTGCCAGCGGCGGCGAAGCGGGATCATGCACTAGATGAATTCGCAATTTCCAAGCTTCCTCTCAAGAAGCAGAATATGATTCGCAAAAAGACCGAGGCGGCATCTAGGGGTAGTTTTGAGTGGAATGCTCTTTATATGAGCCAAGATGCCATCAACGCGTCAGTTGCAAGCCGGCTCGGCGTTTCTAAAGCAGATCTTCTGGACCCCACCGATGCCGAAGGCGCCGTGAAACAAGCCATTGCCGAGACGTCGGTCATACAGGAGACAAAGGCATATTTCGCGTCTAGCGGGGTTGATCTCGACGCGTTCCGGTCGAAGGAGCGGGGGGGCTCGTCCATCTTGGTGAAGAACTTCCCCTTTGGCACCACAATCGAGGAGCTCCGCACCATGTTTGAGGAGTACGGTACTGTACTTCGCGTCCTGATGCCGCCTAGCGGCACCATAGCAATCGTCCATTTTGCCCAGGCTGATCATGCCAAGGCGGCATTTGGGCGGTTGGCATATCGACGTAGGTGATGGCCCAAGCACGCTTTTAAAATGGTGATCTGACACTCGTGCAGGTATTAAGGATTCTGTACTGTTTCTCGAAAAAGGCCCGAAAGATCTATTCAGGAATGACGAGACTGCGCAGGTGACGCAAGTAAAAGATGATCAGCCATCCGGGGTACAAAAGCTGAGCGTCACGGAGTTGCTTGGCCGGGATGAACAGGGAGATGAGGTTTTAGAGACGTCTTCATTGTTCGTTCGCAATTTGAGTTTTGCCACGACCACGGCCCAGCTTGCGGAGGCGTTCAAGCCGTTGGACGGGTTTGTCTCTGCAAGAGTCAAGACAAAGCCAGAGAACCCCAAGAAGCCGGGGCAGCTCTTGAGCATGGGTTTTGGCTTTGTCCAGTTCCGGACAAAGGAACAGGCCGGCGCTGCTCTCAAGGCGATGGACGGACACGTCCTAGATGGCCATGCCCTCGGAGTGAAGGCATCGCACAGAGGCCAAGATGCTGCGGAGGAGCGGCGCAAAGAGGACCAGGCGAAGAAGTCTGCTGGCCAGAAGACAAAGATCATGATCCGGAACTTGCCGTTCGAAGTGACCAAGAAGGATGTTCGGGCTCTATTCGGCACTTACGGGCAATTGAAGGCGGTTCGCATTCCAAAGAAATTCGGCAACACTTCACGTGGCTATGGATTCGCAGAATATGTCACTCCTCGCGAGGCGGAGAATGCGCTCAACGCCCTGCGAGATACCCACTTGTTGGGACGCAGACTGGTACTGGAGTTTGCGGAGGCGGAAGCGGTCGACGCCGAGGAGGAAATCGCCAAAATGCAGCGCAAGATTGGAGGGCAGGTCAATAAAGTAGCCCTTCAGCAGCTCACCGGGAAGGGCAGGACCAAGGTCAATATTGGTGACAATGAAGCCGGACTAGAGGACTAGTTGGGATAGGACGAAGGGGGGTCAGAAAGGAATCGATTTGGCCTACTCTGTACAAGGGACAGTGTTGTAATATCCTGTTCACACCCCCTATGCAATGAATAGACTGGTGGGCGAGCGCAGACCAGGCTCGATTCGGGCATCCCTTGCCTGGGTGACAGAGAGAGGCTCTGTTCTTGGGTCTGCACTCGGCCAATTTCACAAAAAAAAAACCGTTCCCTTCACTAATAATCGGTCCATCGCCCCTCTCGCCCCTCCTCCCCATGTTGCCCCACCGCAAGCGGCAACGATATCGCGAATCCCCTCCCATCGTCGTCTTTGTCTCTTTCTAATCTCAGCTACATTTCTCGCGGCACACTTTTGTTCCGTTTGATTGTTGGTTGACGGCGGCGGGGGCGGAGTGGAGGAGGTGGTCCATGCAGTTCGTGGAGGGCATGGGATCATATCGCGAAAGAAGCCCCCTTGCATACCAAGACGCCCGCTCCTCAAGCGACGGGATGGGGGGGATACCTGCAATGCCATGTGCGATGACCTTGCCCTGCCCATATTTTTGCTTTTCTAGCCCGAAGCCACTCATTATTCTAATTTCTAAATTTCTGCGGCTATCAGATCGAATGGGGTGGGGAGGGGGGTGTCAGGTACCGATTAGTTCGTAGCTCCACCGCCCTGTCTGACGACTCCCTTGCAACCCCTGGCGTGGTGAGGGTGTATCTTGGTCGACTACTTGCCTGTGTTCTTGCTGTGAAGGGCACGCAGGGCCGGTAGTAGTCTGGCTGTACATGGAGATGATGCCGTCCAACCCCATCGTTGCCATCCAGGTCGGACCGTGACCACCATTCCCCAGGAACTTATATTGCGTACCGTCTCCCCATCCTTCGTTCCAGTGCCACCCGATATCCCAACATTTCATCTTCATACTCTTTGCCCTAGGAACCGGAGCTGCCGACCTTTTTGCATTTCTCCTTCCTCGCTCTTCTTTAATACCACTGCTCCCGAGGAATCTTCTGGTCAAGAGGAACTTACACACATCTTTTCGTGAAGAATCCGTTTGCATTTCAGACCTTCTCCTCTGGCATTGACGAACACTCCGAGTGAAGAGGCAAACTAGGCAAGCATGGAGCATCCGCGTCCGGTGCTGCCGTCCCAGCGGTTCTCGCCGTCGCCGGCCGCTTATGGCTACGATAGCCGGAGAGGCACACCGAGCTTGAGGCAGCCGTTGCGGGATACAACAGGGAATTCGCAGCCTGGCCATCCAGGGCTAGCCTCGTGTCGACAGAGCCCGTTGATCTTCTCACCTTCCCACCCAACCATCCCGACGCCAACTGTCCCCTCACAAGCAAACTCGACCTTCAGGGGTAGTCTGCGACCGCGGGCAGACCGGCTCTCCCTATCTAGGCGGCAGCGATATGACATCAACCCGATCTACTTCGCGCCCGAGTTCCGGCCATACCGGGACAAGCAGGACCAGAAGGACCCGAAAGAAAAGCAAATTTGGACGCCGGTTCTGGAAGATGCCTTCCTCGATGGTGAGTTTGAAATTTAGTCCTGTGGTGACGAAAATGCGCTGACTAGATAGCCCTTCTCATCATCCCACATATGGGGAGAAAGAAGTACAGCATGAACGGCATGCACTACGGGCGCAACATGCTCATCAGCGAATATCTGTGGATCGCGTACTGCTGGAACATGCAACCGGGGCAGGCTGAGAGCGAGAAGAGCGGCCGGAAGCAAGTATCGAGCCATATCCAAGTGGTGAAGAAGATGTTCGAGAAACACCGGTGCTGTATGTTTCTCTGGTCCATTCGGCCGCTTCCTTGCTAAATTCGTAACAGATCACTTCTTCTTCCTTCCCAACCCAGACAAGCGCAAGGATGCCAGGCAGAAAGACACGGTAGAATCCGAGTCATTCAAAAACAACCCTGTTCTGCTGGCTCTCTCCAAGGGTCGTCTTCCCGACGTGCGACCAAACTACGAGTACTTCGCTCAGATTCTTTCCATGGACTCACATGTGGTGATGCGGCCCAAGACATGCTGGATCTTTGTCTCGTCCTCCGAGTTGAAGGTCGAGGACAATGGCAATGTGTACGACCGCAGTGGCAAGGCTCTCGACGTGGAGCTCTACCCACATTTGGAGAAAAACCTGCAGAAAGAAGAGGGACTTACGCGCGGGCTGAACGGAAGTGTACTCTTGCACGAGTACAACCGCGATATCGCGCAAAAGGAAGCCGCAGCCGTCACCGAGTTGGCCCAAGAATGGGAGGCTGCGCTCCCGGACCTGCACGAGAGCCTCGACCTTGCCATCCAGGATAACAAGTGGCTCGATATACTCGAGATGAATGTCACGCTCGACCTCCATCCGCGGAGCAACTTCCCTGGCGGCTCGGAGCTCAACGGCTTCGTCGAGATCAGTATCGCGCAGCCCGGCCTGCAGAACCACCGCTGGAAATGCATCACACGGTTGGCCCGCCCGGCTGAGCTGTGCCGCGATCCTGACAACGATCCCCTGCTTATCGAGCAGACTAGCGAGGTGGGCGTGCAATATACGCACCGCCCCGGGTGTGATGACAGGAATGCCGACTGCGAGTGCCGGAACCGGCCGAGGCAGGACGTACGGGTGCCGTTTCCTGCGGCAGAGTGGGCTAGCATCCTCAGCAACTGCGCTAGTTACTTGGAGCCGCTAGACGCCAAGGCAGTGAGGGAAGGGAAGGTGGACGAAGAGAAGAGCAAGGCTGCCATCGAGTCGGAGCGCACGACAACGGACCTCATCGCACAGGTCGGCATGTTCCAGGAGCTCTGGTCCTCCCCGCCAGATGCACAGGACCGGCGCTGGACGCGCCGGGGTGTCATCCTCTGGCGATTCCAAACAATCTACGTGTTTGATGACAAGGGAAACCCAATGTACGAACAGCCGGCGCAAAAGAGAACACGGAAAGGCACGGATGGCTCCTCGCCCAAGGCACAGGCCGCGAAACGGGTCTTCAACCCACCAGGCACGACCTGGCGATTTCTGACTGCGCTTGATCCCGCCTCGACGGCCCACCAGCAGCATGTGTGCATCACGCCGTCGACCCTGCAGCCGAATCGAGACGTGGTCATGGCTCCGACTCCGCATTACTCGCACCATCTCGCTGCAGCTATGAACGAGAATATGAACGCCGCGTGGGACGCCGTCACGCTGCCGGGTAACCTGCCCAGCTTGTCATCAACTACTAGTACGCTATCGATGTTGGACACCTTCTCCCACGGTCTCGCCACGCCGCCGCCCACCGCATCGCTCAATCCATCCTACTCCAACAGCTTCGACGCGAGTCACGGCATGGGGAGCGGACAGCACCACTTGGATTTCTTGGCCGTTGCGTGCACAACCTCCATGGACAGCCAGAGCACCTTGGTAACGGATGTGAGCTCGAACAGCGCAGACCCCTTCTTGGCTGCCAGCATGCATGCTTCGGGTGGTGTAAACGTCGGCGTCTACGACGATGGCCTCCCCAGCTGGGATGCCACCAGCACACTACAGGGGCTTGATCACTGGAACGCCGGATGGGACGACTCGACCACTGCCAAGACAGCATCGCCGTGGTCGGGCGATACGAGACACAGCGCGACTGGCGGCCAGGGACTCTGGACAGAGCAGCCGCAATGGGCCCAGGCCGTCTCGGCAGTCGCAGCCGTGGCGGGCACGGATGGCAGATCCGGGTGGGATGAGCGCAGCTCGCCTTCACCGTGGAGTACCGGATCGAGGGGCGAACGTCATGGTGCTCTCAAGGGCATGGGCATGGTTGGGAAGAAGAGAGCACGGTCGAACAGCTTGGATATGGAGAACCGGGAGAATTTCCCAGCGAGCACAATTCCCAAACTCCACCATCACCGTGGGTCGGCCACTGTGATGGGGGATGGGGGTCATGGCAATCGCGGTGGCGGTACTGAAACGTGGTGATGGATAGGCTGGAACGAGCAACAGAAAAAGTCTGACGAGGATAATGATGCGGCGAGAAGCTTGCTATGAGACAGGCAGGAAGGGATTGGAGTTCTGGATTTGGGTGATGGATTTGACGGCCGAGTCGCGGGATATCATGAAACCGCTGGAGACCGACTATCGGTCCAGACGATGTTGAAATGTCTTACAACTTTGATACCATAATCCCCCACATTAGGTAGTTTATATAGCTTTGGTACTTTCAAAATGATCTTGGCCATCTCCTCAACAAGTTTAGTTCGCCACGGCGGACCGTATCCCATACAAAGGTGGTTTGGACCAGCCAGTGAACAAGGTAGAGAAAGATGGGGTGAAACTCGAAAGAGCGTTTTTATTTTGCTGGTCTATCAGCAAAGTGCGTGCAAGTGCCGGGATGAGATTGATTTTCATGTCTGGGATATTGGAAGCTTAATCTTCAGATGATCTCCCCTGCCAAGGGAGATTGTTTCTCTCGGCTTGGCCGTCTATCGTATCGGAACATGTTGCCCGCTTGGGCCGTTGGGAGGTTGATGAGAGCCAGTTGGCGGGCATGGGAAGTGTGGAGAAGTTCGTTTCACTCGCCGCGAGAGCAGGCCTGTCGACCGGCACGTGGATAATAGGCAATGGAATGTTCGATGGGGAAGAAGAAAAAGGGGGGAGATACAGAGGTTGCAAGAAAGAAGTGAAACGCTGCACGTCTGGGAACTCTTGATCTCGACTTTGAGAGCGAGGTGGACGAGCAAGGGACGAACGGGCCTTCGGAGGAGATGGTCTGGGGAGAAAGGTTGGTCTTTTTAACGTCCTTTGGCACGAGATGAAGATTCGCGATTCGAAGGGGTCCAGGATGAGGCGACAAAGAGTCTACGGAGGACACCCGATGCAGCCAGATCTCTTGCCTTGAAGGGCTGGCTTCGCCACGCTTGATGCCATCTTGGGGATCATACCGGGTGAAATGGCCTTTGCAATGCGATGGGCACAATCGGGAGGTGCGGGGGCATGTAGGATGGATGGACGAACGCACAGACGATGAGACGAGACGATAAGAATCCCCAGAAGAGGAGACGGATCAAATCATGGATCATGCTTTGAGCAAGATGATGTGCGTTGGGTGCGAGTGTGACCCAGGATGCCTCCAGGGAGCGGGAGGCCCAAGAAGGAAAGGGGAAGGGGAAAAAAGGAGGAGCAAAAGGTCACTGTGATGTTGGCGCGCAACGTCTTCTTGCTGTTTCGCCAGGAACCCTGAAAAAAGGCGAGTTCTAGATTTTCCACCACCAAGATGGGGCGGCTCCATTCGCCCATGCGTCGTCCCAGAATGTTTCCGACCCCTTCGAGCCTATAATGCTCCGCGGCAAAAGTCAGGATACTAAAGATGGAAATGAAACAGGACGATTTGGCGATATTATTATAGTTCCTTGGTTTTGATTGTTTCCAAAGGCGGTAGATGAACCAATCCCAGGGGCGGGGAAGGAGAGAGGGAGCGTGTGGTAGGTGATTTGGAAGCCGGGGGGGGGGGGGGGGGGGGGGGCTGTACAAATTTGGCTGGCGCGCGAGAGAGTGAGACTGTGAGTCGAGTGATCGGAAAAGGACTCGCTTCGAACGAGATCGTAGGGTATCGAGAGAGCAAGTGAGGGAAAAAAAAAACTCGAGACTTCTCTGTCGAAATAGACGCCGCGTCGTGGGAAAAAGACTCGACTGACTAGGACAGAGGCTTCCGGCAGTCGCAGCCCAGTCAAATCTTTGGCGGGGGTCGTGCCTGCTTCTCGCTTATCCTTGCTTGGGAACGCTTGGGCAGGATCCACTGGATGAGGTGCATCGAGGGGTTCTCCCCTGCAGCCCCTTGTTCCAGATCTGGGATTCCCAGATCCAGCGCTTGTCACCGCGCCATATAGTCAGCATGTTAAAAATACCTCCGTCGCATTTCTCAGTACAACCCCTGCTACATCCCAAAAGTCGCCCATTTCCGGAGGCGGCTACCAGAATCAAACCACACAATACACTTACACCGCACTTCACTCGCCTCGTGTGCCGGTCCGCATGCCTTAGGGTCGGTCCCTTGCAGGCACCTTGCAGGCGTCCGACGACACACCTCCCACCCCACAGCAATAATTAGGCGGGAAATAGGGTCGTCTTCGTCCTTCGTCTTCGGTCCTGGGCGTGTCTTCTCATTCAAGCTCATCCCATCCCATCCCCATCCATGCACGCGACGAAAGCCCCCCCTCGTGGAAACGTTTTGCTACAGACCTTGCCTTGCTCGGTCCTGACAGACGTACTTCTGACTTCCCACTCACCCACTCACTCGCCACACCCAGCCCAGGCCAGCCCAGTTCCACTCCTAGTCCATACATGCTTCCCGCCGCTACCTTGCGTGTGCCCAAAGCTCCCCTTCGCCTGTCCTGTCTTCGACGACTGGTCGATATCCCTTCATGCAGAAACACGCCCGCCACGACCATCTCGTCCCATTTCAACCCATGCCCGGAGCTATAACTGGCTCTCGTGATATAGCTCTTTACTCCTTCTCATCCTCCTCTCTGGCGCAACCCCTGTCCGTGTGTGTGTGCCGCGTCCAGAAACAACCTCCCCCCCCCTCTCTGCTCCGCTCATCCATCGTGAACCGCAAACGCTTGACATGTGCCGGTTTTGCCTGCATCCCGGCCCCAGGGTGTGGACGGTGTTTCCGTTGACGTGAGTCGATCATCCCTAGAATCCTTAAATGTAGGTGCCCACGCACGCGAGGAGTGAGAATGGGCCCAAGGGGATCATATCCGTCGATCACGCGAAGATTCTATCCTTTTTCCCCAGTCCTGCTCCACGGCTTGACCACTCACTTTCTTCATAAACCTGGCATCACATCCTCTCTCACCCCTTCCTTCCCATCTCTACACCTTTTCGTGTACACTTGTGGAAGAGACTTCGTCCATTGTCCCACAATTGCCCATTGTTCCGCGGCAAACGAAATTGTTTGTTTCCTGGCCCATTGTCCAGACCAGACCACTCCGCACTCACATACACTCACATCCACTCATTGTCCAGAAACAAGGCCCTTGATCCACGAGACCATGCGGCCGTAAAGAACAGCCTCGTTGTTTCCCTCTTTCCCTTCTTTGACTCGGCTGGTCCTGAAGCTGTGCGCCGGGCGTCTTTTTATACGCCATTCATTTCTTTCCCCACGGGTCCGCTCTTGATGAGTGATATCAAACTTTCCTTTCCTCCGACATCGACATACAAGACGAGCCTTCGAGCCATTCAAGCATATTAGATACCTTCCTCGACATTCCAGGAATATCTCACACCTTCACGAAGAACCTTCGACAGACACATCTATCTGTGTATATATACAGCCCTGCACGGCACAACACGCTCTCTTCAGACTGATCTCCACTTGATCACACAAAGAATTCTCCCGGCGAGATTTCTACACCAACTCACTCACCACAACACAAGAAAATATCAGAATGCGGTTTACAAGGGAAAACACGAGCGTCGCCCTCTTGGCGGCTGCTCTGGCACTCTTTGAGCCCGTCTCTGCCCATACATGGGTCGAGCAGCTCATGCGCATTGCGCCGAACGGAACGATGGTAGGCGCTCCTGGGTTTCCACCCAAGGTCCGCCTGCGAGGCGAAGCCGGTTTCGACGAAACCGACTTGGTCACCCTGATCCCACGAGACACTCCCAGACTCTGGAGCAAAACGCCCTTCACCCAGGAGAACCCCGACCGGTTTCCCATGCTCAAGGCCGGCCCAGGAGACTTTGTCGCTCTGCGCTACCAAGAGAATGGGCACGTCACTCTCCCCGGCAACAACCCGAACAAGCCGCTCAACCGCGGCACCGTCTACATCTACGCAACGTCGGAGCCCCTCGAATCCGATACCATCTTTGATGTACACAAGAAATGGACTGCAGATGGAACTGGCGGCGACGGCCGTGGCAAGCTTCTGGCAACCCGCAACTATGACGACGGACAGTGCTACCAGATCAACGGCAACGAGATCTCGGGCCAGCGTCGGGAGCAGTTCAAGAAGGAGGCCGAGAGCCTTCAGGGTTCCGACCTCTGGTGCCAGTCCGACATCCAGTTGCCCCAGGATATGGCCACCGACAAGCCCCTGGCCGTCTACTGGATCTGGGACTGGCCCAGCTTCAAGCTGGAGGACGCCATCATTGCGCAGACAAAGGATGGTGTCTACGGAGTGTTCCCTGAGGGCGGTTCCGGTAGCCCGGAGGGCACGTTCCTCGAGGACAAGAACATCGCCGGCGCCGAGACCTACGTCTCGGTTGTCCTGATCGACCCCGTCGGCGTCGAGCCCCTAGGAGCCAACGAACCGGCGCTCGCTTCGATCACCAACAGCAACGGCGAGGAAGCCGTCAAGGTGGCCAACTTCCTCGAAAGCCAGGACCTCAACAACGCCGCGATCCTGCAGCAGCTCCAGACCCCTTTCCTGGTCGCCGTTGAGGGTGGCGAGACCGACAATGCACCTCCGCCAAAGTTCCCCAACGCCACCTCCACCGCGGCGCCGAACCCAACCGCCCCGGGCGGCTCTGGGCGCATCAAGACCGTCACCGTCACCGCTGAGCCGAGCTTCGTCACCACCTTCGTCACCGTGACTGTCGGTCGCGAGGCTCCCTCCCCGACTGACGCACCCGAGGGAGATGCCGGCAACGACCAGCGAGGCGATAGAGACAGGCCCGCCACCATCTCCCCCTTCGTTAAGGCACGCGCAACCGGCGTCCGGGCCCGAGGCGCATGGCACTTCGGCGCATAGGCTTTCATCCACACATCATCATCATCATCGCCTTCATCATTCATTTACTTCATGTCCCCGCTTGGGTGGCTTTTAAACGTACATAGTTAGCGCTCGGCATCAGGAGGCACGGCATGGAAATAGACTCGCTTCCAGGGAAGGGAAAAGAAAGCCGGCATACAGACTACGGCATGGGGGGTCCGGCGGTCTAGCATATTCTGGGGCGTTGAAGGATGATACCATGTCCTCTTTGATTTTTTTTACTTTGCTTCTTTTTGTTAGTTTCAAGATTCTTGATCGCTATTCGGACCTGGCACGGTTCCAGTTGCTCCAATAGACGACAGCGTACATAGGACACATCAGATGGGAATCGAAGCTAGTCTTTGACCCTCTTGATGAAATTCATCTGATTCATATGACGATCTCTGGCTTCGGTGATTCTGCGTGACCTGTGCCCATGAATACAATGCCCTTGCTTGACGAGGCGTGATTCTGTGAGTCCCAGATGTTGCTATAACTTGGCGTTCAGCTTTTCGAAGAATGGAGTGCATAGAGCTCTCCCATCGACCCTGGACTTTGTAAAGAGAGCTATGCCATTCCTTCCTGGCCGATTCATCATATTGGAACAACATTCACAAGCCCTGCGCTCACATCTCACCGCACTGGGCGATGACGACGTCCATGTTAGGCACATCTTTGCCCTTGTACCCCGTCTTGGTAGCTTCCATCTTCTTCACGACGTCCAAGCCATCGACGACCTTTCCGAATACGACGTGCTTGTTGTCAAGAAACGGCGTCGGCACAGTTGTGATGAAGAACTGAGAGCCATTGGTGTTCTTCCCAGCATTCTGCGCCGCCAGTTAGCCCACAAACAATTAAGGGAAAGATTTGGATGGGAGGAGATAAAAGAACAGGACAGGCCTGTAGGGTTAGGCCAAACATACCGCCATCGACAACAACCCGGGCTGGTCATGCCTCAGAGTGAAGTTCTCGTCCGCGAACGACGATGTGCCATAGATGCAGGTCGAGCCGGTGCCGTCGCCGTTGAGGAAGTCTCCTCCCTGGCACATGAAACCCGGTATCTAGTTCCTGTCAGTGTTGACGTCCGCGATACGTTAGAGCCCGGAGAGAGGTGGGGCATACTATCCGGTGGAACTTGGACCCCTTGTACCCCTGCGGCCGGCCGTTGGACGCCTTGGACTCGCCGGTGCAGAACTGACGAAAGTTCTCGGCCGTCCTGGGCACGACATCTTGAAAGAGCTCGAAGGTGATGCGCCCGAGAGGCTCACCTGGGGAATAGTCAGATCATGGTAGGCCCTGACATGAGTGGGCGGAGATATCGCGGAAACAGCATGACCGAAAAGGGAAAGTAACTGCAGAGCCTCTACCGGACCAGGCCAGTGCGCACACTTTGCCGAGACACTCAGGTTCACAGGGCGCTGAAGACGACAGCAAGTGTCTTGCAAGTCAGACGACGACTTCTGGTCTCGGCATCCCGCACCTCCATCTCACTCTCACCCTCACGTGCAAGAGTTGGGAATGGCCTCGCGCGATTGGGTTGCAAACAAAAGTTCGCCTCCCAAACGGCTCGGCAAGGGCAAATGAAAGACACACGAAAGACGCCAAGAGAGACAAACGCACCTCCAAGCGTGATATCAAAGAAGACCCTATTGACGCAAGACGGTTAGCTCGCCATCTGACAGGCCAGTTATGCCAAGCAGGTGGTTAGCACTGCCACCACCACTACCAAGGATTTGCTGGGCGTGAGGGGGATTGGAGATGTATGACAAGGACACTTGATATCGATTCCAAATGGCTTGAGGTAAGCATCCCAGGCAGGGGGAGGATAACGGATGTTCGGCACCCGTCCACAACTTACAATGGATTCCCGGACTCCGGGAGCTGCGTAGCAGGCATGCTGGGCGAATAGAGGGAAAGGTCGTCTACGCGAATCTTCGGGTGGCTGTGGTTGTGCTGTGGATTTCGTTGCACGGGTTCGTGAGGGCAACCAATTCGGAGCTCGGGGATAACGGTTGGGCTGGGCGGGGTTCGGAGGAGCATCGATTTGCACCACCAGCGTGACTTCGTGTAAAGTGCTTGCAGAGGAAGCTTTTTTGCGGGGGTCGCAAGGCCCAAGAAAAAAAGGAAACGCGATGGTGATAGATGTGGATGGGGGGTTTCAATCTTATCGAGGATGGTTCGTGCGTCAGATCAACGACCGAGTTTCCGGTACTGGCCAAGGTCGTGGATGGACTCTACAGCGCAGTCGGGCTTCTCTCCTTTCCGCCTTGCGAAAGTGACCTTTGGTTGCGACAGATTACGCAGCGGAGGTTTCAAAATGATGCGCAAACTTGAGGAAGAAGGCAAAATAAATGGCAGGGAGTTTTGGAAGCGGCCCCTCGAAACCACTAAAACCACTGCAGATAAGATGGTTCTGAAGGAGAAACCTTCATAAGGCACCTCCATCCCTCCACAGGTAGTACTGTAGAGCTCCTCCCCAGGCTGCGGGGGTGGCTGTATTATCGAAAGCAGCGCAGCGCAGCTGTCACAAAAAAATCCATACATTTACGTTATGGCACGCTCACCAGCAATATGTACCGATCCAGATGAGTAACTTGCTAGTAACTCTACATTACTTGCGATGATCTGGAGTGGCTTGATATACAGACCTCCATGCATCATACACGCCCAGCCAGCTCACGCCATGATCGACGGTGGAAAAGACAATTACGTAGCATGATGAGTTGTAGGGGACACAAGGCGCGAGTCGCCTCTGCCTGTGCGACCACCCGAGGCTGGGCGTCCATGGACACGCAACGCGGGTGGTCTGAACGTGGTCGTGATGTAAATGGAATCGAGGGGGTCACAATGGGGTTGCGTCCAAAAGTGCCGTAAGTGGGAGCCGACGTGCTATTGGATGCTCGGCAGTGGATGGCGACATCTGCAACCCAAGAAGCATGGGTGAAGCTCGACGAACCGTCCGTGGTTTGCTCCACGCCGAGGATGCCGTTCCTACTTACACAAGTTTGCACCTGACGGCTTTAACCACTCGTTATTCTTTTTGCAATCTATACAAACAAGTACTGCCATGGTAGGTCAGGTCACGGAATACGACGGTTGCTCTCATCGAGGGAGCAAGACTCTCACTCAGCCCTCGAACCATGGCCATGCCTGACATCACGACAGCAGGGCAACATGACTGGAAGTCGCACCACGTCAGGGCCGCTAGTGGTCATTCATATCCACAGGAGCCGATTGCCGATGAGAAGAGCCCTCTCACCACGGCATCACGCCGCCGGAGAGGGACCGCATGGTAGATCTGCCGCTGGACACGAGTGTGGTTCGTCCTATGGCTCGCTGAATCATCAACTGGGTCTCGGCGACATGAGCGACTGACAATTACTATGCCCGCAGTACGAAAAACCTCGCGGCATGGCGTCCCAGATTGAGGCATGAATATGTACCCGCTAATCGTGATTGCCTTAAACGGCGGATCATTTGTGATGGAGCAAGGACTTTGCAGGACAGAGTGTTCCTATTTGTTGGGCATCACGCTCACCAGCGCTTGCGCCGGGGGCTTTTTTTGGGGTTGGGGGTTTTGCATGAATGATGAGGGCCGTGCCAGATTTACGATCGCCCGCGCAAATAGGAGGATGAATGATGAGATGATTGCGGGCTGCGAAGCCTTAACAGAGCTGAATATAGTAATGCGAGCTTTCTGTCTTGAAAGGCGAGTAAGATTATCCCTTCGTCGAACGGAGGAGGAAGACCGCAGCAGTCAGATGGCGAATGGCAATGCACCACACCGTCGGTCAGCCTCTGTACGGCCTCTCAGCACTTAGCTATTTATTGCTGGAGTTAGGGAGCCCGATGGGTCGATGTCGTATGTCCAGCCTCCGCGGATGTGGTACCCACCGGCATACTGTGCAAAACACAAGCAATCCGTACTGTTGTGCTGTTAAACCCGCGAACGCAGACCTTCGGAACTGTCGGTCGATGATGGATGACACTCTCACAATTGCCCTACGAATACTGAAGGCTCAGCCACGTCCAAACCGGCCTTGGCGGCCATACGTCGCAGCTGTGGTTCAAAGACTCCACAGACAGAGGCCCCGAGAGCTCAAGCATTAAAGCGCCGTGGATGTATTGCAGGGTTCAAGAGGGCAATACCCAACGATAGTTTCAGATTGTATAATGATAATCGCCGAGTGTGGGATGCCGCCAAACGTTAACAACTACTATCTGGCCCTTATCGAGGCTTGCCTGATGGATTTTGACTGGCACATCCAGCGCTGGTCGTGGAGAGGGAAAACAGGGAAAGCGACGCTAACTGATTGTTTATTGGGGGAAGCGGCCCCGGGGCCATTGTCTTGAAACCTGTCTTGACAGTTGATTCATGTCTTAGGCCTTGAGAACTGACTCTTAGCTTCGTTCCGTTTGTTTGCCACCGAGACATTGTGAGATAAGGTTGATCACCTGGCCGAGATTCTTTCCGTGGCATGGCATCTGACTGGGCTTTTACCGGGCTATGTTTTGGGGGTCATCTCGAAAGTCTCACTCAACGGCTGCAGCCACGAAGCTTCATGGATCCGGCGGTATGCTCGCTCGCGTAAATGGATCTGGGAGGACTGGCAAGATTCCAGGCGTAGAAAGCCATCAAGACGGGGAGCGTATTTATTTGGCGGGCGGACCGGAGCCCCAAGCCACGGGGAATAGGTCCAATGTAGGTAGATCGTAAAAAAAGGGTAGTGCTTTTCGACCAGACTGTGGATTTTGAGCTAAATTCACCAAACCGTTCTAGGACTGACGACATGAAAGACGGAAACTCTCATCGATGATGGATTCACAACGTGCTAGCTCGACTCTAAGAAGACTCAATTGCATGGTGCCCTTTTCGAAATGCACGGAGCGTACGAAAATGGAAGACGAGGCGTTTCCAGGTAATGGACGTATTAATGACTTATTATTTTGACGTCGGGATGATCCTCCCATCTGCATTGGTGGTCTGGGCCGGCGAATTCCAGAGAGCGCCCAGCTGTCTAAAGAAAGCATTTCTTGGCAACGCCATGCACGCACGCCCCTCTGCCCTGTTTCCCGAAGGAAAAACTGATGATCATGACCGATTCAGTCCCGCGGGCTGGACGAGTCAGCATCGGCCACCTCAGATGAGGAACGAGAAAGCAGGCTGACTGACTAAATGACCGATTGAGCGGCTGCTGCAAACTGCGTCTCCCAAACCATAAAAAAATGGCGACTACGAGGCTTACTTACAGGTCTGCAAGCCGAGTCCCCCAGGTAGGAATACTGGTGCGAAGTCCGGACCAGAGTATCAAACATCAAATCTGAAGCAAAAAGAAATCGAGGGGGCGGCGACTGGGTGCAGGGCTCCATCTTGAAATCCAGCCTCAAGTTCAACCCCTTGCTTGAACAAATAATTATATAGTGCGATAGAGCGCTGGAGCAAGGTGTGATGCGTGATAGGGGGGGGGGGGGGCAGGGGGGGAACCGAGTCTATCGCTTCAAGCCCCCGGCCTCTCTACGGAATCAAGCAAAAAATCCACCGAGTCGGGTAAGGTAAGACTCTTGTCACTGCTAAGAAAGCCAGAGTTCAAGGGCTATATGATGCTGCCCACACAGGAAGCTGTTCCGCCGTAATTCCGGAAGATATCGTGCTGGCATCGGAAAAGAGACGAGGGGCGAAGAAGGAAAGACAAAAGGGCGAATCCCTCTGTTCGTTCTCTCGCATTCATGATATAATGCAGCTCGCAGATCAAGGCACTCGATCAATCAATCGATCAATCTGCAAAATCCGGGGCCTAGACTTTCCCTGATCTGGTAGGCAAAGAAAAAGCGAGAAAGAGATAGATACATACATACATACACAGAGAGAGTGAGAGGAGAGGCCGGATCTTGCGCCTCCTTCTGCCTCCTCCTCTCAGCACTACACCAACAAATCCACCCACTCACGATCCACAGATGCCGCTATCCTGGCCCGGCTGGGACTAGTTAATACAAACATACGTGTGTGCGCCTCCGCCTTTACCAACTTAAGTCAGTTCCCTTCGCAACCTTGCACACACCACCCCCCATCCATCAACTGCCCAACCCACCAACCAGGGGGACCCCTTCATCGAGCAGCGGCGGCACAGTGCAGCAAAAACAGGAGTTGAGGAGTGTGTGGTCGCTGGGCTAGACTCGACAGAGAGAGCGATTATTCCCTGGGGGGAGGGGGCGCATATCTGTACGTCCCCTGTTCTGTCCGTCCGTCTGTCTGGTCTGTCTGTCCGTCCAGTGCGTGGTCGTCGTCGCCTCCAAATCCGTTCCTCATCTTCCCATTGTTTCCCCGTCTTTTCCTCTTTATCCGCCCGCCCTGCTGCAGCTTTTCCAAGAGCTGGCCTTGCTGCGGTGCCACTTTTTCTGACCTGATCTTTGTTCCTGCTGGTTTGGGGCTGGCCTGCTAAGGAATAATTAGTTAGCACCTACTTTCGCCTTCATACATATCCCGCTCCACCTGCACACTTCCACCACCTCCGCATTTACGGTCCTTGGCCTCACCACCCTCGCCTCCCAACCATCTTCTCCTCATTCTCGCCTTTGTCGGCCGAACTGTGGGAAAATCGGTCTGGCCTACTCCAAAGACGAGCCGGCTGCTTTCGATTGAATGCTGCTTGCGAACAATTCCCAGTCGACATTTTCGAGTTCGACGACGCTGCTTTCGGACAACGAGTTTCAAAGATCCCGGGCGCTTACTCCATGACCCCGTTACTTCAGCAAGCGTAGTCCCATCCCTCCCGACAACAACCCATCTTTTTCACCACGCTTCCCTATCGGAATCGAATCGTCGTTTGACAAGATGGCTGTCATCAATCAGGTGCTGGTCGAAATCTCGCACATTGTCGCAAGACAGGTGTCGAGTTCCATTGCACCTCCTCCCGCAACAGCAACAGCAGCCCCCTCGACCCTGCTGCCAACACCGCCGACCAGCGTAAATACCGTCACCAATCCATCACCCACGGGCGGCAACCGCGATAACAACAACAATAATAACAATGCCACGAGTTCGCCCCTGCTCTTCTTCGTCGCTTTAGGCTTTGGTGTCGTTTTCACAAATCTTTGGTAAGCAGAGACTCTCTTGTGGCCCATCCTTGGACAGACGACTGCTGTTGAGGAGATGTAAATTTTTGGCCTTCCCTCCTAACCTTGACCAGGATCATCGTCGGCGTCAAGTACTGCTTTCGCTACAATGCCCGGAATCGTGCCATGCGTCTCAACGAGGACGGCGAGCCCATTACGCTTGAAAACATGCCACGACCCCACAGGCGGCGTCGTGAGAAGAAGCTGATGACGATGGAGGAGGTGAATGAGAAGTTCCCCATGCTGAAATACAAGAATTGGGTCCTGGACCGCGCCAAGGAAGGGCTGCCTACAGCGGGAGGTGTCACGGCACCACCAAGTCGAGCCAACAGCGTACGGTCTGTCGAAGGAATTGTCCCAGAGCTGCCGTCGAAAGAGAGGGACTCTAGTGAAGATCGACCATCTACAAGTGCCACGACGAAAGCCTCCGCCATTGTCAAACCGGCTGAGGAATCGAAGGACCTGGCTAAGAAAGAAGGAGATAACCCGACCACGCCCGCAGATATTGGACAAACATCTCAGAGTTCCACCACCACCGGGACTACTACAACCACCCCCGCGCCCTTGCAGCGGGTACACAGTGAGGACGATGATGAGGAGGAGGATGATGAGCACATCAACGCGGCCCTGCCTCCAGAATGCATGGGTACCAGCGGCGATACGTGTGCCATCTGCATCGACACGCTCGAGGACGACGATGACGTCCGTGGCCTGACTTGCGGTCACGCTTTCCACGCCGTTTGCGTCGACCCCTGGTTGACGAGCAGAAGAGCCTGCTGTCCGCTCTGCAAAGCAGATTACTACACCCCCAAGCCTCGTCCGCAGGCTGGCGAAGGTGATCCGACGTCGCCAAACGCTGCTTTGGGTGATATGGGTCGGACCAACTCCCGGATTAACATGCCCAACTCTCCGCCGACTGCGTGGTATAGCCTTCGAGGCCCACGGAGCTTGGGTCGATTCGGTGGTGGTCCTACGATGACTCCTCAAGAGGCTCGGGCACGCAACACTCGATCGAACCGAAGACGTGCACAACAGGAGTCGGCAGCTGCGGCTAATGTTTCCGTGCCAGTTCAACCTCAACCCAACCCCGAGACCGCCCAACCCCGTACAGGAGGCATGTTCTCAAACTTGAGACAAGGGCTTCCGAGCTTCCACTTTAGTCGGGGAAGGAGAAATAATATGGACGTGGCACCGGCTGACGAGCCAACCTCGTCCGGGGCAAATATCACGCCTTCTCAGCTAGAGTCTGGGACACGGCCGGCTCCTGCCACCGCTACTGTTCAATAGTGCGATTATTCACCATCCTCTTCCGAGGTGAACCCAACACCGCCACACCCTCTAAGCCGCTGTGTCAACCATGTATTGGTTACGCTATCTTATCCTCCAACCACGTTTCCTATTTCCTTGCCCGTTCGACCCCCCCGATTTACGCCTCAACACTACGCATGTTCCCATATAGAGTTACGATGTTGAGGAACTCGCGGAGTTCCCATACATCTATACCCCCCAAACCCATCCATGACGCCACCCACCGATACCACATTTATCACCCTTATATAGCACACCCCCGAGAGAGCCCGGCGGTCTTGTAGAAGACGCCAAAATGAGACGAGACGACAGGAGAGACAGAGTCCGTACTGTTGTAAGACAGTGTTTGGCGTTTGCATCGTAGCAAAGAAGGATTCTGGCTTCTGGATTGGTTTTTCTGGAATTTGACAAACCTGGGGAGCGGCGGAGTTCACGGTGATATTGGCATTTCTGAGAAATGGAATAACGATGATTAAGACTTGTTGAAACGCGATCTCACTTGACCACACTATTATGACATGAGCCACTCACTTACCAATGTTTCGTTAATCGTAAATCTTTGTTTATTGTGCAGACTTAATGCAAAATACAGTCACTGAAGTCAGGTCTGCACTGGGTATCACAAATACGATCCTTTCTGGAACCGTCCCCCGAAGTCCTTCGCTTTGGTTAGCAGCTCCCGCCTCTGCGCATTCCCAATCTTGCCCCCGAGCGCCATGTCCTTCTCCCTATCAAAAGCCCGTTTGCTCGGGTCGTCCTCCTCCTCCACCACCGCCTTTGCGCTCTTCTTCACAGTCTGATGCTCCTCGTACAGGCTCTTCCCCCTCGCCTGGTCGGTATACTCCCTTATCCGGCGCTCCTGCTCCTCATCCCGCCGTGTCTTCTCTCTCCTCGGAGCAGCCACGGTCTCGGGCTCGGTCCCTCGTCCAAGAACAGCGTCTTCGAGGCGCTTGCGCTTCTCCTCCGGCGTCTCGGTCCAGATGCTGCTGATGCCGCCTCCGCGGTCTGGCGCGCCTCCTGTGCGACCCGTGGCGAACTTGCGGTTCTTGAGCTTGGTAGGGTCCCGTTCGCGGTAGCTCGTGTCCGAAGGCGGCGCAAGCATCCAGTCGTCACGCTTTGGTGCGTCGGGGATTTGGGCGGCGAGAGCGGCGGCTTTGTCAGCGTCGAGGCGGCGGGCTTGCGAGGTGCGGGAGGTTGGGAGGGCAGGGCCGTAGTCTGAGTCTGAGGAAGATTCGTCGTCGGGATTGGTGGACGGGCGGGTTGTGAGGTCTGCGGGCGGAGGAGCGGGACCGAGGACTCGCTTTTGCGAGGGACCTGTGGAGGGTTTGGGGGAGGTTGCTCTTGGGTCGGAGCCACCCCTTGGACTATCTTCGCTGGTCGCAGGTTGCGCTGGGAATATAGGTCCTATGGAAGGTTTGCTGGTAGTTTTCGCGCCTGGTACTGTCGGGCCGTATCCATCATCAGAGGAGTCGTCGTCTAGATCAACTTCGTCTGTGTTTCGTATTTGCTTCGCTGGAGGGGAGTCTCGACCTTGGTCGCCCGGAGTCCGCTTGCGCTTTGTGAGGTGGGGAGGGACTCGAGGGCCAATGGAAGCCATACTGCAGCGGTATCAGCTCTCAGAGCCTTTTAACCGCAGCTTGCAATTTCGAAGAGAGTGCGCTGGACCGATGAGGTTGCTCGTGAGGTCGTTTCGAGGTGTTGGTTGTACGTGCTAGGTAGCGTGGGGTGGGCCTATGTCATTTTCATGTGCACCGGAGAAACTACGGTTCCGCACGACCTGCAGCTAACCTTCAGCCTGGGGGTGGCTTCGTAAGTGCTCTCGAAAGCACACAGAAACCACATAACTCGACGGTTGATAACACCAGTTGATCAGTTCTAGCAAAGAAGCTCACCGAACCAGAGTCGCGTTGAAGTATTTGCTTTGGTAGTTTGCAAACACCGCCGTTATTTGCCCTCCTCTTTCCACCAAAGCAAGCTATCTTTCGCACCTGATCCACAACACGAGCCGCGGAGCTTCCAAGACAATCGGCACCTAGAAGCCATGCGTTGTTGATGAGCCCATCTGCGACGGAGAGATATGATGGCATTGGAGACACGATGGCGGATCGAGAAGACCCACCCCTTGCTGGGGACCAAGCGTCGAGCGACGAGGAGACCGTCAAGGGCGACCGGGAGGACGGCGTGATCGCGACCCTCTTGGAGGAAGAACTACAACATCCTGGGACTCCAATCCCGATAGCGAATGGCAATATCGGGAACCGATATCGGGAAATTTTGCGTGAGCAGGGGGAAGAAGAGTCAGAGGAGGGCTCTGTGGATGCTGCGCCGAGACGAGCCGTCAGCCCGATCGATTCTCTGCTCTCCATCCCGGACGACTCTCCCTCGGTCCAGGTAGGCATAAAGCTACGCCAGAAGCAGTTCGTGCTAATTAGCAAAACTAGGGCTCCGTGCTATCCTCCCCCGGGAGCAGTATCCATCCATCCGCGGCTTCCCGCCCGCGCCTCAGCAGTCCAGCACCGTCCTTCCGACCTTTCGACCGCAGATTCCAATCCCGAATATCCTCCTCGAGCTTCCTCCACAGTCCGCGCCCCTCCTCGCCGGCCTTCCTCTCGGCCCACAGCCGGACTGCGTCCCTCAGCTCCCAGCTGCTGCTGGACCAGGGCGACATCGACACCCCATCCCCGCCTTGGGAGGTCGTACGATGGACAAGACTGAAGAAGCTGAATGGCCAGGCCTTCTCGGAGGTCGGAAAGCGCAATTTTGGCGCCCCTACTTGCATTGCTGTCTCGACATCGATCGTGCTGGGCACCTCCAAAGGCATAATATTAATGTTTGACTATAACCAGACCCTGAAGACGATAATTGGGCCTGGGACAAAAGCCGTCGAGTCGGGCGCCATCACGGCCATTGCTGTGTCGGCGGACCATACTACGGTCGCGGGGGGCCACGTGGATGGGAGCATCTTCACGTGGGATACGACCAGAACCGCACGGCCGTTCTTGCACATACCGCACCTGGAACCGGCCCAGTTGACCAACAGGACCGTGGACGGCCATGTACCAAATGTGGCGATCACACATCTAGGATTTCTCGGCACGCGCCATACAGCCCTCGTGTCGGCGGATGATCGGGGAATGGCCTTCTCTCACCTCGCCACCAGAGGGACAGGAGCGCTCGGTCGGTCCGTAAAGACCACACGGATACTGGGCCGTTACCCGAACGCCGCCCCTCCAACCGGAAAGTCCCTCAAGCCCAGCACAGTGTTGGCTTTTGGCCCTTTACCCTTGGGAAATACGGAGCGGGCTACAGATACAATGGGGTTGACGGCCATGTTGACGCCATACCTCCTGGTCATCGTCTCGACGACGCCCGTCGCTCAAACACAACACAAATCGGCCAGGCCGAAGGACGTAGAGCCCCACAGCGCTATGAGCGGTTGTCTAGCCTGGTTTCCAGCTGTGAAGCTTAAAGTCCCTGACCCAACCACCGGGAGCGAGATCTCCAAGGTCAAACTGGTGTATTGCTGGTCAAATGTTCTGACCGTGCTGGACGTGGACGAGATACCGGGCGAAAATAAGGACAAGCCGTCAACTCTAAAGTTCAAGGCACGAAGTCGATGGAAGTGCGAAGAGGCCATCGTCGCAGTCCAGTGGCTAAGTCGTTCTGTCCTGACTGTTCTGACCGTCTCTCAACGGCTGATTGTCCTAGAGGACCGGTCGATGCGTATGACAGAGGCGTTTGATCTTATTAACAAGCACATCTACCATGCCGATCTCTTCTCCAAGCAGCTACATAACCTAGTGGAGCAGCTGGACGAGAACGATACCACAATGCACGGGGTCGTAGCTGATGCCTTCTACATGAGCCTTAAGGCGTATAAGGGCCGGGTGTTTCTTCTCGGATTCAACGACGTCTCCATCGGAGCTCTGTCGAACTGGGCAGACCGCCTCATCGCCCTGATGGAACACGGTGACTATGTCGGCGCCATTCAGCTTGCAACCTCTTACTACACTGGCGCGTCGGACAAGCTGACGGTCGGCCTTCCCGAAGATACCGGACTCAGGCATTCTATGGTACAAGATAAACTTATGGAAATTATGAGCGCGTCGCTCAAGTACGCTTTCGGACAGCGGCAAAAGGATAGGTCGGCAGCGGACGACGTCCACTTGCAAGAGCTGGCGGAGATTTGCTTTGTTGCCTGCCAGAGTGTCGGCGACATAGATTTCCTGTTTGACGAGATGTACGAGTGGTACGAGGACTCGGGCGTGGAGGGAATCTTTCTCGAGACCTTGGAGCCCTACATCTTGGAGAAGACCATCACGATCATCCCTCCAGGGGTCGTCAAAGCCATGGTATCGCACTACGCTGCTAAGGGGTGGGAAAGTCGCCTGGAGGAACTGATCGTGCATATGGAGACTGCGACTCTGGATCTGGATCAGATTACCTTGCTATGCAAACAGCACGGCCTGTACGACGCCTTGATCTACGTGTGGAACCGGGCTTTGGACGACTACATCACTCCGCTCATCGATCTTCTTGCACTGCTGATACCGTTGACCGCAAATGGGGACTACCCGTCTGCTGGAGACCCGTTGCACGACGAGACAAATGGCGTTAAGGTGTTTCCGTACTTGTCTTACACCCTGACGGGAAGAGTGTATCCTACGGAAGAAATCATGGACGATGAGACAGCGTCCAAAGCAAAAGCCGAGTTGTACTGGTTTCTCTTCTCCGGAATGAGCATCACTTGGCCCAAGGGCGGGAATCGACGGCTCCTGACACGGCCAGATCAACACAACGAACCGTCGTTCCCGTACCTCAGGCTGATCCTTAAGTATGACGCCGCCAGCTTTCTCAGCGCGCTGAACGAGGCGTTTGAAGACCCGTTCCTGAACGACGGGCCCGAGAAGCAAACAAACGGCAGCGCGAGGGGCGAGTTGCCCGAGGAGCAGATTTTCGGACTGACCGTGAATCGCCAATATATTGTCTCAATCCTGTTAGAGATCATGAACCCGACAGACTTTCCCCCAGAGGATACCATCTATCTGGACATGTTCATTGCTCGGAACCTGCCCAAATTTCCGCAGTATCTCCTCTTTCCAGGCTCGACGCTCACCAAAATTCTCACCGGGCTCTGCAACTACCCAGGGGAAGACTTGGCCGACGACGCACAACTGAGTGCCGAGTACCTTTTGTCAATCTACCACCCCCCGGACATGAGCACATTGATCCCACTTTTTAAGGCGGCTGGCTTCTATCGAATATTGAAGAGGACGTACAAAGTCGACAAGGAATACGGCGAGCTGCTTCAAACCTACTTCGAAGATCCGGATGACAGGGACGCGGTGTTCGACTGCATCGGTGACTGCCTCCGACCGCACAGCGGCTTAACTCGCAAGCAGACCCATGAAGTCCACGAGGTCATCAAGCTGCATGCAAGAGACTTGATTGGGCTAGATGCTGCCTTGACTGCGAAAACGCTGGCGGCGGAGGGTGTGGAACTGCATCAATATGTCCTTGACTCGGCCAAAGACGCCCCTGAGTTGCAGTTCTTGTACCTGCGGACTCTGCTTGAGCCAGATAGCCGCGAAGGGGAAGCTGCGCCGTCCAGTCCTGACCGAGATCTCATTGAACGCTACGTCCAGCTGATGTGCACGTTCGACCCGTCTCATGTATCAGACTACATTGGTGTGGTCCAATCCACAAACCTGCGGTTGGAGGTCTTGCTTCCGGCCATGGAAGAGACCGGCGTCATAGATGCCGCCGTGGTACTCATGGCTCGTGAAGGGCAAGTGAAGGAAGCTATGGGCCGCCTAATCGAGCACGTCAGCACGCTCGAGTCGGCTCTCCAGGGTATTCTGAGTGGCGTCGAAGAAACGGGCGACGCCGCGGATCTGGAAGATGCGGCGGAGGCTCTCCTCCAAGCGCTGCAGAAATATATCCACGTCGGCATCTGGTTATGCCAGGGCCAGACAAAGTCTTCTCGCAGAGCGAACGGCGTCCAGCGCAAGTCAAAAACTGCGACCAAGGAAGCTCTCTCGCCCGATGAGGTCCTCTGGCTGAGTCTGATTGACGCCTCCGTCCAGACGACCCGCCGCCTATCCGCTACAATTGACTCCATCGCCGCCGAGCAAGCCAAAGACCACGTTGCAGAGGATGACGCAGAAGAGAACAAGGGATTTGACACGCAGAAGCTATTAGTGCTCTTGAGATCTCTTGTGCAGCATACCTTCACAGCCCTCCTGACGACGACTTCCAGCCCGGCCAACGCGCAAGCAGGCGGACGGCTGCTCACCAATGCCGGGAATAACCTATCCTTCCTCCGAATTCTGCGAGCCTTCTTGACGCAAGCAGCAGCGACCTCGCCCAATCTCGCAGACCTGCGCGCAGTTCTAGCCTCCATATTCTCGGCCTATGCGTACGAGGAGTCCATCCTCCGGTTGTCTAACCGCTTGTTAGAGCGAAGCCTCTTTGTTAGCGTCAAGCAAGCAGTTGATCTCCGGCAGCGCGGGTGGCGTCCCCGCGGCTCAACCTGCGAGGCGTGTGGGCGTCGTGTGTGGGGGCCCGGCGTTTCAGGTAACGTCTTCGAGGCGTGGGAAGAGAAGCAAGCGATCGACGGGAAAGCGAGAAGCGAGAGGAAAGCGGATTCCGCGCCGCTCACCCTTGGCCGCGCTAAAGGGAAAGCAGAAGCCGCTCCAGAGGTATCTACAACCTACGACTCCAAAGGAAAGGGTAAAGCTACTGATTCGGCCGCGCAACCGGCGGAAGGGGAAAGCCAAGATGGTGCGGCTTCAGTTTCGCCGGCCGATACTACACTGGTTGCGCCGCGCAGAGCCAGGGAGCAGCCGCTTGGTCCGCTAGTCGTCCTGGCTTGCAGACATATTTATCATCAGAGCTGCCTGGACGCCTTGCAGGCGCGTCGAGAGGAGGATGGGGAGAACCGACGCAGGCCGGACGAGTTTGCTTCTGGGCGGGAGTATAGATGTCCTATCGATGGATAGGGCTGACTTGTATCTTTGTGTACTAGACTACGTACCTATAAATTCCATAAGTGTACAAACGTGTCTCTCTGTACCTTCTCGGTGACTGTGAGCACCTCTCTTACTTACAGCCCATCTTGGTGAATTCCGTCCTCCCTGAGCCTGAACATTTACCAAGGTCACGTTCAGTAATGGATCACGGAAGAATTGGAATTTCTGTTGCAATGCAACCAATTGTAAATTCCGAACAAGAGTCAGACGGACTTCGGGGTTTAAAGTTCGGCCATCCCATACGGAAATTTCTGTACATGATGGCTTGTCTGGATGCTTGGATCGGCGGTAGCGTCTTACAATGATTCAGTTGTGGTTGGTCACACAGAGAGACATGACAATGAAATGTTACATGAAGGACAGAGTGCTATTTCTTCGGTGGCGAAGTAGTCATGACCATGGCCAGAGCAAAGTTGTTTCCCCGTCTCACTCAGTGCCTGGATTTCCTCCCTCCAGAAATTTAAAGAACGTCAACTCATTCCGATCCAAGTCCACGATTGTGAACTGACGATACCCCCACGGTTTATCCTCGATAGCCAGCGTCACCTCGACCCCTTCGTGTCCTTTCACATATTCGTAGAACTCATCCAACTCGGCCGTGCCCAGTGCAACCATCGCCGCACGCGGGTGGACCACATCCGCTTGATGGAAGTATATGTTTGCCGCCGCCTGCTTGCCCACGAACACAGAGCAGAAGAGTGGCTCTCCGCTGTCCGGTTCCAGGACCGAGACTGCGAAGTTGAGCACTTCGCCGTAGAATTTGGCCGTGGCTGTGATGGAGCGACAGCGGAACTGGGGGATGATTTTCCAGGCTGAGGTGATGGCTTGGGCCATGCTGGACGGTAGAACTGCAAAGGTGGTGGTGTATTTTCAAGTAGACGAAGGTCTCGTTGGTTTATTATAACGAAGCTTTGCGAACCGGGAGTCGTTTTGCTGTCCAACCTCCACGTGATGGCGCCACAAGGGCGCGAGCCAAGATTGAGATGGATGTGAATGGACCAAGCAGCAGGGCGTCTCGTACCCTCCCCGTATCTGCAAGCACCGATGCCTACATGACAGTGCACCACGACTTGTCTTTCTTCTTCGACTCTTCGTAAAACCGCTTCGAGGCCTCAGTCAGACGACGGGTCTCTTCAACTATATCTCGCCCATTACGCCTTGCAAAGAACTATCTCTTCGTTAGTGTTGCGTAACTACCGAACATAGAGGAACCAAGCTCACAGCATCGACGGATTCGAAAAGCACTTCGGGCTCGTCCTTTGTCTTTGCCTCGCCGTCTGGTCCGTCCCACTTCTTCTCGTCCTTGCCGGGTTCCGTCCCCGCCTTATTGTCGTCCTGGGGCTGGTCTTGATGCGTCATGATGAGTGGTTTAACAGAGGAATATACTACGTAGTAAACCAAACTCGAGACCATCGAGCTCTGGCGTTTACCAAGAGCAATTTAAAGCCCAGAAAATATTGTTGCCTATTCTCGGGGACATTTGTCTGTGGACATGCGCCACGACGCCAAGGTTTCAGCTGAAAGACTCCATGTCACCATCGTGTTCTCTCAACCAAACTTTGAAACAGAACATCCAGGGTTTGAATATTGGATTTCCTCTGAATAAAGCTTCCACTTGTATAGTTTTGGTACTGTTAATGTATACTTCTACCAACTATACACCACTGGCCCCGAAATCAAGCTCACCTGGGTATCCAAGTAGCTATTCACATAAAATATTACCTCAAATATTGCAGTGAATATGTGATAGTGTTAGGCGGATAGGTCAACCTTTATGTTGTCTTTCACGAGCTGTCCGATTAATAAAGCTCCTCTGCGACCACCAATTAAGACTGCCATCCTTTTTGTCATCATCTGTTTAAGCGGCACTGTTTCCTCATCCACTTGAGCCAATGCATAGGCAGTGCGGCTCCTTAGTGCACATACACCTCCCTCCGACCAGAACAGCTTCCATAGGCCTTGAAGCACCCATAGGAGATTTCATGCCCGACAGTCGCAGTGGTCGATGCCTGTGCGTGCTTTCACTGGATTGGAGGGTCGTTTGACGTGCTTGGTCCAACTGGTGTGTCCGAATCGGCCGAGATATATGGATCGTCCGAAATATAAGAATCACTGCGCCATCCCCTGTCCGCATATTCGCCCAAGGATGTCTGGGCAGTATCGCAGTGGTGGCATAGACCATCCGCCCCAAGAATCTGGTGGATGACCAGACCATCGCATCCGTCATGAGAAGCCCATGCAAACTCGGATTTGATCCGAAATGCCACTCGCCGCTGCACGTTGTATTTCTCCATGACTTGTGAGCAGTGTCTCAAAGACACAGAGGATATCCTGGGACAAGCCTCGCATACTCTGAGTGCCACCTTACACATCTCAAGAATGGTGTCGGGTATTGCAGGCTGATGAAGAAGGAGGTTGATCAGGGAGCCCCTGGAAAGTCTTTGATTGCAACGCGTGAAAATCCAAGGAGAGTGCAGCTCATATATATGATGAAAGCCCCAAGGTATAGACCCATCTCCATGAATAATGAATTGATTCGCATCAACTACATATGTTGAGATGTTTTCGGAGATACAGTAGGTCAGTCATCCTGATCGAAGAACAGATGAGTTCCCATGTAACGTCTGGAATACAACACTTTCTCCGTTGGGTGGAGTGGCCCATGGCAACCGCCGGAAGCCAGGATGAGAAACATGAGCCAAGAAGACAATGAAATCAGGGAGTGCCATTTAGTATCAAATCCGGCCGCCTTGAACTTCAAGCCAAGAAGCTGGCCATCCGTGTAGTCGGGCCTTGTACGGCGTGAGCACGGAGAATGGCCAAGACATCCAGCCATGCAGTCTCCGAATTCAAGCCAGGATGGATGAAGCGGAAGTGGACCCTGGGGGGGACCGGTAGAAAGCCAAGACCTGCCCCTTGTTAAATTACGGCTAGTTGCCGAGGCCCATAAGGCTCTAGGCCCAGCGCGGCCGCTTAGAAATTTAGGGGGCCCATTGGGCGTGCCGATAAAGTGGCATTTATCAGCCTTGCGTCACCCAATTTACAAAGACAGGGGAAAACGGCGTCCGAACACGAGACATTGGGAGAGAAACTTCTCAACCTCTCGCCCAGCCTGCACGCGAAACGTTTTGGCAGATCCGCAAGCACCCAACTCTCCCCAAATGGATCTGCTAAAGTCCATCTACAGTCTGGACACCTTGGACACGCGGTTCACGAACCCGTCCACCGTCCCGTACAAGCCCCCGGCCAGCGGCTCGCGACTCGATGCGGCGGCGACCAGAGAGCCGCCCAGCGGGCAGGACAAGCCGCAGCCGCCGAAATGGAACACGCCCGAGTTCTACCTCTACTACCTGGTGTTCCTGTTCGCCGTGCCCATGCTCTTCTGGGTGCCGTACAACGTGTCGAAATGTACGAACCCGAGACCCTCCTCCCGCGTCCCCTTTGCCGGCTTGATTGACAGAGACATCTAGCTTCGGACCCTCGGTACGAGAAGTTCCAGCAGTACCTGACAGATGGCTGGATTCCGGGACGGAAGATTGTAAGTCTACACTCGCCGACGCCTTAGGGCCACAGTCTAACGGGAGCCTAGGATGTGTCCGACTCGCAATACCACACGTTCCGCAGCAACCTGCCGTATATGGCCATCCTCATCGTCGTCCACCCCTTCCTGCGACGAGCTTGGAACGCCCTCCACCCCATCTCCTCGCGCGAGCAGCAGACCAAGTCGATAGCCGACCAGGGCGCCGTGCGCCTCGAGCAGCGCGCCTCCTACGACTACGCATTTGCTCTCGTCTTCCTCGTCGCACTGCACGGCTTCTCGGCGGCCAAGGTGCTGCTTATACTATATGCGAACTACCGCATGGCCAAGGGGCTGCCGCGGAAGTCCATCCCCGCCGCGACGTGGGTGGCCAACATATGCATCCTGTTCGCCAACGAGCTGGGCCGGGGGTACCACTTCAGGGACATCGCCAGCCTCATTGCCTCGCCGGCGACCGGCAAAGGTGCCGGCGCCGTCGAATCGCCCTTGATTCAATGGGGCGCCTGGCTGGATAGCTATGGCGGCCTCATGAACCGCTGGGAGATTCTCTTCAACATCACCATCCTCCGTCTCATAAGCTTCAATCTCGATTACTACTGGTCGCTCGACCGCCGTGCCGCCAGCCCCGAAGAGGTAAACACTTTCCAACCCCCCCCCCTCCTTGACCCCCAGACAGTTCTGACGTCCCAAAGAAGAAGCAGCTCGACCCTGCCAACCTCTCCGAGAAAGACCGCATCAATATCCCCGCCGCCGCTGGCGACTACTCCTTCCGCAACTACGTCGCCTATGCCATCTACGCGCCGCTCTATCTTACCGGTCCCATCCTGACCTTCAACGACTACATCGCGCAGCTGAAGCACCGCGCCGCCTCCATAGAGACCCCGCGCACCATCCGCTACGCCGTGCGCTTCGTCTTCGTCCTGCTGGCCATGGAGCTCGTGCTGCACTACGACTACATCGGCGCCATCAGCAAGGCCGACCCCGATTGGAGCTCCTACTCCGCCGCCCAGCTGTCCATCCTCTCGCTCGTCAGCCTGCACATCATCTGGCTCAAGCTGCTCCTGCCATGGCGCCTCTTCCGCCTCTGGGCTCTTGTCGACGGCATCGACCCCCCGGAGAACATGATCCGCTGCGTGAGCAACAACTACAGCACCCTGTCCTTCTGGCGCGCCTGGCATCGCTCCTACTACCGCTGGCTGTTGCGCTACATCTACGTGCCCCTCGGCGGCTCCTCTTTCCGCACCTGGAAGCGTGCCGCCCAGTCCGTCCTCACCTACCTCATGGTCTTCACCTTCGTCGCCCTGTGGCACGACATCCAAATGCGTCTCCTCATCTGGGGCTGGCTGGTTGTGCTCTTCTTCATGCCCGAGGTCCTCGCGACCATGTTGTTTCCCAAGCGCAAGTGGGAGACCCGACCGACCGCGTACCGCATGTTGTCCGGGGTCGGCGGCGTGTTGGCCTGCCTGATGATGATGGTGGCCAATCTGGTCGGGTTCGCAGTCGGCATAGACGGGCTGCAGAGTATCGTGCAGGGCGTTGTTCACGAGTGGTCCGGTAACAACCCCCTGGCTCTCCCCCCCTCTCTCATCTGCGTTTTAAGAACGAAGGCTAACAAAACCCTAGGTGTTCTGTTCTTCATCACCGCGTGCTTGGCCGTCTTTGTAGCTGTGCAAATTATGTTCGAAATGCGAGCACAGGAGCTGAGGCAAGGCATTGCGTTGAAATGCTAAGGAACGGATAGGACCCGTTTTTGTAAAATACTGTACATATCACGTCATGGGATGGGGAAAAGCTTATGGAAATGGGTTCATCCATCTATTTCTTCAAATCTGCCTACATGCATCCCCCGCTATCTCCCTCCTCCTCTTCTTCCCTGTTTCTGATGTCGTTTAATCATACATTATAGACTAGTGGCCTGTGTGTGTTTGGACAGCAGTAGACCTCGCAACTCCGTAGACGCCATGAACGGGATCCTACTCCCGCCCTCCCTTTTGTGGATTCGCTTGTAGGATCCATGCCGAGCGCAAATACAAAATAAAAAAGCCCCCCCATCTCAAGTAGATAGAGAGGACATAAATGGAACACAAGGTATAACAGCGCTTGAATAGGGTGACAGGTCATGAGCAACTCCTAAGCAAATGCGTCGCAGCGAATAGGCGCGAATGGCTGCTTAAAGTAAATGTGTAATGCTCGGGTATCAGTTCGCGCTCAGCGTGGTACGAGTTGGTGAGGGCCATCACCACGGGCTTTCGGCTCGTCTATGGTTTCGTGGCCGGCCGCTTCCTGTGCTAGGAACGGTATTTATCCCGTCTGCTCGGAGCCGGGAGAATTCGGCTGGGGTATTATTCGTGTTTCATGTGGCGGGCTGGAGTTCAACGTTCGCCGGCCGTAAGAGGATAAATCATCGGATCCTCTTGCCATCCAAGAACTTGGGACTGCGTCCATCGTAATAGAGATTCTGGGACTCGAATTGCTTTCGGGCTTCAAAGGCCACGCGTTCCTCCTCGTCCAGGGAGAAGGCCTTCTTTAGCCACCCGAAAGCGCTCCGTTTCTTCTTCAGACCCTTACCGGCGGTGGCCTGCGAGTCGTAGGTCATGGTCGTCACGTTGCTCAGCATGCTCATCCCGCCCATCCGGGATGGCACGTTGCGCTGGTGGCCCGGTGAGTAGGCGGAGTTTGTGTTATTATTTGGGGGTGCTCTGGGCGTGGCGCCGTTGCCGGCGGTATGTGGTCGTTGCTGCAGAGGCGAGTGAGGGCTTGCCTGGACGGGACGATAGAACTGCTGATCAGACCGGGGGGAGGGCATGATTGGTGGCCTGGCGGGCGGAGACAGCTCGCCAGCGGAGCTGAATCGAGGCCGGTCCACGTCGGAACTGTACGCCGAGTCGGGGGCCTGATACGTGCGAGGGGAGGCGAACATCGGCCGACGAAGGTCCGTGGCATCTGGAGGAGGAATCTGGATGGAGTCCGGGGGCGTCGTCTTTAACGATACACGCTGTCGGAGAGATTGTCGCTGCGGCTTGGACTTGGGCTGCTGCTGCTGGTGGTGATGCTCGGGCTCCAACACCAACTGGGGCGCATCCCGTACCATGGGCGAGGGCAACGGTTCCGGCGGTTGTGGGGTGTACGTCCGGGGTTGTAGGATGTACAGCGGCCCGTCGTCCAATCCGTCGCCATCCATTTCTGGCTCGGCATCGGGCGAGTGATGGGAATCGGAGCCGGGGCTACCTCCCGTGTTGAGAGAAAGCTTCGGTGGGGACCGCGCGGCATCGCCAGGCTGGCGATCTGGTGTTCGTGCGGGCACGGGCTTCCGCTGGGGAAGATCGAAATACGCTGGGTTGGGATTCGATCGCCCCGTCGACACCGACCCACTGATGCTGTTGGCCCGCGGCGTCGATTCGCTGTTGGTCTTCGACGACGGCGGGGAGGAAGGGGGGGAACTAAGTGAGTTCTCGTCGGACCGGGTTCCCTGCAAAGGTAGTGAGAAGGGCGGTATGCTGGCCTGTTCCCGATATTAGTAACAAATTTCCATTGTTGGCAACTGAGATCCCGTGCAGAACTTACCCATGTCCTTCGACTGACTTCGCCAGCCTTCTTGCTCATCTCGGCCACCATCTGGCCGAGCTGCACCACGAGAGCATTCAGTTCTTTCCCGAGCGATTGCAGCTCCACAAAGGCGTTGAGCCAGCCCTCGGTATTGCCCTTCATGGCGTCGTAAATATCCCCAACGTCGGGCCGCTCAGGTCGGCGCCAGGGGCCATCCTTTTGCAGGGCCAGATATATAGCAAACTCCTTGGCGGACGCCAGGCCGCTTTGCACATCGACGTCGTACTGCTTCAGCTGGACGTTGGTCCGGGCGATGATGTGCTCGATCTTCTCGTTCCCCTCCACGATTTCGAGCCTGAAATTGCGATCCTCCAGCAGCTTCTCAAACACTTCGAGGTTCTCCATGGGCAGGCGCAGATAGTCGATGCGCTCCTTCAGGTCCGTGGCGGCCTGCTGGAAGTCCTCCATTGCCAGCTCCAGAAACTCATCCACCTCGTCAATGTGCCCTTGCAGGATGCTCACAACCTGGGCGTTGCTGTTTGCCATGCCGTTCATTAGTAGATAGACGCCGAAGGATATCTGGGCCATCAGCTTCCAGAGCTCGTGCTGCTCCTGGCCGGGGCGGTAGCGCCACCGGGCACCGAACGGCTCCTCCCCCCGCTCCTGGGCGACCAGGTCGTCCCGGCGGGCCTTCGCGTCGCCGGTGCGTAGCTTGGGCTTATCGACGGGGAGTCCATCTGTGACCTCGAGCAGCGATTCGGCAAAGGCGGCCTGCATGGACGGGATCGGGTGAACGGGAATGTTGGGAGCGGGTGGAGCGGCAGGCTGCTTGTGATTTCGTCGCATGTCTCGTTCTGGGATTTGGGGCTGGACGACGTTGGTGGGAGTCATCTCTGCCTCCTCTTCGTCCAGCTGCTCCTCCTCCGCGTGTCCTCCTTGCTCCTCCTCCTCCTCCTCCTCCTCGTGTTCGTATTGTTCTTCTTCTTCTTCGTGTCGCAAGGCGCCGGCCGATGGTGGCAGGAGTACAATGGGCAGAGTCAGACTGAGGTCAAGGGCATCGCTATTCCCGAAGGACATGCGCGGGAGCTCCGTGGAGGTAGCCATGGTGCACGACAGCCGTATTTAGATTGCTCTCACAACAAGCGGTAGGCGACCTGGAAGTGCCACGGCGGGTAGAACAGGCGGGACCGATTGGGTTCTGTTTCGTTGGAGGTTGTGTAATGTCGCCGCAAAAGCAAAGGGCAATATTGGACAGGTTTGTGCGACCTGAGAACGCCGCGGAGGAAGACGCCTGGTCGTACAAGTAGCTGGGGGAACAAGAGGGGTTTGTAGAGGCTTTAAGACTAGGAGTGACCTCGAAGAATCTGTATATTATGCGTCGCAAGAAGACATGACAGGCCAAGAGGGGGGAGTCCTGCTGCAGCGATGAGGCGAGACGAGGCGCCCAGCGTGGGAGAGCGGTGTGAGCCGAGATTTGGGAGAGATTTGGGAGAGATTAGAGAGGCAGTACGAAATTATGATTAAAAAATACGAGTGGAGATAAAGAAGGAAGGACGAGATGATTGAGGTGCGCAGACCGAGTCAGGAAACGCGAAGTCTGGAATGGAGGCAAAACCAAGAGTCAAGCAAGTCGCGGGAGGGGTGGAAAAGATGCAACGGCGAGAAGACGAGGAGGAATGGATGGGATGGATGGATGTAGGATTCGCCTGTCGTGTAAGATAGAGACCACACACACACACATATGGATACGCACCAAATGCACACGCACACACACGCTCGCAAGGGGTCAGGACAGAATAGGATAGGACAGGTTCAAGTCAGCCTTGGGGGGTGAGAACGGGGGGACCAGGGGGAGGGGGGGGGGGGGTGGGGAGACATTTCGTTTCTTCAACAATCGAATCCAAAAGTTTTGGGGTTCGCCAACTAACCTAAATGGTAGGGTACGAAGTGCTAGGGTAGTATAATGGGCCATTGCCACAACTGGTTAAGGGACCTTAGCATGTCACTCTGAGAGATTTCCCTAGGTATGTAGATAAGTAAGGCTCCTCTTTTCCCCCTCGATATAGAAATAAATAGGCAAAGGAAAGAAAAGAAGAAAAAAAAAGGGAGTGGGCGTGGACCCGGGAAACAAAAATACGTCTATACGTATGTACATCTAATCGTCCCGTCCCCTTTGGAACCCGGCAAGAACCATAGGGACGAATGTGCTTCGTCGGCCAACTACCACTAAATTAGCTAGTTAGTGGGTGGATGGGTATGGACGCCACTGAATGTCCGGGAGATACCGCATTAAACCCCTGATCAGATGGGACACAGCGGGGGACCCGGGGTGGGTAGGGAGCGTGTGCTGTGGGGGGAGGGGGGCCTAGACCGTCGAGGTTGGTGCGCTGCAGTGAGTGGATAGCAAATTTGAAGTGCAGGTATCTGATCGATCTCCAGACTGTATAGGTATGTAATCGCAATTCTCTACGGAGTGCAGATGTCACTACCAACACCGCATACCGACCTACCTTTATTTAGGTAGCCAACTGATCAATTGGCGCTGCAACTGACTTATATACCAACTTCTGTACCTAATCTGTAGATGTTGGCGCGCTCATACACCTCCAGGCTCTCCACCCCACTCCAGACGCTATATTCGGTTACTTTCGTCCGGGTCCTCGGGGCATCCCCCCAGCAGTAAAAAAGGCAACTGGACCTTGAAGCTGTCCGGTCTGCCGCCGCTAGAATACCTACCTACCTATCTGCCCGGCCTGTGCCTGATCCTGCAATTAGGATCGTTGGGAACGAAGCTTAAAGGGCCTTTCTCCCGCAGCCTTGCAGTCACCCCGTTAGTTCAAAGTTACTCCGTGCTTTTTCTTCTACGGCGGAAGAAAAGAAGATGCCTGAAACCGCAACAGGTAGACGAGCAAGACTTTTCTAGTTCTGGTCCATAGCTCCGGGTGTCTGTCCCCCCCGCCCATCGTTCAATTTTCTGGGGGGGCCGCTACATGGCATTTCTTTTTTTTCTAAATTGAGTCTCCCCTGCAGCAAACAGCTCTAGCTCTCCCTTTTTCGAGCCGCGTGCCGCTTCCATGCTCGATATGTGCCTATGTTATGTATGACCACCCACTCCCTCCCCCCATGTGACGGGTCATCCGCCCATCAATTGATCAATTTACCAGGTTGACGGTCCACTAACGGGAGACACATTTGGGGGAAGGATGGGATGGCAGACGGGAACCAAACTCTGGACCATGGGATCCTCACGAAATGTACATGAGGTTTGTGGTGGTAGCGGTTCTGTGCCACCCCGCCCCAGCCAATGGACTCGGGGCTCGGTTCACTCTTTTTAATTGAACGAAAACCTATATGCATGTCGACTGCATCTATATACCACCTTTGGTATATCGAACGCGCATGCCCACTCCTCGTAAGGTGGTAGCAATAATCATATGCCTCCCACCGTTCATGCATGAAAAATGCACCTGTGCTTTTTTGTCTGCTTTTTTTCTGATTTGCTTGCTTGCTCGCTCACTCCTTATCTTCCCCTCCCTCCCCTTAAGGCAACACAGAGAAAAAAGAGCTTGAAATGTTGGTAATCTGTAGTGTTCGCCACAACCGTCCTATCTCGCCTCTCCACAACCCCCCGCGCAAGGGGGGGACTGCCCAATATATTACATGTATGTCGGTAGCTGTGAATCCACCCTCCACTACGACCCCATTTTACAATTCTGTCTATCTATCTATGTACGTACAGTAGCTTGGCTGGAGAAGGCGTCTTGAAATCCACTTGGGGATGCCATTGAGTCTTGTCGAATCTCGCAAAATCAAAGTTCCCTACACATGTATGCGTATGCGACTGGCCCCCGTCAGAGAATAAATAAAACGAGTCAGACACCAGATGGCACATGTCATCGGTAGGCCGTGCCACGATCCAAGCCTTCCACTAGGGTTCCGTAGTATAATTAGGCAGAGGTGCGGCGGTGCGGCGGTGCGGCGGTAGTGAGTTTGACTGACTGGCTGTCTGGCTGTCTGGCTGTCTGGCTGGCTGTCTGGCTGACTGGCTGACTGACTGACAAGCATCCCATCATCCATGTGCTTTGCACCATTCGCACTTCTTCTCGAGTTCTCTGCCTCCAGTTTGCGATCAAAGCTTCCTTCTCCTGACTCTCAAACCAAAACCAAAACCAAAACCAGCTCCAGTTCCCACATATATTGCCTCTCCTGACCTCTGCATTGCAAAGTCGCATCCAAACACCGGCCTCCACTCCAAGATCATATTTTGCCCACGCTCAACTGCAGAAGTTCCATCCGACCACGTTCCGTACCTACATGGACTATGCGGTTTGCGCTCGTTCCTGGTATGTAGCACTGCTAAATTACTTGCCTTCTGCTCGTGCTTTGGTCCCCAGGTCCCCTTGCTCACTCGCGTTTGCCCCTAATCGTTCATCGTTTCCGTTCCCTACAACATATTACGAAGTACTGACCCGCTCCGGCCACCACTCCTTGGCTTTCCCTTTTCCTTCGTACCAATCGCTGCAAGCTTGGGTCGTTTTCGACCCGATCCATCATGTGGCGTCCGTAGAGAGATGAGTTGCCCGTGTGGCCCGGCCAACGAGGTCAAGCCTCCGTACGGATTAAGTTACGCTGGACTTCGTAGCCTAGCTTGCATATGCAACCACTTTGACGAGCAGCAGCGTTCTCTTTGTCCTTGACAGCGACTATCCGAATAAGCTTGAATTGAACCTAATTACTGTAGAACCCCCCCCCCCCCTTTCAGCCCCCCGCATCGTGCCCTCAATTAATTATTACTTTATTTCGCATCTACCCAATACCCGTCTCCACGCCGCCCTGCTACCCCATCAATATATCCCCAAATCGGGTCCAGCTGACAGAAGCCACAGACCACACACAACAAGACCCAGTCCAGTCGACGCTCTTTGTGCGAGTAAGGTCATTTTAGCTGTGGTTGTCTTCGTAATTTATGCGCTGGTCCTGCAAAATGACCCAGCTGCCTGCTCGTCCCGTTGGCGGACATTCGGCCGACCACTAACCGTATTCCATTGGCGGATGGAGTGCTGGAAGCGCTTATGTGCTGGATCTTTGTTGCAGCGGCGGGCTTGCCCCACAAGGTGATGGATATCGAAAAAAAAAAGGCAAACTATTGATTTCTCCACGGTTTTCTGTCGAGGCCTGATTCGTAAACGGGCAAACTCGCATCGCTTGGCGGCTTGGAGGCTCGGCATCCCGCTCACCGCGAGCTGTTCGCTCCCAACTCCAGTGATGATGCTACCCTTACGCCATCAGCTCAGTATTAGGCGATCTGGGCGATTGATGAGTGGGACTGCGGGCGTCAGTGGATAAGTGACTGCTTCATCTTGTGCCAATGCTCTCCTCTCGCGGCCCACCTATGAGAGTGGAACTGTAGCGAGTGGCTTCGCCGCACCAACCGTCGTCGCCAGATCTATCGACGGCCGGGATATGACTGGCATTCAATTGTCTCAGACAACTGGCGCCCCATTGTTCTTTGGCACGCCCAGCCAGGTGCTGCCATGTCTCACCAGAAGCCTCGCCGTTTGGCTATCTCGGCCGTCCAGCTAGCTCTAGCTGCCCTACTACGTGGTATGTACCCCTACCTCCTTCCTCCGCATCTCATCTGGGGTTAACGGGAGTAATTAGCTGCATCCAGCCGCATGCAGCTACCCTTTTGGCAGGCAGTTCAAGTCCTCCCCGTGATTCCACGTCCACGTAGCTGTGCATGCACAAGGCGATTGCTCGCAGTCGTGGGCAAAATTGACGCTCCCGGCACCCAGGTCGGGTCGAAAGGCAAAAGAGAAAGAATTCCACACGAACCTTGCTCCTGGCCCTGCAGATCCCCTCTTGTTGCCCACAAGTCTGTAGCAGCGAGGATCTCATATAAATCGATCTACCTTATCCGTATCATCTCCGGCAAGCGGCAAGGGACAACCCTATTCTGGACAGTGCTGCCCGGCCTGCTGGGTTTCTCGAGGTAATTTGTCGTTAAAGCGTTGGAAAAAGGGCCACGCGACCCCGGTCCTAAGAGGCCGACGCGCCTTGCCCTGGCCCGCCCGTTTAGAAAAAGAAAAACCTAGGTCTCCCCAACGAATTTCCCGAGGGAGAGAGAAATGAGAAAAGGAAAAAAAGTTTGCGACCTCTTGGGAATCGGCAAACTGAGGTCAGAATCGCGAACGAAAAAATGGGCTTCCTCGACGCCTTTCGCTTCGGCAAGGACCTGTGGGATCCATCCCACCGCTTCGAGACGTCCTGGCTTCTTCCGCCGTATCTACTGTTCGCCTGCCGCGCCCTGATCGTAAGTCTCACTACTAACAGCCCGCGCCGCTGCGGAATTCCCCCTTCCCATTCCCCCCCGTCTTACTGTACCCTCACCACCACCGAGACGGATGGCGGCCCCCGATTGGCGAGCACCGCTGATACTTCCCGATTACAGAGCCTCTACATCTTCACCACCCGCTTCTTCATCATCGGCTGGGACTGCGCCAACCCCGGCGAGACCTACGGCGGCTGCACCAGGGCCGGTGATGACTTCTCCTTCTTTACTGTTCTGACCTACTGGGGGCTGGCCTTCTACTTCCTCTTCGCCGCTGTTCACACCTTCACCTACGCGCGCCATGGCAAGCCTCTGCTCGACCGCTTCCCACGGCCCCTGCAGGCCTTGCACGCCTTCTTCTACACCACCATCGTCACCTACCCGTTCCTCGTCTCCATCGTCTACTGGGCCGTCCTCTACCGCGGGCCCTGGTTTAGCATCCGCTTCTTCGCCTGGAGCAACATCTCCCAGCACGCCATGAACGCCGGCTTCGCGCTGTTCGAGATCTTCATCCCCCGCATCACCCCGGCCGACATTCCCTGGGTGCACATGCTCTGGCTCATCATCGTCCTGGCCCTGTACCTCGCCCTTGCGTACCTCACCTTCGCTACCAAGGGCTTCTATCCGTACAACTTCCTGGACCCCGTCGCCAACGGTAGCGGCCTGGTTGCCGGCTACGTGCTTGGAATCGCCGTCGCCTCGCTGATCATATACCTCGTCGCCAAGGGGCTGGTGTGGCTGCGCACGTGGGTGACGGAGACCAAGATGGGCATGGATGGCAAGTTTGCCAGGCGGCTTGCGTACGATGATGTGGGTGCTGAGATGGGCACCTTTACGAGACATGGCAAGTCGAGCCACTCGGGTCACGGGGGATTGGATTGATTGAATGGGGGTGGGAGGCAGATGATTCAAGTGGGTAGGTAGGATGGATAATTGTATATACCCCGTGCTGCAGTACAGGCGATGTAATATCATTAGAAGTGTATGTCTTACTAGTTGAGCTTGACCCTACGGCGCTGCGGATCCTCGATGTGTCCACTGTTATGACACAAGACTCATTCAAAATTATATGTGCTCGTTCACTAGGTAGTATAAAACTGAAGTGCTGCGTAGCTAAGCAACTAAACCTCAGAAGTTCTTTCAAGGTTGCAGCAACTATGTGTGGAGCACAAGGCAGTCCCTGACCAAAAGCCTCGGCTACGACCTCCCGCCTACTTGTCGCCTTGTTCATTCTCACGCCAAACTTCATCAGCATATAGGTACAACCATAGGACGTAGAGAAGTAGAGGTGAAGCGTAGCACTGGCTGTAAATTGTTGCATTTGTTTGCTATGTCCTGAAGTTATCTCCCATCTATATATATGAACGTCCCCTCCCGCGCCCAAGTCTATACAATCATACTAGTCTCAACGCGAAGGTCGTGAGGGCCCCAAAACAAAAGGAGACGTTCTCTCTGTTCATCCTAAGAACAGGTGGTATATAATCGTGGGTCCCGCACCATAAAAACCCCAGCTGTGCGCCCCATGCCTTCTATATAAATATATATAAAATAAAAAATGACATTCCGTAAGACGATCCATGATTACGTGGAAAGAAAAGCAAAAGATATTTTGATGTAAGCCCGTTATTAAACCTGTGTTTTTTATGCCTGCGATGCGAGTGCGTAATGAGAGACTAGGTGGCCGACTGCGTGATGATCGGTAAGGCCGAGGCAGGGAATGTGACGGCTGGATTCAAGGCGTATAGATTGAACTGCTTGCCACCACCGCAGCGATTTGTGAGGTCGGTCGTGACCTTGGGCTGCCCGTTGGTTGTGAAGGTGCTCACGCTGCCGTAACAGTAATCCGTGCACGCCTTGGTGCCGATCAGGCTCGTCACAGCGGCGGCCTTGAAGTCCAAAGTGGCGCCGCCGTAACACTCGTGGTGATATTCGACGTAAACGTACGGCATTCTCGTGGTCGGCGTCGGTGACTTGGAGTACAGACTGTTGGCGTAGCGCAGGCACAGCTCTGGAGTCACCGAGTTGTTGCTCAGGATTTGAGGGAGAACGTGGCCGGACGCGGCATCAGCGAAGCAGCCGATGTGGTAGTAGCCTTCAGTTGCGGTTGCGGTGGGAATAGACGACGTGGAGCTCGACCGGACTGACGAGGTAGAAGTTGTGGTAACCGAGGTCGAGGCTGGCAGGGACGACGAGCTAGGGCTTGATGACGAGCTTGGGCTTGATGATGGGCTGATCGAGGTTGAGGTCGGGGTGGTCGAAGTCGAAGTCGGGGTAGTCGAAGTAGTTGAAGTAGACGTTGGAATGGTGGAAGTTGAAGTCGGGGTAGTCGAAATAGTTGAAGTAGACGTTGGAATGGTGGAAGTTGATGATGGAGTGGTAGAAGTGGTAGAAGTGGTGGGAGTGGTGGAAGTGGTGGAAGTAGACGTCGGAGTAGTAGACGTGGATGTCGGAGTGGTGGAGGTCGAGGTTGGAGTGGTGGAGGTCGAGGTGGGCAAGGTGCTGCTGCTTGTAGTAGATGAAGTAGACGCCTCGTTGGATGATGTCGACGTAGAGCTTTCGGCCGAGCTGGTGCTGGTAGAAGATGTCGCCACTGACGATGTCGTCGGCTTACTAGAGCTCGTCGATGTCGGCTCGAGAGTTGACGTTGACGTCACGGACGTGGTAGACGGCACAATTGAGCTTGATGTCGTTGGCACCTGCGTGCTCGTCGATGCTGTTGAGCTTGTAGCCGCAACCGACGAGGATGAGCTCCCTAACGTGGAAGTCGAAGACGCAACACTGGTCGAACTCTGCGCTGTTGAAGTGGACGAGCTGGTCGATAGAAGCACCGTCGTGGACGTGGTGCTGCTAGTCGACAGAACGATCGAGCTGGACGAGGTCGAAGACGGCAGGGGCGAGAAAGTGTACAAATCCATTCGGCTGCCAGCACCGCAGTACTGGAGCTGATTGGCCTTGCAGAGCGTCTTGCAGTCCGTCACAGCAGTTGGGACAGAGCCGGCACCGAGCGAATTGCCGCAGTAACATTCTCTGCCATACTCGACGCCCATCATCTGGAAGCCTTTGCCTCGGCAGAATGACGAGCAGGTATCAACCGTCATAGCGTCCGAGGCGTAGTTGGCGCCGGTGAGCGCGCGGCCGGTGGTGGACTCGGTGTAGCAGCCCACCCACTTGTAGTCGCCAGACTGCGGAACGTGCTGGGGGCTAGGCGCCGGGGTATTGTATACTGTGTTGTTGTAGATCGATAGGCGACCTCCCGCACCGCAGAGCTCGTTGGCATTGCCTCCGCACTTGGTCGCACAATCGGCTTCCGGAGCTTTGAGGGCGGTACTGTCCAAGACATAACCGCAATAGCATTCCTTGCCGAACTCAGTTCCAAAGAAGTTAAAACCGAGTCCGTTCCAGGCGCCGGAGCTGCAGAAAGTTGCGCAGGCTTCCAGGGTCATGGTGTCTGAGTTGGTGCTGGTCGCGGCCAAGGAGCGAACTTGGTTGACAAGGTCATTGTAGCACCCAATATACAGCCACTGGCTGTTGACAACAGCAGGCTGGTTAGGGTTGAGGGTGTTGGTGGCGGTCTGTGAGGTCTGTGTCCGCGTGCTCGAGGAAACGAGGGTCGACGTTGCACTGGTGCTCGATGAAATTATGACAGTGGACGAGGAGCTCGCGGCGGTGTTGGAGCTGGATGTGACAGCAGTCGACGTGCTAGAGCTGGCGATGGTGCTAGAGCTCGCGATGGTGCTAGAACTGGCGATGGAGCTGGAGCTGGAGCTGGCGATGGAGCTGGAGCTGGCGATGGAGCTGGAGCTGGCGATGGTGCTAGAACTGGCGATGGTGCTGGAGCTCGCGATAGTGCTGGAACTGGCGATGGTACTGGAGCTCGCGATGGTGCTGGAGCTCGCGATAGTGCTGGAACTGGCGATGGTGCTGGAGCTGGCGATGGTGCTGGAGCTCGCGATGGTGCTGGAACTGGCGATGGTGCTGGAGCTGACAACAGTAGACGTGGTGGAAGCCACAACAGTGCTGGAGCTAGTCGTCGTGGCCAAGCTAGTGCTCGTGCTAGTCCTAACGGTCGATGTGCTCGACGGCACAAGAGACGTGGAGGTCGAGGTCGCCCCCCGAACAGACGCAAGGAAAGCAGCAATGTCGAACTTGGTGGTGTCGGCGTAGAGGCTCATGTAACCGCCATCGCCACCGCAGGACTCCGAGAGGTCGCCGTTGCAGGTAAACGTGCAGTAGTTGAACGACTCGGAGGACAGCGTCGACGGGTTCTTGACCGTGGTACCGCACCAGCACTCGGAATGGTATTGGGTTCCGGCAAGGGGGTAGCCCTGCGCCAGGCAGAGGGACTGGCACTGGCCGTTGGTGTTGCTGGCACCCTGAGCGTTGGTGTTGACCTGCTTGACCAAGTTTCGACCCAGTGGGCCAGTGTCTGTAAACAGTTAACAAAAGAGGCAGTGTTCGCGGAGTAAGATTCAACATACCTCGGAAGCAGCCCACCCATTGATACCGGCCGTCTCCGCTGGGCAGGAGGGGCCCGACCTGCTTGGACACGATCGTCACGTCGATGTCCACAACCTTGACTCCGAACTCTTGAGTGGGATGGAGCGCATCCAAACCGTCGACGTTCAGCGTCCAGTCGAGCTTGATGTACTGATCTGGATGGTTCGGCTGCACGGTGGCGGCGTACACCGCAACGTCTCCGTATGCACACGCGCCTGTGTCGATCTTCTGGCCCTCGTGCAAATCGCTGAGGGGGTTGACCGCGGTGAGCTGGGGCGAGCCTGGCGGCTTCGACTTGGTGATGGTGAGGGCGGATCCTCCGCTGTTGCAAATCTGAATCTGTTTCGTGGCCGTCTGGCCTCCGAGAACGTCGCCGAAGGACATGTACACGGGCTCGCTGTTGTCCCACCCTCCTTCGTACGTAGAGACGGCGAGACTGGCGATGGGCTCGCTTCCAGCCGTCGCAGTCAGCAGAATTCTGTCGTATCCACCATCGGACCAGATTGTCACCAGCACCTCGTAGTGACCGCTTGTCGTGGCGTTGAAGATCAGCGGAACAGCAAACGTCTCACCGGGGGCCAGGAACGACCCCGGTTGGGGAAAACTCGTCGCATAGAAGCCCTGCCCGAGATCTACGGAGTATGTTCCGTAGGTGACATTGGCAAATGGCTCCTGAGTATCCTCTCCACCCACCGTGGCATCCTGCAAGGCGAATCCGAGGAACTGAAGCGTGGTGTTTCCGACGTTTTGTAAGGCTGCGGCGCCTTCGAGACCGGTAAGGCTCGCATCGGTCCCAAGTACCAAACCGCCAAAGTCCACCTCTGTTGGCGAGGCATACAGGTAAGGGGCGCTGCTCACAACCGTTCCTTTGAGCGATAGGGGCACGTCGTCCGTATAGCCGAGGACGCCGTTCGTCGTGTAGATGTCGAGGACGCTACTCATGACACCAGGGATGACCTTACCCCAGCTACCACCCTGGGTATCTTCGATGGTGTGGTCAGTCAAGTCCCAAGTGACGGGGAAGACGAAGGTCTGCCCCTGCGCGACGGCACCTTGTGGCAGAGTCGAGTTGCTGCAGCTGAAGTGCGCGTCAGATGTCGTGCACCCCCTGATTTTCGTGATGGCGATGTTGGCCGTGCAGCTGATTTGGACGGTCTTGCTCGACCCAGTGGCGACCGAGCCGAAGTCCACTGGAGAACTGCATGTAAGTGGCATGTTGACCGGGTATCCAAGGCAAATGATCTTGTTGTCGGCCGTGACGTATACACGACCGTTGCCGAAGCCTGGGCGCTGAAACTTATTGAGACCGGGGGTCGCGGGGATTGTAATGGGCTGCAAGACGCTGTTCGAGTCCGGCACGGCCTTGTATGCCTTGAGTCCTTGGCCAACATCGCCGATCCAGAGGATTCCGGTGCCTGGCTGGCCGTTGTACGATGTAATGGTCGGCGGGCCGACTCCGACACGACCGGTGGAGATGTCCGGGGTCTTGCCGGCCAGAATGAAGAAAGGCTTGCCACTGGCGTCGGTGGAGAATCGATAGGCATAAGTCACGTCGCCAACGGGGGTGAAATAAAAGTAGCCGCCTTCTAGGGGGTAACTTCCCACGCCGCCGAAAACGGAGTTAGAGGCACCGACAGTCTGGATGACACCATCTGATCCGCCAGCTCCCTGCTTGAATCCTCCGAGGTTGTCGGCATTCATGATGTAGACCTTGGAGTTCTTGCCGACGGTGACGGCGATTCTATTCACACCTTTCCCTTTGAAGACGGAGCTGTCCAGGAGACAGACGCCAGAGGACCCAAGATCCTGATCACCGTTATCCATGCCTACGTACTCGTAAGGTTCGAAGTAATCTTTAAGGCCGAATGAGCCGCTCGATGAGACCTCGAGATTGACCACGCACTCGTCGAGGGTTGTAAGGGGGAGACGACCGCTAGCGGGGATATCACCGTTGGCGTGGCCCTTGCCGTTGCCGGTGCAAAAGAAGATACGGCTCCCGTCCACGGAAATACCCATCCCGCTCTGCCAGATGCCAGCTTTGCCGCCCCCCTCCACAGTGAGATCCAGAGCCTGCGGCGTGGGAGCACCTGGCGAGACTTCCGTGGCAAAAAGGCCCACGACACCGACGCCCGGAGTCTTGCTGATGGTCGAGATATACCCGGTGTAGTTGAACTTGTCACAGTGGCCACCGAACGCGGCTACAATCATCCCGTTCACAGTGGCGAGAGAGGGCCGCTGCAGAAGCGTGCCTCCGACGAAGTATCTCGTCTTGTCGTTATCCGCATTGTGGCCGTCAATCAGGACAGGGAATCCTGGGGCGTCCTCCAGCGATGGTATTGACACGGCATAGAATTTGTAGATGCCATTAGCAAGGCCACCGGAGGCTGCATTTCCCTTGTATCCCTTAGCCATCATGTAAATGATGCTAGTGTCAGGATCGATGATTGGCGTGCCAGTCACGCCAATGTTGTCGGGGATGTCATTGCACCCAATGTCGGACTGCAGGAAAGGCGGCAGCAGTTGCCGTTCCTTGATGAGCAGTCCGGTTTTGGCGTTGTGTATCCGAAGCCAATTCATGTTGGAGGCTGTGATGACCATCTCCACCCCACCGGTGGTGTACACCAACGGCTTCGCATACCACTGCTCTTTGGCGTTCGTCATCTTCTGCGTCCACAGTATACCGAAGCTCTTGCCTCCAACGATATTGGGATCCATATTATGATTAGGAAGGTAACCAGATTGGGGAGCGTCCTCAAGCCCGTGTTAGCACAACGAGGCATCCCGGAGCCGGTCGGGGCATACTTACGGCATCCTGGATGGAATCGGTCGATGCCAACGAGGTCACCAGAGCCGGCAGAAGGGCAAACAAGACCCAGCGGTACCACATGGCGGGCAACTTGAAAAGAGTGTTCGTAGTTGGATCCGTCACGTCTAACGAGTGGACACGACCGCAAGAAAACGGCCGAAAAAATAAAAGAACGAAGGTCGGGTAGGGTATTAAAGAGCCGTATGAAGCATGGCTACCGTGGAGGGAACGTCAAAAAGAGCGATCTAGATGCACCCAAGAAGTGTTTTAATTGTCAATAGTTTCTGTTCTAGGCAGGAACAAAAGCAAGACCTTCTCTACTTACTCTGGCCTAGTGCTTGGCATCCAAGTGGTCTGGAGATCCGAAGGGAAGCATGGGAGTGGAGGCACCGCAAGCTGCATGAGCGGAGGAGGAGGAGGGGGTGTGCCTCGTATAAACATCCTTTCTTGCAGAGCCCGGAGCGAGTGTGCGCAGAGCAGCCCGTCACCCAGAACCACCAGCCTTACAAAAGACGTGGTGGCCTGGCCATGATCTCTCACAGATTCCTGTCCTGTCCTGACTAGGGAGCCCGGGAAGAGGGGGGGAGCGGACCAGAAGTGGGTGCAACATGCACCCTCACCCTGCAGTCCGCCCGCCGACCGTTAGTGATTACTGTGTCACACAACGACTGCTAACTAGGGCAGGACCAGGGACAGGCGAAGAAACCCATAATTATCAGCTGGCAGAACAGACTGGCAGGGGCCTAGGGCGGACAGAAGAATTGGGAGGGGGGTGGCGTCCGATTCAACGACATCATCCGTGGACGAGTTGAATGGGAGACAACACTCGACATCTCGCCGTGTAGGTTTGAACGTAGAACCCTAGGTAGTCGACTTTAGACGGCAGTAAAAACGTTTGCACATGCTGCCACTGCAGCTTCTCAGTGCCGACATCCTGCCCCATAGACTCGAGGAAATGGGCCTGGCCGGAACACCCAACTGTCCCACATTCGGAGGATGCTTCTCTTCACTTGGCAGCAGGACCCCCAACCAACCAGGCCAGGACAGTGATCTACTTCAGGGAACTGAGATGCGGTGTCCTCCGTGCCCTGCCCCACTTAAAAATGAATCTTGTCCCTGGCTGGTGCATCGTCGCCTGGCGTACTTCGTACCGTATCTGTGCTTCGTACCTGGTAAGCTAAGGGCAAGATGCTGCGTTTTGTCTCGGTTGGCTTCAGTTAGTTTCTCCGTAGGCCTGAGGAGCACCTGATGAGTATTCGGTATCCGGCGCAGTGTGCTTTCCAGGCAGAAATTAAATCAGTTGGTGGCAAAGGATGGGGAACCTTGTCTGGGACGGCACGATATGAAGACCAGCGTCGTCTGATCTGGGAGAACTTTATTATGCAGATTGAAATACGCTCAGTTTGCCCATTTGTGTGCTTACCGGGAACTCGGAACAGACATGGTAACTGCATGCCCACCAGCATACGTAACCTACGTGCTAAGACAGCGTACTAGCGATGTTGCGGCCAGCGTCTGGCCTTTGCTTGACGTGAGCTGGGTTGCATAATTTCCGCGGCTGCTCGACAGAGGCGCAAATCCAGATCGGTAGCCGTCCTTGCCGCCTCAGGAGGTTCCATGTCGTCATAGACAGCGCCTCTCCGACATGGAGGCCCTGTCGCGAAGGGGAACGTTCGCATCTAAAGTTACCATCGTGGTGGGCACAGGGAAAACAACAACAGCAGCTGTTCTTTAGGATCATCAATTTCCGTCCGGAGGTGTACGAAGCAATAAAAGCTCATGCGCTAAAATTGGAAGGTGTGGGCCAGCTTTCGCAACGCCCCTTGTCTGTCCTGCCAAATTGGCGGGTTTGAAGATGCGCTAGACATGGGTGCATACTTGGCATTAGCGGGATAGACAGGGGCAGTGGCGCTTTTAAGGGAAGTGCTTTCAGTGCCTAACACAGCGTGCATACTTCGTACGGGGGCCATATTCGTCCATTCAAGGAATTGAACTCAACGTGGACAAGTTTTGCCCTGCAGGCCCTGGAACCGGCGGGAAATCGATAGCTCGGGTCGCAGTTCAGCTTGAATCGAGATGGAAGCAATCCCAAAATGGGTTCCCACGAACCAGACAGAGCCCTCTCCCATGCGAATCTGTCTACATGATTGTCAGATGGCAGAATGGGGATTCGGGACTTTTGCATGTGGACCCTTTCGAGGACTGTGACCTGCCAAGCAAGCTTTGACCGACGGACTGACTGATAGAATAATCCATCATCATCCTCATCCCGTATTTGACAGACTGCAAGATGGGGCATTTGGAAGAACGGATTAGCTTTTGTGGGGTTGGTGCAGGCCTACTACTTCGTATCGCAGGACATACATAGTGCATAGGCATAGTCGGTTAACGTCCAGCTCTTCCATCTGGGCTAGTCCTCACTATAATCATGCCAATCACGAAGTTTATTCTGAATTGAAACGAGCAGGTTCCTTTGACTGAACGGATGCTTAGTCTGCCTAGCGTAAAAATAGCTTCAGCATCAAAGCCACCGAAGAGGCGGATCAACTTTGCCGATCCATCTCCCTCGCTCACCCCTTGCTTGTCCGCCCCAAGCGAGAGACTCTGCGCTGTCACGGGCATGTCTTATCGACTTTCCGAATCACCTCGCCCTGCAAAAAGGAAGGGAAAAAAGCCACCATTTTCGCAACCCTGGCCGTCATGGGCCGTTCTTCCAAACATGGCTGTAGGTAGGGTGCCAAGGTGCATGGCGACCCTATCTTAGACTTCTACGAAGTACGAATTCATACGCGTTGGAAGCCAGAAGCATACCAGAGCGTCTCTGTTGGGGGGCGGGCGTTGTGGTTCTCCCACTTACTTGCCGCTAAAAAAGAGCCAAGTTTGTTACCAAGGCGCCTACGACGCCGCAATCTCCCTTTCGCGATATCCGAACTTGTCATCCATCGATGGGCCGTCTTGGCCAACCCTACGCCTTTTTCTTGGCCACTCGAACGGCGGTTCCCTCCCCTGCTCCTGCCAAGGTTCCGGCGGCATGGTACTCTCCCTATCGCCCTATCGCCCTACGTTCCACGCATCTTTTTTATCTTCAGCCTCTTATCACCCGTTCCATGTCGTCTTGATACCACCCACTTCAGCCTGGCATTGGACGCCCACCGTCGCCGACGTCTGTGGCTTGCATGGTACACGAAAACCTCATCTTAGCGGACCACCTTCTCCTGCTTTGTTATCAGGATGCAAATGCTGTACCAACTATGTAGCATCGGTCATTCTACGTTCCAATCTCCAACGTCTTTAATGACTCCTTCCCTCCGCTCCCTCACACCCTCTCCTCCCCTCTCCCTTCCCGCGATTCGAAAAGACGCGTATCACACCACAGAAGTAGCCCGGCACCCGTTTAAGTGACCGTTCCATGATAAGCACGGGGAGCAGTAGTCTATGGCATTCAGGGGATGCAACCCCAACCGACCAGTTCATCTTGCCTTATCTGCCCGTCACTTGTCACGGTGCTGCCCCTTGCTGGATGATGCCTTTTAAACTACTCATCTGCTAACATTGCCCCGATTCTCTACTCTACTACGTAGTACTGTGCTTGGGCTTTTCTGCCGGCTTACGCTTCTACCCGCTTCTCAACCCCATATATCAAGAGGCAAAACCATCACTCACACGGGCTGGCGATCCCATCACCATTTAGGACTTCAGCCCCGGAACCATTGGCTGCAGGATGACTTGCTGCGCATCTCCCATTCGACACACGTCAAATATCCCCGCCGATGCGCATCAGTAGTTGGATCCAAATCGACTCGGGACTGGCAATTCACGGCAACTCGTGCTTCAATGCATTGGACGTCCATGCAAGCCACCTGTCTGTCGACCTAGGAATGCTTCGCGGCCACGTTTGTATATTTGTGCGCCGCACTACCCGGCAGGCAGTGTCTTTCTACCCCAGCGCCATGGCCTTCCAGCCTCAGTAGGGAACGCTTGGAATCCTTTGCGGATCCCCTTAGTGGAGAATAGCGGCATCAGCCTCAACTCAAGCCCCGAGCTTGGCGAAGCGTTGACACAACGTGGCGAGTTGCGGAAGCGAGGGTTTCACCATTGTTATTGTCACTTCTCCAACTCTGCCATAAGGTGAGACCATTCTCCCCATTGGAGCGAATTTGTATTCCCTGCACTTCGCAGCGGTGCCGATATCCGCCGCCCATGAGCCCCGGGGAAAGTGTGATGCGAATCAGTACGAGGAAGAGCTTCCAGCTCGTCGGGATTCAGCTCCGAGGCACGCTGCAAGAGTCCCTGCAGACTAGAGCGATGATCCCCACTTGTGAGCCCGTTTATCTAGCAACTGCATCACGAAGTCACAAGCATGGCACTACCGAATTACTTTCGTATTGCTTGTCTGAAAGCGGCACCATGCAAAGCCTGGACTGAGACCCGAAATGGAATTTCGTATGGATGAGACCTCGACCTAGCGCCGAAAATAGAAGTTGAATTCAATCCGTAACTTCTAGACGCGAGCTGGTGGAGCCTCTCTTGTCTAAAACTGTCTTATCTTTCGCACGTTGGAATTCTCGGTTGCAACCTACGGGAAAACAAGCCGTATTAACCTTAAACTATATTTGCTCTTGTTTGGTTGACGCATTAGGCTCACTAGGACCACATCTAAGGCTTTCCCGTTTTCAGGGACAAGTAAGCAGCGGTACGAACGGCTAGTCCAACCCCAGATATCTGGGGCTGCCTGTAGTGGGTATCTCGTTGCTCCAGATCACGAGAGAGACTGAGCCGTTCCGAGATTTTCTCCTGCTGACGAGGGAGATTATACATTATATGGGATATTATTGTATATGCTTAGGGAATGTCTAGACACTCATATCTTTCTCGCCTGGCAGATTATCATGACTAATTTCCATTGTTTTCTTATCTTATCCATCTAAATCATGTAAAACATCAGTCAAGAGAAACCTGTTGATCTTTACATATCGGCTGTTTCATAGCTACAATCATTAGAGTTCAGGATGCGCATTGGGGGTAGGTGACGAGCGCCCCGTGCAACTGGCAGCGAACGACCCCAGCGTCCCAGCCATCCAAAGCGTTGATTTTCACGTTGATACGCCTCAAAATACATAAATCTATCGCCCATATTCTATAGCGATCAGTCAATCCCCAGTCACTCCCCAGACCCGTAGCTCTTGACCCGACTGAAGAAGAACGGCTTGTCGTTCTTGAGGGCAAACTCTCCCCAGTCATCCGTCAGCTTGTTGTAGCTGTAGAAGCCCTTCCACACGAGCTTGTTGTTTCTGGCCGCCTTCCCGGCGCTGCGCAGTGCCAAGTCCATCCTGTACAGATACTTCGGGTAGACCCCCTCGGTCTCTATGAACACGTCGCTCTCCACCTCGTTCGGAGGCGCGTCGGGGTTCTCCGCAGCCGAGGAGAGCCGCCAACGGCCGTGGAGGCCGGACTGCATGACAACGGATGGGAGGTGCGGCTGTGCGCCGTCTTGGTGGAGCGCCAGCAGTTCCTTGGTCAGGTGGTGGACGACGTCTCCCGGCTCCGAGGTCGTCAGGAGGCTGATGGCCGTGCCGTCGCGGAAGAAGCGGAGATAGCGGTAGTATGTGACGATGTGCACCGGGCTGTTCCATGTGATGGAGTGGACGGACGCCTGGCCTGCGCGGATGTAGTTGGCCGTGCTGATGTAGCACCCGTTGAACCGTATCCGTGGTCGGTGTCGAAACATCTTCAGCCACGACGACGAGTATAGCTCCGCAAGCAGCGTGCTCGTTCTCACCAAGAACTCTCCCCGGCGTTTCTCATCGAGCTCCTCCGCGGTCGCGAAATTGCCATCCGCATCTTCCTCCTCCTCTTCCAGTAGTGGCTCCCACGTCACCCCGCGCCGCCAGTGATAATGCATCCCGGAGAAGCCAACCTCTGCACCCAGGCAGACCCGACGCCAGATCTGCTCCTCCGTTGCCACCACGTAGGCAAATCGCTTGCAGACCTGCGAAAGGCGCGCAAAGTCGCCAACATCGGCGATGGCTACGTCCTTCAAGATGTGCACCAGGATCTCCTCCGGCATCCCGGCTATCGGGCAGGGAGGAGCGGGCGTTCCTTCTATCTCTGGTGGCGCGCTCGCAATGCCAAGTCCTGCAAATCCCGAGATGAGCTCGCTGATGGTCTGAGGGGGTCCGTCTACGGCGTGCTTGGCGGTGCTTGGGACCGCAGCAGTAGCGCTGGACGGCCCGGCGTTCGACTGCGTCAACTTTGTAGCAGTAGGAGGGAAGTGCTTTTTCCTGTACAGCAGGTCGACACGGCTATCCATCTGAAGATCTCAGTTAGACTTGTAAGCCAGTGACTGCTAGGTTACCTACTCTAAATGCTTTCCGGTAGAGTGTCAAGCTGTCCCCGAGATTCCCGACATCTTCTTTCTGGACAGCTTCCTCGTAGTGATCGAGAGCCGATACAGGCCCTTTTCCGGCACCCTCACTCGGTTGAATTAACGGTTCTGTGAAGATAGATGGCTCACCACCTGGCTCATCAAAGGACCGCACTTGCGTAAGCTCTTCCTCATCCTCGGTCTCGGTAGCCTTCTTAGATGCAGACTGGCGTGGGAAGGCTTCGGCTCGCGCGGCAACCTGTGAGGATGTCGCAACTGTCCTCTGCACCGGTTGAGCAGACGATCCTGCCTCCGGCTTCTTTGAGCGGAGGTCTGACAGCCATTGCCTCCGGAAAGACTCCAGCTCAGAGTTATCTTCGGGTGTCGGTTCCATCCTAGAGTGGTTGTGGAGACGATATCAAGCTTCAAACTTCCAACTTTTAGGCAGCGTGTAGATGGGACATCGAGGAGGTTTCTAAGTCTACAATACTACAATACTTAAAGCAATGTTGGACGTCTCCAAGTCGGTTGCGAGGCATGCGGCTGACCTTGAGGGAGTCATCGGCGTAAGTTATATGCATGTGTGATTTTGGGGCGCCTTATCGGAAAGGTTCCTTATCGCACCATCGCCGATTTTTGACCAATTGGAAGTTTGGCCCAATGGTGTCCGTCGCCTGGAAGCCGTGGAAGCTCGGCTCAGGCGAAGGCCGGCGCCACCCATTTTCATGTTCCCCCGGCAAATTTTTGGTGACGAGCGACTTCGCACACGCAAAAAAGTTCATGACGCAGAGCTAAGAGGCAATTGCGCTCTGCTCCCATTTCGCCCGCGCTTCCTCAATTCTGCTCTTTCTAAACATCAACACCGGTCCTACCATTCCCTGTCAGTTTTCTAAGCACTGAAAGACCCGACTGGACTTTTACTTGGCTCGACAATGCTCATTTGCTCTCGATGACCGTTTCCTCCCATGCCGCCGATGCCCGGGACCACGACAGGCTAGATCCTGACGACTCCTTCGCGATGGCTAGGATTCTTCCCAAGAGGGACGACGCGCCGGCCGGCGATGATATTACCGCCGGACAGAAGATGCTGTCGGCCATGTCCGGCAGTCTCTTGACATCGCTTCTCGGTATGCGACCTACCCTCGTCGGCTCCCCGCATCCTTGCTAATGTTCTCGCGCAAACAGTGACGCCTTTGGATGTTGTTCGAGTTCGATGGCAATCACAGACGGTTCAGCAGCCGTCTGTCGATTTCTCCAAGCTAGCACTAACGACAAACAATCTCAACGCAATGCGAACGACCCCGAACCTGGGCATCACGGCCTGCTGTCGAGAGGTCTTCTTCATAAACAACAATGCCGAGTACTGTATAGCCGTTCCGAAGGTGGTAGGAGGTGCCGCCACCACTTCAGCAGACTGCGCAGTGGAAGAGACGCAACGGAAGACCATAAGTTCCACAATGGACGGCCTGCGAAAGATCGCGCGGAATGAGGGGCTAAGCAGTCTTTGGAGGGGCTTGTCGCCAACTTTGGCCATGGCTGTGCCGTCCAACATCATCTACTTTACCGGATACGACTGGCTGCGGTATAACGAAAAAAGTCCAATCGCGCAGAGATTCAAGGATGATTCCGCGCCGCTGGTCGCCGGCGCCGGCGCGCGCATCCTGGCCGCCACTGTCGTCAGTCCGATCGAGCTTTTCCGAACCAGAATGCAAGCCACCACGGGAGCGTCGACGACCGGGCATCTAGCCAATACCTTCCGAGGCGTCCGGGAGATGGTCGGAAATCACGGCTACCACTCGCTGTGGAGAGGTCTGTCCCTTACACTCTGGAGAGATGTTCCGTTTTCGGGGATATACTGGTGGGGATACGAAACGATCCGCGGCAAGCTTACGGACTTTCGAGAGACGAGAAGAGGTCGGAGCCTGGATACCAGGGGGTCACGAACGCATTCGCGGCGGAGGTCTCAAAGCAATTCCAACCACACGGATACCTTTATGGACAGTTTTGCGGCCGGGGCGTTCTCGGGCGCCATCGCGTCGATAGTGACGATGCCCTTTGATGTCGGCAAGACCAGGACACAAGTCTATCGTGAAGTACCAACATCAGGAGCGCAAAATGGAGTAAAAGCAGCCGCTGCGCCGGAGGAGGGGTCCATGGCTCGCCTGCTCTGGCACATATTTCGAACCGAAGGCATGGCTGGTTTGTGGAAGGGGTGGATACCACGGACCTTGAAGGTGGCCCCGGCCTGTGCGATCATGATCAGCAGTTACGAAGTTGGAAAGAGAGCGTTCCGAGTCATCAACCAGAGGTCGAGGGACAGCCCGGAGTATACTAGGTAGGAGGAGCATCGCAACTCAGTTCAGCATAATTTGGCGTAAGGGAAGGATCTAGGGAGGCGTCGCGAAAAAAAACACGGGACTGGGCTTCTTTGATTCTGCAACAGGATCTTTAGACATGGAGAGCATTGTACTAATAGCGAATAAGATGTACAAATACAGTGAACAGTACATATTCTCCCCAAACACTAAGAGGGCAATGTCCCTCCCAAGCTGTAGAGATTTGCTCGTATGATTAGACAGATAGGAACTCATCGGAAAGATCATGTTAGTAAGAACCAGGAGCGTTTTAGAAGCTTAAACACACTCAGAATGAGACCTGATTATGCTCTCCTAATAGTCTCCAGGAACAAGATAAGTCCAACAACGTTATCAAAGTAGAAATAGCTGTTAAACGATATTGAAACATATATTAGCTATATGTGTCTACTCACCATCATATCTACTCACCATCATATCTACTCACCATCATATCTACTCACCATCATATCTACTCACCATCATATCTACTCACCACCATATCTACTCACCATCATACACACCACCTCACATCCTAACGGTATTCGACATTGTACCCGACCAAGTGGAAGAGTTCCTTGCTAGGTGCTTGTTTCCCGTCTGGCGGAATCCGCCCGGCAGGAAGCATATTCGTCTCATCGTGTCCCAAGTCAATGTCCATGGTAACTTGTCATTAGTCTTTCTGGGGGGAGAAACTATACCTTCGCTGAGGCGTCTATATTGGCATCGCGCATGTCATCTCGATGGCAGCAGACTGTCCTCAACACGAAGAACCATGAAGTCAGGTGTTATATGCGTGACAGAGCACAACCAAGCTTTCCCTTGTGCTGCTCGGGGGCAGTACTTTGGGCAGTATACTCCATGCATTCAAGGCAATTCGCGGGGCCAAAGTTATGTCGATCTGTATCTCTCGAGACTTGTGCAACAACACCTACTCGGCTTGGATCCTTCAACATCCGGCTTCCGGCGAATGCCCTGTACAGCGTCTTACCAGTAAACACGCGTACATTATGACAGTTTAGCAGACAGCAGGGGCTGTTCGTGGCATTCACACCGCCTTCTACGATGGGCTGCGTAACTGTCAAATCCATAAATGGAGTACCTTGCCTCGAACTATACACCGAGCTTCTTGGCTCGCATTTCGCTAACTCTGATTCTCCATTCTCTCCACAGTTTATTCTACTTAGGTATAGTCGTTTCATGATCTGCAGTATGATAAGAACTTCGCCAACATTTCGTGGAGCGATGGGGACGGGGGCCCGGGTTCCATGTGGATGTTCTATCTTCCCGTCTTTAGCTCTTGTTTCTGTGATAGCTAGATTGGTTCTTGGATAGTAGAGGAGTCCAGCTCTTCAACACTTCGCCGATAGTGCGGTATTTCTTTGGAACATGTCCACTAGATCTAATCCAGTCGTGTGGACCAAGAGAGTAATGTATTCCGGGCCCTAGGGAGATCTTCACTCACTCGTCCCCAATATCACGTAAGTCTTACAGTTACACAGTCTACTAGCCAAGTCCGTTTGCCGTTCAAACAAAAAAAAAACCGGACAAGAAGAAAGCTCAATTGGAATGGTCGCCCATTTCTAGGCTTTCTTGAGAAAGTGTTTATCCACCGTCTTGGACACAGCGCAACGGTCCGTGGTTCCAGATTCCGCCGCCAGAGTCGAGCTAGGGCTTCTGTCTAGAGAACCTTATGTGGTGTGAGTTGCAATGGCATATTTTGTACTAATGCTCATTTGAGGGGCGAGCCCGAACTATGAGAAAAGCGTGCGATTCTGTGTGTGCAAGAAGCAATTCCAGCGAAGCCAGTTTGTTTCATCCCAAGTTGAGTCAAAGCAAATGATCGCACCACCCCATTTCTACCAAATTCCCGACACATGCAATGTTTTAAGCCAGCACACAATGGGATCACGTCTCTCGCTTTCGGTTGTTTCGTCAATCCCAAGGCGGTTGGTCTCGCGGGTTTCGACGATTCGGAACGCCAAGGAGAGAGATCGTTGATGTGTTATAGACCTACAAATATTCACCGGACCTCCCCTTGCCATAGTTCCTTGTTCCCCCATTAGTTTCCGTCTCATCGACTTTCCTATTCCGGTATTTTCTGGCTTTTTCTGCTCATTCCCAGGTCGTTGAGCGATCGTTGAGCGATCATGGAGCAAGCACCGCCAGCAATTGTGCCCACGGGACAGAATCCGCTCAATATGAGCAGTCCATCCAGCGGGGCGGCCGGTGGTGCGGCCGGGGGCGCGGCCACCACGGCAGCGGCACTCGGAGCTATACCACCGTTTCCCTTCTTTACGCCGTCGTTCGACCTAGCTCTTACCGGCTCTCTCATTCTGATAGTAGTCTCGGGCGTTCAAATCTGGCTTACCTTCAAGACCAAGGCTGCGTATTACGCTATTCTGTGCCAGGGCTCTCTCAGTATGTTGAACAAGCAAGGCGTCGTGAGCTCAACAGAATAGAGCGCTGACCGGTTGCAGTGTTTGCCATTGGCATGGTACTGAGGTTGATCCTCATTATTGACCAGAAGTTGCCGCTGTCCACGATTTCCGCCATTCTTTTGTCGTAAGCATGTCATCAAACGACCTGGACTCCATACACAATCTGACATGTGTGCTTGTGATAGGACACCTGGCTCTCTCATCGGAATTGCTCTCATCTTCACTTACACACGACTCATTTGGTGGGTGACGCCGGTCGAGCACCGTAACGTGAAGACTCTCTGGCTCCCGATTCAATGGAACTCCTTCTGTATCGCTCTTGTCCAGACCGCTGGAGACGTACTGGGATTTCTGGGTTCGGGTCAAATTATCAAGTCGCCCGGCCCTAATGTTGTTTCTGCCGGAGCAGTTATCACCATGCTGGTTTGGATGTCCTTGACCATGATGGTGGCAAGGTTCACATACATGAGTCGCCGGTGGCCGCTCGAGGAAGATGTGCGACAAGGGTCCCAACAGCTCGGTTTCGCACTAACTGCATCCGCATTTCTACTCTCTGTGAGTTTCATCCCCATCCTGCAGTCCAACTCCACATCCTATAGAGCATCGAGGCTCTAGCATCCAAGGCCATGACTAACAAGAGTCCGCCGCCAGATTCGTGGTGTCATGGGGGTCCTAGAGAAAGACGCAATCGAAACCCTCAAGGCAACGCGCAGACCCAGCTCCATTGTCACAACCAGCGAGTGGACAGTCTGGGTCTTCGATTACCTACCGATAATTCTCATTTTCGCCATAATGACAGCATACCATCCGGGCTTCTACTTGCCGAGAAGACTAACTGGTTTCCGCATGAAGACAAAGCAGCTTGTTAGAATGTCAAGAATCCGTGAGGGTGGCCAGTCAGGATCGATGTCGGAAGGCTTTGGGATGATCATCAGCAACCCTATCGTGGTGGATCAGGAGAAGATGGGAGGAGACACATACCAGAAAGTGGCCTATAATGTATCCGGCGAGAAAGCTTCAGTCACCCACGTGGGATATGCAAGGTAGGTCGACGGCCAAGATAGGTGTAAACTACTGTTGTTCTGCTCATAAATCCTTCCGGTGACGATCTTGTACATGTATTTGGTTCTCACTTGCCAACTCTTGCATGAACGAGGACGATGGTGTTCAGCCGCGACCAACATGGCCTGCTCAAACAGACTTCGCCTTACTCCCCGCAAGCCGACTCACTGCCGGCATCTTGCCGATCCATTGTGTTTTCCCATCCTCCACTGCATCCACCAACCACCGTGCCAAAGCCCCCCTCTTCTGCGAGGTGGACCATCCCTTTCGGCCCACCCAGCCTTCAAACGCCTCGCCGTCTTCTCTGTCCTGCTTCCATGCTGCCTCATCCGAACCTCCAGGTATGCCCGCAATGCGGAACACAGTCCAGTCGAGACCATCTGCCTGCTCTTCAAACACTTTCGCAATGCCTATGACCGTCTGGTAGGCAATGTTGACGAGAATGCGCACGACGAGCATTATCAGCATTCGAAATAGCGAGAAGCCGTCGTCTGGCTGTGGGATCGACAATGTCCCCATGGCGAAGATGCGCCGCACATCATGCTGGCGCATTAGAGGGAAGAGCGATGCGTAGAAATCGATATATGTCGCCGGCACAAAGCCTCTGAAGGTATTGGGCCCAAGGAGGGACACGATGACGGAGCTTTTTGACACCGCGTTGGAGATGCCGTCAATGTCAGCCAGTTCACCCTGTATTGTCTTCCCCGAGGAACATCACACGAGTTAGTTGGTCTCACTTAGGGCCACCGGTGAAGAGACCACAACCTACCTCAAGTAGGGGGTTCGATAGGAGCTCCTGCGGGATTTTGGAAGTGTTTCTGGCATAGGCAATTGTCGCATGTTGGCGGTAAAGCAGCTCTCGGAGCAGACAGATCCCCGCTGGACCGGTGCCTCCAAACACCAGGACTTTGGGGTTGGCCATTGGCTTTTAAGAGCTAGTTACAGACGATTGTCAGGCTACGCTGAATGGTTTCATGTGTATGAAGTGGTCAACAGCTAGTTGTAGACTACCCAGGCATAAAAACCATTGACGGGACCGATTGATTTCCCCTTAACCCTAGATATATGTTTAATAATGTGGGTGAAATAGGATGAAGTGAGTGCAACTCCGACTTCCATGCTATGATTGACAAGCCTGAAGTCCGTTGTGTCACCACATGTTGCCTGGGAACATAAGACGCGGGGGAAGGTCTTCCCGCTCAGGCTTGGAAACAGCCCAGACACAAAGACTTCCGCTCCGCTATCAGTTGAGACATACTTAAAGGAACTCAAAAGCACCACACCACAGCGGAGTTTGCGGGCGGAGTTCAAGACTTGGCAATATATACGGCCGGCATGTGGAAGCGCTGGCGCCGCGCGGCGAACTGCGAAGCCCATTTTGCGCAGCATAAGCGAAGCAATTATGACATCCCGAAGAGCCAACAACACCAAGCTCCAGCTCAAGAAGGGTCAATGTGACGGAAGTAACGATGTACGCTTGTTCTAAAGCCATGTGTAGCTAAGATCCTGGCGATACAATACTGGGGCTCGCTGGGTGGTTGGGGAGGATTGGAGCGAGCTGTTTACGCGGAAATTCTCCGGCTCCATTACAACAATGAAAACAATCGATGTAACAGCTACTGCTTCCTCTCTCTGCTTTACTTGAGGAGCAAGAAACTACACCATGCCTCTAATTAGCTTCTAAATATCAATGTTGTGAATCGAAGATGCCTTGGGGTGAAGAGGGCAGCCCTCTCCTTGCGCAGTCCGATATTGACGCACTTACACCTTCATCCTGGATATGACCCTTTATGCCGTACTCACTGAACGGTGAAAACATGAAGCCGGGCAGGACAAGTCGACGGTGAATCTGCCTCCGTAAGCATCGGCGTCATGTCCTTGCAGCGGTACCTCCGTTGTGTTTGGTGCAACGCCGTATGGAATCCTTCCAACAGACAAAATAGGTAATCCTGCACCTATTGCTCGGAAGCCGTCCGGCGAAGTGCTGCCGGGAGTCCGGGCCCACCGCTTACCCAGGGGTACTACACATCAGCCGTGCTGCATTGCGCTCTGTTCTTCCACGGCCTCGATCGTTCGGTTGGCATTTCGGCGAGGAATTGCAGATTTAATTGGCAAGGGCATTGGCTAGGAGAATACGGACCGTACATGGTTTGAAATGTCTACGAAGATCCCTAACAACCCCCCCCTAAGAGGTTTGTCCTTCAGAAAATGTGACGTCTTGGGACAAGAACTTCGGTGCAACAGCCTACAAAAAGTGGCGCCCTAGCGCCCTGCAACTTTAGGCAGCTCCCGCCCCGCCAGCCACTGAAAATCCGCTGTGCACACGAAAATTACGGGTCGCGTTAATGACCTTCGCGTCCCGGGACGCGCCTTGACATCCGACGACCAGGTTCAGAAGCGACAGGGCCTAAGAAAAGTTTCGACCTCAAAACCAAAGCCCCCCGTCTTGCCTGCCTACCAGCCACGGACTTCAGCTTCTTCCTATATATTCACCTCGTAAGCAATTGAACCTTGCACACAGTCACGATTGACCGGTTACGCCCCTTCAAGCTCTTAACCTCCTTCTTCCCTCGCCAGGGGCTCCTTTCCCACCGTTCCATCACACATCCCATAATGTCCTCCCTCAAACGAAAGGCCGGCACTCTGGCTGGGTCCGACAGCAAGAAGCCGAAGCAGGATGGGAGCATCATGTCGTTCTTCGGCGCTCCCAAGGCGGCCACCGCCAATGGCTCCAAAGCAGGTGCACCCGCCGCGGCTGCTCCTGAGCCTCCAGCCGTCAAGTTCGACAAGGCCAAGTGGGTTGCCGGGTTGACTGCCGAACAGAAGGAACTGCTGCAGCTGGAGATTGACAGCCTTCACGAGAGCTGGTTGGCGCTGCTAAAGGAAGAGATCACGAGCAAGGAGTTCTTGGAGCTGAAGCGGTTCCTAAACCGGGAGACAGAGAGTGGCAGGAAGTGGTTCCCCCCTAAGGAGGATGTCTATTCTTGGTATGCCCTCATCAATGACAGAGGCATAGCCAACGCAGTCCACTAACTCGCTATTAGGTCCCGCCACACCCCTTTCAACACAGTCAAGGTCGTCATCGTCGGCCAAGACCCCTACCACAACATCAACCAGGCCCACGGCCTCGCCTTCTCTGTCCGTCCGCCCACGCCCGCGCCTCCATCCCTCAAGAACATGTACATCGCCTTGAAGAAGGACTACCCCGACTTCACCGCCCCGCCCCGCAAAATGGGACTCCTCACGCCTTGGGCGGATCGCGGCGTCCTCCTCCTCAACACGTGCCTAACGGTCCGCGCGCACGAGGCGAACTCTCATGCCAATCGCGGCTGGGAGCGCTTCACGCAGAAGGTCATCGACCTGGTGGCGGCGAAGCGGACACGCGGCGTAGTGTTCATGGCCTGGGGCACGCCGGCCGGGAAGAGGGTCGTCAAGGTCGACGCCAAGAGGCATCTCGTGCTGAAGAGCGTGCATCCGAGCCCGTTGAGCGCGTCGAGGGGCTTCTTCGACTGCGGGCACTTCAAGCAGGGCAACGAATGGCTGGTTACTCGCTACGGGGAGGGAAGTGAGATTGATTGGAACCTAGGAGAGAGTGCCGAGGCTGCCGTGGGCGAGAAGGCGGGCGTGAAGGCTGGCGAGGTCAAGGCTTAGAATTTTGCTTCGTGTTTGGACGGTGTTGTATATGGCGTTTAGGGCGATCGAGTGTGTAAACAGTCTCATCTCGGCGGATGTCGGCTGTTTTAACCTGACGAGATGATTCTATCTTGTGGCTATACTAGGCTAGGTACTGGATTGTCCCTGTAAATTCCCAATTCGCAAGAAGGGAACGGGCACTGAGAAGGAATATACACCAAGAAAGGGGCGTCTATAATATCGGATGGAATCGGAAAGGTCTTGTGCTTATAGGGGTCGCCTCTGTCATTTTCGACTTCAGTTCTCTACTGTAATGGGAATTCCGCCTATTTCTTCCTGTGCGCCGCTATATGCATCGTCAAGACAAGCATCAAACTGTCCAAGAGCACTTCCACTGCCTTGCCACTGTCCACGCCTTTCTCCCACACCAAGTCACGCGAGCGGATTGCCCACAGGGCAACCCGCCGATCGTTCTTCCGCACTTGTCTCCGCAAATGCCTGATTCGAGTCGGCCACTGCTAACATTATCATTGCACTCCAACAGAGCAGCGTTGCCGGCGATGTGGAAGGTTGCGCCACGCCGAGCATCGATGGGTATACGGTTCCACGGCAGGTTAAGGGACGCCGAGAAGGAAGGAGCAGGTAAAAGCCCCAGGCGAACACAAGTAGCCACTCTCCTAAGAGGATTCGTTTTAGTAAACTCGCTTGAGTGTCGAGTTTGGTATCCCCTGGTTTTCCTGGCTTCGACCGGTGGGAATAGCCACTGGGGTTTCAATGCTCTGAATTGCAAGCACCCGTCGACTGCATAGGCAGTACCGTCGCCGAGAACCCCTCGGGGATTACCGTAGTCGAACACTTGTTCGAGTTGACGCTTCGGACCTGGAGATGTGACATGAAACGTTGTCACAGTAGAGTACGCATAGGCGGCAGATGATGCTTCACAGGATCCGAGGTGTCGGGAAAATATGAACACCGACCAGGAAGTTGGGCCGAATACCTTCAACAATGGCACGAACTTTCGTTCGACATAATCGGTTGAGGAGGTGGCTGCCAGCTCTCCAACATTTGCTCAGCCCAGTATCACCTCGATACGTTAAGGTTGGTGAGAATTGGCCGAGGATGGCGTGAAAGAAACAATTGTTTGCAGCTGAGGCCATCGTCGTCATCTCAGTTGGTGGGAAAGAGGAAGATACGACCTGTTCCAGACATATATATTCATTTTTGCTGTCCTCGGGCGAGCCTAGGAAGGCCGCTGTCTCGGCACAGTCTAAGCTAACGATTATGTCACCGAACGAGGATCAAGGGTCTTCTTTAATTAATCTCGGGCTGGCTGCAACAGTGGCACCACACCCTGGAGTCAATGCCGCCGTTGCACAACCGATGAGGTAGGTGGTGGACTGTCTTGCTGCCGCGCAGCGGAAGCCACATAGCTAGAAAGCTGGGAGATCCCGACGGCTAATGGTTAAATCGACGATGGAGAAAAGAAACGCGGTGCGTCTTACCATTGCCCCGGTGTGTTGCCGGCCACTCAATCCAAATCTCGAAACTGAGAGTCAGCTTCGTCCGATATGGACAACGCTTGGCTGGATGGAGGTGGGGGGGAAGCAATCGAAGATGCAGTCTCTGACGTTTTGCCCAGCAATAATGGTGGCCAATATGCCCCCCCTTCCCCAAACAACCGAAAAGGAAGCTTCTTCCTCCAGCTGGGGCCAGTCGGATGCCGGGATTCATTGGCTGTCAGCAAAGAGGCGAGCATGGAGTGACATGGGAACCCATGAGCCTGTGCATGAATGGGTGCAAAGGTGTTGACGGATATCTGAGCCAGAGCCAAGACAAAAAAGTCGTGATAGGAGGCTCGAGCGGCGCATTTTCGCGAAAGTCGGGATGTCTGTCACAACGCCCACGTCCCCGCCTGCGATCCGCTCGCTGTCCCTCGCTCACGGCGGGCTGGCCGTCCGTGTCTGCCGTGCTGGTGATACTGACCGAAATTGGAGCTGCCGTCGCGTTGCATCCCGAATCTAGTGTAGAGATCATCGGGCGGTGACACGCACGATGCTGGAGGCAGGTGATGGCGGGCGAGGGGCGTTTGCTGTCAAAGTCAAGCCATTCGCTGCCCGCCAGGTATTTCATCTGGGAAAACGAGACCAGGACCCACGCACGCACGCCCCATTGCCAACACACGACGATCAAGTGCACAAGTCGCAACCAATAGATTGCCAAAGGTCCGCTTGGATCGACTTGTGGACTGAGGTGGTCGACCAGGTACTTTGTGGATTGGGATTGGGTTGGGGGACGAGGATGTGTTGGCACAGGCCAACTCATGCAGGATGAAGCGGATTCCCAGCACAAGCATTGGCCTGCGGGACGAGTGGGAAAGGGGGTCTTTAATGGTGTGGCGTTTTCTTCTAGCCTGTCGTGGAAGAAGCTGCGGAAAACCTGAAAGTCTAATAGCTCGTATGAACATTTGTTTTTTACTACATAGTAATATGTACGGTGTGGTCCAGACCCTGTCTGTGAACGATGGAGGGCTGTTAGTCTACGCTTCTCCTTGGCTGGCGATGGCGCCGCCGAAATGTTCTTTTGGATTGCCCGAGTTCGGTCAGATGGGGTTTAACGAGGAGCGGCGCGGGTAAGAAACGAAGCGAGGAACTTCGAGACGCGTCTCGCGGTTTAAGCTAGTCAGGCATCGTCGGCCCATGTCATGCCTTGACTATGGCCGTGACAGCAAGACGTGATACGGAAATACCGTACAGGATTTGTGGTCGGCAGTGTGCTGTCCACCGTCACAATTTCAGTTGGGGCCATTGGGGGCCTGATTGCTATTCAATTGGGCCGGGAATGGTTCGAGAGAGCCAGCCAAAAGCCAGCTCGCGGTCTCTTTTCTCAGAGGCGGTGTCGTGCCTCGTCGCGTTTCTTCGAATGCACCCCCGTTCAGGTCCACTTCCTGTTCGCTCGTTTAGCTGATTATTTAGCTCGTCGGCAGCTGCAGCAGCATGTCGAGTGGCGCCAGAGGTGGTGCTTGCAGGTTCGAAGAGAAGCTCCGAAACAGGGCAGGGTTCCACAGTGTGGGACAGAGACGGACAGGGTGGTGATGGTGGTGGTAGCTTCAAGGCTCCGGATCACAAACCACCCAGTCACCCAGTAAATATGTACATGCTAATTACATGGCCAACTTGTTGGTCTAGTCATCCCATGTTATTAGCACTACCCACGTAGTAAGGCAGTATGATGCATACAGCATGATTCCATTCGTACCCCATTTTATAGGTCGGACCCATACGGAATCGTCTGGCCGTTGGTCGGGGCAGCGGATGCCATACGAATATTACTATGTGGTGTCTCATAATGAACCATGGAGGGAGTGGACTTGGGCTAACAAAAGTTGAAATCCGGGAGAGCTGATGAGGTGAAGTGGATTCGCGGTCCGAGATAAGAGAAAGATGATGGATCTCCGTCGCCTTGCAGCTACAGAAGGTATGTGACTGTGAGGTCGTTTGGTCATCTGGTGGTGCTACGTGCTGTTCAACATAATTAGTACATACATACATACCCAAAGTCCCCCCCCCCCCCCTTGACTATCTCGATGGGACGGGAGTTGGCGAGGGACGGTCGGGTACCATCTGTTCTTCTACGTAATTAGTTAACGAATAAATTAAAAGGGTATCCCCTCCCCCACAGTTACAGAAGCCACACACCGACTGTTGTATGCAACCTAGGGCTAGCCAATTGTAGTACTACGTACCAAGGTGCTGATGTATGTAGTGTAGTTGCGGAGTAGTTAGGGTAGGTGGCTAAGGTACGTAGTCAGTGGTAGCGCAGTCCAGCGCAGCGGTTCAGTGAACCCTCCTCTCTGCTCTAAAAGGGGTAATCTTATGAAGTAAATTCAGGGACAGTCGTGCCCCTCCTGGGCGAATATCCCCTCCCCCCTCGTCCACCCCCCCGCCCTCCACTCTCTGTGCCTGAACCAGTGAGACAATCGGCAACCTCTAACTCACTAGGTTCATAGGCCAGGCACCCACAGGCTTGTCGCTAAAGCGGTGGTGCAGTGGCTTAAGTTCCTTTCCCCCCAACGCAACGCCCATCCATTAGTCTCAGCGACCTGGAACCACCAACCGAAGCTCTACCGCAGCCCCCGAATCAACTGAAATCCCCCCTCCACGTCCCCTAGGTACTTACCCTTAGGTCACTGCAGGAGCCGCTAATCCCGATCAGACCCCCTGCTGTCAAAGTCGCTTCGGGTACTCTTCAGCCTCGCCCTCCCACAACAGGTACCTGCTGTAAAGTCCCCCGCCAAGGCCTGTTCAGGGAAGGAAAAAAAAGTCTCCCGGCCCAAGCCCGACCCAAATATCAATTTCCTTCGAATTAATAGTCCGAATGCGTGTGCATGGTCGCTCTTCCATTGATTCGTCCCCCCCCCTGAGAAGCTGTCTCCTCTGTCTCTCCTCGTCCAGGAAACCATCGCCATTCTTTCCACACTCTCATTCCGTGTTTGATTGATTCTTTCACCACATATTCTTTTCTCGATATCCTCAGCCCACCCCCCCTTGACCATTGTCATCACGCTGCGACCTCATTTGACTTGGGGATCCTTCAGCTATCGAACTTAAGACAAACGCGGCACAGCCATTCTCTACCCCCAGTCTCCTTTCCCGCCCTCACCTCACCAGGAGAGAGTCCGACCCATTTGCTTCAATCGCACCCGTTCCCAAACTTGCCCAGTCGCCTTCCAACTTCTGCGGCTTTCTACCTGCTAGGGCTCCTATTCTCTACGCGGGCAAGCCTTCCTGCGGACGACACCTCGGATGTCTTGCGTCTCCTCTGACTTCCCCTGTTAGTTCCAACATAAGAGACAACATCCCGAACAAGATGCCTAGTCTCTTCTCCCGCCTCAAGGGCAAAGATGGCCCGGGCAAGATCAAAACCAAGAAGGGCGCGAACCTCGACCACTTCACCCAGCAGCTACCACCGAAGCCGCGCTGGGATGATGCGTATGCGAGAAAGACGGTCGAACCCGAGGAGATCCAGGAGTTGATAAGACGATGCACGGAGGAGCTCAAGTCTCGAGGTATGGCGTCAATACTGCTTCATGTGCACTATCTACCCCCTGTGCCCTCATCTTCTGCTTCTACACGGAGACTAACCACACTTGCCCGGATTTATAGCACTCGATCATCCTTTCCTTCTACTCCCATTCCGGCCCACGTCGGACCCGAGCGCCGTGCGCACCTTTATTCGCCACTTTTTCGACGGGAACCAGAACATGCGAGGTGACGCTTTGCTGCAAGAACTCCGAATGACGGAGCCAATGGTACTTTCTCTTGCGCCGGCACACGATTACGTTTTACAGGACTAACTGGAACGAACAGGTCATCTCAGGTGTAGCAAAATGGTGCTGGAGCAGACTTCAAGGTGGTATTGTCGGTTGGGATGCCTACGAACTATTCAAGGTTGGCGAGCAAGGTATGTTTCACCCACACAAGATGTCTCGGGAGCGCGGCTGTCGGAACTAACGCCTTTCAAAAGACTCGAACATGGCCCGAGACTCGTTCAAGACGTTCGTTCCACTGAGCGTGGACAACGGAGCACGATCATGCATCATCTTCGACTTTTTCGACCTCTTGTCGGCAATTGCTGCCCACGGCAAAATGAACGGCCTGGGCGGGCGGAAGCTTGCTCGGATGGCTGCATGGTGGGCGTTCGAGCAGAAGGATACGGGTAGCGGCTTCGAGGGCGGCTATAACGCATGGTTAAGGTAAGTTGCTTCCTCGCGCTAGGCGCAAACTTCCAAGCTGACGAGGTGCAGTGCGGCCGATGCTACGAGCCACTTGTTCTTCGCCTATCTCAGATCGCTGGCCCCGCAACAACAGTCTCGAGGCGCCATCTCGATGCTCCCCATGTCGCTGCAGGTCCTTCTCCAGGAGACTGAGTATCCCCCCCAGAAACCGTCCCTAATGCAATCCTCCACCAACAAGGTCGTCATGATTGTTGACGCCGTCTCCCCCACTCCGTTTGCACTTCTGAGACGGGCGAACCACTTCCAGTACCGGGACGAAGACAGGGCGCTCCGCGAGTTTTCCGAGTACGAAGATCCCGTTCAAGCCCTGACCGAAGAATGCCGCAGAGTTCTGAAGGCGATCTCTTCTGCCAACCAGTCCCAGGTCTCGAGCTCCAAGCACTCGACTGGATTGCGCGACGCGTCCTGGTCCCGCTTCGAGGATATTGGCTTCGCCAGTGCGCTCGAGGAGGAGGAAGAGGACGAGGACGGCACTACGGTGCGAAAACCGCAAGGCTTGCGGACGACCCCTGCCTCGGGTGGAATGGGTCTTGCAAGACCCACTACGCCATCGTGGGCTGATTTCTTGTCTTCCGGATTCGTAGACGATGGCCCAAACAGTCCGTCCAACACACTTCTGCCTCCCGACAAGGTCTTGCCGCCGATTGAGACCCAGGTGCGGCAACGAAGCTCGCAGTCGCACAGACCGAGGCTCGAGACAGATCGGCGAATCGAACCCGGTGAGCTGGCGAGTATCGCTCGGTTCGACCTGGATGACGCATTCTGGTGGGTGTGGATGAGCAGTCTGGCACCCGAGGAGACGCCAGAGAGAAAGTCGGCGTTCGGACGGTGCGCTGTGATCGAGACCGTGATACGGAGCGGCCGGTGGTTGGTGATGGAGGAAATGGTCATGGGTGCGGCACCCGAGCCGAAGGACGGCGCGTACATCGCCGAGAAGAAGGGCTTCTTCAGCTGGACCCGGCGCAGCAAGACGGGTATCAGCCGCCGCAAGTCGACAGGCAAACAGGCCCTTGATAGGGGGAATAAAGGTCTAGACTCCAACCACCCCCTGGGTCTCAGCAAAAGCAGCATCGGCCCAGACCAGCATGCTCGAATCCAGGCGGCAGCGGCGCAATTGCAAGCCAGACAGCACCAAGAGCAACAAGTGAACCTGCAGCAAAAACAGGAGCGCCGGGGCCGGAATGATAGCGATATGATGCAGGAGAAGACCAACAGCGTTTTTACGCTGCAGCCGATTATCATGAATGAGGCATCGCCAGCGATGAAATGGGCCAACAAGTACGACAAGGATGCGATCCGGGAGGCCTATCTGGCTAATGCGCGCGCCGGGCGCGGTCTCGGGGACACGACCATGCAGACCAATGGCAGTAACGGTAACGGCCATCATGCGACCAATGGACATACGAACGGCTACGAGCACCGTCCCGAGGTCCCGTCCAAGGAACCGTCCTTGCGGCCCGAGCCTTCGCCTCTGCCTCAGAAATCTCCCACGGCGAGCTTCGGCATTACCCCGGCGCCGAGACACGAGGAGGAGGAACCGCGCCTGACGGAAAAGTCTGTCGAGGCCCCGTTGGACATCCACCCCGCGGAACGGTATGATTCCGGACGCAACACACCCTTGCCGCCAGCCAAGGATCGTGAGAGTCTAGACCAGTTCCGCGACGATATGGTATCGCCCGAACCTGATGTCAGCCCCAACAGCAAGAAAGCCAAGAAGCTGCATAAGGACCCCAAGGGAAACAGTGGAGGCTTCCGAAAGTTCTTCGGCCGCAACAAGAACCGCACGTCGAAGCTACCCGAGAATGCCACCACGGATTTGAATGGTATGCTCCAACAACACCAGGGCCGAGCGATGACCCCGGAGCCGGCCCAGCCGATCCAGCACGTCCGGTCGCACGAGCCTGAGTCGCCTTTCCCTACAGCGACCCCTGCTGAGGCATACGTCACACCTTTTGAAGATCCTCAGCGGACCCCGGTCCAGACACCGGCACAATTCCCCGAGCCATCGTACGAGCCCTCCCTGCAGGAGAGCCTGTCTCGCGTTGATACCGACGACGCCAACGAAGCCCATCACGAATTCTCGCGGTTTGACCAGGGCCCTCTGGATGACCAGCCAGCTTTCGTCCCTGAGGATAGCGATACCGACGATGCCGCGCCGCCTCCAATCGTACGACGGGCCAAGGAGGTTGAGCCGCCAGTCGTCAGCGACGTGAGCCAACCCATCGCAGAGCAGTCTACGGAAGATCTGTCCAAGACGCCGACAGCGCTGCCCCCGCAAGACCGATGGGCACAGATCCGAAAGAATGCCGCCGAGCGCGCCGCGCAACGGCAAAGCGAGGAACAGAGCCGGGGAGGGCACAGCAAGACTACTGACGGTGAAGATGATACGAGCGGAGAAGAGAGTAAGTTCGACATGATCTCAAACCAAGCTTCTGGGGGCGGGGACTAATAAACATTTAGCAATTGAATCCCGCGTCGCACGTATCAAGGCCCGCGTTGCTGAGCTGACGGGTAATATGGAGGGCACCACCGGCCCAGGGAGCCGAACACCTCCAGCCCGCCGATAGGCTGATATATCATGGCTGTTTCGAAACGTTTGGAACGGCAATCGACTCTTCCAACTACGAAAAGCAACTTCTACCGGTTTTGAATTGATTGAGCTGGACGACTTTCTCGCCCGTCCAGCGGGTTACGACCTTTCTAACTAATCCACCACTCGCATTCATGGCGACACAGTTAATACTCTCATTACCCTTTTAGTTTCGTCCTTTATTTTTTTACACACAAGATGATACCATTAGAAGAAACGTTTGTTGCGAGCGGGCACAGCACCGTCCCGCAACTTGCGCTTTCACGCAGTCAATTAACACCACAAGCGAGCGATCCGCCACTCTGAGATTTTTGGTTCTCCAACTATTTGATTTGCTTCGATATCTTTTCAATGGATTGGGCAAGCTCTTGGCAACTCTGGCTTATTTCTTTCCTGCTTTCTAGCCATCTGTTTAATTCTTCAGACAAACACACACACACACACAGGGCTGGCTTTTTGCGTGCTGGGAGGAAAATACCATGGCTTTTGTGCTTTTCTTGCGGATGGGGGGGGGGGGGGGGGGGGGGGGACAGTTTTGGGGAGAGAATGTAGAGAGGGATGAAATGAAGGACAGTAGGGGAAGTAAAGAGGCTTGGTTAGCCCAGCAGACCAGTTTTCGTAATTCTTTCTCTTGCGCGTCTTCCTGATCCCGGAGTTTTCTAGAGGAGGGTTGAGTGATGTGGGAAAACTGGCTGCAGAGGCATGGGAGTGATGGATTTTGACGGGAGTAGGGAGTAGGGCTAGCTTCACTCGTGCTTGGTAATCAATTGAAGGAACTCGATGTTCTTGAATCTGTGTTTCACTCTAAAGATATGCATCTGGGAAACATGATCCGAGTAATCCCTCCTATGGGATATGGCGAGTCGTTCAACATATCACCGTAGATCAAACGAGCATCCGAAAGATCCCTCTCTATAATGGCAGTATTTATATTGCACGTAGAGTAGGCAGAGTCAAGTATGAAACACCATCGACTGGAGTGCCTACCTTTGATCAACTCTAGAAAGGCAGGCAGCCTCACCATCGCCAACATGGAGCTCTTGAGGCGTCGAAATCTGTCTCAGCCGATACCTACGCGCCAGCATCCTGAAGCTTGCTTCGCCCTCGCTCGTGCACTCAACCCCCTTCGCAAAGTCCTTCCTCATTTCTCTTGCTGTACGGTTGCAGTTTTGTCATCATCAGCGCCTGTCTGACTAGTCGAAGCAAGATACATCTAATCTTAGATTTCGTTTGGTGGTTTTTTGATCTGATCCCAACGGTGTGTACCGCCTGGCTCTTAATGGTTCTTCCTCTCTCGAATCACGCATTCGATGATTAGGTGCTGCTATATATAGAAATTTGGCTGGGTCTGCCCTATCAGTCTCATGGTCGTGCACAGTGGATTTCGTGGTTGCTGGGATCAGGGTCACATCCGGTCCTTTTGCTCTATTGGTGCGTGCTCATCCATAGCTTGTCTCGCCGACGCTAATCATGGCTGTGTAGTCACAGTTTTACTGTTTTCCTTCACTTTGGGAAGCGCAAGATGGCACGATGGATAGCAAGCAGTTATGAGTTCGATCTTGAAATTTGCAGCGACCTCCCCACCACGTACTACCTGGTAGTCTACACCGGAAACGCCAGAAACGCCACTGTCATGTCCTCATGCCTTTTTCCTCAGAGTCGATCCCCCCATACTTCCATACGTCACACATGTAGATCATCGCTGAGCCGGCCATAACAGTATTAAGAAAATGTAAACATAAAAAAGCCCAAAGATCAATAACATGCCAAAATCCCCCTGGTGCGCCTTGCAATGCTATAAAATATCTTGGTAGAAGAAGGTGGTACGAAGAGAAGTCGAGTCGTTAGAAACCAAACCGATCCAGACCTCGATGACGCTGAATGCCGCGACGATGAAGAAGAAGAGAAAGAGGTATCTTAGAAACAAATGCACTCCAAAAGTAAGCGCTAAATGCAATGGAGAGTACAAAGCCGAATGATCAAATGGCAGGAAGTGAGGCCCCAGGTTTAGCCGTCGACCTTGAGACGCTTAGGCTCGCTGGGGGCATCATGGCCATCGTGCGGGCGGTTGCCGCTGATCTCCGGGCTCTTTCGCTTCCCAGCGTTGGAGTTGTCGTCCCTCAAAAAGCTGGGGCCGGAACCAACGATAGGAGTGGCAAAATTCAATGGGCTGGGAAGCGTGTTACTGTCGCTGCCACGAAAGTTCCATTCAGGATAGAAACTGCTCGGGCTGGGGAGGAACTCGTTGTTGAGAAAACGGGAGGGCAATGCGGAGACAGGGGTATCGATGTTCATGTTACTATTGCTCTGGTGGGGAGGTGGCCGAGCAAAGGGATTCGGTGGACCCGTTGCACCAGCAGAGAGGAGAGCTGAGGCGGAGGGGGAAGGCGGAGGCAGAACCATGCCGGACGAGTGAGAATCGGATGCGTGACGGCGAGTGGTCTGAGAAGTGGCATCGGTCGAGCCACGCCCAGGTGAAGCAGACTCGGCAGTCGCGCTCCCGCCATCTGAAGGTTCTTCGGGAATCTCCACTCGCAGACGAGGGCGCGCACCGCCGCCGACCTTCATGCTGTTCGAGCGCGAAGGCGGCGTGAATGTGGTCTCTGGAATGGTGGAGATGGAGAAGTTGCGGCCCTTGTTCAGCGTCTGCGTGCTGGAGCGCTGGGGAGGAGGGGGCGAGGTGGTATGGCTGTTATGGCGGGAGACCGCGCCGACATCGACAGAGTGAGAACGGTTGACTTCGCCTTTCCCGTCCCGCGCTTCCGTGACAAATGATGCCAGGTGCTGCGAGAGGATGGAGCGGTTCTCATCTATGGGAGTGAAGATACTGTGCTGCTTGCGTTGGGGAAGCTTCTTGATTGCAGCATCCGTATTCAGCAGCGGCGCTGACGGTCGCTCCTGGGGCTCTGACCGCGGCTCCATTGGTGCTGGTGGTGCCTCTTGGTGATGTTGCTGTTGCTGCTGCTGCTGCTGCTGATGTTGCTGATGTTGTTGCTGTTGTTGCTGCTGCTGCTGCTGCTGCTGCTGATGTTGCTGTTGGTGCTGCTGTGGTTGCTGCTGCTGTTGCTGATGCTGCTGCTGCTGTTGCTGATGCTGTTGGTGCTGCTGCTGCTGCTGCTGATGTTGCTGATCAAGCTGCTGCGGTTGCGGTGGTGGAGGCGAGATGTGCGGCGGATGCGGAGGCAGTTGCTGGGGATGTGGCTGAGGCGGAGACGGTGATAGCCTCTGTACCTGAGGCCCTTGTGGTCCCTGCGGATAGTTGGGAGGGAGCGAGGCCCGGCGCTGGTCTTCCATATACTGCTGCATATGTTGCGGGTGGGCGTTTGGCGGCGGATACGGGTACTGAGGTCCCTGCTGCGGCATACCGTGGGTCATGTTGGGAGGATTTTGGGGGTTGTAGATGGCCGGATTTGGCATGAAGGCGAACCCGTTTACTGCAGGCTGCTGCGCTCCAGGATGACCAACTTGCTGAGGACCCATGTTGGGGCCCATCCGCCTGATGTCTTGCCTGGAAGCCGGGCGCGAGCCCATCTGTGGCTGCGGAGTATGGCCGCGTTGGACCTGATGGCCGGGATGCTGCTGAAAGGGCATTCCATTGGGAATTGGGGGAGATGCCGACGGTGTGTGGTGCCTGATATGGGGGAAGCCCGGCTGACCTTGGTACTGCGGCGGGATCATCTGAGGCTCCATGGACTCGGCGTGAGGCGGCGTGCCGTTCTCATCATCCTCGTCATCGTCATCAGCGCCGCCGTTGAAGTCGGACGGGCCCTTGTGCTCGTTGGGACCACCATGCTGTCGCGGATATCAGCACCGAGCGGAGCTAGGCGCGGCAAGACGCGGTGGGAGGGAGGAACTTACATAAGTGTATCTGGTGATCAAGTCTCGCATGTCGCACGAGGAGTACTCGTACAGCTTCTTGTTGCTGCCGAAAATGAAGACGGCCACGTCTACCGAGCAGAGTACGGAAAGCTCATGAGCCTTCTTGAACAGACCACCCTTGCGCTTCAGGAACGTGCTATTGTATGGATGTGTCAGCGGGTTGCGTGGCAAACCGGGCATTTCTGCAGCCGAGGGCAACTTACACAGAGCGGTTCCTGTCATCCTTGATGGCCTTGATCTCGATCTTTCTTCGGCCCATCTTGGCGAGTATGCTCTGGCGCGGCGCGCGTTACGCCTCGTCGTGTGATGTCGTCGTGGTCGGGGTTGGGAATCGACTTGGGACGGGGGGAGGAGTGGTGGTTTCTAGTCCGGGGTATCTAGAGTATCGAGGGGGAAGGATTGCGTATTATGCCCAAGCTCCGACGGGAAGCTTTGTCCGTGGTAGGGAGGCGAGGCAGGCAAGCAAGCAAGCACCGTAAAGTAAACGAAGGACTTGGATGAGATCACCAAGGGGATGGGAAAGGACCGGATCGGAGGGAGGGCGAAACGGCTTTAACTATTCTGGCACTCGATCCTCTCAGGTGTCTGTCTGTCTCGTCTGTCTGGATCGGTTCACGGGGAGTCAGTTTCTGCGTCTCGCTCTCTCGGCCGGTGGTATATGAGGAAATTGGAAAAGAGCACATCCAGACATACATTAATCCAATACAGTGCACATGCGACAGGTCTGGCATGGACTGGCGTTGTGGTTGCAGGTCGATGGGGCTGAATCTGGCGTAGATGATTCTAATAATAGATGCGATCGTGTTCACTTTTGGTGCGGGAAGACAGGAAAAGTGAGGAGAATGGGGAGTGGGAGCAGCCCAGGGAAGGGAGAAGAGCGAAGGAAAATCAGGACGAATCGAAAGGGGGGGGGGGGCGGGCGAGCGGGGGTGCGTGGATGGATTAGCTAGCCTAGCCTTAATTGGGGGAACCTAAACAGCCTTTCAACATTTGGCCTGGCCCGTGCACCCTGCTGGTGGCGCACAGTGTGTCGCCGCAGCAAGAGAGCACCCCAGCGTCGAGTTACCTTGGGGCGGCGGTTCTTTTTTTTTTTTGCCGGGCTGTAGTGGGTAAAAACGCGCTGAACGTTGCAAAGCTGCTGACCTAACAGCCTAAGTACCCCCCCTAAGCCAGGAGGTGCATTTCACCACCACCTTTTGCCAAGCCGAGCGGATACCTTACATAGTAACTGTATTCTGTGCCTCAACGAGCTCGACCCATAAGCGACCCAAGAAGGTGCGAACGTGAGCCAGCGCACCACTAACCTTCCCACCTCAAGAGCATCTCAGCGCCCGCTATACTGACTAACAAGGGACTTAGTCCAGGTAAGCTGCCTCTCTCGCGTGCCTAGGACACACCACACCACATAGAAAGAGCGAGAGAGAGGGCGAGCGGGACAGGGACAGGAGAGACTTGGTCTAGCGAGTGAGTGAGTTCTGAGTAAAGCACCTTGATAGCGAATGTCTTACATACATCCCCGCCATCCTCTCCTCTCCTCTCCTCTCATACAGTACGTAGATAGAAGTATCCGCAGCAAGCAAGCTTCCTCACCTTCGAATCCATGCCCTAGTCAGTGCCTAGCGTAGGTCTCTGTAGGACTTCGGGCCCGTCGTACCATGTCATCCATGATAATTATCCGCACCTGCGACTTAGTCACTACCTGCAGCGCCCACCGTGCACTCGCTTCAACGTCCGCACTGTCCCTAGCCTCGACCCCGGGTTTGTACTAGCCCACGCCAGCACAGGTACCGTCCACTAGTCTCTCAGCCTTACCGTTGGCGAGACACTCGCAGAAAGATACCTGCCACCTCCAAATCCGAGACCTTCCAGCATCCTAGCCTGGTCGCCCGCCCGGCACTCATCCATCAAGCGATATTTCGAACCAAGAGACACCCAGTCCAAGTCAGACGTCAAAATCCCCAGGATTCCACTCCTGTCTTGTTCTCACGCCCACGAGTACACGCCCCCCCCTCCCACACCCACACACACACGCTCTCTCTCTCTCTCTCTCTCACTCACGCACACGCACATATACACCGACCTGCAGGAAACAAACAGAATGGAGGATCTGCTCAACATACCATTCGTTTACCCCCCCTCCCCTCCCCCCCGGCCACGAGGCAACAGGGCTTGTCAAACGGCAAACCACGAGCCGGGGCCGCATGTTGAGCCTCCGCGTCGGCCCCCTCTGGCGCAGGGACAGGACAGGTACGCTTCTCGCAGTAACTCGACCCTTGCCATGATGCTGGATTTCTACGGAAAATCTCTGTGTAAAACTCTAGACGAATACCTGCCGTGCATGTCCTCTTGGAAAGACCACACTCTGAGCACCTTCCGCTCACAACAGTGACACAACATCACCAACGCGCCCCCAAGCACCCTCCTCAGTCCCTGCTGCCCTTCTTTTTTCCTTCCAGAACATCGTCGCAGCCAATAGCCAGCGATGATCGTCGCCGTGCGGCTACAGGAAGCAAGGCCCGCGGGTATTCCATTTTCTGTCCGGAAACAGGAGTTTCCAGCAAGATTTGATCGCCCAACAAGCCCACCGGTCAAGATGGGGCCAAGTAAGGGCGGTTATCGCCGTGGCTATACTGTTTACAATTACCTATTTGCGGTTATTGCTTGAAATGGAAGATCCCGCTCTAAACGCGTTCCGCGATCTTCCAAAATCGTCATGCCTTGACATGGGAGTTTATCGAGTGGGGGGTGTATGTCCTTGGATCTGTGCACCGGACACCAACGTACCATGGCAATAGGGATGCCAAGGTCTCAATATCACCAAGGCTGCCAAGTATCCTTATCCTCATTCTGGCATACTCATCCAGTGACGCTGCAATGATTCGTAGCTCTGCGTAGTGAGACTGGGGTGGAAGGGAGGGTGAGCGACCATCCTAGTCTGACTGCATACATAGTATTCGCCAGAATCCAAATCTTCCAAAAATTGTCTACATGGGCGCGTTCAAACTTGCCAAACTCGGCTCCAACCATGCTGCAGCAAATCTCCTCTGCTGGTCTGGTGGCCCTTGCATGTGCGCTGGCGATCCAAGGAAACACTCTCTAGAATCCACGACGATTGGTTCTGGCTGGAAACCCAGCTCTCGTCCCAAAAACCCGCCGTCACGCTCGAGCAAGACAGATCTTTCGTTCGAAAAGATCCGCTAAGCGCCCGGCGGCAACAGCACGCTAATTTGATGCCGTGGGGCAGGGCAAATCCGCATTGGACTGCTGCGCGCAATAAGAGCCTCCTTGAGGGTGATGCAGCCTTTGGTCCTTGGTGTTTCGAGGGTGGGTGGTTTGGTCGTCCCAAAGAGCCGATTGGATGCTGACGAGGAACCTTTTGGAACGCTTCTCACATCCCGGCGACCCCAATTTCTAAAAATAGCTAAAAATAGAAGCTGGCCCCACTCTTGCCCCCTTCGATTCGGGCCAATTAGCCCGCTAGGTCGCTGGTTTAATGTGGGTAAATTGAGTTTTAGCCCAGTATCACAACCTCCCACACCTCTCTGGCCGACTCCACCGTGCATCAAATATCTTACTCTTGCGTGTTCCATCGTCCGACCTCTTGCTTACACCGTTCTGACAATTAAACTCCAACCGATACTCGGCACGCTCTTTTGGTTCTCCCCAGCCAGCCAGCGCCGGTCATTTCCCCTGCTGCATGTCCTATGTGCCAACCTCCCAATCTATCTATTCGCAGCCGAGCTCCTCCACACCATCTCCGACCCTTGTCTCGTGCCTCAACTGGTTCGCCGGTGAACGCGCCCAGCTTGCCTTGGCCAACGCTCACATTCGTGGACGGAGCCATCCGGACACTTGCATGGGCCCACAAAAGTTTGGTTCTGAATGCTTTTTGCATCTCTGCACGTTTGATGCAACCAAGATGAATTCACTGATGCAACTATACGCGTGTTGCCAAGAACAGATCGCTTCAATAATTCCTGGGTCTGTCTTATTACACGCAGGCATGTCTGCTAAACTTAACAACGCTGGATGCTTTTCGAGTGCATCACTCCCTGCTAACCGCCTGCCAGACCATCTTCCACCATCCCATACCATGTCCTTGGGAGATGCAGCATCCTACATGTGGTACTATCGGCTTGCCTTTCCATTTCTGCGCGGTGAACCGTCCAAGTGGGCGGCTGTCTTCCTGCAATATCATTCCTCCCAAGTCCATATTGGGTGACTGAAGACATGCACGTCCGAAAGGACTCTTCCAATTTTGGATCTTTCAGCCCAATGCCCAAACCGAAATACCTGGTCCAAACGCCAGACCTAAACGCCGCCCTTCCTAGTGTGTCTCGCTTATGTATTTCCAGATGTGGTTGCATCGTAGGGTCGTTAGTTGCTAATGTTAGCCTTCATACGCATCCGAAGTGTGGGTATCTACCCGGTTTTGAGAGGCGTTCGTCGGTAGTCGATAGTCTAGAAGCTATCGAACATGCAGGACGTGGGTTGGGACTGCGGCTAGAGTTGCCAGTTCGGCCTCATCTTAGTAGTACTGGGGGGGACTGATCTTTTGAATCACTGATTAGGGGAACCGGCATTATTGGCTGGTGCCGTGTAGACGCCGAAGCCTCCATGTTCTGCGATACCGTTGTCCGTTTTCATGGTTCCATTTAGCATAGGACAGAGCCTTATGGAGACGTAGATGTTAGCAGATGTAGCGCAAGATGCTGAAAAGGTCTGAAAATGAAAAGTGGTGTGAGAGAAAGGAAAATGGGCAAGCGATCCGACAAGGTCCCAGTAGTCTGATGGGTCATATCATCAAAGACCACGTCTGGATTTGTGCGCCCAAGCCTGCCGGTACGAGTTTCTGTACTTGTACTTTGGCTTCACTGCATGCTCAACCTTGGGCTTCTTTGCCTCCGTTTTGGCTTTGCCATTGCGCTCACTCTTGGGCAGGTCACGATCTCTCGACGGTTTGGGAAGAGGTTTAGGACGTGGCTTGCGCAAAGCGGCAGCCTTCAACTTGAAGCTAGCCCCAGTTCTGAACAGGCTTTTGAGGTTTGAGGTAGGGCGGGAGGGGATGGGAGTAGTGGGGACAGTACTTCTTATTGGTTTTGATGTGTCCAACCATGCCACAGTTCGCGCACTTTCGGGTTGTTCCTGTGGTTGCTCTGTCTGCGTCGGGTGATCCGCCGTCGCGAGCGGAGACGGCTGCCTTGTGCAAGCCTTTTTGCTGCTCTCGTCCGATTCGCCGTTGTTTGTTTCGGTTAAGGCGCTCGAGTTCCTTATTGATTCTGCTATATGTGACATTAGGTGGTTCGGCTGGATCGATGGGAAATTCATACTCAACCAAGTGGCGGCGGCTTGACTCATCGTCGACTTGTCCCTGCTTTGGCACTTCGTATGGACTAGACAGAGCAGTATGTGAGCAGGGAGAGTCAAGAGATTGATTTCCAGGCCGGACAAGGGGTCTTGCCGAGGGATTCTCGGAGGGATTGCATACTTAAGCCCGTCTTGTTCCTCCTTCCTTCTCTTGATGTAACGGTCTATGACGACGGGGTCGTCGACGATAACAGATCGCGTCTCGTATTCGGTCTCGCTGATTTGGTATTGCCTGGTGATTCTGAGCTTCTTCCTGTGCATCCGACTCGTTGACGTGGTTAAGCCGGTAATCTGACTCACGCCCTCGTCGATGTGCGCTGGAGTCTGGGCGGCCTGGACATTGAATCGGTCGTCTTCGTCGGCCGGGGGTGGGACTACTAAATGATCATCTTGCTCTGTCTGGTCCTCAAGGCTTGCCTTCTGCTTGTCCCAAATCTCGCGAATGCCTCTTCTGTACATCGCTTCTTGCTCTTTCACGTTGTACGCGTGGCCGTTATACGCCTTGCGCATGGCATCGGGGTGCGCCGCCATGGCATCATTCGCGGTCGTGTGAGATCCTCCTTTCTGCACAGTCTCTATGTAGCCACCTTTCATGGAGGTTCTCATAAAACTAAAGCCGAGACCATGGCCCGTTGGGTCTCCCTGGCCGTGAAGTTTGAGCATCGCCTTGCCGGCACATGCGTCGATGAATGCCTTGCTAGTCTTCCAAGGTGCCATTTTGTCGGCAAGCCTTTCGTCGTTCTTCTCGCCGCCTCCCTTCTTTGAGCCTTTGACTGTGGGCCGGTCGCCATCTTCTTCCTCGTCTTCTTCCACATCATCTCCCTCCAAGATGACGTTGCTCGGGTCGAACCCAGCGTCTTCGAGCATCTGCATGCCCAGCTGCATGCCATCGATCAAGCAAACATCTTCTGGTTTGATCATCGCTCTTATCGATGGTTCGTCCAGCAGAATCTCGCCGGCTTTCAGCCCCCAAAGACCCTTCTCTCCCTTGGCGTTCTCTCCACGAGCGTAGGAGAGGAACTCTTTGAGCTTTTGCCTGTTTTGGGCATCGGTCGACTCGGCAATGTGCCTCGTGACTTCGGTCAAGTTGACCAGATGATTGGGATCTTTTCTCATCATCCTGAATGATATCATCTTGATCCGGTTTTTCGATGCATTTGTGACTTTTCGCGAGTGAGGGCCTGGTACCTCGACAGATGGGAAGGTCTGCCCGACAACATAGAGGTGGTCGATCTTGTGAAGGAAATACTGGGATCCCTCGACGCCGGTCGAGCTCCGCACACAGAGAAAATCGGTGGGCCGAGGGGCGTGTTTGAATATCGGCGCCCTGTACATTTGGTTATGAAGGGTTGGCATTGCCTGTCCAGCATCAACTTCGCCAAATATTGCGAAAGGCGATCTGTCTTCAGGGAGAAGAACGTGCGACTCGCCAATGTCTAGTTTCGGTGGCACCTCCTCGTCCTCCACCTTCTTCTTCCGGTAGTAGTTAATGACGCGGTTACCCATTCCAAAGTTTGACAGCACAGGAGGAGTGCGCTCGCAGTACTCAAAGAGGACCGCGGTAGAGTTGTCCGTAATCCCGAGATCCTTGGTAGTCCGAAAGACTTCGTTCGCCTTGCCTTTCATCTGCTTCCTTTTGAAGTGGTTGAGTTTGCTGAAAGTGATCATCTGTCGTTCGTATTTTCCAAACTTGAACAGAGGACGATGGTAGCCCTCTTTTCTGATGTCAATCTTGACCTTGTAAAACGGCCAAGCGAGCTTCAGAGCAGGGGCGCTGTGCTCCACGGCGAGGTTACCAAGAGTGGCGCGGACTTTGTGCTGGTGGTTCTCTTTCAAAGCTTCGTACGCGTCGTCGTTGGACAAGTTGAAGCGCTGCGTGACGTCTCGCCCAAAACGGCCAGTCGACATGCGTGTGAGCTTCTGGTCGAGACGTTGCCGCTTGGGACCACGTTGGGATTCAATTTCTTCAAAAAGAAGATAGGGATCGTTCATGTCAAGGCGGACGCGCTTGGCCGCACGCTTGGTGGCTTGCTCGAAGGAGTCAAAGGATGGCGCGGTGAAACGAGGAATTTGAGGCAGACCCGTCGGGATCGGTGGCCGTGCTTTCTTGCGTGGGGGCGGCGCGTCCGCGGCATCAAGGAACATGGCCTCCCACTCATCGTCGTCATGTCCGCGTTTGTGAGAATCCGCGGCGGCAGCGGCCTCGAGGGCGCGTGCTGAGTCGAGCTGGGCCTGCTCGATCCGGCTCACCCAGTCATCACACACCATTTCGATGTCCTGAAGCGTGAAGCCCGCCACAGTCTCAGAGTCGGATTCTTGGTCTAGATTGAAGTCCTCAGCATCCGCTTCGTCCGGCGTATCATCCAAAGAACACCAAACCAATCCTCTCGACTCGGTCTCAGTGAGTCTCTGCTTGCGAGTTGAGGCCGCGGGCCCAGGAACCCTGAAGAGCTTTTCCTGATCGGGGGCCATGTCGAGGCTGAGCTTGGTGGCGATCAGGGTTTTCGGCTTTCTGGCCGGCTTCTTCTCGATCCATCGCGCTTTCTTTGGTGGAAGCAGCTCGTTCCACTTCAGTATCACGCCCTTCTTCCAGGATGGCCACGTCTGCTTCACCAGATCCTCAACCGTTTCAGCTGGTGCCGGGATATCAGGATCTTGATTTGCAGCTTCATAGCCGGGCTCGGGGTCGAAATTAATGTCTCGAAAGTCGGGTAGATGATGTAAAGAGTCGGCGGCTTCTGGGTCGTGAACGCGTGGTGCGGGAGATGATGGCCCAGGAACTGGATCGAGTGGAGATGAAGCACCACCTTCGCCAAAGAGATCATCGGTATCATTGCTCGTGCCTCCATCATCCGTCAAGCCTGGAAGAGAGAGCGATGTGCCACCGGCCGCTTCCTCCTCATCAGGTAGATCGTCGTCGCTAATGTCTTCGAAGTCCTGGGCATCGTCGGCTTTGTTGGTCTGGTCGAAGGGAGTGTCGTCGTCAAAGTTTATACCGAGGCCTCCGCCTGACTCTGGGCCTTGGCTGAGGAGCTTCTGGATGTTCTCTTCGTCGGCGAGTTCCTGCGCCTTCAGAGCATCCTCATCGACCGAATGCGATGGCTTGGGTTTGTCGGCGGCCATCTTGCCTATCCTCGCACAGCTCGTCCCCAGAATGGTGCGCGGATCTATCAGGCTCTATACCATGCCTCGCAGTGCTAATTCCGATATTTTCGCAGCAGGAAATGATGATGTGGGTTGTTGGTCGCTCGTCGACGCGTTTCCAGGCACGAGGCAAGAAGAAGAGAGAGTTTGGAGTGAGGCTCAGAAATTTGGGTGACTCGAACGTGATTTCTGCATGTATGCCTGAGGCAGTCAGCACCAGCCAATGACAGGAACGTAGCGAGAGCCAACCTTTTGGGTAGTGTTGCTGCCTTGTGCCCCTGGTCTGGCCGTACCTTCCACTGTAGAGTAATCGGTACGAAGTAGATGTGGCAGTACCGTAATAATGGCCGAGACTTCAAGAAATTCTTACAGGCGAGACTCAAGTGAGGCTCTTCAAACCAATGATGGATCATACGCAAATGTCCAAATGAAACGCAGGAAAAGTCGATGTTTTGAAGAGTTGTTGGCTGACTGGGAATGACGGTTGTGCAGACAGCGAAGTCCATTCACGCACGCGGACTGACCAAGCAGGAACAATGCGAGTGCAGGTCTTTCTGTAAAATTTACATTACAAAGTTCCTTTTATTCTAAAATACTGGATAAATTCTAGGGCAAGCACCTTAGGTAGGTACAAAGGTACATGGGTAGTTGCCAGCTTCAAAATCATAGTAGACAGCAGGTACGGGTCTGGGAAGGCGCATCTCGGCTCTTTCCTGATCGTGAAGTCATGCTCCACCGACAGCGGATGTCACTCCACATCCCCTCCCGTCGTAATCCCCAACAATAATCGACAGATCCGTTGGATGTGTCTTATAAGGATCTTTCAATTAAACTTCAGGCTCAAAGACCCGACATATCTTCGTCATGGAGAAAGAAGCTCTGCGAGCTGACTTTGTCGGCAAAATGCTCGACGACCTCTCGGTCCCTGCGGCGGTTCTGGATCTGGCCAAACTTGAGACCAACTGCGATCGAATGTTGGAGACATGCAAGAAACTCGGACTCCTTTGGAGAGCGCATATCAAAACACATAAAGTAAGTGAATTCGTAGAATTTAAGTTGGATATGTACACATGTGGATGCGCTGCTGCGCCTTGCTGAGCTCGGGGTTCTGGCGTGTCCCTTAAGATAATCCGGGCGTCCTCGAGTCCCAGGTGCAGTTGCAAAATGTATAGGGCCACTAGGACGTCGCTTGGCCGCAGGCGATAGGTTGCACTCGGTGCCTTTGCACTGACTCTTAATCACAGACTGTTGAGTTGACGAGACTGCAAGTTGGCAACGATGTAGAGACGCCGGCCGATATCATTGTTTCCACCGTACTTGAGGCAGAGAACATCCTTCCTCTACTCAAGGAGTACCAAGCACAAGGCCGCAAAGTCAACGTGAGGCTGCTATCTCTGGGGAAAGGTTCCCGCGCTCACAACTCTAGGTATTATATTCCTTCCCTCTCCACGCATCCAGCGTTGATCGGCTGGCCAAGATCTCAAGGGAGCTCGGTCCGGCTGGCCTCTCTGTCATGGTCGACCACCCAGACCAGATCCAGTACCTCCTCGATCTCTCAACCAAGGCAGGGAATCCTCCTCTTGTGTTCCTCAAGATCGACATGGGTTCTCACAGAGCCGGCGTGGAGGGTGCTTCCGAGACATGCAAGCACCTTTGGAGAGCGCTACTCGAGCACGAGACTGCGGATATCTGCGTCTTCCACGGCTTGTACTGTCATGCCGGGCATGCCTACGACGGTCGCCAGGCATCGACAGCACATGACATCCTCATCGCTGAGATTCAAAGCCTCAAGGCTGTAGCAGACACAATAAGGGCAGCAAGCCCGAAGCACCATCTTGTGCTCTCGGTCGGCTCCACGCCAACCGCAACCTGGCTGAAAGGCCCCGGGTTGAGCGGCAACGGGGCGCCAAAAAGCGGATTGGAAGACTACATTCCCGCTTGGAGGGAGGAAGGCCTCCCCTTGGAAGTCCACGCTGGCGTATATCCCACTCTGGATCTACAGCAACTGGCCACCAGAAACAACCCGTACCTGAACAGCTCTGACATCGCCATCAGCATTCTCGTAGAAATAGCCTCACTGTACCCGGGCCGAGGCGCCGGTGGGACGACGGAAGCCATCATCACAGCAGGTTGTCTTGCACTAGGCAGGGAACCGGTTAAGGACATGGGGGACGAGAAGGGAGTCCACTACAATGGATGGGGACTCGTCATGCCTTGGAAACTCAACACCCTCCCTCCGACAGATCAGTTCCCCGCTGTTCACGACGGGTGGCAGGTCGGACACATCAGCCAGGAACATGGTATCCTCACCTGGAAGGGCGACAAGGAGGCCGAGGTCCCCCTGCGCGTGGGACAGAAGCTTCGAATTTGGCCGAATCATGCTTGTATTGCCGGGTCAGGACATGCATCGTACTTGATCGTAGACAGTAGGAGAGAAGGCAGGGAGGACGAGGTTGTGGATGTATGGCCGCGTTGGCAGGGTTGGTGAAATGCTTTTGTATCACAAAGTAGTCTACTCCACCACCTACACTACCTACTCAGAATCAACGTTTCCATCGAGTCTTGATCCCCGCCAGATCTTTTGGGTTTCCCGAGCTCAGAGCCCTTCCAAACCGTCTGCCAACTCCATACGCCAAGGAAGCATAATCTAACAGGTCCAGCTCACGGGCTCACTTGCACCTCTTCTCGACAATGCCGACGCCGTTCTCCTCGTACTCCTTCCGCGATATCCACATCTGGTGGAAGGTGCCCAGGCTGGCCAGGATGCTTCCTCCGATCCACGCGCCGAATCGGCGCTCGCTTGTCAGGCCCGCGGCGTGGATCTTGATCTTCATTCCCGGATACATGGCCGTGAGCTCAAAGTTCAGGCGGTCGTTGAAGCCGTTGAGCAAGCTCGTGCTACCCGTGACGACGATGTTGCCCAGAAGGTTGCCCCGTAGGTCGACGTCCACAGCACTGAGGGCCGCCTTGACGAGTTCCGGGATCGTGTCCTTCTTTTCAATTCGCAGGTTCTCGGCGACCGGAAGGCTCGCCGCATCATCCCACATGCCTTCCGAAACCTTGAACCGCTCCTCGCGCCACATCTGGTTCCCGCCGTTGGGCATCTCGAATATCCGGCCTGGCTGCGACCGCGCAACTTCCTCGTTGCCTGGTGTCGTGAACTTGCCGGCTCGCCAGACCTCCACCACGGACTCCTTGAACTCGGTGATGAGGCCATCTTCTTCGTACGTTCGGAACGAATCGCTGATCTTGTAGGGAAAGTTTCGCAGCTTGAACTGGGCGGGAGCCCCCGCATCTACCGCGGTCTTGCTCTCCACCTGGTAGGTCGGGACGATGTCGACCTTGGGATCGGAGCTGTCCCACAGGCTGCGGATCTGCGATGACAGCCAGAGGCCGCCGACTTGGGATTTCTGGACGGATCGCTTCAGGACCATGCCGTCGTGGATGGCCGTGACTGATGTATTTGATCCGCCAACATCAATGACGAGGGCGCTGGCCTTGCCAGCGGCAAAGGCGGCGAGCACCGGCGTCCGACTGAGCCAGAAAGCAGGGCAGCCCCAGTTCTCCATGATGATCTCGATCGCTGTCTCTCTCGACTTGGCCGTATTCCACGGCGCCTCGGTCATCAAGAGTGGATTCTCCTGCAGCGCCTTTTCTTGATTCTCGACATCGTCCATCGCAACGTCGCCCTCGACGTCCGCGTCCTTGGGGTCATCGTTAAGGCCGTTCTTGGATGGCGGGGTCTGCTTGTCGGGTTGAAGACGCTTCACCAGCATATGCTCCCATATCTTGGTTGCCGCATCCCAATCCTGCACGACGCTGTCGCGTGACATGTAGTTCCGCACTTCGAAATCGGCGCGCGGGATGATGCATTCGTCGCCGAAGACGTCTGTAGTGGTTTCGCCGGAGCCTATGCGACCGTAGAAGGAGGGGACGACGGCCTTGGGCACATCCTCGCCTGCGAAGCCGGCGCGCGTATGGCAATACCCCGGGTCGAGTACAAGCGCAGAAACCTCATCTGCTCACGCCGTTAGCCGATCGTTGCCATGCGATGGTGGGCTTTCGAGCCAGTACTGACCTCCTCCGTAAATGTCTGTCGGTTGCACCGACGACGACATTGGCTGCTGGGACATTTTGGCAGCTCGCTGTGGCTAGTAGTAAGGAAGATAGGACGGTGTGCGATAAATTGGTGAGTCTCGAGCTAAACCACCCTCAGGTTGTGCTTCAAGGGCAGGTCGCGTTTGTCGCAAATTTTGGCGTGGTGGTTGGTGCTGAACGCACAAGGCTGGAGAGAATCCAGCCACTTACTGTATGAATTGTGGACATTGCGCACTGTCTGTTCAAGGCCTTCCAACCTCGGACCGCAAGCAGGTGATGCTACAGGACAAAGTCTGGAAAAGAACACAAGCTCCTTCCTGTAATGTAAAGCAGATTTGTTGCAGGTGTCCCTCTCCGCTAGAATAAAAAAAAAAAAAAGGAATCTACAAGTAGGACCGGGCTACAAATCTGATGAGAGCATCGCAACAGGGTATCATTTATTTCCAGTCCAAACGCCGTTCTACCGTCGGGATCCGAGCTCAATCCTCCTCGTCATGAGACACTATATTCATCATCCGATTCGAATTCGCGTCCCTCGCCATACAACACCTCACAGACACCGGCGAGCGGGATGTCCATCACGGCATCGGTTCCCTCATTCCAGATATTCCTCCAGTTCAGAGTGTTGCCATTAGCCGTGTTCCCTCTCTTTTCCTTCGCCCTCTTCTTCTTCGATGTGGTCCGAAGCCTCCCTTTGCTGTCAATCACGGCGACATGAGCAGCGTCATCCACAATCGTCTCGATAGACGCCATGGGCAGCGTCAGGAATTCGGTATTGTATGCCGCTAACGCGACATAGGTGTAGACCAGGCACATGACCAGAAATGCCGGTATCGCCAATGACCACCAGCGGTCCGGGTAGTAGTTTATTCCAAGCGCATGGAGGAAGGGCGACGGCAGGTAGGACCAGAGAAGATACATGAGAAAGGTCAAGGACGAGAAGAGGTATAGCACAAAACCGTAGTACTCGTAAGTCGGCACCTTGGGCGAAGCTCGGGGGACCGGCTCGAAGTCATCGTCAGACGCGTCGGGGGTTGTTGGCCGCGAAGGCCGGAGCAACGATGTCAATGAGGGAGAAGGAGGAAGCGGTGTTGGCGGTCGACCATAGAATGGCGGCGCAAAATAGTTTTGCTGCACCGGTCGTTGTGGCGAGTCTTCGCCATCGCTGGACGAGGAGGCATTCGATTGATTGTCGGAGAGCACTACATCCTCGTCATCCGAGGTGATAGACATGTTGGTTCATGAACGAAGGGTTGTTGGCGTGCTGAGAACAGAAGAAGAGGTAGGAACTCTGCTTCTTAGCTTGCACGTGGAAATGCATATTGACAGTGTGAGACGGCACTTAATTGATAAATTCGCACGGTACGCCTCGACCTCCTGTTCGAGTGGATCGAAGGGAACCAGGTAATTACCGCTGAATCCGTACCTTGCTTCAACATGATGGCAGTCTCTTTTGGTGATTGTTAGTAGGGAAGCACGTGAAAGAAGGAAGCATTTATACGATCATCCTGACATTTACTGTATGTTTTCAGCTTCTGTGAATAGCTACTTGAATCCAGGGGCCAAAGTGCAAAGGAGTCAACATAATCATGAAATGAGTTCTGTGACATTAATTACACTATGCACTATTTACCGGCACCGGCCGAAGTATCGCTACCTAACCTGTTCTTGGGCTAGAGAAACGAGACATGGCCTGCGTGCTAGTCTCTATAAACCCCAGTAGCCCTCAGAAAATGTCTACACGCATCGGTCTCGCCCTCAGAGATACTACAGCAGGTTCACCTCGCCGAGGGGCCCACGGTATCGTCCCAGGCATTCGAGTACTTTGTTCGCAACTTGCGGATACCTTGCATCGTTGCCCACAACCAGTCTCTTCCGCAACTGTTCAGTAATAACAACTACATCGTCCAGGTCGAGACCACGTGCAAGCCGCAAACAACGAATCCGCATTGCCAGCACTGATAGAGGTGTCCGCTCCCCCCCGGGTTGAAGTAATGGCACCTACGGCGCCAGCCCTTGAAAGGGAGCTGATTCCACTCCATACATAGGCAGTGATTGCAGGTTTCGTTGCGACCGCTGCCCGGTCTGGCTAGACACGTCCTTCGTTCGGGATGTTGTAGGGGAGGCGGAGGCGGCTCGCAGGACAGGGGCGTCTCCGGCATGGATCTCGGAGCTAAAGGGCATTTTAGCGCTTGACATCCTCACAATGGATATGCATACTGACCTCGAGGTTGTCGCCATCTGGAAAGAAAGCCAAGATTTTGGAATATCCTCGCAGGATCTAGTGGAGGTCGGTAGGCAGTCATTGGAGGTATCGGCCCTGGATTAGGAAGACCTAGGCTGTACCAACTCACTGACTGAAATGGCGAGATAAATGATGACGAGAAAAGATCAACTGGACGAGGTATCGCAATAAGGCCTTGACTTGGGCTGTTTGAGATCGAATGCCATTGACTTTCCAGACAGAGGGTCTGGCAACAGACAGTCTGGTTGGCTTCGGGTCAACGTCCAGCACCGCGACGAGGCTGGTTGTTACGCTGATGTCCTCCCCGGCGTCGACGGGCCCTCTCGGCCAGTGCTGGTGCAGGTACAGCTGCTTGGCCCGGTGGACGATTGGGTACCGGTTCGCGCATCGGCAGAGCGGGCCACGGACCACGCAATCCGTCCTCTTGCTCCCGAGCCAGACGGTCAAAGGCCAGCCTCCTAGGTACCGCCGTTTGGCCCGCCGGACGATTGGGTGCCTGTTCGCGCCCCGGCAGAGCGGGCCAAGGACCACGCAACCCGCCCTCTCCCCCCCGAGCGCTAAGATCAACGCGCAGCCTTCTAGGCACCGCTTCTTGGCCAGGTAATCGTTCAGGCAAACCATCAGAAGGCGGCCGGTCGTTACCCCTGACCTCCCGCAGCCGCAGACGGTCCCCATCTCCATCAGCAGCCGGTTGAGCCATGTCTCTGACAAAATGTCTCCCAAAGGCCTCTCGGTCATGTACATTACCGTCTTGGTGCAGCCTGTCCGCAATTGGTAGATCGTCTCGAGCAAAGGCTTCCTGGTTCCTACCTTCATTTTGATTCCGCTGATCCCATTGATTGGCTTGCGGTCGATTGTCATATTCAATTGCCTGCATAGCATCGTCTAGCTCCGGGTCGTGTGGATTAGCAGAGTCATCATGGAAAAAGCCTGGTGGTGGGGATGGTCTTCGGCGTTCTCTCGGCGGCTGCGGTGCCGCTTCATGGACAGCGGGTATTGGCAGGGCAGGGCCTGGCAACACTTGCGGAGGTTGCAAGGCCTCGGGTGGAATAGGGTATTGGACCCAGGCTTCATGGTCATAGAGAATGGCAGGAAATGGCAGCTCTGGCCGCGGTCCTTCCAACTGCTGTCCCACCAATTGCGGTCTCCTACGAGGAATATGCTCCCCTTCATGGCGTCCCTGGCGAAATCGCTGCTGCCGTTCTCTCGCCGGCACTCGCATATGCAAGTTCTGATACATAGGACACGGGTGATTTCGCCCTGTCCACTGCTGTCCACAAAGAAAGCACCAATCGAATCCGCACTCGCATCTGCCAATGGGTTAGTTCTGGATTATTCATCAAAGGCGGGAAGGATGACAGTACGAGATATGGTTGCAGCCGTCCCTTAGCTCCACGATCCGCTGACACTGGGGGCAGCTACCAAGATTGTTCTCGTCCATCATGTCCATTAACAGTTCGTCCTCCTCTTCAATAGCGCATGGCCGCCCCGGATGCTTACGGCTGCGGCAAAGCTTGCACGTCTGCTCGCCGCAGGCGGGACATGCGGGGTTATCATCGTCCCCGTTTGTCGGGATGAAGCTGGCGCAGCCGGCCCGGGCACAATACAGTCGCTCAGAAGCGCTGGTCTCGTTTTCCTCCCGGGTCTGTCGATACAGTTCGAGCAGGCCCGGCCGCTGGACCCATTCGATGTCATCTTCCGTCAGGGGGTTGCAGCAGCGAGGAGGCCAGCCCCCAGGTGTGAGACCTGCGCGGATGCACATTCTCAGACAGGCGGGGCAGTACCAACACCCGCAAGGCAGATGGCGTTTCGGGCCGTGTGAAGCAGAGCAGATGATGCATTCGCCCCCGTCCGGAGCATTTTGGTCGTCGGGGGTTGGACTGGAAGGTGCGCTCTGTGCAAGGAGTCTGTTGCGTTCTTCATGTCCGACATGACGCGCCAGCGCGTCCTGATCCAGTTGGTTTGTGCTTCGGAGGACGGCGATGCTGAGTAGCTCCTCGGAGCTTCCGAGCTGGAGTGAGAACTCGATCGCGTTGGCGACTTTCTCCTTGGTGTGCTCCTGTGGGTTGTTGAGATCCAGGAGATCGAACTCCAGGATGAGGTTGAAGAGGTCTTCATCAACAACTTGAAGCTGTTCCATGCTGGAAGTCTGACTTTCACACTCGGAGTGTTGATGTTGAAAAGGGGCTGTTCGGCAGGAATATCTAGGAGAAGTTTTACGGTATTAAGGAAATACACACGTCTAGCTTTGCCGGTGCCTGGTCGGACTGTATTTATAGGGCGGAGGGGCGTGGCAGACGAGGATTCACTGAAGATTCTTGGTGAGCGACTGTTGCTCTGTCAGTGCTGAAGTTAATTAGAAAGGCAACGTGGGTTGCAGTCATACAAGTTGGTGACCTGCAAATGAAGTCACCTGTGAGATGAGTCGCACAATGAGTATGGCAAGAAACTTTTGTTCTCCTATGGTGGGCAGATCAGTCTTTAACAGAAAAATGACTGAAGGTGGGTTTTTTTTGCCGCTGGTATATCGTCAGAGTCCCGGAGTAGTCAAGCCGCAATTCAACTCTGTGGAGGTCGGGGGAAGGTGGGACTGGCAGTTAATCATTTATGACACAGGCACGGCAGAAACGCGTTGTGTATCGTCAAACATAAATCAATTCGATAGACAAGACATGATGATCTCTGCCTCTCCATCTTTCGGGCTCTGCTCTGAAGCAGCAGCGACGTCTTTCACTCTCTTTCGAAGCATTACATCTGCTCATCGTCAATGAGGTATAGTATCCCCGCCCATGATACGCCATCGAAGGTGTGTGAGATCTTCCAAGCAAGACAGACAGAGAGATGTTTAGATCCTCGTCCAACGTCGACCGTTATTCTCCAATATTCCAAGAAAACAAAAAAAGACGAACACATGTAAAGTAAAACGACCGCGGGGGAGTATAGTAGTGACCCTGAACGATGAATTTATTTCCCTTTCCACCCAGACTTCGAAAAAAGAAGAGCCCCAGTAAACTTGATGAACCAGAACCGCCCTTCGGTTGTGATCCCCCTGATTTGATTGCCGTTGAACTCCGTCACTTCATGAACTCCGACGCTGATATCCGGGATATGATACGAGTAAAAATAAAAGACCGATACTAATGACAGGAGATGATGGACTAAGTAGGGTATAGGAGGAAAGCTTAATAGTTGCTCAAGTCGAGATTACCTAGTTGTGCCACCATTTTCGCCTCAACGGTCATGTTCGCCGTCGATGTTGTGGTGGCAGTAGTCGACGAGGCCGCTGTGGTGGTGCTCGCCGTCTCAGCCGTTGAGCTTGTCTGGGTCTGTTGTAACTCGTGCTCGTTTCCGCTGGGTGACCAGCCTTCGTCCAGCATCTGCTGGAAGCTCCAGCTCGGCTCAAACCTTGTGCTGTTCCAGGCGTAGTCCACACGCTCGTACATTTCATCAATCTGTTCCAGACTTATCTTACTGGTTTCGTATACCATGCACCAGACGAAGAGCACGGCGAGTATGCAGAACGCTCCCCATAGGAAGAAGATTTTAGGGCCAATGTTGGCGTAGCCGGCATCCTTGCCGACCATGAACGGGGTCCCATAGGCGATGGCGAAGTTGAGGAGCCAATTCGAGGCGGTCGATACCGACATGGCCTTGGCACGGACTTTAAGCGGATAGATCTCGGATGTGACGACCCAGGCGACCGGGCCCCAAGAGGCGGCGAAGAAGAAGATGTAGATGGCGCAGAAGACGATGAGGATGGTTTGCGCGGCATCCTGGAGATCGTTGCCGGCCGCGGTGGAGAACGAGGCGATGAGGAGCTGGCACACCGCCATGCCGATGGCGCCGATCATGAGCAGTTTTCGACGACCCCAGGATTCGATGACCAGGAGGCCAGGTAACGTGGAGACGACGTTGATTATGTTGATGATTAAGGACTTCGTATAAGGATCCGATACGCTGGCGCCGTCGAAGAAGCTCGTGCTGTAGTACATGATAAAGTTGATGCCGGTTAGCTGTTGGAGCATTTGAAGTCCGCATCCGGTCAGCGTGCGACGCCCTAGGTGAGGCGAACCCCAGAATATGTCCTTGTACGTATCGGGACCGAGGGTCATCTCGTACTCGTGGTTGGCGACTATCTCCTGCAGTTCGTCGAGTAGAGCAGGGTGCGTAATGTCCAGTCTTCTAAGACGGCTGAGCGAGAGGCCAGCGGCCTCTGTTCTGCCACGCTTGACAAGATACCGCGGGGTTTCGGGGAGGATGAGCAGACCCAAGGCGAGGACGACGGCCCATACGAGCTGCAGACCGAGGGGTATCCGGTACGCGGCGGCCGTCTCCATATCTTTGGTGATGATGTTGACGACGGAGGCGGTGAGGATGCCTATTGTTATCGATAGTTGGTATGCGCAGACAAGAGTACCTCGAATCCATTTTGGGGCCATCTCTGACTGGTACAAGGGGACCAGGACGGATATTGCTCCAACACCAACACCAGCGAAAAATCTACGGCACCCAGTCAGTGAGGCCATTCCAGTTCGCGTGCCCTGGGGCAATGGCGAAACCTACCTTCCGACCAACATCATCGGAATGTCGTGTGCGCAGACCTGAAATATTCCACCGAAAGAGAAGACACCGACGGACAGGATGAGAGATATCCGACGGCCGATATAGTCACCGGCGGGGGCGGCCAACAGCGCGCCGAAGACGGTGCCTGCACTGAGTATCGCGACTATGATGGAGGATTGCGCGGAAGTGATGCTCGGTTTGCCTTCTTCGATAGAACCCGTGGAGAAGTCTCGTCGAAAGGCCATCATGGCGAGGATGCCATTTATTGTACTGTACGTTCGCAACGGTTAGCCAAGTCTCGATCGAGAATAATGCCTCGATTCGCCTGTTGCGCCTTCGTTCTTTCTCCTGGCACTCCACGCCTGCTCTTTCATCGATCCGCTCGCTGGTTGCTTACCCCGTATCATAGCCAAACAGCAATCCGCCCGAGGCAACGAACAGTCCGACCATGATGGCCGGGGCTGACGAGCCGGCGACATTGTCGGGCCTCTGCCAGCCCATGGCTATCGCCATGGTGATGGGGATTCGAACGTCAATCCAGGATTCCGGTGAGGCTATTCGAGTTCGAGAGAAATTCCCGTCGGGATGGATCTGGCTGTCCGTAGTCGTCGAAATTGGCTGAGGACGACCATTTGACAGGCGATAGGTGTGGGTAATATTGGATGGGTAGATGGGCAGACCAGATTGCCAGAAGAGTGGAGAACAGGGAGGGAAGAAGAGAGGGCGGGAGGAGTGGGTGAGGAGAGAGCAGCAAGATGCGAGGGATCAGCGCAGTTTTCTGAAGAGAACCCCCCTACTTCTGCGTGCTGGTGCGTGCTGGGCCGCTGCCATTGGCTCCAAGGGCCAGGACCAAGGACCAAGACCAGGGCCACCACAGCCGACCTGCCTGCCTGTCTGCCTCCGGGCTGTATGCGTGTGCTGCCAACACCAAGTGCTGACCCCCCCAGTGAGTGCGTGTGTGCGTGCGAGTGTGCGTGCACACCTGCTTGCATTTCAACCACCCCTTTCCCAATCCAGAGATCGCGCCTCCTCTGCCACTAGCTGGTACAGGAGGACTAGTTGGTACTAGGCATGGTAGATGCTAACCCTTGGCGCAAAAGGCGGAAAGCTCCATGTCTTTGTACTCTCAAGTCACGGGCTGCCACTAAATCCAAGACTAGTGAGTGTCTTTCCGCACCGTTTCTTCGATCCACTCTCCATGTATGTGAGAAAGTCAGTCCATTTCTGGCCGGTTCAACCATCTTCAATCATGGACAAAATGATGTCTGATATGTATCTGAGACGAGCGCACTCCCAAATGGCGGGTCAATCCCAGTCCCAAGGGAGAGGGACGAAGGTGGATAAACGTCCAGGGCTCTCCACGCAAAGTAGACCTATGCTACGGTAGTACTCCCTCCAAACACCGTGGGAACAGGCGACTACCCCTACGTACATACATAGTTACAAGTACCCTTCCCCAGTACTTACAAGCAGTGCAGAGGCACGAGAGGGCAGTCGATATCACCCAACTGGTGAGCCACCCAATCCTGGGATCCATGCGGGTCTGGGGCCTTGGGACACTGTGCGGTTGACGTACCCTGCCAGTGTGTGGGATGGGAGGGTCATTCAATCACCCATTTAACGGAACACCGAGTGGGCGTGTCGCACTCATTTCACTCTCGAGGTGTAGTGTACTAACCCCAGCGTGCGCTAACGGCTTAGGGGAGCCCCTCGACGTCGGAGTATGAAGTGACTAATGGAAATGTGGTCCATTGTAGAGCATCGTGAAGCGAAGAAAAGAAGAACCCCAACCAATTTGGAGAGGGAAAAAAAGCCACGCGCTGGCACTCTGCGGCGTCTCACTCCTTTTCGCAGCCAATATTGCTACGGCACCTGGACCATTTTCTCCGTTGGCCTCAGCCAAGAATAGCTGAGCCTGGGAAGAAAGGCGGCCTACGCCAGGGTAGAGACAACGCCTCAAAGGCAAGAAGAAGAAATTAACTGCGTAAAAAGCCTCCCGCCTTCTACCTTTGTCTAGCAGAAGGTCGGGAAGAGCGGACGACCCTATGACGGAGTCAATACCGTGTCGTTATTGACTCGTGCCACTGCGTGGTGGGAACCGAAAAGGAGCCTGCCAATCCGGGGAGGATGGGATGGTCGAGGGATCATCATACATACGCCTGTCAGATCTCAGGAACTTTCCACGAGACAGATCAGTTCGTCACTCACAGCATCGAGTATCGAGTGATCCGTACGGGAGTGAGACAAATTACTACCCTAGCGTAAAGTGTCCACGATGCAGAGGCATGGATCGCTGGGTGATGGTGCCTTTCTTGTCTTTTGGTCTTTCCGTTGCGTCTGAGCAACGATGCCAGGCCGGCGGTGCGGAATTTGCAGGCATCTCCTCCAAAACAGGTATCTCTCCTACCAACAATCCCAAGAAACCCTAAGAACTGGGCGCAATCTGCACTGGCCTTTTAATAAGAGTGCTATTTACGATACCGGTGAGATGAGCACAGTGTTATACGTACCGTGCGAGCAATGCTTGAAAAATGTATTCCGTGCCGCCATCGGGGGCACAGTACGGAGTAGCCGAATAACCGAACAATATTTGCGGAGAATAGTAGTGAGATGGGATAAGAGACAGTGCACATGAACCTATGTTCAGACTGTAGAACGGGAGACCATCGACTAGGGCACATCCAGAACAGAAAACTGGGTTCCAGGCTTGAAATTGCGGGGAGACTCCGCCTGCCAAAAGTATCCTCACGTACCACGCTAGGGGAAGAGGATGTTTGATTCAGACATCCAACCCAGCTTTGCCCAGCCCAGCCCAGCCCAGCCCAGCACAGAGATGGGTTTGCTGGTGCAGCAGCAAAAACTGTCATCTCCCAGAGGGGGCAGGTGTTTTGGAATTGTTACCTCCCGAGTATACGGAGTAAGGTTTACTCCGCTGAGGGGGCCAAACGTCTTCCCTCGCTCGCTGCCCACTAGCCGCCGGGTCAGCAGCCTCATCAGCTGCAAAAAGGCCAGGCCAGCCAGCTGTCGAGGCTATAGTAACATCACTATGACCACCAGCTAACGACATCTTGCTCTGCCTGCTGCCGCGCGAATGGCAAACTGTCGGGTTCCACGACAGTGATCAACGGGCTTGAGCGTGTGGTTTCCGCCCTCTGGCCACTTCCTCACCCATCCCAACCATGATTCGTCCACCTATCTTTGCCCTCATGCAGCCCCCAGGCGGAAGTACCGGCAAGGTATCAGTCATCACCAATGGCACCTCGCTCTGTGCCGGCGGACCCCAATTCGCTCCCGCGTCTTTCGGAGGGATGGGGCCTCGTGCTGCATCCGCGGAATATCCCCCTTCGAAGGTTTGTGCCTCCTTGTTGCAGGAGAAATCCGATCGTTATACAGCACTGCCGTACGGACTGTCTGTCTTCTGACAGTATTGTATCTGGGTCTTGCTGGGAAGCATGTTCCAGTTGACTCGCAAACATTGTGCCCCATCAAGCTGGATGGAGCAATAATTAGGTCCTTGCTTACCCTTCTCCGAGTCTCATTCGAAGCAAGCCACGCGCGCCACTTATGCAGTCTTGCTACATATGTAGTACTCTCAGCGCCCGCTGCTATCTTCCCTAGCGACTTCACGATGTTGGAGCGTCTCGTCCTGCTTGGCCTTGTTGTCCTCAAATAATTTCTCCATCCATTCAGTTTCGGGCAAGGCGCCGGATGGATGAGATATGCAATTGCTCCTTCCTGCTCTCTGCGGCTCAGCCTGCAGCAGGTATTTGCTTTTTCCAATTCAGGTTTGCTCCTGATCAATCAGGTGTGCAGCTCCTGCGCTTGCCTAGACGCTCCCCTCGTCTAGGGCAGTCTCCGTTGAGGACGTTTCTTGTCACTGTGCCGTGTCTTCGAATCAGGATATCTGGCTAGAACGCTCGCTGCGTTGGCTCATGCTTACTTTTCCTCGTCCCCGTTTCTCACTCGTGTCAAGAAACCTTCTTTTAGATGTGAATCCCCTGCTGGTTGTATGACTTGCTTCTTCCATTGATACCGCTGTCAATATGAATCACTGCGGTATTGTCACAGAACTACGAATCGTGACTTTCCGGTTCGGCCCTCCAACTTGCCATCCTCTTGGGTTGATGCACGCGTGGAACCCGGCCAAGACCATCCTGCAGGAAGCTCAGTAGTGTTGAGTGGAAGCGTTTAGCTCTCTAACGAGGTCGCTCTGCCGTCATTTCACCATCATCTGGCAGACAATGTCGCTTCGCTCGAGCCCCGAACACAAGTGACGAAGCGGGCAGTTGGCGCAGTTGCCAATCTGGTGACGCTGTGGAACAGTCAATTCAGATATCATTACGTGCGTAGACTCTACTACATAGGGGCAGCCAAGTCAGGAACCGTGCTGTATTTATACCCTGCCAATGACGGAACAGTCTTCTGCTTTGCAACTTTGCTGTCTCACCTCCCATGATGCTGATGGCACAGGTCGCAGGATGTCCGGCAATGTGTATCCAGCGTTGAGGTTTTTGGAGCAATGATGCTCTCTCATCTGCTGGTTTCCATCTCGGTGTCCACCCGGAGAAGGCTGTCAATGTAACAATTGGTGGTATTGCTCGAGGCTGGGTCGGAGTGTTCCCAACTGGCGGATACTTGCAACGAGCCCGCGATATATGATCGGCCGTCCTACTGCCAGGTTGCAGGTCGTCAGAAGGATGTTGTCCATGGCTCTTCTATTGGATCAAGACAGCACTGCGCGTTCTGCTGCTCTGATCGTCTCCAAGTTGGAGGGAAGTTCCAGCGGGACTTTTGAAAGGGACTCCCGTGTCTCATCGGCTCATCTGCTCCAAGCCTCAAAGGATGGGTCTCGTATCAGTTAGGAACCTAGCGCGCAACCCTGGAAGCGAAACCCAGGCACCCCTTCTTCGCTCTGCCGGATAGCTGGGATATGGATCACGAGACGAGGATACCTGGGCGACACTCAAGTTCAGTTGCTACGAGTTTTCAAGCTTCGGCCTTGCCGAATTCGGGTGGTTCGTGCACTTGCAGAGTCCTTTGAAGTTCACGTTCCATGAAATTTTGAATGATTGAGAGGCCAAAGCTCTGAAGTCTCAGCCATCCTGCATCTCTGACTCTGGGAGTTCCCGTTTATGTCACCGCCGCCGCCTCCGGCTCCGAAACCATGCTGCCGGCGTTTCGTGCGAAGGGCCTGTCATGCTGGGATTGAAAGGGTGGACCCCCTGAGCCGCCGGTAAGGATCCGCCTGAATACTGCCTTGACGTCGACTGGGGGAGTTCTACCACCAGATGTCGGATTGGAGCAATTGATAAAAGCAGGAAAGGGCTATAGTTGCACTTGCTAACGGCCGGGATGGGGAAGCCTCAACAATATATAATTCTCCTGTGCCTCCGGGTGGATACTCGACGACCACGGTGCCTGGAGACTCTGCGGGACCCGCAAAGTCGGACCCCAGAATTCGAGATACACCAGTATAAACCAATGAACGAAGGGTGAAGCTGACATCAAGTCTGCCACGCCCGTCGAATTTAGTAGACCATCTGGTATAAAGCCAGGGTCTACACCGGGCAGAACCTCAGCGCTCCGCCTTCGTGCGGAATCGGGCTTCCATTGTGAAAATTTTCTAAAGATCATTAATCGTAGGTAGCATTCGCCGATCAGGAGCTCTGGGACTACGTTCTGCTTCTAACAATGGCAAGGCATAACTTCGCAAAAGCCCGCCCCGTACATCATCGGTGGAAGCAGCGGCTTTACTTTGCTCGATCCACTTGATCGGGGCTGAGGTGGTTGATAACGTACTTTTCATCTGTTACGGGGCTTATGTGGGAGACCCGCCGTGCCCGCCCTAGGTTCGTAGCCCCAACCCCACAGGAGGCCAAGTGATGATGCATCTATGTGGGGAGATTCTTGAGCTCATCCTCGGTTCATCGCAGAAAATTCTTGCCCTGGGGGAGGAATGGCCGTTGTCTTCTCGTGCTAGTCGAAATTCCTCTGATCTCCATGCGTCGTAGATCATAGACGCAACTCTAATCGACGATCAGGCACGCAAGCACTTTCGCAGACAGGCTGGTAGGAATGAAATCCATTCAAAAAAAAAGTTACTCCCTAGGATCCAAGACCACTACAATGTATCTATCAATACAGTACACAGTAACTGAGAAACCCAATGCAAAAGTAGTGCGCCAAAGCACACCCCGGTACTCCCACCAGGATCGTCCCATCTTTTCACATTCCCGGTCTTTCCTAAGCTTAGATCTCCAAAGTCGGTGTTTGGCCCTTGATGCGGCCAATGACCTGTTGCGGCGCATACTTGGGGATGACCTCGTCGTCGTGCAGCATCTCAAACTCCTCGGTCGCATCGCGGCCCATGAAGTTCATGATGGCTTGTGGGCCACCCGGGTGCTCCTCTAGCCAGTTTGAGAGGTCCATCACGACGCCCTTGACGACGACCCAGAGATCTTCCTTTGTATTGTGCTTCTCGACCTCCTCCATTGTGAACTCTTTCTCCGGGATCGAGAACGCCTTGGCGCTGTTTGGCTTGGATGCCTTTTGACCATCCTCCTTCTTCGGGGTTGGACCCGCGGCAGAGGTTGTTTGCTCCTGGGGCACGGATGCGCCGCCGCTGCTGGCACCACCGTTGGCCCACTCGACGGTGACCTTGCCGGGCTGGGACGGGTCGAGGTGGAGGGATATCTGTCCCACTCGCTGGGCCGCGCCGCCGTTGCCGGAAAGCGCCTGTTGGAAGAGATAGTTGCTGGCAGAATCACCCGCCACGCGGCCGTAGACGACACAGCCCAGCAGAGACGAGCCGCCTAGGCGATTGGCACCGTGGACGCCGCCAGCAAGCTCACCGCAGGCATAGAGACCATCGAAGGGCTTCTGCTCGCTGTTGAGAACTTGGGCTTTGTCGTTGATCTCGATACCACCCATGGTAAAATGCAGCACCGGCTCCATCACGGCGACGTGGAAGGTGTCGTTGATGTCAAAGGGCATGTTGTGGTAGAAGCGCTTCCCCCACGGGTCCTTTTGCTTGCCGTCGGCGATAGAATTGTACGTCTGGAATGACTTTTGAAGAGCCTCTGGGCCACAGCCAATTTCCTTAGCGAGCTCCTCTCCAGACATCTTCTTCATCAGGCCACGCCCGGAGTAGTGGCGGGTGTGGAAGTCGAGGGTATTTGATGCCTTGGAGTTTAGCACAAGTCTGATGGGCCACTTCTTCTTCTCCTTTTCTTTCCACATCATGCCTGAGACGTAGTCGCGGTGGCCGAGGTCATCGCAGAATCGCTCGCCGTCCGAGTTTAGTAGCAAACCACCCTCGCCTCGGAGGGCCTCGGCGGCCAGGAACTTCCATTTGGATCCGGGATCCTTGGGGTCAACAAGACCCGTTGGGTGCACCTGAACCTTGTCCATATCGATGCCGTTGCCCCCGATGGCCATAACCATCTTCTGCCCGTCTCCGGTAGCATGCGCACCGTTTGTGGTAGCAAGACCGTACGTGTCAGGTCTGTGCTTCTTGAGGAGTGATGTCTCGGTGAAGTCGGCAGCATAGCCACCAGTTGCAAGCACGACCGGTCCTTGGACTGAGCATGCCTCGCCGTTATATTCGTATTCAACGCCGGTCACCTGGTTACCTTCCTTAGTCAGGCCGGTGACGCGCGCTTTCTTGATGATCTCGACCCTCTCATGCTCGGTCTCGGAGAGCTCCTCGAGCCTTTGCATGAGCGCGTATGTGATGGCCATACCAGGGAACTTGGCGTCGTGGCCTCGGTGAGTTCGGGGTTGGGAATGACCGCTATTGTCTTGTCAGCAACCGGATCGACAGCAAAAGCAGGTTGGGGATTAATTGACGCACCCTAACCGAGACACCAGAGTGAGATCCAGGTTGAAGACGTCTTGCAGCCATTCGACGGCAGCAGCGGACTTGTAGGTCAACACCTTGATCAGGTCTGGCCGGGCCTTGTCTCGGGCAGACTTGAGAGTGTCATCGTAGAACTGCTTGACGCTGTCGGCAATGCCGGTATCGACTTGAGTCCGTGTGAGGGCGCCGTTGATTCCAGACGTGGCCTTTGTGGAATTGCCTCCGAAGAAGCCTGTAGCGAACCGACGTCAACACTGCTTCGAGGAAGCTCAGGGCGGGTGAAGGAAGAGCTCACCTTGCTTGTCCAACACCAGTACATTTCCTCCTGCGAGATAAATGGTGTGTGCAGCACTCAGACCCGACACTGTCACAACCGTCAGCTTGGGGATGCAAATGACGTATTGTGCCCGAGGGGCAACGGGGGAAACAACTTACAGCCACCACCAACGACGATAACTTTAGGTGCCATATTGATGAAGTGTGTGAATGGACTCTCTGGGTGAAATTGGAGGATAGAGAGATTGTGGGAGTGTGGAGAGAGAAGATCTGGGGAAGAGGGTTTAAGAAGAGCTGATGCGAAAGGAATGCAGTTCTGGTTGCTGCGCCGAGGACCAAAGAGGTGCTGACCACTGCGAGAGAGTGAGCCGAGGTCAAGCGTCGAAATTCAAGATGGGGCCTTGAACAGGGGACCCTCCTCAGACAGCGGGGGAGGCACAGGGCTTACAGAGAAGTGGTTTATTGTGCTGTTGTCCCCCAGAACGTACAAAGTCGGGGAGCTAACAGGGTTATTTGGCAAACCGAACTCTTGATTTGAGATTGTGTTCGCAACGATGACTGAGCGCAGAATCCAAGTTTGCCTTTTATGTTGCGAATGGCTGCGGTTTTTAAACGTGGACAGCTCCCGTCACCTCGCAGTAACTGAGGCCGAGGACTACTTTTGCTTCGCTCCAAGAGGCCGAGGCGTGCGCTGTGGACTGTGGACTTGTGGGGTCCTCGGGGATGCTAGATCGGGTCTAGAGAACAGAGGCGGCAATGGGAACTTGGGAAAGAGAGATGAGCCTGGCGAAGTGACAATTGATTTTCACGAGGCAATTCAAAGAAACAGTGTGATGATGCACTCGGACCCTAGACGACTTCTGGCAAGCAATAGATGTAAATTTCTCTTGCAGGTCATGCCCGTTCAATGCTAGAGTCTACTCTGACATGTGACTCCCCACAGCCCAGTCTCAGGCTGGAAACACATCCGACAGCGTCCGTCGTCCAGGCACTGAATCCGGAGGCTAACAGTTGCATTCTCCCCTTTTAGCTTCCCCCACAGAAGTCAGATGATACCGCGCGGAGATCCTAGCTGCTGACTGTCGAGCAGCCCATTGGCTCCCACCGACCGCCGCATTGCCGTCCATGAGTTTTTGTCTGGGTAAAAGCTACGAGCGCCCCGTGCTTGGATTTCTTTGCATGTGATATGGGAGACTCTGGGGTAAGAGTCAGGTGGCCAGGTCTCTCTGCTTGCCACTGGCCGCTCACCCAACTGCCAATCCAGTACCCATGATTCATGGGGTTGAACGTTGCGATATTTTTGGGTTGACTTCTCCGTCTTGCCCGTCTACCTGTCACAGTGAGAGGAACTACTTGGGGGGCCACTATTGATCACTACATGGGATGTGCGAGCACCTCAATCCGCCATAATTATGAGGAAATGGAGAACTGTTGAAAAAGCTCTGCTGAAACCAGGGCTCGGTCTGGGAAAATTTCCCTCTGCATTAGAAAAACATTCACATCTGCGACCCCGTCTTTTGACTCCTCGTTGTTGTCCCAATGCTGACTACTAGGACGGACCAATAAGCGGCAGAATCCACTGAGTAGCCCTATTCTGAGCGGTGATGGCGCTGCAGACGCTTCTGTGCACTACCTAGTGCAGACCTACTTAGGGGTTCATCACCACCTAAAAAAGAAATGATGTCATATGGGCTTACGACAGACCCAATGCCATTGTTGCCAAGCCCATTTTTTTGCTGGCCGCCCGTGACTTGCCGCTTGGCCACAGACCACTTACGCAGTACGTAGTACGTGGTACGGCCTGCAGACGATTAAACCATCCACCATCATTAAACCTAAATCATCATGAGGCGCAATATCGCACTCTTCCTTTTGACCTCCTACTCCCTTGCTCAGGCGCAGCTGGTTGCCGCCCCCTTGCAGCGCATCCAGCACTCCCCGCGACCGTTCGGACAGCAACCCATCATGGATCCCGTTGGTCCCGTCGTCCCACCTGGAGGCTCGAACGAGGACCCCGGCGATTCGAGACCGCCACCCGCCCAGGGCACCGTGATTCTCTCGGATGTGATGGGCCGCGACCGCAGTATCAACATATTTGCTGGCTTTACTCGGGACATCGAATCCGCCTCGAAGCGGTTGGATGACTTGAGCCAGAACACCACCGTCCTTGCGCCCCTCAACTCCGCCATTGAAAAGCTGCCTCGGAAACCTTGGGAGGATCCCCGAGACTACAACAACCTTGGAGCAGATGCCTACGAGGGGGACGATGGGCACGACAGAGCGCATAGCAATTTGCGACGGTTCGTCGAGGCTCACATGGTTGCACAGAGTCCGTGGTTGGAGAATCAAAAGGTTAAAGCCATAGGCGACGATAGGGATATCTGGTGGGAGAACAAGGACGGTATCAAGATAGTGAGTGACAGAGCCTGATCCCATCGTACTGGCCGTGGTTCTGATTGTAGCAGATACAACCGGGCAACATCGAAGTTAGCAGTGTCGCGAGCACAGTCGCCAATGGCGAAGTGGTACGTTTTCCCACCACTCGGCCCCGATATCAACTTGGACTCCATCCTGACCTCATACTGACTGTTCACAGTGGATTGTTAAAGGAGTTCGCAACTATGCGTAAGATGATAGAGGTTGCTGGCTGCAGTGCTGGCCGATTTCGTGATTGATGTGGCACATGGAATAATGATGAGGCAAATGGGATACCCGGGGTGATCGCACGAATACTAGCTCTGGTACTTATATTTATTTAATACAAGACATCATAGACAAGCTACATATCCAGAAATGCAATGCCTCTTGTCCAAGTTGATACTGAAGATGTACATCCGCTGTGTTTGAGGACGAGACACCCTCGAATGCGGTTTGGAGCATAGCCACCCTACCACAACAAGGAGAGGAGAGGGCGCGAGATTAGAAAACGGGACTTATTACATATCATTTTACCATCTAGTATCACAGATTTTAATAGTCTTTTCATTTTCGTCTGAATCCCATTGCCATCTTAAAACCACACCTCGCACCACACTGAATGGCTGAGGAAATCGCTCTGGGATTGTTTTCCCTTATCACCACGTGACCACTTCACGCTAATCCTAAACTGGACTAACCTATCTCCCCGAACATGGAGCATGCCGTCAACTTTGTCTCGTCACCCGGCTGAGGACTTCCAACCCACAACCAGCCACGAAAACCATCTCAGGTTGCGATTCTACTTCTTCTGAAAACTCATCTCCGGAGCTGCGTGGAACTGTTTACTCATGTAGACGCATCATTCTCTCAGAGATACCAAGTTGTAAGTACCCCCTGGTCAGCTCAGCAAGCTCTGTTCTCCTTTTAGCTCGGGGGCAGAAGGGCAGCAAAAGCTTGCGCCGAACAATCCCCCTTCCTCCCACCCTGATTGCCATTCGCGCCCGCACTGTTATCTGTGTCGCCCTCTTCCAAGAACTTAACAGCTAACACGTGCAACGACAGAGACGAACCGCGTCGACATGATGAATTCTAAAGCTCTGGACGACGCCGCTGAGGTGTACGAGCGCGAACGCGAGCGCGAGGCTGACAATCGCATCCGCCTCATCCAAGAGGACGAAATGGAGCGACGGGAACGCGAACAAGCAGACAGGCGGCATCGTGAAGGATACCAACCTGGTGCTCCTCACCATAGCAGTGCTGGCTCGCTGCCCATCCACCAGCCTGTCGCCTCTCGAATCTCCGGTGCGATCCACAGCCCCGGTGGTCTACTCGCGAACCACGGCTCCTCGGGCCCTCCCATGCCACTCGGAGCCCCGTCTGGCCCAGCAGCCAACTTTGGCGGTCCTCTTCAGCCCGAAAACAGTAGACCTCCCCTGCACGGTAGCCAGAGCAACTCGACGGCTCAACATCAGATCTTCGCTCCTCTCCCACACACCACCGTTCCGCCGAGCAACTCCATCGGAGCATCGAGCGGTGGTCCGCCTTCCTTTGGTGGGCCTCTCCAACGAGAGAGCCAACAGCCCATTCCGCAAGCCCCTTTTGGCGGGGGCAGTCAGCATCCGATGGCGGGAGCAGCTGGTGGATTGGCACAAGGACAGCAGCCGATCTTAAACGTGAGTGCATATCTACTATAATGCTCAAATGACCTATGAGTGATGTCTCTTGCGCTGCGCTTTGTCGCATGAATTTCTCGTTCGCTTTGGCAACCTCTCGATGTCTGTCAGGTTGAGGAGAGCGTCCTGATTCGGGAACAGCCTTCCAGCCACTTTTCACTCACTTTTACCTCCCCCTCACCTCAGCATCCCAACCCATTCAATCATTGATCCATTCAGAAATTTTTTCCTATTGTGCTCCGGCTGGTTTCCTCGGTTGGACCGATCCTATCTTGTATCTTTCAATCCCACTCTGAATCAGGCACTGATGAACATCTACCTAGGATGCCTTGACGTACTTGGACCAAGTCAAAGTCCAGTTCCATGACCAACCAGACGTCTACAACCGATTTCTGGATATCATGAAAGACTTCAAGAGTCAAGCGTATGGCCCCATGCAGACCTTCGTATATGGCAAAGAGCTAATCGGAAACAGCATCGATACTCCCGGAGTGATCAACCGGGTTTCCGAGCTCTTTGCTGGTCATCCAAACTTGATTCAAGGATTCAACACATTTCTCCCTCCCGGCTATAGAATCGAGTGCGGGGCGGGAAACGACCCGAACACGATTCGTGTCACCACCCCCATGGGGACCACCGTGCAGTCTATCGCTGGTAGAGCCAGTCAGCCGGATGGCGGCCACCAGCAGTCAACAGCGGGCCAGCCGTTCTTCACCCAACGAGGGAACAATTGGCAACAGCAGCCTCAACATAGTATCGAGAGCCCAGAGGCCACGTTCAGCACGCCGGTGCAGAACGGCGGCAGCCTCTTTCCCCAGAATCAGGGCCAGGGTGCACCTTTCGAGAACCAAGGCCAGACGCACACCCAGCAGCGTGGACCTTCGCAGATCCAAGGTAGCGCACCAGCCAGCAATGCCCAGCCGGCTCGCAATGCCCACACGCCAACACCCACAGCCAACCAGGCTAGTGTTAATGGTAATGCTGCGCAGCAAGCGAATTTGGAGCGTCGAGGTCCAGTCGAGTTCAACCACGCCATTAGCTACGTCAACAAGATCAAGGTGAGTTCTCTGCCAAGTCCTTCCCAATCCACCTTGACATTTGCAGCCCGCTAACCTATGTAGAATCGATTTCAGGACAAGCCAGAGATTTATAAGCAATTCTTGGAGATTCTCCAAACCTATCAGCGGGAGCAGAAGCCCATCCAGGATGTTTATGCTCAGGTCACTCTCTTGTTTAACTCGGCTCCAGACCTCCTCGAGGACTTCAAGCAGTTCCTGCCGGAGTCGGCCGGTCAGGCGAAGTCCACGCCTGGCCGACCAGGTGACGAACTTGTTCCAGGCGCCGGCCCAAGCCAGACGCCGCAACCCGGCATAAGAGACGGCCAGAAAATGCCTCCACTGGGAAGCTTTGCTCCGCCCGCAAGCGCGAGTAAAGAAAGCAAGAAACGACCAAGACAAGATAAACAGACTCCAATTCCTGCGCCAATAACCACGGAAGGAGCTTCTGGCCCTGCCCGGGTGGTCTCTGGCGCCAACAACAGCAATAAGCGCGCCAAGCTCGCCCACAAGCCTCTCGCAACTGACGTACCGGCAATTGAGCCGACGCTTACACCCGTCCTGCCTGAGCCTCTCGGACCGCCAACGTCAGCAACCACAAACCAGGAAGAAATCCAATTCTTCGATAGGGTAAAGAAGTACCTCGGCAATAAGACGGCGATGAACGAGTTCCTTAAAGTTTGCAATCTGTTCAACATGTCGATCATTGACCGCAAGACACTGTACCAGAAAGGCAGCGTCTTCTTGGCTGCGAATCCCGAGCTCATGAGCTTTTGGAAGGTGTTCCTAGCGTATGATCCTCAAGAAGAAATCGTCGACAACCGGCCCGCTCCGCCCAGCGGAAAGGTGTCCCTGAGCAACTGCCGAGGTTATGGTCCGAGCTACCGCCTCCTCCCTAAGAGAGTAAGTTGAGATCTCGTCTTGAGTCGATCACCGTTCTCATGACTGATGTGTTGTATAGGAACGCTTGAAGCCGTGCAGTGGTCGAGATGAACTGTGCAACTCGGTCCTGAATGACGAGTGGGCCTCTCACCCTACCTGGGCGTCGGAGGACTCTGGCTTCGTCGCACATCGCAAGAATGGGTTCGAAGAAGGCCTTCACCGGATAGAAGAAGAGCGACACGACTATGACTTCAATATCGAAGCGAACCTTAAATGCATCCAGCTACTCGAACCGATCGGGCAACAAATGGGCGTCATGTCGTCGAGTGAACGCGAGAGTTTTCACATGCCATCGGCTTTGGCGGGCCACAGCTCCGCGGTTTTCAAACGTGTTTGTAAGAAAGTCTATGGAGAAAAGGGTCCCGATGTCGTCAACGACATGTTCACCAATCCCTTCAACGTGGTCCCCGTCGTCCTGACGAGGATGAAGCAAAAGGATGAAGAATGGCGTTTTTCCCAGCGTGAGTGGGAGAAGGTTTGGCATGCACAAGTCGACAACATGCATCTCAGGAGCCTCGATCATATGGGAATTCTTGTCAAGCAAAACGACAAGAGGAATCTCTCTGCGAAGCACCTCGTCGATGTCATCAAGACCAAGCATGAAGAGCAGCGGCGAGAACGGAGCCTAAAAGGCAAGGCTCCTCGCCACCAATTCATCTGGGACTTTGCCGATAAGAAGGTCATCGTCGAGCTGCTTCGGCTGATGATCCTTTACGCTTTAAATACGGGCCAGCACAGCATCAGCGAGAAGGAGCGAATTTCTGAGTTCTTTGAGTCGTTCGTTCCCGCCTTCTTCGACATACCCGAGGAAGACCTCGATGGGCGACTTCCCAGAGTCCAGCTCGCTTCGGACGAGGATGATACAGAGGAGACCGCACCCACAGAGCTCACTAATGGTCGAAGCCGCCGAAACGGAAAGAAGGGCGATCTTCTCCGCGGCGTTCTCGATCCCGGCCGCAACGGATCCAAGACTCGCGGCCAGAAGGAGGACAGCGCCGCATCCGCCAGCAAGGAGACCACGCCCGACGTCGGCTCAGCGAACGAAGAGGATATGCCCGATGTGCCAGAAGAGGCCGCCGCCGCCGAAGCCTCCAACGAGCGCTGGATGCCGACAATCCCCCAACCAATCATCACGACCGGTGACGATGCCCTGCTGACGGCCGATGGCGAGCTAAAAGCAGATGGCTTCTTCACTCGACCTTGGTACAACTTTTTCTGCAACCAGACAATCTTCGTCTTCTTCAGCGTTTTCCAAACTTTGTATAAGCGACTGAAGGATGTCAAGGAAAGCCAGGACAGCGTCATTGAGGAGATTACTCGTCTCAACCGCCCCAGGCCTGCTAGGGATATTGGAATGACGGAGAACACTATGACGTTCTTTTCCCCCGCGGACGACGCGTCTACTTTTTGGCCCAAGACCTTGGAACTGGTCGAGGAGTTCATCACCGGCGATGTCGACGAGGTTCGCTACCAGGATGTATTGCGCCATTACTATCTCAAGAGCGGCTGGAAATTATACACGATCCAGGACCTTCTTAAGACTTTGTGCCGCCTCGCCCTCGTCTGCAGCAGCAACGATACCAAGGAGAAGACCCCAGATCTCATCGACCACTACTTGAAGAGCCGTGACAGAGACGAAACCAGCTATCAGACGGAGATCAGTGCCAGAAAGTTCGCTGAGAAATGTGCCAAAGATGGAGAGATGTTTGTTGTCTGCTGGGTATGTTCACATTCTAGCATTCCTGTTTGAAATGTTTGTGCTAACTCAAACTACAGTTCCCTGCCAAATCCGAGGCTACTGTCCGCTGGCTCCAGCGTGACGATACCACCTTCTACATGGACGAGCTCAAGCTGAAGGAGCGATGGCAGTACTATATCTCGTCGTTCATTCGCGTTGAGCCAACCGAGGGCGTTCCGCGCGACCAACTCCAGAGATCCGTGCTCACACGTAACCTGCCCTCTCCGGATGCAGAACCAGAAGATGGTGGCATCCCCAAACCCGTCTCCTACAACGAAGATTTGACGGTCAGTGTATGTCTGAACTCGTCCAAAATGGTTTGGAAGGCCGGAAGCTCTGAGTATTTCATCTACGACAATACGCCAAAGACCCAGGAAGCCCGTGATCATCGAGAGAAATTCTTACCCCTGCTTTCCATGTACCGCGAGGCCAAGCTCAAGAAAAACTGGGTTCACCAAAGCCCCTGGACGAAGGACCTCAGCCCCGGAGATGTGCAAAAGACAAACCAGGTTTGGATCGACTGGGTGGAAAAGGGCATCGTGCCACCGCAGGATAGCGAACTGATGGACTCGACGGAGTAAAGTACATCACGAAATCTAGACCAAGCAAGATGGGTGTAGAGTGAAAAGCAGAAAATCCAGATCACGAAGATACCAGACCGAGGCGTATAGTAACGACAGGGGGCACTGGCCTAGCAGTATGGCTGTCGATTTTGACATTAGTTCCCCTTTTGTCTGTTAACCCCTCGTTTTCATGTTTGCAGATGAAGGGGGGGTCACGGAATGCATGGAAGGGCGTGGCTCGACTTCAGCCCTTGTTTTATTTCTCCTTTCTCATTCGGCCTCTTTCCCTTTTTTTCCATTTCCTTACACATTCGCAGCGGCCGTCGAGCATGCAGGCTAGGGAAGGAAAGGCCCTCATGGATATTGCTCACATGCGGCTTGATAAGTAGCGTTGGAAGCGTTTAGTAACTCGGTCTGCCATCAATAAGATGCACCACGGTTACCAGAGACATAAACAATAAATAAATATGAAAGCCACTCGTCGACTTCGTGAAGACCCCGAATAGTAGACCATAATCGTAGCCATCTCAACGCCTTGCGGCCGATATCGCCAGCCTTTTACTACGTAGTACGCGGTTGTCCCACCATGGGCTTGGTGGCTCAGCCACTACGTGACGCAAGCGGCGGATTGTTAAAGGTGATTGTATTAGGTAAAACTTGCAGCGATGACCGCCCGCTGTGCTATCTAAATGACGGCCGGGTACTTTTTGTCGTCCGAGAAATGACATGGAGCCTTGTCGGTGCTCGAACGGGGTACGGCACCTCTGACCGCTCCTCCGATCACTAATCCACCCATGGACGAGACCATTATTGCAGATTCTCGATGACCAAGGCGGATGCACCGCCTCCACCATTGCAGATACCGGCGCATCCAATCTTACCCTTCTTCTCGCGGAGGACAGTTGTAAGTGTGGTTGCGATGCGAGCGCCGGAGCAGCCCAACGGATGTCCGATAGCTACCGACCCGCCAAACACATTGACCTTCTCCGGATCCAGGCCCAAGATCTGAATGTTGGCGAGTGCGACAACTGAGAAAGCCTCGTTGATCTCGTAGTAGTCGATGTCCTTGTCCGTGAGGCCCGCGTGCTTGATGGCCTTGGGGATGGCCAGAGCTGGCGCGATGGTGAAACGCTGCGGCTCGCGGGCTGCGTCGGCCCAGCCGAGAATCTTCGCAATTGGTTTCACGCCCAGCTCTTTGACTTTGGCTTCTGACATGAGGACGACAGCAGCGGCGCCGTCGTTGAGGGGAGCTGCGTTGGGCGCGGTAACAGTGCCGCCGTTGGGCAGGAAGGCGGGTCGCATCGCCTTCAGTTTGTCGATGTTGAGATTCTTGACCTCGTCATCGCGGTCTACCTTCACTGCGGGCTTGCCTCGACCGCCGCTGACCTCAATTGGGGCGATTTCTGTCGAGAAGATGCCTGCCTCGGTGGCCGCCTGGGCCCTCTGGTACGTCTGGATCGCGTAGTCGTCCTGCTGCTCTCGTGTAATCCCGTGGTCCTGCGCGCAGAGCTCTCCCTGTAGACCCATATGTTCCTTCTTGCCGTAGGCATCGGTGAGGCCGTCCTGGAGCACGCCGTCGACGAGGGTCTGGTGGCCGTACTTGGCGCCGGTTCGAAGAACGGGAAGGTAATGGGGAGTGTTGGACATGGATTCAGTGCCGCCGGCGACAACAATGGAGGCGTTGCCCGTAATGATCGTCTGAGCGCCGAGTATAATGGCTTTCAAGCCCGAGGCGCACACCTTATTGACCGTAGTAGCGACGACGGCATCTGAGAGACCTGCTCCCAAGGCACACTGGCGGGCGGGCGCCTGTCCTAAGCTGAAATTGACGTTAGTTTGGTCCACTGCTATGCAGAGAACAGGTTACTCACTTTGCTGAGAGGACATTGCCGAAGAAGACTTCCTCCACATCTTCAGGCTTGATCTCGGGAACCCGCTCTACAGCAGCTGTACAAGAATCAGTACTCGTATGCAGTGCAACTTCTGCTGTGTGGTATACCTTTGATAGCATGCGAGCCCAATTGAATGGCACTCAGGCTTGAAAGAGAGCTACATCATTGCCATTGTTAGGAGTCGGACTTTGTACGGTGAGCTCTCGCTCCATGACTTATACTGACCCGAGAAAGGACCCGACGGGTGTTCTTGCGGCAGAGACGATATAAACTGGTGGGAGGCCGGCCATTGTGAGTGTGTGTACGAGATAGTCACAAAAAGAGAAAGAGCAGAGACACTGGAGGGAGGGGACGAGCTATTTTAACTCAATACCGAGACCGCCAATTTTGTTGAGAGCTTGCACTTTCATACCCTTCGCCGCCTTTTGACGTGGGGTTCTGCACTTCGTGCGCGGTGTGGCGCAGCAGCTTTCATGCCTGGACCCCGGTCTCGGTACCTGCGTTTTCGGACCGCGTATTATATGGACTAGGCCAATCAACTGTGGGGAGTAGCTTCAGCCTTGCAGCCACACACGTGATGGCCAGCCTTGCGGGAAGAAACTTTGTGATGCAGGCGTCGAGCGACCGCGACGGGCTTTATTTTTTTTGGCCTGGGTAGGACGGTCTTTGCGACGACTCAGTTTTCCACAGATTTTTGCCAAAATGGATGACTTATATGACGAGTGAGTCGATAGCGTTCCCGTTTGGCTGAGAGGTGCGCTGACTTTGCTTCTTAGGTTCGGCAACTTCATTGGAGAGGAGGCTGCGTCGGAGGAGGCATCTGAACGAGGAGCCGACGCGGGCAACTATGTCTACGATGACGAGCCCGACGAGGCTCCCAGGACCACAGGGCAGGAGCTCATGGAGATTGATGGTATGTCCCTTTGGCAGTGTGCTGCAGGACCGTTCAGCTAATGTCGGGCAGACGACGGGCCATCGAATGCGATCATCCTCCACGAGGACAAGCAATACTACCCCACGGCAGCGCAAGTATATGGAGAAGATGTCGAGATCTTAGTCAGGGAGGAGGACGAGCAGCAGCTCTCGGAGCCCATCATTGCCCCGGTCTTGCAAAAAAAGTTCAACATTGAGGAGGACGATTTACCGCCGGTATTCTTCGACCGAAGCTTCATGACCGACCTCATGAACTTCCCGGACCAATTACGAAACGTCGCCCTGGCCGGACATCTCCACCATGGAAAGACGGCATTTATGGATATGCTTGTCTTGGAAACGCACGACATCGCCGACCGACTGGAAAGAAGAATAGGCAAGAAACGCGATGAGCAACTCCGCTACACTGATGTGCACATCCTTGAAAGGGAGCGAGGCGTTTCGATAAAGTCATCGCCGATGAGCCTGGTGCTGCAGAGCACGAAGGGGAAATCCCATCTTCTTAACATTATAGATACCCCCGGGCATGTCAACTTCGTCGACGAAGTGGCCGCCGCCCTAAGATTGGTGGACGGAATTTGTCTGGTGGTGGACATTGTGGAAGGTGTGCAGGTCAACACGGAACAAATCATTAAGCATGCAGTTCTGGAAGATATACCCTTGACGCTGATCGTCAACAAGATGGACCGGCTCATCCTAGAACTCAAACTGCCACCAAAGGACGCGTACTTCAAGCTGAAGCATGTTATCGAGGAGGTCAACACAGTGATCGAAAACACGATTCCGGGCAAGGGCGAAGCGAAGCGGATAAGTCCGGAGCGTGGAAACGTACTCTTCGCTTGTACGGATATGGGATGGTGTTTTACACTGCAGTCCTTTGCCAAGATGTACTCGGATACGTACGGAGGCATCAACACCGATGATTTTGCAAAGAGATTGTGGGGAGATATCTACTTCAACCCGAAGAAGCGGTCGTTCACGAGGAAGTCGATGGAGGAGAGGTCGAGCAGGTCGTTCGTCCACTTTGTGCTCGAGCCGATCTACAAGCTCTTCTCACATACCCTCAGCGATACCCCAGAAGACTTGAAGGTCATGCTGACCGGGCTGGGCATCACGCTTAAGCCGTCGCAGTATAGAGCCGATGCCAAGGTTCTGCTGAAGCTGGTCTGTGAGCAGTTCTTCGGGACGTCCTCCGGGTTCGTCGATATGGTTGTCCGGCATATCCCGTCGCCAGTCGAGGCGGCCGAGAAAATGCTTCAAAAGTATTACACCGGTCCGCTAGACAGCAAAATAGCAGAGCACATGAAGGCCTGCGATCAAGATGGTCCGTTGGTAGTCCACACGACCAAGCTATTCAGCACAGCTGACGCCAAGAGCTTCTACTCTTTCGGTCGGGTGTTGAGCGGCACGGCTCGGCCCGGGATGCAGGTGCGCGTCTTGGGAGAAGGATACTCCATTGACGACGAGGAAGACATGGTGTTAGCGACGATATCCGACGTCTTCATCGCCGAAACGAGATACAACATTTATACCGATGGAGTACCCGCGGGCAACTGGGTGTTGCTCGGCGGAGTGGACAACTCGATCGTCAAATCCGCCACAATCGTCGCGCCGAAGCTAGATGATGATGAGGATGCCTATATCTTCAAGCCTATCACCCACTTCACCGAGTCCGTCTTGAAGGTAGCAGTGGAGCCAATCAACCCCTCTGAGCTGCCTAAGATGTTGGACGGGTTGCGAAAGATCCAAAAGAGCTATCCCCTCATCACCACAAAAGTTGAAGAGTCTGGAGAGCACATCATTATCGGCACGGGAGAGTTGTACATGGATTGTGTGCTTCACGACCTGCGGCGCCTCTATGCAGATATGGAGATCAAGGTGTCGGATCCGGTGACTAGGTTCTGCGAGACGGTCGTTGAACAGTCAGCTACGAAGTGCTACGCCGTCACGCCGAATAAAAAGAACAAGATCACCATGGTGGCTGAGCAACTGGACAAGGGCATCTCCGAGGACATCGAGTCGGGTAAAGTCAAGATACGTGATCCGATACGGAAGACGGCCAAATACTTTGAGGAAACCTATGGGTGGGACAAGCTCGCGGCCAGGAGTATATGGGCGTTCGGCCCTGACGACATGGGACCGAACATTTTGCAAGACGACACACTACCGTCAGAGGCAAGTTCCCAGCCATATGCGATTCGCGATTGCAAACCATGTAACTAACCAGTGACACAGATCGACAAGAAACTCCTGACCACGGTCAAGGAGACAATTCGCCAAGGTTTCAGTTGGGCCACAAGAGAAGGGCCCCTTTGTGAAGAGCGTAAGTTGTATTTCTGTCTTGTTCGGCTTCTTCACCTATCAGCAGAGAAACCATGACTTTTGCCGCCCTGATATCCCCCAGAGGATTTACCTCTGCCGAATGGCAGCATCCCAGTACCATGATTCTGGTATATCTGACGCCAGCGGGACCATTACATGAGCTACTTGTTACGGGACTGCCTACCGCCTTATCCTTCGTTCTTTTGCATGCTTCATGTCTATATGGATATTGGCTAACTCTATTTGTGTGATATGCAGCCATTCGAAATACAAAGTTTAGGATCACCGACGTAGCTTTGGCGTCGGAGGCCATCTTCCGCGGTGGAGGTCAGATCATCCCCACCTCACGCCGAGCATGCTACTCGTCCTTCCTTATGGCGTCGCCTCGCTTGATGGAGCCTCTCTACGCAGTCTCGGTGACCGGACCGGAGGACTCGGCAACAGAAGTCTACACTACCCTGGCGCGGCGTCGCGGCCACGTCCTCCAAGATGGGCCCGTGGCCGGCACACCTCTCTACCGAGTCAACGGTCTCATACCCGTTATCGATAGCTTCGGTTTTGAGACAGACCTGCGCATCAAGACGAAGGGTTCAGCCATGGTCAGTTTGACATTCGACAGCTGGAGCATCGTTCCGGGCGACCCGTTGGACAAGGAGGTCATACTCCGTCCACTACAACCGGCCAGTGCGCAGGCGACGGCGAGAGATTTCGTGCTGAAGACAAGGCGGAGGAAAGGACTGAGCGAGGATGTGAGCGTAGCCACCTTTTTGGAGCCGGAGTTTTATCAGAGTCTTATGGAGAGCGGCACACTTGGCGATATCTAATAGGGAGGGCATGGGCGTCATGGTGTATTGTCTCTGCGGCCAAGGATGCTGCATGCCGTACCAGGTCAAGATACTCGTGCGAGTAGACCTGAGAAGCCAGTACAGTCGGTTCTCGACGTGCTGGATGTAGGAATAGATATCCACCAAAAGCTGCTCAGGCATCGTGATTTGAGGAGTGAAAAGTGACGCCTTGAAATCTCTCCAAGTGTATCGGCTGCGGGACCATGAAGCTCACGGCTGAGAGCCTGAACACATAGAGCAGGCCACGCACTACTTAACACCCCCCAACAAGCAGGCAGACGCTGACTAAATTTGGACGAGTTCATTCGCTGTCCTTCCCCAGCCTTCAGTCGTAGGATACTGAAAATTGGTCTTTGGGCTCGTTACCTGGTTATACCACATATGAGATCATGAATTAATACTGCATTCTGGGAATGTTAAGAGGCCACGAGAATCAAGGTCCCTTTGAATACTAGCACCAGCCAAAGTTGAACTCATGCGGTCTGGTGGAAGTTGTATGACCTTTCGAAATAGACTTTGCGAGCCTATGAGGCGTTCACGCAACTGGCTATTACTGTAACTTAAGTGCTATATCGAAGTTAGTAACACTAAGATTGTCTTGCTATTGGAGTCACTCCGAGGCACCCAGCCACTGCCGGGACCACTGCCGATCCACTAGCCACCTTTCGTTATGCCATTAAGAAAGTCGGCATAGCTCAGAATCTATCGGGCAAGTCATTTTTTGAGCCGGCCACCTTACATGCTGTTCAATTCTTATCGTGATATGGTCCAGTGAATTGTGAATCTCGTCAAGACGGCTTGTGCAGAACCAGGTAACTCTGCGCCCCCGCAGGCCCGGCATAGAATGCGGGCCTTCACTTGATGTCATAGAGACATAACCGGCTCCGCAAAATCTACTTAAATCATGAGCTGCCAACAAGACAATTTTCTCTCGTCTTCAATTTTCAACCCTCACCACCACCTAGTTACAACCGGATCGCCTCAGCCAGAGATTTTCTTCCAACCTGAAACCCCATTAGAGTGAGATCGGCCTAAGACAGGATCATGGCTTTGCAAGACAAGGTCGTGTTGTTGGTACGTGGATTCACGGCCAACGAAAGCGTCAAGGCAAAATCTGACGTTTTTGAATTACTCAGACAGGTGCTTCTATGGGTATTGGCGAAGCTATCGCAACGCAACTCGCCCAAGCTGGTGCAAAGCTCATACTCATATCTCGATCTCAGGTTAGCACCCTGGCTGGTTGCTGAGGCAGTTTGAATCGAAGAGTCCACATTGGCTAAAGCATTCCTGTAGGATAAACTTGTCGACTTGAAGGATAAGTTAACTGGGTCTTATTCTTCTAGCAAGGTCATATGCCGTGCCGCAGACATTGGCGACTTTGAGGCCGTCGATAAAGCCATTGACTCGGCTATTCAAGAAATTGGCGATATTGATATTTTGATTAACAACGTAAGTTTCTTGCCACTGACTTGGAATTTCTTTCATCAAGATAAGAATGGTCTCCCTAGGCTGGACTTGCGCTCGGAGCACCTGCAGTGTTCCCTGATCTCAAGATCCAAGACATCATCACCATGAATAACACTAATGTGAACGGGATGATGTTTGTCACACACTCTGTCCTGAACCGAGGAATGATGGCTCGAAAGGCCGGCACAATTCTAAATATCACCTCGATCACTGCTCTGGAAGTCCCACCATTCCCCGGCGAAGCTGTCTATCACGCCAATAAGGCTTGTCAAGAGGCTTTCTCGAATGCGCTCCGCAACGAGTTGACAAACACCAACATCCGCGTACTTGTTGTCCGGCCTGGCTGCGTGGCTACCAACTTCCACTCCCTCCGGGTCGGTCACGATCAGAAGATGTACGACTCGTTTTTCGAGGGTATCGAGTAAGACTTATATCCTCCAATAGATTATATGCCTAGACACAAACGACTCATAACGCTTATAGGCCCCTTGTTCCTGACGATATCGCGAACGCTGCTATCTTCATGCTTAGCCAGCCCCTGAATACGTCGATCAAGGCAATGGACGTAGTTCCGTCAGGTGAATCACTCGATCCCGGCAGCAATTTGTAAATTGACCATACCCTTCAGCACAACGATCGCTCAACGTGTTTGATCGAACGTGGAACAAGCGCAATGATAAGCGAAGCTAGGCCTTCCACGAAGATCCATCGGTTTGAATAACTATCCTCTGTATCACTAATGTTCAGGCACATAATTATAAATAAAATAACACAAAGTTGTAAATCTCATTTTATGACAAATTGTATAGTTGATCTTTGACAGCAGCGGACCATGAGGCTGTAAGGGGGTTTCAACGATTCTTTTTACCAACTCGCGTCTGGGTTAAGTAATAAAAACACGCTCTTTCGAGTTATGCTTGCCCTGGTTTTTGACTGTTCAGTATGACACACCTCCCCTTCTTATTCAGTAGTAGACCCCGGTTTGGCGTTGGTCTGACCAGTATCCATCAAGTGCTTTTGATATCAAATGCCGGAAGCCGTGTTAGCACTCCACACACCTCGTATGGTCGCTTAAACGATGGGTGTTGTTCCCCTAATCTGTGGCAACATTGGGGGTGAGTTGTGCAGCGAGCTTTAAGCACGTTCAATGATATGAAATGCATTGATAAGAACAAATTGCTTAGCTGCTCTGCCGACTAACTGCGGGCATCTTGCAGTTCCAGCTATCGGTTGCCCCTTCAGCTGTGTCGACAAGCCACTTTGCTAATGCGCCTCGTTTGATAGAGGATGTCCAACCCTTTCCTCCAATCCATCCCGTGTAGGCTTTACCATCCTCTCTATCCCTCTCCCAGTTTGCTTGATCACTGTCCCCAGGGATTGAAGCAAGGCGGAAAACTGTCCAGTCCAAACCCGTGGCGTCGTTTTCGAAGGCACTCGCAATATTTAGAACATTATTGTAGGCAGAACTAGCAAAGAGCGGCATGAATAGCTTTGCGAGGCCTTGTATCAGAGTCCAACTGTCCTCCGGTCGGCGGATTGAGATGGTGCCCATGGCAAGTATGCGGCGGACGCTATGCTGTCGCATTGCAGGGAAGATGAATGATTTGTAGATGTTGGCGTACAGAGACGGGTCGATCCCAGAGTCTGTGATATTGGGTCCAAGTAGCGAGATAACGACCTGACATCGGGCCATGGTTTCGGAGATGACCTTGACGTTGTCCATCTCGCTCTTGATGATCTAAGTGTTGAGAGCATAATTAAGTTAGCATCTGGGTTAGAGGACCAGCATAATCATGCTCATAGATGAGCTTCGACCTGCCGCGAAGCAGTCTATCCATGCTACATACCTCAATCAGCGGATTTGACGATAGGTCTTCTGGGATTTTGGAAGGATTCCGGGCAATGACAACGGCGGCGTGTTTGCGATGGAGCAGTTCTCGCAATAAGCAGATCCCGGCAGGTCCTGTACCTCCAAGAACAAGGACATTCATGACTGCCATTACATTAACTAAAGGACGCTGAACACATTTGTGCTTTTCGGGTGTGCCACAGAACTTTTCAACATGCTCGAATTCTAGGCTCTTGACTGCACTTATACGTTCGATCAAAGTCCGCGCTCCACCCTGGCCAGAAAGAGCTAGGCTCTTGGGTTGGAGTATAAATCCAGGATCAAGCCAATCTCGTTACTAGAACGGAAACCCGCGCGATAGTAAACCCGCGCGGGAAACAGGTCTTGGCGGCATTTCCTTTGTCCTTCATTCTCTCCCTGCCACGATATCTGGTCTCGCCGCACGCTATCGTTTTCCCGCTCCAATTTGTCCTCCCCTCCCGGACCTCTCTTGAGCAGGGACTTCCACCATGCCACGAATCAGAGCTAGTTGCTGGACATGCCGATTGCGACACAAGAAATGCGACAACTCGCCGCCGGTCTGTGGCGTTTGTTCGGCGTTAGGAATCAGATGCCATTTTGGTGAGGACCGCCCGGTGTGGATGGACGACGAGAACCTGCTGCAGCTTAAGACACAGCAGCTCAAGGCTCAGGTCAGGTCTAACGCTAAGCGTCGTCGCGGTGAGAAGATCATCCGGAACATTGTCCGCAATCTTGGCACCGACCTCGTGACGACATCATCTTCACGCGCCCACTCGTCCTCGTCGTCTTCCCGCTTCTCGTCGCAAGATATAGACGACAGCTGTATCCCTCGTTTAGAGGCGGAACCGCTAAACTTAGAAGAGCTCCGTTTATCATCACATCCAGTCCCTGCGAGTCATGAACCTCCTCCTAATGACTTGCTGAGGCAACAGCTGCCAAATGTGGCGCTACGAGATGAGGAGGATTTTAGCTATGCCATGGCATACCTGGATTATGTATTTCCCATCCTGTTTCCCTTCTATCAACCAAATGTATTGGAAGGCGGCCGTACCTGGCTTTTAATGCTGGCCATGACGAAAAGTCCGATCAGCCACACGTTTCGGAGCATATCTTTATATTTCTTCTCCGTCGTTCCCGTAACTACAGTTGTTCCAGCAGGTTGCTTTTCGCATGCCAGAGAACAGTTAAAGGGCCAGATATCCCTGGCTATGCAGGGAGTTCAGCGTGACCTGACGAAACTTGGCAAAAGCGGTGTCTACGGCGATATTCAGCACAGTGCTCGCGTGCTGGGGAGTATAATGCACTTGTTGAATCAAGAGGTGTTGATCGGTCTTACGGATGATTGGAAGATCCACCTTGATGCGGCGTTGTCACTATTCTTGCAGATTCTTCCAACTCTTGATACGACCGATGAGCAAAGCTCTGCATGGCACACCTTAATGGCTCGTGTAGGAGGCGCATCCACGACTGCCGCAGCTTTTGCGTTCCCAATCTGGAATGTCGACCAAGCGGCTTTCCGGTTCTTCGTTGCAGGGCTCCTTGTTGATGATATACTTTCAAGCATTTCAATCAGGCGTGCCCCTAAGCTGAGAAAATATTACCCTTGTCTTCTGGTGCATGAAGGCAACCAAGATCAGCGTGCGCCCTTGCAGCTCAGCGAGTTCGTTGGTTGTCCTAGCTGGGTCATTGTTCTCATCGCCGAAATTGCTGCACTTGACGCGTGGAAGAAGGATGGCATCATATCGGGCGTGGATTTGGCCCAGCGTGGCGCCGAGATCCAGGAGGCACTAGTCGACGGTCTCTCCAGACTCGATTCCGAGTCTAGGAAGATGCAGCCAGATCATAGTGACTTACCGCCAGGCGTGCCGACCGCTTCCGACCCAAAACGACTTTATCCTTGCGCTAATCCGCAGCCTTCCGCTTTGATCACTCGCATCTGGACTCACGCGGGGTTGGTATATCTGCATAGTATACTCTTGATCAATCTCTCAAATACGAAGAGTTCTGATATGCAGAGCATAGTGGCCCAGACAATCGAGCTCTGTATGCAGTTGGCTTCAAGTCTCTGGATGCGGACTCTGGCCTGGCCACTCTGCATAATCGGCATCTTCGCAAGGAAGACCGAGATGCCACAAATCCGCAGGATTTTCGCATTGCTGGGGCCGCTGGCAACATTTGGGTCAATGAAGGTAGCGTCGGATATTCTCCAGCGTGTTTGGGAAATGCGAGACAACGATTCTGCGGCGTCTTTGGACTTGGAAACATGCTTGAATTGCCTTGGACGACTTGTTTTGATTGCCTGAGAATGGATGTGTTGTGAAGCTGAACAGATCCCTTGCCGCGGCTTCGAGTACGGGGTACTTTGCGCGACGATTTGACAGGTACACTTTCAGACCTACGAAATCTTTTTATCTATTAAGAATTCACAGAGTTAAGACTTGACCAAGTTACAGCTTATGGTTACCGCCACGAAATTTGAGTATGGGTCGTTCTCGCTCATTTGGTTAATAGTCTTCGGCATACCAGACAATCCTCTCTCTAAATTCTACTCCTAGTACGACCTTTTAACCGCTATTGATAGACTAGACGCCATATTATCAAAAATAGAAAGTCCAAACCCTATACTCTGCCAAGCCTTTGATCTCAGGGGAATAATAAGGCCATCGTATGGCATGGAATCAGATTTGTCTGAGGTCCTCTCATACCTCCTACTATGAGTGAGATACTATCCAATGTTGTCAAGCTTACGTCTTTTAGACGACGCACTTCTATCAAAGCTTGTAGTGCTCTTGACCTCTGGAAGCCCATGGCTATGATCATCTTTTTCGGCGTTTTCTACATCCTCTTCGTCCTCTTCGTCCTCTTCGGTTTCGTTGCTATCAGCACTACATTCGTCAACTTCTTGCTCTTCATCCTCTTGGTCTCCGTCATCGTTGGCTTCTTTTGTAGTGAAATCGTCACTATCATCGCTTGATTCAGTTGATTCAGTTGATGAGCTTGCAGGCTAGGATCCTGATTAGAAATACTGCTTATAAGTCGTGTTCAGAGAATAAATACCGATGGCACAAACTGTTGGATCCCATAGAAGGAATAATTAGGCGCATCTTCCGCTGCTTTACGCCTCCCCGGCTTCCCAGAAAGGAAACTGGTACCTTGGAGGCCAAGCTCCTGCTGTGCACCGACATAGGCGCCCCTGCTGGACTGGACATTCGAGATACTAGACGAAGCGCTAGATTTCTCAAGGATGAGTGGATTGTAATCCCTAGAAATCTCGTAATGATTGCCGGCAAGAACATGAATGAACCATATAGCCAAATTCATGGTCAACTTTTCGTACTTGACATTGTCTCCATCTCGGTGCTCGTCCCAGGGAATAGAGACATATTCCATCAATCCATTAACCATTAGCTGAGTCTTTAGGTCTCCACTATGGCTCTGCGAGTTGACGGCACCTAATTTCACTCCTGTCAGTTCGAGTGTTCAAGCTCGCAAATTGAATTGTCTGACCTGCTTTCGCTTCACAAGGCTTGATCTGGAAGATGAAAGCCTCTCCAGTGGTTAATATGCATCCGAAGCGGCACCCGAGATTGACACAGTTGGTGTAAGCCTGCTTAATGGGAAAAGATTTGTAGAGATTGCCACCAATCCATTTGCCATCTTCGTCGAGTAATTCTTCAGTGACGTCGGTGCTCTTCCACTTACTGGCTGTTTTGTATTCTTTGGGAAACTGGTCAGTTGCAGTAGGGTCATCTGCGCGAGACATCGAGCGACCACTCGCATCCGTAACTCCAGTCGAATGCTTTTTCTTTCCAAATCCAACAGTCTTGCTCTTATGTCTTGGGGGTTGTTTTCTTTGCGGTTTGCTTTCCAAGGGTTTAACGTTCTTGATTTTGATCCTAGTGGTCTTGGGATTCCAATCACATGGTTGGAACTTCTCGATGTAGTCAAGGCTTGCTGTGACGATAGTATGATTCCACTTGGTCAGGAGATGTACCGTTGTGACCTCATCTTGGACAACGCAGTCCCTCATTGGTTTGATGTAGGGGTATTCTGGTAAGTTCTCGCGTTCTTGGAGAGCTTCCTTCATCAAAGCACCTTTATAAATGTCGTTTAAAGTCTGGAAGTTGAATTCATTCCATGGCAGGAGCTGTTTGGGCCGTACCCAATCCCCCCTATTTGTCAAGTTTTTGCTGTCTAGTTTAGGGTATTTCACTTCGGGATTCTTTGACGTGAGAAATTCAAAAATGGTTCCAGCTCGACGCTTTGTTCCCATGATTGCAATTCCTAAACCGCCCGTTGAAAATGGGTGTTCTTGCTTGTCACAATCTGGAGCGAACTCAGCTGGGCTTAATATGGATTCCATTTCGACATCACACATGCCCAAGCCACGCTATATTATGCTGTTGGTTCGTCTCAAGGTTTCTGAATGGTCTGTTAATAACGCAAGAGACTGCATATTGCTTGATTGTTGCAGACTTAGCAGTATGTCGTGCAGCGTGACATGAAGCATTATTGGCTGCATCCCCACTTTCGACAAGCCATGCCCAAGGATCGGGCCGCATCTGGCTTAATCAAAATCATCCGCACCTTATTTGATAGCCTACAAGAGAGATAAGAACAACAGAACTGGCCCTCAAACATGGCCAGGTCATCATCGGTGAGTCACAAATCTGCAAGATTCCGCCATACTCAAGATGCCCAAAGGAAGGCGACAGTTGCGTCGTCCAGCCGTCTCTCAGCAAGAGCTACCACCTTGTCCGGGTCCGAAGTTAAATGCGTTTCCACACCATGATGCTCCAATAGAATGGCTTGAGCGCCTTGATAAAGGCCTTACTGATCATTCGGGGACTGAAAGTTACGTTTTCAAGGTCAAAATCCGGTCTCGGGAGTATGCCTTAAAGATTGTATGTCTCATATTCAAAAAGTCGTGGCTCCTAGAACAACAAAGTCTAATAGAATCATCTTCAGTTCAAATATTTTAACCCAGAGACGAATCGATGGTTCTGGGAGCGGTTTCTGGGAACTTCTTTTCCTATAGAGACAGTTGTTTTTCATACAGATCCATTCTATGCTGAATGCCGGGCCTATGGGAAACTCAAGGACTCGAAGACAGAGAAGGCACCGAATATTGCCACCGCCTGTCACGGGTTTCTGTTACTCGGCGACCAAGATAAAGAGTTGTTAAAAGAACGAGGTATTGACTTGAGGGAGGAAGCCCGGAATGACATTGTTCACGAAACGACGGGCCAGAATGGGCAAGTCCGAGCTATTGTCAAGGAGCTAGCACCCGAAGATTCAGGGGTTAGCGCTCGCAGCTTGAAAAGGATACTGACTGGCATTCGTTGGATGAACGCACACAAGATCTACAATCGGGACATTCGGATCGATAACATTAGAGATGGCCAAATTGTAGATTTCGACTTGGCCATCACTGAGCCGCACTGCATTCTGGATGCGTACGACGCTACGGACAAGGTGGAAGCTAGAGATACGAGGTTACAGGATTTGGAAATGTTTGACATGATGGTTGTTGAATTAGAAATTAAGACGATAATCAAGGCTATGCCTAACACGAAGTATCGTCGGAAGCTCCGATCAAGGGCAAAGCAATGAACAATCAATGAATAGCAGAATTTATCCTGATTCCGATTGCTACGTCCGATAAAGTCAATTTTGGCTTACTTGACGGCATACCTTTCTGAATAACTACCGGCCAGACGCTCAGTCAGGTCTAAGTTGCCCACGTCCAAAGACGATGAAAGATTTCGCGGTTTTCAGATTCGTCGCTGACTTTGTGGGTTACCATCGGCCATCAATTCAGGAAACGCTTAGGTCTTGGGGTAATTCTGGTGTGTATGGAGTTGAAATGGACAGAAGCTGAGCAAAATCAAGACTAAAAGTAATGCACACTTTCTGAGAGTCTGCTTGCTCTAACGTTTGATATATCGACCCGATCCCTTTTAGCTGAGCCTTGGTCTTCGAACCCTCAATTCCGACAAGTACCTGCTATCATATACTTTCTCACCGTGGCTCTGGCCATTCGGAATTCTGTCGGCTCAGTTTCTTTATTGGATATCACAAGAGAGAGCCCAAGTGTTACAAAAAAGTTCAATTGATATTCGTGAGTGTTAGAATACGTCTGCTAATACATGTGCCAACGGCTAGTTCGGCGACAATTGTTATGATTCTCACTGCAAAAGCCTTATATCTTGTACTTAACATCAAATTATGCATGGGATATAGTTCGAAATCCAGGAAGTTATCGTCACTCGGAGCGATTCGGCTAAGCGGAACCGCGTTTCGCCAGTAAAGGTTCGGCGCCGCAGAAGCATGTGCCGCTCCGCGCCCGCGCTGTGGCGTGAAGATCCCGCGCCAAAAAACTTCACTGCCGGGCCGATCAAAACCTTGTTGCAACGGAACTTTTAGCGTCTGGGAAAGGAGCCGCGTATTTTGTAAGGAACAATAGGCTTAGCAAATGGAAATGCCTATTGGCGGCAAATGACACCCCAGCTATCTCAGCAACACATCTGTCATTACATCTCCGCCAACTTGGCTGCACGGGCTTATGGTTAGGGAGATGGCGCCACGGAGGGCACACTCAATCGTGACCGTGAGCATCACGCGACGGAAAACGAACCAACGCCCAACTCTCTGTTCCTTCCATATTCTCCCATAACATCACGGCATGATTAATTATCCAAGAAGATGACAAGGTGATACCTATTTCAGGTAGCAGGGCTCTTGCAAGGCATTGTGAGACTTACGGGGACACATACCAGGCAGTGAAGTTGCAATACAGCGGTTCTTCCCAACAAGCCACGAAGGACCGCGATATGATGGAATGAAGAAGGGCGAAAGTAGTAGAAGCTTATTCAACATTCTCTAACTAACTGACAAGGGCAGCTGTATCAATCTGGATCCATGGCTTGTAGCATTAGCCGCCATTTATGCCACCTTCCCCATCTGATCTAGGCCAAGGAATCATGAGAAGTCTCCCCCAGATAATTGCAAGTCGGGCCCAAGCCTCGTGGCGCCTGCCCAGCCATGCCCAGCCGTCCGTCGCCCAGAATGTCGAGGGATCAAATCGCTCATCAGGCCCCGGCTCAAATGGCGTGCTGTAGTTGGGATACTAGAGCAGGCTGGCAGCATCCACGGGTGCTCGAAAGGACGCAGCGGAGCCAACACTGCAAGCCGGAGACGGATGTTGCAGAAGCGTCGGCACGTCTAGCTGGAAAAGATTGGTCTTGCGAAGATGTGCCCGAGCTTTAGAGCTTGGGCCACGGGAGATTCGCTCTTGTAGATCTGCAGGCCAGAATAAGCTCCTGCTCCGGTCGTCGGCCACCGGAGTCACCCGCGGGCAGGGCCGTCGGGTTCTCCTGCGTAAGCTCTCACAGCATCACACCTCGTCCCAGAGCCGGGTTGGGAGTGTGGGAGGATTGACGGAATGTCTCTGCCATGTATCACTACTTTCAACCCCTCGGGGCGACTTGTCCCACTGTTCGATACGAGTTAGTTAGGCGCCACAGTGCTACCCCAGCAGGTTTTACTGAAACCAAAGTTGGCAGACACCGCTCGTGGCCGCCTTGGAAGTGGCATCGCCTGGAGCTAGCTTCGAGGTGGTGGTCTAGGGGTCTAAAACCCTTCAGGCCTGGCTGCGAAAATAAAGTCGCTCCAATTGACTGTCGGGATTCGGTTGGGCTTGGCCTGAACTGGAAATTTGTCCCTTACTGCGGGTGCAACGGTGTTTGCCGGAAGACTACGCGATTATTGTTACTCACTAGTCCAAGTCGCCGGGGCGCCAAGCCAAAACAAGCCTAACGTGCCTTATCTTTTAATGCCTACTGGTATGTGTGTAGCTTTATCATACATGCATACATACAGAGGGAAGCCGGTATGCCAAGAAGTAGTCAGATTTGGCACCGACACCTTCCAGCATGCACTCTTCGGGCAGGTCAACATGTTCTTGCAGTTACAGCAGCCTGGCCGGCCTCCACATTCAAGCTTGAAACCTAGATCCTGAGGCATGGATGCCGAACCATTGTCCGGCAAACCTCAAGCCTACCTATGCCTTCATGGCTGACTGCCGGGTCCACCTTCAATGGCACATTCCTCAACGCTACATGCTAGCCTTCGTCCCTGAAGATCCTCCCAGCAGGTTTTGTAGTTTCCGAGATCACCATAACTTGAGATTCTTCTTCTTGTCTTCTTAAATAAGAAGTCGCAAGTGGGATCGACAGTTGCATACGACGCCGGCCATCTATTAAAAGGCAGAACCCTGCGTGCCATGCATGAGAGTGGTTTGCCCCATGCTGGCTCCAGCATCGATCAACAGATTCCGATGCAAAGGACACAGATTGTCGCACGTCGCTGCGGCAAGATCATGCACATGTCTCGAGCATCTTGTCCAGGACTCCCTTCAAGGTATCGTTCTCCAGGGCAGCAGCCACTCGCTCTTTATCGGCGAGCTGCTTGTTAACCTGGTCGTCCTGGCTGTGCGTGTTCTCCTTGACTCTCACGTCAACTCGATAATTTGGCGGCAATGCTTGTTCCAAGCGAACTCTAACACCCAAGCCTATCACCGTGGCAAGGGAGCAGTGGGTAATGGTTGGTGTGATCTCGACCAGCACCTGTACCAAGGTATTGTGGCCCGATATGCCTGAATAAGGAGGTGGGTTGATATGAATGTCCGGCAAGTTGACTACAGCCAGTTGCCCTAGAGAGAGGGGGTGTTCTGGGTCTGATATCGTCGAAATGAGATCTGCGAAACGTCAGTGGTCTGATCTGATCTACCTTACGATTTCATTGCAGGTCATGTGCATTGCATTGCAGAACGAGGGAGCAGTGAAAGTCACCATCTGATGTGATCTAGGCTCCGTCACCTTCCTCTTCGTAATGAATTGCGAGAGATTTGATGTCGCGAATGCATTGTAAGGCAAGTTTGCTCAACTGCCTTGAAGGGCATCCCGCTGGAGCGTGGCGTGACGGGCCAGAGACAACAGGTCATGGCAAGCCGCGTTCAAGCAGGCGCACGGGATCGAATGGCAAGGTAGACACGGAAAGTGAAATAGATGGAAAGCCAAGCCTACCGTAGATTTCTTGCTCATCGATAGGTTCCTCTGTGAACTCGTCACCACCCCTGCCGTCTTTCTCAGGCCATAAGGCACTGTCGTTGCAAAGAGGTCGTGATAGGTAGGCGGGTTTGGCAAAGATGATGTCGTCGTATCTGGTGTCAGGCCCGAGTCTTGGCCCATCCTTTTTCTTCTGACGGGTCGGGAGCTGGGCTGCGCTCAGGATGGTTGGGTTGGCGTTATCGAGGGATGCATCCATGTTTGCCACCTACCTAGGAAGGCACGACGGAGAATCGTTGGTGTTTGGGTTGCTTGCCGCACACGAGCACGACTTCAAAGCAGGTTCTGGGTAGGAAAACTGTCTTGGAAATGAGGCTTACGAGTCGAAATTTCGTTGCGCGTGGTGGCGTTGGCTGGTTGGTGGATGAGGTGAAATGACATTGAATGCTGAAAATCAATATTTCCAGGATGTCGCCCCCCCGTCATCGGTGATTAGATAAGCCGCACTTTATTTCGTGGATGCATCATCATCGAATCTCCTCTTTACAAACCCGGTAGGGTGGCTTGCCACGAATACCACAAAATGCTGTGTCTGGCTTCTTGGGGGGGATAATGGCGGCGCCCAGCAGGGGTCAATTATTCAAGATGATCTTCACACTCGGGAAGCGAAAGTGGTGCAGGGCCTGGTTGAGATGAGATGCCCTGCTGCAGGTCATTCGGACGGGATACGAGAAACTGCAAAGTCCTGGCTGAACCTCAATTCCCATGGTCTTTGGGTACCTTGGCAGGCAATAAATAATAAGGCTGAGGGATCGAGGACCGCACAGGCGCACATCGCCGCAGATTGATATTGAATTGATCTCAACACAGTGCGCCCGCAACGGGATGACTTCATGCCTTCTACATTTGTCCGGCTTCTCTGGTAGGGATTTCCGGTTTGAGCCGTGCTAATGAGCAATTTTGTCTGCTCACGGCTCCGAAATATTGGCTTTTCAGTGGGAGGGATGACGAATAGTACGGACCGGTTTCTGGAAGCATGATGGAATGGCGGGGTAGGGGAAATTGATACCCATCGAGGTGATTTCCAGGACCCGACGATCCTTGCGTCGAAGCACCATGGAAGCTGGAAGGGCAAATGGAACGGTAATGCGCGTCGCCGGTTGGGGAGGCGTTCCCGTCCCTGGCAGTGCTGTGTTGACGTAGTCTTGGTCAGTATTGGTGCATTTCACCCGCTCCCCGTCGGAAACAATACCTGGAAAGGGCTAAACTTACGGCACTGCAATAGATTTTGGGTCGATGGCGCCCAGATCCCCATCAGGGCCGATCCAGCCTGTCGGACGTGAGTGGCACGTGTCTGTTCTTTCGTATATACATCAAGTGCCGATGATATCGCTTCAATATTGCAGTATTGCATCGAAGCCGCATCAGCAAGGCCATTCTTGAAATCAGCAATCTCGTGCAGGCAAGGGTAGCATGATGCCAGGACAACATTTCACACCTGCTGATCTAGCACAAGTAACTCATGCAGGGTTAGCTCCTACTAACCAAGACTTTCACTAGTAGGGTTTGCGACGTGAATCCCATCGTGACGGTGGGCCAAAAGGTCGTAATCGTGGTGGCCGTGCCTCAGAACAAGATAGCCATGATTGACAGGCACAACCTAGTTACTAGCTCGTCAAGCACTCTTCCCACTTGGGATGACTTTGGTCCAAATTCGATAACCTGGGGTGGTCGGATCCGAACCACCCGTCCCCTACCCCCAGGATTTCACGATGAGCTATGCAGACTGAAACGACAATGCCGGTTTTCGCCAGGCACTCAACCCCTTAGGGTAGCCACTTACGAGTGCTGGTTAATAAGCTAAGAGAGCTCCAGTCGAGCTTGTCATGGAGGCTGGGGAGCAACCAGCGGAAGGTTCCATCCCTCGGCAACATCTAGCCAGGCAATTATCTCGTAGGCGCTTTGGCATGTGAAACAATGTTACACCAAGCACGACCTCCTCACCCCATTTGACCCACCCGCCTACCAGTAGTACGTACTCACGTACTATGTATGCTCCTTGGGGGCGTGCAGAGTTCCGTCTTGGAAAACCAGCAGTGACCTTCCATCCCGATGCCGGTTGGGTAACAGCAGGAATGGGGGTTTCGGTTAATTGCTGGGGTCAGAAGGCAGCACAAGCGCCAGTGCCAGCATTCCTCGGCGGAGAGAATGAACTGCATCGTGGGCATGGTGCGCATTGTCCAAATAACGCGAAGACTTACCTCCGAGGAGTTCTAGGTGCACCACAATGTACGTTATCAGAGAGGCATGCGGCAGAGAAGCGCAAGGCCATGCAATAAATGGCATACACTTCACCTAGCCTGAGCCAGGCCAGGAGGCATGTACACAGACTTCAAGCCGTAACCAGGACCTTCTCGGCGATACTCGAGACAGGCGTTTTCCTCATCCTTGTCGGAGCAAAGTCAAGGCACCAAAAGCCACCACTCCCAAGCAGCCATCAGAAGCCCTGAGTGGTGTGGGCAGCGGATGAAAGGCAGCGGGCAAACCCCGCGATCCCACGAACGATGGGACATTGAAGCGACACCGACAGCCATATTCACCCTATTGTAGCCAAGAGCTGCAAATGCAGTGACCCGGGAGGTCCCCGGTTGTCACCGCAAGGAACCCAGTCAGGTTCCTGCATTTTTCGACTTCCCTTCTTTATTAGCTTTCAGTTAAGGTAGGACTAGTTGGCCCCTCTGGATGCCCAGGATGCCCACCTGAGGAGGAAAGAAAGAAAGAAAGAAGGAAAGGAAGGAAACGAATGCTAGCACTCTCCTCTCTGCGAACCAGGTCAAATGAACTCTTGGCACCCGACAGAAGTAGGTGGTGTGGACATGAATTTTTGATGAGGAGGAGAACTAATCAAGCAGATTGACATGAGCAATTCGACTAATTATGAGCTAACAAGGGAGAAGAAAGCCTGTGAGTTTCGGCGAGATGCGAAATAATCAAAATGTTTGAAAAGTGTAGTTCATGCGCTTCGTTCGTGAGATAGGTCCACATGTTTCGCACGGGCAGCTCGAATTTATGCTCAGGCAAAGAGTCTTGGTCCATCTTAATAGGGAAGAAGAGAGAGAGAGAGAGAGAGAGAGAGACGGGGGGGGCTGTGGACGACAGGTATAGCAGCCCCTGCCCATACATTGGCCGTTTTCTGTCTAATTACTTGTAATGTGGTTGACGCCACCCCATGAGCGGACGAGTCGAGAGCCATTGACGGGAGCCGTTGTCAGTTTTGTAGGATTTTTATTTTGGGATCTTTGGCTCGTTCGCATTTAGAACTTTGGGGGCGATTCCTGGGTAGGTAGTCTGCGCCAACAAACACTATACTGAATACGACATCGACGGCCAGATGTGCATATGTGGGTTTTCACGAAATGGTCGGAAGTCCCTGAGAGATAGGAGTCCAGCGGGGCGAGCGGTCAGGTCAAACAGTGGAGTTTTGGTAAGATGATGGAGAGCCTTCCCTGTGCGCGGCACCAAGAGTCTTTGGAAGCTGGCCAGCACGCGAGATGGCTGCAAGGTGGTGGTGAAGCGTGTGTGGATGCATGTGAAGGTTGGTAGGGACCTTTGAGGAAGACGGTGGATGGCGCAACACACCTGACCTGATATTGCCATACATGTGTACGTAGTATGTACCTTGAGACAGGCAGGTACGTAGATAGTATGCACGCACGTACGAGCAAGCTTGAGTGGACATGTCCTGAATGGAGGTGGTCCGGCTTCCACCAGAGGGAGCCTAACTTATCTGGTTCAGCGTTTAACTTATTTCCTGCATGTCACTTTTGAATTCCCTGCTTAGGTCCCCGCACAGCGCGCAGGAGCTGGGTTCTGACTAGGTACCTACGCATCTTGCCGAACCAAGCCAGCCGCTCCTCTTCACTGCTCCTCCTGCTCCTCCTCCTGCTCAACTGTATACATATACACACACTCGAATAATGATGTGGTGATGTACCTGGCGGTGTACCGTACTTACCGGTATAAGCACCCCTACATGGGAGGCTGGTAGGTGATCGAACAGTGGGCGATTCTTGTGTGTGCCACCTCGTGCTTTGCCGCGCCTTCCATCGTCCGCCCCTTCCTCTTCCCCCTGGCCTGGGGTGGCTATCTGGCTTCATCAGTGATGATCCATGATCATCTTCCCGATCCAATCCCAGCGCCAGACTGGTGGTACAAACCATGTGAGCGGCACCCCACTTCGTTCCTCGTGCCACATGCCCTAGCTTCTGGTGCACTTTCTGAGTACTACGCTGCACGTTTGTAGGTAGGGGGCTGCCTTGGGAGGGCTGCCGGGGTCCTGGCGTCTGTGGGCAACGAAGTAACTATACTAGGGTTAGGGGCCGACTCGAATACCTGGCACCAACGAGGACGGTTGCACCAGTGGCTGAAAGACTAACTGGCCAGGCAGGACTAACACTGCACGGAACAGAATGTTGTGCGGCGTTGAAACGGCATACACCACCGTGACCACCTCTGGGGCTGGGCCGGAGACTCCAGGACTCCAGGACTCCAGCGTGCGTGATAAGGTGAGCTGGGGGTCCCTGAGGGAAGTGGGGATGAATGCTTCACTGCCTAACTACCTTCATACTCAGGTAGCGGGCCGTACAAGGTACATGGCAGCGGACCAGAGACTAGACGAGGTACAATTGCCATGTGTGCGCGTACATAGTACGGCCTCTCTTCTGTACTTGGAGGTAATTACGACAGATGTTGTTCATGCGCAGAACGGATGTGAAGGTAAGGTACCTTACGTACCTCTCCAAGTCGCGGTTCAGCGGCTGGGTCGGTATTCATGTGGACGACGAGGTGCCTGGATAAACTAAACCTACAGGGCCTGCCTTACCTACCTTACCTTACTACCTCTAGACCCTACCTTCTTAGCACTGGGAATACGCACGCTACGTCTCTCGGGACTTGGCCGACGACCGATCAGACAGACCAGCTCAGACTGGCAGTGGAAGGAACTAATAACCATCGAACCCTGAACCCGAACCTGCTCTGTCTACCTACCGCCGCTGTCATGTCCATGTCATCGTCAACCCCATCGCAACGTCCTAAAACCTCGCCGTTCGCTCGCATGTGTCCGCCATCCATCACTTCTTCCAGCGTCGCTCGCCCACCTCCGCTGCATTGCATGCCACTAGCCCTCTTCATACACAATCTCACTGCTCCTTGTCGCTGTGTCTCTGGCGGCAGATACAAGAAGCTCGCTACTCAGGGCTACCTACGTACTTCGTACAGACTTGCATACACAGTAATGACCCACAGACGTTCTCGGTGTCGCAAAAGGTCTTGACCTGGCCCCGCTAGCCCCTACCTACCTTTCACTTGCCATCGATTTCGTTCGATGTTGTGTGCGTCGCTCCCCAATTCATCCATCGTCGTCGTCGCCCCTTGGTCCCCCATCGAATACCCCCCGGCCGTCTCACGAGGAGGAGACTGGAGCCAGCGGCATTCACCGTCTCCAGGGAACGCACCTAGTTTTTCATCCTGTATCCGTTTCAGTCTATAACAGGGTCCTTCTCAGAGTTTCGCTGGACGAAAGCACAGAGGGGACTAGACGCTCGGTACTTTCAATCCGAACGACAAGGTCATCGCAACTTCGATTGAATCCTTTTGGCCTTGCTAGGTACAAGTGGCTAGCGCTTGTCGATTGCTGGCCACACCACTACGACTACGACTACGACCACCACCTCCTCCTCCACCGCCACAACTACCATTGCGGCAAAACTGCATCCCTGGACGCCCACGCTTACAGGAAACATCCACCCCCCCTCCCCAGGCGAGTCGTGGGGCACAACCCCATCCTATCCCATCCCAATCCATCTCATCCCATCAACGACACCAGGTCCCTTCCTCCTTGTCTGACCCTGCAGCGATATGACCTTGCCATAATAAACCCAGATCTTTCCTTTGGACCCCGGCGACCCCTGCTGTACGCAGCAGGCTTAACAATCCTGTATCCGGGACCGCCTTGTCACACGTTCATAATAAGGCTTGACATCCTCCCACACAGCTGCCGCCCCTCGCCCACCAATCCCGTACCTTACCTGCCGGCTACTCCAGAAAAGAGTCGAGACCTCACTCCCCTCCATTTTCTTCTCCTTCTTCCATCTAACTGTCATCCTGCCTCGCATTCTCGACCCGACGACCGGCTAGGCTCGCCGTCTTCGACCCTCTTCAGCCCACCGGACCAGCTCCTCGGGAATTTTTGATGTGAACGGCTCCTCGTCTCCCGCCCCTTCGCCCGAGGCCAAGTCCTCAATACTCGATTCGAAATGTCCAACGACCCAACTGGGAGGCGGATCTTGCCTCAGAGCTCGCAAATGGGCAGCTTCTCCTTTGCACCGCAGCAGTACCAGCAGAGAGAGACGCAAAAGAGTGCGCTCCCCTACCCGCTCTATCCTTTCTCTTTCCCTTTCCCCCACGCCCCTCCCCCGCCCCGGATCTGACTCTAACTGGCCTGCAGACTATGTCTTCGTGGATGAGCACAACCGTCATAAACGGCTGAAGGGTATGAGGACTTGTGCCCCTACTGGCGGCGCGCGAACCGTCCGAGACTGATGATTTGTGCTAGTTATGAGAGCATGTGAGGGGTGCCGAAGGAGGAAGATCAAATGCGACGCGGCAACCACCAACACTTGGCCTTGCTCCGCCTGTATCAGACTCAAGCTTCACTGCATTCGGCCGAATGGTCAGTACGATGGGTCGTCGGCGGACACGAGCGCCTATGAACCGGAAGGGGATGACTTTGCCGATCCCAACCAGCTCCAGGACAGCTTCCGACAGCAGGTTCCCATGCAGCAACAGTCGATGATGGCCGGCGCCGCGAAACCAGGCCCCTCAATGTACGCGGCGCAAGGCAGTTACTCCGATAACCCCAACGTCTACCAACCTGTGCATTACTCGGACACCCCGACTAGCCAGCATAACCTCCACTACACTACAGTTCCTCCCCAGGTCTCCATCATTGACCAGCCGTACGGATCGCAAAATGTCTTCCCTACCCCTCCGCTTCACCACGGCTCGCGGCCCGACTCACCTCCGGAGCCGTATTCGCCAGCTAGTTCATACCAGCAACAGGATCTTGCGGACCTGTTGGGGTCCTTGAAAGTGAACGAAGCAGGCACAGGTAAGCGGACTTTAATTCATTTTTTAGATGCGTTTCCATATTTGTACGGTGACTGATAATCCAAACGCAGCACCTTATTTGAGGAACAAGGCTTCCTTTAGGCACGAAGAGGAACCAGCTTTCGAGGACGCCGACGACTACAAGAGTTCTTTGCCTCCGCTGATGTCAGGGCCCGGGTTAAAGATCCGTATCCCGCCGGAATTGATGCCTGACGACGAGACCGTTCTGCATTACTTCGATCTGTACTTTACCCATGTTCACCCGTATGTCCCCGTCATCAGCAAGAGCTTGTTTTACCAGCAGTGGAACACGAACAGAGAGTCCATCTCACCACTTATCCTTGAATCGATATTTGCGATCGCTGGACGCCTGGCGGACGAGCCGGCCCAGGGTCAGCAATGGCTCGCCCTGGCATCGAGTAAGCAGCCACGACAGCTCTAATCGCCGACATTCAACTGACATTGCCGCAGAACACGCCGATTCATTCATGGATGTGCCTAGATTAAGCACATTGCAGGCGCTATTGATCGTTCTCAAAGCTCGGGAGGCGGCCCCGAAGCGGGGTTACTACTATCGCTCCTGGATGACCGTTGTCCAGTGCGTGCAAATGGGTAAGGACATGTCGTTGGACGAGCACTATGCCGATCACCAAGCTGGGCGACCGTGCGGCGCGAACCCCCTCGAATGCCAGTTGAAGAATAGGATCTGGCAAACCATCTTTGTCTGTGAGGTGATGGTTGGATCGCCCCAAGGTCGGTTCCCTTCCCCGCGAGATCCGCGCCTTCGGCTCTAAACATGATCTAGGTCGCACCGATCTCGCTGTTGAGCTGGATTCGATTGACTTTAGTGTCCCTCGCCCGATTCCTGGAGGCGACGACTCCGAATACCACATCTCACGAAACTTCACGTACTTCGCCAGAATTGTTCGCAACGTGAGCAGGATGAACACCATCTACGGCCGTATCAAGAAGAAGAAGGAGTGGGGTGTCGATCCAGAATTCGTGCAACTCAATCCTGCATTGAATTCTTGGTTAAATGACCTGCCGGCGGACTTGTCCGTCACCTTCCCGCCAGACGGGTCCGCGCCCTGGCTTTCGTCGCCCTTCATTGGGAACCTTCACTCCTACTACCACCTGACGCTCATCCTGTTGCATAGACCACAGCTCGCGTTCATGGGCCCGAACGGGGTCGACGGCCAGTGGAAGCAGCATATGATGGTCTGCTACTCGGCCGCGAAAGCCTTGTGCCGGCTGCAGGAAGGCGTCATGAACTCGTTCGGGCTTACTGGGCTTCAGTGCATGCAGCGTGGATTTAGTTTCACTGTCTATTGCGGGCTTTCATGCATTGTCCTCCACCTTGTAGGTTATAACATGTCCCCGGCGGTAGGAGCCAACTAACGACTTTCCGAACCACAGGTAGCCATAACATCTCCCGATCCGGACCTGAATACGGATGCCCGCGAGTTCTTCGCACGGCACATGCGCGTGCTGGAGAAAGTCATGGCCGTCTGGCCGATGGTCGACTTGCAGAAGCAGATCAACGCAGTGCGCGAGGCGTTTTCGGCCGACACCAGGAAACCGTTCATGCTCAAACCCAGCTTCCCCTACGGGAGCCCGCAGTCATCGAATCATTCTAGTCCTCCACGGGGCTATCAGCCGACCCTGGGGCGCGGCGGCTCCATGGACCAGCAGCTGGATTCACAGAACATCCACCAACACTCCCAAGTCAGTTATGCCAGCCACCCCATCACACCTCCCATCTCTACCGGCGCTATGGACAGCAAGAGTGACTCGCCCGCTATACAGTCCCTTGCCATGATGTCATCCAGCCAAGGATCGCAAGCGCCAGGCATGGCACAAACTATACCACTAACAAATCCACCGGCGTGGAATCCCGCCCGGATCTTTGAGTAAGTTCATGAGCCGCGAACCCCGAGCTCGTGCAAGTCTAATATGTGCGCAGGCAATGGAATACATCTTTTGGTACGCCTCAAGTCCAGCCGCCGCCAGCAGGCGCTCCTCCCCAATCCACGTCTCTAAGTTCGCCTTCAGGTGCCCCCGAGGTCCCGACCCTCCAGGATGTTCAGGCGGTAAATGCGTCCCTTCCCGCAGGTGCCCCGCAGATGGGACAGCAGTTTTCCGCTGCTCCCGTTCAGTCTTTTATTACTCCAGCCATGTGGCAAGAATCCGTGGCAAGTGTCTACGAAGGTGGCCTCAAGCGGGCTTGGGAGTACGACGGAAGCGGACCGATGATGAAGCGGCGATAGCCTCTGGCCTCGATGGAGGGCTAGATGCAACATGATCCAATTTTAGGAATCAAACTGAGCGACCGACTTCGCCAACGAGAAACGACGATCATTGGATTTAGGACCAATAACCGCAATCTACATACCGGCATCTGTACATATACATTACTCACCTATTCAGTTCTCTCGGCCCCGATGCTCTTGAGCATCGGATATTTCTTTTAACCATACGACTTATATTATGACAGAAACTTTTGCACACGATTATGAACCTTGGGTTCTTCGGACATTGGAATTCCGAACAACGGAAACGCGGAAGGAGATAGATGGACGCCGATGTGAGGACATATAGACGGGGGAAAGCGTCTGGCTAGGCGTTTCATGGACGAAAACGGAGGAAAACCCGGGGCCGACAACGAGGCATTCGTCCCAATTTCGGAAATTGTATTAGTACGATTATCAGCGTTATACTTCTCTTGGAATCGGGAGTTGGGGTGGGCCGATGGCTCCAACCGGGCGTGTGCGGGATACGCATCCCGGGATGGACAAAAACGGTGCGCGCATGTGGGTGGTGTGCTGTGTCTAATGGCCGGAAAAGCATCTCTGTTTCGAGTGCTGAATATAATGGAAACTTGACCTCTGTTGCTGCCTTAAAACCAATCAGTCCGACCATTGTTTGCAATATCGCCTGTCGTCTCAACGAGTAGTCATCGCTGGTATCCAGTCGGACACTTCTAGCTAGCACGTGCTCAGTGATCGGCTTGCTTGCAAACACCCATTGGCTAGGCGGATCAAAGACGAACCATTGCCACTGATGGCTTCCCGTGGCTTGGCACAAGCTAGGGCAAATAATGGAATCTTAACCCATGCTCAATAACAATAACAGTTTTACGTTGCCGGCTTGCCTAGCACCTATCGCTCTCATCTGCGGCGAAGGCTCCTGATTCCCATCAACTGCTGTTCCAAGCGGCCTCTGTGACCTCTGCGTTTCTGCTCGAAAACAGACTGTTGTCAAATTAAGAGAGGAAGAGAGTTTGTTGCCTCAAAACGCTGGAAGCTGGACTGCCTATCTCGTAATTGAGAATAGCCAAGAACCAAAGACCGACATGGCCGTCAAGCGATGGAAGGGCTGGCGCTCTGTTGACCTGGGCGGGCGACTCTGGAATATCGTGCGCGAGAATTGGTATCTGGGCTTCACGAGTTTTGGCGGCCCGGCGGTGCATTTCAAGATTGTGAGCATTCCGCGCGTCACAGAAGCGCCCCGAGCTGGTGGCCTATTCCAACGGCACATCATGGGGGGGCCAAGATCTTTAATTGACAGCTGCTGACCGCTGGAACAGTATCGCGACAAGTTTGTGGTCAAGCTGGGATGGATAGATGAGGAGGTGGTGGGTCTATTAGATTTTGGCATAAGAAGGGTTACGATGGGCTGATGGCATCTAGTATCAAGAGCTATTTAGCGTTTGCCAGGCCTTTTCTGGGCCGGCCAGCACGAAGATGCTTTACTGCATCCACCTCCTGCACGACGGGTTTCTACCTGCTATCCTCGGGTTCTTGATCTGGAGGTACGTGCGCCCAGCCGTCTATGCATCCCTTCTCTAACCTGAACAAAAGCCTTCCCGGTCTGCTGGGTATGTACGGCCTGGCCATCGGCGTCTCCAACATTGGTGACTCGCTCCCCAGGGCAGTTTACGCGCTTCTGTCCGGCCTCAACGCCGCCACCGTAGGGATTGTCGCCCTCGCTGCGGTTCAGCTGTCGGAGAAGGCTATCACGGACAAGATGTCGCGTGTCTTGGTGTTTCTCGGTGCTGCCGCGGGTCTGATGTACAACGCACTCTGGTACTTCCCGTTATTGCTATTCCTCGCCGGCATCGCGGCAGTCGTGCACGATTTTCGGTGGCTACATGGTCCGGTGAACGCCATTGTTGGCTTTCTTAAGCAGCGTCCAAAGCGCCGGCAGGCGGCGGAAGAGGATGCCGTCGAGATGCAGATTCGGCGTGAAGAAGCTGCGGAAAATGACGGCAAGAGAGCAGTGGTAGCTGCCGGCTCGGCAGAGGATGCCCGGACTCAAGAACAAACGCGTTTGGCCACGGAACAGGCCCAAGCCACCCCCGAGAACGAGCCTCGCGTTGTTCCCCTTGAACGACGCCTCAACATCAGCTGGCGATCGGGACTCCTCATCATCCTGCTGTTTTTCTTCTCATTCACCGCAATTATGGTTCTTCGTGGTGTGCTGCCGAACAAACCACTGCTGTTCAGACTCTTCGCCAACATGTACTTGGCGGGAACCATTATCTTCGGTGGCGGGCCAGTCGTCATCCCACTCTTGCGCGAGTACGTAGTCGCGGAGGGATGGGTCAGCCCGCGCGATTTCCTAATTGGACTCGCCCTCATCCAGGCTTTCCCCGGACCGAACTTCAACTTCGCCGTATATTTGGGTGGCCTGACGGCCATCAATGGCGGACATCATTCTGTGGCTGGGGCACTCCTTGGGTATCTCGGCATATTTGCACCAGGTTTGATTACCGTCCACGGAACGATGGGCGTCTGGAGTGCCATGCGCGGCTGGAGGTGGGTCAAGTCCAGTCTGAGGGGCGTTAATGCTGCCGCGGTAGGTCTGATTTACACGGCAGTGTATCGACTTTGGCAGAAGGGCTACATTGATGAGGGTTTCCAGGAGGGCACCAGTCTGGGTCTCGAACCGTGGTGGGTGGTTGTCACAGCCACGAGTTTTGTTGGAGGCCATTGGTTTGGAGTCAGTCCACCAGCCGCGATTCTCTTAGGTGCGGTTATGGGCTTGGTCTGGTATGGAGTGGTCTCGACGTGACATCTCTTGGTCGATAGAAGACAAGTCGGGTTGCAGTTGGGCTACTTCGTCTTCTGGTTTCCTAGCGACTTTTGCATAGCATCCCATATCCAGCCATCCTTCACACCATTGTTGCTGCCCCGAATATTGAACTTCTCTATCGGCCGGTAGTGGTACCAGAGCCTCGCTGCCCTCAGAGCCTTGGCATCGCGAGTGAAATTGACAATTCCCAGCCGTTCGTTGACCGGTTGCAGCTCGCCGATGGTGGTCAGGCTCATACGTGGCCTGGTCATAATGCCCATGGTTCCGAGTTCCAGCTGGGTCTGAGGCGGCATGCTCCTGACAAATCGCTCGAGAATGGCCCGTGACTGTCGGGCGAAAGGTGGCAAGCGGAGCCAGACGAAGGTGACGAACGGGGAGGTGGTGTAGGCCACGTAGATGAAAGGGATGACGCCGCAGGCGGCCACTGTGCATGTTAGCCTCGAACAGCGTATTCCCGGAAGAAGTCGACCTATTACAGCCTCAACTAAATACTTACATCCGACACCTTGTAGATACAATTTCTCCTCCGACCTGAAGTAGCCAGGAGCTGCTACGCAGCAGAAGAAGGCACAGCTGAATATCGTCGTGATTTTCCAGAATGCTAGCCAGGTGATTCGGGGAGTGCCGGCGTGGTAGATTAGCAGTCGCTCAGGGAATTCTGTCATGTGTTAGTCCCACGTCCTGTCATTGGATATCGTCGAGCAAACCCTACCGAATCTTCTGTTTCCGGGTGCGGCAGCTTTCGCAGCCGCCGCTGGTGGTGGGCTGGATGCGACGGCATAGAGCCTTTTGGGAAGAAATTTCGTCAAGAGAGACTGCCGTGAAGCTCGTGGTGTTGAGATGATTGCTTGGCCTATACGGGGCATTTGCGTTCTAAGCATTATCAGTCGGAGAGAAGCCATGGTGGCTAGCCAATGGCCTAATTTGTATGTTCGGTTTAGATGTGTAGTGGATGAGGTGATGTTAGAGCCCTTTTTTTTTGGTTGTAATTACGCGACGCGATTTACATTGGAGGCTGCTGACTCCCACCTACAAGCTCCAGGCCATAGCTGGGGTTAAGCTCAAGCAAGGTAGCTCTGCCACGAGTTATATTGACAACAAAAACCAGCGTAATAATTCAAAGTTTTAATTAAATAGATAGTATGTTACTTAGCAGCGCTTGCATCTTTAGCTTTCATTCAAACGACATTCTTGCCCAGCCATTCCTTCCACTGATCGATAGTCCATCCTGAGCTAATATCATTCTGCACAACTCCATCATAGATGACCGTAGGACTGACATGCACACTAACCAGCCTCGCCATCTTGACCAGAATCTTCAGGTCATTAGTCGTTTCATTTCCCACATTCAGACTACCATCCGCAGCAGGTTTGTCTGGCACAGTCAGGGCCGCCAACACTTTCTTCTCATCCACGCCGACCGAGCCCGCCAACTTGGCCAATCTCGCGTAAGTCTGGTTCCGTGTCTCATTGACGACGTTGACGTCAAAGTACTCCTTCTGTGCTTGGAACAGCGCATCGCTGTAGGCCCAAAACTTCTCAGGCGCAAGCTTGAGGACGGCGACGGCGGACTCATGTGTAAGAGTGCTGGATGGGTGCCATGGCTGCACCTGATGGCGAAAGATGATTTCGAGGGAGGACGCCCAGTCTGGGTTCTCTTTGATGGCGGGCACGACGGTGTGGTAGAGCGTTGCGAATAGCTTTGCCGAGAAAGGACAGACGTAGTCGATGAAGACCTCGAGAGTGTGTGTTGCCGGCGGGACACCCGGAGTTGAAGCTTTTGGCGCGGCGAAGGCGAGCTTGTTGCCGGCGAACTTTGGTGGAAGAGCCATGGATGCGATTGGTCTTGTTTGGTTATGTGAGGTGCAGAACTGGTGACTCCGGTTGATTGAGATGCTGATTGATGAAATATAGCTGCCAGAAGTGAATGGGCGACTGCAGAGTCTTATATTTGCTGACCTTGGGAGCTTCATCGAGCTGTTATGCGCAACGGCCTATGACACCATTCAGGCGGGGGCGGGGCAGTTCCTTCAAGTCTCCGGTGCTGACTGATCCACAGATTGGATTATTCTACCTTTTCAAGCCACAGAGCGTATTTGGAATTTTGGTTGCTCGGTCTTTGACATCTTCAAATTGGATTGGATTTCCAGTTCTAGTTATCCCTAGCGCCACTTGATACACTTGGATACAGACACCGAGTGGAGCGTCGAACCAGACATTCATTTGCCGCTATTTGGGTCAAAACCTCGAGGCAGGGCTTCGTCGATTACGTCTGAGTCTACATTGGAAGCATGTACAAACCAAGCGCCAATCGCCGAGGTTTGCAAATTATAATATGCATATTACAGACATAACTACGACACAGTATTTTTAGCAACGATGCCCCTCGCAAACTCGCCAAACGTCAAGTGCTGCTCAATATCAACCTCCTCCCCAAGATTCGGCTGTGTGAAAACAGCCAACGTGTTCCTCGCAACTCTGCCGTCGCTCACACTCGCTCGAACTCCCCTAACAAAATGCGGTACAGCCTTGAACTTGCCTCCGGTGATCCTCTCCAGAGATTCGCCAGTCTGGAAGGCGATGCAGTCCCGGGGAATCTTGACCTGGACCGTGTCGCCTGTTCGCGATTTGATGTAGAGACCAGCCGACGGATCTGGAGATGCTTCCAGCTCCTCCAACGGCGGTAGGCTGGCAGACGTGGAGTTTGTGATTTCTGGGACCTCTGGGGATGTGCCCTTTTCATCGACGAACATGGCTGATGTGAGACCTGTAAGACAGCCGTGGTCGAGATGTGTCGCACACCAATCGTCGTCGTCGCTTTCAATATCTGCCAGCGCCGACTGAGCTTGGGGGTAGTAGTGCAGTAAACGCGCTTTCGTTGTGGTGGAAGTGCTGACGACGTGTTCTAAATAACCTGGCGGGTAGCCCTGTATCTCCTTTTCAGCAAACTTGTCGCATGCCCTGGCGACTAACACGGCGACGTCGATTATCAGGCGGCACAGCGCCTCAACGCTCGGCTTCATCCCAGGCAAAATCGTCTCGGCTGGCCAGATGTTCGGAGACAAATATTCTGGAAATGTCTCCTCCGAGAACTCCTCGCTCGGCTTGGCGCAGTCCAGAGACGCATCAACGTAAAAGGCACAATTTGCGTAGTAAGAGCCTTTAAACGTATCCGCCTGGCCGTTTTTCAGCGTTTCCTTCCCCAGAGACCAGCCGGTCAGGTACTTTGCCTTCACATTCTCGAGCTTTTCTGCGGTTGGCGTTAGTCTGGAGGTGTCTTTCGCTTTGACTGACTTACCAAGTTCTGAGGCAGGTAGATTTCCCAGGTAGGAGGCGTATGACAAAGTTTGGTGCCTCAAGTGAGAAAACTCTTCTGGCACATCTTTGACAACGAGGATACCCAATGAGTCCGGTCCAAAAGCCTCTTGTAGAGTCTCGAAAGAGATGTTGCCTATCAAGTATCACATGTAAGGGCTAGCTCTCAGACATGGTGAGTGACAACCGTACCTTTTCGGAGGTCCTTCAGGGATACGGTGACGGCCTGCGCGACAGGACCCATGATAGCCGTCAGTTTAGGACTCAGAACAGTGCGAACGGTCGAAATACAGCGTTCACTATGCTTTTACAAAATGGTATCCAAGGTCACGATCCCGGAATCCTCTTCAGACTCTCTGGCGCATACCTAGGTATCCAAGGTGGGGGAGGGGCAAATACACTTACATAATCAAAGTGCTCCCCTGCCAAAGACTTTAGCTATAGGTCCTCTTGGTTGCATCCCGAAAACCAAACAACCATCCATCATTGCAACAACCTCCACATCGCTCGCGGAGCTCGCCGACTGCCGCCAAAGGCCTAAAACAGACCTTTACCTACCTAATTCGGACTGCGCTATCGCAATGGTTAAACCCTTAACCTTCAAAGGAGATAAGAAGGCGAAGAAACGGAAGCGCGCCGCGGCCGAGGACAGGGTCGGCGATGAGGAGGGCGGGGAGCTTGTCCGGGCGGAGGAAGACCCCCAAAGTGACGACACCTGGGTCTCGGCCGAAGGGGTGGCAGACGTAGTTGGTCCAGTGATGTTTGTGCTACCCACGGAACCGCTTTCTGCTCTTGCGTGCGACGCTACCGGGAAGGTCTTCACATTGGACATCGAGAATATTGTGGACGGAAATCCGGCAAGCGCCGAACCTCATGATGTGAGGCAGGTATGGGTCGCCAACAAGATAGCCGGAACGGAGAATTACAGGTTCAAGAGCCACCATGGCAAGTAAGTCGCGATGGCTGTAGCATTCTCAACGTGCTCAGGGTGCTAACATATGTCTAACAGGTACTTGAGTTGCGACAAGATCGGCCAGCTCTCAGCGACGTCTGAAGCTGTCTCTCCTTTAGAGACCTTTTCGGTGATTGCGACATCTGACACGCCTGGGACGTTCCAGATCCAAACACTGCGAGACACATTCTTAACGATCAAGCCATCCACATCCTCCAAGGCGACCGCAACCTCCGAAGTGCGTGGGGATGCGGATACAACCACTTTTAACACGACGCTGCGGATCCGGATGCAAGCCCGATTCAAGCCGCGGCTGAAGGCGTCGAAAGAGGAGAAGGCCAAGGAGAAGATCAGCCGGAAGGCGCTGGAAGAGGCAGTTGGAAGGAGACTGGATGAGGATGAGGTGAAGAGGCTGAAGAGAGCGAGGAGGGAGGGTGACTTTCATGAACAGTTGCTTCTGGTGAAGGTGAAGACGAAGCATGACAAGTACGGTTGAGAGTGGCGTCTGTTGATCTCGAATATTATACCCGCCGCCATTAGGCTCCACGGCCTGTTCGGCGGCACGAGATGCTTTTGCATCGAGAGGAGGCGAGCCGGCGTTCACCAGAGACGGGGTCGAGCTGCAGACGTTCGGACATCTCTTCCGAAGTACGTAGAAGCTCAAATATCATGCTCAAGCGCTGGGTCTCCAAGCTTTAATCTCACCATCCTCACCTGCCGTGAAAACAACTTGGTTCTCGTCATAAAAGCAGAATGCGCGAACAAGCTCACCCCCGTGCGCCCCAGGTAGGCCAACACTCGACTCCTTGTCGAAGCCCCATCCGTTGCCTTTCGACAGATGAACAAGCTCAAACATCTGCCGACTAATCTAAAGTCAGCCCAGCTTCATGCAACGGGACCCGGAAACACTCACTCTTGCGAGCCAGCCCCCAAAATTGCGCCACTTCCGTCCGCCTTGGGGCTCACGCGCGCCACGTACTGGCAGCCGAGAACCTCCCTGACGTCTCCAAAGTCGACCATGGCCGAGCCCTTCTCGAACTCCTCTGCCATATTGTACAAAGCGAATCTCTCGTCATGCGAGATGGCATAGACCTCCGTGTTGCTGAGGAACGCGGCATGGTGAACTGAGGAGCTATGGTTGAAAGTCTGGATTACAACCTCGTCCTCGTCGGCTATCCGCGTGTCGTAGACGTTTACCAGACCATCCGTTGAGCCTGAGAGAAGGACGTTGGCGTCGTGCGGATGAAATTCTAACTACGGGGTATTAGTAGAAGTAGATAGCTTGAAGTGCAAATCGAGGAGTTTGCTTGCTTCTGTAACATCATCGCTGTGGACTTCGTTGTACTGAAGGCGCTGGCTCGGGTTCGCCCTCACGTCCCTGTGACAGTTCAGCAAGACAGGCAGCCCTGTTCGGGGGAAAACAACATACCAGAGAAGAATGGATGCTATACTTCCCTGAAGCTCTGTCCCGACAGCAATCGTATGACTCCTCATTTCACAAGCCAGAGACGTTATCGGCGCCTGAGCCGCTACGAAATCAATCAGTTATGAGAACAGCCAAGGCCAGCGGCCCGGCACCCACCTTGAAAATGGGCAACTCGCGCCCCGGAAGCATCCTGTCTCACGTCCCATACGGAGACAGTCCCGTCCTCGCCTGCGGTGCAAAGTATCGAGTTTCCAGCATCAAACATTCGTAAACAAGTCAGATTCCCATGACTCGTCTGGGACTCCCAGACAGGGCGTGGGGCTAATCTCGCAGGATCGAAGATTTTAAGACTCTGGTTTGAAGAGATGGCCGCAAGACCACGGTCCGCGCGATGGATATCTAAGACGTACACATCTTGCTGGTGCGCAGAGTGCGCGTACTTGTCAACGCAGGAGAGCATGTACATCTTGGAGCAAGTGACCTTCCTAAGCTCCAAAGAGCATGTGATATAATGGTATGAGGCGGATGGGATGCTTCAGTCTTTTGGTTCAGAGTGGGTACTACTAAAAATGCCTTATCTCAGCCAGCTCAATCCAATATCCCCATGCTCTCCTTGAGGTTTGTATGAGAGACTTAGGAGGTTAGATATTGGTTGCTAAGCGGTAGTCCAATATGTTCACGCAGGAGCTGATTCAAGAGTTCAGACTCACCAAACTCAGACCTAGAGTTGAGGCCCTGCCGCCGTGTGGATGTTTAAATAATCGAGACCTGTGGTGCACCGCCACACCTGGCTGCAGCTGCCAATCAGACCACGCTTGAAACCCCTGTAAGCCACCGTACCCCTGTCACAGGTAGCTTCTCTCCAATTACGTAGACCTAAGCAGCAGGCCAGCTGTTCTAAAGACTGATTCCATCTCAATTGGTGATCCTGCGACGATATTCCACACTCTGCCATCCATTCGAACTTTCTGTGGAAGATCATGTCACGACATTTTATGAAGCACCTTGGCATATAGGAACTGCCCAGAATGAGACGCTTTTTCGTCTGGCTTCTTGGTAAGACTCTTTCCCAATTCGTGCCACCTAACGTTTCGGAAGCTGACAGCTGGCCTAATAGTGCTCTTGCAGATCACCGCGGTGGTCTGCTCGGGATCACAGAAGGTTGTCGACGTTAAGGATGGAAAAGGAGCTGAAGAGGCCGGCAGCGAGCATGTGGCCGGTCCGAAAACAGATGTCGCTTCAGAGCAGCGCGAACCGCCACCCCGGCAGCCAGGTATATCCTTTGTGCCTCCCTGATGGATCGCGATAATTGACTAACTGGTTGGAGGCGCGGACTTGGTTGATGAAGCCATGGAGGTGCTCAGGACCATACCATCTACCTCTCACCACAGAAGACGACGTCCGGCGACTATTTTGGGAACTGCCTTCCGGTACGCATTAAAGGTGCTGCCGAGCCTCCAGATCAGCGCACCACAGGAGGGTCAAAAGACCACGCCGAGCACGCCCCTGCTCCACGCCGTCAGGATACTCGAGCAATCAGCCTTGCAGAACAACTCCGATGCTCTGTATCTTCTTGCCGACATGAACTTTTTCGGCAACTATTCTCACCCGAAAGACCTACGGGTCGCCTTCAATCACTACAAATCCCTCGCGTCCCTCCATGGCAACAGCACGGCGCAATACATGGTCGGGCTTTTCTACGCTACGGGTATAGGAAATGCCGTAGCCACAGATCAGGCCAGGGCCTTACTCTACTACACGTTCGCTGCGATCAGGGGAGACACGAGGGCGGAGATGGCGGTAGGATACCGGCATCACAGCGGCATCTCGACTCCGAAGAATTGCGAGACGGCCAGCAAGTATTATAAGAGGGTGGCCGACAAAGCCATGAAATGGTACCGTTCGGGTCCGCCCGGTGGTATGTCCTGGGTGGTGGAATCGTACCGCATTGCGGACGAAGACGGCGGAGTGTACGGAGAGGGCGCCAGCGCGTCGAGTGCTGGCCTGAATGCCGACAAATCTAGCCCGAACTCCGACGCGAATGCCGCCATCGATGACGTGATCGAATATCTGGATCTGATGTCACAAAAGGGCGACTCGAAAGCCTCATATAACCTCGGGAGGATCTACTATGAAGGGCAGAGGGGGCTGGACAAGGATCTGGATCTCGCCAAGAGATACTTCTTCATGGTGGCTAAGCGCTACTGGAAGAAAGATGGCCGGATCATGGAGAATTACAAGCCCGGCATCGAAAAGACTGCCAGCAAAGCGGCGGGCTTCATTGGCCGGATGTATCTGAGGGGTGATGGTGTCGACCAAAACTTCGAGAGGGCAAAGATGTGGTTTGAAAGGGGGATTTCTCATGGGGATCCCCAGTCACAGCATGGCCTCGGTCTCATGATGCTCAACGGCTACGGAATGCCGAAGAACATTGGAATGGCCACGGACCTTTTCAAGACTTCGGCCGAACAAGACTACGCACCATCCCAGATCGAAATGGGAGTTCTCCACCTAGATCAAGGGACTGCCGAGGATGTTCGCCACGCGAACAACTACTTTGAACTGGCCGCACGTTATGGGCTCATCGAAGCCCACTACTACCTCGGGGAAATGGTCCACCACGGCGTTGGCAGGGACAAGACCTGCTCGATGGCGCTGAACTATTACAAGAATGTCGCGGAGAAAGCCGAGCCGCTCGTGTCCTCCTGGGCCGAGGCAAATCACGCCTACGAAGATGGCGCTTACGAGCTGGCGTTCCTCGAGTATGTCATGGCGGCTGAGCAAGGGTACGAAAGAGCCCAGAACAACGTGGCGTACATGCTCGACCCAGCTCAATCTAAGCTGCCGTTGCCAGCCTGGCTGGTTCAACGGCACACAAGACCGTCGCTTCTTGAGAACCCGAGGCTCGCGCTACTGTACTGGACTCGGTCGTCCCGCCAGTCAAATGTTGACTCGCAGGTGAAGATGGGTGACTACTACTTCTCCGGCATTGGGACCGAGCCCGACGTCAACAAGGCTGTCCAGTGCTATACCGGCGCCTCTGATTACTCGCAGAGTGCCCAGGCGCTATACAACCTGGGCTGGATGCACGAGAATGGCATCGGTCTGACCCAAGACTTCCACCTCGCAAAACGGTATTACGACCAAGCGTTGGAGGTGAACGACGAGGCCTACCTGCCTGTCACCTTGAGCTTGCTCAAATTGCGTATGAGAAGTGCCTGGAACACATTCACCCACGGACCCATTCATTCCATTCAGGACGATCCAAGTAAGTTTGCGTCCCTGCTGACCTGATCTATACATACTAACTGTCTCAGAACCCAAGAAGACGTGGTCCTGGAGCGAGTGGATCGCAAACTTTCTCCAAGACGACCAGCCATACTACGACGATGTGCTCTACGATGATATCTTCGACGACACCATTGGCGGCGGGGATGGAAACCCCATTGATGACGATGGCCTCATTGAGAGCCTTGTCATTGTATTTTTGGGGTTGTGTCTTGTTTTACTGCTCTACTACCGCCAACAACGCCAGGCGCAACATCGGCGAGACGAAGAGGCCAGGCGGCGTCAGCAGCAACAAGGAATTCAAGCAGCTCCTCAGGCACCCGCCCAGCAAGACCGAGGCGTGTTTCCGCCTCCCGGCGACCCGGAATGGAACAACTGGGTTGCTGGTGGGGTTGGACACTAATGTACAAAATTGAGGAGAGCTGCTGAAGGGGCCTCGCCGCAGCGGATGGCATTTAGCACTGGCGTTTACTGGTTAGATTTAGGAGCAGTACCGAATTGGACTATGGGTGATCTTCAATCTCGCGTTCCCAACACACTTAAAACTGTCATGATATCCATGTCGATCTCACTGCTAGTATAGGGCCATAAGGATTCAATCTGCTCAATTACACAGCGGGCTGTATAGAGGAATCAAAAGTTTCCAAAAAGGGGAAGTGTTCTAGAAAGTTAAGGGCAAGTGCACGTCCGAAAGCATGATCAGCAGCTTCCATATGGGAGGCTGTCTACCTGACCACTTTGTCTGTCCACAACCAGCCTTCTTTATTTAGAGGTATTCCATACTGCGATCTTATCTAGAATCGGAAACACGAACATGTCTGCACCATCGGCCAAACGCCGCCGCGTGGATGCTGCCACCAAGACATTGCTCAAGCCATTCAGGTCACCCCTGATGCAACGAGATGCGATGAATGCAAATCCAGTCGCACCTGCCCCCGGATGTCCAGAAATCGCTCCCAAGACTGATGGGGCCGTCGCTTCCTATGATCAGACCAGTGCGGCGTTACCAGAAGCTACGAAGCGTCGTCAACGAGAAACCGCTCGCTGGAATCGAGACATCGAGGGGCAGATGGAGGTGATTAACCAGGCCAGGCGGATCGAAGAGGAGTCTCAACGCCGACGACCTGGTCAAGAAACCGATGCCGAGCTCAAGGAGCTGATCGCAAAGTGGAAGGCAGCTAGTAGACAGGCTGCGGAGGAGCTGTTTGGAATTTCGTCAGCCAGGATAGCCGGGTGAGCTCTACCAGGGCACCATGTTCCGTTGTGCCTAACAGTGCTTCAGGGCTGGAGGATACAGCGCTTGGAGGCAGATGCAACACGAAGAAGTTGAATTTTTCGGAAGCAGTCCGAACCATGCGTCTGAAGTTGACTTTGATTCGCCTGCCGGATCATGCGGCAGAGCAGCATTGGGCAAGGGTCCGGACGAATTCACTATGGCTATGATGCTGAGGAGCATGAACGTTGAGTTTGGGACGATAGGTTACGATGAGAAGGAGGAAAGCTGGACAGACGAATGAGTATCATGGCTGCCGGCCTTGTATGGGTGTGCGTACTATCTAGACTTCACAAAAGGACTATTAGGTGATGGGTAGCGTAGGGCCCGCCGTACATGATACTGGAATGTTCCTCTGTAACATCCTTAATAGCCATTACAAGTCTGCAAGTCTATTCCTCGCTGAGAGATGCTCCCTGATAGACTAAACAATGAACTGCTTGTGACTGGTGCTATTCCTGCTTGCCTATCAAATAACAGAGGACCTGTCGACCGGTTGCGATGTGGCCGGTGTAAGTGATTGCGTACGCAGCTCAGCTCCGAATATCCTGCATCCCTGCATTCCTCATGGAATGCCGTACATCCGTGTTCTCAAAAGGGCAAGAAGCTGAGAAGTCAGTAAACGGCCAGCCAATGATGAGCCCCTAATGACGCCAATGAATGCCGAGGACTGGCAAGCGCATCCCCTGTTACGTTGTGTGGTTTGAAACACGGTTGATGCATCACTTCTGCCGCAGAAATCCAGCAACGCCACACATCCAGCGAGGCTCCCTCTCCCCACCACCCACCAACCCCCCAACTCCCTACATAACGCTCACCTCTTTGTTGGTTCTCTTTCTCGGGCAACCGTGTCTTGGCATTATATGCTTTCCTTAACTTCGGGGAACATTGCCATTTCGTTTTGTTCTTTGTGTAGTTGATCTACACACCACAGCAAGATGAGCCCAACAACTGCAGCAGCCCAGGTGGCGGACTACGTGATGGGGGCATTGCGGCCACGACAGGATATTCCGACCGGCTGGGTGATCGAGAACGGAAGGGCGATTCCCTGGTGGTACAGCCGAGTAAGTCTCTCGAGCTGCAGATTCTCCATTTCAAATGCTAAATGTTGTGTCAGACCGGCGTGATCGTGAAGTGGTCACTCTTCCTCGGACTCTCAACCATCTTCGGGCTCTATCTCCTCCTGGGCTACACGCATGCCCGTCGTCGGTTGAAGAGAGGGCTTCTGCCACTAAAGTATCACAGGGTAAGTCTTTCGCGGCGTGGATTGATATCTGCATCGTAGGCTGGAGGGACTAACAGGTTGATAGTGGATGATCAGCCGAAGGCAGATGGCAGCTGTGGACCCGCGATACGCCTTCCCGCAGTCGTCTTACACAAACTACCAACAACCAAACTACTACGGAATGCAGCCTATGCCACCACCGGTGTACGATCCAAATTCCGCGAGACCACCAATGTACGGACCGCCAGTGTACGGACCGCCTGACGGGGGCTCAAAGGTTGACGCGGGCAATTGGGGATCGAACCCGCCGCAAGGCCCCGATGGTTATGCAGCACCACCGGGAGCGCCTCCACCGGGCGCACCTCCGCCAGTTGTGACAGCAACGCATACGGGTTCGACGAACAATCCTTACCGACTGTGAGGGTGAGGTAGACGAGGGTGGATTATTGCTTTGCAACATGTATTATTGAGTCAACGGGAGCCTGGTTGCGGTCGGCGCATCGGGCTTGTTTCAGGACGGTCAAGACTGAGGATAGACTGTGAGAGTATATTGTACCTAAATCAATGGATACACCATCCAACGCCTTGCTAAGTTGTGACATGTGCCCCTTCCCCGAACCCTTGGTATCGTAACGCGCCTGTCATAATTAGTCTATATCCATCGAGTCCGGATCGTATGCGGCCGAATTGCTCGCAAAGTTCGGATCGATCAAAGGAGGGTCAACGTCGGTCATCTCCGGCTCTTCAGGAATACCCTCGAGCTCTTGTCTTTGCTTCTCTCTGACCCGCGCTCTCGCCTCGATAATGGCCTTGCGCACGCTATCCCTCTCCTCGGGGACTGTCAAGGAGGTCGGGACGTTGTAGAGGACCACCTGCATGCCTGCAAGCTCCCCGTCGCTATTTGCCAGGACGACGGGCGGGATGCGGTTAAGATGCATGTGTTTCTGGATGTCAGGGAGCAGGACCAGCTTGCCATCATCTGGTTCACTTTCGGAAGAAGACAGCTCGTCGTCTAGGTTGTAGACGTATACTTTGTACTTGGAGTCGTCGAGCTCCATTGTGCCGTTCTCTGAGGGGTTGCGACTGCGCTGCGCGGTAGGCTCCTGGGCCTGCGGCCGGACGGCGGGGTTCTCGACAGGGACGTACAGTTTCTGGCCATTTTTCTCTGCAATCGAGTCAGTAAAATGGGGGGAAGAAGCATTAAAATGAAAGGCATAGATGAGACTTACCCAGGTTTAGGAGACTTAATCGTTTAGACAAACGTTCGTTGTCCTGTGACTCAGCTTTCCTCTTTCGTCGTGGGCGTTTCGTTGCGTCAATCCCCTCCATGGTCAAGGTGGGCGATGGTGCTCCGTGCAGCATCATTCTTGTGTCTGCCTCAGCTTTCTCCCCCCAAAATCCGACCTGACCTGGACCTGGTCTCCCTTCCCACTTTCAACCTTCACAAGCCGACGACCGATAAGGGAGTGCAAGCCGACCCAAGCCCACTCGAGAAGAAACGGAGTAAGAGGCAATTCAATCGATTAAAAGATCAACTCTGCAAATCGGTTGCCAGGCGGGGGCTGTGCGCGCGGAAATTCGCATTCAAATGCAAATTTGATGGTTGAAGGGGAGCGGAAGCTGAAGGCATTGATTCACGGATGACCGTGCTGTGGACGCGGTGCGGGAGCTCGACTTTTGTAGCCTCGTTGACTCATTCTTGTAGAACTTTCTACAAAAGAGCCGCCGCCGCCGACCCGACCCCGATCCTCCCTCGACGCCAGAACCACCACCACCACCACTCCCACTACCGCAATTCTGCCATACTTGCTGCTGCCGAAACCAGAAATTCTGCTACCTTGTCGGGAATCTACAGTTTTACTACTTTTATCTCGCGACGGCGGTTTTACCACACCACTGCCGCGAATATGGCTGAGCCACAGTGGCCTGGTGCGCTCGTGCGCAAGACCTTCCTGGAGTACTTCGAGCAGAGGGGTCACACTATAGGTATGCGACAGCTCTTCACGTCACCCACAACCCTCGATTCTTGATCGGATCCTGTTCGGATGAGATCCTGACCATTGCTGAACACTTTGGAGCTTCAATTGGACTAATTCGTCTCTGTTCTTCCCAGTGCCCTCCTCCTCTGTCGTCCCGCACAATGACCCCACCTTGCTCTTCACCAATGCGGGCATGAACCAGTTCAAGCCCATCTTCCTGGGAACTGTTGCGAAATCCGATCCCATGGCCACCCTGAAGCGTGCAACCGATACCCAAAAGTGCATACGTGCCGGCGGCAAGCACAATGATCTCGACGATGTCGGCAAGGACAGCTACCACCACACCTTCTTTGAGATGTTGGGCAATTGGTCGTTCGGAGACTACTTCAAGGAGGAGGCCATTCAGATGTCCTGGGAACTCCTGACCAAGATCTACGGGCTGGACCCCGATCGACTGTACGTCACCTACTTCGAAGGCAACCCGTCCATGAATCTCGAGCCGGACTTGGAGGCAAAGGAGCTCTGGCTCTCTGTCGGTGTGCCCGAGGACCACATCCTCCCTGGAAACATGAAGGACAACTTTTGGGAGATGGGCGACCAGGGGCCATGCGGACCATGCAGTGAGATCCACTACGACAAGATTGGCGGCGGTCGGAATGCCTCCCACCTCGTCAACCAAGACGACCCCATGGTGGTGGAGGTCTGGAACAACGTGTTCATACAGTTCGATCGACAAGAGGACAAGTCGCTCAAGTCGCTGCCTGCAAAGCATGTCGATACCGGCATGGGCTTTGAGCGGCTGGTGTCTGCGCTGCAAAACAAGGACTCCAACTATGCCACCGACATCTTTACCCCTTTGTTCGAGAGGATACAGGAGGTGACCGGCGCTCGTCCATATACCGACAAGTACGGGGCAGATGATGCCGACGGTATTGACACGGCCTACCGTGTCATTGCCGACCATATCAGGTTGCTCACCTTCTCAATGTCCGATGGTGCCGTGCCCAACAACGAGGGCAGAGGCTACGTCGTTCGGCGAGTCCTCCGACGTGGCGCGCGGTATGCCCGCAAATACTTCAATGCCGAAATCGGCTCCTTCTTTTCCAAGATCCTCCCCGCCCTAGTTGATCAAATGGGGGGGCAGTTTCCTGAGATCATAAAGAAGCAGCAGGATATCAAGGAGATCCTCGACGAGGAAGAGGAGGCATTCGCCCGAACCCTGGATCGCGGCGAGACGCAATTTGAGAAATACGCCAGCGAGGCGACCAAGAACAACGAGAAGAAGCTTTCTGGTGCGGTGGTGTGGAGGTTGTACGACACATTCGGTTTCCCTGTGGATCTGACCAAGCTGATGGCCGAGGAGCGGAAGCTGGAAATTGATGATTCCGAGGTAGAGGCCGCCAAGGAGAAGGCGCGAGAAGCTAGTAAAGTCGTCAAAGATGCCGTCCAGACATTTTCCAAGCTCAACGTCCATCAAATCGCGGAGCTGGAGCAGCAACTGAAGATCGCAAGATCCGATGACGATGCAAAGTTTGGCAAAGGAGACTCGAAAGCACAGGTGCAGCTGGTGTTCGACGGCAAGACATTCGTCAAGTCGACAAAGGACATTCCCGAAAAGACCCCCTTGGGGCTCCTCTTGGACAAGACCAACTTTTACGCCGAATCGGGCGGCCAAGTTGCCGATACCGGCCGAATCGTCATTGACGACGTCGCCGAGTTCAAGGTACTCGACGTGCAAAACTATGGTGGATATATTGTCCACAATGGCTACCTCGAGTATGGCGCTTTGTCTGCCGGCGATGAAGTCATCTGCGAATATGATGAGCTCCGGAGGTCGCCGATCCGAAATAACCACTCGGGGACCCACGTTCTCAACCACTCCCTGCGTGAGACCCTGGGCGACGACGTCAACCAGAAGGGATCGCTTGTGGACAGCGAGAAGCTTCGTTTTGACTTCTCCCACAAGACTGGAGTGACGCTCCCGGAGCTGAAGAAGATTGAGGACTTATCCAACGCGTACATCAAACAGAACCGCAAGATCTACGCCAAAGACGTGGACCTAGATCTCGCCCGGGAGATCGCAGGTGTCCGTGCAGTTTTCGGCGAGACATATCCGAATCCGGTCCGCGTGGTGTCTGTTGGAGTTGATGTCGACGAGCTCCTCAAGAACCCGAAGAATCCAGAATGGCGAAAGTACTCGGTGGAATTTTGCGGCGGAACCCACGTCGAACAGACCGGTTTGATCAAAGACCTGATCATAGTCGAGGAGAACGGTATTGCTAAGGGAATCCGGCGCATCGTTGCCTTTACCGGCGATGCCGCGCACCAAGTGCAACGCGCCGCCACCGAGCTTGCCAAGCGGATCGATGCCATCGAAGCCTTGTCCTTTGGTCCGGAAAAGGAAGCGGAGCTGAAGAGTGTTCAGCAGGACCTCTTGCGCGCCGCCATCTCCACAATCACAAAGGAGGAGCTCAAGAAGCGCGTGGACAAGATCGTGACAGGCGTCCTCGCGGAGCTAAAGAAGAAGCAGAAGGCTGAATCTAAAACTGCCCTCGACACCGTTCTCGGCCACTTTGATAAGGATAAGGAGACCAAGTGGTTTGTTGGGAAGCTCCCTATCTCCGCAAACGCGAAGGCGATTGCCGACGTGATGAATCACTTCAAGTCGAAAGATAAGGATCGAACTGTATATCTGTTCGGCGGTAGTAAGGATGAAGGCGCTGTCGTGCACGGCGTGTACGTTGGAACGGTATGCCGGCCCATTTCGCGTTTTCCCAGTGATATTGCTAACATTCAGCCATAGCATCTCTCGTCCCAGGGCGTCACCGCGGAGCAGTGGTCTTCAAGTGTAAGCGAAGTCATCGGTGGTAAGTCGGGCGGGAAGGAACCCACCCGGCAAGGTCAGGGAACCAAGCCAGAGAGCCTCGAGGATGCCGTTGCTACTGCGGAGAAGTGGCTCAAGGAGAAGCTCAAGATCTGAGATTACCCTTGTTTGGTTGAATGTTAGACGGCACACAGGTAGCTAGGGGCTAGTTTACTGTAAGCAGCGGGTGCCTGCAAATCAAATGGGATAGATGTGTCGGATCTCACATGGGAATATCACAACCTCTGCTTCAGCAATGTACAACTAGGCCCATGTGAATTCAAGCTAGCGTGGAAGGAACTTCCACGTTTGGGGTATAATATTTTCCCTATACAGGTCTATGCAGGTCTATACAGTCACCATGACGCTTGCGTTCTGGTAGTAATTCAACAGCGGGTTCTCCCCGCTCCTCGTCTGCGTGTCTTCCACGTACGCCCACCGCCGCATGAAATCCTCGTGCGAGGACACCCGCGTCAACTTGCCCGTGACGGCGCGGTACATGGCTTCCATGATGTTGAAGTCGGTGGGGAACATGATGTCAAAGTACCCTTGATGGACCTGTTGCCATGTGAGCCATGAGATCGGAGAGTGATGATGGGATAAGGGGGTGGGGGCTTACCAGCGGCGTGGATACGGGTACTGTCCTCCGCTCATACCTCGTCTGCACCACGGGGGCATTCAGGCCCTTGATCGCCTGTGGCAGAGAGTGGAAATCAGAGGTAAGGAGCCGATGGGCCGGGAAGTATTTCTCCAGGACATCGAAGAACTGCATCAGGCGGGTGGGGATGTACTCGGCATTCGACAGGTTCGGCATAAAGGGTATGCGCGCCCGCAGCTGACGCACGAGCTTGCTGGCCGGGTACGGCGTGGGATACCGCCCACCGGTGGCCGCATGCCGGACGCGGAAGAACCTCGCGGCGACGGGGTCCAGCTCGGAGGTGTAGAACTCGTAGAAGTCGTTGTCGCCGTCGATGAGCACGTTGCCCTGCAGCGGCTCCTCGGTCTCGAGGTCGTAGCGGATGCAGTCGTGGGCGAAGTTGTCGAAGACCTCCATGGCGAGGAAGAAGCAGGGCGAGGGGATGGGCTCGTTCCAGTCGAAGATGGACTTGTTTATGATCTCGACCTTGTCGGCGTGGCCGCGCGACTCGACGTTGCTGAGCAGGTGCTTCTGCTGCATGGCCGCCAGCGAGGAGCTGATCTCGATGATCTTGAACTTGGTGCGGTCGTACACGGACGGGTCCGTGGCGCGGATGTAGTCGAGGATGTTGAGCATCAGCGTCCCGCGGCCGGCGCCCATTTCGTAGATGATGAGGTCGTGGTAGGGGTAGGTCGTGAGGCGGTAGTTGGAGACGAGGTACCGCGCGATTGCCTCGCCATAGAACGGCCTGAAGAGCTCGGTGGGCGTGTGCCAGAGCGGGCGCGCATCATTGACGCCCTCCTGCTCATCGAGGGCGTCCTCAAACTCGGTATAGCGCCGGCCCAGCTGGTTGTAGAATTCAGGCTCGTCGCTGAGGGCGTTGAAGTCGAACGGCGCGCCGGGGCTGAATATCACGGCCTGGGTAGAGAAGTACCCGTATGCCGGGTTATAGAGGCTGTCTGGAGAGTGGGTCAGCGCTCAACGCCTAGGTTCAATGTGTGAGTTCGCCGTGATTGGGGAGTCCCGACCTTCGATGAAGTCCCGCGTGAGCATTTTCACTTTCCGCGGCCGCGTTGTCCGCACCTTGAGATCCTCCGCCGTCGCCGTGGGGAATGTATCAAACTCGAGCGTCCTGTCATCCGGGAAGAGGACCGTTCTCTGCTGCCATCTGCTCTCGTTGGACCGGGCCTGCCTTTCTGCGTCGGTCCTGACGGCATAGTGCCGGCGCTGGGGGCGCGATACATCTTTGGCGAGCTGATTGAGTCTCTGCGGACTCCGTCGCGGGCGGCAGGCTGGGTGGCGGAAGAGTTCCCGAAAGAGGCGGGTCACAATGGGAGAATCCATCCCGATCTGATGCAGCACACCAAGGATGTTCAGATTGTCAGTTGATGTCGCGACAAAGCGAATCCCTCGAGTTCTGGCCCGAGCTCCCTCGGGCGTCTTGTTAATCCGCCGTGAGAACCCCCACACTGGCTTTGGGGAGGCGCTAAGCTCCGGGGTAGCTCCCTACAATGACATCAGCGGTTGGAATAGTATCTTTAGGAAAAGTCCCCCTGCAAGCCCAAACGACGAAATGTCGAAACACCTTAAACCCACCCGAGTCTCACAATGAAGGCCGTTTGGTGACACAATGTCTTTAAGCAACCACCCGAAGGCGTATGGCTCCGCGGCCGTCGCAATCGCCTTTACGGCAGGAATCCTCATAACGCTAGGATTTAAAGATTTTTACCCAGACCTCGAGCGGCGCTATCAGCGCAGGCGCACGAGGCGCAGCGGCTCAACGAACGACTCGCGCAGGGGCAGTCTCTTCTTTGGCGGGCCGGTGAAGCTCGAGGATCATGAGTCCGACCCTGCCGTGTGGCAGCCTACGAGCGTTGCCGAGGGCATCGAGGGCTGTATCGGGAACACCCCATTGGTCAAGATCCGCAGCTTGTCTGAAGCGACGGGATGTACGATTCTGGCGAAAGCGGAGTTTCTGAATGGTGCTGGCGGCAGCCCGAAGGACCGAGTCGCACTGAACATGATCAAAGTCGCCGAGGAGGAAGGTCTGCTCACGCCCGGTCAGGGGGATACGATCTACGAAGGCACGGTGGGAAGCACCGGCATATCACTTGCGACACTCGCTCGCGCAAAGGGTTACAAGGCATACATATGCATGCCCAATGATCAGAGCACTGAAAAGTCCGATCTACTGCATCATCTCGGGGCCACAGTGGAGCGAGTGACCCCAGCACCCATCACGTCGCCAGACCATTTCGTCAACCTAGCGCGGCGAAGGGCAAATGAGCACACTGCCTCATCGGAAGATGCGAGTAAAGGCTTCTTCGCCGACCAGTTTGAGTCGGCATCAAACTATCAGGCGCACTTTTCGACCACAGGCCCAGAGATTTACTTCCAAACCAGCGGTAAGGTCGACGCCTTCGTGGCTGGCGCCGGCACGGGAGGCACCATCTCGGGAGTGGCCAAGTACCTCAAGGAAGAAGCGAAGCTAACCAAGCTAAAAGTGGTGTTGGCGGATCCGCAGGGGAGCGGGTTGTACAACAAGGTCAAGCACGGGGTCATGTACTCGAGCACGGAGAAAGAGGGAACGAGACGGCGGCAGCAGGTCGACACGATCGTGGAAGGGATCGGCATCAACCGGATAACGGACAACTTCGAGGTGGGAAGGGAGTTGATCGACGATGCAGTTAAGGTCACGGACGAGCAGGCTTGTCGCATGGCGCGGTGGCTAGTCGAGAACGACGGCATCTTTGCGGGAAGCAGCAGCGCAGTCAATTGTGTCGCTGCCGCGGTGACCGCCATGAAGCTGCCCAAGGGCAGCGTGGTCGTCACCGTACTCTGCGACTCTGGCACGAGACATTTGAGCAAATTTTGGAAGCAGGTGGGACAGATGGGCTTGGAGGAAGGAGACAAAGCAACAGATTTGATGTCGGCGCTCGGTATAGAGTAAACAATGCATTGATGTATCTCTTTTGGGAGAGTAGAGAAAAGCTCTACCAAATAGAAGGCGCAAACGCGCGTGTTTTAGTCTCTGGTAAGTAGAACCACGGGCCGGCTCGCGCCCCCCTTCCTGAACTCCATACCTATATATCCGGGACCGGGACGCATGGCCAAATGCAATAAACCGTCTCGTACCATCCGGGACGGGGTATAATGAAGCAAAAAACCCATAGCCACCACAAATCGCACTCATGAGAACTGGATTTTTGGTCAGTCAGGATGTTATTGTTATGGCAACCACGAAACTCCGGGGGGGGGGTTTACCTTCCAGCGATTGCCGCACACAGTGCATTCGCAGAACGTGGTCATCGGCTCATCAGCACTTCGCGTCTGGGCCTGGCTGTAGCTGACCTTCTTCTGGCCGCACTTGCCGCACTTGAGGGCGTCGCTGATGCTCTTTTCTGCCATGGGAACCTGCGCCCTCTTCATGTTGTCAAGCTGCAGCTCATCTTCTTTCTTCTTCTGCTCCGCCGACTTCAGCTCGTCGTGCGTCATGACTACGAAGCGTGCGGGCGTGATAGTGTCATTCAAGATGTTAGGTCCCAGCTCCTTGTTGGTCTTATTCTTGAGGTTGCTAAATAGCGAGCGCATCTTCTCTCGGTACTCCTTCGTAATGCCATTGTACTCCTTGTATGCCGCTTGCTCAACCTCGACCGCCTTAGCAATGACTTCCATTTCCGAGGCGGTAGACCGGTAGGCAAGGCCGTTGTACATAAGGCCAATGCAGTTATCGCGGGTCGAGTCGCCAGTCCGGTTGATGTTCACCTTGTCGGTCGTGTACTTTCGGAGTTCTGGGTCACCCTTGTAGGGCTGGCTCGACGCTGGGCCAGTTGCGAGAGCCAAGGTAGGCGAGGCGGAAGACGGGGCTGGCGAGCTCATCTTGTTCTTGTTGACCTTTGCGTTCTTCTCTGCCTCTACAAGTTTCTTCCACTTCGACACCAGTTCTGTGGCAGCGCGCGCAATGTCTTTGTTCGGGTTTGCTCGGAGCTTGCCAACGAAGACGCCTGCTCGAGTGGCCTAAGGTTACGTTGTGAGTCAGCAAGAGCGTCCAGAAAGTATCAGTGAATACTGCAAGGCAGTTTCTGTTTGTTTGAATGCTGTGGATGGCGATGCGACGACAGGGCCGGGGGATCACACGTACTCTCAGCATCTCCTCAGTGGGGGAAGCTTCCTTCTTGAGGCGGTCGAGGATGGAGATAGCATTGGCCGGGGGCTCGTTGGCCGCAACGGTCTTTGTGAGCGATTTTACGCACGACTCAAGCTCACGCTGGTCCATCATGGCTGCTATATTGCGGGTGATGGGTTTTTGGGTGAGTTTGTTGGTGATGAGGCTGCAGACAAAGACGCCGGGACAAATACAGGTGCGCCACATCAAGGACCGCGCCTACCTAAGGGTAGGCGGGAGGTTTTTTGGTCCAGACCGGATCGGATCTACGTTTTGCCGGATCCGACTCCCCGCGTCGGGTTCGAGGGTCCCTGCTTGGTGGACCCATGACGTGGGGATCCCAGCACCTGTGAATGAGACATGCTACCATGTGACAGGGGTTGCCTATGGGCACTAATTGTAACGGCCGAGTCACCGGGCCACAGAAGGCTTGTCTTCCCGTTTAGCGGTTGCTGTGCCACTAATAAGAAAGATCAGCATATGCAAGGGCGGCGGAAGCCTATGACGCGCGCAAAACTCCAAGCCGGAAACCTACCTTGACACATCTTCCCTATCTTCCCATTCTGCACAACGAGGCGACCGACCCCGACCTCTGCCTAGTCTGCACAAACCCCACGATTGCCCAAACCATCCAACATTCTCCACTAGCTTACGCCTTATGAGTCACAGCCGCGCCTTCTAGAATCTCAATCATCCCGAATCGGTGTTGTATATATCTGTATATATAGGCTGGCCGTACCCCCAACCCACGAACCACTTTCGCCACTGGACGCGACAGGCGCGTCTCCAGCACATCCTCGGCAACACACCCCACTGGAACTGTTGTCCAATCTATGGAATCTTCTTGCGTTTGAAGCTGCCTCAGGCGCGTCGCCGATAACTCTCCCTTGACCCATCGGCGAAAGACTTCCAGGACCGCGTTGAAGAAATACCACTACGGTAGACATGCCTTCGAGAAGGCAACAGGAGTTGCCTGTGGAAAGCTCATGGCGCATGGTCGAAGGCGGCGAGAACGATAGCTTCGACACTTCGATAGTGCCGGAACTTGAGGAAGACATTATCATATCTAGCGGGAGCGGGCCTTCGCAAATGTCGTCGCAAGGGCAGTTCAGCCTCGGATCTCAGGACAGCATCCAGGATTTCATGAACAAGGCCGACGACGAACAGGTGATCCTGCGATCCCCGTTCCAACCGACGGTCCCCTCGGCCCGCCACAGTCCCCGCAACAAGAACCAGACACCGGATCCCGAGTTTTTCATGCCGTCACTGCGCGTCGGCAGTACCAGGCAGAGCAGCGGGAGATCGTCACGCACGATCCGTCCCTCCATGGACGAGGAACCGCAGCAGGCAGTGCGCCGCCGCGCTGCAGCGAGACAGGGCCTGAACAGCGGGAGTCCTGTAAAGAGGCGGCAGAATGGCATGCGACAAGCACAGGACTACTATGAAGGAGAGTCGCCTGGCGACGAACCCAAGACGTTTTCTCAGCAAGTGTCGGAGTCCCTGCCTGGCGCCATCTTTGGCATACTGTCATGGGGCTTCGGCATCGTCGGCAAGGCATTGCGATACATTCAGACGCCGCTGGCACTCTGTCTTGCCGCCTATATCTTGCTAGGCGGCCTTATCATGGTTCAGAACATGGCTACGAAGTCGTTCTTCGTTGCGCTCTCGCCAATCTGCCGCTTCCCAGGCGCATCCTTTCTCGACCTTCCCTTCTGCCCAAAGTTTCCAGACGCAGTAGTGGGAAGCAACGGAGAACAGCAAGTGGAGTTTGATGATCTCATGAACGTGCAGTCGCAGTTCGAGCAAGTTCTCGAGCGCAGCGCGGATGGGGTTTCCCTCCCCATGGAAATGAAACGCTCAGAATCCTCTATCCGCGACCTGCGCACGATGGTGCGCTACAGCGAGCTCCCGCAACGGGACGAGCTCGTCTACGAGTTCAACGAGTACATCGATACCGCCCGGCGCACGGCCGGCGATCTCCAGAAATTCAACACTCACGTTGGTTCGGCCGTTGACTCTGTCATCTCCATTAACCGGTGGACATCGAGGTACATAGACAATATGGCCGGCGCCTCCACCGACAATCGAAACGTCGGCTACTCCGTGCTCGGCGAGTGGACCAACTGGATTTTCACGCCGTTCCAGCCGACGACAAACGGCATGTTCGACGAGCGCGCCCTTCTTGACAAATACATAGAGCACACGGCGCTGGTGTCGGACCGCATCGCCGGGCTCATCGTCGAAGCTCAAGCTGTGCTCCGCCTGCTCACCAAAGCGGAAGACCACCTCTCCCTGATATACGACGTCGTCACCCGCTCCAGCCAGAATGTCAAGTCGCGCCGCGATGAGATCCTCTGGACTCTGTGGACGCTCGTCGGCGCGAACCACCGCCGTCTGCACAACCTTAATGGCCAGCTCGCCTTGCTGCGCCAGGTTGATATGCAGCGCTCCAGCGCCGTCGCCCAAGTCTCCGCCCTGATACTTGAGCTGGAAAAGATCCAGGCGGGGCTGGGCGACCTGCGCGACCGCGTCGCCGCGCCGGAGCTGGTGCGGGACACGGTCGCCATTCCGCTGAGCGTGCACATCGAGACCATCGATCGCGGCGTCGAGAGGCTCGAGGATGCGCGGCAGAGGATCCGCGCGGCGGAGAACGAGAGGATCCGAGAGGCGCTCGCGAGAGGAGGCGTCAAGGAGGAGGAGAGGCTTCTTGATGGGAAATGAATGGCTGAGCAAATTATTGGGGATCTATGTAATTAACAACGGAGTTTTCGGATTGTTGGTATACAAACGAGGAGCTTGGATGAGATTGGCGTTCAAGATCCGATTGGAAACTTTTTATGAATCACGAATAGGGGGGAGGCAGACGGATGCCTTTGGGGCCTTGAGTAAGAGCGCTGGGAAACAATAGTTTGATACCAATTTAGCAATACAGCAATACCAATTACCACTACTTCTCGAGAATACACCGTAGTACCGAGTTCTGAACTGATTTGTAGCAAATCCTACTCCTAGACAAAGCTTTCCGTTATCACAGTCTGTCCGAATGCTCATAAGCCCAACAGCGATTCTCTTTTTATCTCGTAAACACAACGTTCTCTTTATCAAGGACACCATTTCGACTCTTACAGCTCTAACGACCTTTCTAAGCAAACTCCCATCGCCACGGTGTCCGCTCCAGAGGCGCACGAAGAGCACCCAGACGAATCGAAAAGAAGAATAGTACCGGGCGGCATAGAAGGTTGGGAGCCGCGGAGACACATCCCTAATACTCGAGCCATAGTGCCCATCGAAGCAAGTGCAAGAAAACCTGAGGACGAGATCTGATTTTACTTCACTAAAAGAGTTGTACAACTCTCTCAGCATATGTCTTTCATGCCCGTCTCCCTAACATAAAATGACGCGCTTTCCTCGCCAAGAGGGTATATCCCAACCACAAATATTTCCCCCAATAATAATGCCATGCAGCCCTCGATCCCAAGATTGAAGTCCCCTTAAAAGGACCCAGCCCGACATATCCAAGCTCAAAGGAGCTGAAAAACGGCCTGAAATTGTTTCGTCCAAAGAGTCGTGATATAGCCCATTTCGCGATCCAGTTCTCCGGATTCCGTTTCCTACACCTTTCGAGGGCCTTATGCCAGCTCGACCAAACGCCGTTACAATGCTACAATTCCTATTTCCAAGAAAATGCATTCCGTGCCACGCCAAACAAAAGCCCATTATCATGTGAACCCTGGAAACACTTTCGTGACGGCTCGCTTCCCTTCAAAGTCTGTCAGTATAGTTGCAAACAGAAAACCATGATTTCCCAATACTTACACATCGGACGCGGCTGATCCGGATCGTCAAGCGGCGTACCAGCAAGCGTCCGCATCCGTTGTCGAGCCAATGCTGACGGGCTCTTCCGCCCTGCCACCTGTTGAGTCGATAACGTGGCTTGGCTCGGTTCCGGTACCTCAATCTGGAGAGCACGTGGGCGACGTCGTTTAGTTTTCGGTGTGGGCGCAATCGCTGCTGCTTGCGGAATCTGAGCGTGGTCCTGCACAAGAGTTGCAGGTTGCGGCTCGTGTTCTTGGGGTGGAAGCAGGGTTATCTCAGGGGATGGTTCCGCTAGAGCTGGCGTTTCCGTTGCCACTGGAGCTGCTCTCGTAGGTGGGGATGGTCTAGGTGATGCCGGGGCCTCTCCTGGAGTCCTTTGCACGTTTGCCGATTTCTCTGATGCCACGCTTGTGATGCCAGTCTCGCTTGACGGTATTATACTTCTAGTGAAGATACGCCGACCCCAGCCCCCTGTCTTGGACTCACCGTCCTCAATATCCGACTCATCTATTACCACCCTCTCCCTTAGGCGTCGTATGGCTCGTTCCCGGCGTACCATGTTGTGAGTAATTTTTGGGCTATAGCCGTTGGGCAGCATGCATTTCTTGCATATTGGGCATAGCGAACTATTCCGGCACAAAAACTCATCAATGCAGACTGGATGAAATATGTGACCGCATGGCAGCTGTCTGATTACTGACACGTGGTCTTCGTATCTTTCCAAGCATATGTGGCAAGTGGGCTGATTATTCGTCGCGACTGTGCTGACGGTCCCGGCGGTGCTGAATCGATGCGTTCTCGATGTCGGCGACACGACATCGGCTATGCTCCGATCAACACATCTAGCGCTCCGAGGGGAGCGTGGCGATCGCGGGGCAACGGGCGACGAGGGCGTGCTGACCACCTCCGGCTGAAACGTATATGTGAAGATAGGGAACGTCTGGACATGCCACGCCGGCACCGTCACACGCTTTATTCCCATCGCCTCTAGATCAACTTCTCCTCTCCTGACTCTGTTGCGAAGCGATATCCTCCGTCGTCGCTGGACCAGGTGCATCAGGAAAGAGACGAGGGCGAAAACGAACAAGAGACATCCTATCACAAGCAAGATCCAAGTCCACATGGCCGGCAGGTTCGCCGGATCCCTGATGGTTAATTCAGTCCACACCCGAACGTAGTCCTTGGGGTGGGGCTCGTAAAGGGCCTGTATCTCATTGCCGTACGGAATCGAACTGATGTTGCCCGAGTAGTAACTCAACTGGGTCATCATGCTAGCCCCTTGATTTCCGGGAACGGCGAATATGGGGAAATGGTTCTCGCTGTGCCAGGCGCCATTATCGCCGAGGTCCCATATCGGGGAGTCGACACCTTGCGGCTCTCTCGACGAGTTGTTGGGGCGGTAGAAGATGAAGGCGCGGATCGGATCGAGGCGGGCGGCGGCCAGGTACGCCTTCGTGCAGGTGGCATTGAACCATGGCGCGAGGGCGATGAGATTGTAGTTGGTGGGAGGTAACAGAGCCTGCGTCGTCACATTGGTGGGTATGATGTCGAACTGTTGCAGGTAGCACGGGTCGTTGACGGGGATGTCGGGCACGTAGAGAAGGCCCTGGATGACACCGTTCCGAGTCTCGGCGTTTGTCTTTGTTAGCGTAGTGAGGTTTGCGTGGATGGTGTCCTTGTACGCGATCGAGTCCTGCCACGGTCGCGAGTTAGAAACGTAGAGACGGTTGGACAGGGGCAGCGCAGAGAAGGGCGACGTACAGAGAGCGCAGTGATGTTCTGGATGATGGTTGAGGGGATGGTGTTGGCACCGGCCCACACTGGATTGCTAAACAGTAGTCTGGCATGGTGTTAGTCCGCGAAAGCCTATGTAAGGCATGACGAGCACAGTAGCAAAAGACAGCCGCGAGGGACGTGTAGCAGGGACGGGAGCGAATGGAATTGCTGGGACATACACGACATTTCGAACCTCGGTGAGAGCTGTAAGACGTCAGTTTCCAGTGCCAAGAATGGGGTACGTTTGGCTCTGCATGTTGTTTGGCTGTGATATGGCCTGGACGAGCTCTCCCTCTACCTCCCCTCTCATGCATTAGAATCAGGAACAGAATCCACTTACACATGCTTCTAACACATCTTCAATCATCGGATTGAAGACATTGAAAAACCAGCGGCCACGAATGGTTTTGGGAGATTTGATATGGGACCTGGGATGGGCGAGCGCTGGATGGGGCGGTTACGGCGCAAACTTATTAGGTAGTGGAGATCTCGGGAGAGGCGCTGGGGCTGGCGTTGGAGAAATCCCGGCAGAATGGATTGGGGGGAGAGTTTGAGGGGCTGCGAAGGGACGGGGGCTTAGGGAACAAAGAGATCGAAGCTTGTTTGACTGGGCGAAGAAGCAAGCCGGACAAAAGCTTGGGGGAAGGAGAGAGAAAAGAGGTCGTGAATGGAGGTTGTAGAGGCAATGAGAAGCGATGGCAAAAAGCTGGGATGGGGCTGGCGCGATTTTCAATGCCAAGCGGGGTTGAGTTCACAGCCTCTCTCTCGCCCAACTCTGAATGGAATTATGTACGTATGTACGTACGTGCTCAGTCCTTAGGCGGGCTCGCTCTGACGACTCTGCCTTTTCTCCTGCTGCTGCTGCTTCACATGCCTCTCTCTTTCTTTGGCTTGCATTTCGTGTCCAGTCCTTTTGGTGTGCTCTTGGGCCTGCTGACAATAAGATTCGACCGAGGAAGGGTAACCGGCAGCCCGAGTCACACCATCTCCCCCCAACTACCTACGTAGTAGGCCAGACTATCCTAGGGCTCAGTATTCCATTACTACGTACATCTAACATAGTACTCCTCTCCAACTGACCAACCACTGCGTACGTAGTGGGCGGCGTAACCAAGGGCCGCGGAGCACCTACATGACCCCTACCATGCTTGTTGGGACGATAGTGTGGCATTCCCCTCCTCTGGGTTGATCTAACCTGTCCCACATACTAACGTAGCATGACCCCAGCTAGGCCATAACTTTGTCCACTAGGCTGAATGCCGCCAAGTTGATGCCAATGCATGCAGGCTCACATGAGATGCCCCAGTACACCTACCAATCCAACGCCTAGCACCACCCGTTCGCCAGTTCGAACGGTCTCGCTTTACCATCATGTTCAGAGCCCCCAAAAGCTTGTCTACCGTAGCCACGAGGCACGGAGCCCAGGCCGGCGAACTCTCATCCCACACGTCGTCCTCTCCCGATGCCACATATTCACGATTCAATATTTTAGGTTTCCACTCCGCTTACACTCCACATCCAATGTCCCAGCCTTCTGCAGCCTATTCGTAATGGATAAAACGCTCCGAGCGCAGTGCTCTCCAGATGTGGCAAAGACAAAAGGCACCATCACGGGTATCAGTGCCGTGCCGTGGAGCCGACTTACGGAGTGCAGAGTCAACCACAGACCCTTGGAGCCAACCTACTCGAGCTGTACATCCTCCTTACCGCCAGACGTGACTGGCGGAAAGCGTCCTGTCGGCCGCGGCGAAGGAGTTTGAATTTGAGCCAGTTACGACTCAGTCTATCAACTCCGAAATCCGCTTTCATTTCAAATCGGACATGGTGAGACGGTACGGGGCGGGTGTATGGATCGTCGATAGGCTCTAACTTAAATGCTTTTGGACCTCATACGCCGTGCTTGGTACGGAACTCTAAGAAACTATCCTGTGGAACCAGCATCTGTTACTCTCCACAGAAGCGGTTCCGTCTCGTCGGCCTTTAGCCCCATGGAGACGTAGTGATTCTTGCATCGTGGTCGGCTCACCACACCCCCAGTCCACAAGTCCACTCCCAGATGCCCATACTTCAATCACACATCAAAGTTGGCCTCTCACAAAGTTCAACGGTTCCACAAAGGGTCCTGGACCCCCTCATTGGGGTCCGATTCGCAGCATATGCCGTAATGGAAAGCGTCTAGCGGAAATCAGACCATTAGCTCTGGATCCACAATCTTTATCATCGTCCTTCTCTCCTCTCTCTGCCCCATAGTCCGCGACAAACTGCTTACTACCCCTTATCAACATCTTTTCTCGCAGTGTCTTACTCAGCAAATTATCAATGAATTCTTTCTGTTCCAGGGACAGAGGCTGAACGCGAGGAGGCGGTCAGGAAGCTTGCGTCCCTCTTCGCCATTCGGGTTAACGCCGCCCACACGCAGCTAACTGTAAGTTCTCTGCATACTATGCAGTCCCATCTGGCTTACATCATCTTGTTCCTCCCGACACGCGGCAGACTACAGGGCTTTTTTTCTGGTCGCAGCTGGGCGAGCACAGAGCGATTGAGCCTGAATACGCGTATCTTTGTGTGATGTCCTTGTCCCAATGTTTGATTAATTGCTTTTGAGGCTGTGTCGAGGTTGCATTTTCTCGGCGCGTCTGGAAAACCCAGAAGACCAGTGCCTGGGACATCTCGGCGTCTTTGCCCGAGGCTGCAGCTGTGACCACGAGTCAGGGACGGCCTCGTCAGGTCGGAACGGCTAGGCTGCCCTGACTCTCCGGGAGCATTATGGATTCAGATTCGCAGACCTGACAATCTTAGATGGGTGATAGACCCATCGAGTTCCACTGACTTGTAAGTTGCATCAGATGAGAGCTAGAATTCTTGCTCCTCCTCTGAAGGGGCCATGACAGCGGATGGAACCATGTTCGAGTGAAGAGCTTTCATAGAAGCTGCGTACTACGTAGTAAGAGATGTCCTGAATCAGAAGTCGGATTAGGCATTTGCCTCAAACGTGAGATGAGATTGTAAATCCCACAACTGATATGTGCATTGGAAATGAAAGACTATATACATCACAAGCCCAGTATATACAATGCAAAACCCATCCCCCGCAACCTCCCACCGCACGCGCGCGCACACACACACACACACACAGGGCATCATTTCCCCCTTTTTCTTCCCTCTTTCATACACCAAACCCAACTGCTACCTTACTTGGACGGAGTCCAGGTCTCGGTGGTAGGCGGCCCAGTCGGCGTCTGGTTGATGACGTCGTTCTGGCGTGTGCAGCCGGACTTGGACGTGATGGCCGCCGGGCAGGCGACCTGCTTGAACCGAACGGTCGGGTTGTCGGCGTTCTGGAACCAGTCGAAGCGCCAGTAGCACCCGGCCTTGAGCTTCGCCGGGAACCCGTCGCACTCGGAGCGGGAGCTGATGCCGCCGTATCGCTGGCCCCAGCCGTTTTGCGGCGCGCCGTACTGGTTGGTGCAGGCGTTGAATTGCCCAACGCCTCCGCCCGGCATCTGCGAGGACGTGTTAGTGAATGGTAGGTTTGGTGTTGGGGCAAGGGAATGTGTAATGGAGGAGTTTGCGCATGGTGATGAATCTCGGTCACGGAGCCGGATCTTCCCCAAGATGGGGAGGTCGACTCTGGAACCCCCGCTAGGAATTTGTTCCCATGAAATGCTGTAACAGTTCTTTTTGGGGCAAAGCATTGGATAACGTGCGCCGGGGGGCTGGTGCACGAATCGGGATAGAAAAACATAAAACATGGGGCCTCAGTCCCGGCACCGGACCCGGACATGCTCAAAAACCTACCGCAATATCAAAATGGTTCTGGCCCAAATCCCCACCCGTGTTCGTGGCCTGCACAATCAGCTTCTTCCCGTTGACAGGCCCGCTCGTGAACGTCAGCTCGTAGCAGCTGCAGCACCACGCGCCCTCGTTGCTCCCGGCGATGCGCACGGCCGCCCACCCGTACGACACGGTCTCGTTGACCGCCCACGGCGCGTGCCCGCTGCACATGTACGCCGACCCGCCGCTGTCGCACCCGGACCGCGTGTTGCCCCCGTCGTTGAGCGGGTTGTCGCCCTTGTCGCACGTCTGCACCGGCCCGCCCACCAGGCTGGCCTTCTTGGGCCACGCGCACGACGGCTTGCAGCAGTCCCAGTAGCGCGTCGTCGCGCCCGTGCCGGAGGACTGCGCGGCGGCCGGTGGGGGCGCGGCGAGGAGCGGGAGGAGGGCGAGGAGGGCGGTGGTGGTTGGGAAACGCATTGTCACGGGTGTGTGTGAGCTTGGGAGAGACTCGAGAATTGGCTTCTAAATATGCTTAGAAAGATTTGATGACCGTTGGAGATCGACGACGATACCTCGAGCTCTTCTTCTTCTATATCCCAGAGCCGGATTCCTGGTTACTATTATACACCCGTACCCCGGGACGACTCCTCTGGTCATCGACAAAACATCCCCACAACTCGATATTAAATCTAATAAACTCTTCCCCACAGATGGCTAGGAGAGAGTTGCCCGACTGGCCGACGAATAGATGAAAACAGCCAAGGAGACAACTGTACCGCCCGGGATCGCCTTAGCATCCTAACCGACGGCACCATCGCGCCGTCATCTAGAGGAAACAAAGTCTACTGACCGCGTTTCCACCGCCTCGGTTGGGGTTCTGGCCCTGGTCCCGTTGAAGTAGACCTGCCAATTGTCCGCGGGAGTGAGTTGTAGGGAGACGGACTGATCGGGAACCTAACAGCAACGTTCCTACAACTACTTTATTTATCTGCCCAAATCTCGAGACTGCTCTCTGTGTAGGATTTCCCCCGAACGAGAACACCAGGTCATACCGGGCGGCAGTCAGCACCATCTGAGCTCTTCCCCGCACCGCAAAGGATGCGGAGAACGTACGGAAATGTGTCTGTGGGGTTGCATTCCTTCTTTAGGTCTGCTGTATACAGCCTACAGCCAGCTCGTTTTCATTTAACCTCTGTTCCTACACCTTTGCAGACCTTAGCCACTCAGCGATCTTACTGCTGGTCGGCAATCCTCAGATGCTGGCGGGCTGATACCGCAGCTGACACAGCAGCCGCCGAAGGTCAAGTCCAGCAAGACGGTAGGAAGAAATATTGCAACGGTCTCTTGAGGCATGTCCTACCCTGGCATTCCCAGAATACGCCGATATAAGTGTATGACATATCATGAAATTACTTTACTGATGATTTCAATAACTAGACCTGCGAGAAAGCGGCCTACTTGCTAGTGGGAATGTTAGGGAAGAATATGCGACAGGCTCGAAGAGGCCATAAGCAAGACGCAAGGCGGATCGGCAGTCTTGGCCATGCCCTGATAATGCGGGCGGTTTACATCTGTAGAACGTAAGCACGAATATAAATATTAATTCAAGAAAAGCACAATACACCCCTCGGGCAGATCAACCGGCGTTCTCCTCCTTCTTTAGATTAATAGCCTCGTGCGACCCCATCAGAAAGGCACGGCACTGTACGGCTCCCCATCTACTTAGGTCCTGGAACATGTGGGGGTGAGCAAGAATCGATGTCATCCAATGCAGGTCCAGCATTCAGGCACACGCAATCATTCGCACTGCTGGCTTGGCAGCTGGCTATGATGCACTGCGAGACCCGGATGGGCAGGAGCTAGAATCATAACTTTTTTTTTTTCCCTTATTGCGACTCTCCAGACCGCGAGCGGCTGTTCCCAGCCATAACTAGCTAGCAACTCATTCATTTTGTGTCGTGGTTGAACATCGCAGTCATCAGGCAATCTCTACCACATACCGAAGTCTCGGTAGGGTCACCGGGCTGGTTCACACCGGAGACCACCAGCTACGCTCCCTACTGTCGCCGGAACGCGTCCTCGGCGTGTTGTGCCACCTTGCCGAGCAAGCCGCCGAGACCGCCTTCCTCTTCTTCTTCATCGTTTCGTCGACCCCCACCGCGACCGCCGTGTCCTTCTTCCTGACGACGGCCACCGCCATGACCTTCCTCGTGCTGACGGCCACCCCCGTAGCTTTCCTCTTGATGACGGCCACCACCATAGCTCTCTTCCTGACGTCCACCACCATAGCTCTGTTCCTGACGTCCACCACCATAGCTCTGTTCCTGACGGCCGCCGCCATAGCTCTGCTCGTGGCGACCGCCTCCACGCCCGCCGTCGTTGTCATCGTCGTCGCGGCGGCTGCGACCCCCTCCATATCCAGCTCCCTCGTTATCGTCGCGGCGGCTCTGGTGACCACCACCGAAGCCAGAATCTCCCGTGCTTCCCTCGAATCTACGGCGTTCAGTGTGCTCTTCGTAGCCGCCTCCGCCACCGTGGCTAGGTCGAGTCTCTGTAGTCTCCTGGTACCCGTAGCCCTTTGTTTGCTGGCCACCATGACTGTCCTCTTGCTCGAACTTGCGGTATTCCGAACGACCGCCACCACCCGGGAACTTGGTTTCGCTGTACTCGGCCTGGCCGTACTTGTTCCCGTGATGGCCGTATTCGGTCTGCGTCTGCGTTTGGGAGCCATCGTTGTCACGACGGCTGCTCGTCTGCTTCTCTGTCTCGTCCTGGCCGAAGACGCCACCAAGCAGCGAGGTCGCGGCACCAAGAAATCCGCCCTCTGATTCTTTCTGCTTGGGTTGTTCATACTTTGGAATCTTCACACCGGTTTGCTGCTCCACAAGACCGGAGAAGGCGCCGGTAGCGCCGCTCATGATGGCACCTGCGGCGTGCTCGGCAACCTTGTCCTCCCATGTCTCGGGAGCTCCAAACTGCTTGCGCATATGCAGCTTACCGTTGCAGCCGTGGCCGTGGCCTGTGTCGTGGACGCCCTCCTTGTGATTCTCGCCGCGCTCGACTCCATTTCGGGTCAGCTTGCGGCGGTAGTCCTCTTGCTGTCGGCGATCCATGCCGCTCCACCATTCCTCAACGGAGCGGTAGATGAGCTGTCTTCCCTCTCGAGCGCCGTCCTCGCCCTGCTCTCGTTGTGCGGGATGGTGCAGAACGCCGTAGATGATGCGGTTCAGGACGCGGTTAACATCCGCCCCGCCGTCATCGATGGCCTGCATGAGTTGAGGCACAACCCACTGGAGCATCTTGGCAGCGGTTCTGCCAGCAACCTCGTTCAGGATCTGTTCGGCCACGTTAGGGATTGCAATAGCGTTGGGAGACGAAGACATACGTTGGTAAAATGGTCCTTGGACAGCATGGAATGAGTCGGATCAGTTGAGCGGTTGTCCTCGAAGACAACGTGCTGCTCCTTCTCGCTGCTCTGAATAATCTCATCGGCGCCGGTTCGAAGCTCGTTTCGGATCTGTTTGATCACGGGAAGGATGAAAGGTGCGATGATCGAGAAGACGAACTTTGACAGTTGCTCCTCCAGCTGCTCCAGAATCTTGGGCAAGACTGGGATGTTCTCCATGGCCCCGGAGATGCCCTGCATGACGTCGTCGTGGAACTCGATTGCGGGCATGATCTGGGCAAAGATTTGCTGAACATACTTGGTATACTCCTCGGGGTCTCGTGGAGAGACCTGCATGTTCTGGACCTGGGCCGAAGCTGCGTTGGTCTGAATCTCATCGACCCTGTTGCTCTGGTGTTTGCCGCCAAAGATGCCATCGGGAATCATGTCCAATAGTCCACGCAGGATGCTGGTGTCACTGTTTTGGCTCTCTTGGAGAGTACCTTCTAGCTCCTCAATCTCATTTTGAGTCAGCTTGTCCGATACTGTTCAGGTTAGCCACATGCTCAAGCGTAGGTAGTAATCGTCTCTCACCTTCTCCGGTTACGGAATGAAGGAAATCGACTCCTCCAAATGTGCCAGTGACTAATGGGTAGACGTCGCCACGAGCACCATTCAGTCTCATCCGAGTGTCGCTACCGACGTGGGGGAAAACATCACGCTCTCCGATTTCGATCAGGGCAAGTTCAGTATAGTTGCTGTGGGCGAAGAAATCTGAAACCGTTCTTGTCAGCATATGCATTCGTATGAGAATAAAAACTCTTCTCCTCTTTCATGGTAGACTTGGTAGTTGGCAAATAGATGGGTAGTCTCGACCCAGGAGGGGGAGGGGATCAGTGCATAGACGTACCTTCCAGGCAGTGAAGTCCGGTTCCCAAGAGACGCAGTGACTCGTGCAGGTCTTCCTCCTTCTTGCTGCGAGAATAGTTTCTTCCCAACTCGATGCTGCGACCAAAGAGGTTTCGAATATGCTTGGCAGAGGTCATGATGTTGGCCTGTTCGTTTGCAATGTAGTTCTTCATGCCGGTATTCCCATCGATGGCGAGCTCGGTGCGCTCATCGACAGGTGCCCTGAGGCGTCGGTCGTACTGTCTCGCGTCGACATTGTCGGCGTAGTTCTTGGGGTTGTCGATATGGTCCTCCGGGCGGTAGCAGCCGAGCCTGTCGGCGGTGACCTCGAACTCCTTGGAGCCGAAGCCGAAGGTGAGGAAGCCGAGGACGCAGAGGAGCAGACGGATGGCCTCGGCGGACACGGCCTTTACGGTGCCGACATCGATGGCCTGTGAGTAGTCTCGGAGCCAGTTGCCGAAGTAGACACGGGAGACCATGATCTTGTTGAACCGTTTGTTGTCGATGGCGCGGGCCATCATGACGGAGAGGAGGGCATCTTCGATATCGCCATGACGCCCTGATCGACACTGTCAGCTTGATACGGGCAGCACGGCGTCAGATGAGCTTACAGTTTTGTCCCTCAATCTTTGAGATCCCAGCAATATTACCGGCTCCGAACGCGTGGGCTGGGCGGGCGAGGCAGACCAGGACGATCAGCCCCACCAACATCATGTTGGACTTGGTGTCGAACATGGCGGAGTTCCTTTGCTATAGCTGGCCTTGTGTGTTTCTCCTTCGGGCCTTCTGTGCTGACTGTTTAGTGATTGTCTCTTTTTGAATCGAGTGAAGCTTGGAAAAAGTGAGATGGGAGAAGTGAAGAGAAGGCGGGACGGTGAAGAGATATACGAGAGAGGGAGCTGTGACACAAGGGATGGGATGGGATAGGAGAAGGAGGGGTTCTCTCGGGGAGGCCTTTTATTCGTGACGACTGCATTGGAGGGGTAAACACGAAGCAGCACGAACGGGCACCAGTCGCTAGCTTTGCCTTCGCTTTGCACGCTTTGGAGCTATCAGACGCCAAAAATCCAGATTCATGCCTGGCATTGCAGTCAATCAAGCAAGGTATGCGGGCACTGGTGGGATGATCCAATGGGCTCAGAGGAGGAGCCCGCGATCTGATGTCCTTGTCGTGCCATTGCATCATACTAGGCGGGCCAAGGCGCTCCCCCACCAATGCCACTGGCTCTGGACGCCCCATGGAGGGGTCGTGGATGCCGAGAGCTGGATGGGAGCCAGGGTGGTGAAGTACATTGACGTCAGGACAAAGTCACATAGAGTTCGGAAGTATTCCAGCTAGACAGGCTGAGATGCGCTGCTCCACATGCAGCTGGGCAGGGGTCTGGAACAACAACCTCGACCAGGGATTGGCGATCGTCGCAATGCGAATGCCACTTGGTGTCCAGGCCAGGGAAGGCAGCGCCAGATGGAATCCGGGTCGATGAAGCTATTCTGGATCAATAGAGACGGTGACAAGGTCGAGGCATAGCGGTAGAAAGCTCATCAAGACGCGTCTTACTAGAGTCGACAGCTAACGGAAGATGGTTCAGGGCTTCATTGGAAGTCGGATCTTATCTTGGATGTCGAAACTATGTACTGTACATAATTACATGCAGACAACACGCATGCCATAGGCGCCCGCGATGGTGTCCAGAGTACAGATTAGTGCGTAACATAATTACCTGCGTGCCTGGAAACCTGTTCAAGGTGTTTCAAACGGGATGTGTTGGACCTCATCGGTCCAACCGGTCCTGGACGGAATGCTGTGTATCTTGAATAGGTACCCAGGTGAGGGGGTCGCCTTTTTAAAGGTGTGTGACATGGCTGAGAGCTTCTAGCGCCGTGCAGTGTGCGACATATTGAACGTAGCACGTAGATAATCAGAGGGTTGATAACTAGATGAATTTCATGATAAGGTACCCTGCCATGTCCTTGCTGTACGCTTTCATCACGATCGCGCATTGTTCCACGAGCTTGTCAGATCGGCCGAGGGCAGATGGCATCACAGACGCTGGCTCTCCCGTACGAATGACATGCAGAGGAAGGTAGCAGATTTGGTAGTGGACGCACCCTAGTTGGGTCCAACACAGTTACTTCAAACCAGTGCGGCCAGAATGTAGTGATACGGGATTTTTCAGGCCGGGGCGCGATACCATCGTAGATTATCGAGGCTTGCTGGACGCCTTTGCAATTGAAAAGAGCGAGGAGTGGAATTTGAGTTAGGAAGTGAAGCTATCTGGGACGCATTGCGCGTTCATCGACGCGCATCTAGCAGGTCTTCAAGAATTATGTAGCTAATGATGCAGCAGATGTGGTAGTACGAGATCATCATCGCAGACTGCATGAAGAGTATTCGTCACCGCTCTAGTTCGGGCGGTTGGTGTTTAGAGTCAGTGCTGTGTGAAGGGCTTCACGTCCACAGACGATACAGCGTGGGAAGCAGATGCTGTGGTGGGCGATCGATTCGAGGCACCAGGAATGGGGTGGCAGTCGAACCCTGATCGAGCAGCGAAGACAGCGGCGTCTGGGAATGTTGGTGAACCGCTCTTCGAGGCTTCCGTAATTACGGGGTCTTTCTCCCAGTGGTGGCCTCGATGATGGGGAGAGAAAGCAGTCGATCGCCCGTTATTGCCTGTGGCGGCTTCAGCTCCCCCAGAGACCGTCATGGAGGAGGGGAATAACGGACGAGGTGGACCTCCAGGGAAAGCTAACGAGCGAAAGGGTTGTGAAGCAGCTGATGGCACTCACCTGGATTTGGAATTCCCACCAGGTTTGGGGGATTACGACGAGCTGGGTTAGTAAGTATACGGAGCAGGGCCTCTCAGGACCTCACCGTGCGATGTGGACTGGAACAGAGGAGGAGTGGAAGGCAACGGGGCCCGGCCGCCAGCGGAGAAATCGACTGTGCCCTCCTCATTTTGGAACGGGGGGAGATGGGAGGGGGGAGGGGGAGTGGGAGGCAGAGAGCAACGCCTGCAGAGCGCGCCAGGTCGTGGGATCACTGAGGTCACACTGATCAGTGCAGCTATTAGATTATTACGACTGTATCTGGGCGAAGAGCCAACAGCTCCGATCGCAGGCTTCGGTCGCTGAGTTCTGGGCAAGCCAGGTGGGCATCTCTGGGGTGGTTCGCCGCTGTCGGGGGTGGTGAGCGGTCAGGCAGCATTCCCCTCTTTTCTTCCAATTTTTGCACGAGAACGGGGAGGCAGAGAGAGGGATCTAGGCAAGAGCTTGAGAGGGATGAGGGAACGGGGGCTGCAGGAAGACCCTGTCACATCAGCCGGTCCCAAGCGCTGAGAAGAAGAAGAGAGAGAGAGGGAGAAAAAAAAACCCAGCGAGGCAGTGCCCTGGTCGTCACGGCGTACTGAGCGTTTTACCTAAGTAAATAAAATAAATCCACCTAGCACCTACTCAATCAAGGTACTGCGTACGGAGTACCTAAAGCAGGTAAAGGTGGTAAGGTAAAGGTACCTGAGGTAACGATGGGCCTTACCTTAGTACAGAGTAGGGCCGAAGCCCACCGAGGATAAATGTGCCCAATTACAGTGTCCTATTGGGCGACCACTTGGTTCGCTAATGAAGAAAGGTGCACGACGCCCAAAACGCCCGCAAGACCCGTAATTTACTGCAACCACCAACACCACCGTCGCCCGACAGACATGCATCACCGATTCCCCGCTGGGGGGCGACTGATGCATCTCCCCCCCAGAGTCTCCCAGAGGTATCGTCAGAGCATCAAGCTCAGGACCCGACGCGCTGTAGAGCCCGGGAATGGGTCGATTTTCGACAACCATGACCACAAACAAAGCATGCACGCCTCGAGACGGTCCGGAATATGGTAGAGCGAACAACAATAGGCGCCGGCCGCCCCATACAAATAGGAAAGATGCCGGATATCATGTTGCGCTCGCAATAGGAAAGTACAGAACGGGTACATGCTGGAAGAGCAGCGTGGGCAGGTCGCTCCCATCTTGGGCTGGGCTGGCCTGGACGGGGCTTGTTGTCATGTCATGTCATGTCGCGTTTGGGCAATTACGGAGGGGGGATGAGGACAGGACCCCCTCTTGCAGGACGATGGATTGGCGCGTCTGGCAGTGGGCTGGGCTGTTTTGCAGCGTTAGCGGGGAGTGCTTTTCTTTCGGGTCATGTTGCAGCAACTGCGTTGCGCGGGAGCACTGAGGCTTCTGGTCTCTCGAGCAGGTTGGTGGAAGCGTTGGAGATAGGAAACTAGAGACTGGGCTGGATTGGAGAGAGAGGGGAGCATTGTTTTGTTGGCCAGAGCGGTGGAAGATAAGGGCCTGGGAACGGGGGGGGCGGATCAAGATGCGTTATTCATGGAATTGATTTTTGGGGGGGGGGGGGGGGGGGACCAACTAGGCCTAGGTGGTTATTTAGTAGCAAAGTGCCCAAGGAATAAGGTAAGGCAAAAAAGGCAGGGTAGGCGGTAATTATGTAGGTAGGTACCTAGGTAGGTGCTAGGCAAGAGATACGAGAGAAGGAGAAGAAGAAGCAAGCCCTGGTCGGTCGCCCAGTTATTATTTTATTTTACTGATTTAAGCGCTGAGGTGGTGCTGTCCCCGGTGTTCGGTTCCAATGAAACGCGATGGTTTTGCGTGTACGAGGTCCAGGTCCCCGTAGAGAGAGAGAGATGACTGAGGTAAGGCCCGATCGGTAGGGTAATAGTAGGTAGGGGAATCAGGTAGGTAGGTACCTTATTATTAGGTGAATGAGCTGAGAGAGATAGATGATGGAGGATTGGGGGGGGGAGGAGGGAGGAGAGACGGGGGAGGGGGGGGGGGGGTCCGACCTGCCGAATTTCTGGGACTGATGTGAAAAATCGATCACTGATCTCTCGCATCACTCCAGACCCCTCTCCCAGGCCCTCTGCACTACATATTGCACCCACCACCCTCCCCCCCCAATCCCAGCCTCCCGATTTTTTCCTCCTCTTCTCCCCCCATTTCATCTTCCCACTCACCCACCAAACCTCTTCAGAAGGCCCCAAAAACCCCTTCCCCCCGTCCTCTCCTCCACCATCCTCTCTCATCGCCAGAAGACCGCTACTCTCATCACTATCACCACTATCGTGCGCTCTGTTTCTTTTTTTGCTTCGAAAAGCAGAATCAACCACCACAACCACAGCGCTCTCCCACTGAAAGCACCATCACCAACCCAAACATGCCGCGCCCACCCAAGAAGACCGCCGACGACAAGGCAAAAGGTGTCGCTGCCCCGCGAGTCATCGATGTTGAGGGTTTCATTCGGGTTCGCGACTCGGTAAGATAAACCACCACTTTTTTTCTTCTCTCCTTGCCCGTCCATTGTCAAGAGATATCTCGCGCGCGCACTCGTTCTCTCAGTGTCGCCGCTTTTCTGCCTCTTGTATCTACCCAAGACTCTCATGCCCGCTACCAACCCGCGCTCTCATATCATTCTTCCCATGAGCGGGCAAGCCAGTCAACACCACCACCCGCCATCGAGAGTTGCAATGACGATTGATTTGGATTCATTGCGCGCGCCGCCGCCGACCATGATCCAAACATTCCGTACACATCCCATCTCACATTGCGCGCTGCTCCGCTCTTTTCCCAGTTCCTCTTGGCACAACTGCACACTTTCTCATTATCAAATCTGCTTTTTTTCTTTCGCAAATGCGACGCGACTGCAGACCCTAGCTCCCATGTCCGACTTCCCGCACAGTTTCCCATTGTTTACATCGCCCACACTGGGACCCCGCGTTTGCGCAGGAGCTATGACCAGCGCATCTCGCGCGCCCCAACGTCGCAATTCCCGCCCGCCCAAGCTCCCCCCCCCGTCCCGTAGCTCGTAGTTTCTCCAAATTTCCCATGGCAATCAGATCTAGCTAGACAGCTTGCTAACCGATCAATTATAGGTCCACCAACGCCTCCTTACCATCCAGGAGCTGATCAAGTCGTTCTCGGCAGACTACTATCGCCAGACTAATCTTCTGCTCGGTGAACCCACCACTGAGGGCGTTCCGGGCATCGACCCGCTGCTTGACCTCCAGCATGCCGTCGTTGCCCTGCAAAATGCCCCTCTGCTGCCCGCCGAGTTTGCTCCCCAGCCGGCCGTCGAGGAGAAGAAGGAGCGCAAGAAGCGCACTCATGATCCCAACGCGCCCAAGCGCCCGTTGACTCCCTACTTCCTCTACATGCAGACCGCCCGACCAATTATCGCGAATGATCTTGGTTCCGAGGTCGCCAAGGGAGCTGTCCAGGAAGAGGGCCAGCGCCGATGGGCATCCATGAACCCCGGCGAGAAGGCTGTACGTACCTTACCTTATCCTGTTTTATCGCCCCCGTAGCATACACTGACCGCGTCCCCAGGGCTGGAACAACGCCTACCAATACAACCTCCGCCTGTACCAGGCCCGTGTCCACTCTTACAAGCACGGCAACCCAGAAGCCAAGCTGATGACGGACGAGCAGGCATTGAAATATGCCGATGAGTTCCAGCTGCCTCTGCCTAGTGTGGGTGCAGAACCTGCGGGTGATGACCATGATGCCATTGCTGAGCAGCTCCAGCAGGCTACCTCTGCAGATGCCCAGGGCGAGGACGAAGAGGAGCCCGCCCCGGTCAAGACCCCCAAGAAGGCCGCCGCCGGCCGAAAGCGAAAGACCGCCACCCCGGCCGCTGAGACCGAGGCGCCCAAGGCTGCTGCCCCCGCCAGCCCAGACAAGAAGCGCAGACGCACATCCACCAAGGTCGCCGACACTGAGAAGGAAGAGCCCAAGAAGGCGACGGGACGGGGCAAGAAGGCTAAGAACTAAGCTCGCCCTTTTCTTCTTCTCTGATCCGCCTCTTCTACTCTGCGCGCCCTTTTCAGCTGTTTTGGTTTTGGCCTCTTCCAAAGATGATACCTCATCCCGCATTCAGACTACCTACCAGTTCATCTTCTCCCTGCTTAGGCTTTTGAAAAGATGAAAAATGGGGGGGATAGTCTAGTTGCTCGATGTTTCTCTGGTGCTTGCGTGTACTGTATGAAAGGCTGTTCGTTTTTTTTAGTTCTTCGTTTATTCAAACAACGGGGCGTGGTTGGGTTCTGTAGGGAAAAACACGATTTGAAAACCCCGAGCGCTCACCAGCGACTCTGGAACGGGATAGGAGGCGGTGGGCGGCTCGAAGGATGATGGATGGAATGGAAGTGCGTGGTACGTTTTTGCGCTGATCTGCGTATCAGAGCCGCTGTATGTACTTAGTGCTAGTCGGCCGTATGACATGCCGGAATGAGGACATGATGATTTTGAAAGTTTGATATAAAAGTTCCCATGCATTTCGCTCAGTGATGTCTCTTTCTCTGCCTTATAAATCTGTTCTGTATACTTCGAAACCTGGTTCAACACGGAAGGTACCAAAATGAGTTTTGATCTTTGCTGAACGCGAAACTATCTGACTTCGTCCCGGTTTCCCTCTCTCCAGCATAACCAAAAATCCGCCTCCTCCACCAGCCTACAAAGCACCTGACCAGGAGGGACGACCCTCAGTACACGAAATACGTCTGCGTAAGGGGCAGGTCCTCGGCCGGCTCGGCCAGCAACACGACGCCGTCGGCCTCGACGGTGTAGCGCTCCGGGTCGACCTTCATCTTGGGCATGGCGTCGTTGAAGCGCATGTCGCGCTTGCCGATGCCGCGGCAGCCCTTGACGGCGGAGACGCGCTTGCGCAGGTTGTAGCTGGCGATGTTGCCGGACGTGATGGACGCCTCCGACACGAACAGGACGCTGGTCTGCGGGACCAAGGGGGCGAACATGGGGCGGGCGATGACGGGCTGGACGGTGGGGATGGAGGCGTTGGGGTCGCCCTGGAAGATGGGAGGGTTAGCGTCAGCGTCTTTCCGGTTCGGATGGAGAAGAGAGAGAGGGAAGTGAGAGAGAGAAGTGAGAGAGGGAAGTGAGAGAGGGAAGTGAGAGAGGGAAGTGAGAGAGGGAAGTGAGAGAGGGAAGTGAGAGAGGGAAGTGAGAGAGAGAAGTGAGAGATGGAAATGAGAGAGGGGGGGACGTACCATTTGCGACCACGCGATGAGGCCGCTCTTGATGATGTGGGTTGGCTTCGTGCCGAACCAAGCCGGGTCCCAGACGACCAGATCCGCGAGCTTGCCGACCTCCACGCTGCCGACCAGGTGCGAGAAGCCCTGCGCGATGGCCGGGTTGACCGTGTATTTGGAGATGTAGCGCTTGACGCGGAAGTTGTCTGCGCCGGTGCCCTCGTCCTCGGGCAGCGACCCGCGCTGGACCTTGTTCTTGTGGGCCGTGTTCCAGGTGCGCAGGATGACCTCGCCGCAGCGGCCCATGGCCTGCGAGTCGGACGACATCATGCTGATGGCGCCCAGGTCGTGCAGCACGTCCTCGGCGGCGATGGTCTCGGCGCGGATGCGCGACTCGGCGAACGCCACGTCCTCGGGGATGTTCTTGGACAGGTGGTGGCACACCATCAGCATGTCGAGGTGCTCGTCCAGCGTGTTGCGGGTGTACGGCCGCGTCGGGTTGGTGGACGACGGCAGCACGTTGGGGTGCTCCACCACGCTGATGATGTCGGGCGCGTGGCCGCCGCCCGCGCCCTCAGTGTGGTACGTGTGGATGGTGCGGTCCTTGATGGCCGCGATGGTGGACTCGACGAAGCCCGACTCGTTGAGCGTGTCGGTGTGGATGAGGCACTGCACATCGAGCTCGTCGCACACGGTGAGGCACGAGTCGATGGCCGCCGGCGTCGTGCCCCAGTCCTCGTGCAGCTTGAGGCCGCACGCCCCCGCGATGACTTGCTCGCGGAGCGCCTCGGGCGCGCTGTCGTTGCCCTTGCCCGTGATGCCGAAGTTGAGGGGCAGCTCGTCGCACGCCTGGAGCATCTGGCGCATGTAGTGCTTGCCCGGCGTGCAGGTTGTCGCGCTGGTGCCGGCGCTGTTTCGCTGTTAGCTACCTGGGGGAGGAGGTCTGAGGGGTAAGCCGATGGAAGCTCTCTCTCACCTGGGACCGGTTCCGCCTCCGAGCATGGTGGTGATTCCTGAAGCAATTGCCTCGTACCCCTGCTGGGGACAGATGAAGTGGATGTGGGAGTCGATGCCGCCCGCTGTTATGATCTTGCCTTCGCCGGCGACAACATCGGTGCAGCTGCCAACAATCATGTTGGGGCTCACGCCGTCCATGACATCCGGGTTGCCGGCCTTGCCAATAGCTACGATCGTACCTTCCTTGACGCCAATGTCAGCCTTGTAGATGCCGGTCCAGTCGACAATCAGCGCATTCGTGATGACCATGTCCAGCGTCTCGGAGTCCGACCGGCCGGTAGCCTGTCCCATGCCCTCGCGCAGCGTCTTGCCGCCGCCGAACTTGCACTCATCGCCGTAGACGGTAAAGTCCTTCTCGACCTTGATCCATAAATCCGTGGTGCCTAGTTTTACCCTGTCTCCCGTGGTCGGGCCAAACATGGTCGCGTACGCCGCCCTCTCCATCCGGAATATGTCAACGTGGGCCGCGTCCCCGATCGGTTCCGGGGCGTGCGCGAACCCGGCCTGCTGCAGCTTCGACACGATCTCCTCGGCTCGCCAGAGCTCCACGCCGCCCGATGCGAGATTGTTGCCGCCGCGGATGACTTTGTTGCCACCAATCTCCACGAGCGTCACAGTCTTGGCGTCGCCGGGCTCGAAGCGGACAGACGTGCCGGCCGCGATATCGAGGCGGTACCCGTAGGCCCTGCCGCGATCGAACTCCAGCTGCGGGTTCGTCTCGATGAAATGGTAGTGCGAGCCGACCTGGATCGGACGGTCCCCTTTGCTCGTGACCTTGAGCTTGATCCGTTTCCTGTTCTCGTTGATCGCCACGGTGCCCTTGACGGTGACGACGGCCCCCGGCTGCTTCGTTGCCTCGTAGGCCGCCGCCTCGGGCAGCGCAAACGAGTCCTTGCTGGGGATGGGCAGAAAGCTGCCGTAGAGAGCCCGGGCCAGATCCCCATCGTCCGTGCTGATGGGGCTGTGGACCGTAACGAGGTAGGTTCCAGACGGGAACGTGCCCTCGACCTGGATCTCATGGAGAGTGCTGCAGACCGCGGGCAGTACATGCCGCCTGCCAAGCATTGTCGCGCCGATGGACATCAAGTCCGCCACGGTATGGTTACCATCGCGGATGAGCTCTTGCAAATTGCTTGCAATCAGTGCCTAGACGAGCAGGTTAGCACACCCGAGGCTGCCAGGAGGAAAGGGATATCCAGAATTTCCGGGGGGCTTGGTCACCGTTGCTTCAGAGTGGTTCAACTTCAGGCCGCGCGCAAGTCGTCGCTGGGCCAGGAAGCCGACCTGTGATATGACGAGCTTATCGAGCTAGGGAGCCGGTCGTCGAACGTTAGCTTTTTTCTTCGAGCTCCCTTGTTTGAAGCTCTGGGACGAGCCATTGAAGGTCCCCACAAACCTCTTTCGGGATGAGATGCATCCTGACGGCAATGACCTGGTGCTGTCTCTGGCGGGAGACACGCTTTGAGTGAATATATCGAAAGAGGAAATAAGCTCAATTACATGGGCCAGAAGATGTCCGGTACGTGTTAGGGTGCGCCGCCGGCCAAGTGGGGTGGTCGAGATAGGCAGGGCCCGGAGACCCACTACCCCGCATAAGAGCTCCCCAGGAGTGTGTCCAGCGTGCTCCGGCAGAGACCCTACATGGTATTCGTGGGCATGTAGTACTGCGTAGTAGTGTAATGTCGAGTGGGGGTGGAAGGTTGTTTGTGTCACTGGCCGTCGATAGATAGGTAGATAGATCTAGGGTTCCGTTGGAGCACAATGCTATTGCCAGCTAAGACTACCTACGTACGCTTGTATGCCCCATGTAAGACGGCTATGAGCTTCACGTCTTGACTGCGACATGAGAATCCACAAGCAGCGTGCCCCAATGTCCCAACTAGTCTCCCGTAGACATCACGTTCCAGTGGATGGCCAATCCGTAGCCGATCCCACACGCCCGGTTCTAGTAGTTATGACCGCATTCAATATCCCCAAACGCCAGTGTCCATGAGCCTGATAACTACTCAAGCAAAACCTCCTACCTTTGCAGACCATCAGCGTCCCAACACATCACAATATAACGCCAGGCACGATATGGAGTGCCGCACACCGTTTACTCCTCCTCCACTTCTTCATCCCACTGCTCTTTTTCCCTCTTCATCATGTCCGCCATCTCCTCCTTGTTGAAGATTGAGCTGTCGGGATCCGACATCCGAGGCACCTTGCCCAGCTTGTCGTCGTCGAATACGGAGCCGATCGTATCGATCCACCGCCTCCTCCGCTCCATGAGAGTCTTGGTCATGTCACCGATGCCGGGTCTGGCCATGCCCGACGCGCCACCGGCCACAAAATGACTGCCGCCTCCGGCACCGCCGGGACGCTTCGCCTTCTTGCTCTTGCCCATGGTGCGTGTGCGCTTGAGGTACGCAGCCTGTACCTGGGAGTCGAGATCTTCCAAGATGGTCTGGTATTCCTGGTGCGCCATGCGTTCCTTGACAAGCTCCGTCAGGCGAGCCTTGCGTGCCCCGTTGATGAGCATCTGGTCGCGTAGGCGTGCTTGCAGTAGGCGCAGACGCGCTGCCACCTCGTCGTCAAAGTGCCCGTCGTATTCCCCTTCAAATGTGCCTTCCTGCGGCAAGAAGCCCATGTGCCTCAATTCCTGCTTGATGCGCTCGTCCACTTGCGTGTAGTCCAGCTTGGGGTGCGTCGCCTTCTTCCACGCTTCCGAGTTTGACTCGTTCATGAAGGTCGCCGGCGGGACCGGAGGCGGCTTGTCGTCCGATGAACCGAAGCCTTGCGTGTCTCCATTGTCGCCGTTCATGCTCCCGTTCATGCTGAAATCGCCGTTTGTGATGCCGTTGACCGCGGGCTTTTCCTCCTCCGCCTGCGGGCGCGATTCCGGCCGCATCGCCTGCAACAGTCGCGTGAGAAGCGGGCCGACCGAGAGCTTATCCGTCTCGGCCACATCGTCGTCCATGGATTCGATGGTGCCCCGAGCCTGGTTCGGTGCAGACCTTTCTCGCAGATGTTGCGGGGAGTCTAGCGCCATCGCACCGTCGTCCTCCGCCCACACCTCAGTATAATGCTTCTTCCCCCGCTTGGGCATGTGGAAGGGCATGACGCGGTCTCCCCGTTCGCGCAGAAACGCCAGGTCTTCCTCGGTAAAGGTTCGGAAATAGGGTTCCATGTACGTCGAGAATGTCGAAAAACTGATCTGATTCGACGCCTTTCCGTTGCTGAAGTCCTTGTCCGGCGGGTCGCCGGCGATGAGATCGGCCAGGTTGCTGTGAGGATAGCCGGCGACCGCATATATGGCTTTTATTTCGTCTTCGGGCATGCCCCTCGTCACATCGCGAATCTCGTAGACGGTGGGGTCTGGAAACGTGGATGGGTCGTCGCCAAACGTATGCGCCTGGGGAAGAACCGGCCGAGGCGGCGCGCCCTCGTCCTCGGAGCTCGAGTCTTCGTCGTCATTCTCCTCCACCTTCGCTTTCTCGTCGACTTCCATCGGCGCGGGTGTGGCTGGCGCGACAGGCGATAGCGAAGAGCTGGCGGAATCGTTGTCGCGAGAGAGTTTTCGGGGTTTGCTGGAGTCTCGTAGAGGAGACGAGCGTTCTAGTTGCTAGTGGTAAGCCATGGAAAATGATGCGCATGCTAAAAATGAACGAACGAAAAACCAAATTGATGATGGGCCAAAAGTTTTACGTCAAGAATGCATGTTTGGAGGGAAAACGGGGACAGCAGATTGGGCTTGGTGGAAAGAGGCATACCCAAATTCACATCCTGAGGGGCTAGGCTGTCTGTCGCCTTCCGCTTTCTCTTGTTGGCGCGCTTCTGCTCGTCATCCGTCCGCACGCGTTCTTCCTCCCCCTTCGTCTCGGCAGGAAAATCGTTGATGTGATTCTTGCGCGCGGCGGCCAATATTCTCATTCCTCTGTCGCAGAAATTACTCCTTCGGTCGATGGTCTCTTGCAGCTGCTGGAGCCTGGCGATCATGCCGTCGAGGCTTTTGGAATCGGGGATGACGGCGTTGGATGCGCTCTGGTCGACAAGATCATCGTAGCTGAGATTCGGGAACTGTTCTACGCGCAATTCTAGGTACTCCGTGTCGATATAATCGATCTGAGGGAGGCTCGCCGTCGGAGGGACGGAGCTCGGGGTGGTGTTGCGACTGCGCTGACGTATAGCGCCAACCCCGGCTTTCTTACCAGTGCCTTTCTGGCCGGGCGCTGGAGGCATGCTGGCGAAGATCTAGAAGTAGGCAGGAAATGATCTATTATACACGCAGTTGAGAATGTCCAAGTTGGCGGTGCAGACCATATCTCAGTTCCCGAGGATGAAGGCGCACAAAGGGGTGGCTTTGAACCCAAGACAGCGTATGCGAGGCTGCGTCATCCCATTGGTCGCCAGTTTGTGGTGGCCGCTTTTAGCCAGGGTGATGGCGGAGTATTGATGAGGTAAGCAGACATCCAGTGCCATATGCCGCCGCCCTTGACCTCACGATGAGGATACACTGAATACACTGATCTGACGACTAGCACTCGGACCCTACAAAACTAAAGTCACTAGCTATTTGTAGAATTGCCGACTACAGAAAGCGCAAAATCGTGCATAGAACTTTAGGAGGAATCATGTGGTCGATGGCGCCATGAAACACTCAAAGTCCCTACTGTTTGAACCTCCTGGCAACAGCTCTGCTCAGCAACAGACGAGCTCGACGATCTCCCTCTCGTAGTGCAGGCCCCTTCGATAGGGATCTTGTATATCTTGTATCTCTCACACCTTTCCTAATGAATGGATTGACCTACTATGTGTGCACAGGAATCCCTGGTGAGCATAGCCTCAATAACATCCGAAATACATCCCGTTGGCACGCAAACATAAGTGTCAAGTCGCTGCTACACTAGTACAAAAGGATTGACCACTAGGCCTTCAAGTCATTGGGATGTCCTGTGTTGGAGCCGGATCCCATTGACTGCCTTGGTGTTCTGTCAAAATATAGAGACGTTGCGCCAAAGCAAGGTTCTGACCACACAGAACGAACCAACCGGTGGCTGGAATGCCCGACAAAGATAAGGAGAGGATGGCTAATCACGGCCAGTATATGGGGGCACGCATGATCCGCAGGCTGTGAGACCTACCATATAGGGATCTCTGGCTCCAGATTTTCTCCAACGTCATATCCTGTGCCAGATTTACCTTCCAGTATGTCAAGTCTCCGCTGGAGACGTCTCGAGACCTTGACGACACAAGCCTGCCATATACGAGTTGCAGCCCACTCCGGTTACGGACGGCTGCGTTCTCGAGATGGGCTTGAAGCGCTTGACAACGCTGCTATGAGGATTGCATGGCAACTTGCTCCTTGAGAAACGGATCGTAATCGGCTGAGACATCCCTCTCTTTAGATGGCAGCCCGCCAAAAAGACTTCGCAAGTCGGCCCGGTAAGTCTCATCACGAAATTGTATCTACGTAGGGATGAATGATCACTCCGCCTATCAAAGCCTATCTCCCTCGTTTGATTGCTATGCTTGGAATGCTCTTAACCCAACAACCTTCGCGCCACTATGAATATCATGCTTTTGCCAAGTCTTCCTGGCCATTCCCACTCGCCTTTCTCTGGCCAGCGTAATAAAACGCTTTGGTTGAATTCACGATGGAGCGTTCGCCATCCCTCTTACGGTCAACGACGAGCGCGAACGATTCGGATCTGGAGACCACCATAACGCCAACCTCATCTTTCAGCACCATAGACCAGGAGACGAACGACTCAGCACAACAGAAAGATGAACCGTACACAACCTTCACCCGCTCCCAGAAGAGATGGATCATCTTCATGGCTGCCGTTGCCGCCTTCTTTTCACCATTCACTGTCTTCGTCTACTTGCCAGCCATGGACTACTTAGCAAACGATCTTCAAGTATCGCTTGAGCTGATCAACGTCACTATCACAGTGTACTTGGTCGTCCAAGGGGTTGTCCCGGCGCTTTTGGGAGATTTGGCGGACCAGATGGGACACAGGCCTATCTACATCGTATCGTTGCTGGTCTACTGCGGCGGTTCTATTGCTCTTGCGCTGCAGCAAACTTATCCACTTCTCGTGGTACTCCGGATGGTGCAGAGCGCCGGAAGCTCTGGTAAAACACCCCGACATGGGCTCCAGGTTTGCCGTTGGTAACAGATGTAACAGGACTGACCGCCCTCGGGGCCGTGGTCGTGGCAGATATTGCGCCGCCACAAGCTCGCGGCCGATACATGGCAGCCATGCTTACAGGGTGAGGTCTCCCATGTCATACCACGAGCACGACTCGAATTCTAACATGTGGTAAGGACCTATCTTGGCCCAAACCTAGGTCCCTTTGTTGGCGGAGTGGTGGCGGATTATTTAGGGTGGAAATGCATGTTCTGGGTGCTGGCCATTTCCAGTGCCGCCTATGTACTTTGTTTCGCCGCCTTCTTCCCCGAGACCTGCCGCAACCTTGTTGGCAACGGCAGTCGCCCGGTCGGGGCAATGAATAAGCCCATTTTGTCGAGGTTAGCTTCGAAGGAAGAGGAGTCTAAACGGGGCGGCGAGGTCGCAAAGCCGAAGCTTCATAGGGTTCCGAATCCTTTCCGTGGGCTTCGGATCATCTTCCACGGACAAGATGCCCTGGTCCTTGGGGCGAATGCCTTGATCTACGTGAACTTTACCTGCATCCAAGACTCGCTGGCCCATCTCGCCATGGAGCATTACGAGCTGAATGGTCTCCAGGCCGGTCTGTGCTATATTCCGTACGGCGTTGCGACGTTAGTAGCATCCTATGCAATTGGTGAGTGAGCCTGGCACATTGGCGGAACAGCATCGATAACTAAAGGGGTCAGGTATCATTATTGATCACGATTATCGGACTACCGCCAAATCACATGGCATTGACATCAATGATTTCGTCGGGGACGATTTCACCAAGTTCCCCATCGAAAAAGCTCGGCTGCGGAGCGTCTGGTACTTCATCGTCGTGGCGATTGCGTCCCTCGTGGCGTATGGTTGGGCAATTCAACATGAGTTGCATCTGGCCGTCGCCATGACAATGCAATTCCTCTGCTGTTTGGCTTCCACAGGCGTCTGCACAGTATGACTGCCTCTTATACCCTTGAGGACGTGCCTACTAACATGAACCTAGATATGTCTCACACTCTACATTGACATGCACCCCCTGGAGCCTGGCATTGCCAGCGTTGCTGTCAACTTGACGCGGTGTCTAGCCGCCGCAGCCGGAACAGCTGTGGTCGAGCTTTCACTTGAATCTCTTGGCGGTGGGTGGACCTTTACATTATATGGAATCCTGGGATTCTTGTCTGTGCCGATGCTTCTTGTTGTCAGAACGCTGGGAAAGAAGTAGCCTTTTTCACAAGCTTAACCCAGGTGCCCAAACAGATTGGGTTCAGAGGACTTCGAGGGTGCGATCCGCTCTCAGAGAGGGCGTCAAGTCTGCCCCAGCCTCGTGCTGTGTGGTGTGTCTTGAAATATTGGAGTCTCGTGTCGATTTAATCCAGGGGGCGGCAACTTTGTATTGGTCGAGCATGGCGTTTGGATCGAAGATTGAGTCTAGTTGGAAGGATTTGAAGAACATGAACCGGAGGATATGAGGGTGGTCGGTGTGTCCAGCTGGCTTGGCTATCACATAACGAAAGAATGTTAGACTTTAATAATAGTATCTCTATGCCTGTCTACTGTTTCGTCACGCGGTTACCCTGGCCAGCCTTGCTGTAGTCACCCCAGTTGTGCGAGCAACCGTACTGAAGATATTTAGGAAGTTAAACTTGCCTCGATTAGCTGATTAGGACTACCTAGATCCTGAATGGGCTCGGTGCCTGGTCCGATGCATGACAGTTACTTGGCACATGCAGAGTTCCATATCCATGTACAGTGTGATGCACGCGACTTGGTTTGGGAGTGGGGTGAAGGGGCATCGTCTTCCTTCACGATGGAAGCATCGGTCTGCCATGCGGCTTACTTACTTTGGCAAGTGCTAGTGGCCTTTCTACAAGCTGAAGCATAAAGGGTGCTCGCTGCTGTATGAAGAAGCAATCAAGTTCTTATGATAACTGCCCGGACGCCTCAAAAGTAGGCATGACTCCAAATCGGCTGATCCAACCTCTGCCTACATGCTTACATGTCCATTCTCCTCACAGGTTTAGTCTCCGGTCCTTTGAAATTACATTTCTCTTCAGGATTCAGCTTCCCCTCAAGTCCTCGCTTGACTTGTCTGTCTCCATCATTATAAAAGTCTTATAAGTGGAAGTGGTTGTCCAAGCTACAAACCGTCATTCACATTTTAATTTTGTTCATCTGCTCCTCAGAGGCGACAGCCCTGGCTTCAATAATTGAGCGGCCGTCTTATACATCTGTCACCTAGGCCGGCCATCGTTTGTAGGAATATTTGGTTGGATGAGTTGAGGTCGTCGCGAGCATTCAGTCTTTGCCAAATTGCCCTACGGTCAAGGAAACCAACACATTAACCAGAACGACGGATTTGACACCAAATTCGGGTCATAATGTCAATTATGAAATGTAGTCACGGCACTTACACCACCACCGCCTCTGTACTTCATTCTTCGGCTTCCTACTTCCTGCTCGACGGAAGCATGCATTCTGGGTGCAACCTACGGACGTACTTCTGCCCGCATTGTCAAAATATACTAGCAAGTGAGAACATCGTCTAAGACAACACTGGGGGTTGGTGAGAGGTGCTCATGAGGAACCTATCAAACCATCTCTTTCTGGGGCTAACATACGCAGATCAGAATCTAGTCTCGTTTGGCTGTCGACTCTGCACCTCGCCTTCAGTACGCCCAAGACTTAGTATCAAATCCTGCTAGCATGTTCTGAAGACAAGAGGATCACAGCAAGCCAAGTCGAAGTGTTCAAATTTACTATTTCGGCAGCAGCACGTCCCACAGGAAGCCGAAAGCCCGAGTCTGCATACGTGGGGGTAAGGTTGGCCAAACTTCACATCTGAACTATCTGCAGTAGAAGCCGAGCCGTTTATTTCCAACTCCTGTTAAACATCCCGAATCGGGTACACCCGGGGTCCATTTCGCTCGAAAAGATGCCGGGCAACGCTTCGGGCTCGGAGATTGACTGGTAGGCTATCAGGTGGTGCATGTGCCGGCGTGGTAGCCTCCCATTGGCGATGGACCACCGCTCGGGCGAAAGCATGCGACTGGGACTTGCAAACCCGCAAATTTCTCTCGAGCGTGACGATATTGAGCTCAACAAACTGACATGGGATTTCCTGCAAGCGGATAATTACAGTGAGCGCCAATGAGGAAGGCAAGAGTTACTGCTACATCATCTTAGGACCCAAGCATCCCTTGGCATATTCCCTCAAGCCCTGCAGATCCTCGTGCAGAGTCTCTCGCACAGGAAGAGGAGCACCGAAGAAGTAAACTGGTGTTTTATCGTCGCCTGAACCACTACTGTTTTCTTCGCGAACTGACATGAAACCATATGTTAGGTTTCTACTTAAAGGACCATGTCGTCGACTCTGCCTCCTCGCCGCTGATTAATAAATGAACCTGCTTACCTATGTTAGGCCGGCGGTAAAAGGAGCTTTAATTAGCGTCGAATTTGTTTGTTCAAAGTTTGGAACCCCTCTCTCCTTCATACAAATCAGTTCGACTACCTAGGTTAGTATAGCATCCCTTTCGAACAGATCAAGCAAGCGTTTGGTCTCGGCCAGAAAGGGGAAGTCCTTTGCCAATTCTTCGTCAGCAGCTCGTGTCTTACTTCTGTTTCTTTCTCCCCGCAACCGGTTAAAAGTGACCCGGCCTGCATTGGACCTCTCTATTGCACTTGAGCGTCCTCCACTCCGCAAGCATTTGCCAGCTTGTAACCCGCGTCTAACGCGCTCGCAGTTTTAAACAGCTTGCCGTTAATAACCTCACACGATGCCCTGGTTCCGCTTGCCGTACGCACACAAGCTAGACGGGATCGGAAGACGCTCGTGCAACAAACATATTATGCCGACTGACACGAGGCACATCGCTCCAGCGTCCGATGCCTGAGCAGCATCCAATTCTCAAATGGCTTTGGCACATGTTCAGCCCATTGGCCAACACGAACCGGCCCACACGAACCGGCCTGGGCATCGCGTTTTCAAGGCACACTTTTATCTTGTTGAGACGGACCCAATAGTGGGGTTCGTTTAGATGGTGCATACAGCTTGCATGGAGGGGCAGCTACGTGAAATGTGCTCTTGAAAGTAGGGGTCTTCGACAGACATGATGATGCAACCGAGAGACCAGCCATGAAGGTCCACAAACCTGCCCTCCCCTATGTACCACCTCGATCTGCAAGTCAGGATGCGATGCACCCTGCCTGAGGCGAGGACCGGTTCACTCGTCTGCGAGTGGGTAAGGTGATTCCATATAATCAACCATGCATCTCGATCGCGTGGCGTCTCGTTCCCCCTTCCCTCTTCTCTCTTTACTTCCTCATAGGTTGCCAATTCAACACCGCCGAAAAGCTTCTGAATCCGCCTCAACGCGAAATTTTGCGCCAATAGCAATGAGAGAGTACCATGGCTTCTCCTGGTGGTAACATTCTGCCACTTGACTTCAAAGACCCTACAACCTTTTGTGCTGGAACAGCCGTTGCCGTCCTTGGCGGCATCTGTCTTTCCAGACTAGTTTCCACATCTGGAACGAAGAGCGACGAGGCGCCCAGCCTCCTCAAGTCTTTCCTGCTCTTCTTCTACTCCTGCTTCATCAAGCCGCATCAGAGCGGTGAGAAAGGCACCCAGCAAGATGCCCTTGAGAGCTTCTACAAGACGCAGGCTGGGGCCTATGATGCAACCAGGAAGGTTCTCCTCAAAGGTCGCGAGGACATGCTAGCACTGGTTGCGGCGCAACTGCAGTCCAAGGTCAAGACCAAGAAGGATGGCAAAGCGAAGCGAATCTGGGTCGATGTGGGTTTCACCCCCTTTGCCGGACCACGCACCTCAGTACAAGCTAACGCAGCTCCTAGGTTGGTGGAGGAACGGGATGGAACATTGAGGCTATGTCCAGCTTTGTCGACGTGCCGACGTTCTTTTCCAGTGTCTACCTTGTCGACTTCTCTCCTTCGCTCTGCGAGATTGCCCGCAAGCGCTTCGCGAGGCTGGGTTGGAGCAATGTGACGGTCATATGCGAAGATGCGAGGAAGTTCCGCCTGGAAGAGTACGAAAATGCTCTTCCTGGTGATCGCACTCCTCTGCGCTCGCCGGCCCTGAGCTACTTCAAGCAGAAGCGCCCCGAACATGGCGGTGCCGACCTGATTACCATGTCGTACAGTTTGTCCATGATTGTCAGTACTATTTAACATGTACATTAAGGAGAATGCAGCTAACAGTCTACTCAGCCCGACTACTACTCGGTCATTGACTCACTGACATCGCTGCTGTCCCCTAACGGTGTGATGGGAATCGTCGACTTTTATGTCCAGTCCAAGACCGACTTCTCCTTCCGCAACTACACCGGCGGCCTCACTGGCCGTCATGTCAACTTTTTCTTGCGCTCGTTCTGGCGAGCCTGGTTCGACATTGACCACGTCGGTCTGGAGGCCAGCCGTCGGGATTACCTCGAGTATAAGTTCGGCACCGTGTTGAACGTCAATACGCGCAACTACATTCTCGGCTACATCCCGTACTACATCTGGGTGGGTTGCCACAAGAAGCCGTTCTCGTCCACCAGCCTGCCTCACGAAATTATCGAGAAGATCGATGCCCTGGCGACCGAATCGCCGTACCTCTACCCTGTAAACCAAGGAGATGCGCTGGCGCGTGCCATCGAGAGGTCTGCGCCTGAGATTCGCTCCAAAGCTTTCATGGCCGCCATGCAAAATTTGTCGGCCGACCTGCCCCTGCCTTCGTTCTTCTACCAGAACCACCACTGGCGCATCTACTACGACGATCAACTTAAGAAGCACACCCAGTTCAACGATGAGTACATCTACGCCTTCACCTGGGAGGATTCGCAGGTGGATGAGCGTCTGCTTAAGCTCGGCGCTGACGATGTGGTCCTCGCGATTACAAGTGCTGGCGATAACATCCTTTCGTACGCGATGCAGAGTCCGGCCAGAGTCCACGCCGTTGACTTGAATCCCACGCAAAACCATCTGTTGGAGCTTAAGGTCGCCTCGTACTGTGCTCTCCCTTACGAAGATTTCTGGAAGCTTTTTGGCGAGGGAAAGCATCCCGAGTTCCGCTCGCTGCTCATCTCAAAGCTGTCGCCTCACCTTTCCAGCCGCGCGTTCCAGTACTGGCTCAAGAACGTGCACGTATTTGCCAACAAGCGAGGGTACGGCCTTTACGACACGGGCGGTTCCCGGCACGCAATCCGCGTCTTCCGCTGGATTTCTCGCATTTTTGGGACAGGCAAGGCCGTCAAAGAACTCCTCAACAGCAAGACACTCATCGAGCAGCGGGAGATCTGGCGCAACAAGATCCGACCTGCTCTCCTGTCCAAGCTGGTTTGCAACCTGGTCGTTAGTCAAGAGAGCTTTCTGTGGGCAGCCCTCGGTGTTCCCAAGAACCAGCTAGCCATGATCGAAAGCGACCATGCCGAGAGCGATGTTGTCAAGGGTCCGACCCCTACCGCAAAGAATGTCCGCTCTCACGCTATCTGGCAGTACATGGTCAATACTTTGGATCCGGTCGCAGAGCAGACGCATATTGCCGCCAACAACCCATACTATCACGTGTGCATGACTGGTGATTTCACCCGCCGCTGCCACCCTGACTACCTCTCTCCGCGGGCTCATGCAAAGCTGTCCCGCCCAAACGCTCTCGACGGCCTCCGAATTCACACTGACGAGCTCGACGAGGTCATTGCTCGCATCACACCCGGCACGCTGACTGTCGCCGTGATCATGGACAGCATGGACTGGTTCGACCCCGGTGCCCCCGCTGCCGGTGCCCAAATCTCCAAGCTCAACCGTGCCCTTAAGATGGGCGGAAGGGTACTGCTCCGCTCATCGGCGCTACAACCCTGGTATATCAAGGAGTTCGAGGCACAAGGCTTCAGTCCGAAACGGGTCGGGGCTCGGACCAATGGTGCCTGCATTGATCGTGTCAACATGTACGCATCTTGCTGGCTTTGCACCAAGGCTGAGAATCTCCCACCACCAACCCCGGAGATGGAGAGGATCGGTGGTTCCGATATCACCATCTTCTCGCTGTCTGAGTGAGTTGGGGGCAAAATGGCGCTGATGGGATATTGTCCAACACAATGCTCTCGAAGAGATCGTGATACTGTCTTTACTAGGGTTATGTGATCGTAGGTTTCCTTAGGCTTCGGCTCCAGTGCGTTCCTTAAGATATGGCAGACACAGATTGCTATCATATGCCAATACAGAATCACAACCTTGCAGGTACTGCATCCTTTTTGTTCAGGTGCAGCCAAGTACACTTTTCGGATTCCTACTCATCAGTGGAGCTACCATTGCCACTTGAGAACCATCGTGAGATGTTTAAATCTATATATAATTGGACTGGCAATAGCGAGTGAGCTGCGGTTGCCAATGTTATGATCTCACCGACTGTAACTCTCCTAAGTTATAGCATTGTGTCAGCGCTGCCGTGCCGAGACGTGTCGAGCGCCGCCCCTTGTAACGGCGCCGTAGCCTGGACGGTACAGGAGATGTAGTTTGGCTTTCTTACTTCTCGGAATAGCCTCATGCTTCCATGGGAATTCTGATTTCCCATCCTCCAATCAGCGCTTGACTCACACTCAACCCCGGGGCAGGGACTGAATAAAGGTCATAGGTGAGTCTTTAAACATTGTGGGGGCTTTTGTGGAAGTTCGTGACGGCTCATCTACCCATTTTAAAGTCGTCACTGCGCATGACAACAAGATGATCAAAGGAGCAGTCTAAGCTGTGACTGAGTCACACCAAGAAACTGATGTCTTCTTAGACTTGAAAATATTCTTGCAAATGGGTCTTGCAAACCAAAGCCTGACCAAGTTCTGGGTCGACTCTTGTAGGCTTCCATCCGCATTATGAGACCCCCAGACCGGGGTGTTATTGCTGTCACAATTAGCTACATATCGAGGATCCTGTCGCTTTGAAACCACTGCAATTTGTCCCGGGCAGAATTCATATCTTTACAACAAGAATTGCAGCTAGTTTATCGATGCATGCAGAGGAGTCTCAGCAGTACGTAAGTAGCATTCGCACCAGACTCTCGCTCGAAGAAGCTTTCACGTCGCACAACTCATAAAGCAAATATGCCAGGAGCAGCGTCTTGTAGAGGGCAAACTTGTATTTGTTGTGTTTCGCTGATTGTACATTCGTGATCCGGCACCCGTCTATACTCAAGCAGTCCATACTCTCTTGATGGCTTCCGTCACGCCGACATCGTTCGTTTCGAACTCGTACAACCCAACACCGACTAGCAATGTCGCAGCATTCAAACCCCAGCTGAATAGCTTCCGGGATTTGGGAAATCGTTTCTTCGGCACATAGTCGACTATGATGGCTTGGAAACCCAGGTGAGAATGGATGAGCATGGCACCGCAGAGGACGGCGTCCGTTGCTGGGTTGAGCGACCCTGCTGCGAACGGAGCAATGGTCAATGGGATTAGAGTGGCCGCGAGGAGTCGGTCGAAGGTCCAGTGGTAAGAGCCGTGGGAAGGACTCGGGTCGGGAACGGGCGCCGGGGCATTGACTACACGGGAGCATGTTAGCTATCACGTATTGGCTGTCGCAAGAGTCTCGTCGTACCTCCTCCGTGGATAATCTCTGTATTGCAAGTTAGCTTCTGAGTCCAGCATCAAATCCCACGGATGGGGCGGAACGTACGTGGTGGCGGCGGCAGAATGTCCCTCTTGCTCGTGGTATGGAACGCCGCAACTCGGATAGCGTTGTTGAATTCTCGGCGAACCAGGAACTTTGCGGATGCAGACGGGGTCGCGAAGGCAGTTCTGGATGGGCCGTTCTTCGCTGATCGAGCTGCTGCAGTTGCTAAAGCAGTCTGCCGCAGCAAAGCTGGACGCACAACCGAAGCCATGTTGATCTTTGACCCAGGCGTTCAATTGCGAATTTGAGATGGAGGTCGTTAAGAAGTGCAATGGATGATGCAAGGATGAGAAAGCCGCTGATAGTATTGCCGAGGATCTGAATTCGAAGCTTTATGATTGGCTGGCTTTTTCCGTTCAAGAAAATGCCGCCTCAGGCATAGCGATCTCTCCCGAGCGGGTGAACTTCGGGTATTCTTGGTGCTATCCATACCTTTTTTTCGAGCTCTTGGATCGTAGGGGTTGAGCTCAAGGCGATTTTCGTGGGTGACCATGCGCCATTGTAATTTTCGTTTCTCCCAATCGTGTTCTTCTTTTCGTTTTTCTCTTTGATTCTACTCATGGCTGTGTAAAGGCAGTTCCAAGCGATTCCTTGCCTCACGATGTCTTCCGCTTTGCGGTCTAGGCTTCCCGATGCAGGACCCAACACCTGTCGAAGATGTATGCGGACTCGAGTGGCCCACTCGCTGCAGTCGCAACGGCCACGGTGGATCGGCCAGAAGGTTATACAGAAGCTCAGCGAAGCTGATCGCAAATGGGCAGAGCAGGCTGAAGCAATCCAACAAGGCAAAGTCCGGAACCTGTGGGACATTTTCGAGGAGCGCGGCTTCGTGAAGGATGTAGCAGGGTAATTCAAGCGTCTGAAGCCTTTTCTGCTACCGTACTGAACCAAGATATTTAGGAGACCTCCACAGATCAAAGAGCTCATGAGGACTAAGAGAATTGGAGGATATGTCGGAGTAGACCCCACAGCCGACTCCCTCCACATCGGGCACCTGCTCCCACACATGACCCTCTTCTGGATGTATTTCCATGGCTATACGGCTGTGTCGTTGGTTGGCGGCGCTACCGGCAGGATAGGCGACCCGACAGATCGGTTGCAGTCCCGGGATATTATGAAGAACAGCGAGGTCTCGATGAACATCACCAAAATCCACTACCAGCTGAAAAAGATATGGCAAAACGCTGAGGATCTAGGGAGGAAATACGGCTACCAGAAGGATTGGGCGACGCGGCGGCATCTGGTGAACAACAACATGTGGTGGCAGAGTTTGCCGTTGTACGATGTGATGAAGAGATTGGGCAGGTACACGAGGATAGGGCCTATGCTGTCCCGAGACACGTAAGCTTCGTACAAGCCCTTTTCAACCCGTCCGAGGACTAACACGGTGTGCAGCGTCAAGCGCAGAATGGAGGAAGGGGATGGCATGTCCCTAGCCGAGTTCATCTACCCCATGATGCAAGGGTGGGACTTTTGGCATCTGTACTCGAAGCTCGGCGTTCAGATGCAGATCGGTGGTTCTGACCAGTTTGGAAACATCGTGGCCGGTTGCGAGGCTCTCAAGCTCATCCGATCTAGCGAAGAAGCACCTCACATGAAGATGCCGGAGACTTGGCAGGACGATCCGATCGGGTTTACCGTACCGCTGTTGACTGATAGCTCCGGCGCGAAATTTGGCAAGAGCGCAGGGAATGCGGTATGGCTCGACCAGCACAAGACGAGCGCTTTTGACTTGTACGGCTACTTCGTCAGGCGGCCAGACGACGACGTGGAGCGGCTGCTCAAGCTCTTCACTTTCCTGCCGACGGCCGATATTCAAACCTTAATGGAGACGCACGCGTTGGACCCGCCCAAGCGGACCGCGCAGCACACCCTGGCCTTTGAGGTTCTATCCTTGGTCCACGGCGCCGATGTAGCCATACGCGAACAGCAGCAGCACCAGTTCATGTACGGAGGAGGACCGGCAGTTGCCCCCGTCACTCCCCAGGAGGCGGGCTTCCCACAGCCGGGCTATACTGCAGTTGAAGGACATCCTACGACACCCAACAACGCCCCGAGGATGGACATGCAGCTGCCAAAGTCGCTCATCTACAGCAAGGGAATCGCCAGGATCCTGCTCGCAGCCGGCCTAGCGGAGAGCGCAAGCGACGCCAACCGGATCGCTAAAGCAAGGGGTGCCTACGTCGCGGCGGCGCCAGGAAAGGATATGAAAGGGCTGATACCCGGCAATTTGGATTGGACGCCGATCAAGCTCTGGTTCCCTGCTGATGTACAGAACTTCCTAATTGATGGCCGCATTTTGATTCTCCGGAAGGGGAAGCACAACGTCCGGATCATCGAGGTGGTGAGCGACGAGGATTGGGAACAGTCCGGACAGACGTACGCCGGGGAGCCGTTTAAGGGCAAGACGCGTGTCACGATGGGCGCGTTAGCAGAACTAGCCGAGGCGGACGGTAAGAAGCTGGACAAAAAAGAGCTCCGGAAGATGCTCCAGGAGAAGATTGAGGCGGAAGAGGAGGAGCTCACGGTGGCCAACAACCCGGACATCAAGTTTCCCAAAGCCAGTGTGAGGCGCAATCGTGCGGAACAGGAAAAGGATAACAAGGGAGATTATAGCTGGTGACGAGCCGCCAGCACTATGTAGACCATGTAACACCATGTGCAAACCCCCTTGTATACTATAGGAACGATATACACCAACAGCCTAACTATGATATCCCCGGGCAGCCTGTTGGGTATCTTTTCATCGATAGAATACCGTCAAGTCCCCACTCGGCACAGGCAGGGTTTTCAGCTTCTCCATGATCTCCGCGTCTGCCATGTTCTCCTCCGTGATGATCTGGTCAAACGTGTGGCACCCATCCGTGTACCTCTGCAGCGGGTCGCCGCCGGCCCTCGGCCGCGCCTGTCCCGTAGCGATGGCGGCGAGGTACTGCTTAGAGACGACGAACTTGTGCACGCGGTATAAGCACCCCTTGATAACGCCGAACTGCACCAGCCTGCGCACATCCACGTAGCGCAGCACGTCGAGGCCGGCCTCCTGGTGGCCGCGCAGCCACTCCATGACGCTGCGGCCGACGCAGAAGCTGGTCATGAGGCGGACGAGCTGGAAGTTGCTCAGGCGCTGGCGGTTGTGGATGCAGACGTAGGCCGCGCACTCGTCGACGATGCCATCGGCGTTGGCGACGAAGTCGTGCACGCCCGGGCGCGGGGCGTAGCAGGAGCCGAAGAAGAACATGTCAAGCAGGAGGATGGTGTCGTAGTAGAGCAGGTGGCGCAGCGCCGTCTTGGCGAGGTCGAGGGAGACGTCGGCTGCCCAGGCGATGCGGCGCACGTCCGAGACGCCGTCGATGTGGGCGATGACCTTCTGCAGCGTCAGGTCCCAGGTCGGGTCGACGACGGTGTCGAACTTCATCTTGGAGACGGGGACGTGCCAGCCTTTGACCTCGGGCGGGTTCTTGTGATGGGGGAAGAGCTTCATGTTGATCGTGTTGGCCTCGTCTGTGAGGGTTCATCAGTACACTCGTTTCTCTTCTCTAGGTCTAGAAAGAGGTAGACCCACCAACGGGAATCATGCACTCCCCGTAGTTGTTCAGGTCCTCCTTCACAATCTCCAGCAAGCTCTCAATCGGCCTCCTCCCGCCGCCGGTGCGCCCGCCCTCGAGGCTCAGATACTCGTTCTGCTTCTCCATCTCGGCGAACGTCACGGCCAGGCGGCGCACGACGCGCTCGAAGGGGATCTGGTCGACATCGGCGTCCAGCACGAGCCCGAAGTTGAAGATGAACTCGTTGCGCTGGTACTTTGCGTGCGGGATCAGCACGGGGAAGCCCAGCACCGCGTGCGTCGAGTCGGCGTCCGTCACCGTCACGTAGCGGTTGCAGAACGCCTTGCGCGGGATGATGTACTCCTGCAGCACGTCGAAGTTGATCAGCGGCGGCTTGGTCACGCCCGCCGAGGGCACGATGCAGCCCGGCGGCGATTGGGCTACGACTTTGGGACCTGGGCGGGGAGGGTTTCCTGTTAGTTTCGTGCTCTCGTGAGGCAACTTTGGTGGCGGGGTGGGGAGGGCAGCATGGATGAGTGAGATGGTGAGAGTACTGACCTTCTTGAGGGAAGAATCTGGCGTAGAATATCCCCTGTATCATGATTGCTACATTTTTATAATGTCTAGGTCATAATTACTGCGTGAATTGGAGACTCTCCTGGTGGTATTGCGTTCGATGAGTGAGTTTGGAGTTGGAGAGATGAGATGTGGTGGTGAGAAGATTCCGGTCGCCATTTTTTGTACGTATCCTGGGGTGGATGCCAATGAGTAGCTTCAACCACAGATCAAGACCACTGACTCAAAAAGGACTTCAACAAGTAAAGCAGGTAAGATTCGGGACTTTTTAGGAAATTGGTCATTGGAAAAGGTAGGAATAGCGCGTCATTTCAGCGCATCGGTGGAGGTTAGGTAGTTCAAGACACATCTGCACATGTTACATATCAAAGGCCTGGCGCACGGAATCACATCACATCGCATTAGCATAAAATCATGATCCATAGTCATTTCCTATCGACTGAATGTACGGCCCAGAAAACTAGTACTGGCCTCTCTTAAGCTCAAGGCAGGGTATGTGCATCCCGACAAGCCTCTTCCCCCCTATGCCGTCCCCTTAAGCGTTACTCGATCTCCGCGAAATGTATCTGCACCACCTGGGACCCTCAGACCCGGCGTTTCTCCCAGGAACGCCTCTCGAAGCGTAATCATCCACTGAGAAGATGTTCGATAGCGCCTTGTACGCTGCCCCCGCTCCGTCTCAGCGCCGCCACATTCCTGTCGAAATCGAAGAAGCCCATATCGTTCAGCTGGCGGAGCTGCTCAGCATATCTCTCCTCCGGCGGCCGGGTATCTGGGGGGGCAGCCGCGGCTGGTGCCCCCATTCCCCACATCTGCATCATCTGCTGCATCATCTCCGGGGTGGCTTGAGGGTTGCCGAAAGGATTTGCCGCTTGTCCCTGGGGTTGGCCCTGGCCGCCAAACGCTGCCGGGTTGAAAAGTGCCGCGAACGGATTCGCTGCTGCGTTCGGGGGGCTCTGCGGCGATGCGCCGGTGCCTTGAGCTGCTGTGTTTTGCGCATCTCCTCCAGCCGCTGCACCAGCGCCAGTCCCTTGTTGAGGAGGGGCAAACGGGCTACCAGGCCCGAACAACGTAGCCATATCGCCCATCCCCGGGAAGCCGCCGCCCATGCCTGGAAAGCCGAAGGGGTTCGCCGGGGCGTTGGTGTTGCCACCAGCGCCAGCGGCCGCGGCGTCTGCAGGCGTGGTATCCGTCGCGCCAGGAGCTGGGAAGGCACTTCCGCCGCCTCCTCCCGCCATGTTTCGCTGCATTCGCATGACCGACCGGAGCATATCAGGATTCGTCATCATGTTTCGCATGAAAGGGGATTGGATGATCTCTCGAGCGTTCGGCATGTTGCGCAGGTGGGGATTGCTCTGGATCATGTAATTGATAAAGTCGGGGTTGTCCAGGGCAGCGTTCATGGTCTGCATCATGGATGGGTCGCTCAGCATCTGCGCCATTTGATCGTCGCTCGGGGGGGCACCCATCTGGTTCGCGGATTAGCTCGGGTCCTCTCGCCTCCAAAGCCACATGCGCTGCGCGGACTTACTCCTCCGTCTGCGCCGAATGCCTCCCGGCTAGGCAGGTTGATCTGGCCAGCATACCGGGCACCAGTCAGGCCAGCGAGGATGTTGTTGGCGGTGCCGGCGGCCATGTTGCCGGGTACGGCAGCTGGCGTGGGCGTGGAAGTGGCGGGTTGAGGAGTGGGGTTGCTGGCTGCGCTCTTGACCATGTGAATGGTGTTGTTTGCCTTGATCTTGTAGGTGCTCAGCGGGTCGTCGTTCTTCATTACGCGGCCCGAGTAGATGAGGCGTTGTCGCTCGGCAGGGACATTCTCAAAGTCCTCGCCGGCCAGCTTGGCCTTGAGGTCCTGGACAGTGGCAGCCTCGGACATTGTGATGGTGTGGGTGCTATCCTGGCCCGTCTTCACCTTGAAGGTGATATCGGCAGGACTGCCGCCATCGGCGTTGTCGGCCATGCCCGGATTTGAGTTGAAAGAGAATCAAAAGGTGCCGAGACGATGGGTTTCGTGTTGCAGGTTTAAGGGTTGCAGTAATCCGGTGGTGATGTGCCGTGGCTTGTGTAATGGAAGAGAGAGAATGGAGAAAGTTGGGCAAACCAGTTAGGTGACGTGATGATTCGTACCCGCCGAAGGCAGCCTTGACTCGATAACTGCAGAGCGGATCTGCATTGGAGCACTGTACCTCCCCAAGCTGTTCACTGATTACCTACCCAACTAACTAAATACAGGTAGTTAGTTTCGCTGGCTGCAGTGCGCTGCGGGTCGCTCGGCCTGTGGGCAACAATCCCGAATGTGCGTCAGGGTTTTGGCGGGGGGTCGGCTAGGTACACTGACCTGTCCGAAGGTACAGCATGAATGGCAGAATAGGTAACTTATCTTCAGGGTTCAATCCCACCAGTATTAGCTTCCATCGACTCTCCACGACCAACGGTCCTGGAGATACCCGTGCAGTTCGTCACTGCAGTGTTAACCAAGGTACCTGGGCTAGGCAAGGTAGCTGGTCTGCCGTGCGAGTTGAAAGTACAAGCACAATAGACCGCTGACTCCTGGTCAATTGAATCTCGAATGCGATGGAGTCGTACGGGTTTGTTAGGGACCTGCTAGCGAAGACTTGATCTCGGGCATGGGCAAAGTACCTCCGCCGCGATGCAAATAGAAATACCTACCCAGGTAATCTGTCCCGCTAACAAATGCAGCTTCCACGGCCGTCCACCACCTTCTTCGTCTCCGCGGACGGTCATCCCGACTCTAACAGGCCAGATCTCTCCGCAGTATCTATTTAATTCTAGTATCGGTTGTATCTATCTTTCTGAGCCAACTGTCCGACCTTCCCGATCCAGCGCAGACGATAGGTGGTATGTATATAAGAGGAGTTTAGAGGGAATCTGTTACCCCGGGTATCTTGACGGACCTGATGCGACAGTGAAATGCCCTCTCGCGGAGATGGAGTCAAGGTTCACCACATAGAGTGTCATTAGGAGTATCGCCGGGAGCTTCCAACACCTGGCCGGCAGGAACATTAGCAGAAAGAGCCTCAATGCATATGGGATAGAGCACATTGAAGCTGCCAATGATTAATGGGGTGACCAAGGTTGCAGGTTTTGCGAATATCTTCTCGTCAAAAGCGTCAGTTGTGCGACACGCTGAGGCTGACCGGGACTGCTGCCTTCATTGCTTTCCCCAGAGCTCCTCGCTCCGGTCCCACGCAAGATCGTCAGAGTCCTGTCGAGCTCCCATCCTCGATTAAATCTGCTAAGGCTGGCCATCGTTCCAAGCCAACTGCCCGGCTTCCCGATCCGGTGCAGATGATAGGTATGCAAGTGTGTGCAGCTGCACGAGACTGTTTCTTAGGCTCGGTCGGTAATGCACTTCACGATCGCATCTGCTTCAGCCACACCTGGAAGGTCGTCCGACGAGATGGCCGCCACAATTTGCTGCCGCTGAGCAAAACGTCCCTTGCAAATTAATTCAAGCGCAAAGCCCATGCTCTTGTAGAAACTATGCGACCACGCTTTAGATCCCGCTAAAGGTCCCCCGGGGGTGGTAGCCAATTACGGGCATCCTGGTCGATGCCTCGGCTGCCCCTCAGCTCTCCGAGACTCTCGAAATATTAACGCGGGCGAATGCCGCCGGTGTAAGCTTTAACGCTTCGTTCGGTGATTATCTGACATTCTACATCATTTACATCTGTACAATACAATAAACTCAATTCATTTCGTTGTGCAAGCTTGTAATTCCTCAAATTACTATACTGAAGACAAAGGCTGTCTTTGCAAGGAGTCGTTAAGCCAAGATGAAGGGCATTGAAGTGAAGGCATATGTAAAGGTCAGCATGCCGAGGACGACCAGAATGTCTATCTTGCTTCAGAAATTAACAGACTTCCCAGGGCCCTTCGGAGTTGAAGGTCACAGACATTCCGGATCCCGTCCCAAATGAGGACGACTATCTGATTGAGATCCATGCCGCTGCGACCAACTTCTTCGACATCCTTCAAGTCCAGGGCAAATACCAGAACCAGCCTCGTAAGCTCAAGTTCTTCGCCCGCCTACCATGTTACGCTAAACCGTCATCGCAGCTTTCCCCTGGGTGGCAGGTGCTGAATTCTCCGGCGTCGTACTCTCCACGCCCAGCAAGTCCGCATCCCCCAAGTTCCCCGTCGGCGCCAAAGTCTTCGGCGCCGCCCAAGGCGCATTCGCAGACAGGGTGTGCGCCAAGGAGGTCGGATTGCTTCCCGTGCCGGAGGGCTGGTCGTTCCAGCAAGCAGCCGGCCTGTTTGTGACTGCGCCGACGAGCTACGGGGCTTTGGTGGTGAGGGCGGGGATCAAGGCGGGTGATTATGTTCTCATTCACGCCGCGGCCGGCGGAGTAGGCCTCGCCGCTGTGCAAAGTATGTGACTTTCCTGCCCTAGCTTACTCTAGTCGTGGTGGCCTGACACATCTTCAGTTGCCAAAGCCTTCGGCGCGATTGTGATAGCTACTGCTGGTAGCCCGCGCAAGCTCGAGGTCGCCACCTCCTTCGGCGCCGACCACGTTGTTTCCTATAAGGACCCCTCCTGGCCCGCGCAGGTCAAGAAACTCACGCCAAAGGGCCGCGGCGTCGACATCGTCTACGACCCCGTGGGCATGGTGGACGCCAGCACAAAGTGCACGGCATGGAACGGCCGCATTCTTGTGGTCGGCTTCGCGGCTGGCCAGATCGAGAAGGTGGCCATGAACAAGGTCCTGCTCAAGAACATCAGCCTCGTCGGCATCCACTGGGGCCAGTATGCCGTGCACGAGAAGCAGACCGTCATTTCCGTGTGGGCCGGGCTGATGAAGCTCGTTGCCGAGGGAAAGCTGCGCGGGACCGAGTTTACGGATGAGGAATTCGTCGGGCTGGAGAGAATTCCGGCCGCGTTGAAGGCACTTGGGAGCCGGGGGACATGGGGGAAGGTGGTCGTCAAGATCCCCCAGGACGGGGAAAGCAAGCTGTAATATCATACGGGTATCTTGGAACCAGGATGTCTTTTCTTGCTCTAACTTCTGTGCCATCAATCTGCCGAGCGGTCTTTCCTATGCAGTGAACCCTTCGCTCAAGTCATCGGCGCCGTATCCTGTGCTCTATGCCACGATGCTTCGTATCTCCACATCTCCATTGGCAGGAGTCATAATCATATCCATAACGTCATGCCTATCTGTTTGTTGCGCCAATCTATCAATCATGCAATGGTCCAATCCCCAATCATCGGAGGCGATAACCAAGCTTTCATACTAAGCTTCCTAAGATAGCGCGGAAAACTTCTGCAGCAAGTCCTTGTCGACATTGACAGCCCATTCCATCTCGAATTGCTGCTCGCCGCCTACTCTTTGCACGAGATCCTGTAGGCGAGCCTTCACAAAATCCAGCGCGTTTACGGTGTGTACCGCGTCCTTCTGAGCGAGCTCCCTCTCCCTGATGCTCTTTGGTGTATCATAATCCGTTGGCTCTAGCTGCGTCCAGATCAGCGAGTCCGCACCGTTGACAACTCCGTCCTGGAGCTCAGAGATGGTGTTCGTCCACATGGAGAAGTAGTCCTGCAACTTCCCAAGAACGATATTCTGCATCGGATGCTGCAGCTCCATCAACCGAGTCAGAGCCAACAGGTAGAGCTTCTGCCGTTCGATGTGGTCCATACTGCCGAGGTGCGAGAACCATTCACCCAGCAACCACTGACAGACTTGCTCCAGCGGGCCAAAGTTTGCGAGCATGGCTACAAAGAGCGTCGGATCCGCATATACGAGCCGTGCCAGTATGGCAAAGTAGTCGCCCTCTGTCACGGTGTTTAGTCTACTGACCTTCCTCTTTGGTCCCGTTGTTTGATGGGCTTCCCAAGCCTCGTGAATGGCCTCGAAAATCTTGTATAGAAAGCTCGTGTCCAGCATGTCCTTCAACAAGACTGACACCCCGTCTGACCCTCCAAGTTCCGATGCGGCGCGGATGAGGTACTCGACGCAGACGGTTCCAACTCTTACTCGCTCCCGGCTTTTGCTGTCCATGTTCCCGGACAGTGCCACCAGCGTAGGTTGTCGGAGGCTATCCCCCAGCACCGCTTCCGGCGCCAGGAGCACGTAGGACTCTATGGCTAACAGTGCCTGCGAAGCCGTCTCAGATTGATACTCCAGAAGAGGCAGAAGCAGGTGGGCAATGCTGATAATCTCGGGTGAAAGGGGCGGGTTGCTCTGGATCAAAACGGAGTTCCATAGTTCCAGCGACTCGTCAATCAAATGGATGTGCGTCTCAGAGCCCGGCGTTGCGGCTTCGGTCAGCAAGGGAACCATGAAATGCTGGTACCTCTGCGAGTCGTTACCCATGGACATGACCAAGGCGCTAAACACGGCGATGATGGCTTGTTTGGTCATGTACTCCTTCACCATGAACCCGTCCCACAGCTTAGGAATGGAAGACATGATGAAATCGCCAAACTGGGACGCGTGATCTTCCATGCGCATAACGAGAAGCCGCATGGTCTCGAAGACAGCCAGTTTGCTCTGATCCGGTTCAATCTGGCCGAGCTCCACAAGCTCTCTGAGAACATCCGCGGTGTAAGGCAGGAACTGCTCCGCGTCAAATGCCAGATCGTCTACAATCCAGCGAAGCTGCCGCGCCGCCGTCATCCTGACCACGATGTCGTTGTTGGAATCATTTCGATTCATGAAATGGTGGAATATTTTGTATATTAGCGGTCGGCTGCTGTCAGCAACCTTTACTGGAACCCACTGGCTCAGCAGGATAGCAATCCGTCGGCGAAGCACTTTGTGCATGGGGCCGGACCCTTGGGCGTCTTGCGCGATAGTGGACGCCAAAAGACCATCAAAGTCGAAGATATCAACAAGGTTCGGGGCTGTCAAACCAATAGTCGCGTAGACCGACTCTTTGGCGATGACATCTGCTTGCGGATTCTTCGCTGTCTCAAAGTAAGAGAGGAGGGGGGGGATCATAAGGCTTTTATAGCTGGTGAGTAGATCGAGGAACAGCCTCTCTGCACATGGCCGTACTTCCCACTCGTAGGCGTTGCCCTCGGCCGACTCCCGCTCTTCCCAGCACTCCGGGTCTTCTTCCCACTCCTCCATGTCGACCGCACGGAAGAAGAAAAGTTTGGTGATGAGGATGTTGGCCATTTGCAGAACAAACTCGTCCTTCAGGAGACCTTCCTTGATGAGTGCGACGGCCTCGCCCTCCTCCTTTCTCGCTTCCGCACTACGATATTTGAAGGTCGTCTTGGGGTAAAAGGCAATCCGGAGACATACCCTGAGCAAGAGCAAGCCCTTAAGGGCCAACCTCTCCAAAAGAGAGCCGTCGACTTTGCGTTCCGATTCCGACCACTGGTTGACCTTGCCCAGCTGGTGTATCCCCTCCGACTTGTCGAAATTTGCGGCAAATTGGACTACAAGGTCCCAGTAGGCATGGACGAGCGGGATACAGTTGGGAAGGGCGACAAAGCTGGCGGCGTGTGCCTCAGACATGTCGATGTGCAGCTTGGTGAAACCCAAGAGGTGTCTCCCAACTCTCTGCTGCACGTCCGGATGCACGGGAGGGTTGTTAATGACGAAGCCCAGCATGAGGCCAAAGTGATTCTGCGTCACAGTCCAAAACTCCTGAACAGTCTTGTCGTGGTGGGGGAATTCGTATCCCACGGTCAAGAGACGTCGCAGAATCTTGAGCGCGGAGAGGCTGCTCTGCATAGCCAGCTTACATTCGTCTTCCTCGCCCCGGCCGTTCTTGACGAAATCCACCCATACCGCCACTTTCTCGGAGTAAATCTCTCCTACCAGGTACACGATCTCGGGAGTGACGGACTGCAGGGCTGTCTGAGATCGCTTCATCCGAGCAGTGCCAAGCTCCTTCACTATCCGCAGGAGGATCTGCAGGCCGCTGTCCAACTGTCTCTTGTTTCCGTTCTTCGACGCTCTAAGGAGGTTGATGACACTTGATAGGGCATCGGGCCATTCTTGAGGGTAGTCAATCCGAACGATTTTAGCAATCACGACGGAGTTGTGTACAGTCAGAAGCTCGTCTGGCTCGTCTATCGTTCCCTGAAATAGCCTCTGCCGTATAAGATTCTTCTCCTCCGGCAGCAACCCACTCTTAATGATTTGCTGGACGCGCCAGTATCTGTCGATACCGTTCTTAAGCTGGATGATTGCCAGGAGCCGAGCGTCATATGGATTCGATTTATCTAAGTAAGCAGTCTGTCGTAGATGAAGTCAGCGACGAGCCTCATTACCTATTTACCACAACCAGGGCGAGCCTCACCTGCAGCCCAGAAAAGTAGCCTGGTAGAAGTTCCCAAACTTTGAGTTGTTGTCCTGCAGCAGTTCGTTGGGAGTTGTCGCGGCTCTGGGCCAGTGACAGAGCGCGAGTAAGCTCCTGGTAGGAGAGGGGATTGGCTTCCCCAGGAACCTCGATAGCGAAGCTCATCGCGGACGTGCTGGATGAGCCGGAAAGGGGCAGCGTGCCACGAGAAACTGAGCGCAAGGTGGTCGAAGGAAGTCTACAGACGCATTCAAGGCTACGCAGATCGACAGTGTGGTTGAAATTTTGGCTAGGCAGGCAAGACCAACACTCAGCTTATCACAGCCCTGCCCCGCCTACCTGGAAAGATCGCGGGGTAGGTACCTTATCAGCCAGTGGAGGGGTCGGGCCTAGCGCCTCTAACTGAATTCAACATATGCCATAATATAGGTAAGTAATTAAAGTACTAAGGTAACTAATTAGCTGTATACTCACTTGGAAGGAATCCATCTCGGTATAAGGCACACGAATATGCCGAACCAATTCTCAAGAAAGGCTACACTGCGGACCTCTGGTGCACTGTAGTGTCAATCGTCGGTGACGGTTTGTTCTATCCTATGCATTCCCCATCGCTCTATGTTGTTCCTTTCATTTCTAGCTTGGTATAATAATCACAAACGTGCCTCGAGTGCTACTCGGTTCCTCCAAACTCCGGTGTCACCAACCTGGGGACCGCGTTGAATCCCAAGTCTGCAACTCATCTGTCAAGCTTCCCAATCCGAAACTCCGATCCATGCATCTCATAACTCGACCAGTCGCTCCCTACCGCTTACTTCAAGCATGGCCCATTCTTGAGAAACCTCCCTAGACAATGCACTGCTTTGTGAACCCGCCAACTGGGCACTATCTCCCCCAAATGTCGACTAAGGATGAAACATCGATGTCCATTGGGCCATCTCATCCGCCGTTCGAGGTACCGGGAACGAGAGTTCTCCCGAATCGGTCACCTCGAGCGCTGGAACTACGCTATTGATGAACGCGTCCCATGCTGGATCCAGCAGCAGCGTTTGGGTGTCCCCAGTGCCTGTCGACGCCTCAAACGCCCGCAAGATAGAACTGACATCCTTCCCAATGCAATTCGCCACGGGCCACACCTCTCCAGCAACCTTGAAGACACCGAGCAAGAGGTCGAGCTTTTCACGCAGGGCGGGAGAGCTGTAGCCGCTGTAGAGTATGGAGTCCAGCAGCACGATGGCAGCCGCCCTCAGGTCGAAGAGGTGCGAAGGGCTGTACTTGTCCGGCGGTAGCGTCAGGTTAAACAGCCCGACAATTGAGAGAGCGGCTTGCAAGGCGATGGAGCTTCCGTACCAGCGGAAACGTGGTGTGATGGTTGTGCCGGGTTGAGGCCCGGCGATTTCGTTCGGCTTACTGAACAGCGGCCCCATGCAGGAGAAGCTTCGAAGACTGGAGCCAAGCATGTGCATAGGCAACTGCGTAGAAATCCTCATGCTATTATGGCACCGGGTCATTAGTAAATATCCTGAATCGTATGCATGAAATAACTCACCTATGCGCGAAGCTTATAGCGTGGTGGAGCACCATGTCGACTACTCCGTCCGAGTCCACGAGCATCTGCTTCCATTTGGGCAGCGCTAGCAGCCACTTGACGATTCCTGAATCGGCCCTGTCAACCGCTCCTTCGAGTAGTTCGGCTGGCAATGCTGGCACTGGCAGGATCAACTCCCCGCAGACGCGTGCGAGGTCAACCGCGTAGACCCAGGACGAGTAGATTCCGTCCCCCATGAGGTCCCGCTTGTCATACTCCGCTAATGATACGGGTTGTGGGATTTGCTTTCAAAGCTGTCAGATCATGGGATCTCTTTCATCGGAAGGTGCATTCAGCTTCACTTACCCCTGATTGGTATTCCCACTCCTCGCACGGCAACCCCGCCGTAGCATGGACCCTAAGTAAGGTAAATGCGGGCAGAGATTCTCGCAGAGACCGAATGGAGCTATGGAAGTATAATGCCCAGTACGTTCTCCGGTAAGTCTCCGCCAAGCAGGGATCCGGCTCCACATCGGCGAACTCCTTGTGCTGCATGCCGAGCTCGAGAGCCATCTGCACTGCGCTGTCAAGCCACCCTCCGGACAGGTCTGCTCTGGACTCCCCGAAGGCTGCGATGCTTAGAATTAGTAGTCCCTGAACGCCGCAAGCCGTCATCGGCAACGGCCCGCTTGCTAGGCTATAGGCTCTCTCCCGCAGCTCGTCGGACGAGATGGCGGGCGAGAACAAAGAGCCGACATATGCGATGCAGCTCGCAATGAAGTGGAACGCGGGTGGGTTAAGTTTGAGGCGGCTGAGGAGATCCTTCTTTGGGAGAAGCCATGGGTGCGTATCATGGAAATTGGCATAATAGAGATCGAAGAGAAGGGAGGTCGGAGACATGGGGCTCAGATCCTGGGATTTCGGATTCCGATGCAGGGACCACCCTCCCGGTAGCTCGTCGATGACCTTGATGGGGATGTTGAACGACGCCAGCTCTGGCGAAGGAAACGAAGCAGGAGAGTCGGCTGGCGGTGCCGGAGGGCTAGGGTGGTCAACCATCAAGCTTCGCTTCTTCGGGTCTCTGATTCCGCGTCGAGATTTGGCGTAGTAACATGTCTTTTCCTCCAAGCGACAGCGAAGACAAGCCGGCAGCATGGAGTCACACTTCACATGCCTCGATCGACATGGAACGCAAGCTAAAGAGGCTCGCACTGTTGCCTTTGATTTGGTAGCTCCAGCGCGCTGCGCTGCGTCGGAACGGCTTCGGTCCGGTGAGGAGCCGGGGACGCCGGAACCCCCCGCTTCGGAATCGGCCATGTTGTACTTGGCCTTCGTGGACGCAATCTGTTTCTGTGGTCCCTAGAGTAATGCAATAGAGCCCCAAAACATTCATGAGCAACGAGGAGGCCGATATCGATGCCGCTGTCGATGAAGGGAGCGGCAGAGCAGGTTATGTAAGTTTCGTCACTTCCAGTACCGGGTCGACTGGCTCCACAAGCGGGCCTAAATCCGGTGCCCCAGCTCGAGCACATGTTGCAACCCTGCCATTGATCAGGGGCGTAAGTCGAGGCTTGACTTTCTTACAATTGCATGGTTGGACTCGCCTCGCAGCGTGCATAGGGAAGGATTCACGACCGCATTGGGAAGATCCACCTCTGTGCTTACTCCACCCCATGGATCTGCCGTGTAGTTACGACGTCTCGTTGGGTGGCCAGATGATCTCGAGCAGGAACATAGGCCAGTTTCTAGGGAGCAGTTCTCGCCATAGTTGGAACGGGGTTGACAAAGCAAAACTGGCTGATTGCGGTCATGGATGGTGACCTTCGCAGGAGTTACGCAAGGCTCAGCTCAGCGTCATTCATGATGGAAATAAGGCACAGGCGCGGCGGCCGCCGGTCAGCCCTAATTACCAGATGCCTCGAGCGCCCCCCCGTTTGCAATACCCAGATGCGTGACCCAAGGGAACAAGCTTCTTTGCCTTGCAGACGGATAAATTTCGCTTAACATGCTGCGAGGCAGACCGGTGATATTTCGGTTGGTGAGAATAATTCCGATCAGGCTCGGCCGTGCTGACACCATGAACGCATAGTGGTAGTGTGCCCTGCAGAAAGCCTATCTCGACGCCAAAGTGTAGGGCAATGAAGATGCTTCACGGGCAGGTTGCATTGCCCCGCCTGGCATCAGAGATAGACTATGTTTAGGTTCCAGGGGTCTATTCATCCCGGGAGCGCTGCTACTGGACCACTTCCGTAGCTCTTCAACATGCAGCCTTGCCACTCTTACGAAAGAAATCACTGAAGAGGAAAGATCCGGGGTATGCAGGAGACGACGTGCCCAGTGGAAGGTTGATGAGCCGGAATCCTGGGATAGGGCTGATGTATGCGCCACACGGCTATTTAGGTAACTTGGTAGGTGTGCTCCGTCCTTCGCTTGAAAAGTGCCCAATGTTTACGAACAGCAGGGAGTGATTGGCTGTCTCCCACTACACCATGTAAGCCATCCAGCCGGTCCGCAACGGCTTGTTACCCATACCAGACAGAGTTCCGTGCTGGGAGACGGGACCCTTCCCCTGTGTTGACAGAAACTGGCATTATTAATTGGTTGTTTAAGAGCTGAGGAATGATGCCGACCGGGGGCGTGGAATTTGCTCCGTTCCAAGAATAAAGAACGTGGGCGAGAGTTTGCGATGCAAGGCGAGTTACATGCAGCTCCATTTGGGAAATGGGAACGATTGGGATCCCAACACGTCGAAATCTGGCCCGCGAATACGAGCAGATCTAACAAATGCCAATGGTGTGCATTGCGGTGGTATTACTGATGACAAAGACCAGAGATATGTATGCAGATCGCGAGTCGACGAATTAGAGGAAGCTCGGAGAAAAAGGCCAGTAACCAAAGTGCTGGCGCGCCATGTTGCCCAGACTTTCGCCATCTGATGTAATTTAATTAAGGTTGTTTGAAGTTCTTCACGCGTCTTTTGGAGGCTTAGAACACCCTGTTTCGGGTTAGCGGCCATGCTGCTCTGGCTGTTGTTTGCGCTGGCGACTTTGCCAATGATATACACCGTGGACCTCAGTGAGTGAGTGATTGAGCGAGGGGCCTGACCCCAAGCAGAGGCCCACCCATCTTCAGCAAGCCCACGAGATAGGTCCTTTACTACGTAGCACGTAGTGTCTTCTTGCAAGCACGCGGTGTGGAAGTGCAATTCCCGCGCCGGTGGGGGGTCTACAAACGGTCATTATGACGGCGACTACATACATACATCATAGGCGTTCGCAATAATCTTGTGTCTCCGTAGTAACTGTGCCATTGGCCGACTCGTACGGCAGAATGCTGTTGTGAATCGTATGAGCAAATCAAGTCCGTGGTCCCCCGGGTTTCTACCTCACCAGAGGATATTACCTTCCACATTGGCTCTTGGAAACGCCTTCTTCGCCGCGTACTCGATTGCCCTGTGCCGGACTAGGCCGTTAGTCCTAGGGAACTAGGCCGAGCCTGGGACTGCTCCTCCGCTGTTGGGGCTTGAGGCCGGACACCGATCGTGGGGCCGTAACTTGGCCAAAACTACGGGACTAATTAGGTAGTCGGCCTCACTACTCTGGACGGCATTTTGACCGGGATGAGCTAAGCCCCGGGGGACGGGAATCTGCCCTGACGCCAAGTCGTGGGCTCCAAACAATGGTAGGTAATTGAAGTACGGGGACTCGGCCGAGGAGGTTTCTTAACATAGCTTACCTCGTACATGTGCACCAATGACCATCCACACACACACCCATACGTGAGGGTCTGGGTGCCGGCTAGACACAACTCTAATTGGAGAACCTTGGCTCAATTGCCTCGGGAGGACATGGGTGGTGAAGACGTGGAGTCAGCGTTTCATTCTAAATGTGGAATCTATCGAGACTCGGCAATGTATATGAGTTCCTTCGTAACCTTCCAATCTTCTTGATTAGCAGTGCAACGCCATCTCTAATGAGCTGAGATACAAGGATGGCGAAGCTCAAGGCAGGCAAATGGTATACCCAGTGGTGGCATTCGTGGGCAGGAGATTTGAATGAGACGCCTATCCCGACATTATCTGTTCTTATCTTGGATTAGAGCTTACATACATGAAGCAAAAGAGCCTCAGGGCTGTGGTGTGGTGGTTAGCAAAAACAAAGATCAATGTAATGGATGATGGTATGCGGCGCTAGTCAGTCGTGCACGGGCCGGTATTGATACTTCGTAATTAATAGAGCGGAACGGGATCACTGGACCACAGCAGCCCGCCACATGCGCACAGCGTTGTCAGCCACAGATATAGCAACCTCGGCTCTGACCCTTGAACGTCACCACCGACCAACGAAACCAAACTTCGTTTGAAAGGATTCCTGCTGGTGTCTGCCATCAGCCAAACGCACACCCACCACACATTCAACCAATGCCACCCAGATGACATCGAGCAATTTCGCGCAGGCCCAGCAGCGCCTGGCAGCGCGACGGCTCGCCCGGGAAACCGAGGCTGCGGCACGCCACACAGCCGCTCGAGACGCATCGCGCGCGAGGGCGCAGATCGAAAGACTACCCTTTCCTTTCAGCAGGCTCGGGCCAGCTTTGGATGCGATATCGGGCCGCGAAGGCACACGACCGGCATTCAGAGTCGGACAGGTCGATGCCGAGCTGCTGGATGAGGAGCTTGTCGACCAGCTCCGCGGTCAGGTCGGGGATGCGCTGAGATATTTCGCCGGTGGCCATCTCAACGACGACTGGTCCGCCGAGGTCCTTCTGGCGCTGCGAGCTGTGATATTCAAGCTGACGGTGTGGGACCACGACGCGACATACGGTGCGGCGCTCCAGAACCTGAAGTTCACGGATGCGAGGGGCAACGGCCTGGTCTTGGTGCCACCGTCGCGATGGCAGAAGTCAGTGTACGGGCTGGTCACAGTCTTCGGCAAATATGGATGGACGAAGTGGGAGAACTGGCTGCTCGACCAAGACGATGGGTACGATGAGCCGAGCCCCCAGGTACGGCGGCTATCACGAATCGCATCCACAATATCGACCGTTCACGCCGCAGCAGCCTTCGCTTCCTTCCTCGTCTTCCTCCTTCACGGCCGATACAGAACATTGTTGGATCGCATACTGAGGTTACGACTTGCTCCACCGACGAGCCAAGTGAGCAGAGAGGTATCGTTCGAGTATCAGAACAGGCAGCTCGTGTGGCATGCCTTCACCGAGTTCCTATTGTTCGTTCTCCCGTTGGTTGGCATAAACCGATGGCGCAGGTGGATTGCCCGCACCTGGAGGAAAACGAAGGAGATTGTAACAACCAGCGGCGAAGCGGACGGCGTCGCGAGAGGAGAATATGCGTTCCTGCCGGAGCGAACATGCGCCATCTGCTACCAGGACCAGAACACCCTTGCGACGACCGAGACGGAGATCCTGGCCGCGGCGGCGTCGAGCGGGGTCGTAGGCTCCGCGCAGACGGACATCACAAATCCGTACGAAACCGTACCGTGCGGGTGCGTATATTGCTTCGTCTGCCTGGCCACGCGGCTCGAGAGAGAGGAGGGCGAGGGATGGACGTGTCTGCGATGCGGCGAGCTTGTCCAGGAGTGCAAGCCCTGGAACGGGGATGTCCTCGAGCCGCCGAAGAAGACGCTGTCGGCTAAGATGGTGGCATTCACCGACGATGTCAAGGATGCGGTCTACGTCGATGCGTCGCCGGACGCGGAGTCGTCGAGTGGTGATTCGGAGTCATTCGATGATGCCAGAGACCAGTGATATCCTGCTGGATTTGTAAATAGCATGGAGGCGGCGTATCATGTAGATTATCAGGTGCATTGTGCTATGGGGGCTATCTAGCAAAGGAACATTGGGGCAACCTATAGATACCAGGACGTGTGGTCGACTTGTGATTCCGGATTATAGGTTTGGACTTAACATCTTCAGGATCATCGCTCCACGTTGTCTTGACCTCCCTCCGTTAAGTGCCTGATCCTTACTCAACATCTACTACGTACGCGGAGGCAAACGTACAGCTCGATCAGAGACGGCAAAAGCCACGCCAATCCCAAGCAATTCTTGTGTCACTCATCCGCAAACTCAATTGCATCCAGCCATTCCGGGCCGGGTTGACGCACTGACCAGCCCAGGTCTCCACCCACTGTCTAGTTCCCTGCTTCCCGCCTGCAGCCCCCCGAAAAAAGCAAGCCCCATCCCATCACCAGACCCTGAAAGGGTTCAGGTACACGACCCAAGCGTCATCAGGCACTATCTCCGTCCCGACCTCAAAACCCTCACTCAGCACACATCTCCCGAACGCGCCGGTTCATCATCGCCAACTCCCTCCTCCTCCCCCCTCCTCCTCTCCACCCTCAGCTTCCACAGCATACGCACAACCAGCGCGCCGGTCGCGTCACTCTCCGCCTACCAAACCCTCCCTCCTTCGCCAAATCCCTTCGGACACAAATGTAGCCCGCGCCCTTGCCATGCCGAGCTTCTTCCAGTTCACCCAGGGTACGGAATCGCGCACCCGCTTCCAGAACGACTCGCCTCTCCTAGGCCGCTTCCGTGCCGTGCCTCCCCGTCCCGAGCTCGGCCGTCGCCGCTCCAGCCAGCTTGGCCTCCTCTCGCCCTCTTTCGGCCGCGGCAGCGTCCACGTCGGTTATGGCTCCATATTTGCAGCGGCGCTCGAAGACCAGGATACCGATGACGAAGACGAGGATGATGACGACCGCACTCGGTGGGAGAACACATGGAAATACATTGGTGATCTGTGGATCCATCCGAAGCAAGGCGCCGTGAAAAAGGTCCTAGATGTGTGGTGGAGTCGGTATGGTGTGTTGGTCTTGCTACCTGCAGCTTTGGTATGTTGCATATTCCCGGGATGAGAGCAGGATATGCTGATTCGGACTAGGCCGTGGCGTGGTGTGCTCTCCCCTTCCCACAGTATCCCCTCCCCAACAATGGCGGCCCGGGCCAGCCCAAGAACGGGAGTAAGGTTCCCGGCCACGGAGCGGCCCGGGTGCAAGTTAACTTTTGGTTCTTCTTGTTCGTGTACTATGGATTCTACAATCTCACGGCTTTGATTTGGATAACCAAGGTATTCAATCTATACAGCTTGAACTGGTAACTCCTCCCTCGCGGCCTTTAACGAGGCAGTCCTAACATGCGAACAGGTGGCCAAAGTCACTCGGATTCCCAATCACCGTTTCCCTCATCGCCATACTGTCTATTGCCGCACCGGTGCCCTTTTACCTCATCCCTGAAACGCGCTTCGTCACTAATCACAACACGGCCTGGATCTCCTGGACTTTTGTCGTCATGGCAGTGCCCGTGGCTGTTGCGTTCGTGATCCTGATGACCAACGAGCGCCATCTCGGCCTGCGACACTCGCTATCCGAGACGCAGCGCATATTCACATCGTCTTGGTGGACAGGAGAGCCTGATACGATCTCTAGAAGAGACAACAACCGTCGGCGGCCAAACATCACCAGCGACTCCTTCGAGCCGGATGCCGCTCTACAGGTCGCCGACCAGACGCGGCCGACAGGCGGCGTGGGAATGCGCAGACGATGGCTGCCCGCCAGCTTCGTGCGTTTCATTTGGTTCTGTCTTGCCCTGTTTGTCGGGCTCATGGCCTACGTGATCGGAGAGGCCTACGCAGAGCTTTACCTCCGCACTCTTCCGCACGACAACTTAGAGACTATCGTCTACGTTTATAGCTGGGTCGCTACCGTGCATCTGCTCGATGCGCTCACCGGTTGGATCCTCGGCATTCGCGAGGGGGAGAGAGTGGGAAGTTACCCCTTAAGCTGGGTGTTCAAACTGTAGGTCGTTCCACCTCCTTTACAGCGACATGGAGATGCGGGACTAACCTGGCCGGCCAGCTACTTCATGCTTACCTACCAAACCTACGTTCGAGCGCTGTACGCCCGTCTCCGTTCGCCTCAGCAGTTCATCCTGCTGCAGGTTCTCTCTAGCAGCACGCTCATCATCCTCACGCCCCTGATGATGACGCCTCTCTTCCACCGTATCACCGCCGTCCTGGGCCTTACAACCCAGACCTACGCCTCGTACCAGAAGCTCTGCGTCCGGAACGTCTTTATTCGCTTCCTCGCCGAGAATGTCTCAATGGCCGCCTTCCTTGGGAGTATCCTGGTCCTGCACTTCGGCGCCAACAAAGATGTTTACCCCTATTTCGCATTCGACTTCGAGGATGCGTCGGAGCCATACGACTTCAGGCTCACCTTCTACGCCTCGTCCGTCACGTGGGCGTGCGAGCTTGTGGCGTCGCTATGTGTTCGCGGTCTGATACGGTACATCTTCGGTGTCGATGTTGGGGCAGAAGGCAAGCTGGACCTCGCCGTTTGGCCGGAACTGCTCCCGACGAGCGTGGCAGTCATGCTGCATGTACTTCAAAACATGCTATTCTCCATAATTCGGTTGCAATTCCACTGACACGGACTCGCGCTCCTTGACGGAAGGTTAGCTGTTGGGCCGATTGTGCCCTATCTTATCGGTATGTCCTAGATAGCGCCGAGATCGGCCCTGGATACCAGCGGCAGACACGGGCTGTTGAGTGCAGCGACTTCTTGAGTGTCCCGGTTGCTCGTTATCATTTCTGATAAACGGAGGAGGAGGGAGTGGATGGATTACGTTGTTTGGATTTCTGATTCTTGTTTGATCGTTTTGCATAACGCATAGACAGGTTGCATTCGGAACCTGAAAGATACCCCCCCCATGAGAATGTTTCGAGGCTGCTAGATATCCACTTATAATCAAAGACTGGCCAGTGCGCCGATGAATGAGCTTGGGCGAGTTCTCAGTTCGTGAGGCTTATGGCAGTTATAATAGAGTCGAGCTAGGAAAGCTCTGTCATTTGATACGACCATGTTTGGCGTTTTACGCCCGGGTGCCTTCATCGTCATTCTTCACATGCGAACCGTGTGACAGTCCCTCTATCTGTCCAAGGTGGATCTGTCTGCATGTGGGCCTGATGAATGCAAGAACACACAGACCGAAGGAACTTTTCTCCAGATTGGAAATGTGCCAATTTGGCGGCGTGCATGATGTGTCCTACACACCGACCCAAGCTATCGCTCGCAGATGGAAACAGGGCTAGCCAGTGAGAGTCATGGCAAACGCTGAAGTCCGTTGCTCGGCTTGCCCGTTTCGGGCAACTTTGCTGACTAGGTAGGCAATTTTCTCGAATTCTAAATCGAAGTACTATGTACTACATACAGACTGCCATGCCGTCCCAGCCAGGTCTGATAAGGGCATCTCGATTATGAGGCCCAGTGGGGGGTTCTGCCACCTGGCACGAATCGAATAGAGCGTTGCCCCCATCGTTTTTCTCTGTTACGGCGAGCGGGTGGTAGTCTCAGAATCATGGGAGCTAGCTTCGTCCTTGAGGAAGTTTTTCGTTCGACCCTGCATCAGCCAATGAATGAGGCGATGGTGGTGACAATTGGCGGTGAAAGGGGGAGTGATTAGATGTGAGCAAATGAGACTGACTCATAGCGCCATTTCTCCGGGAAGGTTCCTGCCATGGGAGTTTTAAAATAACAAATAGTACAGAATGCGTCGGCTGCAGATTTTGCTGCTGGCGTCCTGCAGCATCGGGCTCTCTGCTGCATCAGGGCGGTATGAAGGTCACTAATGCAAAGGATCTGGATGTCGCGCTGCTCTTTTGGCATGTGGGTTCAAGCAGAGACGTCGGGGAAACTCGCACTACGTAAGAGAATCGGAACTTGTCGCAATCGCAAAACAGGGCGAGGTCTCGTTTAGCATGATGGAAACATTGTCAAGTCGGCTAGAATACAGTATTACCCTGCAAGGCACAGTCAGAGGTTTCGGTGCTGAGCCGGAAAGTAGCTCTGAACCCAAAAGAGAAGGTTGCATATCAGACCAACAGCGATAGGTAGCTTATTCCGGTCTGCCCGAGGGATAAATGAGATTATCTGAAGGGACTGGAAGTTGATAATGACAAAGCACACCTAGGCGGCATAATTAGTGACGGCTATCTGCCCGCTGGCTTGACGCTGATGATGATCTGTCGAGTGGGCCATTGGCCGGCGGGCGAGAACGATTGATTCGGGACTGAAATGCTCAAACATCCGTCACACCCATCAAAGGGCCGTGGACACGCTGGCCACAGGGCGGATGGGGAAATGCTGTCCTAATTCGACTGGTTGCAGGGACAGGCGGGGCTAATATACAACGAATCGCGAGCACAACAGGTCGTCAGGACGGGAAGATGGATCGACAGACTCGGACCCTACAAGCTTTTGAGTATTTCTGGCGCCCGGGAAGATCGCCGAGTGCCCGAGCCCGCCAGTCCCGTGGCTCTGGAAGGTTTACCGGGATGCTGCCCGTTGAGGCGGCATACACAGTAGCTTGGTGAGGATGGTGCATGGTGAAGGGAGCCCGGATAAAATAAGGTCAAATCAGGGCAATATTGACCGGTGAAGGAAAACGGTCCAGCAACGCAGGAAGGTAATTATTAGTAGCATTCAAAAGTGGGTAGTGGTGTGTTATCAGAACGATCAGAACGATTTTCGAGAGCGGTTGGATAAAGAGAAATTCGTATCAGCTTGTCCTCCCGCGGGGGGCAACGACACGCTGACCACTTCTTGGACTTCTGATTCGACCTCCGGGTAGGGAGTCGAAGCACAGTGATGATGTGATGATGGCAGAGGCCCCACGCGGCTGTCCATCCCAGACTGGGTGGTGAGGATAGAGACTCGGAAGAAAGATGAGCTGAAGCCCAGGACACTAAGAAGGCGGGAGTTACGGGATCTTACATTGAACTGTGGAACGCTGGATGCCAGATGGATGGGGTCGTCTTAATCTGTGAGTTGTTTCTTGTTGAGGTGGAGGGATGCGTGCAGCCCGGTGGTGGTGAGGACGAGGTATTGGACTGAACCTTTCTGGCGATGGTCGTGCTGCCTTCATAGCATGGCATCATTCCATGGTCGACACTCGAGCAGCCCAAGGGAATGAATGAATGTCTGGACCAGTCGACAGATGCTCGGTTTGCTGACGACAAGCTGATTTGGGGGGACCTACTACGTACTGGCGGGAAATGCATGCATGTTCAGAATGCATCTAGAAACAAATTGGGAGAAAGTGGCGTCTGAGCGGAGGTGGGGGAAAGATCGCACTTGGCAATGAATACCTACCTTACCATACCTTACGCTCTCATCCATGATACATGGCTACCTAAGGTAGGTAGGTAGTTACCTTTCTAAAACGAGAGGAGGAAGGAACGATGGAGGGATATGGCACCTTCCCGTGAGCTGGCCCGGCCAGTCATACACAGTCCTTTCCTCCACACTGCTATCGAGCAGAAGGAGGCTTATTCCTAAAATCATTCCCAACTTTTCTGCATTCCTGTTCCTACCTACCTAAGTAATATTCGTTTTCTCGGCCTCGCCCCGTGGTGTCATGGACGGCGTGTTGCATGTGGCCGAAGGCGAACGAGGATGGGGCAGAGTTGCCCTATTCTTCACCCTCGGGGTTCGAAAGTAACTCACCGCCAGCCAAGAAACGATGCGTTCCATTATCGACAACTCTCTTGAGAACCCCTTCGGCAGTACAGCACGCGAAGAAAACGAAGACCCGTACAGTAGACGATGCGGTACATTACATAAGGACGTACATGCAGCTGCCTACCTTATGCGCTGCATCGGTGCATATTCAGCAAGGAGAGGATGGGCAACCATGGTCGAAAGCAACCAGGGTTGATGGACAACACCACCCACCTTCTCCTCCTCATCCAGAAGCAGAGGGCACAGCAGAAGAGCAGGCATATCCGTTCAGCTACACAATTCTGCGACGGATCGTAGCATTCGCTCAGCGGCGTGCGGTCCGGCTGCCACCGAAAGTATCGCGCTCACTACCCCATCTTCCGGTGAAGCTCAGAGGGCTGCGGACCCCTGCCAGGTGGCGTTCTGTTCCCTCGGAATGGTGGCATGGTGGGGTATCCCCCCCTGGTCTTCGCTGCTCTGGTAGCAATGGTGCTCAAACCATCCCACCTGCACCGTCCGCGGCTTACGATTTGCTATGACAAGTCTGAAGACAGTCTTTGACCGCCGCGTCTTCGATGCTGATGATCGCTGATCGTGCTAACCGGCCACTCCATGGCAACAGATTTCTGATAGGGGACCAGCAGCCCAGGAGCGTTGCACTAATCAAGCTCCGTTTCTTCCCAAACCAAACACGGAATAGAATGAACATGGCATTCTCATGAACGGCAGCCGGTCCAGCTCTGCAAACACCTCCCCCGCTCCATCTATTACCACCTACGTACGTTGAGGTAAGGTAGGTTACCTAAACGGACGGGCCACCACACCGACGGTCCATTTCTTCTGCCCACCTAATTACTACGAATATCTACTACCTAACTGCCTTATTAAATGCGTAGGTACTTAGGTAGTGACACCATACCGCCTCGTACCGTATCACAGCAGCACGCACTCCACTCCCACTTGCGGCCACCCTCCTCTCTCACCACTTTTTTTCCCTTATCCTTGACCATCCACTCGCGCTTTTTTCCTTCTGCGCCATCTGGCAGCCTGCTTTCGTGCTCCTCTTGTCTTACTTTTCCAGGCGACCTACCCTTACGTCCTCGACCGACCTAGGCTAGCTACCTGCCTACTAAGCTACCCGACGTCTTCTGTTTCCTCTTCCCACCCCTCTAGGACCACCGCCCATCCGTCTGTCTGCCTTACTCGTCCCACCCCCCTCGAACGGGATCCGACCCCAAAATTTTCCCTCAGATACAAACCCCATATCGTACCAGCCCTCCCTCCTTTCTCCCCTTCTCCTCCTCTTTTTCTCTTCAACATGTCCGAAGAACAGCTTCCTCTGTCTGATCGTACCTCGTCTTCTGCGCTCCCAATCAACCCTCTGGCAGCCCACCCCGTCCGCGGAACCCCCGACCTCTTGCTCTCCTCCCCAACAGATAGCACCACCCCCAACAAACAGGAAGATGCCGAGGGACGACAGCCCACCGCCGCCACCGCCTCCTCCTCCGAACTCACCAGTGCAAAGATAAGGCTGAAGTCGGCCCTTCGCCACTTCCCCGACTTCCCCATCAAGGGGATCGACTTCGTCGACATTATGCCCTTGTTCATGGACGCCACGATCCACGAGACCCTCCTCGGCGCCCTCGAGCTGCAGATACGTGAGAGCTACGGACGGAAGACCCCCAGCGTCATCGTTGGCCTCGATGCTCGTGGCTTCCTCTTCGGGCCCGGACTGGCTCTTCGTCTCGGCGTCGGCTTTGCCCCGGTGCGGAAGAAGGGAAAGCTCCCGGGCCCGTGCGTCACTGCCGCGTATGAGAAGGAATATGGTACCGATTTCTTCCAAATGCAGGAGGATGCTATCAAGCCTGGCCAGCAAGTGCTGATTGTGGACGATATCATCGCAACTGGTAAGTGGTCTTCAAGCTTCCGCACCTCTCCCCCCCGGATTTGCTGAGTAGTATACTGACATGTTTTTGATGTAGGCGGTTCAGCCAAAGCAGCAGCGGAGCTTGTCGAGCAGCTCGGAGGGGATGTCATGGGTTTCCTCTTCATATTGGAGATTCCCGGACTCAACGGGCGAGAAAAAATCGCCGGGCCTGAGACTGTTGTCTTCCTCGACGATGCTTAGACACCATCGACGATTTCGGCCGAGGCTCTACTTTCCATCCATCAAGGCATCCAATTTTTGTCTCAAAGATTTTTATATTCACTTTCCCAAGTTTTCATACCGTGTCTTACTTCATTCCATTCCATACTTGGCGACTTGCATAATGCCCTCATCCGCCAGGGCAGCGTGTGGCCGGAAGCACCATAGACCGGGCATCGGTTTCATTCGCGCGTGGATGGTCTATTGCGCTGGCATGCGCGGGCGTTCAGGGATCTAAAAAGGACACATTGATGAGGCGGTAGCATAATAGAGGTCTGGGCTGAACGAAAGTTTGCCTGCAGAGAATCAGCTTCGTATTTGGTTGTTAATAGCTTTACCGTATCTGTTTTATAACAATTTCGACATCGCTACTTCTCAGTTTTGGGTGCTTCGAAGGAGAACCTCCGTTATCACGAAATTGGTTAGCAGACTTGCCTTTGGTTGACTTGGCCACTAGCTCAAAAGACATCGCCCCGGAGCAAGCTCGAAATCCCAAAAGAAATATGCATATTGGGTACGCTACTACCCTTGAGTGGTATATATATCATGCTCTCGTCGCTGCCATGGGAATCAAACCCCATATGTACAAGTAAAAATGCTTTCCGTGAATACACCACGACCACCAGGCCAAATGCGCCGAACCGCTTCCCATTTCGACTCACAAGACATGCATGTTCTCGATTTTCCGACCTTGCGACTCGATGAAATACTTGCGCCGCACACCGACCCCCAGCGCGGACCCGAGCTGCTCGTAGACGCCCTGCCTCGCGCCGCGGACCATGACCATGGCAATAGGGTGGTGTCTCGGCAGCCCGTTGGGTGTCCGCTGCTCCTCGTCCAGCTTGGGCTTGATGAGATGGTATTCCCACATCTGCTGGGCGAAGTCGTCGTCGTAGTCGTCGTCCTCATGCTCTTCGTCGTCGACGATGATGACCAGCTGCAGCGATCTTTCGCCGGGCGTGAAGCTGGGGATATTGGCAAGCTTCTCGCTGAAGGAGCAGCCGCCGCGGCGCATGACGATGACTTGGTGGAGTTTTGGCGCCTCGTCGGGAAGGCGGGCCGAGCATGCGTGGCCGGCGAGGTAGACGGTCTTCCACGGGAGCTTGATGGGCGAGCCGTCAATGGGGAGCGGTGCGTCGGCGACGTCCGGCAGGGGGACGGCGCCTTTGCCGACCGGCAGAGCGCCGAGGAAGTGCGGGAATGCGTAAGCCATTTTGCTCGACTTCGGCTGCGGACCGGGTGTGTTTGTCGGCTCGAAGACGGATGTCACGGCGCGAACCCACGACTTGATGAAGGACTTGTAATCGGCCTGGAACTTCTCGTCCGCCTGGAAGTCCTTCTGGAGCTCGGCTATCTTCTCATTGCTCATCGGAGTTCCATCGTCGACCAGCATGGGCATGAACGCCTCGGAAGGTTGGGCGATGGAAGCGTTACGCTTCTCGGGCACCCGCCGCATCATGACCACCTCGACAAAGCTGGCGTACCGAACGCGGTTGAACAAGGGGTCCGATAACCCGTTGAAAACATCGGCGTCGATGAACACCGGCTCATCCTTGCCCACGAGCAGGTTGTTTACTTGAATGACGCGCCACGTGTGATCGTACTTGGGTTCGAAGGAATCTTCTCGGACGAAATATAACTTTAGGCCGTTCAAGTGGTCGATCCGGACTCCGAGGTCCACCTTCCGGGCCGGGATGTTTCTGGTCACATAGTTCAGCGCACTGCCGCCTATGCCGGTCGACTGGACGTTATGCGGAAATTCTATTACCAGCATTGGTTTCTCGGGCAGCTTGGCACACGTTCCGTTGCCCGGAATCAACGATGGCGGAAGGGTCCAGGGGAAGAAGGTATGGTTCGACTTGTACCGGGAGGCGGGCTCGTGGCCCGAATCTTCGCTCGAGGGGATCTCAATACCGCTGTGCGGGTTTGCGGTGGTGTAGAGATTGACGAAATTGGCGGCGTGGAAGACGTCCGGCCGCGCTGCCAAAACAGATCCAGTAAGCGGTACCGATTTGGCGGGGACGGGACAGGTGTTGGTGTAGCTCTCGTCATAATATGCCAGGACATCCTTCTTGGCTGCCATCTTGCGGGGCCTGCCGGTCTTGGAGCGGTGTCGAGGGATAAGGAGAGGATGGGCCTCTGTGGTAAACACGTACGCTGCATCGAGCTTGTTGAGGGGGTGCTCAGGGTCGAACAAGAGATAGAGGTACTTCGCTGTCTCGCCCAAGAAGAAGCTCTGCATCCGGTCTGCCTTCTCACCGGATTCGACGTTTTGGAGACCAGACCAACCACATTCAGTGTAACAGAGCCTCTTGATGTCCTTGAGGACCATCTCACCCACGTACAAGTACCAGGGATCTTTAGTCGCACGGTACAGGTGGTAAGTCGATTCGATGAACTCGGGTCGTCCAGGCCACCACCCAATGCCATTATCGACTTGCTTATGCTGGACCGACCATCGCTCGGGCAAAGCGCCGTAGCGGGTCCAGAGGGCAGTGTACAGGAGGTTTGCCTCTTCGGCCTCATCCACCTCGCCAGCCATTGCGAGCAGCCCGGGATAGAACGCCGCCAAACTGTCGATCCACGACGTGTACGCGAAGCCCCGCGTCCTATGCCCAGTCATGTAGTAAGGATGCTGATTATCGTTGTACAGATGTCTCTTGATGGCGGCATGGGCGTGGTGCCAGGCCTCAAGGAAAGCGCCCGCCGAATTTTCCTCGGCGGACAGCGGCACGTCGTGCAGCGTGTTCGGGTCGAGCCAGGGGCGGTCGGTGGGCGGCTCGGGCATGGTGAGGTTGGGTAGCTCATGGCCTGACAGCAAGATGTGGCTCTTGAGGGCGTACTCGAAGAAACTGTCGATCCCGGCGCCAATCCCCGCATCAACGCTGACCCAGTGGCCAAGCTCGGGGTCGATTGCGTTGCCGACCAGCCCAATGTCACTCTTCTGGTTCCAAATGGCCCAGAAGGCACGTTTGGCCAGCTGCTCGAACCTCGGATCGCCTGTTATCCTGCTGAGTACGGCAAATTCTAACACAAGGCTGCCTGCTCCTGCACTACAAGTTTCCGTCTTCTCCGCAGGTCTTTCCGCAGCGTCAGGATCATGGTGGGCGTTCTCGTGGAGCGGCGAGTTGAGATAGAAAGGAATCCCGTGCCGCAAGTTCACGCGCGGGTAGGGCAAACCGGTGTTGGTGTAGAAAGCCGGCAGCAAGCGCTCGCCAAGATCCAGCGCGAGCCGGAGAAGCTGGCCATCATACTTGAAGCCACGTGACCATGATATTGGTGGTGTTTCCAGTGGATCTGCACCATCCCATCTACTCCCAGATTGGCCGGGGTTGTACCCGGGAATTGGCAGTTCTCCGATTGCGAATAGGTGCGCACTCAACAGGCCGCCGACCCCGCGAATGACCGTCTCAAAGACCTGAACCTTGCTGTCTAGGTCAAATCCACGTGCCCGCAAACCTTGGCCGGAAGGACCTCGTCTGCCGTCTCCGTAGTATTCGACGAAGCTTGCAACACCTTGCTGGAAGTCTCCTAGAGCACGGGACGCAATCGCGTCGTCTTGCGGCGTGCCAGCGAGGATTGCCAGGGTGGATAGGCTATCAATGAGGGTGAGGGAGAAGTTTCCCAGGACATCGTTGAGATCGTAGTTCCCGGGGTTCGCGGAATCTCGTGCCAATGGTGTGCAAGAAATTGGGCGCAACTACAAGGACTGGTCAGTCATGTTCAGTAGATGGCATGGAAGTAGCAAACCTCATCCTCAGGAAACGCATGCTGCATGTAGTTGCTGTAGCCGTGATAGAACACCTCGGCAGTCTCCTGCCGGAGCTCCGCGAGGCGCGCCTCCCCCATGGCGAAGACGGAAATCGGCCATGCTAGTAGCAGCAGGTACGGTAGCACCCACGATACTGATAACATGGTGAAGCAGAGGCCTGAAACGGAGAACGACACCACGGTCCCTAACCAAGGAGCAGCTGCTCTTGGCAGGTCCCTCGAGTTACCGGCGGCGAGGAATAAGTTTCGTCATATGGAATTGATTATCAAGAAGCGAATAGGAAATCAAACAAGAGATTGGGTATCATAAAGGAAGAATAGCGGCCAAAATGAATGGAACGCAGAGTTCTAAAGACCAGTTTCTGGTGCTCTCGTGGGCTCGAAGTTGGCAGAGGAAGTGGGATGCTGTCATCTTGCCAGGCACGTCCCACCTCAGATTACAGAGAGGTCAAAACTGTGGCGTTGGTGTGGCTGGTGCGGGACAAATTGACGGTCACGTTTTTCTCACTCTGTTGCGTGAGCACTGTTCTCAAGCACTGTATGGACTGAATTGAACCAGAATGCGCCAGCCGGGACAGATGGCGCTGGAGCAATTCTGGTTCGGGAAGCTAGGCCCTATTGCGGTCTTAGATGCTATATTTCGACTTGCATGCAATCTTCGTCATTTCAATTGAAGCCGTGTTCTGCTCTTTCGTGCCATGCTCCATCTGTCAAAGAAGTCCAGAAGAGACGGCGGTACAGTGCGGATTGGATTGGGCGCTTTTCGTGGATGGTCATTGGGCGTGTAATCCCTTCTAATCAAGGTGTGGACAGTGCGTTCCGGGTGGTTGCCAGTGGAAGGACCATTGTGAATGAACTCCGCTCCTGCCAAAATTCTTCGATTCTAATTCAACGTCCTCACTAATCATCTAAAGCACTCTCAACAACAACAAGCGCGCAGCGTAAGCGCAAGCGTCCGTCACATCTCAACTGCCCTTGCCATGTTGTACGTATCTGTACTCGACCCGAGGACACTCATGTCCAGCATGAAGTACCGCTACAAGCAGCAGTGATAAGATGCCCGTCAAGGGTGGTACTCGTACCACTCCGTCTTGCCCCCACTCCACGCCCCCCCCCCCCCCTCCCCAAAGAGCCACCGGGGATCTGAGCCGTTGTCGCATCCCTGAGGTGACTCCATCTATCCCTTGGATGATCTGTCGAACGTTTCTCAGTAGCGTCCACGAGCTCATCTGCATTGTCTCCATTTATGGACAAGTTCATCGCGAAGTCCGCAACGCGTGTTTGGACAGCAGCCAAAGTTGGATTGATCCACATCACTTTCGCGATGTCGTGGAGCTAGGTCGCGAGAACAGGCCGGGCACAGCATTTCGGACATCGCCAGGCCAATTTCGCGGCCAAACCTTAGCAGGAGCCTAAAATTTCGGCATTCAAGGCCTTGGGGACGGTTCTCGGAAACCTGCCACTCGGAGCCCACATCCTCCTTGTCTTTCGAATTATTCGCCTCAGAGCTGCCTAGACACTCATGACGGGTAAACAAGTTGATAGTTTAACCTGCATCCAAGGCGAAATCAAGCCATCCAGTCGTGACGCGAACCACAAGGCTCGCGGCTCACACAGCAGAGACGTTTGCGGCCCGCTGCGGTGCGCCTCGTCCTTTGAAAGTAGATGACTCCGCCATCCTCGACCGTCGATTCGCCCACAGGAGCTTTCAGCTCTGCGTAGGGTGATCACCAGACATCGCTAGGAAGCTTCTGACCTACCCTGCCATGTTTCTGTTTGCGGTTTCAAAAGCCGCAACCTGCAGATAAGTGCCATCACTCGCAGCAATGACGTACTGCGACGAATGTCTAAGCCCTGAATCCTGTCCATTGTGAGGTCTTATTTTTGGCCCGTGGCGGTTCCTTGTCTCTGCCCTTTTGGGCAAGTTGCTCTGCCATTTTCTCTCCTGTGGTTGTGGCCATTTTAGGAAACAGGTAAATGCGACCGGTAAGTATGATGTGCAGCCGACGACGACAAAATGAGACCTGTAGGACGTTTGGGTATCCCCACCCACTCTGAGAACAAGCAGCATGACTCCCGGCCGTGGCAGATGAAACCATTTTGGGGAGCTTGTGAAGCGTGCAGCAAGCGCAGCGGGGTCGTCACCGCTTTGCATCTGAGCAAAACGGAAATAGTAACATGTTCCAATGTCTCGATGTGCTGTCAGGAGAAGGAAGGGGGGTGGTCGGGCTCCCTTGTAAGGGGGGGTGATGTGACCTGTCACCCAGGCATACTGCTATGAATGGACATCACGGCAGGCGTCGTATGCAGACGAATATTCTACCCGGAATCACGATTCAAATTCAAGAGCTATGATTTGACAAGGTGGTGGTTCCGAGGGTATGGTGAGAGGTACGACTGGCTGAAGTCGCCGGCGGAAGTGGCTTAGCCGCTGCAATGGAGACTTGCCGGCCAAATCGACGGCTCTCCTTTCCAGTTCAGAGGGCGCCGTGCATCGCATAGTCGCCGCGGTGTGGTACGCTACTGTTTATCTTGCTTCATTGCGTGCAGCTCGCGCTTCAGCCATTTGTTGACCGAGTTGGACTGAGCCCCCCAGAGTACCGTACTCTGCGGTCGCCGGACCATCGCCTCGCCCGCTCTGGCGAAAGCTGCCGGCATCGCATCAAGGGCCGTGTCTCGCCCAATCGCGGGGCTGCGTCTGCGCTGCCTTCCAAATACTCGGGCAGCGACACCCAAAGATTCGAGTGACGCGGTGCATCGATACCGAGTCTGGCACGCCATTGAAGCCCTGCAATTATACGGCCGAGCCCTTAAGATTGCACTGACAAGCTATGGCCTGGCCCCGTGGAGCAGCCGCCTCGTCGCAAGTATTGTCATTTCGAGGGCATATGCACTGCAGTGCCAGCAATTTACCAGTTCTCCGGGACCACTACAGGCGCACCGTCCACGGCAGAAACCCATTCAGAACTCCCGCAAACCCGCCAAAATTTTCATCCAGTACGCACACACCCCAGCCCAATAGTGTGATGAATGGATTTGTCACGCAAAGGGGGGGGGAGGTCGAGCCCCCCCGCCGAAGCGCCCTCAAGCGATCACAGTCGCGACCCTGTTTCCCATCTCAATTCCAGACAGCAAGGAGCAGACGTGAACTCCAGTTCAGGTGAACGGACCCCTAGGGCCGGACATTTCCCACGTCACGGGAAATCAGTTGAGATTTCACGTGAGATTGTTCTAGCGCCTCGGGACCGAGAGAATGCCCGGGGGGCAGGTGGTCTTGGCGAGGCACAGTTCGTCTCTCTACGAATCAATAGTACCCTGCCCCCAGTGGGGCATGGTGGCCGTTTCGGGAAGCAAGTGCTGTGCAGTCACATCGGTCAAAAGGGCCGCATACACGGTCTGGCTATGGCAGCACCGCTCTGGGACGTGTGAGTCTTTTCCACAGCCCTCTTGACTGTCCCAAAAGGTGACCTCAGTCAAGGCAGCAATGCGACTCTGGAATGGCTTCCAGAAATTCTGGAAGCGAGCTAAGAGCAATGTGTTCCATGTTGCCTAATCCTCTGTACTAGAAACTATCGTAAAGTAAGGTATCTCCATGCACCCTTGCCGGGCGACAGCCCGCCCATCCAGGAGTGAGCCGTAGAAAGAACAGGAAAAAAGGAGACCAAGAGAGTGCAGGCCTCGGCAGTCATACCCAGCTAAAAAAAAAAATAAAGGGGACAGAGCTCATCTAAAGTATGTACCAGAAAGTATTGGACAGCATTTGCGCACTCGTAACGTATCCCCGAATCCTGACGTAGACATTGATAGTGTAAAAAGGAAAAAACAAATGAATGGCGGTTTCTTCCTGGAAAGACGAACAATCTAAAGTGGCCTAAGTCCCCACCTCGACCGGACCCATCCCATAAGTAAGTAGCTAACTAGTCGTAATAGTGAGAAAGTGCCCGCGTGGGCTCTTAGTGTTACTCCCCTCCGCGCCGGTTCTGCAATCTCGTTCAGGCCATTTGCCTCGAATTATGTTTGGCCATGTACGCCTGCCCCTTGTGCTGACTCGCCTTTTGGATCTCCTCGCAGGCCTGTTTCGCGATCCGCGCGCTGTGCTGCATGTTGACGTTGCCATCTGGGCTGCATCTGAGCAAGCCGTCCTGGAAGACGGCCTCCCCGGTCTCCGAGCCCGCCTGGGAGTCCGACTCGTAGTCGTCGTAGCCCCGACGTTCCAGGATCTGGTCGAGCATCTCGTCCCTCTTCTCGTCTGTGAGGTTGTCGTGCATCAGTGAACCGTGGGAGTAGGTCTTCTGCAGGTTGTACATGGGCTCTTCCCTGGAGGACGACGTCGCGACTGATGTCCGTCGCACGGTCTTCTTCCGTCGTCGCACGTTGGCTTCTGCTTCCATGTACATGTCCTCGAGCCCAAGCTCTGCCAGCTTGGCTTCGATGTTCGTGGTGTTGAAGTCGATGGTTCTCCCACCGCCGTTCTCCTTGAACTTCGTGAGCAGCCGCTTGTACCGCTCTTGCTCGTCGTCCATAAATGCCCTCCGCAGCGCGTTCAACTGCGATGACGTGTTAGCTGCTAGTCCGGAAGCCTATCATGCATGTTCTGCCCTTACATCTTTGTCGGACCATACTATCCACTTAGTCTTCCCTCGTGTGAGCTTCATCTGCAAAGCAGCCTTGGCGCTCTCGCCGCCAAACTTCATGTTGTAGTCTCTCATGATGCTTTCCCACATACCCTTACCTCTATCGCCGCGGTGCTTCTGCAAGCTCTCGAACAGAAACCGATCATCTTCGGGGATGCTGTCCTTGAGCTGGAGCGGTTCCGGAGTCTCTTCCCGTTGGGATGGGACAACGGTCTTGGAATGCTTGGCGCCAGACATGCTCTTGCCAAACTCTGAGGCTGAGGCGCCGATCATGGAGTCCTGCCGGCCTCGGTAACGAGGTCGTTTGGTGATGCGGGAGGCGCTTTGCGCCCTCCGGGACTTTGGACTCTCGCTGATCTGCTGGTAGTTGTTCAAAGAGGAAGGCATGCTGGCTACATTAAAGTCTTCGCGACTTTGTCTCTTCACATGCTGACCCCGGAACTGATCCGGATGCGGCTGCGAAAGTATGGGGGCCGCGGGTGCTGGGGCCAAGGGGCGATGGTGCATCTCGGGATCCATGGTCAGCACAGAGGGGTGGACTTGCTCCATCGGGTAATGCATGTAATACTGAGGATTCATGTATTCAGGAATCGGGACTGGGTCTTCAGGTTCCGGCTGCTCAGAGACGCCATAGGATCCAAAATAAGGTTCTGGAGGCTGGCTCTCATCCTTGATGGGCGTTGAGGGATCCGTGGTGATGTAGTCAATGTCGAAATGGGCCTCTGATACGGGAGGGTGCATCATCATGGGCGATCCAGACTGGCTCGAAGGGGCTGTCATTTCTGGATACTGACTCCAGTGCATCCTCGAGCTTGCCGGCGGGGTGGGCTGCTGTGGGTTTGGGGTGTTGGATGGGTAGGGGCGTATCAGTTTGGTCCTGTGTTGTGTAGGAGGAGAGCCAGCAACAGAAACCGGAGTCAAAAGAGTAGTGTCACAAATAGCTGGCTGGTTGAAAGAAGAGACCTGGGCCAGGCGAGTGAGTCAATGTTCCAAGCGGGACAGAGAGGCGATCGCGGGGAGGCTTATATATCAGACTTACTGCACTGTATGGAGTCGTGTGGTCGGCGTAGGCAGCGGTGGACGAAGGCCCAGGCGTGGAGCGGGCATCAGCCACGTCCCCCGGCAAACCGTCGAATCGAGCTGGGGTGATGTACCGACGTTCTGACATATCAATGTGAATAGCTAAGCGATTGTTGTTGCAATTGATCTCTGAAGATGTCCAGGAACGAGTAGTTGCTGTGAGAGAAGAGTCTGATGAGATCTTCTCAGTGCTTTTGTCTGGGCTCTGGGTGCGCATTTATGTATTGTTAAGTGAAGTGGGAGATATGTGATGGCTGACGGGTCAAATCCCGATAGTAAAAGCAGATGAGTTCCAGCAAGTTCAAAAGTCAGCCTTTTCTGGTCGCGGCCCTGTTTGATGTTGAACGGAGGGATGAGAAGGGGTTTATGAAGGAAGCCTTGCGAGCGTGCAGATGGCCCAGGGCTATTAAGAAAGGCGGATGGAGGTGATCAGGATGGTGCAGATCTCGTCTGTATGTTGCAGGGGGTGTCGCCTATACTGGAATACTTCCAAATAGGAATTCCACTCTCGTCATGGACCCAGGGATACAAACAGAGGGACCCCGGTGGAAGATGACCGGGGCAGACACACGAGGTGAAGTTCTTAGTTTGGCCGTTCTATCGAGCACCGTCTGGGTCCTGCATGAGGGGGGGCAAGGGTGTAGGAAGTTTTGGCAGAACGGTAGCCGCCCAATGCTAGGCGTACTCGGACGGGGTAGTTCTAGGTGTAGGACCGTCTTCGCAGCAGAAGCCGCATCATGGGGGGAGTGAAGGGGGTGTTAGGTGGTCCCATTCACGAGCAATGGGGGGGAGGGTCCTCGGTACGGGTTGCAGAACTCGAAGAGACAGCAGCAGGAGAGAGGTAGACTTCTGGGATGGTCGGTTTGCTCATCTGCGGCCGCTTTAAAGCGCCTAAAATGATTGACGGGTGTGGGACTAGTGGAGACAGGAACGAATGGGCAAGGCTCAGCAACGGTTGGGGTATGGGTATGGGGGTGGCAAGGCGCGGAACTCGGGTGCAGGACAATTTCTGGCCACTCTCATCGATGACTCCACCGCAAAAGGTTAGCAATAGTAAAGGCAAGGTCTGGGGTGTGTGCTGTATATTAAGCCGCCATGAAATGGCAGATGATGGGGGAGCGCGATTAGAGTGACCGTGTCTGAGGAGCGACAGCGCAAGTACGTGGCACGTACATCAGGGCACTATGGCGGTTGGGCGTAGGGCAGGAAGAACATGGGTCGAGAAGGGTCGGAGAGAATGACAGCAGTAATTCAAATCGGTGTCTGGATCTGCTTGTCCTTAATTAATGCGGACAAGGAGGGGAGAGCCGATAGGGGGACCAGAACCGGGAAAGCTGCGAGTGGTGTACCTCTAGAGCCATCGAGGGAGGGGCGGGCGACGGGTTGGTGGTTGAAACGGCAAAGGATAGGATACGGCACAATGTGTACGTAGTAGTAGCAGTACGTACATACTACATACGTACTCTCTCTTCGTTGGGCGGAGGTGGCAGGGAAACACCGCAAATGGAAAGCAACAGGTCAAACGCAGGATACGCGGCCATGCGTGGCTAGCCCAAAAGAGATCTCTACAGTTGGGGTCTGGATGCGATGCTCGAGTATGAGGAACTCAAAGTAGAAACACACTATTTCCAAGAACCTTCTCCGCCGCTCAGCGACACGAGCTGAGGCTTCGGCACATTTTGTGGAGGGCGAGGGGTTCGCTGGACAGAGCGCGAAGGGCGAGTCGTACCGCGACGTCTCGCAGTGCGTGTGCGCAAGCGAAGAGAGAGATCCCACCCCATCTTTCCATCTGACTGGCAGGGGGAAATGGTGTGGGTGTCAGAGTGACGTTCTGTAGGGGCCGGGGGGGGGAGGGGAGGGGAGTAAAGGGCAACGGCCGAGAGGGTGAGAGTTGTGTGATTGCAACGGTTCGAAAAAACAATAGAAAGAAAGGGAGCTAAAAAAGCTGGGTCCACACTCTGATTGCACCCTTGCCTAGTTGCCAAGGAACGAATCTAGAGCAAGGGGGGGGGGTGCGAGTGGTCTGGCTGCATGAGGTTGAGATGGATTGTAGGGGGTACAAGAACGAGATGTGATCTCTCATGAGAGCGAGTACCATGTACGGGCACATGGACGGACGGGGTACCTCGAAGTAGCCCGATCCCCCTTCCCCCCTCCCCGGCCGCCATTTAATATACGTAAATGTCGATCAAGAGACACACGATCGATTGCTCCCGAAAGTGCGCAAGCGTTTGGGCTGTGGACGGGCGCAGGCGGGATCTTAGCAGTAGTACCGATCTCAGACCCCATATCCATCCCCAGCAGCCGCCTAATCCCACGTCGTTTTCGCCCCGGCCGCGCCGTGAGCGAAATAAGCGCGAAGAACAGACGGAAATATCACAGCAGCAACGCGCGGGAGCAGGAGGGGCGTTGGAAACAAGAAATGATTGTCTCGGTTGCAAGCGACTCCGCCTGCAGGAGTCTCTCTCGACTTCCTGATTGAATGAACGCAAGGAAGAGAGGGAAAAAAAAGAAACAGCGGTGCTCGGGGATGGGGAGTGTATTTTCGAAATTCAAAGCACCAGCGGCGGGGGCCCACATTATTCGACGAATGGCGGTCTGCCGGGCCACTCACAGCCTGCCGTTTTCTGCAACCCTGCCTTGTCAGGGTGGAGCCTATCCAGACTGTCGGGTCCGCTAGCAAGGGTTCGGCAGGCAGCGGACGGATCAGATTGGGTGGATCTACAGGGTTGTTGGCTCCAAGTCAGCCTAGCTGGCCAATGATGGGGTCGGATGTTCCGCGCTAGCCAGGATCGAGCCTAGCCCCAACGGCATACGCGCGCGGATACACTGTGTGAAGAATATCGCCATTGGGTCCAACTGGCAGGTTAAGCGAACTAACCTCATCGAACAACCAACAAACCTCTTTTCGCGCGAAGAGGAATCTCCCAAATTTGTTTGTTGCCTGCTGCTTTGCTGGCACTTGCAGCTGCAGTACCGCACCGATCGTACCACCCCTCCTTTCGTAGGGGACTTTTTCGTGCTGCTGCGAGAAACGCACGTTGTGCAACCCACAGAGATCCGGCCCTTTTCGATGCTGCTGCATCTGTACCTGCAGCTGCCAGAAAGTCGCTCTGCCACACTGTGCCACCTTCGCCTCTTGCGAAACTCTTCATTGCCGGCGATTTCAACCGGACAAACCCTACCTACCTGCCCCATCCCATCACCAGATGTAGCGGCATATTGGAAAGAATGGCCGGGAGTCTGAGCGACCCGAAGGGCCCGAGGCTCTCCCCCACCGCAGCACCTGGCAGCTCATGATTCGGCCCAGGAAACTGTTCAGGCCGCAGCTTGCAAGGCGGACAAGTAGCACTGCAGCTTGCAAGTTTGAAACTCTGCACTCTTAGCGCCGGGGTCGCATATTCAGCCGCCCCCATTGGCCATCACCACTCCATCCCGTCTGGTGTCGCGTCTGTAACTCTGTTGGAGACGCGTCTGAAAGCCCTGCCCCCCATAACCTGTATCGGCCGTCCAAGCCAACGGCCGAATTTCGTATATCTTACTCCTTGTGGCCGCAATCATAATGTCATGCAAAGTGGGCGGCTCCAGTCTGTCGGGTCTGGATGAGCAATGAGACTCGCCAGCTTCCACCGAGGCACATGCATAAGTCTCCATGTGCATGCGCATAGCACCATCGACGCACGGCTCGACTGACACTATCACGGTCGAAAACGCAAACTTTCGTATCGGAGGCGGTAAAAACAATCGACCCGCAGGCTTTTATGCTGCGCGCGGCCAGACATGGGGACCCCATCTTTGAACTGCCTTGCTGAGCCTCTCGCCATTGGATCGCCGGCAATAATGACGGCGTGGTAACGAGGGAATCACATCTCAATCTTGCGGAGATCTTGCTGCTCACTCCTCGACGATCCGCACAGCAGATTGGTCCTATGACACTCGTCACAATCCACTATCGAGCGCCACGACCCCTCCACCATCCATGAACCTTAACGCCCCCCTTGCGAACAGTCATTACGGAGACTTTCAAGTCAACGCCCGGCCCAGGAGTCGACACTCTCTCGGGCTGCAATCGTATCAGGTTGTGTGACAAGGCTCCACCTCTGAGCCAAGCCGGCTTATCTGGCCAGAAGAATAGCCAGGCTCCTGTCAGTGAGGCGCGTTCCATGCCCACCAAGAATCTTCGGAGTCTCAACCCCCTCGCTGTCACCACCAGGTGGAAATCGGGTGTGACCTGAGCTAATGCACCTGAACCCCGTCACAGCGAATGGTCTCCTCGGCTAGACGGCTGGTGCTTCCCTTTCTCCCCTCCTCATCATCCTGGCTTTGGCGGTCACAGCTGCTCCGCCAATACCAAGTGACTGTACAAAAGATGGCAACCCTTTTGCTTTTCTTTGTGGTGGACGCCACTTTCGTGGGGCATGTAGACCTTGGCCAATAGGGCTATTAGGGTCCAGCTCCTCCTCTTCATCGGCGTGACATCCATCATCCCCTTGAATGGCTCTATGTCATCGCCCGCGAATCATCATTGCCAACTAGCTTTTGCCTTGTGTACATCTCCTGCAGCCCTCAAGGATCACATTTCATTCCGCCGTGCAGATGTGTGTGGGACTTTCCCCGTTCCACGCTACCACGATCAATCACGCGGGTGTGTCTTGTCTGATTTGCGCCCGTAAGAACTCTGACTTGCGCTCTCTGCGATCTGGAACAGTGGCGAAAGCCCTACAACGGGCGGGGGTGGGAACTCTGGTCTCCCCCCCCCATCCTTCTTTCATGTTCGGCATCGTCGGCTAGCCAGCCAGATCCGATATCGAAGTTCACGAGGCGCACTAACATGCTCCGCAAGACCGGAGTCGATCATGATCCTCCGGCACTGCAGCCAGGCCCCCCACACATCGGTAACTGGAATCCTTCAAACTCGTTCGACGAGTAGTCGTGCGAATTGCGGCCAACTGATGAATTCCTTCATGTTTCAGATTTGCGGTGTTGGTTCGGGATGCACCACCGCCGGCGGCTCGCTTGCAAGTAGATGCTGCTGAAATGACCTTAAAGAAGCTAAATCTCGACATGAGGCACCAGAATAGACCATCCGCCCAACCGATGCTATTTCTGACGATGCGTTCCAGATGCTGACCCACGATGGACTAGGACAGCGAATTCGTTGTACGTCGAACCGAAGATTTCTGGCGAGGATGGCATTGCAATGGGAAAACCGCCTTGGGAAGGCATTTTACAGGCTCGTTTCCCACATCTTATAGCGCCCAGGGCGTGTTGTTTCTCCCATGGTCGTGCTGGTCTGTGGCCATAACAGTGGCCAAGGTCGCGGCCGCTTTACAGCAGAATTCGGACGAAAACGCCTGAAGGCATACAGACCTGCACGGAATAGGTTACTGGGGCATTCATTTCTGCGGGGGGCTCACAACAAACGATGAGGCTGACCTGGTGAACCAAGGTTCGGACAAGGCAAGAAATGGTGGCTGCGGAAAATTTGCTGTGCCTCCGAGCCGGAACGGCCTGCATCTGCAAACCTTCACCGACTTCACCTTGATCAAACACCTCGCGCGCTAGTATCCAACAATCTGGACTGGCTGTTGGCCTTTTTTCCCCTCCCTTTCTGAAACACTGGGAATAGAAACCTACAATATGCGGATTCTCTTTCGGCGCTTTTTTTTTGTCTTTAGCTAACGACCCCGCCGCCGGCAGCGAGGCGGATGTGGCGCGGTAACGTCCGCCTTAGTGTCGTGCATGAGGCTGTGAGGATCTTTTCCAGTCTCACCAATTTTCGATGCTCCGCTGCAAGGTACGGGCCAGAACCGCCTACCAACTGGACCCCAAAAACCGAGGAAATGAATTTGCCATCTACGAGAAACCCGGACGAGCTCTACACCTGGCGCAGACAACACCTTTCTGAGAATAGCATGAGAGTCAAGGCTGCTCCCGCTGCCGCTTGTGGCGCGAAAAACGGGAGCGGGTATGGAGCCGGATAGCTTCACCCTACATGTTTGTTGCTGTTAGCCCCCGATGGTCTGGCAACGAGCCCTTCACCTAGTGTCGTATTTCCATTTTGAAGTCCTTTTGTGGCAGCTGACCACCGAATACGGGGTAATAGACACCCTCTCCTGCTGGAAACGGACGCCAACGTTTGTTTTATATCACCAACATACACCTGTGCAGCGATGAAACAGACGCAGGCGCAGGGGCGGGAGCGGCTCTGAGATGAATTTGACATGTTGCGCGATGATCAGAGAGGCGAGGTAGCGATACATCGTTATCCAAATCCCGGATTACCTCCATCCCGAGCGATCCTTTCCACGAAAACACTTACCTGCTCCCAACAGTAGTCGCCCCATTTCTTAGCAGCGGGAGTGCAGGCCCACGGGTGGCAGCTGCAGGATTCCTGACTGTTTGGCTGGACCCCACGATATCTTGCAATACAAGTTCGGCTTGAACAGCTTGGGCGTTTTTGGCGTGCGAAAATTAGCCATTTTTGGATTCATGATGCTATCAAACTAACCATTATGTGCCTGGATCCGTCCCTCCATTGCAATGCTGGTCCCTCGTCCCGAAACTGAAGCATGACCGCCGCCCAACATCTCACATGTATTCATCGACCATGTGTGAGGCCATATGACGTGATATATACCATTACCAACCAGTAACCACCGAAGGCATCCGTCCCGGAAGCTGCAAGCAGCGGAGACGCGAAAAGATTTCGTCTCCAATGGAGGGATACATTATGCCAAGATCGCAGAGATCTCACTCCCACTGCGAGAACCAAAGATGGCCAGCGCTGCAGCTCAACGTCACCATATTCGTCACCCCAAGGTGGTACCATCTGCCAAGGGTTACTAACTCACCCGGAACCGACGCCTGCACGACAATCTATATGCAGCTTTGAAACACGCTAGCTCTGTGTTGCTATCGATGGTCCCAATAACATCATCGTCAAAAACAAGAAATAGTTGGTGTGCGACCCATATACCCTTAGGCACCCTCGAGGGGTTGCACGAAGGTATAGTTGAAGTCCAACAACCCATCCAGCATCCAGTGTTGGGGGTCGAAGAAGTCGTAATTTGTTTCGCCGTAATTCAGCGCCGGCATGTTGTTAGATGCAGGCGGTGGAGCTCCAATGCCGCTGGCACCAGGTGTCAGTGCGCCGTTGGATGTCAGCATGCTTGATGACGGCAGCCCGTGGGTTGCAGGCATCAGTGTGCTGTCCAAGTGGGTTGAAGATGCGGATGACTCGTTTGCTGAGTCAGGATTAGTAGGATGTTTCAGAGCTGTTGTCGAGCGCATGTCAGTCAGTCATCGCAGTCATACCGAAGACGGACTTGGATGGATTGAGCTAAAACACGGGACGCGGGATGGAGACGCCTTACCGTCAAGCGAGCCCCTACCTTGGGCTTGGTATTCCTCCCTCCAACGCCAGACAGAGTCATATACCAGACTCATGCTGTGGCGGCATCGCACCTTCAACTGCAATGTATCGTCTATCTGAATAGTCGTGTCGTCGTCGTCGTACGGGGGCTGGACATTGGCATCGAGCCGAGCACCATTCCACATCTGCACCATGAGCTCAGCGAGCCGCCATTGCAGATCGTTGTTGACGACGCTAGTGGCCCGAACGGCCTGTATGGTTTGGTGGAACAGGTTGCGACCGCGATCGAAGTCGATGGTCTTGGAGAAAAACGATCGTAAAAGCTTTAGCAGCGCAAATCCCGCTGCAACCAGCATTTGTTGTATGTAGTTGGAGGCATAGAGCAAGATGGAGCCTCCGATCGTAAGACCGGGAGACGTCACCTTGTCCACCTCTAGGATATTATCCAGCAAACTCGTAGTGGCTCGCCAAAGTCCCATCAGGTCGTCCATGTAGCCCGGCGTTGTGCTGGAATCGAAGAAGCCCGCCAGTCGCAGGTGGAGCGCTGCAGCTCTGAGGTGGAGATTCACGATAGGGCCAAGATGCTGAGACAGAATGGATGCCTGAAGCTCGCCGAAATCACGTCGGTAGACTCTCATAAGCATGGCTCTATGCTCGTCGCCTGCGACTCCTCTGGGGTCGCTAGCATTGCTGTACATCTCCTTCGATACCTTATCGCAGAACCTCTCGATTTGCAACCTCGCCTCTAGCTCAGGGTTCAGTCTAAACGGTCCATCTTCGCCGCGTCGGACGGCCAAGGTCCAGTCATACAGAGTGGACGCGGGCTGGCCATACCCAGTTCCGATGGACTGGGCAACGATATTGCAAACCGCCCATGTAGTGACACGATCGTTCAGTTGCTCCTTGTTGAGGTCAACCGAAACACGAGAAAAGTCTTGCGAGTGGTTTGGCCGGTGGAGGCCAATTCCAGTTGCGGTCTTCATCATTACCCCGCATAGGATATGGGTAGGGTCGGCAGTCGTTGTACTTGTCGGCAGCGGCCATGTGCACAACAAGCAGAGAGCCTTGACGACGTAGTAATTGCTTGGGACCTCGCCAATTGTAGACCACAGAAATCTCGTCAACGGGCCGGAGAGTGAGGTGAGCAACGTCGGGTCCGCGCTGTATCGGCGTGCGGCGATGGCGACGATCGACCAGAAGAGAAGGGGATGCTGCTGGTGGTAGACGTCTGGGTTCAATTGAGGATTAAGGAAGGGGAGATACGGGTGGTAAAAGGCAAAGAATTCGTTGAATAGTTGATTGACAGCATCCTCGGTCAATCGAACATTCTCCAACTCATGGGTGTAGCGAGGCATGCTGTAGGATCCTCCCCTCTTGAGGTGCAGGAGCGACGACACAGCCTCGTCGGATCCCATCAGAGACGGATTTCGTGTATGGGTATACGCGCTGGTAGCGACGGGCGACTGCAGGTCTTCGTCGTCCTCGACAATGAAGCCCTGAGCTTGTGCGCGGTGGATGTTGCGTCGCAGCCTGTCGATTTCCTTCTCCATCTCGGCATGCTTCGAGCGCTTGCCGACGCGCTTGAAGTTGGACTCGATCTTGCATTCCAGCTTGAGACGGTTACACCTCGAGCAGCTCTGAAAGGGATCTTGAACGACATCGCACCGTAACTGCGGCAATTGACATGAGTATTAGCAAAATTTATTGCGTGTTGTTGTTGTTGTGGCGTCCACCATCGCGACCTTAGGTGGGGGTGACTCACTTTTTGCTGTCGACACTCATTGCAGGCCCGCTTCACGCCTGGCTGTCGCTTCTTGTCGTCATGAGGGTCATCGTCATGTCCTCCCACGCTGCCAGGGCTGCTATCGAGAGCCATGCTACTTCTCTTCCTCTTGGGACCGCCGTTGATACCGTGGCGCGAGCTCACGGGGCTGGTAGGACTGACTGGCGGTGCCCCGCCGGCACCTCCCATGCCCGGACCGTCCATGCAGGTAGTGAGACAGAGAGACAGCTGAGCCCCGGGCCGAACGGACGGGGCGAAGCAGATTAAGCGACCAAAAAGGTAGCTTGCTCAAGTCAGTATGGCGGGCCGGTGTCGCGACCCTTTGACTTTAGTTGTTGAGAGAGATAATGAATCTGAGCGGCCGAATACGGAGGCGGGGAAAAGTGCGTGGGAGGGGATTTGCGATGGGCGCAATTGGGAAGCAGAGACTGCCCGCGCCCGCTCTTTCTCTTTTCTCCACCTTTCGGTTACCAGAGGACTGATTGGTTACGTAATCCCATCTCTGTCCCATGATTTGTTGGCGGGTCAATGTCGGCTGTCGGCTTAGCACGCATTACGGCTAATTGTGGGGCCACACGATGGTGTGCTTTCTGACAGGGACAAGGCTCTTGGGCTGCGTATCTTATCTCGACTCGACTCAAGATCGGATGAACACTTGCCATTCACGGCCACGCCCACTCGCTCAGATACATACCATTTGTTTCTGCAGAATCCCCACGCACCACACGGCCTTCATCGTACTGCGCGGATGCCCAAGGGATTTGTCTACATGTCGTTTTGACTACAAGACAACACAAAGGATCTAGCCGAGTATTCCGGGTCGCTCATAAGAACCACCAGGCAAGAACACGCAAGCTTCGCACAAATCGCATTGTCCCTGGTCGTAGCTGGGCCAAGCACATTCAGGACACGTGAACGACCTGGAGGATGCCTTCTCAAGGAGCGCAGAAGAGAGCTGTCCAGATCGCTCTGACCACACCAACACCTTACAAAGGGCATGGCTCGTACACTGAACCCCCCCTATTCAAGCGTGAAGCCCAATTCGTCCTACCAGGGTCCGTCAGAAGTCATGGCAAGTCCTGATACCCTCAGATGTCGTATCTATACTTCCAAAGGCTCATGGCATTGTAGACAAAGTCACTCGCGTTGATTCGACAGCCGTGCCACAGCCATTTCTTCAACCGGCTGTTCTTGAGCAATGGCAACGTAGCAGGTCTTGAAAACGCTAAAAGCGATGCGCTGTGATATCAGACAGCGTCCCATGCAGAGGCTATCACATTCGGTGACGGTCAGGTGCAGCGACCTCTTGTGGTGACTGGGTCTATACAAGGGAAAGTGTATGGCAATGTTTCACAAGCCTTGCAGCAGATTCGGGCATCTTGAGCCTGCTCGGGACCCGAACATCGCCATTGAACGCCGAGTCGCCCGAATGGAATAGTTGGCGCTATAGCGGCTTCATTTTGCCCTCATCGCCGGATAAATGCCCTTCGGATCCATAGCATTCGAGGACCCGCCAATGTCGGGCACGACCACATCTTAGCACCTCTACACCCAGTCTCTCAGGGATGTTTTTGCAGAATGTCCCGCAAATCATTACCGGAGGCGAGCTCCCGGGAGGGCTCTGCCAACAAGATCGGTTGATGGGACGAGTGGACGTCTGCGTGGTGCAGCACACGTGCCGCCTTGGCTCTCCAACAAGGGCCCGCTGTTTGAGGACATCTCGTGCGATTCATAGCGGCTCATCTATCGCTGCATTCCACGGGGCTGCAAGAATGGTTCCGCAGGACGCCACGATCCAGATCTGGCATATCTGCCGCCCTCTGCGTCAACTGCATGCTTGAGGAAGCACGTGCCAGCCTGTGACGCTTTCGTTTCGAATAAACTTCATGTTTGTGCTCTTTCTCATCTGTTGTAGATGGGCATGCTGCTTATGAAAATGATGTAAGCGATCCGACGGACGCCAAAGGCTAATTCATACTTGGATCATATTCTCACATGGGACTGCTTATCAAACCAGCATATGCGGCACAGACGTGATATAGCTTTATGATCCATCGTTAAGCGTTCTAAAAGATGGCTTTTTCTTTGGTTACTCAGATGGGACCTTTGCCATGACCCGAGAGCGTTTGGGGGTTTCCGGCAACTCATTCACTTCGTTCTTTTGCAGTAAAATCGCTGCACGGTCTCATCCTTGAAACCGAGGCTGCGATACCTTCGGTCCTATTGGTAAGGACTTAGCATCATGGCAGCCAATACACTGCCTGCTGAAGAGTCTTGCAAATTCTGCTGCGACTGCTATAGGATTGGAATCAAGAGCATTACTACGTAGTACCGCTAGCTTGGCCTGGAGCGAGCCATTTTAGTGATGCGGGGTTCGTTGATGCGTTGATGCATGCATTGCGTCGATACTCCGCATCTCGGTTGGGCCGCCTGGATCGACGGCTCTGTTCCAACCACGGAGAACTGGTTGCTTCATATAAATAACCAAGCAGAACCAGTTCCAGCTCCGAATTTTCGACCCGTCCATAGATTGTACGATACAAATCACTCTACGCCCAATCACCAGATATTCGGAACCCACCATGTCGGATCAGACACAATCGCCAAACGGAGCGTCACCAAGGGACTATTCCGTTCCATTCTTCATCAATGGCAAGGAGCATCATCCCGAAAAGTCGTTTGACGTGATATCGCCTGCAACTGGCAAGGTTGTGCACAAATGCGGCAGCGCAACCGAGCTTGATGCACTTGCCGCCATTGATTCCGCGGCAAAGGCATTCAAGACATGGCGCAAAGCGACGCCTGGCCACCGCCGAGATGTCTTGTTAAAGACGGCAGAGATTATGGGCCGGCGGACGGATGAATTGGTACAATACACTGTGGACGAGACTGGTTGTACTCGGTCATGGGCAGAATTCACTCTGGGTCTTGCAATTGACATCCTTAAAGACGTTGCGGGAAGAGTTGTCACAATAGAAGGCATGATTCCCACCGTGGCCGACGAGAACGTAAGCGCAATGGTGCTCAAGGAGCCGTTTGGCGCTGTCCTTGCAATAGCTCCTTGGTATGACTTGCATTACGCCAAGCAAAGATAGATGACATGAGCTGATCGATTTTCAGGAACGCGCCTCACGTCTTGGGAACGAGAGCGGTAGCTTTTCCTATTGCGGCTGGCAACACAGTCGTCTTCAAGGCATCCGAACTTTCGCCTAGAGCAATGTGGGGACTGGTTTCGTGTTTCCACGAAGCCGGACTCCCGAACGGAGTCTTGAACATGATCGCTCATGAACCATCCGCAGCTGCGTCTATTACCGCAACGTTGATCTCAAATCCAGACATCAAAAAGATCAACTTCACAGGGAGCACCATGGTCGGCCGCATTATCGCAAAGCTGGCTGGAGAGTACTTGAAGCCTGTCTTGCTTGAATTGGGGGGGAAGGCCCCAGCAATCGTTTGGGAAGATGCGGATTTGGAGCTGGCTGCTAGTCAATGCGCTCTCGGTGCGTTTCTTCATGCTGGCCAGGTTTGTATGAGCACAGAAAGAATCATTGTGCATCGGAATGTTTCCCGAGCTTTTGAAGAGAAACTTTCGGCGTCCATCGAGGCGATCTTTCCATCCAACAGCGACGCCCTTGTTCTCATTAATACCGCGGCAGCTGACAAGAACAAGAAGCTTCTGAGGGATGCCATAAGTAAAGGCGCCTCCGTAGTAGCCGGGAATTTGGAAGCAAAGGAGAGTTCTCAGACCAGGATGCGGCCCATCGTGATCAGGAATGTGACCGCGGAGATGGACATATACAAAACCGAGTCGTTCGGCCCAACCGTTTCGCTCTTCGAGGTCGAAACAGAAGAAGAGGCGCTCCAGCTAGCCAACGACACGGAATATGGCCTTACTTCAGCCGTGTTCACGGAGGATCTGCGGCGAGGTCTCCGGTTGGCTAGAGAAATCGAATCTGGAGCAGTCCACATCAACGGAATGACCATACATGATGAAGGCGGTCTACCACATGGTGGGGCCAAGGCCAGTGGCTATGGGAGGTTCAACTCCGTCGGCCTCGATGAGTGGGTCAGGACGAAGAGTGTCACTTTTCGGAATTGAGCCGATGGCTAAGATGGTCTGATTAGTGACAATATTGACAATATCGTTCGTCCTCAATTGCAATTATCTGCGTCTGCCTCACGATCCGTGGCTGAAATCAAGATCATATGAAAGGCTCTTATGTAGTATCATGCTACGGCTTTATCATCGGGATGAAGGTGGCGTATAGACGACAGATCCAGGCTGTGTTAATTCCTCACGGACCAGTCAGCGCGGAATCGGATCTTTGGGCTCTAGATTTCCCCGCCAGGCAGACGGGCCCAAATTGAATAAGATCGATGCTAAGTTACTATTCTAAGCTTCCATCATCCGAAATCTCGCCGTCGACAACGGGAGATATTCAGGTCGGGGATTCCCAGGTCGCACACGTTCGTTCCTGGACGCGGTCTGAAACGAAGCTATATTGCAGGCCAGGCGCCGAACTATGACATGTAAGCGATGCAAATTGTAGCCTCTTCCCAAACCAAATCAGCCATGGTGCCCGGGGGATGCAAGTCATGCGGCTCGATATTGGTGGCGGGGTTGCAGTGCAGCTCCCCCAGACAGGGCAGCCGGCTCTGCCGTAGAGTTTGTCGGTTGAATCCTTCGGGTGAAACTAAACGACTTCCAGAAGTCTGGAGAAACGTTGCCCTTCAGATGAGATGAGACGAGATGAGGTGCGATGCCATGGGCCCTCTCTGGTTATTAGGAGTTCGTGCAACACCGGGCGAGAGGGGAATTCACTTCCAATGCTCCAGGTATAAGTATGGCCGGCCGGCTCTCCCATCATCCAAGCTGTGAAAGAACACGATCAGCAGCCAGCTCTCACTCTCACATTCACTCTTAAGACTTCACAGCGAAGCGTTCATTCTTTACCCACCTTCATTCGTTAAGCCCAAACACAAGAAAGAAACCGAGATACCCCATCACCAAGATGCATTTCTTCACTTCCACCGTCGTTCTCTCTGTTCTCTCGCTCTCGCAAGCGCTCCCATCCTCGATCTCCACCAGCATCGATGGCTTCAAATACATCAGCCCCGAGGCCGTCCAGACCGAGGACGTGATCGTCGACGGCGTAGCCAAGAGCGTCTCCTTCTACGGCCTTAACGAGGTTTCCGCCGTCAGCAAGCGCCAGTTCTACATCAACCCGGACCAGGACAAGCACTACGACCGCTGCGGCGCGTCCACCTTCACCAGCCTGACCAGCCAGTACAGCCCCACGGTCTCGGACTGCAAGTGCATCGTCGACGGCGTCAACAAGCGCGGCGGCTACTGGTACGCACGCCCGGTCGACGGCCTCAGGGTCTTGACCAACATCATCAGCTGCGGCAGCTGCGCCTTCGCCGTCAAGTCCGATAATGAGTTTGGCGCGCAGATCGGCGACACCGACGTGAGGGACATCATGAACGATGTGATCTCCAAGTTCGCCAAGAACGGCCTTGTCGGTGCCAGCGGCGAGATGGGCTGCCAGAATGACCAGAACGAGGCCAAGACGACCTGGTCCGTCATCCACGTGCCCAACTAATGGGCCGTCATCACACTCTTTTGACCTGCTGGGGGGACGTGCATTGAAAATGGGGTGAATTGCGAGGAAACGGGATATAATCTGTAGCTATTAGTCTTGAAATTTCTTTCCGAGGCTGCTGTGGCTTGGTGCTCCGTGATCCGACCCGGCGGGCTGAGCATACGTAGTTGGAGTCCTCTGTCCACTGGACCTTGTAAATAATTGATATGATCTTCGGGTTCTCTGAGGAATCGGGGCTTGAGGCAGGGATTCGATATATCCAATTTCTGACATTGAAACACAATTGCCGACAATGTTCTCGGGCCATGTTCCTACTTGATGATTTGTCTTATGCAATTGCTCTCATAATGACACGGCAAGAGAGCGTTAACCTATAGATGAAATGGCAAACAAATAGATATCGCGGAATATTGTGTTACCACTTACACGGTCTAGTTTGTAAACAAAATCTCGTACGAACGATCCCCTTCTGTATTCCCACCAAGACCCGATTTTTTTTTTGAATAACATACACAGTATTCTGCTCTCTATTTCAAAATTTATTCTTTACCAAATGCTCGGCTCGCGTCATGCTCTCTGGGCGAGAGGTGAGGTTGAAATCGGTGCCACACCACCACACCACCCACAGGCCATTCCAATTGCACTATCCCCTTTTTGGAGAAGAGCTTTATCGATAAGCACTCGGCATTTTTACTTCGGATAAGGTATGAACCAGCGACTTCATTCTGGAAAATACCCTCCGAACTTAATCCCTGGGAAATGATTTCTCCCAACTGGCAGCGAAAAAAGCGATGCTCCCTTCTCGGGCTGTGAGACCAGCCATACGAATCTTGTCCCATACTCAACGAATACCGTCGCGATTCCTCCCAAGATGTCCCCGCCAGCCGTATTCCGAGCAGAAGGCAAAGCCAGACTCGCCATCTCCCGACCCTCCTGACCACCGAAAGCTGGGCAACCAGCAAGAGCTCTTCACGACCTCGATTTACAGCCCCGGCTCGCCCATCTTTCTCCCCAATGGCACCCGGATATTCAATCGCCTAGTTGACTTTTTGCGCAAGCAATACGTTCACTACGGATTCGATGAAGTCATTACCCCGAACATCTACAAGAAGTCGCTCTGGGAGCTCTCGGGCCATCTGCAAAACTATGCCGATGACATGTATACCGTTACGAGCCGCTTGCGGAAACCCGAGGTCTCTAGCTGCTGCGGCGACAGGGATGCGCCAGAGGAAAAAGGCAGGCAGGCAGAGGGCGAGGACGACGATTATGGTCTCAAGCCGATGAACTGCCCGGGCCACTGCCTCATCTTCGCATCAAAGCTCCGCAGCTACCGCGACCTGCCCATCCGCTATGCCGACTTTAGCTCTCTCCACCGCAACGAGATATCTGGCGCCCTCACCGGACTCACGCGCGTGCGGCGCTTCCACCAAGACGATGGGCACATCTTCTGCCGGCCGATCCAAGTGCGCGAAGAGGTATTCCGAACGCTGGACTTTATGAAGTCGGTTTACGGCGCGCTCGGGCTGGGGCAAAAGTACGAGTTTGCTCTATCCACCCGGCCGAAGGACCATTACATAGGGACGGAGGAGGAGTGGGATGCGGCGGAATCGCAATTGCGCGAAGCCCTAGAGCAGGCCGGGCTAGACTTTGAAATCAGGAAGGGAGATGGCGCCTTTTACGGGCCTAAAATCGACGTTATCTTGAAGGACTCGCATGGCAAGACGCACCAGGCCGGGACTCTACAGCTCGACTTTCAGCTCCCACAAAGGTTCGGCTTGGAGTACCAAGCTCCTGCCCCCGAACTCGAACGCCAAGGAAAGCCGGTAGACGACGCGGCGGTGGCCGCACGTGACACGTATGGTCCGGTGACCCCCGTGCTGATTCACCGCGCGATTTTGGGATCTGTGGAGCGTCTGATGGCGCTCCTGATCGAGGAGTACGACGGCAAATGGCCGTTCTGGCTGAACCCCCGGCAGTGCATCGTTTTGACGCTGAACGACACGGCGCCGGTAGTCGAGCGGGCTTCCGAGATACGCGCCATCCTCCGCGGGGACAAGTTCGCGCCTGGTGCGGTGGGCTACGGGGATCCAACTGGATTGGCGGTGGATATTGATGTCAGCGCCAGGCCGCTGGCGCAGAAAGTGGCGGAGGCGAAGGAGAAGCGATATGGCTTCATTGCCGTGGTTGGAGGACGAGACATTGAGAAAGGGATCGTCACGGTCGATGATGGACTGCCGAAGCAAGCAGGAGGGAGGAGGGAGGAGATGACTCCCGAGGCGCTACGTGCGAAGATGAAAGCCCTTGTAGAAGCATATCTGTAGAATATCTGTACAGTATTAGACATTGTGACCGTACATGATAGATCCCGCGAAAATGAGCCGCTGCTCGACCGCCCTCAGCGCGCTGAGTTGCCCGCGTCAATGCTCCGCCAGCAGCCTGGACTTCCCATGGGTGGTTAGCGACCTACGCCGAGGTCACTGATCGGCTGTCTGCTGTGGTTCGCACGCTCGTCTCACTTCCTTCTCGCGTCCTCACGGCTTTTAGTGTAATCACCCTCAGCTGATGCGATTTCAGCTCCGACCTTTGCGGTTCGAACTCCCATTGGGATATTGTTGCAAGACAGGCCTGCTGCGCGTTAGTTCAACGTCTTCCAAGATCATCATTGCGTCTCACTCACCGCTTCAGCTTCTCGTCGACTTCCCCGCCAGCTGCCTCTATCCTCTCGATAATCTCCCGCCGCTCGGCGATCTGTTCGCGCATGTAGTCCACCGTGCGCTTCAGGACGAGTCCCTCGGAGCGACCCTGGCCCTCCAAGCCGGGCACGAGCTCAGTCAGCCGGTCGAAGCCTTCTCGAATTGCCTGTCGGCGTTTCTGTTCTGGCAGACGTTAGATAAGAGGTGCGCACCGTTCGAGGACGAGACATGGGCCGTACCCGACGCGATGTGGTTTTGCTTCTTCTCCTCTTCTGTCAGGCGGGGCTTGTCGTCTGCGCCGGCGCCATCCTGGCCGGGAGAGGCGGACTTGTTTGGTGACGACATAATCTGGCCCCGAATAAGGAGACTCGGTCGTATGATACGGCTTCTGACACGCTTCGGCCAGGTGCGGAAGACACCAACGACGACGTCACGTTGGTCGTTTTTGTTAGTGGTGTGGTGGAGGTAGAGATTCAAGGTCTGTGGAGACGCCAGGTTCCTGCAGCTTGTCATCCACAGGGGGCGGGACTTAGCGATAAGATAACGAAGCAGTGGATTTGGCGGGGTGAGATGGTCCTAGAAACCCCACCACAAACTTCAACGTCATCCGCCTCAAGTTTTGCCAACTATCAAACTCTCCAGCTCCTAGAGAGCTCAATCGTCTCACACGACGACCGCCACGATGCCGGACTCAATAGCGCCAACTGCCCCCCAGCCGGACTATATTAAAGCTGCAGCCGAGCATGGCATTCCCCTCCGTCAAAGTGCACCCGTCCGCAAGGGACCCCTTCCCCTCCAGCTCCCGATCGTCAGCTATCTCAAGTCGAAACGCGTGATCCTCGCGTCCGCATCCCCTCGCCGCAAGGCCCTCCTCGCTCAAATCGGTCTCACAAACCTCGAGATCACACCTTCCACCAAGCCCGAAGACCTTGACAAGAAGGCTTACGGGCCCTACGAGTACGTCTCCGCCACCGCCCGCCAAAAGTGCCTGGATGTGTACGAGAAGGCGCTGCAAAACCACCTGGCTTCCATCCCAGACCCCGATGTTGTCATTGCTGCGGACACCGTGATCCTCACTGCCGACGGCCAGATCCTAGAGAAGCCTCGGAGCGAGGCGGACCACGTTCGCATGCTGAAGCTTCTGCGGGATACGCGCGTGCACCGTGTGCTAACATCGGTGTGTGTCGTGGCGCCGAGGGAGGATGCACGGCAACCAGGCTACGAGATTGCGAATCACACTGAGGAGACAAAGGTCTACTTTGCTCAGGAGGATGACGGGCTGCCGGACGACGTGATCGAAGCCTACGTCAAGACAAGGGAGGGCGCGGATAAGGCGGGTGGGTACGCGATACAGGGCATTGGGGGTATGTTGTTGGTCGAGAAGGTGGAAGGGAGTGTGGATAATGTTGTCGGTTTGCCGGTTAGGAAATGCCTGGCGATGGCGGAGAAGGTGGTGTTCAAGCAAGGGGAAGAGGAGATTGGCGAGGACGATGAAGATGAAGATGACATATAACACTGCAGAGCGTCTATAGCCACGGGAAGGCTGTCGTGCGTTGAGAGCGTAAAATACGAGTTAGACAAAAGTTATTGTCTTAAGATGATATTAAAGGATCATTCAATTATGGATAATGTCAGCAGTCGTAAAGACCCGTGGCGTATCGCTTGTATTGTGGTATCTGAGTACTCGTTGAAATACTTTGTCATAAGTACCTATTCTCACTGCCACATAACGCACTCGGTCTGTAGCTTGTAGCTAACACCTGACGAAGGGTAGCAAATTATAAATAGAGAACGTTGGACCTATTCTGAAACTTCACCGACATTGGCGATGTCCGACGACTATCTTGATAACATACTAGACGATTAAATATCAAAACCGTGTCCCCAATTCCAAAAGTAAGAACACCAAACAGCATCAAGCCTCTAGACGGATTGATGCTTACGCTTGCCCGGAGTCCTGGGCTGCAACTCAGGCGGCAAGTTGCCGCCATGCCGTGTGAGGTAGTGTTGGCGAAGATTGTCCAGCCGGCGATGTTCAAAAGGACACCCGCCACTGAATGGGCACGCAAGTAGCTCATTCTCCTTGTGATCGAACCTCTTATGCCTGGATAAACCTGAAGAGCTCTTGTATGTCTTCCCACACCCATTTTCAGGGCATGAATACAAACGCTTTGGCGCGTCGCCGTGGATCCAGCAGACAAACTCATCTTGATCTTCCGGCGAGACAAGCACCTAAAGAACATAAGCTACGCGGTGTTGATGTTGGGGTTTTGGCTCTTACCTTGGAGATCCTGAAAAGGTAATCTTGGACCTCGCTTTTAGTGCTGAAACATCTATGTAGGACCAAGTCCTCAGCTGTTGAGAGTAAGGCGAGGAAAACGGTATTGCAATTCTGCGGCCGTTGCTTCAAGGGACGAAAGAACTCTTCTTGGATTTGCTCCTTGAATTCCTCCCTTTGCCGGGTGTAGGCGAGGCCTTTCACGTAGCACTTCACTGTCATTCCTCCACCTGAGAGAAGGTAGAAGAAGTCCCTGTGTTCTCTGGTGAAGGCAATGACGACGAGAAAGATGACTGTATTTTGCAGTCTGGAAGCTGGCCAGTCAGACTTCTTGTCTGACAGCTCAAAGCTGTATTGCCGGCCGGTACCGTGATTGGCCGGAGTCTTAAAGTTCTCGGGGCCAGAGCCGGCGACCGGCCAAGGGTCATTGAACTCGTTCAGGCCCTGTTCAGGACTTGGCTTGGGAGAGAAGCCAGTCTGATCAGCTACATTCGGAGTGAAACCGTGGTTGACGCCAAGGTTTCCGATGCTGAAATCGCCTTTCAGAAGGTTGAGTACTGAAAAGTCAAACGCTTCCGCAGTAAGATCGGTCATGGAGAAGATGTGGTCTTGGAGTGGTTGGAGGTTTGACTCGTTGCTGCTTGACTGAAAGGTAAAATCGGGAGGTGGAGAGGCTGCTGTTCGAAAAGAACCCGGCGCAGCCCCCGTTGCTATATCAAACCCGCTCTCTGCGGACAACCTCTGTTCGTTATGAGCAGGAGGAAACAATGGAGGAAACAACCGAAGAAACGAATTTTGGAGAGTCTGTGGCATTGAGCCCGTTGCCCCGCAGTGCTGTCCGGTCTTAGTGAGCAGGTGGCCCTTAGCTTCGGGCCAGAGTTTGGTGGCCAGATGTGTGAAGACTTTCCTGCCTTTGGACCCGAGAATTGATTCCCGCAACACATGTATCCCGGACAGAATCTCCTCCTCTTTGATACGACCTTTCTTGTAAAGCAATTTTGAAATCGCGTAGGAAAGGTTGCCAAACGCGAAAATCTCAGCCAACGTGCTGGGTGACGTTCCATGGAGTGTCTCTTTGAACGCAATAATTCCCATCTCGGCCATTGCGTCTGGTCCCGAAAACTCATTTCTCAAGTTGATGATCGCTCTAGACTTAGACTTGGAAGTGACCTTGCGAAACTGATCATATTGTAATCGAAGCTCTTCTCGAAAGCTGCGCAAGGCATCCAGTTGCTTGCTTAGGTGATTGGGCGCATCGGGTTGGTTTTTGGGAGGTTCCGAGATCATATGGCCAGTTTCAGCTTTCTGGAGTGTTTTTCTGCCGGGCTCCCGCAGATTACTGAGATGGATGCCTCTGTTGAAGCTTTGCTCATGGTGATCGGTGCCTTTCTTCTGGTAATCCTGATGTGATCCTTTACGCCGCTTCGGGGTAACCCTCTCTTCATTGTCGTCTTCCTCGTCATCATCGATAGTGCAGCCAAGAGCATGATAATGACTCTTCTCTAAGTGTTTGAGAAAACTGTATCCCACGGCGAGGCCATCGATCTCACCCACGGCACGTTGTAGGAGTCTTTCTCTCGACGTGTCTGCCTCGTCTCTGAGAAATTGTGATATCCGATACGACCTGAATGCATCGTTACTTGAAGGCTCGCCCGGCACATCGTCCGAAAACCCAAGGTTTATGCTGGAGCTGGAGCTGAAGGAGCATGAGTCCGCATATGAAGCAACATCTGACATGTTGCTGGCAAACGCTTCAACGCGTTGTTTAAATGATTCTAACCCACCAGACATCGCGAAGAAAAAGTATATAGAAGCTGAGTTGGAATTTAATGGACAGGCGAAAATGAATCATCCCAGGAAGCTTTAGGATCCGTTGAAGTCTGGTCTTATTTATTGACTTGTTTTTGTCACGATAACGGGTTGACGTCACAGGATAACGGGGGGCTGTCCCAGGACAACGTCAGCCTCGTTGTCCTGGACACGTCAGCCAGCAACAAAGTAGTCACGAACGTGGTTAATACTTGCACGCCTTCATAGTGTGGCTCTTCATGTGGCTCTTCACAACGCACCGCCCCTGAGTGTGTCGGTGGCGATATGTTTCATGTACAACATGCTTCGCAGACCTAGGGTAACGCAAGCCGCTGGAGGGCAACTCCCCTGCGCGGCAGGACAACGAATCCACAGACCGGGCGACTGAGGACCGTGAATGGCATTACTCTCCGCCTGCGATCCGTGCAATAATTCCTACAGGACAAACCCGGTTTGTATCGATGGTAGCTTGCATCGAAGTCTAGGACAAGAGATACGAGGTCCATCTGCGCTGTTTGGCTGTCTTGCTGTTCGTGTGTTGGCCTGTGCACGGAAATCCCACAGTACTTCAGGAGCATCGTATGGCCGTCCAGGACAATATGTGATATGTGCGAGAAGAGCGTGATTTGTCCCAGGATATCAGCCGGATAGGCTCTTTGGATCCCTTTGCTGGCGATGGTGACTATAAGTATCCGACGCAAAGAGATATTGCGCCTTCTAGCTGCTGGTTTGATTAAGCACATCAATTCGAACCTTGTACAGACAAAAGATTGTTCAACATTCAGCTCTCGCTGTGCCAGTGCTCTTCCTTGAAGCATAAATATGCCTAGCCAACCTCTCAAGTCGGGCGAGACCATCGCCGAGCCTGATACAACCACAGGCCAGAACAGTGACGTCAAGAACAATGGTTTGGCCCAGACTGCCTATGATACCGCGCCGAGTACCCATACTAATTGTTATTAGACGGGGGAGCCATGATTTCCATCTGGCTGGAGGAGTCTAGCGGCGACCAAGCGTACCAAGATGGGTGGTCTGCACAGCGCGCTGACAGCCAACCCCGAGCCGCCACGGAGGAACCCAAGGCTGTTGCGAAGCTCTGATATGGTCAAGCCAGGGCTTCCAGGATGGCCTATCCAGAGTCACTGAATATGGCCTTGATTTGGACTTGGTCCGTACACGTGGGTTGGTCATGGCCACATGCGGAGGCTGATGTGAGAGCTGCCTAGCGTGAAGGGGCGCATTGTCAAGCTAGTTCTGGGTTAGCAGAGATAGGTATTTGGACCGAGGATAATACCTGTTTACATCGAAACAACGAAACCAAGCTACTCCGTCATGCTAAGCGTTCATTGTCCCTCTTGGTTGTCTTCTCAAGTAGGTACTGGTCGCCGGAATGGGTGTGCCTCGGTGTTGAAGACCCAGTCATCTAAGCTGAAAAAGTCCGGCTCGGAGAAGATCAAGTAAAAGTACTTTAGAGTCTCCGCAAGGAAGAAGCTCTCCATATCGTCATCCTTCCTCGACTGCGGTTGCGTAACATCGACGATGATGGCATGAGCGTGTTCCGTGGCCGTCGCCTTCTCGATGGCCAGGAACATCTCCCAGGCCAGATCCTGAAGGTCCTTCTTGCCGGTGATCCTGTAGAGGATGAAGAGGCTCTCTATCGCTTCCGGCCGAAGCAGGTAATGGGGGTCATCGACCCGCCAGAAACCCTTTGGTGCTTCGCCGTTGCTCTGCCGCAGCCACTTTTGCTCGTCCCAATCGCATCCGTCAAGAGTCTCACATTTGATGAGCTGGGATTTCTCCGGCATGACCCCACTTGCGAAGGAGGAGTACGCCCAGGCGCAGCCCCTGGCCAGCTTCTCTCCGATCTCGACATCTTCGGGAATGCCAAACAGCTTCCCGGCCATGGCCACCATGCCGCCCGAGAAGCAGGTCAAATGCTCCATCTCAGGAAACCGATCCACGGTGCGTCGCCAATCGTCGAAGATCGCGGTGCCGAGGAACAAGATGTCATCGTTTTCTGGTGTCATCGGACGGAACAAGAGATGCTCTTTTGCTGCGGCAATGGCGCCACGATACATCTTTTCGTAGACTGGGTCCAACCCTCCCAGGAGAGCGTGCATCTTCGGCAGATACTCGTACAGCGAATCCCCGTCCCCACCAAGTCGGAAGACGTTGTTGGGGGTAAGGAAGTTGTCACGGACGTTGATAAAATTGGGCCACAAGCCCGGTAGAAGCGTGGATCCTTGACTTCTCTCGAACGCCCTCGTAATCCTTTCAATTGCATCGTAGTACTTGGCGTCTCCGGTCAGTTGAGCAAGCCTTGTGAATTCCACCGACAGGCTGCCAATGCCAGCGGCGCTCTGGTAAGGCTCGGTCCGGATCTTCCCTGCCCTCAGTTCGATGAAGCTGAAGGTGAAAGGAGGGAACCGCAGAGGGGTATCAAAGGCGGCGTAGAGCATATCCGCAAGCTCGACCGCCTTGTCGAGGAGGACCTTCTCGTCGCTCAGATCATAGGCCGCCAGGAGACCTCCCAGATATCGAATGTTGGTCTCGAACAAATTACACCGCGAATCTGTGGAGTTGTTCCAATCGATAGTGGCAACGAACTCAACAGCCTTGTTGAACTCCTTATGCAGTCCCATCATCCACAAAGTATCGAGGGAGTCCACCAGGGTCGCGCCCCATCCATTGAACCGATTACGGGCTTTTAGAGACAGGGGCTGCAGTTCGTCATAGCCCCAGGCGTGACGAGTGTAGGTATTCCAGGTCTTCTTGAACGCATTTTTGACTTCTTGTTGTCGGGAGCTGGATGACCTGCGCTGTCTCTTCATGTCTACACGATCCGCAGCAAAGTCGTACTGAATCATTGGCAAGGCGAGTGGGTTCCCAGCTGGCAATTGTGCCATCTCCGCTGCCGCGACGGGATATTTCTGAGAATGACCTGACCAGTCATAACTGCTCTTAATGTAGCGAAAAACGGGAGGTTGTCTCATCCGCACGACATCGTTCCGAATGAGAGCTACCGTCACGATGATAAGGACAGTCACGGATAGAACTATCCTATAAGGCGTGATCACAGTCTGAAGACGGAAGACTGCCCCCATGGCGAGTGAAGTCGGAAGATGAAAATTGCGGACAATCAACGCAATTGGGTATGTTGAGTATGAGAAAATAAATATGGGACGGGGACCATTTTGTATCCTTCGGGATGCTCTCCGCATGGTAAGCTGCAGTTCCCTCCGGCAACGCTAGATGCGGCGCTGGACGTCTCGATGCACGGCAGCCCAGGCAAAAGTCCCCTGGTGAAACGTCCCGGACGCCGCAAATCGTAAGCGTTGCCCGCGCAGTCTATCACTTATAATCTTGTACCAGTGGATGGTAGTGTTCCCTTACTGCTGCTGAGCATGAAGACTGCGCCAGCGCACAACGGCCCGCGAGCACTGATTGATTTCAAAGGACGGAAGCTGATAATTAGCTCCTGTCGGTATAGACGATTTAAGGAAACCACGAAACTCCGGGTTCCTAGGACGAGCTGCCCGTGAGGGACCTCTGTGGAAAACGGTATGTTTCATGCAACTTTGACGTGTTTCACGGGAATCCCCCTCCAGGTGCATGTCTGGGGCATGGGGAAAGCCTGAAGCCTGAGAGCCACCAACCCCGCTACAACACCCTGCCACAGTGGCTGCACTGCGCTGACCGCCAAAATTTTCAACTTTTCTGCCGCATCCAACCTTCACATCTCGAATTGCTTCATCCCAACTCGGAGCCTCGACACCGTCCGAGTCGCCAGGTCCCAGAACAATAGTAAAAAATGTCTTCCCTGCGCAATTCAATCCAGCGCCGCTCCCACAGGGAGCGGGCGCAACCTCGCGAAAGGCAGCGCCTTGGCATGTAAGTCACCACTCATCACCCAGAACACCAGCCCGCAAATTTCTAACCGCCGATTTCAACGCAGGCTAGAAAAGCACAAGGACTACAGCCTGCGAGCCGCCGACTACAACAAGAAGAAGCAGCAGCTGAAGAACCTGCGCCAGAAAGCCGCCGACCGGAACGAGGATGAGTTCTACTTCGGCATGCTCTCCCGCAAGGGCCCGAGCAGCCTCTTCACCAAGGGGCGTCGGTGGACCGGCACGGTCGAGGGCGACCGGGGCAACAGGTCGATGGATGTGGATACGGTGCGGATAATGAAGACACAGGATATGGGCTACGTAAGGACGGTGCGGAACGTGTTCACCAAGGAGGCGCGGAAGCTGGAGGAGCAGATCTTGCTGGCCGGCGCCAGCCTGGATGGGCTTGACGGGGGGGAGGATGATAGCGAGGACGACGACGTCCCGAGGCAAGCGGCCAAGCCGCCGCGGAAGATCGTATTTGTGGATACCCCCGAGGAGCGGGAGCAGGTGATACAGAACCGGAAGCCAGAGGAAGAGGATGCCGATATGGATTCGGAGTTTGAAGGCTTCGACGACAAGGAGGAATCGCCAGAGGCGGCGAAAGCCAAGGCAATACGGAAACTACAGACGCAACTGAAGAACGTGAGGAAGAAGCTCAGGGTCCTCACCGACGCGGAGAACGGGCTCGAAGAACAGCGGGCGAAGATGGCAAAGACGGCCACCTCAGGAGGATTCACGAAGAAGGGCAAGAAGATCATGGTGCGGACGCGGAAGCGATAGGGCCTGCGTTTCTTTGTCTCAAACAAACAAACAACAAAAATAACTCGTCTCCATGCCTATCCCATTTCATACGGGCGTTATGAAAGCTACGCCCGGAGCTTATGCGATACCCAACGCCGGGGGGAGTATAGAATCTAGATATACAAGTAAAAAAGATTTCCTCAACTCCCTCGCAATAAGGAAGAGAAAAAAAAACGAATCCTCCAAAATTAATGCGCTGCCCACTCCATTGCATTCGTCCCCCTCTCAAAAAGACGGACGTGGTATCTCGTTCCCGCATCTGCATTAAAAACTCTACTTCACCCCGACGCAACGAGCCAGCCCTTTCACGATGGCGGCGACCGCTTTGAATGCAATGGTCAGCGTCCAGACGAAACATTTGAAGAGCCCTCCTATTATCTTGAATGCCACCCGCAAGACGCCGGGGAGCTTGTCCTCGTCATTCTTCTTCTTGCCCTTGGGGCTCTTCAGCTTCTCGAAGCTCTCATTCTGGCTTTCCAGATCGATCTCAAACTCCTCCATCTTGCCCCGCTTGGTGCGCTTCTTGTCGTCCTTCTTGCTCATCTTGCTCAGCCTCCGCTCCTGCTTGGGAGAAAGCAGTTGCGCTGGTGGCGGCTCGAAGGTCTCGACGTGGGCGATCTTCTCGTCCGACGCCGCGACCAGCAGCAGGGCCGTGACGGCGACGTCGAGGATGAAGAAGCTCTCGATCTTGGAGGCGATGTTGGTGTCGACTTCTAGCCAGCCGCAGCCGGTGCCGTCGCGCGTCAGCTTGGCCAGGTGTTGCGGCGATTCGTGATGCTCGAGCGTGTACTCCACGCGGCTCCAGGCTGGGGAGCGCTCGATGGTGATGCAGAAAGGCGTCGCGAGGGCGGGGTGCACGAGGAAGTGGTTGGACGAGTCCTCGTCCCAGACCAGGCGGGCGCACTCGAGTTCTGCCATCATGACTGCGTTCATGTCGTCTGGCTTATCGAGCGCCATTTTGCTGGCGGCCGCAGGGTACAGGAGAGCGACCAGTCCATCGTTCGGCGGGTGCCGGCGAGACTCTTCTTCGAGCGTGGTGGTCAAGACTTCCTGCCAGTGCTTGCTCTCCGCCGCCTTGCCATTGCTACTGCTGCCGACTACACCCCCGAGGATGCTTGTCGCCGATGAGCTCGCGTTGCTGCTGCCGGGTGCCTTGTACGGCTTGCTTGGGTCGTGTCTTGTGAGGGAGACATATGCAGAGGCGGAGGTGGGGTCCAGCCGCATGTTGTAGAAGGGTTGGTTCGTGGAGGACAAGGTATACACGGGGGCATCCCTCTCCTGGGTCAGCTTCATGCAGTAGACTCTGCCTTCGGATGCCGACGCCTTCCACCCGTTGGCGACCTTCCACAAGCTCTTTAGCTGCTCCGTGGAGGATGTGGTGGGGATGATGGGAGGGTCTTGCGATTTCTTCGGCCATCGCTGCGGCTGCACTGAGGTGGCGCTCGTAGGGTCCCGTACCGGACTCCTCACCTGCGTGCTGCGGCCTGTGTCGTTGTCGGGGTGGTATGTCGTCCTGCTGATTACGGCGCGGGGAATGTGTGTAGGGCTCGTCTGAGTTGGGAAGTAATCCTGGTGGGTCAATGGGATTTCGGGGTTGTATTGGGGGAATATGGAGCGCAGAGCCGGCTGCCCTTGAGATGACGACGCCTCGGCCTCATCGTAGATCGGAAGCTTTGCTATAGAGCTTCGTGATCTGTTGCTGCTGCTTCGTACCAACGTCTGGGCCTCCGAGAAGGCCGTCTCGCTTCGAGGCGGGATGTCGGCCGCGGCCCGGGGAGGCTGTACGGCGTGGTCTTCTCGCCTGCCCAGCGACGACTGTCGCCCATCTAGGGGGGATTGGTGAGTATCCTGCGGTGACTGCTGATGTTCGACTGGCGACTGCATTCTATTTTGTGGTGTTTGTCTCCCATTTCGCGGTGGTGAGTCGACTGCGTGTGTGGCATCCGAAGCAGACGCTCCCACGGGCGTAGGAGCCCTGTTTCGCTCCCGCGATTCAGACCGTCGGCCACGAGGTGTCTGCATCCTCACTTGGGGGGGCTTGGTTGTGTTGGTATTGGGGAAGAGCGAGAACCCTCCAGAGGGTGGCGGAGCCGACATGTCTTCGCGATGCGGTCTGTCACAGACAGAGTCCCTAATGTCTCTTTTCTTTTCCTTTTTGCAACCCTTTTTTTCTTCACGTCTTCACAGAGGGAAAATCGCAACGGGGTGGCTAAAGGAGGAAGGGGGAGGGCAGTATATCCTGTTACCGACGCATTCTTCCCGGTGGTCTGGTAAAAAAGCTCACAGAATTATGGTAACACACAAAACAAGAGATCCGCGAGACCAGATGGCGGGAGGAGGGAAAAGTAAAAACGAGGATGAATAACAATAAGAGAGTATATACCTTAGCTGCCGGCATGGAGCGCCATTGCCCGCTTCTGGCCAGGCATTTGGTGTACATCCCATGGCGGACCATGTAAGCGCTGGCCTGCTCATGGACCTCGATGAGTGGTGAGACAAGCAGCTTGGAGGGGGCCGGCGAAAAGGTGGTGTCGAACGTGCAGCACCAAAATAGATTGGGAGGTGCGTCGCTAGCCCGCGGCGGTCCAATCACGGCCGCCATCACACTGCATCGTAGCCGCCCAGACAAAGAGCGGAAGGACAGACGCGCGCGGGGTTGGTCGGTGCCATTGACTCCTGGTCTGGCGCCCATTGGCTCCCGGGGCAAATTAGGACCATTCCCTCACTTTGTTCGGCCTTGGCTGGGGGTCGAGTAACACTTTGCCTGATGAGAGATGCAGCTCGGGACGAGAGCGGTTGGCTGCGCAGGGCGGGATGCTGTGGTGGGCTATCAAGATCGACAAATCGCGTACCGTTTGGGCCAATTTTTTTGTGACGGGGGACGGACGGCCTGGCTGGCTTCTCTCTGTGTGCTTGCGTGCGTGTGTGGTGGCTGCAGTGATATCGGTCCAGAAGGATGCCGATTGTCAAGCACCATCCATCATCTGCATGTGGATTAGGAATATGTAGATACTGTAATCTGTACCTAGCTGATGCTGATGCCGATGCTGATGCGAGCAGGCGTCTCATGTCAGACCGCCTCGTATGTACCAGCCTCAAACCGCCGGAATTGGCGCGCGACTCGGAGCCAGCGACAAAGTCACATGCTCTCTGCAGCTTTCTCTTTCGCCGGTGACTCCGTCATCTACCCACAGTGCTCGGGACCTGGCCGGACTTTCGACCAAGGCTCCATGATACTTCGGCCGAACTGCCAAGACCGTGTTCATCCCCCGGAGCCTGGTCCGATCATCGGACCATCTTGAGTCTCATGACGGCGACAGGTCTACTACACTTTGAGTCATACTGTGTGAAGGAATGATTTACCGATACTATATAGGACTAGGTATTGATACTTGAATAATTCCGTGATTTGTCCAAGACAACACAAAGACCGAGAACTAAACATGACGAATATCGTGGTCATTGGGTAATGAACTTTTTCTTTTTCGAAAATCAACCGTCTCTTGCTAAAAAGCCATGTAGGGCTGGAGTCATCGGCCTGAGTGCCGCCATCCGACTCCAGCAAGAAGGCTTCCAGGTCACAATTGTGGCTAGGGAGTTTCCGAGCCCATTCGAGACGGTGGATGCGCGATCGCAAATCGATTACACCTCGCAATGGGGAGGGGCTCACAACCGCTTTTGCCCACCGACCAACGAACTGGAGGAGCGCGACCACGACATGGCGCTGAAGACATTCCGCCATATGGAGGCAACCGCCAAGTACAACCCGGAAGCTGGTATCACATTCATGAAAGGGATCGAATACCTCGAAGACCCCCCTCCCTTGTACAAGAGTCTCACGAAGGAAAAGGCCGAAGCCTTGGGGTTCGAGGAATTCCGAATTCTTAGCTCTGATGAATTCCCGGATGAGAAGATCGTCTGGGGCTGTGAGTATCGAACTTGGTGTCTCAATCCAATGGTCTACTGTTCGTTCCTGCTGCGTAGATTCTGCATCAACGGGGGAAGGGTTGTGACGAGAGAACTCCGCGATCCACTTGAGACCTTCCACATGAAAGACCTGCATCCCGGGAACGTGATTGTCAACTGCTCCGGCTATGGTTTCGGAGATCACGCGTCGTTCATCACTAGAGGTTGGCCGGACAGGATCTGATCCTGCGACGGGACATGGCTAATGGTCACTAGGGCAAACCTGCATCGTAGCCAACCAATGTCCCGCCACGGTTACCCGGCAAAACGCCGACGGCTCGTGGACATTCTGTGTGCCGAGAAACTTTGACGGGGGCACGGTCATCGGCGGCACGAAAGAACCGGACAACTGGGATGCGGAGCCGTCGCCGGAGGTTCGGTCCCGCTTGCTTCAGAGCTTTGCGGCCACTTACCCTCAGATTTTGAATCAGAGCGGGGGCTTCCACGTGCTCAAGGACATAGTGGGAAGACGGCCGACGCGCAAAGGAGGCATGCGGCTTGAGAAGGAGGATGTGGGCCCGGACAAGTCCATCATTCATGCGTACGGCCTTGGAGGCAGAGGATTTGAGATGTCTTGGGGAGTAGCTGGCGGTGTCGTGGATTTCCTGAGTGCATCTGCAAAGCCATGATGGTCGTACGATAACAAGGTGGCCCAAACTGAATGCCGCTATTCGACAACCATCCTTTACGAGGAATTCCAGATCGAGAAGCGTTCCGCCGCAAAGGGAGAAGCTGGAGAGTACATCCTGCCATCATGCCTGGTTCTTAAAGCAATGACATAATATCATAAAAACATGCTTGAGGGGGATTATTTGCGAGCTGTCAGTTCTGCGTCACCTCCAAGCTGGGGTTATGTTGCATTGCACAGAAGAACCCAGTGGAATGAAGTGCCAAGTCAAGGGAACACCAGTGTTGCACAGGGCCACATCCCAAGACGCGCCTTGACTGGTGTCAACCGGCTTTTGGGCGAAGATTGGCAAACAGAAAATACCCAAGGCAGGCTTTTTTACATAGCAATACTCGGTAATGGAAACAGCGATAGCATTGTTCCAGGGCCAATCTAAATGACCGTTCAGCAAAATCGGAGGTACCTGCTTTGAGATCCACCGCCGACTCTACGAGAACCCTATGAAATTGACAACCTCAGGATACCCCAGCTAGTAGATCTCTAATCTCTAGAGATGGGATTTCCCTCGACCCGATCAGTGTCCTCTTCGCATCCAGTGGGAAAACAGGATGTTAATCTGTACAATGCCACGATACGATCATGTGAGTTGTATCGGGGATGTTCGCTGATCGGTACCTGCATATTCGCCCTGCCACCAGGCGGGTAAAAGCCTGGTTGGGGCGAGTGACGAGCGAAAAAAAAGTTTGGCTCGAGAATGACTCCTCCGATGGGCGGTGTAAATTTACGCAATTGCCCCACGTTTTTGCCAGAGCTCGCTCCATCCCACTTCCCACCTTCAACATCCGCAACTTCTCGCAATTCAGGTCAATTAGCTTTGCCACGAATACCAAACACTTACACAGCTTCCCACCCTTCGGAACTACCGCATTCTCGACCATGGCAGGCACAACCATCCACCTCCGCGCCGAGTGTAAGCCACTGGAGCACCGCTCAGCGCTGACTCCAACCACGGCCAAGGCTCTCCTGGACGCTGGCTACACAGTGAACATTGAGCGCAGTTCTGAGAGAATCTTTGAAGACTCCGAGTTCGAGGCCGTAGGAGCTACTCTCGTAAAGGAGGGGAGCTGGCGCGAGACACCGTCGGACCATATTATCGTTGGCTTGAAGGAGCTGCCAGAGGAAGACTGTAAGTGACTCACACCCCCAGCTTGGCGGGGTTACAGAACTGACGACTTGCAAACAGTCCCCCTCAAGCATGTGTCTGTGCAGTTTGCACATTGTTACAAGGAGCAGGGTGGATGGCAAGATGTACTCTCCCGCTTCTCCCTCGGCGGCGGAACGCTGCTCGATCTCGAGTTCCTCGTAAAGGATGGTCGTCGTATAGCAGCATTCGGCTACCACGCTGGGTTTGCAGGCGCAGCTCTGGCTCTTCAGAACTGGGCATGGCAGCAGTCGCACTCTGAGCCGCTGCCCGGCGTCGAAAGCTACCCGAACGAAGATGCCCTGGTTACCGACATCAAGAAGGCACTGGCTGAGGGCCAGGCCAAGGCCGGTCGACTGCCGCGGGTGATCGTCATTGGTGCTCTCGGCCGCTGTGGAAGTGGCGCCGTCGACATGTGTCTTAAGGCCGGTATTCCCACCGAGCAAGTTCTCCAATGGGATCTCCCCGAAACGAGAGTCGGGGGTCCCTTCAAAGAGATCGTGGAGAGCGACATATTCGTGAACTGCATATATCTGTCCCATCGCATTCCCAATTTCGTTGACATGGAGTCCTTGAAGACCCCAAACAGAAAGCTCAGCGTTTGCTGTGATGTCTCTGCCGATACCACCAATCCAAACGTAAGTCGCAACAACCACCGTCCTTACAAATAGAAGACATGCATGCTGACAAGTGTAATACAGAATCCAGGTTTGTCCTGGCCATTATGAGTGGCTGGCCGCATGCTTACTCAATTCTAGTTCCCATCTACACGGTTGCGACAACTTTTGACAAGCCCACAGTACCAGTGGAAGGCTTGGAAGGCGGCCCTCTGAGGTGAGTCACATCCCCGCCCTGTACATTCTGAGCCGTTGCTAATATTCGACTCAAGCGTCATTTCCATCGACCATCTCCCCTCGCTGCTCCCGAGAGAAAGCAGCGAGGCGTTCAGCCATGATTTGCTCCCCTATCTTCTGAGCCTCAAGGATTGGCGCAACGATCCCGTGTGGGCCGGGGCAGAGAAGCTCTTCAAGGAAAAGGTCGCTACCTTGCCCAAGGAGCTGCAAAATGGCCCTGCATGAGCGGTCCGGCGACTCGAACTTCGTAGATCTGGCGTTGGGGGAAACGAAAAGGATCTTGGAAAAACAAAGAGTCCATACTAGGAAGATAGAGCATCATTCTTAGCGCGAGCAGTCTCTCAATATACCTTGTTTAGGTATGATACATTCACCGGGAAAAGCTGTGCGGGACGCCGAGTTCGATTTCCCCCTCTGGGTCAATTCTTCGACTAGTAGTTGTACATGTAGACCACCTAGGCCTCCCGATTTGACATAAGCACACAGAGGAGGGTGTCCGTAATCACAAAACCAAATCACACCCTCAACGCCAGTATATGCAACCTCCTCGCTAGACCACACATCCCCTCCATCCGGCCACCCTTTGCCCCGGCCACACATCACCGCTTCTTCTCCTCCCCTCCCTCCTCGACCCTCCGCCTGTCCCGGGCAGCAAACCCTCCGACCCGCTCCGCCCGTCCTAGCTTCTCGTCCTCCCGCCGCCGGCTCTCGTCATCCCGCTCCGGCAGCCCCCACCACTCGCGCAGGAAATCCTCCTGCTCGCCCTTCTTCCGCGCCTTGCGCTCCCGCTCCTTCTGCCGCTGCAGCCGCTGCGCGAACCACTCCTCCCGCGCCGCGTCGTGCTCGGCCTCCGTCGCGTGCGCTTTCATGCAGCTGTTCATCGCGCGGTTGGTCGCGCGGCAGGCGAAGGCGATGGTGAAGGTGCGGTTGAGGGCACAGTCGGCGAACGCTACTCGGGTCAGATCGGTTAGCGTTCTGGGCTGCAAGGGACACGGGCACTGGGCAATTGGGTGCCGCGGGTAACTGTGGGAGAAGTAGTGCATGGCTTACCTTTGATTTCCGGTGCGCAGTATCCGCGGACGCGGGCATAGTAGACGTCTCGCACTTGTGCCTCTTGCGAGGCCGAGAGAGGGAGCGGGTTTCGAGACGGCATGGGCAGGCCTTCTGCGCCGCCTTGGGGATTTTGTGCCGCCATTGCGGCCATCAATTGCTAAGCCGTTCTGGATCTGACAATGAAAGGCTCCGCGGTGCCCGGTTTAGAAGTGCGGAAGTCGTCGTATTCTTGTTCGGTGGGTGTCGATGGTATGATGTGGATAAAATGGCCTTCGGGAGAGCTTCGGAGCTCCAGATCTCACTTTCTGCCTCCGCTTGGTCCTCACCGCCTGCCGTGTTCGATTTATACACCATAAAGTCAACTCGTTTACAGATATTTGGTAGCGCATAAACCAACGGCATCAATATGATAATTGAATCTTAATCATCTCATTCAAGGCTTGGTTCACACTTGAGGTGTGCTTGTTTCTATGATGCGGCATATGGTATATACTCATCGCTGCGGCAAAAAGCTATCATGACTAGCCAATTAGACTCCTCCAACCCCCGCCCAGCAAATCAAACCTCCTTCTTGTCCTCGGCAAGGTCCGTTTCCACAGTCTTCTCCCTCTCCAAATCTAGGCTGTCTTTGTTCTCCTTGCCCTTCTTCTTCATGGAAAACCGACTCCAGCCACTGATTCGGCCTTCCTTGTTATCCTTGGACTTGGATGGGCCGAGCGAGGGGCTGCTGGTGACGCTGTCGTAGCTTCGACCGAGATGGCCACTATCGTCTCCAATATCCTCCACGTCGCCGATGCTGGACCTTTCGGCCGACATGTTCTTGTCCGAGTTGGTCGTGCTCCCCGGGCCTTTCTTAAACTTGCCCGAGTCCTTACCCAACCGGGATGACAAGCTGAATTTGCTAGAGCTGCCTTTCCTAAACAGCTTCCGAACGACGTTCTCCTGTTCTTTGAGGTTGGCGGTAGACGCTGCGTTTGGCTCGGATGGCGTATTGGAAAAGGTCCGATCCAGAGTTAGGGATTCGCGTGATTCGGAGATTGAGGTTTGCGTGTGGACGGAGAAGGTATCGCGGGACTGCCTCGAGTCTGATGGAGAATCGTCAAAGCTTTGCGGCGTGTCAAGATTCGGTGTGGTAGCTTCCCTGGCCTTGGTCTTGTCCCTGAATTTATCCTTGTCCTTGCCCTTCTCCTTGTCTGTCTTGGGTCGGAACAATCCGGTCATGAAGGTCGGCGCCGCGGGATTCAGGCGCTGGCTTAGCGTTTTCGACATAGGTGGGCGACTTCCAATAACTCCGACTTGGCTTGGCGACACTTGAGGGTCAAGTAGAGCTTCTTCATCTAATATCTCATCATCGGCCGATGCAAGAGTCGTCTTTAGCGCGGACGGGGACCCATGAATAGAAGGTCTTCGCGATGGGTTTCGCGATGCCCAGAGCCCGTCGGGCGACCACAAGCGGCTCTTTCCCAGACTTGCAGCATCGCCCGGTGCGCCCCATATGGACCCGCTGTCCGTCGAAGGCCGTGGTAGATCCGACGAGGCTATTGAGGCCGGCCGTGGACTGCTGGGATCCCGCTCAGCAAACGGAGAGTGTGCGCCGGCCGAACTGGCAAAGGGGTTGAGTCGCCGAGCCGAAAATACACGTGAATATTGTGCCAGATCGCCGAGCTCTGCGCCGGTGGAGTTGCGATTGAACCATCCCGACGAGAAACTAATTCTACGCTTGTTGGCTAGATCGGTCTCATCAGTCTGTCTCGGGAAAGACTGGCTCTGCCCGTGCTTGAGGCTGCCAAGAGCGGGACCACTCTCCTCGGGTCCTTTGGCACCTCTACTGCGTTGGAAGGACGAAAGGAGGTTGGTAAGCCTGTGGCTGGAAGGCGGGAGGGGCGGTCCACCCGGGGACGAGGTGATATCCTGGATAGATCTGCGATCGCTGTTGTCGTTTGCGTACTGTGAGAATGGTAGGTTGGTTGCTGAGTCGTGCGGGCTGGAGAGCATGCTGACGGACGGTCCTGAGGAGATTGGCGACTGAGGATCGAGCTCTGCGCTGGGGCCATATGGACTCTGCGGGCTCGGGGGGTCATCGTCCATCAGAATTCCAGAGGGTAGCAGGGATGTCGCCGTCGGGCTGAGGGGAGCGCCTGCTGTCAACGCACGAATCTCAGCCTCCGTCCAGGATTGGTCCAGCCCCGAAGCCTCCGCGGCCGACATGTCCATGAACGGGCCGGGGGCAAATCCTGTCCGGCCAGTAAATGTCACAGACGGAGCGTATGACGAGTCGGTCACTGAAAACTGTCCCCCAGGAGATGATACGGTGATATTGGAAAGCGAGTTGCTGGTCCTGCTCCTTCGCTTCATCTGGGTAGTAGTGCTCTGGTCAAAGTCAACGCCTGACGAGTTTGCCTGGTTGTACAGCGCGAGGCCAGACTGCTGCTGAGCATACAGCTGGGCCGAGAGGAGGTTCAGGTGGTTGTCGAGGTGCTGCGACTTCTTGTTCTCCATGATGAGCTGGCTTTGCAGTTCCCTCCGCCTCATCTCGAAATCTCTCTTAATTCTGCGATCGTCCTCTCTGTATGTCTCTTCGTCCTCCCCGCCGGGCAACATCTTCCGTTCATCTTCGAGCTCCTTAAGTTGCTCCTTCTTTTCCTTGTACTCGGCCTCCAGCTGCGCGTACTCCTCCTGTAACGCCATGTTCTCTTCCTCCAAGTGTTTTGTCTTGAGATTCCGATCACTCTGTATGCTCTCCTTCTCGGCCGAGAAGCGATCGCGCGTCTTACGCATCGTCGCAATCTCTGTGGTCATCTTGTCGACGTTTTCTCGTATCTTTCGCCTTTTGTCTTGCTTATCCTTGAGCATGTTCTCTTTGCGCGCCTTGTCCTTGTTGGCCTGTCGCATCTGCTCGTACGTTGTCTTGACCCGCTGTTTCAGCTGCGCCGTGCTGTCGTCCTTTTCTTTCTGCATGTGCTTCTTCGCCTCCTTCTCCTTCTTGAGCTGCTCCTCGAGCTGGCGGAAGGCGCCTTCCTCCTGCGCCAGGGTAGCAGCCGTCTCGTCGATCTCGCGCCGTGTCCTCTCTAGCGTGTCGGCAAGCTCCTTCAGCGATGGCTCTGGCTTCCCGTTGGCGATATCCTTTAGGTTCGGTTGATCAAGACTTGTCATGGAAGGCGAGTGACGGCGGTTGACTGTGTTCCGACGCTGGCCCGATGGGGCAGCGCCTGTGTCTCGAGCCACAGCCGGGACACCATCGAGAGACGGAGCAGCTTCGATAGATGGAACTTGGCTCTTCACACTCCCATCATCTGGGCAGTAGGGAAATCCTTGTCGCTGCTCCCCAATGGCCTGGAAGCTGTCCGGCACACGGGAGTTTCCGAGCTGCGGCCGCCCATCTCGCCCGAAAGTCCGTAACCGTATGACCTGGCTACCGGCCTGAAAACTATTTGGGCCGACGGCGATGACGCGGATGTTATAAAAGTGATTCGGTTTCAGTCCGGTGACCGTGATGGCCGTTTCTTGCTGCGCTGACTCTCCAACTGCAGCACAAGTTAGTCAACGACCTCGAGCGGATACCAACAGCACGCGACCAGGTGTGACGAACCATTGACGCCGTTGACCTGGATCAGGAACTTTTGCACAGGTCGATTGTGCGGCGGGGGACTCCAATTCAGAGTCGCGGCGTCCGCGCGAATGCCAGCGAGAGACACATCCGGCGGCTCGGGCACGTCGACTCCGAGAATGCCAATCAGGTCGGGCACTGGTTTCCAGAGCGTCTGCCAGGCGCGATTTAGCAGCCTGAATATGATGGTCAGTTGAGCGGAACCCGCGGCGCACGGCTGGATGCCTAGGTGCAGGCAAACAGCTCCAGACAGAACACTCACCACACGACAGCACCGAGAGTTACGATCATCTTCGCATGCTGCAGAAGCAGGACGTCGAGGCGTAGAGAAAAGAAGGCGTCGCGAGCAAAGCGGAGAGAGAATTCGGAGAGACGTCTTGTGAGCTCGGGGGCGATGACCCAGAAGGTCGCGATGGTGACTGCGTAGAGGAAGAGCCTCTTGGACAAGCTGGCCGGTCGTTTACACCACCAGGCGACGAGGGAGCTGGTGAGGAGGAATTTCAGGGCCAGGTTCCATAACATCGCCGCGATAAGGTTAAAGGAAAAAGAAACGCGACCGATGAAGGAAAAGGGACCTGATGACAAGTAACCTTCCGCCTTTCTCCTCGCAATGTGAATGATAATTAGTCGGTCAGTCCGGAAATGTGACTAGTCGAGGATGCAAGATGGGACCCCCCCAAGAAAATCTCGGCAGTCGATTGGGGGGTCCAAGATCGTGGCTGGGCGGGCAGGCGGCCAGCGAAGCCAGTGCACATAGGCCAGGCGCTGCACTGTGCATGTTGCCTCCAGGCTCCAGATAAAAAAGTACAGTACGCACCTATAATTGCCTTAGGTAAGGGAGTTAATCAGTCAGCAGTAGGCCCCTCACTCCCCCAAGGGTAGGTACCTCCCCCTTCCCCTAGATAGGTAGTGAGTCGTCTAATTCCGTGAAGCCCTAGCCTTGGGATGTTCTACTAAGAATTGGCGAGACTCCCTTCGCTGCGCGACACAGAAGATTTAATAGTTTACCATTATCCAGGGATGCAGACATTTGGGTCGAACTGCAGACCAAAGGAAATTACCTTTCACAAGCGGCCTTCGAGAAACAGCTGCACCACGTGCTACAAGACAGCCTATTGACTCTGCACAAGTGGATGAAGCGGCCTATACCGGCAAACGAATAAAGCTCCTTTGAAATACTGCATTCATCTACAGGAGACCAGAGCCTCCTCGGCCCTGGTGGAAGAAAATGCTCTCTACAAAATATTAAATCCCTTGCAGAAGATACTCTACTATTTGTGAAGACTGAGGTGTCGTACGAAGCGCAATGTGAAATCCAAGGTCCAAATTCAGTGAAGATTGGGAAAAGAGTGTCTCTCGTACTAACACATATCAAGCTCAAAAAGAATGAAGGTCTCAGGTCCCGTGAAGGGAAAGCAATAATTGACACCTTCAGATTGCATTGTATCCTTTGTTTCGTGTCCGGGGGTAAGGGAGCTTGACATCTCCGACCCCAAGTGCTGTACAAACACTTAAACTACCATACGCCGCACACGGTTTTCCGTGGTACTTATGGAGATATGGGAAGATAATGCGTTCTTCACATCGGGCCGTCTGGTCTTCTGGTATCCAGGCAGCTAGGAAACTCTCCATGCTGGTAGCATCAGGACACCAGTGGCTTTCTTCCTGAAAATCGCTCCCGGAGTAGCTGAATTCATCTACATGTATCAGCCGGCTGACGGGCTGGCCATTTCGGCCAGCATGTGCCACAAGGGCAACTCCACAGTGTGCAACTAGGTCAAGGCACAAAGTGGATCTTTGTTTGGATCAGTGTCTTGGTCGCCGGGGGCATCAAACTCATCAAACCCCAACTTGACGCTTCAGAAGGCTTGCCTCCCCAGGGTCTCCGCCGTTGCAGTATCAAAAGTGGCCAACACCAAGCTTCTCTTGAAGAGCAGGGTAAGCGTGCCAGAGCCCCTCCACCATTTTGGCAGCTGCAGTCCGGAGAATATCTATCTAGGCAAGCTAGATTAATCATTCAAGGGACAAAGTTCGCCAAGGAAGATCGGTAGGCGCCGGCCCAACCCCGCAATTCGAACGTCCCAAAGCGTCTTCCATGTCGGACACGAGGTCTCTCCAGCCGCTATTGATGGTTGACGAGCCGCCCGCAGAACTGATCATGCGGTTGACACCAAGACGATGCTAGTGATGCGATGTTCAATAGCAAGTCCGGGCGGCTTCGGGGGTTCTCCATTGCACAATGTGACTACGTGCGTAGAGTCGGCGCGCGACGCCGGCTTGTCGACTTGGTAGAAGTTCCAGAGCCAGAGCCCGCCGTTGACGGAGGTTGGGATGAGACAAAAAGTGCAAGAAGTCCAGATGAATGGCAGATTATTTCTGTGCAAAAGCCATCTGGGAACGTAGAGGTTTGTGGTGGGAGATTGAGGTCATTCCTCCTCGATGACATCAAAGGAATGGACGCAGATAGTCCCGCCTTGTCATGTCTTGGTGGAGATGGGAAAAGTGAAAAGGTAGCCGGAACACTCGGCTACCTGGGTAAATCAGCTCGACCATCTGCTTCCCCTTCCTGGATGAGGCGCGGGACTTGTACCAGTTAAGTTGCAAATACTTTAATCCTGCCGTGCCGTCGCATCAAGCACCCCGGGGCCAGCACTTACCCAATTCGTAGCGAGGTCCAGTCCAGAGAGAGCCCGAGGTAAAGTCTGGATATCAGTGGCCTCTTACCAGTAACTCTATGTAATTAGCAAGTGGCAGCGAGAGTGGTGTGTTATTGCCACTGATGCCCCCCCGGTGCTGAGAATGTAGTAATCTGGAATCTTTATCAGAGTTGAATGATGTCTAATTATGGAATGTTTCACGCCCATGAAGACAGAAACCATGAAGAACATCTGCCCCCCACAGAGGTTAGATAGTTTACCTTTTTGTTATGTATGTATGTATGTATGTGTGCCCCACGGGTAGCTGCGGATCCTTTGCATGTGGCTTGCTGGAGCTGACCTGGACCTCGCTCCAGAGTTTACATGAGGCAGCGCCCCCAGAAAAAAAAACCCAAAAGGTCCTAATTACTTCGTACAGGAAGGTAACCTACAAAACAAAAGGTTGTTGGGTTGAACCTTGAACGACAAGCCGAGGCGGACCAAAACTTCCACTCTGCATCCCCGGCCGCCCATTTTCCATCACTCCCTCAACCATTCATTGCATGCAACCTCATCCATCATTGCTCTTCAGCGTTTCGCCATAGGGCCATTTTCTACTTCAACCGCTCCTTTCATTCGGACTCACTCACTCACTCAGCCTTTTTTGCCACAATACTATATTTTATACGCCGTCGAACAAATCCCCTAATTTTTGTTTCTCCCCCGTGGAAGAACGGCAGCTGCGACTCTTGCCACCCCCCATTTCTGTGCCGTCCCAAAGGACTGACGTCGCCTCGACTACACCCCCAACAATATCCCACTCCGCAGCCGGCCCAACCTCCAACGCATCACCTTCCAAAGGACCGAGGCACCCTACTCTTTCTTTTCGTGGTTTAATTCACTCGACATTGTGATTTACTGATCAGGAACCCCCCGAAGCTGCGAACACACCCTACTATGCAATACGTCAGGAACATCAGCGGCTCCGTCTCGTCAGCATGGAACTCCATCAACCCGGCCACGCTGAGCGGCGCAATCGATGTAATCGTTGTTGAGCAGGCCGACGGCTCCCTTGCTTGTTCGCCGTTCCATGTGCGCTTCGGCAAGTTTTCCCTTTTGCGGCCTTACGAGAAGAAGGTCGAGTTCAAGGTCAATGGAGTCAGGCAAGACTACTTCATGAAGCTGGGAGAGGGCGGCGAGGCTTTCTTCGTCTTCGAAACAAGAGACAACATCCCCAAGGCCCTGCAGACCTCGCCGCTCGTCTCGCCTGCCTCGAGCCCGAGCTTGAATCCGGACCAGTTTCCTACGCCTAGCCTCCAGGAACCAGAGCTGCTCGAGCTTGATGCCATGGTGGCAAGGCCTCGTAGGCCGCCGCCTGCCGTCATCTATTCGACCTCTTCGCCTCGGGACCATGGTTCGTTGCCCCGGGAGTAAATCTCTCCTGGAATGGAATCACAGCTGACAGTTGCAGGAATGCTGACGCCAATGTCTACATCGCCCGACCTGTCGCACGGACGCCCCAAGTCTGGAGACTGGTCTGCCACTATCCACCGACCCTACAGCGATGACATTCTACGCAAGACGGCCCGCACGACCGATTTCGAACTGGTGGAGGGGTCGCTCGACGACGAGAGCCCGCAGCTGTCGGATAGATCCCAGAGTCCCCCCCCTTTGCCACCCAGCGAAGCTATCGAACGCGCGGTCGCCCTGTCCAAGGAGCTGTCGGCCGCCAACATACCCAGCCAAGTCACTGAGACGGGCGACCTGATGCTTGATATGACCGGCTTCAAGAGCAACGAGGAGGATATATTCCGCGCTGAGATCATGGCGCGAAAGATCCTCTCCGAGGAGCTCGAAGGCAACTATGACATTGGAGCCCTGTTCGGCATGGACGAGCAGGGCAACATCTGGATCTATAGCAGCGAAGAGTCCAAGGCGGCAGCCATGAAGAGGATGATGGAGGCGACCTACCGCCATTCCACGACGATTGCTGCTGATGCTGCTTCCGACCCCGGGTACCACAGCGACGGCAGCGATATCACCACCACAGTGCCCTTGCCGACACATCGAAGAAGTGAGTCCGACGCGGGGGGCATCGGCTTACAGACACCGCCGGGCACCCCGGGTGCCTCAGCAGCCGCCGGAGATCCAAATCTGAATTACGCAAAGACTCTACGACTGACTAGCGATCAGTTGAAGGCGCTAAGTCTAAGGCCCGGGGAGAACCTCATGAGCTTCACGGTCAATCGGGCGACCTGTCAGGCGAACATGTATCTCTGGAAGCACGAGACTCCTGTTGTCATATCCGATATTGACGGGACAATTACCAAGTCGGACGCCCTCGGCCACGTCCTCAACATGATAGGGCGAGACTGGACCCACGCAGGCGTCGCCAAGCTGTACAGCGACATCACCGCGAACGGATACAATATCATGTATCTCACCAGTCGCTCCGTCGGGCAAGCGGACACGACACGAGCCTACCTCGCGGGTATCCAGCAAGGTAGCTACCGTCTACCCCGAGGACCTACCATCTTATCGCCCGACAGGACGATGGCTGCGCTGCGTCGCGAGGTGTACCTGCGCAAGCCCGAGGTCTTCAAGATGGCCACCTTGCGCGATATTCGGAATCTCTACGGCGCCGATAAAACGCCTTTTTACGCCGGATTTGGAAACCGACTCACGGATCAGATATCTTATCGCACTGTAGACGTGCCGAGGAAGCGCATTTTCACCATCAATTCCAACGCCGAGGTTTCTCTCGACCTGCTGAGCCTGAACAAGCTCAAACTCAGCTACATCAACATCAACGAGGTTGTCGACCACTTCTTCCCGCCGGTCGGCACCTTGGTCGGAGGTGGTGGCGAAGACTGCACCGATTTCCAATATTGGCGAGATACCCCGCTCGATCTGGACGAATTCTCCGCCAGCGATTCCGAGCAGGATACAGCGCAGGCTGAGGAGCAGAGCGTGTACGCTGAGGAAGATGAGGATGAAGAGGTCGGAGAGGACATGGGCGACAGCTACCTTTCTCGAGAATCGATCGACGAGAGCATCGAAGGTGAAGAGCGACTCATTGCTTCCATGATAGAAGACGAGGAAGATGCCGACGACGAGGAGGACGACGACTACGCCGCGGAAGTAGAAGAACACACCCAAGTTCTGGAGTCCATTGACGCGGCGCACCAGTCGTCGTCTCAGGGACTCGTCCATGATCTTGGTGCCGAACTAATCACAGGGGTAGGCCACCTGACTCTCGAAAAAGGTGTAAAGCGGTGATACTAAGTGGAACAGGCTGATCTCGGCGGTAGCGGGCTGACCATGGAGAAGCCTGTAATTTCCGCAGAAGCGGGCTAAATATTGATACCAACCCAGCGCATGCGATTTAATCGAAGCCTTTGGAGCCCTCAGAGCAAGGGCTGTAGGATAGCCGCCTCTGAGGTCTCTTGTAGACGTATATACTTGTCCTTCCTTTTCTTTTCTGTTGCATAGCGATGGCGTCCGGACTTTTGCTTCTTATGTACTTTTTACAAAATATAGAGGATGGAGATTTCATCGCCCTTTCGCCACGGAGTCGTTGGAGTGGCAAATGAATCAGTGATGTGTATCAAAGTATTGGTATATTGCGTCCCGTAGTCTATGCGCTCGGGAACTATTTCCGTGCCAATGGAGCTATGAGTGTCCAGGACAGAGATGAGTCTGGCCGATGGACCTCGCCTCGGCTTGCTCTCCTAAGCCATTTTTATGCCCCTATCAAAAGATTCCAGGGCGTTTTGCTCGAGGATCAACGCCTCGTTGTCGATACATCGCCCATGGCGTTACGTAGCTTTCCCGCCGCCTGCTCTGAAGGATTCTACTCTTCCCTTTCCATATCCTCGTCCATCTCCTCGCCAAACATGTCTTCCACCGTGCCGCCCTCTACTCCATCTCCGCCCACATCCTCTGCATTTGCTGTCGTTTCTACTCCCTCCATAGCGCCAGATTCCCCGAGTTCGATATCCGATTCTTCATCCTCCGCTGCCTCGGCCCAGACCTCCCGCAGTCCCCAGCTCACACCGCTGAGCACAAACCGCTCGCTCGGCAAGCGCACGCCCCATTCGTTTGGCGCGACCTTGGGGAGGGCGACTTTGTTGCGGTCGCGCGCAAGCTCCTGCATCCAGTCCTTGCTTACGCCTCCTGCGCCTCCGCCCCCGCGGAATTGGTAGCCCAGGCGCGCGGCGATAGCGAGGCGCACAGCATTCGAAGAGACAGTGGCGTCGCCGCCTGCGCCGGGCATTGTAGCCGCCGCGGCTCCAGCAGAGGCCGAGGGCTTGCTGCCGGCGTGGGTAATGTAGGGGTCCACCGAGAGATGGAGAGCGTCGTTGAGGATGGAGGAGGTGTGGCGGTAGGCGAAGTCGAGGAGGAGGAGGGGTACACGGGCTTCGTAGGAGGTCACGCCCTGGGACATGAGTAGAAGCTCGATCATGCGGGAGTCGCGCGGTCGTGGAGCCGCAGTCGTGGGGGATAGCGGTGGTGCTTGATGTTGGTGGGGTTGGGAAGGTTGGGAGGTGCTCGTTTGGGTGTTGGTGATTGTCTGGGAGGTGTTTGCGGCCGAGGAGGAGGGTATGCCGTTAGTTTGTGGGGCGGAGGATTGCGAAGCCATCTTGACGGTTTCGAGATCCAGGAAGTGGCAGCCGGCCCGAGAAAATGTGCGCAAGGTGGAAGCTTGAGCTCACAGCTCAAGCTGTCGTTGTCGGATGAGGCTGCTCCTCAACGGTCATCTGAGGACCTCAAGACGTTATAACTGACGAAACTAGATCTCGTCCAGGCGCAGGGAGATCTGTGCCGGCGACAAACATGCGCTTGCGTAGATGTGAAGATGGTTTCGGCCGCGAACCCGTTTGAGAAAGAAGGTGACCAGAGTCGCGGTTTCGCGGTCCATGGGAAATGTAACGGAGAACAAGTTGATCCGCCCGGAGTTCTGGGGCTGCACAGACCACAGCTTAATTGCACATTCGACAGGGGTCCTTTCGTCGAATCGGTGGCGCTTCGATTGGTGCGTGTCATGGAGGGGCAGCTGCCCCACCACATGCAACCGGATGGCCGATGCAGGAAGACGTGTGACTGACACTACTGAGATTTTTTCCCTTGTTAGTCACTGAAACGTCTGTAGACAATTGTCCTTCTTAAGCCAATCCTTTTGGTCATTGGCCTCCATTCTCACCGAAAGCACCATGGAGACGACGCTGCCATTCCCCTTCCTCATCAGTGTGGCCGTCCCGCCAGGTCTGGCTAACCTAGAGGGCCTGAATCGCGAGGAGGTCGCGATTCTTGGCAGCCCTTTCTTCGAGGCCAGCGACAAGACCCTGGAAAAGTTTCACCGGTTTCTGAAGCAGCACAATGCCGAGTTTCGGGGGTACTTTGATGCCACCGGTATCACGTCCCAGGAAGATGTCGTATCGCTACTGGATGCCGGCGCCCGGCAGGTCTTCGTCGTCCCTGAGAATCTCGCTCAGTATTCAGAGTATGGGGCTCGCGTTGCGCCTGCGTTAGCAAAGGGAGACGTATCTGCCGCTTCGGAGCACGGGCTCTTGATCAAGGACTTTGACTCCAAGAGGAGTGACCTGCAGGCGTTTGTCGATGCGTGCAAGACCGCGAAGCCGGTGAACCTCTTTTTGAAGCCAGTTCCGGACTCCAATCTAGAGGAGTTCATCGACATTGCCAAGCAATGCCATGCGATACCAATTCTACCCTCGAATGGTTTGACCGTTGCCAAGGACGACACGAGCAAGCTGTCACTCACAAAGGTGATATCCTCCTTCTGGACGTCCGATCGGCCAGATGGGCTCATTCCGACCGTGGTCTGCGACGAGTCTGGCACAGCGCTCGGGCTGGCATACAGCAGCGCAGAGAGCGTGGGTGAGGCGCTCCGGACGCAAGCCGGCGTATACCAAAGTCGCAAGCGCGGCCTTTGGGTAAAGGGCCTGACGTCCGGAGATACCCAGGAGCTTATTCGTATCTCGCTGGATTGCGACAATGACACATTGAAGTTCGTCGTCAAGCAGAAGGGCGGCTTCTGTCACCTCAAGCAGCATGGCTGCTTCGGCGACCTGTCGGGAATCCCTAGATTGGAACAGACTCTGCAATCGAGGAAGCAGTCTGCGCCCCCGGGATCTTACACTGCACGTCTCTTCTCGGACGAGAAGCTCCTCAGAGCCAAAATTATGGAAGAGGCAGAAGAGCTTTGCGACGCTAAGACGCCAGAAGAGGTGGCATTCGAGGCTGCCGATCTGATATACTTTGCCCTGACAAAGGCTGTAAGCGCAGGCGTGAGCTTGGCCGATATTGAGAAGAACTTGGACGCCAAAGGCTTCAAGGTCAAGAGGAGAACGGGTGACGCGAAGGGGAAGTGGGCAGAGAAGGAGGGCATCAAGCCCGTGCAAGCGCCAGCTCAGCCAAGCCCGTCGGCACCAGCAACGACGGCCAATGTGAACAAATCTGCTAGGATTACCATGCAGCGGGTCGATCTGTCCAAGGTCTCAGAAGCAGAGGTAGCGGAGGTGTTGAAACGGCCCTCGCAAAAGTCCCCAGAAGCAATCCTAAAGATTGTAGGGCCCATCATCGATGAAGTGCGCAAAGGAGGCGACAAGGCCGTCCTGTCTTACACGCACAAATTTGAAAAGGCGACCTCTTTGACTTCCCCAGTCCTTCGAGCTCCTTTCCCTAAGGAACTTATGGATCTATCCCCCGAGTCAATCAAAGCAATTGATGTGTCCTTTGAGAATATTCGCAAGTTCCACGCCGCCCAGAAGGAAGAGAAGCCGTTGGAAGTAGAGACAATGCCGGGCGTGGTGTGCACCCGGTTCTCGAGACCCATCGAAAGAGTCGGGCTCTACGTCCCTGGAGGGACTGCTGTTCTGCCAAGCACGGCACTGATGCTGGGTGTTCCGGCCATGGTAGCAGGTTGCCAAAAGATCGTGCTCGCGTCGCCGCCTAGGGCTGATGGCAGCATAACTCCAGAGATCGTCTATGTCGCTCACAAAGTCGGTGCAGAGAGCATCGTCCTGGCCGGCGGAGCACAAGCCGTTGCTGCCATGGCGTACGGCACCGAGAGCGTCAGCAAGGTCGACAAGATTCTCGGCCCAGGAAACCAGTTTGTCACGGCAGCAAAGATGTTTGTCAGTAACGACACGAATGCCGGCGTAAGTATTGATATGCCGGCAGGACCCTCCGAGGTTCTTGTCATCGCAGACAGGGAAGCAAATCCGGCGTTCGTTGCATCCGACCTGCTCTCCCAAGCGGAGCACGGCGTCGACAGCCAGGTTGTTCTGATCGCTGTCGACCTCACGGAGCAGCACCTGCAAGCAATCGAGGATGAGCTCCATGATCAAGCAATGGCTCTTCCCAGAGTGGACATCGTGCGCGGAGCCATTAGTCACTCTGTAACTATATCAGTGAAGGATGTGGACGAGGCCATGAGAATCAGCAACGAGTATGCTCCGGAGCATCTTATTCTCCAAGTTAAGGACCCGGAGAAACTCGTTGAAAAGGTTATGAATGCCGGCAGCGTGTTCATTGGCGAGTGGACGCCTGAAAGCGTCGGCGACTACTCGGCCGGCGTCAATCACTCTTTGCGTAAGTTACCCTCTTGAAAAGCTAGATTCACACCGCTAACTTCAACAGCTACCTACGGGTACGCCAAGCAATACTCGGGAGTGAATCTGGGCTCCTTTGTGAAACATATCACGAGCTCCAACTTGACCGCACAAGGTCTCAGGAATGTCGGCGATGCGGTGATGCAACTTGCCAAGGTGGAGGAATTGGAGGCCCATAGACGGGCTGTAAGTATCAGGATTGACTATATGAATCGAAAATAGGGGTGGCCGGGTGACGGATAATAAAAATCTACAATCTAAAAGTAATTTTCTTTTCTCAGTGAACCGCAAACAAGTCTAAGACAAGGATAGACTAGAAACCTCGGTGATCATGCAAGCCTCGTCAAGTTGCAAAACTTTCAGGAGAAAACCACGGAAATCACGGGAAAACTTCCCTCGTCAAGTTGCCAAACATGGATACCGGTTACCTTCTTATTAACACACTCACAGTGTTATATACAGGCTCCTCGTGTGAACGGGTAAGCTTATTTTGCAAACAGCGGCAGATGAGCTGCTTCCTTGTACGTATCCAAATTGATGACGGTCTGGAGTCTTCGCTGAAGCAAAGCTGTTCCGAAGGTAGAATATCCTGGATCATGTACAAGGTAGAGGACGTACTGCAGAGAAGGTGATGGGGCGCTCTGTTCATTCCAACATGTTGGTTCCGTCCACTAGGGAAATAGATCAACTTCACAGGACATACACGGCCGCCTTTTGGCTCCATGACTGTGGAGATCTTGGCATATGTCGAATGCACCCGGGCCAATTCGAGGGAATAACACTCACAAACACGAGTCGTGGAAGATGCAGCACTGCAGAGGGGGAGAATATAAACAAGGCAAGTCTTTTATGATACACTAGGTCTGTAAACGGTATCTCATACACTCTATACCCCTTCCTTCCTAACCGCGCCTTAAAACTTGGGCTTCATGGTGTTTCTAATTCTTTGGTAATCAAAGAGCCCCTCGATGCTTCCTACCGCGCTGATAGCGATGTCTTGGTCCCAAAGCTTCCTGCTGGCAAAGTCCATTACGTCCTTCTCGGTAATCGCGTCAATGGTACGCTCGATCTCGCCAGGGCTGGATCGGCGGCCTGTGGTGATCAGCTGGCGGCCAATATCCTCCGCGACGGCCGTGGTGCCGTCGAGTGAGAGGAGGATAGAAGCTTTGAGCTGAGCCTTGGCACGCTCGACCTCGGCCTCGCCGACGTTGTTGCAGAGGCGCATCCATTCACGAATAGTGAAGTGAATGAGGTCATCGACGGAGGAGATGTTGTCGGTCACGAGGTAGCAACCCCATAGTCTGAATCAGTTAGCGTTTATTCTCTTGTATTGCTAGTAGGTTCTCTCACCCAGTATCGCTGTAGCTTGTGGAGAAACTCATGAAGCTGTTGGCAAGCTCGTTCTTGTGGACAAAGCCGCTAAGCTTGCTTCCTTGGTGCGGAGCATTGCCCATTGCCTTATCGTAGTTGCCAACGATGGCTTGGGTGACCAAAGCAGTGAAGTAATCATCATCATTCCAGCTGACACCCTCGACGGCGATGGCGATGTTGGCGGTCGGAATGGTGTCGTCGCGTACTCGCACATCGGAACCGATGAAGTCGGCCTTCTGCTTAGACAACGCATACGCGTGGTTGTGAGGTCCTTGGCTGGGTAGATTGGCAAAGCTCTTCTCGGCAAGCTCGACAAGCTTCTCGTGAGGGATGCCGCCAGCACCAACAAGTACCATACGATCGGCAGTGTAGTTGGTCTTAATATAGTTGACAAGCTCCGTCCGGGTGATGTCGCGGATGTTCTCGCGCGGGCCGAGGATGGTACGTCCGAGGGGTTGATGTTGGAAAGCAGTTGCGTGGAGGTGGTCGAACACGACTTCTTCCATCTGCTTCTCAACCTCTTCCGACTCCCGGAGAATGACGTCTCGCTCGCGTTCGATGGCAGATTCCTCGAGCTTGGAGTTTTGGAGAATATCAGCCAGGATATCGACACACTGAGGGACATCGGAGTTGAACGCCTTGGCGAAGTAGACGGTATTTTCGCGCTATAAAAATATCAGCTTCGCACATTCTACCTTTTTAGCCTTCCATCACGAACCGATGTGTATGCGTTCAAGTGGCCGCCCATATTCTCAATCTCGAGCTCGAGCTGCTGTTGTGTTCGGTTGGTAGTGCCCTAGTTGATTGATCAGCCAAAGACAAAGTTCAAGTTGGACCATCGCGAGCTACCTTGAAAGCGAGATGCTCGAGGAAATGCGCGGTGCCATTCGTCTCGTCAGTCTCGGCCCTAGAGCCGGCATCAATCCACATGCCTACGGTGGAAGTCTGTGCCCATGGCGAGTATTCGGTGGCGACCTATAAGCTGTACATTAGATGCGAGCTGTAAACCGACCTCGCCGAGGTCAATTGAGCGATGGGGATGACGCATACCGTCAATCCATTCTTCAAGGTAGTCGACTGTGTCTTGCCGGCAGGGTTGGCGACCGGCGTGGCGAAGCCTCTCCTCAAAGAGCCCTTTGCAGAAAGAGCAGCCCTGTTTCGCAGCCCCTGCGAGAGGTTCAAAGCTAGTCTCCGGGACGCCATGGAGGTGTTGTGGAGGATAGAGAGTGAAATGAGTGGTTTGATGAAATCTTTCGATGTGGTTTCGGCTCGAAGCTTTCTTGACATAGGAAGGTGCCTTGAATCCGAGGCGTGAACAAATTCCGCTCGTTCCGGAAAAGCCCGGGCCGCGTCCAGCCAATCAGAATGACGTGGTTTCTAACTGTGGATTTAGCACCTTTTCACCAGACGCTTCCCTATGACCACTTCACTATTTCTACGTGAATAACCCTTTTTTACCTTGTTCAGTTTGTTAAGTACACCCTTGCTATGCTCATGTACATGCCAGGGAGGACGACGGCAACGACAAGGCCAGTAGGTCTTGGAAAAGACGACTGTACACGAATCAACTTTCTGCATTTCGATCCAAGTGTCAATAGTGCACAATCGCGGCATATTGTGCAGCAAGACAGCCTCTGCTCATGCACAGATGTTAGGACTACGGATCGGACCTCGTCAGAGTAGGTCGATCGAACACGACGCCAGAGATGCCATTGCCAAAACCTATCTCGAAGTGTCATGGAATTATGAAAAGACCGTCCTGGTGTAGGTAGCCTAGCGATAGACCCTCATAGCTAGGTAGTATGGTAAGGATGAGGCCAGGAATTTATCCATCTATAACATTTTCCACCCGACATGTTGTATTTTGAAATCTCATGACGACTGGATAAAGTAACGCGGCGCTGCGAAACCAAAACTGTTAGTAGAACAAATTTCAAATAGGCCTGTAGTTCATAAGGTACAATGACATGATGAGCATCAAGTTCAAGAAGCAATTAGTCAATGAGCAGTCGGTATATGGCAAATATAGTGGTAGACTGCCTCCAATGTGCAACAAGGCGCGGGGACACTGGCCCAGGTGACTTAACTCACGATGCTGACTAACCTGCATGACTACAAGCGGAGCCCTAACGACGTTGAGTGACGACCTACTTAGACAGTTCTTCCAATTCAAGGCAGTCATTGGGATGGAAATCTGACTTCCAGGCAAAGTGTGGGATGACAGTCACATAAGCGGGTAGGTATGTGCTATGATTCGAGTTCATTTTGTGCGTCCTATGCACGATTTATTGAGCGAAGCTTGCCATCCAATACCCTTGATAAACCCCCCCGTGCTTGATCAAGCGGTCGAGATTTGCCAATCCCGATGTTCTCATCGGCCTCATGAGTTAAGGGGCCTGGAAGCACACGATATCGTGCAGCAAGTTGACTCAATCTAGGACCTCACGTTCGCTTTATAAACCCCGAGAAGTAGTCAATTTGTTGCTCTCGAGATGGGATCTGAGGACGATGCTGCTGGGGACGTCTTCCAAGCAGCCTTCATACCTAGACAGAAAGTACCAGAGACCATTGCCGACGGTATGAAAGCCATCATAGCCAGCTACCCACCACTGGGGCAAGTCACACAGGCGCAAGATGGGAAAGTGTCCTTCTCGTCGGTTCTAGAAGTACCTTCCTCTCGTGCACAGGAGCCGTGGCAAGTCTCTTTATGGCACACGATTGATGGAGCAGAGTGGAGCGAGACCTCTATGATTCCTGTAAAAACAGAGAAAACTCTCGCGTCTTTGCAGGACACTCCAGACTCGATATACCGGTCTTCTTATGCTACATTTTTATCGGTCACACAGACCGTGCAGTTCACTCTAAAATTTCGTCATGGGGATGACGAACCTTGGCGGTGGACTCGTGATGAGCTTGGTATGGGAGATGGTATTGTTGTTGTGAATATTACTTCAACCATGGATAGTGTGTCTGAAAATATTGGGGAGGTAATCAAGGACTTGAATCCCGATTGGAAGGCGGTCGCTCTGATGAGCCAATGTCCAGGGACTCGGCTGTGGTTGCTTACAACCAGCGTTGGACCTGCAAGCGATGACGAATCCACCACCATTGACGTTAGCTTGGGAACACCATGGGGCGGCTTTCTGAGGTAGAACGCCCACGACTCTCTTCTTCATAGTGCGTAATTGGCACTCTGGCATGCTGACAGAATTAGGTGGTTTGCGCTTGTGCGCATATGGACGCCCTGGTTAGCACCAAGACACGGCAAATCGAAGTTCGAGCTTGACAAAGATGCCATGCTTTGCTCTTTCCTCAGTCCGGCTGGCAAGCATCTCGTCATGTTGGCAATGAGCGGGGCAAACAATGTCATGTCCCTGTTTCGCAGTGATAGTTCGGGTCGTGTGATGGTCAACGTATGCAGGAGAGGTCACGCAGGTCTCTTCGTGGACTCGCTAACTACAAACAGATTCGGAACGATGGTGCCGAACGCGAGACGGCAACCGTCTTGCTCGCTGTCGGGGACAACTTCGAGAGTGCGAACGCCGCCGTCATGTACCAAGCCCGAAATCTGGTACATGCGACTCGCCAAACTAGCAGTGAGCTGGACGCGGAGTTGAAGGCTATTCAGGACGATGTTAAGCCTGAGTGGATAGAGAACTGGCATGATGGCCTGGGATTCTGTGAGCGGCGTCCTTTCATCATTATCAGGGATTTAGTGAAGCTGACCCGAATCAAGGTACCTGGAACGCTCTTGGACAGCGTCTCACAGACGAAAAGATTTACAATGCAGTTGACAAACTCGCAGAGAGCAATATCAAGATCACTAGCCTAATCATTGATGATAATTGGCAGAGTATCGATTACCGAGGGGACGGCCAGTGGCAGCATGGCTGGGTCGATTTTGAAGCCGAACCAAAGACCTTCCCTAACGGTCTCAAGGCTACCGTATCACGCATTCGTGACAAGCATCCGCATATCCAACACATCGCTGTATGGCACGCGCTACTAGGTAATGTGGAGTGAACCTATTTGGCCCGTCGAGTTGTCTAACTCCTCTCGAAGGCTACTGGGCGGGCATCGCCCCTGATGGGAAGCTTGCGAAAGAGTACAAGACCATAGAGGTAATGAGAGACGATGTTGGCCAAGGAAATCCTCCCATCGGTGGCAAGATGACAGTGATTGCCAAGGACGATGTGGACCGGTTTTACAATGACTTCTACAAATTTCTTTCCTCTTGCGGGGTCGACGGCGTGAAGACCGATAGCCAGTTCATGATGGATACCTGGCACTCGGCCAGCGCTCGCAGGGAGCTGATCAACACGTACCTAGATGCTTGGACTATCTCATCCCTCCGATACTTCAGTATCAAGGCAATCTCCTGCATGTCGCAGACCCCGCAGATACTGCTCTACTCCCAGCTTCCGCGCAACCGGCCCGCAATTCTCTGTCGAAACTCAGACGACTTCTTCCCTGAGGTTCCTGCGTCCCATCCGTGGCATGTCTGGACGAACGCTCATAACAGTCTTTTGACTCAGCATCTAAACATATTGCCAGATTGGGACATGTTTCAGACTGTTCACGACTATTCGGGATTCCATGCTGCTGCACGATGCATTAGTGGAGGTCCAATTTACATCACAGATGTGCCTGGGCAGCACAACATGGATCTCATCAAGCAGATGACCGGGCCGACACCTCGTGGAAAGACTGTTATCTTCCGACCTAGTGTCGTAGGCAAGACGATTGATCCTTACGCTGGATATCACGATGACTCGTTGCTTAAGATTGGTAGCTATCACGGTGCTGCCATCACCGGGACGCCAATTTTAGGCGTGTTCAACACGTCCTCGAGGCGCCTGACCGAGATCATCCCGCTCCAATCGTTCCCAGGAGTTGTGCCATCGATGAGCTACATCATCCGCGCTCACTCCACGGGTCGCACAACGTCCCCCGTCAAGACCGGCCCAGGCAATTCCACTCTTACCGTGTCATTAGATATCCGCGGTTACGAGATTCTTTGCGCATATCCTTTATCGAGTTTCGACAGCGAGTCAAAGGGCAAGATTTACGCCACCAACCTCGGCCTCGTCGGCAAGATGACAGGTGCAGCGGCGATCGTGTCAAGCAGATTCTCCTTGTTGCCCAACGGAAAGGTTCTTTTGGAGACGAAACTCAAAGCTTTGGGGGTTCTCGGTAAATGAAGGCCCCGACGTGCTCGAGACATTTGTTAACCATGCGCTATAGGTGTTTATATCTCCAAGTTGCCTGCATTGGCCGTCGAAGACGACTTCATGGTTACTATTCAGAGCCAAGCCATTCCTGTGCATACCGTGTCCATCTGCAAATCTGAAGAGCACGTGCTTGAGATTGATGTTGAGAAGGCGTGGGAGGAGATGAGCCTCAATCCGGGATGGAGCAATGAGGTTGAAGTAAAAGTATATTTTAGTGTGGATCATTTATCACAGGACGCATAGCATACGGAATATACTAGTTCACAGCCTCTATATATTCAAATAAGTGTTTGATATTCTATCTGTAAGGATTACTATTCTGAGAACGAATTGGTGTGAAACGTATAACTCTACCCCAGGCCCTGTTTTATTTAATTAATCCTTCTTGAGGGGTAAAGGCAATGCAGGTTGGCCGAGTGGACAAAAGCGCACCCGCGCAGTCGACCCATGAGGGTTATGGCTCTCTGAAGCATTTAGGGCAAGATTCAAAGGATCTGTGTATACAGTTTCCTTAAACTGTTCAGAGGGGTTTCGTTAGTTTATCTGGTTCAACGAGCTGGGTTCCAGTCCTTTGCCACTTTCTAATTCCCTTTAGAGGCATTTCAACACAATTTAAGATGTGAAATGAGGCGAGGCTAGTTAAACATAGTTCTAGCCAGCTGATTGCTCACATGACCATACGAGAGGGCTTGGTGGCAGCAGATGGCGAGGCTGAGCAGGCCTTCATCCTGGCCAAGTTTCCTTACCCTCTTAAGCCCACCAATTCAATCGGTACTCGGCCAGTGAAGGAGACTCCGGCGACTGCTACTTTGGCAGACATACTCCTTGTAGCTCATTCGAGAGTCCGCTAACCCTTACTACAGATGTTAATACCTTCTACGTTCGGACAGCAGCTGTGATGGAGGCCGTTGGTATCGGCGCGAGTGTCGCAGCCTTGATCGTGTTGGGACTGAAATCTGCAAAGATCATCCATGAGACATTGTCTACAGTTGAGGATGGGCCTCGGACTGTGCCAAAGGCAGCCGATGACGTCCTCCAACTGTACTGGATTCTAGAGAGGTTGCAAAGTTGCCGAGCTGGGGCGGAGGATTCTTCTCTCAGAGGCCACGCCAAGAACTGCGCAGATGATCTCAGCGCTGTCGCGAATGCAATTCAAAAACTCCAGCCGAGACTAGGCGAGAGGGGCACTACGACGTTATGGAAGAGACTAAATGTGTTCTTGAGCGAGAAGGAATTGGTGAGAATGAGCTCGACGATACAAAATCACATTTCGGTCCTCAGCCTCCGTCTAAGTATTCTTCAAAGGTACACCATAAGAGCTGGTTGATTCGAAAGAACGCTTACCGAATTATAGTGACGCTGTGTTTGGCACTCGAGATATGCTTCAACAGTGTAGCAAGAGCACGGTGACCATCAACCAAAGCATGCATCAGTCGCTAAGAGTCCAGGATGCCAGTTTCAGCATACTGCAGGAGCAGAGCCACAAACTAACTGAAATGAATGACGGTATGAACAGCCTTCGAAGCGACGTTGGCTCTATCAGGGATGCCGTCTCAGCTGTCCCGTCCGTCTCCTCAACTCAGGCAGATACAATGTTGCGCATGCTTCGGGAACTGCAAGGCCAAGTTTCCGCCCTGTCGCTACAGCACGAGACACCTACCGCGTCTGAAGTACCGATAAACTCTCGATCTAAGATATCTGTAACCGCGAATGAGCCCAAAGGTCATGATCGAGATGAAGACGCAGATATGGTGGAAGGCATCGAGAGGTTGTGCGAACTTGTCAATCATAAAGAGCATACACTTGACATTTATGATGACGAATCAACCGGTTCAAACCGAGCAGAGTCTATTATTGAGGCTCTGCAAGCTATTTTAGAATCTGCGAAAAACCAAGGCAGCTCCGAGCATAGACTTGACAATGACTTGTTCACCTCCATTCCTCAGAGCACAAACCATGATCCAACCTTATCGACAGACTTGAAGCGTCTCTCTCGGGTTTTCTCCGCTGCGACCAAGATTTCCATCAATCGTCAAGGCAAGTTTATCCTGGTTATAATCTAAGATCCGTTTAAGACGCTTCAACAGCTTCCTTCACTCGTGGATCAAAGGTCATCGAGTGTACGGCGGGCTTGTAAAGCATGCTAAAGCTGAAGAAAGGTCTTACGGGTCATCAGCTACACTAATACATAATGTTTGCTCACGCTCCCTGACTACGGGCTGACGATATCTAGGCCGGACACGCCCAATTCCTGTTGGAACATCTGTTCGACAGAAACGAAAGAGTCATCAGTTATCGTCTAATATCGGTACCATCAGTGTCATCGTAGTTAAGCGCCGAAAAAGCTACAGAGACGGTACTAATGGAGCTGGAGACGAGGAGGATGAGTTTCTCGCGACAGTTACCTTTAAGCCATACCAACCTCGAAGATTTCACATGCTTGCTTTTCATGTCGACCAAGGGCAGATACTTGGAGAGACAAGAGTGCAGATACCTCGCCTCGAGGTTAACCGTGTTCTTCCTTGGGATTCCCTCATCTTTAAGCTCGTCAAAGACGGGCGGGTGGAGGACGTCCAGGCCTTGATCAGAGCGGGAAAAGCATCGCTCCGGGACCATGATGAAGATGGAGCTCCTTTGATCTTTGTAGGGCGCCCTTTCTCTCGGTCCTCGAGAGCGTTCTTGTTGACGGGATTAGTTTGCGACCAAGCAGCCAGAAATGTGTCGGTTTCTCACTGAGAACGGTGCGGATCTCGACGAGGTCGGCGTTTTCTTCCACTTTTTTGGCTCTATGCCAGACTCTAAAATACTCGGGTAAATATCAGTTTCTGACGTTGGACAAAAACTCACTGACATGATTGCTTTAAGCTCCGTACTACATGTGGAAGATTGTGACTATTACGACTCATATCCCAATTTCGATGCGATCAACCAATGCCGAAGAATTCTCCTAGACAAAGGAGCCGACCCTGCGATTGATCTAGGAGAAGGCACACCCATCCAAAGGCTGGCACGTTGTGGAACAAAGGTAAATGATAAAAGGTTTCAATAGCAAAGTCGTACATGACAAAATGACAGCCTGACCGCGTTATAGGACACCATACAAGCTTTCTGGGCTAGTGCCAACGTACTCGCAGATTGTGAGATCAATACCCCGGACAGTGATGGCAGAACTGTTCTTTTAGAGCTGGCAACTAGAAACAACGTGATCTTCCGTGAAACATTCTCACTTCTACTGGATCGAGGCGCCGATATCAGGGCATACGACAATGCTGGCCGAACCTGCCTCCATCTGTACCTTAGGAACATGTTTGGATCCTTCAGGAAGATTCTTTTGGAGAATATGATTAAACAACAGCAGACACTGGTCTTTCTTGTGCAACGAGGCGCGAACATTCATGCCAAGGATATCTATGGAAGTTCCGTTTCTGATACAGCATACAGGCTCGATGCCGTCGATACATATGCAGGCGATGTTTGGGATTCGGTTCTCGCCGCTTGCGGTCATGATGTTGCCTCATTTGCAGCACGCCGGAGACGCAGTCTTTATACCATGATGTATACAAGAGAGGATTTTGAGAGGATATGGAAGGGCCAGGAGCATCTATGCCCTTACTGGAACGAACCGCTTCATGATAGCGAACCAGACGTCTGATTTCAAAAGTTGTTGAGATTGATCCAGATAGATGGAATCTACGAGAGGAGTCCCATTGACGAGGCAACGGATTCGCTGAACGGCACAAGACTTTTCATAGCTTCAATGAGATTACTCCAACCGAATAGCTGGCATACGTCCAAGTGCCCTCAATGCCTACTTTTGAACCTTCTCATGAGGAGTCAAATCAAGCAGTTTCGCTTCAGTGGCCACAATATCTGGAATCTCGTCCTTGAGCGACGTCCCCTTCGGCGTCCAGCCAAGATACTTCTTCGCCCTCTCCGCAACACTCTTCGAGTTGAAGCCCCACGAGCTGTTCGACGCGACACCATCCCCCGCCTCGTTCGCCTCCTTGATCGTGGCCGGCTTCGTCAGCGCCGCCGGCAGGTAGCCCTGCTTCCACGCCTCCTCGGCGATCCACTTGGACACCTCGGACCAGCGGTGCACCGCGTGCTCGAGGAAGAAGTAGCCGTGCGGGCCGAAGATCTCCGGGTTGGAGTTCTTGGCCGGGTCCTGCGTCGCCTCGGTGAGGGTCACGAAAAAGTCTCCCAGGTCGTGGATGTGCACGTTGTCCCACTCCGTCTCGCCGGTGGCGATGATGGGCGCGAAGCCCTTCTCGAGCGTGAACTTGGCGAGGGCGGGGACCTGCTGGCTGCGGGTGTTGACGGGCCCGCGGCCGGTGCCGTAGATGGTGGGCGGGCCGACGATGGCGATACGCACGGCGTCGGAGTTGGCAGCTAGGACGATCTTGTCCACGTCGCGGTGGTCTGCCTCATCGGGAAGGTTGAGGATGCGGTCAATGTCCTTGATGTCGTTGTATGACTGCTCAGGAATTGGCGGCTGACCGAAGCGCTTGTTCTTCTGATCGTACTTTGCATCTTGTTAGTAGATTCTACGCCACTGGAGTCTGATCACCTACCCATTGCAGAATTCCGGTGCCGCAGATGTGAAGCCAGTAACCGGGCTTCTCAGCCGTGTGGCCTGCGGCCAAACCTTTGGCGATGGCTTTCGCGGAGGGCGAGTCATCTGATGACTCCGCCGTGTCTGTCACAAGCGTTAGTTTGCAAAACTTCTTATTCATTTCAAGCAACTGGCACGTACGAATGACAACATCGGCGGCTGCAGCCTCCTTCTCGATCAAGTCGGAGCTCTCCAAGGTGCCGTAGACCAGGCGAGCCTTGGGGTACTTGGCCGCGACTGCCTTGCCTCTTTCTTCCGTGCGCACAAGCAAAGTGTACTCATACTCGGGATGCTTCTTATACAGGGCGTAGAAGATATCTCCGCCAATATATCCTTAAGTACCAGTTAGTGAGCTCTCTCATTTCAAAGCCTCAGAAAACCGAGGTCAGCCATACCGGTGATGCCGGTCCTATAGGATGTTAATTGAAAGGACCATATGCTCTTGGCTTTTGGTCCTTGACTTACAGGAATATCTTGAGCGCCATGGTTGCAGTCTTGGTAGTTGAGGGCTGAACGCTTAAGCTACTTGAATTATTTGGGTAAGGTAATGTCGATTCCGGACTTGCAATAAGCTACCGAATGCTATTTATATTGTGCAAGAGAAGGCGATTCAGTCACGCCAAGAATATTTGCTTCAAACCTTAAAAAATTGCCAAAAAGTCGAATTATTAAGCCGTCATGGACCTATTCCTCCGAGTAGAATATTGCGTGTAGTTTCTTGCAAAGCATGATCGCACCATCAGGGCGGGGTCTTCGGCACGTCCGATTGCGATTGCGAAAACGGGTGGGGTGGCATTGACATCATGGACTTGGAAGATCAGGGCAACGTCGGCTCAATCGAGCTTCGAACGGCAGCTTTAATTCGCCATGTTGGAAATCAAAATTTCGGAGAGCATTGCCGGAAGTCCACGGCCGGCGGGTTTAGAAAGCCATCGGATCTTAGCTTGCTCGGCGCAGCGCTTCATCGCCATCGCATTTCAATGTCACATTCAAGATTCATTGCATTTGCTGTCGTGGCTAGATTTGTGTCGCGGCTACTCTGAAAGCCTTTTCATTTCCTATCCTAGATTCCAAAGCTGGTCGCATCCCAATGCGCCATTACAAACCATGCAATCCCGTGTTACAATGTGTAAGCCCGTGTCAAAACGAAACGCCAGTCAATGACCATATTTCATCGTTATGAAGTGGCATCCTATTCCCTCTCCAGGACAGCCGGAGCCGTAATCTGCTTCCCGCTCAAGTTCTCCAAGCCCTCACCTCCCTGTATCTCATTAGCGGGTGTAAAAGCAAGTCGGGGTTGCTCAAGGGTAACTTACGTAACTGATCAGAGGGGAGACCTCGATGCCGTCCTCCACGCTCTCGCCCACGACCATGGCGCCGGCTGCCTCAGCCCACCGCTTTCCCTGTGTCATGATATCCCTCTTGCTTGTGTCCGGGTCGTCTTCGCCCGCACCACGGGCGTTCTTCAGAGGCGAAAACTCGTCCTCGCGCTTGACCTCCATGCAGGCGAACTTGCTCAGTTCGAGCAGGGGGAACACGTCGAAGACGAACTGCTCAAGCTTAATGCCATTGGGCTTCTCCGGCTTGACGCTCTTGCCCGACTCGAGGTCCGCGTAGGGGATCTTCTTGCGAGCAATGTGGTGCGGCAGCTTGCTTGCCCATTCCGGGATCGTCTCAAGGAAGCGGAAAGAGTAGTAGTGGTTGACGATGTTGGCGGCGCGGAACTTCAAGACGCCGTGCTGCTTTTGGTCCTGGGCCTCGGCGGTCTCCTTGTCGATCTCGGAGTATTCGACCACGTCCGGCTTGCCGTTCTTCAGGAGAATGAGGCCGACCGACTCGGTGGCATTTCGCTTCCGCACGACCTTGGTAGCAATGTCGACGTTCTTCTCGGCAGCAAATCCGATGAATACGGGGTCTGCGACCTTGACGAGGCAGTTGTCTACGCAGTAAGCGTGGATGTGCTCGATCCCCCTCTTCTTCATGTCGTCCAGCACCTTCGACACCACCAGCGCTTGGTAGATGCCTCCGTTACCGTCTGGCGCGACCGCGACCTTGCCCTTGCCCTCGAGGATGATCTTGCCATCGTTCGAGATGCAGGGCAAAACCCCCTGCTCGAAGAAGACCACATTCGCCTTCTCCATGCCGAAGTACTTGTGCTCCTCGAAATACTCCTCCGTGGGACCGCGAGTGGGACCGGACGTCATGACATACCACGGCACAACCACCTTGTCTGTCCCAGTCTTCTTTGCTGCCAGCTCTTCTATCTTGCGAATACGCTCAGCTTGGATCTGGAAGAGGGATTTGGCACTCGGGAGGCCAATGTCGTAGCATCCCTTCGGCGCAGAGCTGCCCAGCCGAGTGCCTTGGCCGCCGGCCATCAAGACCACCGCCACCTTGTTATTGCCAATCAGGTCCAAGCCCGACTGGTACCACTTCTCAATGTCTTCGGTCTTCGAATCGAGGATGCTGGCCGTCGCCGACTCGGGCAGGGGCTCCAAGCCTGTTTCCTTGCTTGGGGCATCGTCGGTCTTGGGAGGGTTCAGAGCTCGGTCGGTGATCTCGTTGATGTATTTCGGGTCGAAGCCCGACAGCTGCTGAAAGAGAGCCCCTTTGTCTTCCTTGCCGAGAGAATCATAAAAGGTAAAGACGTGGTCCTGGCCGGCCTTGGTGTATTTCTCCTTCAACTGGGAGAGCTGCTCCGCGGAGGGCTCTGGTGGCGGGGCAGGCTTGCTACCGCCAATGTGCAGAGCCGACTTGATAGCTTCCATCGTGGCAACGGCAGAGGATCGGGAGCTGATGATTGGCGAATTGGGTATTATAAGTCGACTGAATGCAAGAAACAGATGATCGTCGCAATAGGCAAAAGGGCTGGAGAGAATGCACCAGCTGAGTTTTGGACCTGGGAGGTTCTGTCCCCCTCATATATGTGCCAAAACAGGGCTTCAGGGGAAAACGAATGCAGGTGCCCCGCCAACTCTAAGCCACAGCCCACGTCCGGTGCTGGCACACTGGCATGCTGTGACGCAACCAGCTCCTATTCGCCCGCGATCCAGCCCTTTTTTTTTCTTCTCGTGTTTGAAACTTACGAATGCACTAGTAGAAATGCTGCTGGCTCTCAGCTTGCTTTTACGAATCATTTGTCCTCAAGCTTCTGGGTCATGCATGACGGAACCGCCTAGCAAATAATCTTTGTCCCGAACAGTGAATCCAGCGCTCTCAAAGCTCTGGATCCCCATTACTGGACGGTTTGGACCTGGAATGAGAGCCCTTGTCTAGTTAGTTAACTAGACCCGCTGCTTCTGGGCTGATGGACGCCGGGCCGGGACGTACCTAGTCACAGCTTCAAAATTGGATATTGGTGGCGCTAGGCAGTGAAACGGACGGCCTCCCAAGTTATCTCTTTTTCACGAGAAGCTGCCTAGACATTTCGTATCGGCCAGAATATTCTGGTCATTTCTTATATCTCACCCGTCATCACTTTTAAATCAAGATCTCGGAACTTGTTTCTGGATTATACGAGCTCTATTTTCACACCACACAAGTGCCGGCCCTGACAGACCCGTTCACGCGGCTTTCACAAGGCAGCTGGTGACAATGGAAGATACGGAGCCCAAGCCCGCTACTTTTGCGGGACAGCTGAAGATGACCGAGTTTATGTTCAAGTCGGACGACAGCCTTGCCAGGGCGGTTAGGCGAAGCCCCCGAGTTTCCACTCCACTCGCCTCCGGCTCCTCTTTACTTGCAACCTCGGCGGCCCCGTCCCCGTCTGCCGGCCGGGTCACCAAGCGCAAATCTACAGCCTCGCCATCGCCCAAGAAATCTCGCCGTCCAAAGGCCGGCTACGCCCCACCTTCGACCTACGCTCACCTGTCGCTGCTCCCAGATGCCATCGCCCAGGACCTCCTCGTACTCTTCGTCGGCCTGAACCCGGGCATCCAAACCGCCCAGACCGGCCACGCCTACGCCCACCCCTCCAACCTCTTCTGGAAGCTGCTCTACTCCAGCGGCGTCACCCCGCGACCGTGCAGGGCCGAGGAGGACCGGGAGATGCCCGCGCTGTACAGCCTGGGACTCACTAACATCGTGGCCCGGCCGAGCCGCAACGGTGCCGAGCTGAGCAAGGCCGAGATGGACGCCGGCGTCGCCTTCCTGGAGGAGAAAGCGAGAAAGTGGCGGCCGGAGAGCATGTGCGTTGTGGGCAAGAGTATCTGGGAGAGCATTTGGCGGGTCAGGCACGGGCGGGGCATCTCGAAGACCGAGTTTCGGTATGGATGGCAGGATGAGGCGGAGAACATGGGAGTCGTGAAGGGAGGCGTGAACGAGGCTGGCGAGGAGGAACTTCAGTGGGGCGGTGCGAAGGTGTTTGTTGCCACGAGCACGAGCGGACTGGCTGCGAGCCTGTCGCCGGCCGAGAAGGAGAGAATATGGCGAGAATTGGGCAGTTGGGTTGAAGAGAGGAGAGAGGAGCGGAAAACCGGCTTGTGATGTTGGTGTCCAGAATCTGACCTATAGCCAAGATTGCCCAGGTGGGGGAGGAGTACAAATTGTAATATCACGTACACGTATTTATGTCCTCATTTTTGTAGACTGAGAAACTCAATGTGATTTCCTCATGCACTCCTATCTATGTGGTTGCAACAGAGAATAAAACAAGTACGACTCAAAAAACTGAGGACAATTCTTATGTCCCATCACAGCCATCGTCTTGGTATCGTGTTAAACGCCAAGTCATCAAAGTTGCCCGAACCCCAAATTTTTGCCCAGTATCATACATGATAAGCGAAGGTATTAGATATGTCAAGCCATGAACAATAGCAGGCCAAAAACGATAACGCGTTCCACTCTATGCCAAGAAGACGGCAGCACACGCGGCAGCGACCATGGGCCAGAAGCCCGCGGCCTGGAGCATGGCTCGCAGACCGTTTCCGGCGTTGTCGAGCTCATCAACACCGCCTGCGGCCGTGGTTCCGTTGGGTAGGGTTCCGTTGAGCAGAATGGTGAGGTTGCCGTTGTACTCTGCGACATTAACGAGTGTCTTGTTCAGCTGGGCGTAGCTCCCGGTTCCGATGACAGAGGCTAGGAAACTCGTGTCGTTGTTGTCATCACAGCCGCATGGCAGATAAGGGTCGCAACCGCAGAGAACGGCTCTGGTCTGGTTCTCCCGGGCCGACTCGTTGTAGTAACGGTATGGGTTGTGGTAAGGGTACGAGTACGCGCCGTACAACCATAGACCGGGCCAGAATGCTAGAGCGGCACCTCCGATGAAGAAGGGAGCAAGACCCAATGGGCTTGTGCTCCCCGCCCTGTACGGCACCGACGATCCACCGCCGTAGTACTTTCCGCCGCCGTAGGCGGGTCGAGGACCGCTGCCCGTTCTTGTGGAGCCGCCGCTATTGTCTGCGCGACCACCTCTGCCACTGTGAGGTTGAAACTTGGTTAGCCTGACTGAAATGCGATTCAAGACCAACATGCGATGGTGAGAAGAAGAGAACTTACGAGCCGCTTCCACCTCCGCCAGTGCGACCGCCAGATCCTCCTGAAGAGCCACCACCACTGGTACCACCACCACCACTGCCGCCGCCGCCTCTACCGCCGCCACCGCCGCCGCCCTTGCGCTTCCATAGTTCTTCGCCTTGTTGCGACTCGTCTCGCTGGTCTAGTGGCTGGAGATGCGCGACTTCCGAGCCCGGGACGGCGACGGCGTTGACTGCCGCAGGTCCAAGGAGCGAGAGCGCGAAGATGGCGAAGGGTAATCTCATTGTGTTGGAGTGATATGTGGTGATTGGAAAGTTGAGAGGCAAGGTGTGTGTAGCCTTTTTCTCGCGTAATTAACGGCGAGAGTCGAATTGAGGGAATTGGTCGTGGTATTTATTGCAAGCTGTTTCAAATGACGGCGTTGCGGGACGGACGGGGGAATGATGTGCAAAGTGGGCGGAAGGGGATTAGGTTATTTAGGTTGTTTAATTTCTGGGGCCCTTGTCCCGTTTCGATGGGCTCAGGCGCCAAGCTGCGCCTCCGTCACAAACCCAAATAGTGGTAATCGACTGTGCTGGTGGCTCTTGGCGTGGCGAGCAGCGGTCAGTGATGATGCTGATTGATGACCACCGAATCGGATAGGAGTGCGACAAAAGCGGGAGATGACCTCTGTTTGGGCTGGGTCGCCTCCGCTTAGTTGTCCTAATGGGACTTCGGTTTGGTTGGGGATCGGCAGCCCGAAGATGTTGGTTCAAGCTTTTGTCTCGGTGACGTTGATGAAGTCAGAACCCGAGTTACGAATGCACAGGTATGGTTAAGGAGAGAATGCAGGCGGTGCGCTAGGAGGACTAGGGGTAATTAGGATCTGGGGGATTTGCAGTCCGAAAAAAGGGTGGGTGACGCTGGTCTGCTGGAGTTGGGCCAGCTCTGTGAAACCAGCGACATCACCATTCCTTTATACCCTATATTGGCACGCTCATTGCAAATGCCAACAAAGAACCAAACGGAATTGAAAGCCACGGTCCGACCTCATCTACGCCTCCGCTGCGCCGTTTTTCTTGTTTGGCCTGGCAGCGCAGGACACCATCATCGATTTTACCCTTTATCCCTATATTCCCAAGTTGAGCCACTGGAACCGGGATTGATAGATAGTGGAAATGGCGACAATTTGGCATGATGTCAGGCACTGCCTCAGAGCTTCCGTTCCTTGTCGAATCAGGACTAGGCCAGTTGAGGTGGTGTGCCGGCAGGGGGCGTAATGGCTTCTGCAAAAGTGCCCACTTCCCAAAGATGTGGTAAGCTGTGACTTGATCCATGCGAGAGATCAGGCCTGGATCGGGCGGATTCAGGCTGAGATCGATGTATCGGCCTAAGGCCAGCGAATTATTTGAGATTCCCAGAGGAATGACTGTGCGACCCTTCTTTTGCTTCCTTTCTCCACAGATTCCATTGACACCAACCTTATCGGGTGGCTTCCGCGCTGTGGCTTGTTTTCGCCCGAGGCTGTGCAGTACGCCCATACATACGCCTTCACGCCTTCTACCACGCAACAGAAGTTTGCAGCTTCGAGAGCTTCTGGAGCTTCCCCAAGTTTCAACAAGATCTGGTTGCCTGAATCGATAATCAGATCCACGGTTCGTTTCCATATTGTATGTATTACATACACTTTTCCAGCTTAGATCCTGCACCTCTTGGTTGCCTCGCGGTCCGCCTCCCATCCCCCCCCCGCATCCACGCATACGAAGTACACGCCACAGTGCAGAACTTATTGATCACGTTCACACCCTGGTTTATCATCATTTTTGCTGGTTGTTGATCCACTCGTAAATCGCCTTACCCAGGCATCAAGGCCATCATGGGTGGGTCCTCCGGCTCCGACAAGAATCTGCTGGATCGGTTGAGTGCCTTGAAGGGTGGCAACGCCGGCATAGCTCTGGACCGAACCCCCAAGTAAACTCACTTCTTCCTTCTACCCAAGGAACTCGCTCTATGGAAGTCCTAGGCTAAGCGTTTCCAAGTGCCCTGAATGTGCCCTTGGGCGGCATAGAACCGGCGAAGCCGCCATCGAGGGAGGATGCCCTGGCTGCGCGCCTCCGGTCGTTGAGGAACACGCCGGAGCCCGAGGACCACCAGAAGTTGAGCGGGTCCAGCCAACCTGCCCCATCAACACCTCCTGCAACCAGGCAGACCAAACCCGAGGAATCGTCCGAGGTCAAGTCCCAATCCATTGCTGCTACGACGACCGAAGACGACGATGCACCTTGGCAAACGGATGACCACACTCTAGAGGAGCTCCTCGAGGGCGAAGACGCCGTCCCAAATGCGCCTTGGGCGGTCGACCCAAAGGAAGAGTCCAAGCGGGTCGAGGCGCTCCTAGAAGAGCTCTCAAGGGCTTCAGTCACCCATCCTACTGCCAACCAGGGCAACGATGAGGATAAAAAAGAAGACGACGATTCGGACGGCGAGGAAATGTCCCGAGAAGTGGAGACGTTACTTTCGCAGGCCCTCGACGGGGTAAAGCTCGAACAGGACCCGGATCACAGTGAGCCTCGCGAAACGCCTGACCAACCAGAAACGCACACGGGCGACGCCGTCAGCACCCCTGCGGCGCAGGACGAAGACGACGAGCCCGCTTTCTCTCTGCCATCCGTGCCATCAGGGATGAGAGACCCGGGACCAGGTGGGAGTCGCAAGTCAGGGGACTTCGACGACGACATCGCGGCCCGTATGGCGGCGCTGAGGGGACTCGGTACAGCCAGCGACGAGTCCGACTCGATAGGCCTGCCATCCGTGCCCACTTTCAAGCCCTCGGATCGCGCTGCAGAGAGAAAGCGACTGGCGTCTAAGACGGGCTACACGGACGACGACATGGAGGGCTGGTGCACGGTTTGCCTTGAGGACGCTACGCTTCGTTGCCTCGGTTGCGACAACGATGTCTACTGCACGAGGTGCTGGCGGGAGATGCATGTGGGGCCGGCCGCGGCCTTTGATGACAGGACTCACAAAGCCGTGCAGTTCGTCAAGGATAGGAAGAAGAAGGAGAAGAAGGTGGCGCTGGGAGCTTGAAATATCAAATCGAGCATTCTGTCTGAGCTTAAATACAATCAAACTCCTAAAATGTACGCTTCCAAGGTGCCATTGATCATGATGCCATACAATTTCCCACAACCTGATCCGACGTAAATTTCCTTGCTTATCTCCGAAGCCCGTGTTTACCCTACAAGTCCATGTCCGACTATCCTTTACGCCTCAGACGATCCGGCACCGTTGCTGGGTCCCGAAGAGTTCTTCGACCGAGTCCGTCCCGTGATATCCTGCCAGGTCGCACCAAAGCGACGTCCGGTGCTGGCCAGAAGACCTTCCTCCTCATCAGCCTCTGCATCCTCGTCAATGGCGTCCACGTTCAGCTTGGGTGTCCGGAAGAGGCCGGTCACGAAGACGATCAGGAAGACTGCGAGGAAGGCGAACTGGGCCCAAAAGTCTAGGGCGCCGAAAAACGGCCAGGTGATGGTCACGCGATTCAGGAAATCCGACATGACAGATGGTGTGCAGATCTTCCTCGCGAGCGGGTCGTTGAACGACTCGGAACATGAGAGGATCTTCTCTGGGGTATCCTTGCAGTTTGGCCATTTCTCGTTGGGTAGGACCGGTGCGGAACAGAAGGTTTGAGTGCCATAGATGGAGTATTGAGGAGCGATCATCATGGCAACTGTATAGTTGATCGCCAAGATGATCAGGGCCAGCATGACTGTCGCGATGAGGAGAGCTTGTGGCGCCGTTCGGCCCTTTCGGATCTGGAAGATTCTCACCCACAGGAAGCGGATACCGACCGTTGCGATGCCCGAGATGGAGCTGCTGAAGAGCCACAGGACCAGGAGCGCCATCAGGACGTAGTCGACAGGGAAGACCTTGGCGGACTGCAGGAAGATCCAGTTTATGGGTTGGAAGATGTTGATATGCCCGAGGATATAGCCGCATCGTTCCTTGCAGATAGAGTTCTTGGCCTTGTCGATGCCGGTGAGCAGCATGGAAACCCAGATGAGCACCGATAGCAGTAAGAGAAAGATTCCGCCGAGAAGCTTGATGGGTCGAAACACGGCGCAAACCTTTAGCCATGCGCGGTAGACCCGGCTCCTACCTTCACCCGATGCCTCGGCGGCGAGTCTCTCCCGTCGAACTAGAGTCCGCTCCTCGCGCACGAGGGCCTCAAGTTCTCTCCTATCCTTCGATGATATTCCCTCGGGTCGGCCGGCGTTGCGCATCTCCAGTTGTCGCTGGCGTTCTCTGTTTTGTTCGAGTGCGGAGGCCGTAGTCTCCGTGAGCTGCGGCGCCGAAATCGATGGCGCGGACTTGATGAAGGACATCGGCAAGAGAGCGAGTCCGGCGGCTGTATAAACAACGTAGAGCAATGTGCCTAGGCTTATAAGCAGCCCCAATGCGAAGGCCAGCGCCTTTTGTCCGTTATTCTCGGCGAGGAGTTTCCTGAAGTAGTCGAGATCCCAGTGCGACTTGGAATGATCGCCCGTGGCGGGAACGAAGAAGCCAACTAGGAAGAGGATGACCACCAGTATCACGAAAACGAGCGTGTACTTGAGCGCGCTGACGAGGCGGCTCCCGAAGGATCGTCCCTCCTCCTCCACCTCAATCTCATCATATTCCTCGTACCAAAAGTACGCGAAAGGAATGACTAGCAGGCACAGCAAAGCATCAAAGCTGTAAAGCGAGTAGTACACGATCTTCAAGGTAAGGAGGATATCGTGGACCCGCTTGTCGGTGGCCCAGTCCTTCTTGAGGCCGAGAGAGGCAGATGTCGTCGACGAAACGAGCGCAATGTCGACGGGGAGCAGCAGCACAGTCGCCAGAAGCGATGTGAGACTGATGATGGCAACGACGCTGACGATGGCGGACCTATCGCGGGGAGCTTGCCAGGTGAAAGTGGTAATTGTTGCAGCTATGAAAGCTAGCGCGACGGCAACAGCGTACGCGACCCAGATCAGACTGGTCTGGAGGAGCCCGGCATTGGCCATGGCAATTTCCATGATGAACGTAGACAGAGGTTTTCAACCGTCCTCCGAAATCCGTTCTGTGTAAGTTGTGGAATTGGGGTTGGCGAAAAAAGGGAGGGAGTCGTAGCTAGGTAGCAACCTGCACTTGTGCTCGCTCCTCAAGCTAGTTAGTTGCTGGTGACGTAGTGGACAGACACAATGCATGAGCGGCTCCCACACAAAAGGCAGCCAACACCAAACCACTGGCATCGGCTCTATGTTCTTCCGGAGCCGAGTTCTACCCAATCACAAATGAATGCACAACAAATTGATGGATGCGCCTGGAGAGCTTGACAGACAGAGCTCAGAGGAGCTCGAAATATTTCCATTTCCCACGCCTAGGTCCCTCTGGCCCCAAGAGCACAAGGCTCCCGTGACTACTAGATGCTGCCCAAACAATGCAGTGCTACACGGAGCTCACGCCTCCGACATGTGTGAAGCACTCGTTGGCTCTGCCTCTGCTTTCGGCGCAGAGCAATAACCTCGTCGTCGCAAAGGGCTCGCTGCTCCAGATCTTCACCACCAAGACCATCTCAGCCGAAGTTGACAATTCACAGACTCAGGAGCTTCAGCCGACGAAGCAGAGCAACCAATACGACCGGCGACTCAACGATGACGACGGCCTTGAATCCTCCTTCCTGGGCGGCGAGGCTATCCAACGCGCCGACCGAACCACCCTGACGAAGCTTGTGTTGATTGCAGAATATCCTGTTTCCGGGTGGGTGACGGGTCTCGCCAGGGTCAAAGTTCAGAATTCCAAGTCTGGAGGCGAGGCGCTTCTGATTGCGTCTCGCGATGCCAAACTGAGTCTTGCGCAATGGGATCCAGAGAAGCACGAGCTCGAGAACATTTCCATCCACTACTACGAGAAGGATGAACTGCGCGGGGCGCCGTTCGATGGGCCGCTGAGCGACTACCCCAACTACCTGGCCGCAGATCCGGGATCGAGATGTGCTGCCCTGAAGTTTGGAGCCCGATATGTCGCGATCCTCCCCTTCAAGCAGTCCGACGAGGATATGGACATGGGTGACTGGGATGAAGACATTGATGGGCCTCGCCCTGTAAAGGAGCCGCCAGGAGCGGTAGCAACAAATGGAACTAGCAACCACGTAGCAGATACACCCTTCTCATCGTCATTTGTCCTCCCGCTCCCAAGCCTTGATCCCACCCTCCTCCACACTGTGCATCTCGCCTTCTTGCATGAGTACAGAGAACCCACGTTTGGGGTCATTAGCTCGACCCAGCGGCGCTCCAACACGCTCGGCCGCAAGGATCACTTCTTTTACAAGGTCTTCACCTTGGATCTTCAGCAGAGGGCTTCGACTACAATCCTCTCAGTAAACAACCTCCCCCAAGACCTCTTCCGCGTCGTCGCATTACCTGGTCCAATTGGCGGTGCACTGCTGGTTGGCTCCAATGAGCTTATTCACATTGATCAATCCGGGAAGCCGAATGGGGTGGCCGTGAACCCCTTCACGAAGGATACTACCAACTTCCCCCTGGCCGACCAATCCGATCTCGGTCTGCGGCTCGAGCACTGTGTCATTGATCAGATATCGGCAGAGACGGGCGAGCTTCTGATGGTGCTGAATGATGGCCGGCTCGCCGTCATCTCCTTCAAGATCGACGGGCGGACTGTGTCCGGAATCAGCATTAAGATGGTATCATCAGACTGCGGAGGCTCTGTGGTCCTGAGTACCGCTTCCTGCATTTCTAAAATTGGCCGCAACTCCTTCTTCATCGGAAGCCAGGTGGGAGATTCGTTAGTCGTTGGCTGGACGAGAAAGCAAGCCCAGGCAACGCGGAGAAAGTCGCGGCTGGCCGATCTATCTCTCGAGTATGAGCTGGAAGACGAAGACTTGGATGAGGATGATGAGGACGATCTGTATGGCGAAGGCACTGCCACAATTCAAGCACTAGGTGCTGCTAACGGGGCCGGCAAGGGTGGCGACATAACCTTCCGAATACATGATTCCCTTCTGAGCTTGGCTCCCATAAGAGACCTGACATGCGGTAAAGCGGCATTTTTACCAGAGAGCGAAGAGGAGAAGAACTCAGCCGGGGTCGTGGCCGACATGCAGCTGGCTTGCGCTGTAGGCAGAGGAAATGCGGGCGCCTTGGCGATCTTGAACAGAGATATCCAACCAAAAGTCATTGGTCGATTCGAGTTCCCGGAGGCCCGAGGTTTCTGGACCATGTGCGTGCACAAGCCCGTTCCGAAGGCTTTGCAGGGTGATAAGGGGGCGAACGCGGCAGTCGGGAATGATTACGACACGGCCGCCCAGTACGACAAGTTTATGATTGTTTCCAAGGTCGATCTCGACGGCTATGAGACCTCCGACGTTTACGCCCTTACGGCAGCTGGTTTTGAGGCCCTTGCCGGCACTGAGTTTGATCCGGCAGCTGGATTCACGGTCGAGGCCGGGACAATGGGCAAGCACATGAGACTCATTCAGGTGCTCAAGTCAGAGGTTCGATGCTACGACGGTGGTATGTACTTGATTCACATGGTGGAGCGCCTTCTTTCCTGCGGACAGCCATATTGACTATCTTACAGATCTGGGTCTTAGCCAAATCCTACCAATGCTAGATGAAGAGACTGGCGCGGAGCCTCGCGTCATCAGCGCTAGTATTGCCGACCCTTACCTTCTCCTCATACGGGACGATTCGAGCATCTTAGTCGCCGAGATCGACAGCAATAATGAGCTCGAAGAGCTAGAAAAGGAAGACGACACCATTCTCGCAACCAAGTGGCTAACCGGCTGCTTATACGTGGACACCAGAGGGCTGTTTGCGACTGTCCAGACCGACAAGGGAACATCGGATGGCGACAACATCTTCATGTTTCTCCTCAGCGCCACAGGCGCTCTCTACGTTAGTCTATGCCTCCACCCCCGATGAATTGTGCTAACCGGGTCTAGATCTATGCGCTACCTAACCTCTCAAAGCCCGTGTACGTAGCTCAGAACCTCTGCTACGTGCCGCCTTTCCTGTCTCCGGATTACGCTGTTAGACGCGGCACAGCTAGGGAGACCATCACGGAAATATTAGTTTCGGATCTCGGGGACATGACCTTCACGTCTCCGTACCTTATTGTGAGTCTCTGATTAGCACACACCCGCCTACTCTCTCTGACATGCCCGTAGCTGCGTCATGCCAATGATGACATTACTTTGTACGAACCGCTCCGCCTACAACCCGAAGACCAAGCTGCCGGGTTAGGGAAGTCCCTGCATTTCCAGAAAATCCCGAACGCAGCGCTTGCAAGCACAGCAGAAGTTACCATGAGCGACGATGCGTCGCAACAGCCGCGATTCATCCCCCTCAGATCATGCAGTAACGTCGGCGGTTACAGCACCGTCTTCCTCCCCGCCGCGACGCCAAGTTTCATAATCAAATCCTCCAAGAGCACGCCGAAGATTGTCGGCCTCCAGGGTCTTGGTGTCCGAGGCATGAGCCCCTTCCACACGGAAGGCTGCGCACGCGGGTTCATCTATGCAGACTCGGAGGGCTGCGCGCGGGTCACGCAACTTCCACTGGATACGAGTTTCGCTGAACTCGGAATGTCCGTCAAGAAGGTTCCACTGGGCGATGCCATCGCACTCGTCGCTTTTCATCCGCCGATGGAGACTTATGCGGTGGCGTGCAGCGTCGTGGAACCGTTTGAGCTGCCCAAGGACGACGACTACCACAAAGAATGGGCCAAGGAGAATACCACCTTCCTTCCCATGGTGGAGCGAGGCGTCATCAAACTCGTGAGTCCCGTCACCTGGACCGTCATCGATACGGTGGAGCTCGAGCCGTGCGAAGTGGCCATGTGCATGAAGACCCTTCTGCTCGAAGTCTCCGAGGAGACAAAGGAGCGTCGCATGCTCATCACCATCGGGACTGCTATCAACAAGGGAGAAGATCTGCCCATCCGCGGCCGCATATATGTCTACGACGTCGTCTCCGTAATCCCACAGCCCAACCGCCCGGAAACCAATAAGAAACTGAAGCTCGTCGCGAAAGAAGAAATCCCTCGCGGCGCCGTCACGGCTGTCTGCGAGGTGGGCAGCCAGGGCCTGATGCTCGTCGCGCAGGGCCAAAAGTGCATGGTCCGCGGCCTCAAGGAGGACGGCACGCTCCTCCCCGTGGCGTTCATGGATATGTCCTGCTACGTGACGGCCGTGCGCGAGGTCAGGGGAACCGGCTACTGTCTGATGGCGGACGCGTTCAAGGGCGTCTGGTTCGTCGGCTACTCGGAGGAGCCGTACAAGATGACCCTGTTTGGCAAGAGTGCCGGGCGGTTGGATCTCCTGACGGCGGACTTTTTGGTGGATGGCGACGAGCTGAACATTGTGGTCTGTGACAAAGACGGAACTATCCACGTGCTGCAGTTCGACCCCGAGCGTAAGTTCTTCAATTTGCCTACGTCAATAACCGTACTAACTGAACCCTCCAGATCCCAAGTCCCTGCAAGGCCACCTCCTCATTCTCCGCGCCTCCTTCGCCACCGGCCCCAACTCTCCGACCTCCACCCTTCCCCTTCCCCGGACCTTAACCGCATCGCAACATGACTCCCTCCAGCCCGCAGCGCCCTCCAACAACGACCCCCAACTCCTCCTCCTGGCCTCTGCCTCCGGCCAGCTCGCGGCCCTAACGCCGCTCTCCGAAGCCGTGTACCGGCGGCTGATATCGGTCACCAACGGGCTCATCAACGCCCTCCCCCACGTCGCGGGCATGAACCCCAAGGCGTACCGCCTCCCGCCGCAGGACGCGCGCCTGCCGGCCGTGGATGCGTCGTCGGGCAGGACGGTTGTGGATGGTGCGCTGCTGGCGAGGTGGAACGAGCTGGGTGCGGGTCGACGGGCGGAGATTGCGGGCAAAGGCGGATATGGTGACTCTGAAGCTGTGAGAGCTGAGTTGCAGGGCGTGCTGGGCTGGGGTGGAACGGCGTACTTTTAGTCGATAGGACTGGGCTGGCTGAAGACGATGTTGGTGTGGTCCCTGGCATGCCCAAGCTGCATGTTAGGCTTGTAGTGTATAATAGAGCAGGCTATCAGCCACAGTACCGAATAACGAAATCCTGCACATGCATAGGCAAGCTTCACTGACGCGCATGTGACACATATTTGAAGGCATAATTCATTTTATTTATCTTCACTTTCCCGGGGTTTCCTCCCGCGATGTTTCCCAACAAAACAAACATGACTATAGAAAGTCTGCTCCCAACGTAATTCCTGCGCTTGCGATCCCGCAGGTGTTCGCAAGCGGCGCTGACTGCGCAGAAGCGATATATCCCATACTCCCTATCCCATACCCCATGTTTCCCGGCACGCAACGTTTCTACACGTTCCCGTTCTATTGGTACACACTGATGGGTTAAAAATAATATCCCGCCTAAAAATTTGAAACAAAAAGAGGTCGTATGCTTTTTTCTTTAAAATGCGTTTTCCGGGGCGCGATTCAAGCCGCAGCCTCGACGCCCTTCTTGCGTCGAAGACTGCCGAAGCGTCGCTTCAGACCGTCGCTTAGTCGCTTGCCAGTCGTGTTGCTTCGCCGAATGTCGGTACTGTTGGAGATCCCGGTTGGCGAGGTGGGGTTGGAAGGGCCAGCCATGCCGTCGGCCGCGTTGCTGACGCTTCGTTGGCGAACCATGAAGCGGGTGTCTTTTTGCTGGGTGCTGTTGACGCCGGGTTGCATCTCGTACTCCGCTGGTCCGTTGCTCACGGACGACTTTCGGAGACGCTTCGCCTCCTTCTTGTCCTTCTCGAACGTGTAAGAAGGTTCTCCCTTGCCCTTGAGATCGTCAGGAAGATATGGCTAGTTCGCGCGTTAGTTCCAAATCACATCAATATTTCAAATTGAAGATTTTGGAGGGCTGGGGTAAACGTACAACTCCATCCCAGCGCTTGTATGCGCCACCGGGAGCGTCGGCCTCACGCATCAAATCTGCGCCTTCCTCGTATTGCATGGGTCTACCACTCATGTCGGGGTGCCCGACCGGCACGGTTGCCGTTCCCTGCAGAGGGACGTGCTTTTGCAGCGAGTCCTTGATGTACTCGCGCGGGGTGGCTTTTAGAGCCTCCATGTTCGAGTCGTGAACGGCTGCAACGGGCGAATAGAGCGGGTTCCGGTTTCGAGCTGCAAGGGTGGCGTCGTACGGGCCGCCATGGTGATAAGCTCCACCGAGGGCAGAGCTATCGAGCGAGTCAATGGTATCCGTGACCGGGCCATTACGCCGGGTACGGAGATGCGGCGCTCGGTCGGCGGCACGTGCGTCCCGTTTCAGCATATCGAGAGGTCGATGCGACATGTCGCCGGGGAACCTTTGATTAATTGATCCGCTGCGGCGAAGACCTGGGGCTGCGTTGTGGGTGTTGACGCTTTTGCTGCGCGAGATAAAGTGGTCCGGCTGGCGAAGCTCCTCTTCGGTACCGGTGTGGTGTCGGGCGCTGAAGCTGCGCGTGACGTTCGTATTTGGCGGGAAGCGATTTATTGGAGAGCCCTGGCTACGGACGCTGTTACTGCGGCCGAACGGTCTCTGCTGGTTTTGCGAATGCCGGGGATAAGCTTGGGGGCCGCTTCCGTTTTCGCTGGTCGGAGATAGCGAGGCGTATTGGTAACTTGGAGAGAAAGGATTTGAAGAGTGGAAGCTCGACCGGGTCGGGCTGGCTGATGCTGGGGGAGTTGGATACGAGTGGCTGTTACGACTGTGGGAATAGATGGGGTCCTTTCCCTTGTCCTCCCTCTTCTTCTGGGAGAAAGTGCGAAGTAGCGGATTGGGATTGATGAAGGAGCTTCCAGGACCTGTTTCCTGGCTTGGTTCTGGTGCAGTCAGAGGATCGAGCAAGTATGCTTTGGCCTGTATATTGGGGAAGAGAGAAGTCGTTGGTCAGCAGATTGCGCGTCTAAGTGGCTCGACAGGTGTTTACGTCGAAGCTAAGGAAGCTCCGGCTTTTAAGGGTCCTCTGCATGGAAGCATTGTGTTGGGGGTTCTGCCTTGGAACCCGACCTTGCGGGTTGCAGTGACGCAAGACCTCGTAACACAAACGTGGTGGAATGGGGCCAGGGTAGCTCAGGCACGGCGGAGCGAAAGCTTGGTTTCGCGCCGGCAAAGCGAAATGATCGACTTCGATCGGAGTGTGGTTGGGGCGTTTTTTCCGCCGCGAAGGGATGATGACATAGCATGGTAATGATCCAACCCCACAGTCGGGAGGATTATCTTAGGATGATGATATGGGATGAAATGAAGCGATGATCAAAGAGACGAGGAGGATATGACGGATGATGCCATGGCATTCTTGTCTCCCCCGAGAGTGTTTGATTTTGGATTGTTCCCCCGACGGGATGCTCATGTAGATAGCCAGCGTGGTCGCTTGAGACGCAAGCGTGGCTTGAGGGCATCGTGTGTGGCGCTGAATCTGTGCAAAAAAAAAAAACGAGCACAATTGAACTGGCACAAACTTACCCACTGTTTATCGCTGGATTTGCCCATAGTGTCCGACTAGTACTGGCACAAACTGAGGGTCTAAATATGTCGCTAAATTCGGGGTCGATTCGGGATGTCTTAGACAAGGGACGAGAGACAGAGAGAAATCTCGGGAGACAGAGACGGCGGAGAGACGGCGGAAGATAGCGGCGAACAGGTTTGCGAACAGGACAGAGAGAAAAACGAGAACAGATTCGGAGCGAGGAATTTCGGTGAGAGGAAGTGTCCTTTTTGCACTTTTCGCACCTACTCGGTACTCGGTCTCTGCTTGCGGCGGGTGGGATGACTGATGAGAAAACTTTAAGGGCAATCCCATCTTCATGTATGGACTATGCCCGTAGATATTAGCAGCCTCTGCCCTTGCTCTGCTTTGCTTTTGCTCTGCACACCTCCACACATCATTTTCTCAGAACAGCGAGCGACCCAGAGCCGATCTAGCCCCAGCGTGGCTCCTCCTGCCCCCAGCAGGCGACGCGGCCAAAGGGGTCATTCCCAGCGAACCCACCACCCCCAGGAACAGCCGGAAGCCGTGTCCATGGGACCTGCGCTGGGTTCGAATTTTCCTCCCCCTTCCTCTGGCCGTCGGATTCGTGGAAGGGGGGGGGGTGGTGTGTTGCGACGGTGTGAGTGGGTGTGATACTGTCAGCAGCCAGCCAGTGGGAGGCACAGGAAGCGTTGGCTCGACTCGCATTGTCGAAGCAAATGCACTCGAACTGGCGTGCTGTCTTAGCCTGCCAACCTGGCCTCCTCCCCCCCATCCACATCTTCCATCCGTGCCATTTGTTCTCAATCAATGTCAGGCAGACGCCCGGGACGGACGGGGGTGTTTTGGTTAGGGCGGGATTACAGGCGGGGGAAGAAAGAAAAAAAGGAGGGGCGAGAAACCCACGATTGGAAGGCTAGCCCGGCGATCGCGGCTACAGTGGTACTGCCTACTAGGTATGGGCAGTACTAGGTCGGTAGCACTTGGGAATAGTGGACGTGTATTCCGTCGTCCGTACCGATGGAAGTACATAATTACATACCTACCTAGGTACAGATTACCTTAGTATGGAACATTGATGCAGAGTCACTGCAGATTACAGTAGAAAACAGAACCCCTGCCATTGTGGCCCTACGTCATGCACGCCTGGGGGGAGGGGACAGGTTTAGCCAGGGGGGATCCCACGCCACGCGAAGGCCCACCTCATTAGGTGCCGAAGCCCATCTTGTTGTTCCTTTGGGCCTGGCCCATCCCAGTTAGCCCATGATAACGAAGCAATACTCCAGAGATGAGCTCCCTATGCGCCGCGGTATACAGTATTCTGCTACATATATGTACACCTACGCGCGTGGGAGCTTCGGCCAAATTTTGAACTTGCGTGGGTATGATATCACCTCTTCATCTCCGATGCTCAAAAAGCGTGAATGAGATGAGGTGGGCACACGACTTCAATGCCGCCTCTTACGTACGGGCATGTTCCTGTCTCTGTCTCGTGATCCCTCAGCTCACTCACTGCTCACCAGCGCCGCCGCTACCTGGCCTGGGCGAACTCATTCACATCACCTGCTCTATCCATCCCCCATCCCCGGTCCCTCATCCAGCCTAGCACCTCCGAGCTTCCCCAACCTATCGTGCCTATGTAGGGACCGGTCTCCTGTCCAGGAAAAACCACTAGTGTAGCTACTGCGCGTCTACAAAGATAGCCTAACGATGCAGTCCGACAACGCCATCCCACCTCACCTTGGCAAGGTAAAGCAAAATCGCTACCGCACTTACTCAGCAGACGGACGGCCGAGACAGATAGGAAAAAACATTCCCATGTACGCACGTACGGTCACATACTCTACATACGACTCTGGACGACAAGGACGCCATGCAACGAGACCCCACAAGTAACCCAATGGTGCTCACCGCCCAATCCCGTCGCCCAAACCAACCCCAAGCCTCGGAACTTTTTCTCCGCATGACGTCCCTCCTCCAGTCCCACCGCCCGTGACAAAGAGACGATGCCTCTGGTCGACTATTCCTCCTCCTCGGATTCCGGCTCGGCAGACGACGCCGCTCCGCCTGCGAAACGCCGGAAGTCTAGTGCTGACACTGGCGCCGCGGGTGCGGAGACACCAGGCCAAAAGCAGAAGCAGAAGGAGCCCCCGTCCGATCTGCCTCCCCTCCCGGAAGCGTTTCACGATCTCTACGCCTCCACCGTCCGGCATAGCGTAGCAGATGACCCGAGCCTGCATCACGGCCGGAGGAGGCAGATTCCTCACGTGGTGGGGAACTGGCCCTCGCATTTATATGTAGAATGTAAAAATTGACTAGACCCCCCCTGGCTTTGGGTCCCTAAATACTAACGAGGGTGGAAAGGGCACCCCACTGCATCGGAGCATGCATCGCTCGTCAGCCTCGTGGAAATAATACAGGAGGAACTGGGCGGGACTATCCAGCTGAATAGTTTCCTCACCAGCGACCTCGGCGCACCGCTGCCTTTACACATCAGCCTTTCCCGACCCATAGCTCTGACTACTGGCGAGAAGGACACCTTTCTAGACAAGGTAACAGATTCCATCAAGAGCGCCGGCGTCTCCACATTCACTGTCTCGCCAGACGCCCTCACTTGGTACAAGTCCCCTGACTCGGCCCGTGCCTTCCTCGTCCTCCGTGTAGCAAACACCATCCACCGCCCGGCTCCATCCTCCAACAAGCGTTTGCAAACCATTGCCTCGAACCCTCAGCTCCGCTCACTCCTCGCAAGGTGCAACGCTCTCGTGACGTCGTTCGGCCAGCCGGCACTGTACCAGCAGGACGCAACCGAACTGGTAGATGATGCCTTCCATGTCTCCATCGCATGGACCTTTGACCTGCCCGATGAGGAGACGCAATTGAACACCTGTGGCATCCTGGGTACGAAGCGCTTTACGGGCATCCGCGGCTGGAAGATCCTAGTCGGGGGGCTGAAGGCAAAGATTGGGAATGTAGTTACTCATATCCCACTGGGTGGCGGGAAAGGACTCTTTTAAGTCATAATCGATATTTAGCAAGGAGCTGCAGCGTCACGAAGCCACCGAGCGAAGAGATGATGTGATGCTTGCTTGTTCACGATCTAAATACAACGACACCGGCCAATGTAAGCCATTTCCATAATGCTGCCTCTTCGGAAAACGCCAGTTGCCCAGTTGCATGCCACGTTAACTCCATTTCGACTGCCATCCAAGTGGCGTCCTGATGCATGACATGACTATATTCCACGCAAGCGCGTGTAAAGAGAATGAGAAAAGTCGCCTACAGCTCATCCATGGTAGGCCGCTCAAACCTCCATGTCCTATCCTTCACCGGGAGACCAAGCCAGAACTGGAGGATACGAACGACCTCGCCCGAGACGACGCGCCACCTGAGACCCGTATTAGTGACCAAACCGGCAAGCAAACGATCCCAAAACTTACAGGGTTATGGGGAACTGGAGCCAGCTCCGGAAGACGACCTTGAACGCCTTCAGAACTCTAGCCAGCTCATCGTCGAAAGCGTCCTTAATGGTCTCTTCGCGACGCTCTCTGGGCTCGTCGGCCTCCTCGAAGAGCTGCCCCGCCTCCTTTGCTGGCGCCACATTATGCGGCTTCTTGGCCCTGTCCGGGATGGCATATTTCTCCTCGCTGGCTTCGATGGCCGCTTGCTCCTGGGCCATGACTCTGAACTTGTCGAGCGCAGCCAGCGAGCTGCTGATCCTCGCATACGTGTTGAAGAGGGAAACAAGCTCCGTGCGCTTGAGCACCGGAATATCCGGGCTGTCGTTATCGAATTCAAACAGGACCTTGAGGGCGGTCCCGTATCCGGCGGTCTGCAGCTTGCCCCAAAGCCGGCACTTGTCGCATCCGACGCAATCCATCAGGCGGCTGACGTTCCTAAAACGATTGCGGAAGTCCTCCTTGAGAGAGGGCCCCTCGCCGTTTTTGAACATCAGGCTCTCGTCAAATATTTGCGGCACGCTCGCCGCCCTTTCCGTGACGGCAAGTACCTTGGCACGAGTGGCCGCATCCTGGTCGTCGTCTCCGGTGCAGAAGGTGTAGTCTCGACCCTGAAGATATGGGCCCAGCTTGGCGACCGCGCGTGTGACCAGGGCATAATTGAAGTACAGATTGCTGATATGATCGGGGTGCGTCTGTATTCGGTTCTTGTAGCAGGATAGGTTTGGGGTCCATTGACCGGTCGTCTGGTTCAGATGGTCATAGCAAAGGTGGGTGGTTATGCTAGCGTGCATCCCGGACATGACGCGGTAAAACACCCTCTTCTCCAGGCATTCGTCTTCCACCTCGAAGCCGGTCTGGGCGACGAACGGAACATTGGGGTTCGTCTCTCGCATTTGCTCCAGCACTTGTTGCCTTCCCGCGGCGTCGAGGATCTGCTTGAAGTCCTGGGCGGCAGGGCCCTTCGGCAGAAGTTGCGACTGGCCCAGGCGTGCCGAATGTGGGAACGAGCTCTTCTGGAAGCAGTTTTCGCGATAGATGGCATCCCATACTTGCTTCGCGCCTGCACCGCCATATCCGGTGAATCGCTCTGGATTCTGTGTCAGGCTCACGTAGTCTCCCTTGGAGCCCGCGCTCTCGTCCTCGGGTACGCAGTAGTCTCTCTCGTCGCATTCGTCGTCGTATTCCACAACGCAGCTCTCCCCAACGTCCTCGCCGAGCTTGCCCTGTAAGGGCCGCCGCGGTCTTTCCTTCTGCATAGTTCTAGGAGGATGTTTTACCAGCGGCCCCTTCAGCTTTCCGAGCTCGCTCGCCCTCCATACCAATGGAATGTCCTCTTCGGCGTCCAATGTTTCGACCGCACATGCGATGTTACCGCACATGCCATTTTCATCATCCCAAAAAGGGCACGTCTTGTGGAACAGGTTGAGTCGGTAATGCGAGAAGAAGTCTGTCGACCGGGTCAGGTCTTCGATGACTGGCTTGACCTTGCTGTTCAGCCTATCGAGGGTCGAGTACGAAGCGCATGCGTCCGATACGATGGCCTTGGGAGATATCTGGTACGAGTTGTTAGAAACGAGGTTTCGATTGCTAGACGGCGCCGCTTCCGGGCGACAGGAGGGTGCAAAGAGAAGAAAGAGAACGGCGGCATACCGCACAATCATCTTGGAAGCTGTCGCATTGGACTGGGACTCCCCAAAGTGTGAATAATGACAGGTAGAAGAGTCTGCTGGCAGACTTCATTGTCGGTTATAGAGAGATCACTCGCTGGCCAAGGACCAGCAAGTTCTCTTTAATATACGGTATTGGACAGGTGTCAGAAGTGGAAGTGTTTTCCACTAATCGGGTGAAACTGTTAGAGTGTCCAGGTCATCCGGCAGACGATCCGTGGCCAGAGATATGCTTAACAATCGAGGTATCCCTGGGTTCCGAGGGTGGATACCTGGATAAATTCGACGGAAGTAGTCCGTACAAAGAGATGTCGTAGCCCGCAGTCGATGCAGACACTGGCCGCACTTGGAGCTGCAGCTTTGAATAGTAATTGGGAAGACAAAAGAAGTAAAGATTGAAATGCCGGAAGTCGCGGAGGCCCAGCCAAAACAAAAGTCCCCAAGCTCTTTATGAGAACCAAGGAAAGATGATTACAAGAGTCGGTCACAAAGCGCAAACGGATTAGAAGGATGACGGCGGTTGAGGCGAAGTCCTTTTTTTGTTACAGAAAGGTGGCCACTTCGGCTGCGTTCCAGAATCAGCAGATACAGGAACGACCTTCCACTAAAATCTCCCGTTTCTCGATCGTTTCTCGGCTGCCCCCGCCCATAATCAGTAGTCCAGTGACGCTACTTGGGTGCTTGGCCAGGCCACCTACCCCTGGTTTCCCTTCACTGCGACTTGTTTCGCTGCGCTGCTACGCACCATGGCACCCAACACGCACCCTGGCCCCCCCCGCCGCCCATCCTGCAGCGGCTAAAAAAGAAGGCGGTGGGATGTCGAAGTTGTTCGAGACCATTTCCCCCGCGTTACTCAAAGAGGTAATAACCATTTTGGCGGCATATGGGCTATCTTATGCCACACCAGGCACACCAGGTTATAATCGTAGAGCGGAAGGTGGGATTTAATGCTCCCTTACCTAAGAATCCGATGCTCTAGTAATGCATAAGAGTCGCAACATTAAATTGAGAGGCGACACCAACCCGGAGGGCAACCTTAACCGACCTACAAGGCTAGAACCAAAGTACTTGCACATTGATTCGGGGTGAATCCCGCTCGAGCATGAGTCGAGGGTGGGAAAATCCCTGGAGCTTACGCCAGGCATACCAATACGAACAACAGCTGATGATTCGATGCTGCATTAGAGCTTATGCTTATGATATCTAATGGCTATCGTATTCAGACACTAACCAACAAGTATCTACACTACTGCCCTCGAGAGTGGGAGCTGTGAAAGCCGCCATAAAAGGCATACCGTCTCAGTGTAGTGTCGACGTGAGATGCTTGCCATGGACTCGTTGTGAATGCGACAAGGCCATACAAACTCCCAAAGTCAACAATATCAGCCAAACATAACCTGCCTGACCTCGATACCTCGCAAGCCCCCACAAAGATGCAATAACTGCAATGGTAATTTGTCGCCATTGATACCAAACCGTGTGTTCCTTGACGAGACTTGATGTAATTATATCTCGGTATCTTCTCTTGAAAAATCTGAGGAGAAAGGAAGAATGTCCATGATCATAGCCGTACAATCATCAGAGCGTAAAACCGTACAGGAGGTTGGGGTGAAGCTGGTGTCGTTATTTAAAGGCGGGTTCCGGTACTTCGTTTCCTGCCGTCGCTCACTGTGGCGGAACGTAGTTAAGAGGTCTCCTACGGAATTGTTAGCAACTCCTCCCCCATAGCGGCCATGCGCCGTGACAGCAAACAAACTTACTTGAACAGCAGGATATGCGGCTCGGGCTCATGCACCTCGTAATGCTCCCAGCCCAAGCTCTGGAGGGATGGTCAGCCTTGTTCCCGTCGCAACATTCACCATGTAGAGGCGACCAACCTGAGTGATACCCAACGCGCGCCATTCCTCCTCCCAAAGCAGCTTCAACGTCCCGTTTGCACTGTCATGGTAGTCTTTCGGGATTGCCTTGAGCATGGCTTTTGGCAGCTGCACATGTCGGTACTCGTATTCACTGTCGGAATATCTGAAAACACCGAGAGTCAGCCGGGGGACTGAGTTCACGCGCAAGTGCACGAGCACGGCCAGATCAAATGCAGGTCATACCGTGCGGAGTAGTGAATGGACTCAATAAACTCCTCCAGTCGAGTCCGCTCCGAGTCCGACAAAGGTCGAGGGACCCTGTTGCGACGGGTCGTGTCGATATCCATGGCCAGCTAGGGGATTCGCGTAAATTGTAGGAAGCAGTGTGATGCTATGACGAAAATAGGAAGCTTCGAGTGGTAATTGCACACAGCAGTAGACGGCAACGGTTATCAGGGAGGGATCGAAGACTATTCTGTTGGCTGGGAGGACGCGAAAGGCGATGCGAGGCCGATGTGTTGATCGGTAAACACACACGCGGGGCAGGAGAGAATTGGACCTGAAACACGAGACTGCCCTTGCTTCACCGCCGATTCTAAGAAGGTTTGGAAGTGGCGGTGGTCTTGAATACCAGAAAAGGTGGTGGATGGCAATTGCACAAGTTCGCAAAGCGATCCGAAGAGCAGATGGTAAGCAAAACGGTGGATTGAGGATGCTCACAAGACCAACAGATGCAACCAAAGTCGATCCAAACATTCAGGGTCCGGGCTCGTACCGATCAATACTAAAACTTCGGCAACTTTCCACATTTCGAACTGTCATCCGATGTTTCGCCGCGACGGACAGCCGGTCTCGCCCTGTCCCAGATTCGCGGTATCACGTGATCTCACAGTATGCCCTCGCGAGCGCTGCCGTATCCTCAGGCATAAGTTAAGGTCAGGAACGGACAGATGTACATTCCTCCAGGTACCTTTTTTGGTTGGCGCAAAAAAGCAAAATCCGACCCCCCGAATAAATCAAGACAGGCCATATGGTTCTCTTGTCAAGAAATCCCTAACAAAATTACATTTTGTCTTCGTGCAGCATAGGGCCCCTAATTTTCCCCTGACGAGTCCTCTCAAAGCTGCTCCTAGTCCGATTTCAAGCGCGGATCACGCCAACCAGTCTGTCTGGCGGATTATCGGCACCTCCAAGCCCGCCCGCCCCCAGTCCATCCATAGCAGCGCAAAACGAAAGCCGGGCGAATTATCCCCAACGCGTCCTCAGGACGGCATCGCGAGCTTCGGACACGTCTAGAGCCCGCCACTTTCGTCGAGGAATTGCGCGCCACGCAACAAATATTGCGCAGTGCAAACCTGAGGAGTAGTTTGTGCACGCATCTGCGATTCCAGTGCATCGACTCTCGATGGATCATAAGCGGAAGGCGAGCACCTCGAATGGTGCTGGGTCTGCCGATGCAGACGATCGCGCTGCCAAACGACGCAAGGTCCCAGTGGTGAGTGCTTTTCTTGCATTGCGCATCCTGCAGGTTTGTTTTGTTTTGAATGCCGAAGCGTTTGGATGTTGATGCTTGTCGGTTTCTTTTATCTTTTTGCGCAGGCGCCCTGATGCAGCAACTTTGTTTGACGCTGTCGATGGTCTTTGCTCCGAGTCAAACCTCAGCCCTATTTTGCATCGCGCTTGTCACTCCTTTCCATCGTAACAAACATTCAAAACTACTCTCTTGCTCGCAAGCTAATCGCAACTCAACTGAATAGGACTTCGATCTGTCCAAAGGCGAGACCAGCGATTCCACCACCCAATACGGATTAGCTTTTCTGGAGCAAATCCGTCGAACAGCTGATAAAAAGTAAGTGCCCATCGTTTTCCTAGGAATGCAGCGATGCAACCCGCCCGTCTGCATAATCCCAAGACTCGACACCATGCTTCACCCTTCATACAGGTGCGTTCCGAACCAGCTTGCTAACGGAGCCTCCCTACTGCAGTGGTCGACTCGTGGCCGGTTACTTTGAAACTCTCATACCCAGGGAGGGCAATGCCGCGTACTACAAGGCAACCAGAATGCCTATCTCACTCTCCAAGATCGAGACCAAGCTGAATAATCGCGAATTCGCCAACCTGTCCGAGTTGGAGAGCTACTTCAAGCGCATGGTGTCCAATGCAAAAGAGTTCTACCCGCGCAACTCGCAGGTGTTCGAGGATGCGGAGAGGGTACGAAAGGCTCTGAGTAACTACATGACCAAGACGAACCCTGCATACAACGTCCGCGGCTATACCGCCGTTGCCACGCCTCTCCCTCCTGACGGTGCCGAGGAGGACGCTGAAGATGATGAGCCCGGCGCGGAAGCAGAGGCCGATGCTGAGGCCGAGGCTGAAGTGGAAGCTGAAGCTGAGGATAATGATGAAGAAATGCAAGAAGATGAACAAGACGCGGATGGGGAAGTGGATGCTGACGGCGAGGAAGACGAGGCTGAGGACGATGAGGACGATGAAGATGACGATGATGCACAAGGGGAAGATGACGATGATGAAGACGAGGACGCAACCGACAACAACTCGAAACGTGCCCCAATCATTGTCCGGAGAAGAGGGCCGGGCCGGCCACCAAAAAATCCGGCTCTGCATGCTCAGAAAGTAGCCGCGAGGGGAAGCGCTCCGCTTGGCAAACCGGATGTCCAGTACGAGGATGTCCCGTACAAGGGTCTCAGTTTTCAGGAAGCTCAAGAGAAGCTTGTGGAGGAAATGCTGCGGAAGAAGGAAGACGAGTAAGTTCCTTCAACCATTGCCTTGTGACGAGAGGCCGCTGACAAAGATTTTGCCTAGCTATGAGGAAGCATATTTTGAAGTATTCATCAATCTTCCTCCCCGTAGCCTGAAGGACTACTACAAACATATCACGGAACCTTTGTCTATCAAAAAGCTGCAGAAATTCGTCAAAGGTGTCCACGGGCGAAACGATACGGCGGGGACGAGTGACTTCAAAAGCTGGAATGCCTTCGAAGAAAAGTCTAGCCTGCTTTGGAAGAACGCGTATTATTACAACGAAGAAGGCAGCGAGATATACGACCTCGCCAAGGAACTTGAGGTATGGTCCAATCCCTCGTTCGCATAGTAGACATTCAGAACTGACCATTGGCACAGGATTACTTCTACGAGGAACTAAGGAAGGCGAAGGAGGCTGTCCAAGAACCACAACAACCCAAAATCAAGCTGAGGGTGCCACCGACCGCCGAGCCACCGACAGGCGTGAAGAGGATCACGATCCACGTTGGTGGTAGGGGTGGGTCGGCAGACTCTCCTGCGCCACCGACCGCCCAATCTGCCGGTTCCCAGGGCAGCGAGCACGCGACCAACGGAAACGGCGCTCCTCGCCCTGCCGTAACTCCTGCGATAGCGGCTGCACTGGAGATGGCTCGAAGCGCCTCGGCCGCATCCCCCAGCCCGTCAGTCCTGAACGCCGTAAAGCGAGAAGATATCGCCCGTGTATCTCCTGTCGTGACGCCAGGCCTTGCCGCCGTGACTCCCAATCCGCTAGGTACCCCTGGCGTGATGAACGCCCAATTCCAGCCTATACCTGGTACGCCGCAAGTCAATGGCATTCGGCCACAGCCTAAACAAGTCTGGGATCAGAAGTATCGGGCCCCAGGGAAAGGTGTGTACTTGGCAACGTACATGATTGCATGACGCCGCTAACAAGCTACAGGTGCTTCCGATGCTCTCATCAGCAACTTGAGAATCCAAACACATCCCATGCTGAATCTCGAGAGACGTTTCCTGCTTGATCTGCCGCCTCACGAAAAAGAGACACAACAGTCGGCCACCATACATATGCCTGCGAACCATCTTCGTGTGCAAATTATCCCGACCATCCCAGCATTTCTCGAAGAGCAGCAACGCCAGTATAAACTGTGGGTTCTGATCAACAGACAACCTCTTGCAGAGTCCCGTCCAGCACCCGGTCAAATTCTGCCTCCGGGTGCCAAGGTGTTCGAAGCACAACTCCAGGCCGGAGTAGTAAATATGATTGAGGTCCACATGGTGGCTGCCCTGCCCAAGGACCAAAAGACGCCAGACGGTTTGGACGCGGAGTTAGAGCTTCTTACTGTGCTCACAAACGTGGTGAGGAACTAGAGGGTCCCTAACGTGGATGCGCAAGAAGTCAGCCTCGTTCCTAGCCCTGTATATGCTCAGAAATTTTTCAGCACCGGACGTTTCGAAGTCGATAAAGGCAATGAACACAGTCGTGTTAAGGGCGGCTATACTGACGGTTATACTGACGGTTCTACGGGCTTCGTCGCTAATGCCAATGGAAAATGCTACAACAATGCCCTTACCGCAACCAACGGATATGCTATTTCAAATCAGCAAACGGTCCCTCAGCCTGCCTCAGTTGCCGTTCTACCACCCGCTGTCGCTAGCGGACCAGCGAAATCATTTACGCAAGCTGCCAGAAGCGGGACTGCCAGCCTTAGGGGTCGGGTACTTCGCCATAGTCATAACGAGGCGTGGGGAAGAACTGATACATTGACTCAGGCAATGATTCAGGCGCTACGAAATTCCGGCCACGTATAAGAGGTTGTAGGCATGTTTGTTAGGTCGGTCGGGAACAGAGGAGTAGGGAACAGGGCTGTTGAATCAAGACGTCATCAGGTTATATAGGTCTAGGCAAGGGGGTACGGATGTCAAAGCAGAATTAGATGAAATGTATCAGTTGAGTACTCCAAACTCGTTGCCACAGACTCGCAAGGGAACTGGTTCTTAGCCTTGAGGTATAAGCCGTAATAAGGAGCAGCATAAATATGCCGGTCTCAATCCCGTGACGTTGCTCGACAAACTATTCTTGTCCAATTTTGGCCCATTTCAGTTGCAGCGCGACCAGTATGACCGGCAACACGCTCACCAGCTCGCCCAAGCCTGCAAACTGAGGCGGAACCCTAGCTCTCACAAACGCGCCTGCCGCGAGCAACACCGCGAAAAGGTTATAGACAAACGACCACGCGAAGTTGAAGGAAATCCTGCGCATCGACGCCTTGGACAGATCTAGCAGGGTGACGATTCCGCCAAGCGAAGGCCGCATGAGCACTACGTCGGCCGCGCTCTTCGCCACATCCGTCCCTTCGTTCATGTGCACCCCGATGTTCGCTTGCGCCAGCGCCACAGCGTCGTTGGTACCGTCGCCGCAAAAGATGACGATGTTGGAGGCCGTCAGCGCCTGCACGTACCGCTGCTTCTCTGCCGGCGAACACTGGCCACGGACATTGGCGTCAGGGATGCCGAGTTCGGAGGCGACGGCGCGCACGGCGGCATCGTCATCACCGCTAAGGAGGGAGATGGCGATCCCGCGGTTTTGCAAGGCGGTGATGGTGGATGCGGCGTCAGGGCGGAGCGTGTCGGTCAGGGTGAATATGGCCGAGAGGTTGGAATCCATAGTCACGCAAAAGGTGGTGTAACCTCTGGAGAGTGTCTCTCGGATCAAGGGGTGGGAATCGAGAACCAGCCAGTGGGTATTTCCAGCGCGCAACGTCACCTTGTTGGAGGCCGCTTCGACACCCCGCCCTGGGAGGGATTTCACGTCCTGCACGGGGCTGGGTGTCACGCCTTGGTCCTTCAAATGCAGGGCAACGGCGAGAGAGACGGGGTGCTTGATATCCGCCAACATGCCGAGGAGAAGAGATCTTACTTTTGCTGGATCACCACAGGGATACTCGGCTCCAACGATCGATAATTTGCCTTGTGTCAACGTTCCCGTCTTGTCGAAGACGACATGCGAGGTCTTGTGTGCCACCTCGAACGTTTCGGCAGACTTGACAATCAGCCCACGCTCAGCGGCCACGCCGCTGGCTATGACGATGACCATTGGCACAGCCAGACCGATCGCACATGGGCATGATATGATGAGCACGGCGATGGCGTACGTGATCGCTTGTATGGCCGACTCGGAGCCGGAGCGCTTCTGGACCCTCATGCCTATGCCGACCCAGATGGCGAAAGTAATGAGCGTGAGGACCACGATCACCGGGACGAAATAGCCGGCCACTCGATCGGCGGTCTGCTCTATCTTTGGCTTTGAAAGCTTGGCTTCATCAACCATTCCTGCAATCGTGCTAATGGTGTTCTCGTTCGGCAGGCGAGTTAACCGAACTAGGAGAGGCCCTGACCCGTTGACGGAGCCCGCAACGACGCTGGAGCCTGTATGTTTCTCTACGGGCATGGATTCTCCCGTAACCATGGACTCGTCAACCTCTGAAGACCCGGAAATGACGGTTCCATCGGTGGGCACTCGTGATTCGGGGGCGACCTTAAAGACATCCCCGTACTGGAGAAGACGGGCATCAATCTCAGTTTCCAGGCCGGAGTCGGATGCTGACAGAACTGCGGTTGGGGTTTGCAGCGATCGGACAGAGACAGACTCGACAGCTTTCTGACGGGCCAGAGCACTGACATATCGTCCGACCATGATCAGCGCAACGAGGAGCGTGCTCGTCTCGAAGAACTCGCCAGTGGATAGGGGCTGCCCGCTGACGAGATACCCGAACGCCACAACAGAGAAGATGTATGCGGCACTTGTGCTCAGCACAATAAGCAAGTCCATCTCGACCAAACGAGAGAAAATAAGGCTCTTGATTGCTTTGGGATAGAACGGCCCGGCGACGATGACTTGTATGATCGTTGCCAAAGTGAGAGAGACGGCGCCATACGTGATAGGGCGGTCTGGCAGTGGCGCCCATGCCATGACGAGAACAGGGATGGTCAAGATAGCTGCGAGAGCCATCATGAGACCAACATAGCGCACGTGTTTTCTGCCAGCGGCAAGTGTGGGATCCGGCCTCACGGGAGCGATTTGCACGGGAGCCCCGAATCCTTCATTGGCGAGATTCCTCGCTCCCACCACGTGCGCATCGAAAAAGACACGAACAATGGCTTTATCCGTAGCTTCGATGCTCGAAACTCCCACGGGAAGCGGGAGTTTGAGGAACTCAGCCACCGTGCCGTTCGGCGTTATGTCTATGTAAGAACCCACAGTGTTGATCTTCTCGCAGCTGAAGTCGGTTGTCCTTTCGATGTGCCGGACCACCTCCGCCAACGAAGCAGCGCCGAGGTCAAGGTCGAACTCGACGCGGGATAGGACGAGACTTGTTTTGGGGTTCCGGATCGACGTGACGCTGCCGAGAACTCGCTGTAGCTTGGTCTCGCAGCCGGTGCATGTCATGCCGGAAATGGCGAGGACGATGTGCTCGGTGCCGGATAGCCCCTTTTCGATGTCTAGCCCCTCTGCCCTTGGGAGTGCGATGGAAGGGACAACATCTTCTTCCTTCCCGCAACATGCTTCCTTGCAGCCTGTCTCGGGGCCGGTTGGTCCACTGCTGCAACGGATTGGCTCCTCTTCTTCACAGCATGAATCCTCACAATTTACCTGGAAAGTCGCTGCCTTCGCCGGAGGTTGGTCACAGCAGCTGTCCTTACAGGATACCGTCGTTACAGTGGTGGCTTTCTTCTCCGCCGCAGAGCAAGCATCAACTCCCGGGCTGCAGCAGTCTCGCCCCGTTGTAGCGGCAGATGTGCTCGTTTTCTGTCTGGTCGAACTGGACAAAGAAGAGACACTTCCAGACTTGGCCACTCGTCGCCTCCTCAGCGAAGATTTCGTCGAGGGGCAGCATGACTGCTGATTGCTTGCAAGCAGCACCCTGCACAGACATCCAACGGCCTCTAAGAGGGGCTCGTAGCGCTGGCGGATGGATTTGCTATGGTAGCTGCAAGGCGCGCTCCGAGAATCATCGGCAGCATCGTAAGTCGCTTGCTGAGCTCCAGTATAACTGGATGATTCAACTACAGACTAGTTAGATAGGGTTTTTGCATGTTCAAAAGAGTCTTAGTACAGTTCTTGCTCGCCAGATCATTTCCCTGCGTGGTTCCACAGTTTTTGCCGCACTCGCGGGCCGCAAGTCTCTCGATGCACGAGTATGCAAGCGTGTCAGCTTACGTAGGAAGCGCCGAGCTTGTAGAGGATATACCATCGCAGCAGTCCTTTTCATTCACACCGCAGCATCCTTTTGCCTGGTCGTTAGAGGCATCTTGCTCGGCACTTGCACAATCGCTCTTCTCGTCATTCGGACAACAGTCAGTGCTGTTATCATTACCGCAGCTTGGGACGGTGAGATCCGCCTCGCACCCAGTCTCGGTGGCCGGTTCTACTCCTGGAGAACAACATGCATCTTCGCATATTTCTGAACCATTCACTTCGGCAATGACTGACTGATCGTTCTTCTCGGAGCCGCCAACCTCAGTCTCATTAGACTCTGTGATGTTGGTCGTGGTGATCTCATTGGAAGTGCTGTCCTTGGGGCCGCAACAAGCGCAGGCGGTCTGCAAAGTAGGAGCACCGATAGCGGTCGTTGCTGGCGAAGACATGATCAAGACTCTCAGAGGTATGACAGGCAAGATGTTTTATAGAGCAGTATTCAAAATTATAACTGGGGAGAGACGATGAACAGCAAACTCGGTTGAAACGTGTGAATTTATTTAGAATCCAATGAGCCTTTCTTACTTTCGAGGTGCCGCATTGACCTCGACTTTGCGGCACCAATATATTATGTAGTTCCATAATCGGATGCCGAATACCTTGCTATTGCTTGGCGTTAATCGTCCGATGCGCCCCCCGCGGTCTATTTTCGGCACTCCGCCAACGCGTGCTCGCGTGCCAACCCGGCAATCCAGGGGCCTTTCTACTTATCATTTTCATCTGCTTGATCACGACGGCGACAAATCTTGTGTTCTCAAACAATCCCAATCCGTGTTTCTTGGCTCTTTAGCCTGAGGAATGGCGCATGTACCCACGGTTAGCATTGAGCTGGCTCCAATTCTCGATATCGTTCAAGCAAACAACCACAAATATCTCACAAGGCGCGATGGCAAGACGACGCTTCCAGGCCAGCCGCGGAAGAAGCTGCAAGGGGAGGATCTTCTGCCGTACCTCAGGCAAGCCCATTTGACGCCCGAGCTGGATAGAATGGCACCTAACCTCTACTTTGTAAGTAACTAGTCTTTGAAGTGTCTATTGCTCGGGGGGTTGTCTAACCAACACAGCTGGCAACTCCCACACACACGCATGTTGCACCGCTGCACCACCAGCAGGCCATGGGCCGCAATATTGTATTCGTAGAGCATCCAGGGCTTCATTTGATCTGGTATCACGATCGCATCTTTCTGAAACCAATTCCACTTTACATGCTTAGTCGAGCCTTCTGGGAGTACATTGCAGAAGCAGACCAAGATGTATTGAGAGCATCCCTAGGATTTATGCGGTCTTATTGCTATTTAATACGATATGACGTCGACTTTCGGACAGCCATTGCATTACAGCTATTACCCCAAGTTGGAGGCACGCCACTGGATTTCGAGAACTTTGTTGAGTTCATCATGCAATTCGAGAGTGTCTCGGACGATGCCGTGAACGCTCGATATACCTACGGTTCTATCCGCCTCACCAGGCTAAACTACTTCGCACTCATCTTCTTTGGTAGGCCGGCCTATTTTGCGCTGCGTCCTCAGTACGGAGATTATATTAGCCACTCGTTCATCCCGATCATCACTCTCTTCGTGATTCTGTCAACTATCCTCAGTTCAATGCAGGTCACACTCGCTGTGCAGGATCCGAATGCCGCAGCCTCATGGGACGTTTTCACGAGAGTCGCGAGATGGTTTTCTGTTGCCGTCATCATTTTAGTGGCGACTCTGGTGGCCATCGTCGTGATCTTTCTCCCCATGACCATCATAAGAGCGCAACGTGCTGCACGGCGGATCGAACTGAAGAGGAAACACGACAAGGACTTTTCTGGAGAGATGACTACAACCTTCATCTGACAGCCCAGAGGTCGGAGTACTCACTGAACTTTCCTTTTGGAGACTTCTCTGTGAAGCCATCAGGATTTAGAAGTACTATTCACTACTGCTATCGGCCCCGTATCCGTAAACTCGGCGGAGCGCACATATATGAAACCGATTCCGCTCCTAGCTGGATCTAGGATTACATTCAGACGACTTGGCTTGCCCTTTCAGCTAATTAGAGTGTATGAGTCCTGGTGGTGTCATCATGAGTGTAAACATAAATAAAAGAAGTTTCATGCTAGTTTGTTCAGGATCTCATGCGCTCTTTGCCCTTGCATCGCAGTCGTCGAATGTCAGTGCATGCCAATGCCATTCTTTGCTGTACTAACGCCGAAAGCCTGTGGTATCTACTGTCTATTTACTGATGGGGCGAACTGGGGTAAGGATGGTTTCGAATGTGATGTGTATTGCCGTCCGTCTCCTTGTACTGTTGCCCACATGAACTGTTAGTTCGTCTAAATCCCCAGTCTGGAACTCTCGTAATTATGGTGTATCTACGTAAATCAGTTATCGGGTGGAGACGTATTGAATGTTAAATTTCAAAGTGATTCACAAAGCGATTGAAGTTATACTCAAAGATCCAATATCATGCTCCAAGTATGTTTACTTTATTAGTCTGCGTTGTGAGATAAAAGGACCAGTTGTTATTCAGTATGCCTTGGGAGTGGTCAACGATAAGATAAGCCGAGATTCGCGAAGGAAAAAAAAATCGTAACCCTCCCGAGCCTAGAGCCTTTAAAATCCCCATCCTTTCAAAGCCACATCCTGAGGATCGGAAACCCAGCAATACTCATGAAAATGAGGTAACCCACAATACAGATCAACAAATTCTATACTTTGATCATCCTTCTCGTGTCCATGAATGCCCAAGCGCTTTTGTCCGCCCAAGGGTGGCGGGGCAAGGGCCACTCGCTCCATGCCACCGACGACTCAATTGGCCTTGCAAAGCCTCTCCTCCTCAATCGAAAGGACAATACCAAGGGCTTAGGGCAGAAACCACATTACACGAGTGATCAGTGGTGGATGAATGCCTTCGACGAGCAATTGCAAGGACTCGATACGTCGACGGACGGCAAAGTCGTGCAGACCGTCACCAATGGACGGCTTAATACGATGGAGAAAGGAGTGGGCAAGTACATGCTCTACGCGAGCTTTGTGAAGGGTGGAATGCTTGGTGGGACTATCTCGGAAGCGGAGACTATGGAATCTTCCAAAGCATCGTCTCCGGAGGCAAATGGAGCTGATAACACGGGAAGACCTGTGGAAGAGACGGCAAACGAGAGTAAAGAAGAGCGAAGAGCAAGGAGAGAAGCTAGGAAATTGCACAAGGTTGAGAAGAAGGCTCGGCGGGCTATTCGTGCCAGTTGTTCTACTACTACTGCGGGGCCTACTGCGTCGAAACTGGCGAAGCATACCCAAGAGACGAAGGAGGAACGCCGCGCGAGAAAAGAGTCCAAAAGGCAAAGGCAGGCAGCAAGAAAGCTCCGGAGCGGAGATTCAGGATGAAGTCCTCGGCTCCAAGGCAATACAAGGATACCGCCTATATCATCAAACCGTTGGGCTCGCTACGTCACCTTTCGGGGTTTGAGCAAGACAACACTCCATCTGGTTACGACGAAAATGGAGTCGATTCCTCCTTTGGGTATCAAGTCTCTTTGGGAACTTTCCCCGGCTTATTCGATAACAGCCACGGCCGCCTGTCCCAAAAGTCGTCCTTGATGATGTCCATGTGCTCTACGACAAGCCTGGCCTTGCCCCGCCTCTTTTTGTCCTTTTCCGTCTGGGTCTTGGACTGGCGAAGTGGCTCAGCTACGGCATCCACCACCACAGTAATGTTATGACTGCTCGGGTCGACAAGTTCATACTGCTGGAGGTCAGCAGGCTATCCCCTTGGCAGCAAACGGAAACTCTTACATCGCGAAACATGACGCTACCCTTCTTATACATCTCCGGTTCGTTGTTGTAATTAATCTTGAACCTCGAGAACAGTATCTCGTTTTTGTCCCCAGACACGGTACCCTGGATATGGTCAGGCCCAGCTTCACGTCTCCGGGACCCAGGTTGAGGACTTACAGCTAGCAGCTGCTCAGCAGGCTTGGGCTCAAGGCCACCCAATTGTATAAGAGCCCAGAAGGTGGTGTTGTAAAGGTTGTTGATGTGACCTGTGTGTATCAGCAGCCATCCGTGGCCGAGGCGAGTTGGGTGCCACACAATCTACTTGTCTCCAGCTCATGTAGTCTCTGAGATTCTGAACAGTGGGATAGCACACCGCTCGGCCATCAAAGCTGGGAAGTGGTGCAGAGAGCGGGCTATCTGGGAAGAACGTTGGCCAGGAATGGATGTAGTTTGCGGTAAATATCGAGACTACAGTGCTGATGAGCTTGCTATGGAAAATAAGTATAACTCCAGAGTCCTGTGCGAGGTACTGCCTTACCTAGACCGCCTTTCAAATACCGTGCATGATTTGTGAAAAACGAAGCTGGGATATGAAAGTCAGAGTGGATTTGCCCCAGTTCGCGCCCATCCCTTACCTATACTCGTCGCTGACTCCGTAAGCTATGGTGACATCTGGGAATTCAGTCATCACGGCCTTTGCCGCTGCGTTCATGAGCTCGAGTGCTCTTTTGTCATTTGGCTTCTCGAACGCATGCTTCGCACACAGCCTATAACAAATGTCAGTTCAAACTCTGCGCATTTGTCTGAAGGTTGCTAGACTTTGTGAAACCCTTCCCGTCTATGCGAACCACAATCCACGTGTTAGGAAGCAGGATGTCCGGTTGCTCAAAGGCTTTCACATATTCAAACCTGGTGCCTGGTTAGAGAGTTCTGGCAGAGCTTTCTGCATATCTTACATGGAGTTAGCCATGGTGAAATTAAGCAGTTATCCGGTGTCGGTGTAGAAGGTGTAAGTGGAAGAAGAGATGCGACTCGTCGGATCTTCAGTGATACTGGAGCAAACCCCACGCCGGCAAAGTTGAGGGGTCCCTATAGCGGGGTTCCTCGCTAGATCTGCGTCAATACGGCGGGTCCAATCCCTGTAACGGTCAGCCTTGCAGCGGCCGCGGCTGGGAACCAATTTTCCTCCCATAACCTCATCCCGCCCGCTTGAGAAGAAACACTTAAAGGACAAATGCGACAGCCGCCGGTATGAACTTACTCCTGTCCGACGATTACCTCCTCCAGGACTACCCCGAGATCATCACAAACACGATTCGGTCCGGACATTCGACATGCCTACGATTCAATCGCAAAGGAGATTTCGTTGCCTCGGGGCGAGTCGACGGTACGGTGGTCGTGTGGGATCTCGAGACTATGGGCGTCGCGAGAAAGCTTAGGGGCCACAATCGCAACATAACATCTTTAAGCTGGTCACGGTGCGGCAGGTACTTGCTATCGGCTTGTCAAGGGTGGAAAGCTATTCTGTGGGATCTCGAGGATGGCAAGAGGTATCGAGAGGTGCGCTTCCGAGCGCCAGCCTACATAGCAGAGCTACATCCTTGGAACCAGTCCGTCATACTCCGTTGCAGACCTCCTTTTGCGCCTCGCTGACCCTCTTAGCCACCTGTTCGTCGTCTCGCTCTTTGAAGAACAACCCTTACTTGTCGACGTGACGAACGAGAACGACGTGAAGCACCTCCTTCCCTCGGCACCGAAACGAGCGAATAAGGATGGAGATCACGCATTGAAGGAGAGGCAGGCGAAGGAGGACGCGAAACAGATGACGACAGTGACCATCTTTACTGCGACAGGGAATCACATTCTAGCCGGGACAAGCAAAGGCCGGCTCAACATTATCGACGTCAAGAGCCGGGAGATCATTTTCTCGGAAAAAATGTGCAGCGCGGTGGTAACAACACTACGAATAACGAGTTCAGGGAAGGACATGCTCGTGAATGCGCGGGATGGCATCATCAGGACTTTCCATCTCCCCAATCTATCGGCCGAAGACCTCGATCTGGACACAATACAGATGCCGCTCGAGCACAAGTTCCAAGACGTTGTCAATCGGTTAGACTGGAACCATGTCACGTTCAGCGCGACAGGAGAATACGTCGCCGCTTCCACCTTTAATAATCACGAAACATACATATGGGAGCGAAACCACGGAAGTTTGGTCAGAATGCTGGAGGGTCCAAAAGAGGAGCAAGGAGTTATAGAATGGCATCCGACCCGCGCCTTGTTGGCAACGTGCGGGCTCGAGACAGGAAACATATTCATCTGGTCGGTGACCAGTCCCCAGAAGTGGTCTGCGCTCGCGCCGGACTTTTGCGAGGTGGAGGAGAACGTCGAGTACATCGAGAACGAAGACGAGTTTGATATTTACGCGCAAGAGGAGATTCAAAAACGGCGGCTGGATGCAGAGGACGAGAATGTAGATGTTGTGACACTCGATCCAGCAAAGGCGGACGATGATGAGGACGATGTGGACGCATTCCGGATGCCGGTCTTATTCGACCTCGGCGAGAGCGATAGCGAGGAGGAGTTCGTTGCGGTGTCGACCGGTACCATGCGGAGGAGGAGTCCAGGCAAGGACGAGGAGCTATTGGATGGGGACACAATAACCGAGGAGAAGGCTCCGTCGAAACGGGGAGCCAAGGGGACAAGAGGCAAGAAAAAGTAGATAGAATACTGAATTGCAGCCTGATCCCTCTTTGTGCGCGGCCATCCAATGCTTCATCTGTGCGCGCTCGTGACACGGTGCTTTTGGTGCTTGACCTTGGCTGACTGTAGAAAGAATCGATTGGTGGCGGTGATTCTTTGTGAATTGGAGGTTGACTCATCGGCGAGACGGGAGAAGGGGGCACCACCCACCTCGTTGAGAGACAAAGATAGAAGTAGCGGTACTTCAAGTGCTGCACCGAAGAACCGAAAATCCCTAATCGAAGGAAGTACCTCTACCTTTTGATCCTCAGGCACGCGAAACTCCAAAAAAAGGAGTGCCGCAGTGATCCTAATCCGGGCTAGCGCGAATCTGGGCTCCGCCAGCCGCCTCAAGACAAGATTTCTTTCTCACCTCGTTCGGATTCTCGCCTCACCCTCGTCAAAACTTTTGTCAAACGACACAAAGCATCACCACACGCGTCGGAAACCGCGCTCTTGGATTGTCGCGATTTCCCGACACGGTCTACGATTAGAATCATCGCGATTTCTGATAATTCGAAGCTCTGGAGGTGGCGGCGACGGGGTAGATCAGTGGAACCTTCTCCTGGGCCGCTGGCCGGAGACGGGCGTGGTTGAAAGCGCCATCATCGGACAGCCTTTGACGCTCGTGTCCATCTCGAAACGTGTTTCGCGGGACAGAGATTCATCGGCAGGTCTTTCCTAGGCTCTTTTGCGACTCGTTAGAACCGCGCGACGACGTGATCGCGACCCTCCTCGCCATCCGCGACCAAACACCGGTTTGCCAACGAACCTCCCAAACTCGACACTCTCGACGATACCGCCAAGATGTCGAACCTTTACTTTACGCACTCGAGTGCGCCGATCAAGACGATCGAAGAGGTGCAGTTTGGAATCCTGTCGCCCGAGGAGATCAAGAATATGAGCGTGTGTAAAATCATCTACCCGGAGACGATGGACGACGATCGACTGAAGCCTCGCGACGCCGGGTTGAACGATCCTCTACTCGGATCCATCGACCGGCAGTTCAAGTGCAAGACTTGCACGCAGGCGATGGGCGAATGCCCGGGTCATTTTGGCCACATCGAGCTTTCCAAGCCTGTGTACCACCCAGGCTTCATCAAGAAGGTCAAGAAGATTCTGGAGATTGTCTGCCACAACTGTAGCAAGGTGTTGGCTGATCGAGTATGTGTGCTCTACTTTGAGTGACATTTTTGGTCTGTGGCTTGACTTTGCTAACAATCATTCTCAGAGTGATCCTGAATTCGCCGCAGCCATGAAGACGAGAGATCCGAAGGCTCGCTTCGGCAAAGTCTGGGCCATCTGCAAGAAGAAGAAGCGATGCGAGAACGAGGTGAAGGAGGTGAAGCAGGATGATATGGATTACCACCCCGGCCTCAAGGGACCTCCACCGGTCGACCACGGCGGTTGCGGCAACATCCAGCCCGCGGTCCGGCAGCGGGCTCTCATGCTGATGGCCAACTTCTCGGTCCCTCAAGAAGACGGCCCAAAGAAGCAGGAAGCAACTCCGATCACAGCGGAGATGAGTCTCAACATCTTGAAGCGCATCTCTGATTCAGACCTGTTGGACATGGGCCTGAATACCGAGTACGCTCGACCAGAGTGGCTAATTCTCACCGTCCTACCAGTCCCACCGCCACCCGTCCGACCCAGTGTCTCCATGGACGGCACCGGTCAGGGTATGCGAAACGAGGATGATTTGACCTACAAGCTTGGTGATATCATTCGAGCGAATGGAAATGTCAAGCAGGCCCTCGACGAGGGCTCGCCTGCGCACATCGCGCAAGATTTCGAGCAATTGCTCCAATACCATGTTGCCACCTACATGGACAATGACCTTGCCGGTACGCCAACCGCCCTCCAAAAGAGTGGCCGTCCTGTCAAATCCATTCGCGCACGTCTAAAGGGCAAGGAGGGTCGTCTCCGAGGAAACTTGATGGGAAAGCGTGTCGATTTTTCCGCTCGTACTGTCATCACGGGTGATGCCAACTTGTCACTGGACGAAGTCGGAGTGCCTCGCAGCATTGCAAGAACTCTGACTTACCCAGAGACGGTCACGCCTTACAACATTGGTAGACTCCACCAGCTTGTCCAGAATGGGCCAAATGAGCATCCCGGTGCCAAGTACGTGATTCGGTCTGATGGTACAAGAATTGATCTTCGTCATCACCGGCGTGCTGGCGCCATTTCGCTCGAGTACGGTTGGAAGGTGGAACGCCATCTCATCGACGGCGACTACATCATCTTCAATCGTCAGCCTTCGCTGCACAAGGAGTCCATGATGGGTCATAGGGTCCGTGTGATGCCGTACTCAACCTTCCGGCTCAATTTATCTGTGACGTCTCCTTACAACGCCGATTTCGATGGTGACGAGATGAATTTGCACGTGCCGCAGAGCGAGGAGACCCGAGCAGAAGTCAAGGAGCTGTGCATGGTTCCCATCAACATTGTGTCGCCACAGCGAAACGGCCCGCTCATGGGCATCGTTCAGGATACCCTCGCAGGCGTCTACAAGCTCTGCCGTCGCGATGTGTTCCTCACGAAGGACGCTGTTATGAATCTCATGCTGTGGGTACCAAATTGGAATGGCATCATTCCTACGCCAGCCATCATCCGGCCGCGGCCCAGGTGGACCGGTAAACAGATTATTAGCTTGGTCATCCCCGAGATCATCAGTCTGAACCAATTGAGCGACACGAAGGAAGATTCCCCGCTTAGGGACGAGGGACTCTTGATCCAAAGTGGCCAGGTCATGTACGGTCTATTGGCAAAGAAACATGTGGGAGCTGCCAGTGGAGGTATCGTTCACCTCGTTTACAATGAGCACGGCCCTGACGCGGCGATGCGATTCCTCAATGGCGTCCAGCAAGTCGTCAACTACTGGCTCCTGCACAATGGTTTCAGCATTGGTATCGGTGATACGATCCCAGACAAGCAGACGATTGAAAAGGTTCAGGTGCATATTGATGAGCAGAAGGCAGAGGTCGCGTCGCTCACCGCCCAAGCTACGGCCAACGAGCTCGAGGCTCTTCCGGGTATGAACATTCGAGAGACGTTCGAGAGCAAAGTCTCCAAGGCTCTCAACACTGCCCGTGACAAAGCTGGTACTACTACCCAAAAGAGTTTGAAGGATCTCAACAACGCGGTCACCATGGCCTCGTCCGGATCAAAAGGTTCCTCCATCAACATTTCCCAGATGACTGCTCTCGTCGGTCAGCAGATCGTGGAGGGCAAGCGTATCCCTTTCGGATTCAAGTATCGCACCCTGCCTCACTTCACCAAGGATGACTATTCGCCCGAGGCTCGTGGTTTCGTTGAAAATTCTTATCTACGAGGCCTGACACCGAGCGAGTTCTTCTTCCACGCCATGGCTGGAAGAGAAGGTCTCATCGACACGGCCGTGAAAACAGCCGAAACTGGTTACATCCAGCGCCGTCTCGTCAAGGCTCTGGAAGACGTCAGTGCAAAGTACGATGGTACCGTCAGAAATTCCCTTGGAGACATCATTCAATTTTTGTATGGCGAAGACGGTCTCGATGCTATTTACATCGAGAAGCAGCGAATGGACCATCTCAATATGTCCAACAAGAAGTTCGAGGATCGCTACCGCCTTGATATCATGGACCAGAACCGTCCAGAGGCCCTTGATTGGCTCGAGTACGGCAACGAAATTGCGGGTGATCCGACCGCACAGCAACTTCTGGATGATGAATACGAGGCGCTGGTGGAAGACCGGAGGGTTGTTCGAAAGATCAACTTCAGGAAGAAGGACGAGGAGTCCATGCAGCTACCTCTCAATGTTATCCGTATCATCGAAACGTCAAAGAAGCTCTTCAACGTGGAAGACGGTGATCGGAGCGACCTGAGACCTGAAGACGTCATCCCTGCCGTGCGCGATATGCTGGAGAGGATGATCATTGTTCGTGGCGAAGATGATATTTCCAAGGAGGCAGATTATAATGCCACCATCCTCATCAAGGCACAACTCCGCTCTCGGCTCGCCTACAAGCGCATTGCATGTCTGCAGCGCCTCAACAAGCTCGCCTTTAACCACGTGTTGGGCGAGATCGAAGGCCGCTGGGCGAGAGCTGATGTCAGCCCTGGCGAGATGGTCGGGGTGTTGGCTGCACAATCCATTGGAGAACCGGCGACGCAGATGACGCTCAACACGTTCCATTTTGCCGGTGTCTCTTCCAAGAACGTCACCCTTGGTGTGCCCCGACTGAAGGAGATTCTGAATTTGGCGAAGAATATCAAGACACCGTCCATGGTCGTCTACCTTCACGAAGACAACGCGACTCAGGAAGCCGCCAAGAGACTGCGTAGTGCTGTGGAGCACACCACCCTCCGCTCGGTTACTGCCGTCACCGAAATCTACTACGACCCGGACATCCAGGCTACAAATATTCCTGATGATGTCGATATGGTCGAGTCATACTATTTGATTCCGGACGACAGCCACGACCCCATTGAAATGCAATCTAGGTGGTTGTTGCGTATTACCTTGGACCGTCAAAAGCTACTCGACAAGGAACTGAAGGTCGAAGATGTCGCCCAGCGGCTCAAGGAGGATTACCCGAACGATCTTTCTGTCATTTTCAGCGATAACAATGCTGAGGAACAAGTCATTCGGGTCCGTAGTTTGTTGCGACAAGACCAGAAGAACGATGACGGGGAGAACAAGCTCGAGGAAGACGTCATGCTCAAGCGCCTGGTGGCACATTTGCTTGATACCCTCACCCTTCGCGGTGTGCAGGGCATCGAGAGAGCCTTCCTGAATAAGGAAACCAAGCTCATCGAGACTCCCGATGGCGCCTTGCTCGCCGCAAAGGCAGATGACCGATGTCAAGAATGGTATCTTGATACCTCAGGAACTGCGCTCAGCCAGGTCCTGACGGTCGAGGGTGTGGATCCCAACCGAACCTATACCAACTCACTGTGGCAGGTCGTCGAGGTCTTTGGCATCGAAGCCGCCCGGTCGGCTCTGATCAGAGAGCTGACGCAAGTCTTGGCCTTTGACGGTTCCTACGTCAATCACCGACATCTCGCGCTGCTTGTGGATGTCATGACGTACCGTGGTAGTCTCACGGCTGTCACCCGTCACGGTATCAACCGATCAGACACTGGTGCCTTGATGCGTTGCTCCTTCGAGGAAACGGTCGAAATCTTGTTTGAGTCAGCAGCCGTTGGTGAGCTTGATGACTGTCGCGGCATATCCGAGAATGTCATTCTCGGTCAAATGGCGCCCATGGGCACTGGCCATTTCGATGTTCTTCTTGATCCCAAGATGCTTGAGACCGTCATCAGTGACAACTCTCGCATGGGCCTCGTGCCTGGAATGCCAGTCAAGGGCGGTCAAGATCAGGGAGCTGCGACCCCTTACGATTCGGGTTCGCCGATGGCGGATTCTGGCTACCTGTCGCTCAATTCGCCGACGGCCGGAAACTTCTCCCCAATTGTGGGAGCCGGATCGGACTCGCCAGCCGGCTTCGCAACGGAATATGGTGGTGGCTTTGGAGGTATTCACTCTGTCAACCCATACTCCAGCGCCAGCCCTGGAAGGCCCACCAGCCCCTTCAGCACGTCGCCCACGTCGCCCTTCAGCAGTGGGTACGGCGGATACTCCCCGGCCTCGCCCAACGCGGGATACTCGCCCACGTCGCCGCTTATGGATGGTGTCGGCGGCCGCTATGCGACTTCACCCCAATTCAGTCCCTCTTCTCCATCCTTCTCGCCGACATCGCCGATGCTCCGGCCGACCAGCCCGGCCAGTCCGAATTACAGTCCCACTTCGCCGAGCTACTCGCCGGCATCGCCCGCGGCTCCTCAACATTACTCGCCCACATCACCGGCTCAGTACTTGTCGCCCACTTCACCGAGCTACTCGCCAGCGAGTCCTAATTACAGCCCTACTTCTCCAAACATTCATGCAGCTGGGGCTACGTCACCATCGTACTCTCCCGCGTCACCAACGTGGTCGCCGACCTCGCCGGAAGCCTACTCGCCGACAAGCCCTGGCTTCCAGAGAGGTTCCGGTGCGCAGCAGTCTCCGACCAGTCCCAGCTACTCTCCAACAGTAAGTTCTCTCGTTGCAGAACACAGTTTAAGTGCATGATCTAATAACTTCGCAGTCGCCTTCTTGGTCTCCTCGAACCCCTGGTCCGCAGGGCTCGTCTGGAAATCAATAGTAGGTTGAGCTGCACGACTCGTGCTACCTGCTTGTCTGCTTGTGCTAACCCGGTTATCAGCTCTCCTAATTCGCCGACCAACGATTAATTGGGGCTCGTTTGGTTGAGCAATGGCATCAGATCACAGACGCAGGCTGTCACCAAGAAAACGTCTTTCATGGAATGGATTTGATTTGCATCATAGAACCGCACGAAAAAAGATCTGCGGCACGGCATACAAAATTGCTAGAGATAGGGCGAAGGAAAACGAAAACAAAACCAAAACAATAAAAAAAAGATTTGGTGGTTCTGTAAAGCTGACTTGTACTATAGTCGAAGGGGGAGGGATGCTACGGGGAGGTATGCTGCGGGCAAGAAGAGAGCCTCAGGATTGGAATGACAGATTGGCATCCGCAGGCAGAGCGGCAAGGGCTTAGGCTTTTCACATGACGCATTGGAATGGACCAAATTGGTTTATTTGTACATTGCAAGAAGACCATGATGAATCTCCGTCCCTTGTGATGTGATGCTTGCTTGCTTGCTTGCCACGCCCATCTACCCACCTGGGCTTGCCGTTTGTTGTACTCCGGGGTGCTCCTCGAGCATCCGTGTTTTGTTTGCCACGGAAGAGATGACGAAAAAAGGGGGTAAGTTTGCATGAGCGAAGCAAGGGCGCAATGTTCATACCCACATGTACAAGTTACTCTAAAGTTTGTTGTTGTTGTAAAGTACCTAACTACGAGGCATAATAAAAATGAATTAATGAAGCCAAAACCATTGGATCCTTCCTCCTGGAGCAATTCGCCGTGACAAAAGGGCCATTCATCCTTCCTTCGCACACCAACCTGGAAGCGATCTGGATGCGGTGACGTTGAGGATGGACCGGCAGGGTTGTTTGTTCACGTAACACAGGCATCCATCATCTATGTGACGCGCAATGGGGCAAAAGGAGACCCCGAAGCCCACCCTCGCTACGATCACCCCTTTCTCTCAATTCTTATGACATCGTCAACCTTTGAATCAAAGGTTTCCGGCTGTTCTGGCAAAAAAACAAAAGCCAACTAACCGTGGGAGACAGTCCGGGGGGAAGGATCTCAGTCAAAAAGTGGAATAAAAGGCAGGGATGGGGATTCTGTGGCCGCCGCCGCCGCCGCCCGGTGATGTCGAAACGACGGATGGGCCCCAACTGCCCTGTGACTTTTCCTCCCTGCGCGGGCTCAGCGCTTTTTCTATGGCGGGGGTCGCGGCCTTTTTAGCTGCAGCTCCCTGGCACGGCAGGGCGGTCCGGGGGGGGTGGGTGGGTGGTCATTGGCGCTGGAGGAGGCGCAGGTCCTTAGCCGCCGTGCGATGGGAAAGATGTGCCCTGCATGCATGTATGTATGCAGCAGATCAGTTGAAACTGGGGGGAGAGAGGGAGGAGGCAGGCAGGCAGACAGGCATGGGGGCCAGGGTTTTTGCTGCTGCGTGGACGCAATACGTCGTCTACATATATGTACGTGCGAGTGAACGAGAAGGCCGACAAGATAGCGAGGCGATTTCCAAGTACAGTCCAACGTATGCCCCTTTGGGGCTTCTCGCACGGCCGCAAGGCATCGTCGTGATCCGGGTGGGGCTTCTGGGTAGGGTTAGGCATCTCTGGTTAGTTTGCCAGATTCGTAGGAAACTGGGCAGGCAGATTGGGAGCTTCTCGCTTGTGCTTCCTGTGCCCACGGCATGAACTGCCTACGGGCGTATGTCTATTACGTCCGTATTGCGGTGCTTGTTTGAAATGTGGGAGATGCAGATCCGTTGCAAGCAAAGCCCAAACGAAAGTACGAAGATGGGCCAACTACAGACTACTACCTAGCAAGAGAGCTTTCAGAGTACCTTATAGACCACGGAACACAGAACCAGTTAGATGCCGCAGGAAGGAAGAGAGTGCAACATGACCCAGCTGAGACTCAGAGTTGCCCCATTTCGGCTATGCGAGAGAGTGCAGGCATGGAAGCATGCACACCTGTCGCCTTCCCGCTGTCAGTTGGCGGATGCTACACACTGACGAGCAGGCGAGAAGACGAGAAGATGAGAAGACGCGAAGGCGAGTAGACGAGTAGACGAGTAGGTAGCTCGCCATGTCCTCTGCTCCGCTTCTGCTCTTCGAACCGACCTGTCACTTCTCACGCCCCAACCGGGCAGTTCAAATCGTGTTTGCTCCAACGGGATGCAACTCAGCAAGGGGGGGAAGACCGCAGCGAGCCCTGGAGGGTAAAATTAAAAAGGCGAGTCACGAAGCTGGGTTGGGTACAGAGAGCAATGTGCGTTATGGAGAGCTGCCGCGATGCATGGCAGGGAAAGGGAAGAAGGATCAGAGGGGGGTACAGGATACGGTGCAGGCGGTACAAGGTTACATACAGGACATGGCGGTCACACGGTTCATGTGTGCGGCCGCGGCGGATGGTGGCACGCGAGTACAAGCATAAAATGAGTTGGGAAGAAAAAGTGGAAGAAGATTTTGGCCCGGGGGGGGGATTGTTACTTTGGAGTTGGGGCGCGACGAGGTTACTCGAAAATACGAGCAGTTTTTTGTTGCGGGAGGATTTTCTCTGAATATGCAAGTGAGAGAGTACAGATTTTCGCAAGAGATGCCTCACATTACGCGCAGGTTGCGGCCGGGCCCACAGCTTAGTTAGTGCCAACAGAAACCCCGACAGAGAAGAGGACGGGGGGGTTTGTGAATGGAGGACATGGAATTGAGCCGAGCTGTTGGTAAAATGACTTCATTAGAGCGTCAGTCGTGTTGTCCGTCCGTGTCCGTCTCTCCCCAACCCGTTGTTCCCCTTCCTCCTCTCAATTGCAAATCCGACATTGTCATACCACGTCCAACTACGCGGGTGGTGTGCTGTGCTACCTACATACGTATCGCCCGCGGGGCCAGTTGAATTAGAGTTGGGAGGGAAGAGTTGGAGCAAAGTTGGAGTTGGGGGAAGGGGGGGGGGGGGGGGGGGGGGGGCACACACGCGGCTCCGAGAGGAAAACACACACCGGGCTCTCTCTGCAACGTGAATGGAGGGATGGATCGCCTCAGCTCACGCACGAAGGGTAGCAGTCAATCTAACAATTAAGTTAAAGGTAATAAGCAACCAAAAAAAAGGGTTAGTTATACAATCCCCAAAAACAAAACCACCACTTGGCTTCGTCTCCAAGCCGTGGGATTCTTTGTGTCGGCCCCCCCGGATTAAACTAACTAACTAGTAAACTAAACCCAAAACTAAACCCAAATCAAAAACTAAACAAGCTAACTTAACTAACTTGGCTGGCGCAAATATGCCATGGCCTGGCCTAACCATGCCCCCCTTGCCTCTCTCGCCCTGCCCTTGCCCTGCAAATGCCCTTCCCCAATATGCAATGCCCTTATTAGTTTACAGACGTAGCGACCAATCCAGTGTCTACGTGGACCGAAACCACAAAAACCACCACCGCCGCCGCCGGCTCCATTCCCATCCCGGCTCGAACCACCCCTGAAAATCGGCACCTGGGGCCCTGTCGCCACAGCACATATTTTAGCTTCCGCCCGTTTTTAGCTCCCGTTGCCCTATGAGAATGCTGAGATGGCAAGTGTGTTGGTTCCAAAGCCACAGGGAAGAAAGGGAAGAGAGAGACAACAGGGCTGATGATCATTCCCCCTCTCCCCCTGGCAAAGAGCCAGAGAAACAACCATCCTCCTTATTTCCTCTCTCCTGTTTTCCTGTTCTCTCGTATCTCATCCTCTCCTGACCGGCTGACGAGAATAAGGGGGGAAGAGCTCGATTATTAAATTTTGCCACCCGGATCCGGTAGGCAGCCATTTTTCTGCCATTGTTCTTGTAAGGTGGTAACGGGCTTTTTTGGCTGGTCTTTGCTCCCCCTCGTCATGTGATGAGGCATGCATGCAGGTCAACGTCCGCTCTACAAGCCCGGATCTCCAAGCCTCAATGGCCTTGTGCTTCTGTCTCTGAATTCAATCACCTTCTTTAACGTTTCGGCCCCCCGTGGCTGCTGCCTGAACGGTCGGCAGAGACAGTGTTGGAAGAGGGGGGGGGAGGGAAACTACGCGCGAAACGATGTGGGAGGTGGGTTTTGTTGGGAGGCGTAGCACCCTTTTTTTTTTTGGCCTCAGGGCTGAAAAAGAGGGGACCGGCCGGCCCATTTGGCCGCTTGTCGCAGAGTAGGGCCGGCGGGTGACGGCCAATCGCCCATCCATGACGAAAGGGATATGTCGTTGGCCGTTGGTCGTTCGGCAGCAATCCGTGCAGAACGGTCCGTTCCCGTTCCTGCCTCCTGCCTGCTGCATCCCTTTCCAGATGCTGTGCCGCATCGTGTCGCTTCTGACAGGTAGGACAAGCACAAGCACCACGGGGGGAGAGAGATAATCCCCTGCCCTACGTGGGTACGGCATTCGAGAAATGAAAAAAAGGTCCGTCAGGGGGACCTGTCGTCTTTCCAGTCCGGAACCTGGTTCTGCAATATAATCTACACCTCCAGGTCCCTTGCTCGCATCGAAGGCGCAGAGCGGCCCGAAATTTACATGCCTGGCTCGTCATCACCACCCCCCGGGATTGTTGGTGAGGATCGGCCCTCGGCCGGCCAAACGAAACGCATCGTCCGCCTTGCTACGAGGTAAACCGCAATCTGGCTCCTTTTTTTATTTTTTATTCTTCCCTTTTGTGGACCGTCACCCGCAGCCAGTTGGGGCATCTGGAAACGTGGGCCGCTTCCAGCGAGGCCCGCATGGGCGGCGGTCGCAAACACGGCCGCAGTAGTTCAGCCCGGCTGACGAGGGAGAGAGGGAAGCATAGATGGAGACAGCTTTCAAGAATGATCCCATGTTGGACGAAAAAGGAGAAAGTAAATACTTCGGCAACTACTGAAGCCTATCGATACAGACGAAGAAAAAATAACCCAACGGACATAGTTTGTGTCTGACCATTGTGGCGGTCTCCCTGCCCTGTTGATCTCCAATCATGCCCGTCCTCTTCCACCCTTCCTCCCAAATAACTCTGAAATTGGACAAGAAATGCCTGAATGTAAATGAAGTTGTTTCGTCGCTGACGGCTTGCGCCGACCTGGTTCCTGCCCGGTCATGCCACCGCCTGCTCTCCCGACCCCTTTTCAAACACAAACGAGACAACGGCCCTTCCCACGCGAGTGTGAAAGTCGCCCAACCGAAACGTCAAATCGGACTCGCCGCGCGCCCCAACATGCCTTTCTATAGCTTGCGGTGTCGTCTGCCCTGTCGTGTGCGGTTTTGTTGGTCGTCCGCCCTTTCGAGGAGGATCAGTGTGAGCAAGACAAGTTGCACAGGTACCGGAAGGCGACCAACCTACGAGGTTCTGCCCCTGCTTTCACAGTCAGGGCAATAACCATGTCGGGTGTTTATGCGCGTGTGCCATCTCGTCTTGCATGACTTGGTCGACCTGTACTGAGAGCACTCGTGGTACATTGGCGGGTAGAGGTCCGAGGTGTGGGAGCAGTGCGAGAACTTGATGTAGTCGACGGTACACATCTTGGATGAAGCTGACGCGCTACTGGTACGATGATGTCGGTTGTTTTTCTCCTCCTCAGCCGCTGCTGGGGAACTCTTCGTTTGGTTCGAGGAGGTTGGCCTTGGAGACTCGGAAGATGAAGGTCTTTGCAGCCCAGAAAGCCTTTATGGTCTGGCTTTGTATGTTGCAATGCAGCTTCCCGTTCTGGGGCAGTTATGGATGTAGTTTGATGATATTCGGAGCAGCAGGTTAGGCTGTAGTAGGCTCGGGTGACGCCAGGGGAACAAAGATCCGGAGTAGAGGGTAGTATTGAGCTTGTGAAGAAAGATGCGCGGAGGTCGCTTGATGAACAGCTTGGAGGAAGGGGTTCTTGTAAACAGACGAGGCGGAGATGTCGCCCAACTTATATGTTTTTGTGACACGAGCCCGAGGGTTTGGTTGTTGAATTTGAATGCGGATGTCCAGAGGCGTGGGCCGGCTTGTTTGCCATTGTCAATTTCTCGCAACCACCAAAAGAGCAGGAGGCAAATTTATTTCACCGACGGGGCCGAATGAGAGCTCTCTGCCTGGTGCACTGTTGGTTGTTTGCCTTCCGTCCCTACGATGTTGGCCCGTGACGAAGTTTCTGGTGGTATGTTAGGTCACCAACGAGCCGTATCATCGGCGCAGGGAGGATGATGAAGAAGGTGGAGGAGGCATGTACGGTTGAGTAGGCAGAGTCATGAGATGACCACTTGTACCCCTTTACGGTTGAGGTACATGCAGCTTGGGGCTGCTGGGCGGACCAGTAAGAATGGTTATCCGATCCGCACCTATGCGGGAGGTCGTTTCCTAGGGAGATGAACGGCCGTGAAGGGAAGTGGTTGTTGGCTCTAAGTGTAAAAGGTTCTGCAGCATCAAATTGATCATGGGCAATTATGATCTGGGGCCAAGGACGTTGTCCCAGCTAGCTCCAGATCCGCACGCAACCTCGACGAGAGAGGTGATGCCTTTGCTGGGGGCATGTGAGCAAGGGTCTGCATGCGTGAGATGGGCATGTCATTCGAGGACGGGGGGGTGTGGTAACATCCCTGGTGTGTGCAGCCTTCCAAGATGCGGACTCCAAGCTCTCTGCCCACACAACGCCGGGACGCTTCTATCGGCTGTATTTATGCCCAAGGGTCTAAATGCTTTCCATTGGAACTTTTTGCGAAAGACCAAGCAACCGCATGCAGGGAGACAGCGGCCAACCCTCGGTGGGTTTTCCCCGTGAGGACCTGCTAGGAAAAGTACCGCTTGGACCGTGAAGGCAATTGGAGAAGTGGATGGGGGAAACGGGCATCAACGCCGCCCCGCTCGGCTCCACGAAAGTGTCCAGATCTTTATCTCTCTGGTTAGCAAGAGCTTCGTTAGCATATGTCAGGCGGCCACTAGGCATCTTGACGTGGTGAGTGGCGAGTGGTGTGGGCTCTTGGACCAGTGGCCGGCTTCCGATTTGCGGGTAGTAACGCAGCTCAGACCACAAGAAAGAGATCCATGTGCCGACCTGGATCCCCTGGACATGGCGTCCGCTTTGTACGAGTCTCCAACGATAGACCGCTTGGGCGCACAAAGAAATCCTTGTCAGGCTCTAGATAGTTCGCGGCGTGGTGGGTCACTAGAGATGTCGCACATGGATCCGCGGCGAGCCCTGTCCATCAGACTCTTTTGGGAATGACTCCTTCCAATGTTCATAGATCCATCACCACCCACGTTTAGTGCGGCGTCCGCTCGTCGACAGGCATAATCTCTCCTTGCACGCACACGCACACATATGTAGATACACAAAGAATGCTCCTAGAAGAGAGAGAAGACCAGCAATCCCGGTCGAACGCTGCAAGGGAGGTGGTTGTGGTATTTTCGTCCCAGGAAGCCACCTGTTGACGAGAAGCTATTTCGTACGTATCTCCAAGCCCCACCAGGTTGAAGGATGGGGGGACCTTTACTCCGACGAAATTAGAAACAACAGAAGATGGGAAGAGGGGTTGGGTCGGGTGTGATAGCGTGCTCATGTCGGTGCTGGCCCTCCTTTGGGTTTGATTGCTCCATGTCTTGCGGATCGTAAAATTAGAAGTGGCCAAAGGTTAAATTCACCCATTGCCCATGAAGATGGCCGTGTCCGGTCCCGTCTATGAGAGTTTGTGCCCGGGTGTTGTTGGGCAAGCAAATAGAGCAGACTGACTGACTGCCTTGAGAGAGCTGTGCCTAGTCCGTACTTATCGTGCAGTCGGTTCTGGCAGGTCCTACGTAGTCGTAGTACCAGTACCGGACGCATCAGCCAGCCCATTGAACTCTGATGTTTCTAGCTTGAGCCCATCGACAATCATTTGACCGGGGTTTATCTGGGACTGAAGACTCCGGCGACGCCACGCTTTTGCGACGCGAAAAGGCGCAGGGAGGGAGCACCCCTCTCGTCACATTCCCTCATTCGCGTGGGCCATCGATCTCCATCCCCCAAGCCACAAGCCACGTCCACGCAACGGGCTAGCAGCGCGCAGCGGGCCACACGAAGCAACGGATGTGGGATCTGGGCATTTCGAAATGGGCCGCTACAGTAGAGAGGCAGACAGACAGATCCCTTGTGTTGAGAGACTTGGAGTATCCGGGGGAGTCGTGTTGGTGATGACCGAGCAGCGTGTCGTGTCAAAGCGGGAAAGACCAGGCAGGTGGTGGATGATCCACCTCATCTTGAACCTGGATATCCTACAGGTAAGGTAAGGTAGTAGCTACCTATGACCGGGGGGGGACAGGGCAGGCCATTTCTCACTACATCTGTATTAGAACGGACTAAGGATCTATTAGACGACAATCTACATCCGTAACCGGTAATATTAGTTAGTGAGCAAACCAGGTTCGAATATTCTCATATTCCCCCCCAGCTCGCCAAGTCTCGCGGACTGTGCAGATTGCCTGGGACGAGAGATTAAGGACAGTGTCGAAGCAACCCGTTATACTGAGATAAGCACTGTGTCAAAGCTCCACCCCCAAATTCATTCGAGGTGGGTGGAGAACACTTCCATTTCAACCTTCCATCACGGAAGCTTCCTTCCCTCGACCTTCAACAACGACAAACGACAACGACATTGACATCTCTCATCACCGTCAGGTGCGGGGGAGCCCACTCCAATCATCAAGGCTGCTTTACTGCTGGAATATCCTTCCCAGTTCCCCTCGTTGCACCAAAAATCTGCACAAATGCAGAGAACGGAAGCATCCCTCCACTGCCAAAGTTCCCGAGGGAGTGGCGTGGACACGACCAATGGCAGGACAGGTGTCTACCCAGAATAGGGACCGACACAAGCACCTCTACGATGCCAAAATGAGCTCGCTCCAGTGGAGTGGACTCACCGATGTGAGGGGGGGGAGCTATTGATCAACATTTTCATATGTAGGCTGGCATCTGAGCTGCAGCCGTGGAGCGGCAAATCTCATCAAGTCATCGCAAGGTTACCTTGACATCTCTCACCAAGACAAGCCGTCATGATGGAACCAACACGTCCAAACTACTCGCACACACCCCACGGAGCTCATGCGGCCCGTGGTGCGGCCACCAAAAAAAAGAAGGCAGCACACCCATCCTCATCGGCACTCCCACGATGCAGCCTAGCTTGCAACGGTTCTTTTCCCTTTCGAGTCACGCAGCGGCCGTCGTGCTGGCCCGCTCCCTCATCTCGAGCACAGCCCTACTTGTTGTCCCCTTGCTCTTGGGACAAGTAGACAGATACATGCCTTGACGTCTCGGTGCCGTAATTGGCGGTTTCTAGAATGAGCCCCCTCAAGCTGTTGGACCTGCCACACTAGGCAGCGGAGTGCAGCTGTTCGGTCGTGCGGATAGATAGCCTGCCATTGCCTTCAGGAGAAAACCCACGAAGCCATCCAGATTCCCTACCCTTTGTTGCGCCTTCATCTCATCACTACTTTTGCGGCTGCAGTGTGGTACGCACGTATGTAGGCAGGGCCCTTGACGCCTTGGCTAATGGCTACCATCTCGGTCGCATGGTGTCTACTGCACGGGACGTTGATCACCACGCCACTGCAGTCCATTGCGGACCCGAACTTTACGGTGAATGCCACCGCCGGCTAGATGATGCCCCCTCGTGGAACCCCTCGTGGACACCATCACCGATTTCAGCCGATCACCTTGGGCAGCCACAACATCTGCAGTCCTCAAATCTAAAGTTCGAATCACAAATTTTACCAGCGGCATAGACTGTGACTGCTTCGCTGAGTTTTTCACAGCTGCCCGTTCGGGGAGCCGACCTCGGATAGCATCCCATCAACAGGGATCGTCGCAAATCATTACACTCCTGAATACCCGCGTAATCGCCCGTTTTCTCCGCGACTTGCGGTACCGGCAAATCTGCGAGGGATCCACCGCCCCAGATGTGTAAGTGACGCGGGTAGCGGTTGAACACCCGCCCGCTAAGGCTAGGGGGGTACGAGAGGCAGAAATAGGTCTCTTGGCCGCGCTCTTCAATACCTTCGGTGTAGAGCCCATACAAGGAACATGTACTTTGCAGTCCAGGGTTTGCTATAGGCAGCACCGGCACAGACTGGGAGAGCCTTAACGCCGCGCGATAAGAGGATAGGGTATGTGATCAAGACGCCAGTGCGCTGCTTTCGGCCAATCAGCGTTAGCGCCTGCTTAAGCGCCCGTGTCGACATGCGGGCTGAGCCGCATAATACTCCCAACTCAACGCCCCCCTTAAAGAATGAGGTCCATTTGGGTTCAGGAAAGAGCTCTACTGTCGAGAATGACTGGTCTCGAAGCGCACATGTCTTTCTTCACCAAGGCCGCGTCTTCACAGCTCTGGCTTGGCAAGGTTGGGCGGCGAGGTTGGCGATTGGTCTGGATTACCAAATGAACTCGGTAAGAGCGGTCCAAGGGTGGTGAAGATATCGGGAACCATGGCACTCGCGGGAAGCAATGGCATTGGCATGGCTAAGATGAAATCTGCAGCTTGCTTCTCACTTGTCACCAACATGGTTACAATGTGAGGTCAGGGCAACTGGTTCTCGTGGCTCTTGCCGGACCGACACTCCTGCACCTTGGCTAGCAGTGAAGAGCTTGCAGGACCTGGTTCCTCCAAAGCTATTGTACCGTTCGAATTGCCTGAATTGCTGACCGCCCCCAACCAGTTCTGGTATATCTGAAGTTGCCACCAACGGTGATGACGTTGCAATCAAAATGACACGGCTTTTCTGGGGGCGCCGGCCAATCTCAGGGGGGCTAGCCAAGGGCTCTGCTTTCGTGGCTGCAGCTCTGCGTGAGGGGGGGACGGGGAGGGAGGATTCACGTCCCATCGGGGGCATGTATGTAGTTCTGGTACTGAGGTACTTGGATCAGAGGGCAATTTCTCGGGGACCCGTCCACTAATGCAGGGCGGAGTCACCCTAGTTTCTCAGAACCTCAATCGCCGTTCAACATGGGGTGTTCGCCTAGGTGTGTTGGTTGACTCCATCTGCAGAGCAAGAAACAGGCACTTGGTCCGCAGACACGCAACTGGTTCTTGCAGAGGATCTGTCAAATCTCACTCGACGCCTGGTGACATGACAGGCAGGCTACATGGATCACATCGCCAAGGCAGCGCGGCGGCCCGTCTGGTCGCATAAGCTGCGGGTTGACTAGCTTCCCGAGTCGACCTCGCAAGGAGACTGCCGCCTTTTGCAGGGCAGTCAGTGTGTGTTGGTGAATCTGTCATTAGTCTGGCACAACACGCTAGTAGTTTAGAATGCTCCATCAGACGGGAGGAACGGCAGGGGACCTCTGGCGCATTGGCGTCGTTCTGTATCCTCGATGTTTCGCTGCCGCTCTAACAGAGGAACCTTCGTTGGTAAGGACGCCGAGGGGCTTGACGTGACTGGCAGGGACACATACAGACGCCTACAGGTGGTGAAAATGTCGAGATACTGAAATGCTGCCTAATCATACCATCACAGGTCCTATTGAAATTCTGCCTTTCGTCGTGCGATCGGAGATGCGAGTTGGGACCCTTTTCTCGTCTCTCTTACCTATTATGTCAGAGCATCAAGGGGACTATTGAAATTTCTGACATTCACCGTGCGATCGGAGACACGAGCTGGGACCCTTCTCTCTTCTCTCCTACTTATGTCAATAGCGTCGAGCAGTCGCCAGAAAATGAAAGGGTCACGCGAGTGTGCCCCCCAGCGCATAACACGCGCAAATCTGCAAGTGAACGAGATGGTTCAGCTCCAGTCTTCACACCACCTGACGAGAGAGGAAGCATGGAGCATCAAGCCTCAACGGCTACTCTCGGTAATTGACAATAGGCCAGCTAAATAGTGTTAGCAATTGGCAGCGATGGGAGGCTAGCTCCCGTCCACTGGTGGTCTGGTAAATCAGATCTGCTGGTCCAGTATGAGGTGAACGCAAACCGAAAGCAGATGCGGGAAGCGAGTTGCATAACGGCCCCCTCGCTCCCCACCTTTCCCCACATAAGACCATGCCCGCTCTGGACGTTTCTCTCAGCACAACCCGGGGGCGATTGGAATGGGCACACTCTGGACACACCACCAGCGACCGGCCGGTTCTCGTCCTTCCGAGAACTTCCTCTTTTGCTCCCGTGTCGTGCCCAATTAAGATGCCCCGTCACCGAGCCCGAGACTTGGCTCGGCAATCCCTCTTACATCTGAATGAGCCTCATTCTCCACTCTTGAAATTCGATATCAACGTCTTTTCGGACCTCTAGATCCCAATTGAACTTTCGTGATTCTGAACCTCCTGAGTATGCTAGCTGCGACCTCGTCCAGTGGATGCTTGGTCAGATGCACAACCCCCGCGCGCCCAGCAGCGGATATCCGTGGCCTACGCCATCTTGTTACATATTCTTATCGTCGCCATTTTTGCTCCGCGATGGGCCAATTGTAAGCCCACGTGTACTCGACCCGCCCCAAGACAAGCCTTTGCCAGCTGTTCCGGAGTCGAGACCCCCAAGAGCAAGTTGTGTAGCTTTTTTCGTGTCCTTTTGTGGGCATTGGTAATGAGACGCGTCGCAAGCTGCGGCAGTGGAGGGACGATTTGGCCGCCTGTCATAACCGCACCGATGTTTTAGCTAAAAACAGAAAGATGGGCCCGGCGTCCGTGAGTGGCCATGCGACTAATCACCTAATTACACACTCGCTCTGTCTGTCTCAACGGATTCTCCGGCTGGAGGCGGTGATATTCTAAAGTCCATGCATCCGGCCAGTGGTCAGCGGCCACTAGGACTATAAAGCTGCCTGCCTGTCCAGTCGCTCTCTTACTTTCCAAACAACTGCTCTCTACACCACACTCTCATCTACAAAGCCTGATTCTTCCTTAAAACTTCAGTCCTCAACCGATACAAACTTGTCAACTTTTCCCAAGTCGCACTAGTTCATAACCCAACATGTCTTCTCCATCCGCCTTTCTGTCCCTGGCTCCCACCACCTCTGAGTCCTACCCTCAGAACCAACAGGCACGCCCTGCCACCGGAGCTCTTGCTGAGGCCCTCAACGCCCCTCAGATCAAGCGACGCACCTCCAGCATGAGCAGCGACGAGGCCAAGAGCAGCGGTCTCCGTTTCCTCAAGCTCGGGCCGGTCCATTACGGCGAGCACCAAGGCGTCAACCAGGACGACTGGCACTCTGCCCTCGAATGATTTCAACACGCGGTTCACAAAACGATTGTCAGCTAGCATGACATGATTCATAAAAATTAAAAAAAACATCAGATCTACCTCCATCACATCAGGAACGAAATCTCACTTGGAAGTTGACGACTGAACACATGACCGGTGATTCTGCTTCTGCACGGGTACAGCGGCTTGCACCGGTAATGCCACCAAACTACAACCAAGAAACTCCCTCAAATCATCGCGATCTGGAATATTTGGCCCGATCGTTCTATTGCTCAATTGCAGGTGTGCAGGTTTTCACATGCATGATAGGCTAGGCGCTGAACGATTGGGAGCGGGTAACCATGTGAGGGGACATCGGATCATTGTATGTGGTCCCACACGAGCTTCCCCCTCCTGCCGGATCAGATGGTTTGATGGAGGATGTAAACAGCGCTAGGCCCGTCGGGGCTAGGTGAATTGTCCGGTCTCTACCTCGAATCACCTTTCTATCTAGATAGAACTGACGATGCGGGCGAGCGGGTGGTCTGGTGGGTTGAGGGATTTGGAGGCGGGCGAGCGGGAGGGTGTAAGACATTACTTTTTATTAGTGACCAATATACACATACTTGGCTGAGAAACGGCGTCAAACTGGCGGCGAATTTCGTGCACGTAACCTGTTTTGTAATGCATCCACGCCAGCTTTCGAACATTCGTCACCGCGCGGGCTTTGAAGTTTGTAGGTCTGCTGATTGTTTCTGATTTAATAATACTCCGTTAAATCCATTCGATCGGCAGTGATGCCATATCCGACTCCTATTCGCTGAGTAAGAAAATGGCAGGTTTTGGGGCGAGAACTCAATCAAGAGACTGGATCAGAGCACCATGACACCATGGCCTGCGTGGCAAGACTAATCGCACAGAACTAGGCACCCCCATCCAGGCAGATTATGAATGTCTCCACGGCGATTCTATTAATTTCCAAAGGTTCTGCATCGGACTAAGCCCTAACGAAACTCTAATTTGGGAACCCACCGATACATGCGGAGCAAAACGCCGCAACGCACCACAGACGAGCCAAGCCCCCAATGGAAACACGCAAATCCGGGCTCGAAGGAAGCTAAAACACCAAAGGGCCACTCCAGCTTGGCTGATCGGGGTTGCCAATGAGACGGGTGTCGGACTCGTCAGCCTTCTCATCATCGGTTGGCTGGAAGTGGCAAAAGTCCTCAGACTGGTTAACACGGCTCTCATCCTCGTGAGAGCTGTCGGGGTAGCTCTGAGGAGGATGCGGCAGGACACAAGCGGACAGCTAGTTAATCTCGGCTGTTTGGAGGCTGAATGGTGCCTTTTCAAACTTGGGAAGCTGGAGCGGCAAACCATACCCGGACATCCTTGGAACGGTGCCAAGTACCCTTATGAGGAGAGAGATTGGCGAGAGCCATGATAGCAACCGTGCCAGTGATCGATCAATCTGCGTGCATGCTGGAAAGACATTCACGGAAGCTTGACCCGGTGCTTGGAACGCCGCTACTCTGCGCTGCTTCCGAGGCTGCTGGGCCATCTTGATCCTCGCCGGGCCACCATTTGCACCTAACCAAATACATGTCTGGAGACACAAGATTGGGTGGCCAACGCAGAAGAGATCGTTTGAGATGCCGGTCTCACTCCAGAAGGTGCGCTTTAGTTCCGTAGTGCAGGTGGTCCGCAACCAGCTCAGTAGTGGAAGCTGATAATGTTGAACTCATGCTCATCCCCGTAGCTTGCCGCCAACTTCCTCCAATCAATAGGGATCATGTCATTGTCGCCTTGCTTGTAGTCCATCCTTTGGCACACCACCCCTTCATGAAACTGACACCACAAACTGCGATGGACAGGGGCGACCAAAAGCTCCGAAGTCTCTAGGTCCGGATCAGCAAGCAGACGAACCAGGCCCATAAACGGCTCCGACTTCATGTACGCATCGTCCTGTCGCGTGGCGTACGAGTGCCAGCTACGGCCATCAAGGGGTTCCGGAGTTGTCGACGCTTGCTTGAAAACCACCATGTCCACCCCCGCCGGGTTGATCTCGACCCTGAGATGACGGAGCGCGCCATTAAGGACCATGTCCATCAAGGCGGGACAGACGTTATTCGCGAAGACATTACCCAGCCGGCCGGGCCACAACTCAAGATGGCGGATGCGCCTGCGCGCAGCTGTGTTATTTAGCAAGTAAGAGGAGCCGGCACTGATGGCGCGTTCCGTAGCCGCACGGGGCCCGGCGCCGAGATCGAGGACGAATGTGTTCTGTTCGTAGAAGATGCGGGAGGCCGCGCTGTAAAGAAGTGGATGGGAGAGGAAGAGGGCGTGTGGAAGGGGGATGAAATCGCTGTTGATGGGAGCGATGTATATTGGCTCCGGTGAGTAGCACAGATATGAAAGGATGCCGTCCCGGATTTCTGCCGGTAAGTCGAAGAATTTATCAAATATCGCCCGGCTCATGATGTCTTTGATGCTTTAGAGCTCGAGACGTGTTTCCTTATTCCCTTACCCAGACAAGAACTTTAACGTGTGGCACAAAGCTGAGCCTTGGTAATATAAGGAGAATAGCCAAAGCAACGACTTGAAATGTGTCACAGTTGTTCCAAAAGGGCTGCGGTGAATGGATGATGATGTGCGGAGTCAGTGAGCTCAGGAAGCAACAGGAAGCAAATGGAAGGGACCGAAGAAGCGCAAGGCACACGGGCCCCCACTGTGGCGACATGTCCTAACCGGCCTCATTCTGGCCGCTCTTGCCCGTGTGAATCCTATTTCGACTACAGCTGCTGTCCAGATCAGGGTCTTTAGTACTTTCTCCTGCGTTTATGGAGTAACTGCGAAGGATAAGTGACTTGAATCTCGAACGATTACAGGCAGATGCGTTCTGTTAGTGCTTCACTTTTGCGTTCACAACACCCGTACGACGTGAAGTCGATTTTGGTGCCCCTCAGAGTACGAACGGGCTACTTAATTCAACGAATGCGAATAGTTACTGAACAGCCACACGCAGGGGAACACATCTAGGTCTGGGGCAGAGCCGGGATTAAACAATGCGACTTGGCCGATGGAAGCTTATTACAGCTAGCATGCCACAAGTCACAAAACCAGAACTTGTGATGGCATCTCCAGGTTCGTAGACGTATCTCATTTCATTTCACCTTGAGCCATTCTACAGAGTCTATGGAAATGGGGACGACGAAGAATGCCGCCCAAAAGCGAATAGATGCAAGGGGAGGCGTCCTCGCTGTTCAAGGCAGGAGCTCGTGTGTTCAACGAACTGAGCAAGGTCGTAGAGAGAGGTGCAGGTAGATGAACGGAAACGAGGAACTTTTTGCGTGCCTTTTAGTATCTCCTGCCCCAAATTATCGGCAACCTAGCCATGTCCTATCTTCTGGCCGCACCCAGACCAGGTCATCTGAAACAAATTCTGCTTGAATTCTCGAAAGCAACTCCCCCTTGCTCACCCCCCGAACGCATCATTTATCGGGATGACATGGCCTTGGTGACGAGTCGCTTCAAGGCGAGTTCCTGCTTCTTCAGTTCCTCGGCGCTGGCATCGGTGATTTCGAGCTGGGCCATGGCCTCGCTGACTTGCTGCTCAATCTTGTCCTTCTGGCCACGCTTGAGCTTCAGGGAAAGGGTAGGGTCGGAGATAATCTCCTCGACACGGCCGATATAAGACTCGAGCTGCTGCTTGGCCTCAAACTTCTTGCTGAAAGCCTCGTCGTTGCTCTTGAATTTCTCGGCATCTATTGATAAGAATTAGCATCAATATGAACTTACTGTTGCAAGGGAAGAGGGTCAACATACCGCTGATCATGTTATCAATCTCAGATGACGAGAGTTTACCGACAGAGTTGGAGATGGTGATGTTGGCGCTTCTGCCGGATGTCTTCTCGGTAGCGGTGACCTTGAGGATACCGTTGACATCGACCTCGAAGACGACTTCCAAAACAGCCTCTCCAGCCCTCATGGGAGGGATGGGGGCCAACGTGAACTCACCAAGCGACGTGTTATCTTCGCAGTTAACACGCTCACCCTGGTACACGGGGAACTGGACGGTTTGTTGGTTGTCTGCGACGGTGGTGAATGTTCGCTTCTTGATGGTAGGGACGGTCTGGCCACGGGCGACGACCGGGGCAAAGATGTTGCCTTCCATAGCAACACCGAGGGAGAGAGGAACGACATCGAGAAGGAGAAGATCGGCAGTCTCGGCGGAGGTGGCCTTTCCAGACAGAATACCAGCCTGAACGGCGGCACCGTAGGCGACAGCCTCGTCGGGGTTGATGCTCTTCTCGAGCTTCTTGCCGTCGAAGAACTCGGAGAGAAGCTTTTGAATGCGGGGAATACGAGTAGAACCTCCGACGAGCACGATCTCGTCGACCTGGTTCTTCTCAATGGCGGCATCTTTGAGAACCTGGGCGACGGGGTCTAGGGTTCCGTTGAAGGCCTTGGAGTTAAGCTCCTCGAATCGGGCACGGGTGATCTGCATCTGGAAATCCTGGCCATCGAAGAGAGAGTCAATCTCGATGGTAGCCTGGGCACCGCTGGACAGGGTTCGCTTGGCACGTTCGCAGGCAGTCCGAAGTCTTCGGAGGGCACGGGCATCACCAGTGATATCCTTCTTTGTCTTTCGGAGGAAGTCCTTCTTGCAGTGGTCGAGGAGGTTAGTATCGAAATCCTGTCCACCCAAGTGAGTGTCACCAGCGGTGGCCTTGACAGTGAAAACACCGCCCTGGATGTTGAGGAGCGACACATCGAAGGTACCGCCACCGAGATCGTAAATCAGAACATTTCGCTCCTTGCCAGACCTTCCGGAGCCCAGACCGTAGGCGATGGCTGCGGCAGTAGGTTCGTTGATGATACGGAGCACGTTAAGTCCGGCAATGGCACCGGCGTCCTTGGTAGCCTGACGTTGGTTGTCGTTGAAGTAGGCAGGCACGGTGATGACGGCCTTCTCAACCTTCTTTCCGAGCTTCACCTCCGCAATCTCCTTCATCTGCTCGAATTGTCAGTCTCGGTTGCATTGATATGATGAAGTAACATGGCTGGACCCACCTTGGTAAGGATCATGGAGGAGACTTCTTGCGGTGAGAATGATTTGGTCTCGCCGAGGTAGTCAACTTCGACTTTGGGGTTGCCATTGTCGTCAATGACCTTGAAAGGCCAGGACTCTATATCCTTCTTTACGATAGGGTCATCGAATCTTCGACCGATCAATCGCCTTGGGAAGGAGGAATTTTGTCAGCGCACCGTCTTACGCCGGAGGATACTGATGGCACACTCACTTGACATCAAAGATAGTGTTCACGGGGTTCATGGCAGCCTGATTCTTGGCAGCCTCACCAATCAGTCGCTCCTTGTCGGTGAAGGAGACGAAAGACGGGGTAGTGAAGCTACCCTGCTCGTTGGCGATAATTTCGACATTGTTGCCCTCGTATGTCGCAACACAAGAGTAGGTGGTTCCTAGAGGCAAAAATCGGTCAGCGAACAAGACGATCCCGGGGCAAAGAACATGGAGTAGTACCCAAATCGATGCCAATGGCACCATCGTAGACTTCTTCCGCCATGTTTGGATATGATTATGCGCAGGAAAAAAGGTGTTGAGCGCAGGTTTTGGAAGGCGGGCGTGGGGTCTTCAAGGAATTTCTCCCAACCGGAATTTTGTGAAGGTCAGAAATAAATTTCAGCGCTGGTGAACTTTTTTTCTTTGGGCAAAGTCCCACCAATGCCCCTCCTCTAAGCCCTATTAGGTCTAGTCTGATGCCTTGAATCTGAGGTGTCGATCACCTTATCTTATCAGCCAACTTCACTTCCTCCGTCCACCAGTACAGTTAAATCCATGGAGCCGGCCTTACCCATGCCTGACTCGTCTCCTTAGACATGGGTTAGATATGTTGCTGGGTTCTGCCATAGTCTCTGTTTGTCATGTTGCTACCCGGACCCTCAACTGGACTCAACAAGCTTCGAAGAGTTATACCAGAATAGTAGGAGTGTGGGCTCTGTTTGCCCTCCGGGAAGTGGACTGACTAAGCTTCCAGAGGTCAATTATAGAAATTGTTTAAACAGACACTACCTTAATTATATGATTAGTTTAACAAAGTAAGCATAGCAATTTCTGTGTTATTGCTCTGTCTCTTACTCAGTTTTCTCGGAGTACAATGTGACTAGCCACGTGATGGAGATGTGGAATTGAAAGGCGTGGATGGTTTGAGAGTCATTTCATCCAGCTATCATTCTATTCATGGCAATACTCTCTTCCTTTCAAATACAGTGAACACGTCACTAAATATCAAACCGTCTTCAAATGCCAAAATCCTGCTCCAAAGTGTGAAGAACGCCAAATCTGATTGAGCTGCAGAACACAGTCTTCAAACATAAGGAGGCGTGCTTAACGACTATCTCCCGATTGTGCATTATGTAGTCTGATGGCTCCCAGAGACTTGACAATTTCCTCGATATATCTGCTCGACTCTTCTTTATAGATGTGCGCGACCATTGTAAAGAGCACAATGACACAAAACACAGATACAACAAATCGAAGAGCCTCGTGTCGTCCGGTCCGGGTTCTGATAGTCTGTTTTTTCGCTTCTATGTACTCAGTCAAGGACACGTATTGCCCCCTGTCTGCATTGTCGTCCAATAGCCCGTGGTAATAGGCCAGATGTGACTTCATTATGCTGTAGACCTTGACTCCAGGAGGGTCTCTATTTTTGTCAAACTCCACTGTGTATCGTTTAATCTCAGGAGTAATGCTAATCATAATTCTAGCCATTCTGTTCGGTTTGGTGATACCTGCCCCGGCGGCGCCCACCAATGATGACCTCATCTTCTCGTCATGTCTTTGCGCCGCCTTCTGAGACGATTCGAAAATAGATTCCTCAACCTGGGTTTGGTTGGGTTGGTATCGATCGCCAGGTTGCAGCCAATCGAGTCGGATGATGGACGGCGAGCGACGAATGCAGATGGAGAACCATGCAGCGTAGGACACGAGATTGTGTATGTCTTGATGGAAGTCTTTGAGGCTAGAGGTGAGATCAGGTGTCTTTGTAACCCGGACCCAGTTCAAAATGGGAAGCAGCAGCACAGTTATACGCATGGTCAGATCATCCACACGCTTCCAGAAGTGGAGTGGTATGCCGTGATGATGCTCGAGAAACATGTTGACAGTGACTGAACGGAGCCTGGTACGCTGATATCCTACCAACCGCATTAGAGCCTCTGCAGAATATAAATGGATGGACTTCCACTACTCACCATCATCTTCGAGGAAGGATTCATCTTGATCTTGCAAATACCTTGTGTCTGTATGTTTTGCACCGAAAAGCAGTTTGGAGAAGATGTGATCGTCAAAGATTCGTAGCAAGACTGCTTGGAGGAGGAGCAGTCGTTTTGGCGTGTGAGCAAGCAGGTCATCCCAAGCGGTGAGGGATGATGGATCAGGTCTTGCTACAGTTTCGACATACTTCTGGAGCTCTGGGCTGATATGCGGATTCACTGGTTCGATCCACGGAGAAAACCATGAGTCGCCACCGCGGTTCAGTGGACCGTCCACGAGATAGGTTTTTAAAACATCGTAGACATTGACGACAAGGGTACCAAAGTGATGTTCGTGAAACAGGTCAGACAGGTCTCCTTCTGGGACATCCCAGTCAAGGAGAGGGCGGACGGGTTCGAAGCTGTCTAATTCGCCTAGGTCTAGTTGTGGTGCAGGCTTGCCAAAGAAAGTTCTCCTATGTTTGGGCTGTCGCAGCTTCGACCTAGAAGGCACCTTCTGCAAACCTTGCCCGAATTTGTCTCCTGTATCCTTCGTTCGAGAGTGTGCCTCATCTCCAGCAATGGCCGAGCTTGACTGAGCTTTATGAGGACGGGCAGCCATGTCGGTGACGCAAATACAATGATGCTAGAAAAGGCAGTGGAGAGGTTGAGTCTTTGCAGAAGATATTGACTGGTGTATCTACAACCTCCTCGTCGTTTTTCATGCCTCTGTGATGAAGGGTTGTGTTCTTCATAAAAAGAGGTCATTGTCTTAATGTGCTCAAAGAAAGTCATGTCTACTGCCTCTCCAGTCCGGTTTTGGATGGTGCCAACATTGCGTCTCTTCATGTGCTTAGAGCTGCTCTCTTAGGCGGAATGACAAACGAGGCCCGGCCATCATCCCCAACAAACCAAACAAAGAATCCAGGAGGAAGCCATTCCAGAAACAGCTTGAAGAGAACGAAAGCGTTACAGATATTAGTTTTGGGTGATTGACCGATCAGATCGAAACATTGGAATGTAGTGGCGCACCATCCGCGGAGGAATACAAGAGGCAAGACCTTTGATCTTATATCAAAGAAATATGCTTGGATATCCGTCAAAGTAGCCCGTATGAGTCTGGTCGGACTATCGGAAAGAAATAGGGAACCTGGAAGCTCGAGTGGCTTGACAGAGTGGGCAGTTCCCAAGTGCCTTGCCTTTTAAAAGAGTGAGATGGTGACCAACATGAAGTCGGGTCTTGGTCGGAAAGATTTAACCAGGGGTCAATCACACTGCTCTCCGTTTAGAAAGGGCACTGAAGGACAGTATTTCGGACATCTGAGCGTCCCCATATGATGCACTCGTTTTAGCAGTGTAACCAAAGTTTCAATTCTGTGTCCCGGACTTGAGAAAAGTGTATTTGTTCATCCAAAGTGTCTGTCCGCCGCCGTTTGGAGGAGATGCCTATTTAGGCGGAGCCATGGCTCCCTCACGAATCCAATGCAGATTACAGCGTCCTGGCCCCCAACAAGGCAAGCTAGCCCCCCTGTAGCTCGACTGGGCCTAGGCGGATTGGCAGAATTTCCCGCATTTGCTTTTGCATCAGGCAGGGGGACCCACTTGGCACCATCTCCCCGTCACGGAGGCTCGCCGGGGTGCACGTGTCAGCTTGAGAGCCACACAATTTCATGATCTTCCCAGGCATCGCCCCAGCCGTCTCTCGGGCAGAGCCAACTTTCCCAGCCTGCCTCTAGGCATAGGTCACCTACTCCTAGCCTAGCTAACCCGACAGACAGGTTTTTGAATGGACAGGGATGGAATCCAGCGTGAACACCAACTGCCTTGACTCACGGGCGCATCAGCCTGCTTCATGCCTATGTCCCTTCATCTGATGATAATTAGGGCTCGTGTAGTTTCTTCGAGACTCTGAGTTCGACGCGACCTTGCACAATCATATCCTCCTCCACCTGCTTGTTGTGTATGCGACTAGCGCCTAGACTGGGTCGGTCCGCTGTCATCGCCAGTTGGACACCAACTCCAAACCTGCCGTCAACGACTCCACTGTTCCGCCGGAACTACATCATTTGATGTAGAGAGAGATAATCTGATGGCGACCACCGCGGAAGCGAAGAAACCCGACTCGAAGGAGCCCACCACAGCCGATTCCACCTCGACTATACCGTACTATGGCTATCTGTTTGAAAGCGACAAGACGCCAACCAAGACCCTCGATGCGCTTCTTCGAGCCATTGGCCGCTACATTGTGAGTTTTTTCGACGCCCTTGCTCCATTTGCCTGACCCGAGTCCTAACCGCACCGCGACACCAGGCCGTGGAGATCGGCGACAAGAACGATGTCGCCTTGACCCCGAAAAAGCTCGCTGCCTTCTACAAGGCAGTCGGCGGGAACTACGACTGTAGGTTACCAGTCGACCGGCGCATCGCGGCAGCGCAGACTTATAGAACTGACAGCTAATGCGCGCAACCAGCACTCTTCGTCGGCATGCCCTACCCTTCCATCTCCTACATCTGGCAGGTCACCGGCTGTCAGCACACCATGCAGCCGACCAACAACGACTTTGAGCCACCATCTGTACCGGCCTTGACCCCCAGAGGGTTTGTACGGTGGGAGTCGATCGAGATCTTGCTCGGACCAGAGGAGCATGTGCCGTTCATGCAGTTCGCAGTGAAGAATTGGTCGCTCACGCATCCCGAAACTGGCGAGCCCTTTCCTGCCGATCTACCCAAAGAGGCCTTCCCGAGCGAACCAGATACAGCGGTGGACAGATGGCACAAGGCGTGCGCTGAGAAGCTGAGAAAAGAGGCGACCCCAAAGGAAGATATGATTGCGAGAGCGGCTGCGGCCGCGGCCGAACGAGACGAGCCAAGAGTCAAGGCAGCCTATATGCATGTTCGCAATCCATACCCGGAACCGTCGCCGCAAGCGAGGGGCCCCGGTCCTCAAGCAGACTACTTCACCCGGCCAGTAGCATTCACCCATGTACCGGTAAGGCAGGCCGCTGCGCGTGTCAGCGTTCCTCGGTCGCCGGAGAGGGAGAGGCTGCGGCGGGAAAGCTCTTCGGCTGAAGAGCGAGCCCGACGGCGTAGCTTTTCCGACTATCCCTCTCCACCGCACGAGACAATGCATGCCTCGATCCACCTAGAACCTAACCGGCCGCCAGCCCAGCCCCGACGACATAGCCAGCCGAGGCACTACTCATCCTCGTCAACATCTGAGTCCGATTCGCCAGCGAGCCCCCGGACCAAGCACAAATTGCATGCCCATCACTCGAACGAGCCTCCACCGCCATCCATTCGCCGTTTCGCACCACCATCCGCGCCGCAGCCTCCTCCCGCAGCGCCTGTCGCGCCTCCTGCAGTGGCCGCTGGGTTCCGCTCTCATCGGTCAGAAATGCGTCAAGATGACCCGCGCCGGCGTAGCTTTCCCATTCCTTTTGAGGGATTTCGCGAGAAGTTCAATGACAAGGTGGCTGCGATACTTCCAAACGGACGCTCCCCAGAGCGACCGCGAAGCGCATCGAACCGCAAAGAAGTCAGCACACGTCATAGCCGGGATCACCTTCCTACCTCAAGGCTAAGCCGTAGCTGGTCTGACCTGCGATCCGATGACTCAGATGACCCGGAATCCAGCGGCGCGGAACGCAGGAGACGACGGCGGCTTCGAGAGCGGAGAGAAAAGGAAGAGAGAGAGCGAGAACGAGAACGGGAGAGGGAGAAAGAAAGGGAACGGGAGCGGGAACGAGACCGAGGCAGGGATCGTGGCCGTGATCGGGACCGCGATAGAGATTGGGAACGGGACGACGAGCGAGAGGCACGAAAGCGACGCGAGCAGCGAGCGTACCTCCAGCGTCCCGACAACCAGCGGCGGACCAGCAGCCACGCCGACGTGGACCGCATGCGTGACGAGCACTGGGACCCTCGAGATCGCGACCAAGGCAGGGACGATCGAAAGAGGTGGAAAGAACGTGGGCCGAGCCCTGTCGTGACCGGTGTTGGCGGGCGACGATATCCTGCGGAAATGACTTGGAATTAAACATATTCGACGTTGTGCTTCTGCTTTTTTCTGTTGAGAAACGACATCGTCGTTCTGGCGCTGGAGGTGTTGGGTGATATCTGGTGTGCGTTGACATACATTAACGACACGACTTTATGAGCGCGCAATGATTCGAGCCCCCGTGTTTTTTGGTTCTCGAGAGAAGGCGGATTCTTGTTTAGATGGACCAACCCTACGAGGGTATATGTACAACAGTCACCATGAACCTTTCCCCCACTAGCGCGCTGGATAATACCTGCGCACGAATTATGAAGAAGATATTCCACATTCAAGAACCCGGCCGTTTGGTGATGTTCCCAGGACATTTGTATCTGACGTGAATCAGTGCGCATTTCCCAAAATATCAGCTCGACATCCCGGATGAACTGTGGGGGTGCAAATATGTAGTCGTGTAGTACTTCAGCCCGTCAGGGGACATAATCCGAGTCATCCTCCACGGCACTCTCGACGCTTTCGCTTTCACTTTCCATATCCACGTCCTCATCCTCTTCAGCCTGATGCAGCCCGCCCATGCCTTCACTCTCCACACTCACGTCGCTCGTGTCCTCCCAGTCCATACTCGCATCGCTCGACTCGTCGTCTTCCTCGTCCTCTCCATCGACGTTCATGTCAATCGGCGAATCATACTCCTCCCCTTCCCCCTGCGTGAACTGCGCCTCATCCGAGTGCCACTGCGCCGTCTGCTCGTCCCAGCTCGACTCGGGCGTGGGCGTGCGGTCCGGGTCCCGCGGGTGCGGAGGGAGAGTCTCGAGAGACCATTTCGGCGGCGGAGGGGGCTGCCAGAGGCGAGCGCCCATGGGGCGGCGGCTGCGGCTCCTGGACTGGGGCGGGGCGCATTTGCGCTGCATGCATCGGTGGTAGGTGCACGTCTTGCCGGGCATGTTGATGACGCCGTTTGTAACGTAGAAGCAGTCCGCGGAGTGGATGCCTTCCTCACATTCCCAGAGCGAGTCGTATATCATGCAGCCGCAGGAGCGGAAGTGACGGTAGATGCGCATGCACATTCTGTGAGTGGCGGCTCCGTAGTAAAATGCTGTTCTGGTAAGTTGAGTGACGATACATGAGGTAGTTGCGACCTTGGCAGGTTAGAAAGTGTTTGATGAGATCACATGGGGATAGCTTCACTCTTTTTTGTATGTGTAAGGTAGTCCGGGCTCACGAGTTCTGTGGAAACGGAATGAAAGCTCGACTCTGTCTCTGGGGGCTATCTGGAGACAGACAGCAGCAGTTGTTTTGCTATCGTGGGCCGTTTGCGAAGATTTCGCGGTGGGATGCAGTTGAGATGTGCAGATGCTTTTCCACGGGCCCTATCATGCCTTCCTTACTCTCTGCGTGAGGCATGCTAAACTGCGTTCTTTCAGAAATTACAGATGTATATCGCCAGTAGATGCGGGCATTTTCAATATTCAGCAAACCCTTGCCATGCTCTCACCATTCCCGTCCAAACTACATCAAAGGTTTGCCAACTATGGCCAACATTGAAAAGATTACTTATGTCGCTGCCCGTAACATGAACTCTGTTGCGTAGAGATGCAGAGAGATACGCATCCCAGTTCCGCCTCGTCGAAGACATATCTACCCATCCATGTACAGAATCTGATGATCGACAGGTAGCACTCGAGCTTAGGCCCTGTCTGAGTCTAGACTTCTAGAATCTGGCCAAAAAGAGTCTTATCCAAAGAAGAATGGTTCAAGCTCGGGGCGGCAGCTTGCAGGACATCCTGTGGCGAAAACCTCTACGAACCTTGCTGTAAAGAGATGTTCCTATCCACCAAAGTTGAGCATCTCGAAACCTGATGCCTTGGTGACCTTCTGGCAAGTGCTTTTCGTCGTTCCTGGGGTTTATAGGGCTGGCTAGCTGAATTGGGCCTCTCCGATCTGGTGCCCAATGAATCCCGCCAAACTGCAGCTGATAGAAGTGGGCATTCGTTGACATAGGAGCATAAAGTAAATCTCTCTCGACGGCTTGCTAGGATAACAGGGTAACACGGAACTAGATTGTCGAGCAAGGTCGCACTAAGGATAAGGCAATGCAGTTAGAAGGTGGCTCAGTTGTAACACTTTCTCCGTACGTCGGCGGACTGCCGTTCGGAGGTCTAAGGCAATGTGCCTGCCTAGGATTCCGAGATCGACAGGCGGTCAGATCAGGGGAATAAAAGTCCATCTGCCATCATCCGATCGCAGCCCGTAGCATGGTTTGCCGAGGCAGGAGGGGAGGCAGGGACTGTAATGGGACGCGTTGTTGTTTTGGCAGAAGCAGGGTTGAACAAACGACAATGACTGGAGCCAGCAAACGTTTCAGACGACGTGCAAACAAAGTGGACGTGGCGGCTGCATGAAAGAAGACTCTGGCGACGGTGGAAAGGATGGGGTCCAGCATAGAACCGTGATTGGTCCCGGGGGGCGCATCATCCAAACCCTGGGACGGCTTGAACGACGGAAATATTATTACTGCCTACTTCGTCCGTAGTGGGCAATAGATGCATGTGGATGGATCAGCGGGTAGGTAGGCAAACATGGCGGTCAGCTGCTTCAGAGGCGGCCCCAATCGCAGCCCCCAGTTGGGATTGTCCGTAGAAGGAATGGCGTTCCGGGAGATGGGCAAATCCCATAAACCATGCCAGTTCCGAGAACAGTGACTGACAGTGAAGGAAAAAAAGAAGCTGCCCACCATCTCGACGGAGGGGTGATTCATTTTGAGAATTCGGCTGCATGTTGGCTTCGAAAATGCTGCAGCCACCGACCGCATAGCTCGCCAATTCAGCAGCAGTGACAGTTCTGGCTGGGCCCCGGCTGTCTGTCCGTCTGGTCTACTATACGGAGACAGAGGATGACAAACAAATCGACGATGGCTCTCAGAACTTGCACTTGGCCAACTTGCCTAACGCTCACGGAAGTGCGTGTGGGTGTGATGCTCGTTAAGTGGCGGAGCGGCATGGAAGCCGGTTGTCATATTATCAGCCAGGGCCTGTTAGTCGACTTTGCTGGATGCCCTTATTTTGCGACACAAGGGCAGCGCAGCGCAGGGAGTGGCTGGTTCGAACTGCGCCGACTGTCTGTTTCCGTGCACCTTCGTTAGATGGATTCCTTGGTTTCCCACCTATGAAGCGGGCATTTTGTTAACGAAGCCGAGCCAGGCGATCTTTGTTATTGTGTCTCGGTTCGTAAACGGGGTACTTTCGATTAGAGACAAAGAGAAATCGGGTATTGGCTGCTTGGTTGGTGCTTGGAGGGGAATCGGATTGGGGACTGAGTCGAGTTCTGCTTTTTGCTCCTCGACGATCTGTTCCAGACCCTAGGCGGGCACGGCGGGTTCCCATCGCCCCCGGCATTTCCAGCAGATAGAGATTCGCTAAAGCGGAGGTACGTACTTGGGGCATTCAGGACACGCCGGCAAACCCTACTTTACGAAGCACTGGATTGGATTTGCATCTCAGTCCTGTCATCCCCGCCCCATAATTGACCCGTCGTAGGGCACAGATTATTACCTAGGAGGGGGCCCGGGGGCATTGAGGATCAGGTACCCTCCACCCATACGACGACTCGGGACACCTCTTGGCCTAAGGTAGGTTGTCCATATGCTTTGGGTAAGGGTATTCGTAAGGCAAGGGATTTTAGGCATGTAACACACCCATCCGCCCAGATGCCAGTCCGGGCTGGCACTTGGAGGAGGGGGGCCGAGGCAGTGAACTCATTATGCGCGCAGTAGAAAGTACGTACAGTATGTAGCAGGTTAGGTATAGGCCGGGTAGGTAGGTAGATAGGTCAGGTAGAGAGAGATGTTTATACCGTACCTAATTACCTGCCTGTACGTACTTACTACGCAGACAGGGTAGCACCACGTCTTAGCCTTCGACTCGTAGCCTCTCAGGTGGATGGCAGGTATTTTTACTTAACCACCTAAAGTAACCAGGGGCCTAGTCAGGTGTGGTGTCAAGCTGCGACCGCCCCGACCCACAATCTTGCAGCGTTCGCTCAACACTGCAGTGGAGGTCGGCCGGGTCCCACGATCCATGCTCTCCATCCACAGACATCCACACTCCACTTGATCTCCGTCCAGGTGCCCCCATCCCACACTCAGCAAACTTAACACTCTCTTTTACATTCCCTCGCCTTCCAGACCTCATTTTACCAATCCTCCCACTCCCTTCACCACCGGACTTTCTCGCCGAGTGCTCTGTGATCGCGTTTCTTCCAGCCAATTTTCGTCCTCACCCCCAAACTCACCTTCGTACAATCGAGACCCTCCAACGCGTTGTATCCTCCGCAACCCCTCCAGGCTCCGTCTTTGACGCCGACGCACGGCCAACGCAATCTCCTGCCGCCGTACTTTCCCCTCTCTCCCTTCTCGACTTGACCGTCTCTCTCGCCTCTCTTCCACCATCACAGCCGCTCCCGTCAGACTCATCTTGTCCGGAGGCACTGCTCGTCCCTCCCCCCCCTCATCTTCCAAGCGGCGAGGTGGCCACGACTGCGAGATCGGGCACCCGCTCAAGACCCCAAACGGCTCCAGCCTCCTTCTCTTCCACGGCCATTTGCCGAAGCCGTCCACGAACAAACTAGTCACCATGAAGGGCAGACCGACCGACCAGCTCGTGTACGAGTACATGTTTCCGAAACCACGAACCACTGATCCTCAGAACTTCCATGCCCTCCTGCAACGCTACCTCATATTGGAGGTCCGTCAGGAGGTCCACTCGTTCTACGGGCATATTGACACCCAAGAGGCTAAGTATCCCGGTCTCGACTACTGCCATCCGACTCACCGCATCCGCCTGGCTCGCTGGCCGTGGCATCGTCGCCTGTTCCGAGCCCTCGACAACCTGCGACTGACCCCCTCTGAGATTGGAAGTCTCACGAAATGGGAAGGCACAAAGTGGGCCAAGGAGCGATATGAAAAGGAGCAAGGCATCTCAATCAGGGATACTACCGCCGATGACTTTCCAGATTGGGTCGAACCGGAGGACCGCCCGAGCGTGTCTACCGTTCATAACATGAGAACCCAGTCCATGGAGACGGATGGCATCGCAGATCCCGCAGACGAGGATATGGATGGAGAAGAGAGTGACGACGAGGAGATCGAAAGCGTCGGCGTTGCTCTGAACGAGCAACTGAGGGAGCGCGTAGCGAGACGGGAAGCCGGCGAAACATCCACGGTGCTCGACGAGGAGTGGGAGCAGTGGCTCAAGAGCGCTATTGAACGCGGCGAGCTCCCATTTCTTGCAGACCAGATCTTTCAGCAGTCGAACGAGGCCGCTCTAGTACCCCAGGCTCTCTTTCCTCCTCGCATGCTGAGCGCCGCGAGAGCAGGGCAGTGGCAGGAGATACCAGATTTCCTCCACGACATGATCAGGCGTACCTTGGAGACTGAGAACCGTGGCTCTAACCACATTGCGGCAACGTCACTGTTAGAAGAAGCATTTGCAGCTTCGACCCCTTCCAGCTCTTCTCGAAGGCAACAAGCGGACGAACGCCACGGCGGCATTGCCCGCTGGCGAAGAACTTATTCCGATCTTCGCCTCCCAGTTGGTGATCGTGGTGCCAACACGGCGTCGGACATGCGTGTGCAGCGGACCGCTCAAGCCCCCGGGGCTTAAAATTCCTTGCCCATGGCTGCCCCTGGCACGGTTCCATCTTGTTCACTCGAGACATGAGATCACAACGAATACCCCCACTTTATCAAGAAAATAATGAACACCCGCATGTTTGACGACCCGGGAAGCACACGAACGAGCGAGCATTTTGACGGCTGCGATCCTTGGATTTCCGCACCAAGGGGCTGATTGCACCTTTGGAGCTGACGAAAAAAATGTGGAATTTTGACGTGTTCTGATATACCTCAACGCTGCAGAACTCCTTTGGCATTCATTGCACTGATTCTTTTTGCGTTTCCGACCTTGATAGACTTGTGTTTTTTTTTTTTGTTACCACCGTTTGTCCTTTTCAGCATAGGGAGGCTTAGCCTGGGAACCTGTTTCTACGTGGATCTTCCCTCGATGAAGGGGTGGTGGGCTCGCCTGGAGTTAGCGATTTGCTTTGAGGACTAGGATTGGGATAGGTTGAAACAGCGGGGGTACATGGCGGCCATGGGGAGGGAAGATTCGTTGGTATATGGCCTTGAATCGATTTTCACAGCTTGCTGGTCTATAGCAGGTAAACCAAAGTAAAAAGAAGCGCGGATCCTCAATTTTGAGTTGACAATACTGCATTTTTGACCACTGCCCATCTTGATGTCGAAACATCCGTCTCTAGTCATGAATATCATATTCCGTACAGATGCCGACTGCTAGTTCGAACTGTCTACTAGTAGAGCCCCTGCCCGCAAACGCCATTCTCGTCAAGCCTCGCTCGAACTCCAAAGTATTTTATCTTGACGACCATCAAGCCTCCCATGACAAACAAACCAAGACCAACACGCAAACGCCAAGCTGCCGTACAAAGATAACCGCCCACTGCATAAATAGCACCGACAAATGCGCAATCCTATGGATCCAGGTGCGACCACTCCGGAACGGCCTTGACCTGTTGCCACATGTACTTCTCGAGCTTGTTCGCGCTCTTCGCATAGGGTGTGCTCTCATTGTTGTACTTCCGGCAGTTATCGAAGATGAGCTTGGCATCCTTGACGAAATCCTCGGGCGTGGCGTACTGGTCGGCCTCCAGCTTAGTCTCCATGGTGCTGAAATCCATCGGCTCCTTGATCACCTCGTAGTAGTCTGCCACATCGTCCCGGTTAACAGGGGTGAGGAACGGCCACGCCGATGCGTGATTTTGTAGGTCGTTGAGGAGATGTAGAAGCTGGTTGTAGTTTGGTCCGTGGCGCGGTTGACGGGCGAGCTCGTCCATGTCGGGAGACCAACCGGAGGCGCGGATGGCCTCGATGGAAAGCGGGTCGATGGGCGTGGCACCGTTCTTCCACTGCTTCGGCGGCTGGTGAACCAAGTGGCTCTTGCTGAACGCCCGTATCTTAGCATGGACGCATTCTTTCTGCTTCAGCAGCATCCTGCCCATCTCCAGGTACCGTATGCGCGGCAACATGGAGCACTGCATGATCGTGCCGCCCTCGTAGTCCTTGATATAGCCCATCCACACGCTCCGGTCCAGCGTAATCTCCTTTGTGAAGCCCTGCTTCTTGAAGTAGCCGATAGCGTAGTTGTCGGCGTAGGTCAGGAAGTGCATCACATCCGAAGTGGCCTTGACGTAGTCCTTCAGGTGGGACATGAGATGGGCTCCGTAACCCTTGACCTGCTGGTCGCTGCTGATGGCGCAGAAGACGATCTCGGCGAAGCGTCGGCCCTTGAAGGGGCGGTAGGTGATTCCTCCGACGACCTCGAGTGGTTTCTTGACGATGGCGATGGAGAGATGGGTGCGGTCGTAGACGAGGCGGGCGATGTAGTCCTTGGGCATCTTCGGCAGCTGTTTTTGGAAGATACATTTCAGGCCGGTGAGGATGATGAGGGATTCGCGCTCGTTGTCGTTGTTGACTACCCGGAACTCGATCTCGCCGGTCCGTTCTTCTATTACCGCTGGCTGTGAGGAGTGTTAGTACAGTAGTGATGGGGAGGCTGCGCATGCGCCATAGAGTGACGTGGGGTGGACGTACCTTTTCAGGGAATGGGATCGGCTTCATCGCCGGCTTCTTCTCTGGCTCTGCGGAATCATTGTGCTTGACCCTTTTGGTCGCCGCCGGAGAGGCAGGATCCTCGGTCGCTTTGCGCTTAGCATCTGTAGGGAGGAGTCAGCAAGCCCGAACCCAATGTACACGTTGTCGGATACGGCGACTTACTTTCTTCCTTCATCTTGGGTACATTTACTGCCCCTTTCTTGATAATATATGATGGGATTTCGATGGCTGAAGATACCCCGTTGTCGTGATCTCGGATGGCGATGCGCGGCTTGGGGCGCTGAAGGGTGGTCCGTGCACCGCACGTGAATGTGGATCCTTGTCAGGGGGGCAGCATTACGCTAAGCTCTTTTTGCGCATAGGGCCACGATTCGCGATCTAGAGCTTCGAACACCTTTCAGAAAGTTGAAAGCTAGGATTCGTGAAACTGACAACTTTTCACTTCGTTTCGCAGCAACGAAACCGCGCACGACCAATCCTCCACGAACTTCGGACAGCTCACGACCGATTTAAAAATTTCACATCCCAATCGCTCAATCTCCTTCTTGCACCACCCATCCTTTGGCGAATGGATTCCTCGTTGCTTGAGATCTGGGAAGCTTCTGCTATCACCCCCCTCCGTCCCGCCATCGGCAAAGACGCCCAATTCTTCGTCGGATTCTCCCTGGTACTGCTCGGTGTCTTCGTCGCAGCCGTCTTCGCACTCAGTTAGTTCTCTGCTGCCCTACGCGTAAGCTGCATTTTCTAACGACTTCCAGATCGATCATTATCCAACGTGATTGGACTAGGAGTCCCAGCTTCTATTGCCCTAGCGTAAGCCTCGCCCCCCGATGATGCCCTTTGACGACTTGTCTGACAGCTTTCCAGGTTTGGAGTGGTCTATATGTTCTGTGCGGTCGGAGTCTACGTCTGAGATACCCCCAAAAAGTCCTTCCCAAAAGCCCTTCGGGCCGGCATCAGCCCTGTACTTTAGATACAACAACATACAAGAACCTCTAGCGCACCTTCCACTTCTTCTTGGGTGATATTCTTCTCCATACGTTTTGTCCGCGATGGCTTCCCAGCTTGCCACCTCGAACGCTGCTCCTCGGCCCCTCTTTCGAGCAGTGGCTAGTTCTACGAGACCGCTATACCAGCTCCTGAGATGCATCCATTTCACCCACAAAGTTCATGTACAAATTACGGAGGATGGCATTCGATTTGCCGCGGACCTCTCCAGGGTAATGCAAGGTAGGCTTGATGATTGCCACTGCCATAGCCAGGTAATGACCGTGAGCCAGGTGTCGCGTTTCTCGATAAAGCACTCTTCACGTCCTATAGTTTGATTCTGGGGGAGGCGCCCGAAGGTGGCACCCAGCCAGACCTCCCCAGCTTCCAAATTACCCTTCCTGCTCTGCTCGAGTGTCTACAGATATTTGGGGCTGTGGATAACGCGACCCGAACTCAAAATGCAGATAAAGATCCGTATCGCAGCAATCTCCGCAACTACCGCCCTGAGGCGTTTAGTAACCAGACTCTCGGTATTGGCGGAACGTGCAGCCTAGTATACGCGGAAGAGGGGGCCCCATTCAGTATCGTCATTGAGGAGGCCGGTGTCAAGACGACCGCCAATCTCGTGACTTACCTGCCAGAAATCCCAGAAGAAATCCCCTTTGATCGAGAAGATCTGGCCTTCAAGATCATCATGCAAGCACGCTTCCTCCTTGATGCCCTAGCGGAACTAATGCCGACGGTTCCCAAGCGGTTGACCATCACGGCCACTAAGACTCAGCCGTACTTGACCCTTTCCGGAATGGGGGATCTGGGAACGTCAAGTGTGGACTTCGCCAAGGGGCGGGATCTTCTTGAGAGTTTCTCCATCCAGGAGCGTTGGATGCACTCGTACAAGTTCGAATTCATCAAGTCGTCCACCGAGGCGATGCGGATTGCGAGCAAGATCAGTTTCAGGGGTGATCGGCAAGGTGTCTTGAGTTTACAATTCATGGTCGAGATTGAGGGTGGCGGGGTGAGCTTCTTGGACTTTCGGTTTGTGCCTTTCATTACGCATGAGGACGACGAGGATGAAGAAGCGGAGAGCGATGAGGCTTGAGCCAGAATTAATAGACTAGGGAAACAGCTCCGTGGAGTCATCTGACAGAATCACGATCAATCCGTGGACCACCTCGTATCCAGTAAAGGCCCGTAGCAAGTGACCATGATGGACTCGATCTGCAGTCCTCTCACTGAACACCGGTTGCGGCCGCGGCTGGGGGGCAGCCGAGTCAGTCTGATAAGCTATCCCTTGCACGCCACGCAGCAAGTTCTCGACGCCGTTATCTTGCCTTTGCTGCTCGTCGTAACTAATGCCCGCTACCTTTGTCTGGGTGAGTCAAAAATGGCCCACGGGGAATGCCTGTCTCACTTTCGACGTGGATCATTCGTTGCGTTTCAACGAGCTCCATAATTCTGTGATCTCGACCGCGAACTTTCATTCTTGGAGGAATCTCCATATATATGTCGCTCCGCAGAAGCACATAACAACGCGAGGCGACGCATGCTGCCCGCAGTGCGGTGCTCACTCATTCCCGAGACTGTTCTCCTCCACTGGTTCTTGAGATTATGTAAGAGGATCTCTTTCCACCGCGTTCGCGACTGTCTTTCATGGCATCGATTGTATATCTATTCCGTTTCCGGCCGGTGTGGCAACCCCGACAGAAGCAGACAAAGAGTCACACGATTCCTCTTTTGAAACCCGTTTAAGAACGCACAACGCTCAGCCTCCTGCTACCCTCAAAGCCAAGACGGAGCCATGGATGCCTTCTCCATTGTCGACTACGCATTTCCAATGTGGCCCAAAAAGTACGTTGGGGCTTGGCTCCAATCTATGTTCAAGATTGAGCCAGCAACATCGAATGAGGCTGCGTCCCGTTCAACAGAGAAAAGCAAGCCGTACGTGCCAAGCCATGCAGCGTCATCTTTCCTGAGCACGACGACAACGAGGCCTATCAGAAGGGCAAATGAGATCCTCTGATCTGACAAAAGGGCCGCCCCTGAGCCCCTGGGACCAGCATCCAGTCGGGCATTTTGCAACTCAAATTGGTCCTTGCACTCCCCCAGGATTGCCGAAGATCCGAAGGCATTCTAAGATCTTTGTTATTCAGGGGCTGTGGGACACTCTTTCGATCCTACCAATTTCAAACTCGCATGAGGCTGTCATCGCGGTTGTCGCTTTTAGTCGTGGGCAAGGGATTTAGGGACTGAAATAGAAGGCACGGCTGATATATGACTATGGGGGCATCTGGATGGTAATTTGAGATCGGCGACAGTATCGTCGGACAATCGGGAGGGGGATATGTGGAGGAGAGGGACGGCTCAGGGGCAGGCGGATGGACATGCATTGCCGGCAGACCGATCCTTGCCTGCCACGCCTTGTTTCTTACCACGATACTTTGCACTTTTATCCGTGCTTACGTGCGAGCCTTAAATGAGGTTCCTGAGAGATGGTCGATCGACCGGGCAGAGAGTGAGTGACGGTGGGTGAGATCTGGATGAAGTCGCAGGAGGATCGTAAATGCAAACTCGTTCCGTCATAACTAGACACAACCTCATTATCTCATCTGAGAAATTGTAAAAGAGTTATATCTTAATCAAACCTTGCATGTGCTCATTTGAATGGTGCCTTAGTATCCTCGAGTGGGTACTTCGCTCTGGTCCAGAAATGCAGGCAGGCTAGATTGCCAAAAGTGATCTGACACGAGCTGGGCGACCTGATAACGAAGACACAGCCGTTCCTGGCTTCACTTCAGCCCAGGAGGAAGCAATTCAGGCCCTGCATGGCAACTGGCTGCCTTCTGTCTGCCTCGTGGTAAATCCCTTGTGCTTCGGGCCCGGCTGAGGAAGCAGGGGTCGGTTCATACCCGGTAGATGAGGTTGGCCAAAATAGAACGGATCCGGCGCGTGGATAAATGCCCAGGCACATGTCGCGGCAATTCGCTAACGGCAGGGTTTGGGCTGGTTCGAACAACCAGCCAAAGATCGCCAGTCTGAGAGATCGTAGAGGCACAGCCGCGCAAGCCGGGTTTCGAGAGGGGATGATGAACTGACGCGCTGTGTCTGTACTATGAAGATACTCTTCATGATTTAGAAAGGTGCAGTTGTTAAATCGCACTGTAACGTTAGTAAGACGGCCCGTCACTCCATGGTTTGCCGACGAAAAGGAATTGAGTTTATGTTGACGCAATGCACTGTGCTCCCACGGTTCTCACCAGCTGTCTTCTGCTCCTCATCTCGCGCACACCCAGATTCATCTGTCATGGCGCGCCTCTAATTACTGTCACCACACCACAATTGTCGGTTGTCTCGGACTCGTGTAACATGCTGCATGATCCCTGGTACGTCATCGGGAGACCACAGGTTAGTGTGGGAGAGACTTGCTATTCTCTCTCGTGTCGCGTCGTCAATTGTTCCTAGCAGGTCGGCTTCCTGCCACCAAACATGCCCCAGGCCGATGTCCAAGCTGGCTAGCCTGCCAGCTAATCATCTCGAGATTACAATTAGGTTATGTGCTCTGCCATCTGGCAAGCGACTTGCATGCTCATCTGGCAGGCTATCGTCGATTCCTGCAGGAAGTATTACCTACACGCTGGAGTACCTGGTGGTCGCTGCCAGATGACGGGATGCCATATTTCAACGGAGGTCTGCCACGCTTCCTTACCTCAGCCGAGTGCCTCTTGACGATGGACAAATCAATATTCAGCCCGACACCAGACGTCCCGGCTCCTTGGGCCCCGTCTCGTGCCAAGTAACAGTTTTTCCATCGCTAAATGGGACGCTGGCTCTGTGTCTTGTGGCACCGGGCCGGCGTGGACTCTTCCCGGACGACAAGTTCAGTTCCCAGTCTGTGGCTCTCATCGTAGCATCATTCAAATGGACCGGACCGGTTCCATCGATTCCAACTGGCCACTAGCAATGCGTGTCGCCACCTGGTTTGTGACACACAAGGCATGCCTCGTCGAGTCACGTCCTGCTACTCTATGCAGGTGCCCGTGGTCTATCGACCGGTACAACGAAGCACTCACAATAGTACCTGGGAGCTGATTGTGCTGCGCGTCTTCCAAGACCATCAAGCTTCCATCCGTTTCGTCTTGCTTTTTGCTGCGTGCTCTGGAACTCGGGCGGCTTGATGGACCGTAAGGCTGGCCCCAGGCTGCTGCGACTGGAGCAATCCTACCCCGGCAGATTTCCAAACATAACAGCAGGCCATATGAGTTCATTTGTTTGCAATATCGATGTTGGATGGCAGACGATCATCCAATGCAATGCTACCCACCTTATTTTGGCTGCCACACCATTACAACCGCTCCCGCCCCCCCTCCAAGCCAGTCTTCAGGCCAGTAATAGCAACTTTTGCTAGGGAGGATAACCAATCGCGACAAAAATAACGGCACACAGATCGCCCCGGACGAGCGAGCTTACAGCCTCCCCACCCACGCAGGTCGCCTGCGCAACATGCAGGGTTGGCTTTGCACCGCCGCACCACCGCACCACCACACCATCCGGTGTAAGTTGCCCTCACTAACTGGCCCCTTGAGGCATACTGTGCTGGCTGTGGTGGGCAAACCATTGCCAAATAGTCTTGTGTCTGGTGTCCTACAGCATGCAGGCGGGAAGCAACATACATACGGCTGATTATCTCCTGTCCTGGTTCTCAAACCAACTTCTTCTACCCATGACGGCCATCTCCCCTCTCTCGCTTTGTCTCTTCAACCCCATTTAGTCTCTTGGCTGTGAACTGCCAACAGACGTATATCGCTCGTTGGGTTTCTACGTGACACCTCTCTCTCGTTTTCATATATGCTATGTATTACCCGTCCCGTCTTGCGTCCCTTTCATTTCACCGTACTCTTATTGCACCCGCATCGCCAACATGTTGTCACGATCGAGCTTCAGCATCCGAAGGCTTATATCTCAACGTCGCCCACCGTCCCCCGACGATGAGGAGATGGTTTACTTGGGGGATGACGAGATCACGCACTTGAAAGCCCAGAACAAGCAACACAGGACAGAGCCAAGCCAAGAATGGATCCCCACTCGGCATCTGACGGTTGGAAGAGCAAAGAGAACGCCAAAGCAGCCGATCATCATACGCAGAACACAAAGCGTTCACAAGATATCGAGCCCGCTGCCTCCTTTGCCTGATTCGCCACATTCGTCGTCGAGTTCTTTGTGCAGCTGTGACTGCCATGTCGACGCCGTTGTCAGAGGAAGCCTTCCCAGCCGGCGGCCAACCCTTTGTTCTGCCCAGTCCAATATTAGGGACTCACATCCCTCGACGCGAATACGTCCTGCAGATGGCAAACGTTCCCCAAAATTCGCACCAGCACCACCAGTTACCATGGACAGCCATCCCGCTTCACTAGAAGCACAAATGAAGATGTATGAGGCTTATGGCGACCTGTCGAATCACCCGGCGCTCAGAGACGAGAAGGTGGCCAGCAAAGATGACGGCTCCCTCACCAAATGGTCCGAAAATGTGCAACAGTTGATACGCGAGGCTGACCAAGCCTTCGACGGTGTGGGAACTATTTTGGCAGAGGCGAAATCTATTCCAGAGCCCTCCCCGATGCCTGACAGGTCACCGCCGCCACCGCCTGTTCAGCGGACACCGAAACTGGGACAGCTTCGAATAGGCCTAAGAAAAGAACAATCAAGACTCGTGCCGTCCCCCCTTGCATCACCAACTCGAAATGCCTCGGTGTCAAAGACGAAGAGGAAGAAGTCGACGAAGCACAGACGTAATGAAACGCCACACATGTCCAAAGTAACCGCCAGGCTGAACCCGCGATGGACTCTCGGCGAGAATGTCTCCGAGCTCTTCAGCGGGCAGCTATTCAAGCGTATCGAGGCCGACGAGATGTTGACACCTGATCGACTCCAAGCACTAAAAGCACGCAGGGAGTCGCAGTCGGAAGCGAAGAAGTCCAGCGAGACGTTCAGAAGTGTGGAGTCGGATGACAGCGAGACACCCATTGAGCCCTTTCATCTCCAGGACCTCCCATCGCGCATCGGAGCCGCTGGTGTAAGGACGACTGTTACGCCAATCGACGTCATACCACCACCGATTTCCTTTGATAACCCTATTCGGCGCGACTTTTCTATCCAAAGAAAGCCAACAAAGCCAAATGCCGAAACAGCAAAGCCCGCAGAAGGCAGCCAGGTTTCTCTGCAATCTGCAACGGTAAACTTCCCCAGCCCACCACTCAAAAACCCGGCGAGGTTCGCTTCTCGACCGCAAACGCTACAAATGCGGCAACTACCAACAATACCAGAATTACTAGTGACTGCCCCGGATGATGGGGCAACACCGACGGCTACAAGTCGTCGACGGAGAGCCCGGACGTTTGTGCCCGTGGACGATGAAGATTTTATCTTCTTCTCCTCTACACCTTGTACACTGAATATGCCAACGTTCAGACACGGACCTGTACGCTTCCCGAAAACAGATGTCATCAAAGGGAGGAAAATTGCTCCCGATGACACGCTCGACTGGATCGCCTTCCAGATGGCCATCCAGGGGGGCGCGGGGGACTTGTTCTCAGACCCGTCTGATTTCACCCAGCGAACCGACGCAGATGAGATTGACGACCTAGTTGACTGGTTCGAGGATTTCGGATTCGACAATCCGGGACTCCTCGTCGCCAGCGGCGAGAATATGGAGGGCTCACCGAGCACGGCCGAGTACTCACCTGTCTCTTCGGCCGCCACAGATACAGACTTGCCCATTCCTGTGGGGCCGGAGCATCCCAACGGATTTTGGAATGAGGGCGAGTTCGACCCGAGCAGGTTCATCTCTCAGGGATGTGCTATTAAGCGCTGGACGGTAGAAGGGCATCCTAAGCGCTATACCGGCGCCAGCCTGGAGAGCCTACCGCCAAGCCCGATGTTGGACATGGTCATGGCGAGATCGCCGGATGGGGATGTGCAAGTGGTGCCCATGGGCTACAATTTAGGTCACGATCTCGGCGACTTCCTTAGGTGGGAGGCTGAGCATGTGTACGCAGCGGCGTTCTGGGGAACAGACTGATAAATGAGAGGAAAAGGACGGAGTTTTTGGGGTGAATAGCGTTCAAAATTATACCATACTGTTTATTACTACAATGAAGCATCAGATACCACCAGCAGCATTGTTCTTCTGATCCCAACATTGAGTCGCCGATGTTTTGACTACCTAAACATGATGCTATGTTTTTCCAGAGGCAAGCAAATGTTTGTCCTGCGAAACTGTCCCGTGATGGTTGTCTGTTCCTTGCGGCAAGACTGGTATGCAATGTTGGCCTCCATATTCACCTGGCTACACCTAGGTAGCATCCATGATGACCGCCGCGCTGTCAGCCAGGCGGTTAACCGCGCACTGTAAGGCTTGCGCCAACAGGACCCCACGCTGGCTTGTGCGCCTGACGGGCAGGCCCCCACCGCGGATCGTCCCGGATATAGGTGCACCTAGCTTTACGTCCACAGCTGATTATTACCAGTGGCAAGTCACAGGCGGCCGTGAACAGAAATACTCCAGGCTGAGGACGAAAAGCGAGGCAGCAAAACGAGTATCCCATAACAGCAGCTCTATTCTGATGTAATTACGTGTCAGTGAAAGCTCCCCGACATTTTATGCGATCGACGAAGATCGGCAATAATTACCATGTTCAAATGGGCGTCAGCTGGCCCCTGCTCCAAGTCGGACCACACATCCCGGCTAGCCCTGCCGTGACCTGCAGGACCCGAAAATAAACCCTACGCGCCACGAACTGCATCTCCCAAAAGAAACCTCGGGAAGTTCTGAATCTGTACACACTGCACCAACTGCCGCTGAAGAACCTCACCTTCAATCCCCCGGCAAGACCTGAAACAAGACCAGCAGGGCGACTTTTCTCCCTGCCTACGGCAACTCCCTCCCGGTGAAGAGCGACTCATAACAACACTGCCAACAGCGCCACCAACGCGACCAACTCTCACCTTCGCTACCGCAAAACCACCCACACCCTCCGGGATCCTCCTCACTCACAATCCTACCCTGTGCCCTGTGGCTATAGCAGAGGCAGAGCGAGGCGCGAACAGGAAATCGCCCAGCGCCAACATCGTTGCAGGCAGATACCAAGGCGACTACCATCACCACAGGCTAGACCTGCCTGCCGTTGCACGATGCTCCGTCGCCCAGCCACGACCCTGAGCATCACGTCCGAGGACGTAGCCTCGTACGAGGACCGGCGCGCCAGGGAAGCGATGCTGGCGGCGCGACGCGAGCGGGAGCACGTGAGCGCGAGGCAGGCGGCAGAGACGGACATGGCACCGCCCGCTGGCGTCCCAGGCGACGAGGGCGACGAGCTAAGCGCCGAAGCGCTGAGGCGGATCGAGCAGATGAATCTGAGGAGGCAGCAGCTCCATCAGCAGATGCAGGGCGGCGGGGGCCAGGGGCGGGGGTTGGGGGTGCAGATGACGCCGACCCCGGAGCTGGGGGGTGGCAGTCGGGCGAGGACCAGGGAGGAGAGGATTGTTGGTGGTGCTGGGGAGGCGAACGGGAGGAGGGGACGGTAGGGGGGAGTATCTCTCTGCACGAACGGTGCGTGGTCTGGACCTCGGATGGGAGTTGGTGGCGAAACGAACGGTCATGACAAATTTGTCACGTCATGGAAGTCAAAGTTGGATCAGTCTCTCGCGCTCGCAAATCTGATTAGAAATTGGGATTCGCCCAACAGGCGTTGGTTACATTTTCGAGGGACGGGGGAGTCATCAGGGTTTCCTGACATCCCATCACCGGGTCACACGCATTTGCACTTGGACGAGTCCGCACCAACGCTGGCCCAGCAAAAAAGTGTAAAAAGGTAAAAACACCTAATGTGGTATGGGGAATTCGTCAAGGCATGCGTCATCTACTCTACAAATCTACTCGTTGCAAAAGAGGAAGAAAAAACTGAACAAGAAAAGAAGGGGATTATATCCCGCCTAACCCAACCGATGTAAATCAGACCCCCCAGATGAACAGGCGCCTCGCAGAGGTTTGCCTGCAACCCCGTGAACCCGGTCCCGTCCTTAGCCCCCACACATGATGGGGCAAGAGAGAAAACAGGGAGAGAAAGATAGAGAAAGCCAACCTGTCGTCATATAGGCTCTAGGCTAGGGAGACGCCTTGGCTCCTTTGCAGCGATCGAGCTCGATATCTGTAGACGGCGACGAGACCTCCTTTGCCTATCAATTGCATTAGCCCCCGCAACGTCTTTTCTTGGCCAGGAAGAAAATGCCAAGGAAGAGAGAAAGACTTACGTTCAAGAAGACATTTGCCTGCTGGAAGCCCACCTCCTCAGCGAGGTGCTTCAGCCGACCCCTGAGGTAGAGTTTCTGCCTCGGCGTCGCAAAGTCCGACCCGGTCGCGGCGAACAGCGGCCACATGATCATGGCGCTGGCCGCTCCTTTGGAGGGGCTGTCGGGGGTGGCGTTCCCGCACGGGAACTGCGACGTCTTGTTGCCGTAGCCGTTCCACGAGCAAAAGTACGGCACGGTGGCGATGATGTCGGCGAGGCGCAGGCTCGCGGAGCGCACGAGCTCCTCGCACCCCTCGGCGCCGCGGTAGTCGTCCGGCGCGACGAGCCAGGCCATGCAGCGGAGGATGCAGTTGGCCAGCGTGAGGTGGCACGTCCAGGTCGCGAGGTGCAGCACCGCCATCGCGAGGGTCGTGAAGCCGTACACTGGACCGGGGAAGCTGGGCGCCGTCTCCAGCTCGTTGTCCGCGCGGTCGGCCACCCACTCGACCGGGTCAACCTTCCACAGCCGGCCGGGCTCGTCGTTGAGCTTGCGGAACCTGGCCTCGAGGGCCCAGGCGCCCTCCAAGAGGTTCAGCACCTTCTGGATGGTGCGCGGCTTGCGGTCGCCGCAGGAGAAGATGCGGTCGACGTCCTGTCGGATCTGGCTGCTCTGTATGTCCATCGAGACGATGAAGTGCCGCATGGCGTCCCTGCACTGGTGGTGGAGCAGCCACGAGAACTCGGACACCTCGGGGGAGGCGGGCAGGCAGTGGACGGAGAGGATCTGGTTGCGCGTCATGGCGAACATGTCCTCGCCTTCCGGCGTCTCCAGGCCCTTGGGCCCGCGGACCTTGACGATTATGGCGGCCCCTTTCAAGTGGTTCATGTACTCGGTCATGGAATTCCGGGTGATGATCATTTTCTGCGGGATGAGTCAGTCTGCCCAGCCTCTCGGACCCAAGTAGGAAGAGATGGAGTATGATTCTCACCTCGTAGAAGGCGAGCATGAGGACGGCGGCCAGTGTTTCGTCGTCCTTCACCAGGTTAGGGTCCTGCAACGCCACATTCACGGCCTGTACCGCCTTCAGGTAGTGGGCTTGCGCATGGAAGATGGCATTCCTGGCGTTGATGTTCCGCCTCGAGGAGAGGGCTGCGAGGGACACCGCCTTGTAAGCCGCGGAAAAGCTCTTTGATAACTTTGGCCGACTCAAGAGCAGGGGCACGAAGCGATAGTAGCCTCGGGCCAGGTTTTGGTGTGGCACGAGAATGAACTCGGAAAGGAAGTAGCAGGATGCCTGATGCTCCAGTGACTCGCCCAGGGGCGTTGGGATGTCGTTGTCATCTTGCTCATCGACGTTCTCGGTCATGTACCTGGCAAATGAGTGCACCTTGGTGTATTCTATCGAGAGGGTCGCGTTTGCTCCTCGATGCGTGGGCAATCTGGTTGACACCGGCGACACATTTTGACTTATGCAATCGTCACTGTCTCCGGAGGAGTTACTCTCGCCCCTCGACCTCTTGAATCTCTTGATAGTCGCCTGTGTCTCGTCCCGGATCTTAGCTTCGAATGGATTCGAGTAACCTGGACATTGTCGTTTTGACTTTTTGCACCTCATGCAATAGGGTTTGACCTCATCGCACTTGATCCTCCTGGCTTTGCACAACTTGCAGCCGCCCGACGGCTTTCCTGTGTTCACCATGATGATGGCCGCTCTAGGTCGGAAGGGTGCGCGAGTGATGCAAAGTGACACGAACCTGCACGAAAAGAATGCGATTGGCTTTGGAGATATTTCTGGGGGCCCCTACTAAGGTAGTACTCGCAAGGAAAGAGGCGACGCCCACGACCGAATAGGGCGGGACTAGGCGAGTTAAGAGACACGCTGAGCAACTATGTCATAGCGATGAGACCCCCTCGATCGTGTTGCGAGAGAAAGGGCATCCCGGCAACGGGGTAGGATAGAGTCTGGTCATATCGCCGATCGGATGCTGAGGAAACGGCAGCCCATGTCGCGGGTTGCAGCTATTCGGCGGACTTGAGTGGCCTTGATTGAGTGCTGGTGGATGTGAGAACAGGGAGGCTCCTCGTCTGATGGGGCACTGTCCAACAGGCGATCCATTCTACAGTAATGTTTGTTTCGTTTGGTGTGCGAAGCTGGCTTACGCGCAAGAGTGAGGTGTCTGATCGGTTTGAAGGCCGGACGCCTGAGACGAGGCCGTCTATGGAGAAGGAAAGACAGTGTGGGCCAGCAGGGATGCGACTCGTTGCCGGTAGAGGGGCGAACTGTTCTCTGGGACACTTCTAGCGTATCTATGAGACATGTTCTAGAACGTCCCGAAGTGGTCCTCGTTGTACGTAGTAGCAGTTGCACATAGTAATCGTAGTAGCACGCAGTGATAGCAATTAAAAGACCAGATTCGTCGGAATATCATTGAGGAGGTTGGAAGCCGGGCCTAGCTACAGTAATGATCGACAGCCTGACAGAACCCCGAGCCGAGTGCGAGCATGTGGGTTACGCGGGTGCGGGTGCGGGTACGGGGACGGGGAGACAAGGCCGGGAGGCCCATATCAGCACGTATTATTGCCAACTCGCGCTGGAGAACACGGAGGAGAGCCAACCGCCCCGGGGCAGCCCTCCATTATCGAGGGGATCTGGCCCAGCAGCTGATGGATCTGTCATCGGGACCTACGGTCTTCGACAAGTTTCCACACTGGTGATGTTGCCAGCCAAGAAACTTATTTCGTACCGAGACGCCAGGCAGGTCATGAAGCAACAATTGGCCCGAGCTAGAACACGCGGCACTAATTGGGGGAGGAGACGTGGGGCAGGCTATTACCTTACGCAATGTACGGGCTTTCTCATTCTCTCCGTTGGAGCAGCGGAGCAACGCACCAGGCCGGCCTGGAGAGATGCCAGATTCAATTGTCCCACCCACATGACACACGGCGATCGCACAGACCGACGTGGCGCGTCAAATGTCATGCAATACTATTGGGCCGTTTCATCGCTCTCATCCAAAATAAAACTCCCCATGTACGGGGATGTATATGTCTGCAGTGAGCAAGATACGTATGTAGGTAGGATGGATCAGAGGGGGAGGGAGGGAAACAAGGTTTTGAAGAGTCTGTCGCTGAGAATGAGCTCCCGGATCCGGAAGCCAGGCCCGCTGGAAACACCCACACAGCCACCTGCCTCTACGTACATAACTTAATTACTTCTGTACGTAGGGTAGTAATAGGAATTAACTACTGCTGTACGTAGTATTAGTCGCTACCACCAAAAAGATTTGGACCGTGATGTCGGGTCGCAGGGGGCCCCCGGTCACTACCTAATTACCTTGCCTATTACTCACGAGTCTCATTACTCATTACATCCACTACGTAGTACGAACTCTTCGGGAAAGGGAGCGCGGAGGGTTTCTTCTGCCAAACGTTCATCATGCTGGACCACGACATGGAGGAGTTCGATTCATCCGAGCCCTCAGTACTACATAGTCCACCTCGATCGCAGTGATACGCATTTAGACAGAATGCATTTCCTGTTCTGGCAATTCATCGGTAAGCAGCGGAGACATATCACGTACGCTGAAGTTGATTTACATGGTGAGATGGAGTAGTTGGAGATTTCTCTTCCCGGCCCTCCAAGCTCAAGTTCAGCTGGGGGGGAAAAGGCTCCGAAAGGGATATCAACCACCTTAGTTGGGTTAGGTTGATTAAGGGATCTCTCGAATCATCGTTTCCCTATGCCGACTTCGCCTGGCAGGCGGCGCCTAATTGGGGTTTTCAGCTGAAGCCGCGTGTGTACCTCTAGTGACACCACCGTACCAGTGTCTTCTCTTCATAGAGTATGTGGTAGATCTGCACCTATCTCGGCAAGTTGGGAGGGTATCTAGGCTTGTCAAAATATGAGGAGGAAACAGGAAAATGCGAGATTTCAACTCCGTTTGCTCGCGTGCTTGCGATTCAGTTCTGGGTGAGGTCATGGGGACAGGTCGCATCCTTCTGCAAACTATAACCGAAAGAGACGAGGCTCGCCTCCCCAGATTTAAAATAAAAAAACCCAGAAACATGCTGTTTGATTTGCAATTCGAAGCGGGAAAAAAGGATTCAGTAAAAGAATCCCCCCCCCCCCCCCCCCCTGGGTAAGAAGCAAAAGATATCCACAACAAAAAGTCAATGGCGTATACACACGTAATCCATAACGTAGTCCGCAGAGGCCGATAGCTCTCACCACAAATGCAATCGTCGCTCTCCCCCCCCAATCAGGAACGCAGAGCAAGAGGAGCCCGTGACAATTTTCAATCACCCATTTGCTGCCGCCCGGCGCAATCCCAACGCGCTGCGCTAGACCGGGCGACCAAAACGACCCTGTTCCCGAGTGCGAAATGGCTCTAACGGCTTGCGTCTAGACGTCTAGCCCCAGGTACACACACCAAGCTACGCAAGCACGTTGGCGCAAACCCCGAACCACCCCATCGAGACGGTCCAACAGCACGGCCAGATATTTCCTCCGCCTCCTAACCCCCCACTCCCAATGCGCGGGCTGCAGGCCCGAAATGAACCAGCACGTTGGCCAGTTTGTTCCCCCGGGAGCGAAGCAAACACGACGAGTTGGGAAATCTCGCCGTCATTGCGAAGCCCAAGTCGTCTGATCCCCCTATGTCCCCGCGCGATGTGTGCAGTTTGCCCGCCAACCGCCCTTGGGCCCTCTGCCGGTAGGTACCTAGGACAACCTGGGCGAATGGCCCCGGAGAGATCCAGAACAACATGTCCGACAGATGGCGTGGACTATTCGCACCTTATCCCACGGGTGCGAGTCGGGCCAACGATGCCATGCATGTCACCCCCATGTTCCCGGGGTCCCGTTCGGCCCTCGTGTGCTGGATTGGGATTGAGGCTCCAGCCCCATGCATTCTGGAGCGAGACTATAAGGTGTACAAGTTTCCTCCCTTTCGATGTTCGTTGGGTTTGCCAGACCAGCACCGGCTTGTACAGCAACACTTCGATAAACGAAAAGCGAGGCCAGCTCGAGCCCATCCCGATCCAAGAAACGCACCCGAGAGCTACCGTTTTACTCCATCCACCACGGAATTCTTGACCCCACCCCACCCCACCGCCCGCCATGTCTCCCAGCGACACGGATGTTCCATCCGGCGCCGTCCTCACCTTGGCAACCTCCCACATCGATGAGAAGGGCAAGACGGTCTTCAAGCCCACCCGCGACTTTTTGCTCGCCATCAGCGCCCTGTGTGTGCTCGCCCTCGCCGTGGCCTTCGATGCCACCACCCTCTCGGTCGCCCTCCCAACTATTAGCTCGGCCATTGGTGGCACCGCCCTTGAGGCATTCTGGTCCGGCACCAGCTTCCTCCTTGCCAGCACAGTGCTGCAACCAACGGTTGCCTCTCTGAGCACGATTTTTGGCCGCAAAAATGTAGGTTTCCACGCTCACACACCAGAAACAGCCACGCAACAGGCAGAGAAACAAGCTGACTGTCCTTGTAGCTGATTTATGTCTGCACCGTCTTTTTTGCGGCCGGCTCCATTGTCGCCGCAGTGGCCAACAACTTCACCATCATCCTCGTCGGCCGAACCATCCAGGGTGTCGGCGGCGGCGGCCTCATCGCCCTCACCGAGGTAGTCATCACCGACCTCGTCCCCCTCGCCGTCCGAGGTCAATGGCTCTCTCTCCTCTCTGCTATGTGGAGTATTGGAACCGTATCTGGGCCACTTATAGGCGCTGGATTTGCGCAAAATGCCTCCTGGCGGTGGATCTTCTGGATTAATATTCCCATCATCGCCGTCGGCGTGGTCATGATCTTCTTCTTTCTCAACCAGGCCAAGCTTCCAGGCCAGTTCCTCGCCAAGCTTGCCCGGTTCGACTTCCTCGGCTCCGCCCTCTTCACGGTCGGCAGCACCAGCCTGCTGTTCGGAATCTCGACCGGTGGTGTCATGTACGAGTGGGACTCGTGGAGGACGCTGGTACCTATCATCCTGGGCCTGGCCATCATCGTGGTATTTGGATACTGGGAGTTCAAGTGGGCTAAGGAGCCGCTGATCAACGTGGGCATCTTTAACAACTGGACTATGATTGCGAACTATATCATGACCATTTTCCACGGCGCGATACTGTGGTCGCTGCTATACTTCATGGGTAAGTGCATTCCCCCCCTCGAGCAACAGAACAGGAAGACTAATTAAGAGGTTAGTCTTGTACTATCAGGCCGTCAAGCTCTACACACCTGTCATCTCCGCCGTCGCTGTCCTCCCCGAAACTCTGACAGTTGCACCGGCTGGTATCGCCGTCGGCATCATTGCTGCAATGACTGGCAAGTACCGATGGTCGCTCTGGGGAGGCTGGGTCCTGACGACCTTGGGCGCCGGCCTTCTGCACCTCCTCAAGCCGGAGAGCACCATCGCTCAATGGGTATGGCTCAACATCCCCATCGGCATTGGTACAGGCATGCTCTTCCCTGCCATGGCTCTCTCGATCCAAGCCGCTTGCGAGTAAGTGGTCACTCCTCCCACGATTGTAAACCAGATACACTAACACATCTCAGACCTGCGCTCAACGGTCAGGCAGCTGCGTTCTTCTCCTTCCTCCGCACATTCGGCCAGTCCATCGGCGTCGCCATCTCCGGCGTCATCTTCCAGAACGCATTCAAGATGAAGCTTCTTGACATTCCGCAATTCGTGTCCGTCGCCGACCAGTACTCCCGCGACGCAACCATCGTGGTCGAGCTCATCAAGCATATGCCCGACGACGCTAGCCGCGATCTTCTGATAATCGCGTACAACGACGCCCTGCGGGCCATCTGGATATCCATGATTGCCTTCGGCGGCGTCTCGCTGCTGCTGAGCGCCACAGTCAAGAGCTACAGCTTAGAACAGGAGCACGTTTCCCAACAGAAACTTGTCCAGAGGGAGCAGAGCACAAGCCCGGTTGACCTGGAGAGCGGCGCGGAGAGTGAAAAAGTGTAATGCCGTACTTAATGTTTGATGCGGGATTCAGTCAGCGGGCACTGGTGTGATTGGAGTTATGGTTACGAGCGGTGGAGCTCAGGAGTTTGGGAACCCGGCTCAGATGACGGCTTGGCAAATGTCTGGGGTTGGAGTAATTAAATAGAGGTTTTAATTGCATAATTAGGGTCTTTGGACGCGTGTAAGAATGATAGATTACATAGAAATTCTGACTGTATTATTGAATCTTAGATAAAGGGAAGAATGATGACTCTACTCCGCGACAGCATAATGCCCCACCCGTGATTGGCCTGTGCGCTTAGCAAAAATGGTCTACATCCCAGGGCTGCAATTCCATGTCTGGCCGACGAATAAGTTTTACTGTAAGAGTGCCGTCCGAGGTAGTCAGGTGGATTCCGAATGACGGTAAAAATTCTAATACTGAATAAATAGATTCGATGGCATAAGGCAACAAAACTCTCTTTTCTGAAATTGGACAAGTTTAGGGACTAATTTGTTAGGTATTTGTGGCTTTGCATCTGGCCAGGCAGTGGGACGTGCCGAGTTGCAACAGGGCGAGATTGGGCTCGATGTACTTCAGATATCTCTCCCCCAAATTCCCCTCTTATAAGGTGCTGTGAACTGTCTGTCATTGGACAAGACGTTAGATTTTGAGCCGCCGGCTAGGATCTCACTCCTTTCAGGGCGATTAATGGCCAATGCAGGGATGACTGCGGCGCAGCTGCCTGTAAGGCTGCCTGCCTGGACCACACTATGAACCAACAACGTCCCTTGGCGTTATCACGAACGCGAGAAGGACACGACTCCAACTCGCAGCAGTTGTGATAATTGTTGACAATAGAGAACTTCCCTCACAGTCTCTCTGGACCGAAAGAGCAAGGCCGTTGATGACGCGAGAGACAACCATCCACCATGGCTCCCTTAGCAGCCGACCCCCGCCAGCTATTGGTGGTGCTCAACGTCGCCCGACGACGAGCGTTCTACACTCTGGTTTTCGACATCACGGGATACATGCGCTCTGAGCTCGAGCTGAAAGCCAGTGATCTCGAGCCCGACTCGCCCAACGTCCTAGCCGTGCAGCGAGATGCTCACACCGCTCCACTGTTCGTTCAGCCGGACGGCAGTCGTGATGGCGCCAGCCCTGCCCGTGACACCGACTACCAGCGGACTGTAGCCCCGACCGCGGAGCTGGTCGCCTTGCGCAAGGCTGCACTTCAGCACTTTGATGCGTGGCGAAAAGAAATCTTGACCAAGTTGAAGGAGATCGCGTCGGCGCCCGACGACAACAAGATCCTGGATGCCCGGAAGAAGCGCCAGGAGAACATCGCCAAGCTGAAGCGAGAAATGCCCAGCGACGGCGAGGATCTACTAAGCTTTGGAGATGAGCCGAAGCCCAGAGGGCCCGAAAAGTCCCCACAGGTGATCGCCCTCCAAAACCACTACCACCCCATCCCGAGTCGGTTCACGACGATCCCAACCGAGGACAGAAAAGAACTGCTCAGCTGCCTGCTGCTGATCGTCTTGTCCACCGGCAACTATTCAGCTCACTCTAGGGCGTTGGCTTTGTATCTGGCCTCCGCTTTCGACCTGCCCTTGGACTCTCTGATCAAGGAGGAGACCGAGATTGCCAAGTCTCTCGTAGAATCCTCGACCGCCGCGGACAGCGACGGCAACAAGGCCGCCATGTCGGCGGATGCTGAGGCTGCCAAACGGAGACAGGAGAACCAGTCCAACCGCTTCTGGAAAGTCGGACTGGCATCCGTGGCCGGCGCCGCGGTAATCGGAATCACCGGCGGCTTGGCTGCCCCCGTGGTCGCTGGCGCCATCGGTGGCCTGATGGGTAGTGTCGGACTAGGAGGCGTGGCTTCGTTTCTGGGAATCTTCTGGATGAATGGAGCATTAGTCGGGACCCTTTTCGGAGCCTTTGGGGCCAAAATGACGGTGAGATGCGCCTGAATAGTTGTAAAAATTCGTGTCGTTACTGACTCTGATCGCTAGGGAGAGATGATGGACACGTACGCCAAGGAGGTCGAAGACTTCCGCTTCCTCCCGTTGAAGGATGAATGGGGCCAGGACTATAAGAAATCCGAAGCCGACGCCAAGCAAGGCAGACGCCTCCGTGTGACGATCGGGGTCAACGGCTGGCTGACGGCGAAAGAGGACGTCACCAAACCATGGAGGGTTCTCGGGGACGAATCCGAGGTCTTCGCGCTGCGCTACGAGATGAAGAGCCTCTTGGCTTTGGGAACCGAGCTGGAGGGCCTCGTCTCCTCCTACGCCTGGAACTACGTCAAGCTCGAGATCCTCAAGCGGACGGTCCTTGCGTCGCTCTGGGCTGCCCTCTGGCCCGCGTATCTCCTCAGTGCAGCCACAAAGATCGACAACCCTTTTAGTCTGGCTCGAAACAGGTCCGAAAAGGCCGGCCGGGTGCTCGCGGACGCGCTCATCAACAAGGTTCAAGGGGAAAGACCAGTCACACTGGTGGGCTACTCCCTCGGTGCCCGCGCCATCTACTCCTGTCTTCGTTCCCTCGCCGAGCGTCGAGCCTTCGGCCTCATCGACACAGTCGTCCTGATCGGGGCGCCAGTGCCCTCTGACCAGATCCACTGGCAGATGCTCCGCACCGTGGTCTCCGGCAAGGTCTTCAACGTCTACTCGGAGAATGACTACATCCTGGGCTTCTTGTACCGCGCCACCAGCCTGCAGCTTGGGATCGCCGGCCTGCAGGCGATCAGAGACCTCGAGGGCGTCGAGAATCTCGACCTCAGCGCCGAAGTAAGCGGCCACCTCCGATACCCGGATCTCATCGCCAAGATTCTGACGAGATGCGGCTTTCCCAATATCAGGGGCGGCGAGGGCGCCATCGAAACGGACGAAGATATAAAGATCAAGGACCAGGAGGCTGGTTCCGAGACGGGCATGCTGATCCAGCTGGACGATCTGCCCCCCGAGCCGCCGCGGCCGCAAATGGTACAGTCGAGGAGCAGCACCAGATTCCCCGACGAGCTAAAAGTGGCCGGCCATCCTGACCCGCCACCTAAGAAGCCCAACCCGAACAGGACCAAGGTCCTGCGAACTAGCACGGCAGCCGTCACGGAAAGCGTTGACCCCTTGGCCTCCGCAACTGAGGACCCCCTCCGGACCGCGCCGGCTCCTAAACCGACGAGGCAAGAGCCTGCGAGCATATCTGCAGCCAGCCATGTCCCAGCTCAACGAGCCCCTCTACCACAAACTCACAGCGTTCCCGTATTTACCGGCCCGACGCACAAGAGCCTACCGGTACGACAAAAGTCGGCTCCCGCACCGGTGACTCGGGATGAGGATTCAGATGATTCGGAGGGGTTTGTGGGTATCAAAATGGAGGATAACGACGACGATGACTTCAGTGATATGGCTACGTACTCGGAGCCTCTCAGGGTGGATGATGATTGAATGGGCAATTCCTTATGGCAGACATCAGGTTTCTTGGGAGTGTATGGATATGGGCACGCTAGGGAACATGGCCGGAAAATTGAATTTTGTACTCCATCCAGATTATTGGTATCTTGACCTAATGCTGCAAGCACTACTCGTCATCCTCGTCTTCAACCTCCATATCTTCACCAATAAGCTCCTCCTCAAACTCTTCTTCTTCGTCTTCGACCTCCTGCTCCTCCACCGCCTCCCGCTCCTCCTCCTTCCGCTTCTTCTCGTCGGCTCGCCGCGCTTCCTCCATAACTTTAGCCCGCTCCGACCGCAGCGTCCTCTGGGCTACAATATACGCGCCCAATGGCGTCTTTTCCCACTCAAACTCCTTCAGGAATGCATCCACCTGGGCACGATCCCTAGGGGCAAAGTCGACTTTGGCACGCTTCTCCTCGATGAACTTGGCGTTTGCCTCAACCTTTTGCACGAGAAGGACGAGCGTGGACGTGAGCTTGTTGTTATTGTTGCCGGAGCCCCTCTTTCGCGCCTGCTTGAGCCAGCGCTTCAGCTGGATGAGGACGGGGAGCGCGAATTCTGGGAAGGCAATGGACTTGGCCCAGAGGGTGAAGTACTCGCCCAAGAGCTCAACGACCTGGTCGCCAACACCGTCTTGGTAGATGCGGGTCCGGAGGTATGACTTGGGCGCCTTGTAGGCAACGCTGAAGTCGAGTGGCTTGACGGTTGTGGCCTTGGGCGGCTTCTTCATCTCCGCTGATTCCAGGACTTCGAGGAGGGCGGATGCCAGGGGGACGTAAGTATTGGTTGCGCGTGAGATGCGGAGGACGGAGCGGATGAGCTGGAAGCGCAGCGGGAAGTAGACAGCCGTTGGGATCAATCGCATGGCTCCCAGTGTAACTTGCACCAATGGATAGATCAAGAGCTTGAGCTGAGATTCCTTGCCTGCTTCTGCCTCCTTCATGGGACTGCAGTGCTCTGCAAGCATGCATGACCAAAAGTCGAGCGAGTGAACATACTGCCAGTTGTAGATGATCTTGTAGGCGTCGTTCTGGTTGTGGACAATGCTGTTACGCAGGTGGATTGCAAGCTGCCGGATGAAGGTAAAAGCAGTCGTATAACCTACGTTCTGATCGATACCCCACAGCTCCGCGGCCGAATTCTTCATCAGGTTGATGCCCTGGATTGTATTGACAGTTGTCACCCGACTCCCCTGGATGAGTCCTTGGTACGTGGCTTTGAGCACCGCTTCCCTGATACCGCGATCTCCAATGACAACGAGCCTTCGCAGGACGAGGAAGGATGCGATCTTGGTTGCCTGTGAAGTGGATGCTTGCGACCAGAAGTTTACGACAGTCTTGATCAAGACCTTAAGCAGCTTACGAAACGATAGCAGGTACGGCACCAGGGGCTCCAATGAAGATATCGTGAGTCGGAGGGTGGCGTCGTCGGACAGGGTGCTCAGAAGATGTATGACCGAGGTGGTGTAAGTCTTCAAGAGAATCGTGAGGGTCTGGAACTTCTTCGAGTCTGACGGTACATAGACCCTGCCCGAAGAGGACTCTTTGCTCGGCAGGTGGTGGTTAATGATGGCCGGGACTTGCTTGAGTGCCACGACCACGATCTGGTGGAAAACCTCGGGACTGGAGATCGTATACCGTGAATTCTTTTCATCATCTCCGTCGTCCTCGTTGAGATGGGCCGCACAACGGAATGCCAGGACGACTTGCCTGGCGGCCCTCAAAGAGTGCTTCTCCTCCATCAGTTGCTTCCACTTGGTCACCATTTCCCCCGTAAGCTCGTTGTCGACCCCGCCGTCGTTTTCGGACTCTTCTTTGGCCTTCTTGGACTGTTTCTTCTCCTTCTTTCGCTTCTTTTTGGGCTGCTCGTCCCCAGACTCTTCGCTGCTCGCGCTCAGTGCGTCAACCTCAGCCAAGTCTGCGTTCTCATCGAAGTCTAGCGTTTCCGGGTCGTTGTCCTTGAGGAACTTGTAAAACTCTGGATCCTTCTCGGCCAGGTCGTCCATGGCCTTCTTGCTCATGCCCCGATCTGGTTCCGCTGCAGCGTCGCTGCCGCCATCCTCACTGTCGCTGACCACGGGCTGGTCGTCAACAGACATGTCGGATAGGTCGCCATCGTCAGAGACATCGAACTCCTCTGGTCGCGCTTCTCTTTTCCTCTTGCCCGACTTCCCCGCCGCTTTCTTGCCATTTGTGTCCTTCTCCAAGATCTCAAAGCCGCCCTGGAAAAAGTCGTCAACGCTCATGGCGCTGACATTGGCTTCTTTCTTGGACCCATTGACCTTGGGCGCTCCGTCGGCGCCGCCTTTGTAAAACTCAGAGTCTTTGGTCCGCTTCGACTGCTTCTTCTCCTTGACTTGCTGCCGCTGCTTGATTTTGGCATTGGCTTTTCGCTTTTCCAAGACTCCCTTCAAATGCTTCTTTTCGAATTTCTTGGTCGCCTTCACATTCTTCTTGGAGGGAGCCATTTTGGGATGATTCGAGCACAATTGAGTGCTTGAATTGCGGACTTGCAGAAGCGAAGGTATCGATTGGTGGGTGTGGTGGTGCATCTCAAAATTTTCTGGCAGATGCTTATCGGACAGTCTTATCGGCGGGCCGCCAGTCCCAAAATGGTGCAACAGTAGGCGGTCAAGCTCATTCTGCCACCAGGTTGTCATAGAGCAGCTGGATAACCCACAAGCTCGAGTACCTCCCTTCAACGATGAAGCCATTCAAAGTGCGCCAAAGACCGCAACGATGATGCCCAGGCAATCCTATGCGCCGACTCCGCATAGCTATGTCCCAAACACAACGTTATCAGCGAGTATCAACCTAGACGAGGCGAGTCGAGTGCCTTCTCCCCGCTACCCCTCCCCCGCCATGATGCCCATCTAACACTGACAGCACCGCAGGAAGTCAAGCTCGCCGAAACCCGCGCTGAGCGCGACCTCCAAGACTCGCTGGCGGAAATATTCAGCATTATAGTCACGCTGGACGAGCTCGAAAAGGCATTCTTGAAAGATGCCATACCCGAGGCGGACTATACAGAGATATGTGAACGATCACTAAAGCAATACAAGTCGATTCTGGCGGATGAGACTGTCGCAAAGGCCTTTGTAGGCCTGGAGGAGTTCAAGGCAGAGTGGGATGTACGTTACCTATGCTTCAATTCTAAATAAGATTGACACTGACTAGTAACTGTAGCTTGAGGTCCCCCGCGCAACAGAACGAATACGAGTCGGTTTGCCGTCGACAACGGTCACGGCCACGGCAGGCTCTGCGCCCACTCCAGCAGCGTCAGGCAATACAAGCGGTACGCTCATTTTGGAGGCGACACAGGAGTTCATAACGTTTCTGGATGCCGTGAAACTGGGCCTGCTATCGAAGGATCAGCTCCATCCTTTGTTGTCGGACGTGATCCAATCCGTCAATAAAGTCACAGATCGGGACTTCGAGAACAGGGGCAAGATCGTGCAATGGCTCATCACACTGAACCAGATGAAGGCGACGGACGAACTGAGCGAGAAGCAGGCGCGGGAGCTGGAGTTGGATATTCAGCAGGCTTACCAGGGTTTCAAGAGCACCTTAACGTAACCGCTAGTGGCATGATAGAAGATCGGTAGCTTGTGACCATATAGCCTCTAATGTCAAATATTTCGTCGAGCTGCGAAGCTCATACCAAGAACGTCCAGAAACTGGGATATACAAACTCGTCCTCGAATATCCTCCTGACCTGCTCCAGCACAAACCGTTCTACTTTGCCAACGTTCTTCAGACTCTGCTTTCCCCCTTCTCGTTGCCCAATCTCGCTCTCGACCCGAATCTCCTGCAAGAGACCCCCAAACTTGGGACCACCTTCCTCCTGCCCATCATCTGCCCCTACCGCCGCGAGCGCATCCTCAGGACTGAGAAAGCAGAAGTGGACCCGCTTCCGAATGTTGGCCAGCACACCCACCCCGTCAAACGTCATGCCCGTGACATTCAGCTTGACTGGGATGCCGACAAAGCTAGGCATTGGGTAGTCGAGAAGGATCTCAGCTGTAAGGCGCAGCTTTACATCCCCCGAGTAGCGGATGCGAAACACGGCCTGGAGATCCTCGATGCGTGGCTCACGGAACCGAGGCTGGTCTTCCTGCTGGTCCGGCTCCTCGTCACTCTCTTCTGAAATGGCTGATCCGGCAAGGTGCGTATCCCGAGTAGGCGGCCGAGACGTGCCGGCCGATGTAGGAGCCAGCGTAGACACGCTGGACTTCTCTCGCAGTGTGGGATGGAAGTCCCCGACCGAGATGGAGCCTTGTGACGGATTCCGGCTGTGGCTCGGTGTATAGTTGTCGAAGGGGTTTCTGCGGCCAGATGCAGAGGCCATGGCGGATGAGTCGAGCCAGCTGTTAGCCATGTGCGCACCTGCCACAGCTGCCAGAGGTGTTTGTGTCCCCGACCACCCAGCTCCTAAGTGCGACTGGAAGTAGTGCATATTTGACGTCCCGCCTAGAATGCCTGGCGTCGAGACTCCCAAAAACGGGCTCGTCAGATCCGGTGTCTGTACTCTCCACCCGCCCATGTTGATTCTGGGTGGTGGCTGCGAGTCGTTCCTTTGGGCGACTTCCCTCCGCCGCTCGGCCGCTTTCAGTTCATCCGCGACATCCTGCTCGGCATCCTCCTCCTCTTCCTCGTCTTCGATATCGGGGTTCTCTTCATAAAAGTCCGGCAGCGGATCAGTGATGTCCTTTAACTCTAGCTCTGGAGGGATAGTCCCGAACTCGAACTCATGCACCGTCACGGACTTGAGGAAGCGAGGCAATGCCACTGCCTGGAATTTGGTGTGGACAAAGTCACGGATGCGGGTGGCTAGTGCTTCGCCATCAGGGCCCGTTGTGAGCGTCTCCCAGTTGAGATCGATTGACATTAGAACTTCCAGCCGGTTTCATTGAGCTGGTCATGCAAGTTTCCGCGGAAAGTTGTGTGTCTTGATTCAACGTGTGTAATTTGAGCATGTGAGGCTCCGAGTTGGATAAGGCAGGGGGTGGCGGCTTAGGGCCAGATTTAGTGGTTGCTCGACCAAAACTGGCGCTAAGTTTTGGTGGATTTGGTGAAATTTTGGTGGAACAGCGACAACCAACCTCCCGAGTCCTTAGTAGGGAGATGTATTTAGTCGACTAAGCACAGGCTGGAAGTCTTGGGCAACAGAAAAAGCTTGACTATGATTATATTGAAGGGTATCTAAATACGTATTCATAAAACATACTTCGTAAAGACTCCAGGTTGATGCTGTTCATGGAGCCGGAGACATCGCTGTACCCCGTTCTACCACCCGTCTCCATTGATATGTGCTTTACAGAACGCCAGCCATGCATGATTCGTACACCTGATACTTCAAGGCAGAACTGCCAGCCTTCTATCTGTAGATAGCCACATATGTGTGCTCCTCTTTCACTTTGAACAATAGCACCTTATTCTAACTTGCCCTCTGTCTCGAAACGCGTCCTCATGGCGCCGATAGCCTGTGGCGTGCCGAACTGGTGCCAGCAGTTTGGAGATTGTAAGATGTATCTGCATCGCAAGATTAGTATAAGTTCGGCAGCAGGGATTATATTGGAGGTACATACCGCGCCATAGCCTCCCGGAATCGAGACTTGTACTCCTTCGGACTTGTCACGGTTGGTCGATTCCGTCCACCGCCAGCAAAACCGCGATCTTTGATCCAGCTTTCAAGCTTTTTGTCCCAGGTATACGTCCTGATGCAATCAATGATACCTACAACAAGCTCCTTCCTGGCTTCGTCGACCGCTATCATCAGGGAGTAGTCCATGACGTTCTGGCGAGCGAGGAATAGAGTGTCATTCCAAACCTAGCCATAATTAGTGGGCGCTTGAGATACGGGAAAGTTTTTCACGTACCGATGCTCTAAGTAACTTTTTAGAATGTTCGCGGGCGAATAGGGGCGACTCGTAGATGAACTCGACCATGTTCTCATCGAGGAGTACTTCGTTTTGCTCACCGGTCGACTGGATCTTACGGTTACGCATCGAGCCCTTCAGGTCAAATATTCTGGACGGAGACCGATCGTAGAACAAGTTTTCCATGACAAGCAAATCTAGCTTGATCTCCGTATTGGTGACAGGGTTCTTAACCAAGATCTGGAAGAACCCCAGCATCTTCGCTATTACTGATGGCAAATCATGGAAGAGTGCTTCGGCCATGATTCCAAAGTATGCTGGTGCGAAACGAAGAAAGGCGGAGGTTTCAATTGGCGATAGTGACTGCGCGTACGATTAGCCAGGTTTCCCAAGAGTTATCAGAAAATTGGTACCTTCAAAACTAGCCTGTCATCCAATGTCTTCAGGAAGACAGACTTCGTCTTGCCCCCCTTGGAATCCCACTTCAAACAGCGAGATAGAGACTCGATGATCCGATCAGCGACACCACATTTTCGCCTGAGGGCATCAAACTGCTCGGCATAAAAGATTTTGCAGAGCATGGTGGCTGAGCCTTCCTTGAACTGATACTTTAGGTGAGTACCCGTCGCCCTCAGAAGACTCTTCTCCAGTTCACCTTCGTCAACCATGAGCTCGCCCGTATCAGAGATGCCAGAGGACCTAGATTCGGCGGCTGTCGCCTCATAATCCTTCTGAATCGCAAGCTGCCACTGATGACGTATGTTCCCTAGCTTAGCTTTGTAGTCGTCGGAGCTCAGTGCGAACGCAATCAACGAACTTGGCTCATCCTCCCTGACAATCATGTTGGAGTCTATGAAAATGTGGTCGCTCGCGTTGATGGGGTAATCCAGCTGCGGCCACCCACCTGGAGACCGCTCCGCCCAAAAGTTGGTCAGCATCTTCATCAAGCTCGTCTTTTGGTGCTTGGGAAGCTCAAGGGGGATTTCCGTGCTCGGTTCCAGGGAATCCGCGAGCTCCTTGACGTCAGGTAGAATATCGTCCAAGAGAGAAGGCTCGGCGTCGCTGCCGCCACCTTCGTCATCGGAGCCGGCCTGGCTTGCATTTACTGTCGCTGTATCGTCCGTTTCTCCGCCTGTATTGATGTCTTCGATTTGCGAAGGCGCCTCCGTGGGCGTTTGTAGTTCACTAAGAGGCGCAGGCGTAGATTGTTCAGTGGAAATTGTGCCAGTTGTCCTTCTCGTAATGGTAGTATTGGGGTCGGCGAAGTCACGATCTGTGATTTGCTCGTCGTCGAATGGTCCAGGTTCCTGAACGGCATCATCAACGTTGTCGTACATCTCAAGGATGGCCTTCGTCGAGGCTCGCGGTAGACCGGCACGAGGTTGGGCGCCCCGGGCTGCGCGCTTCTTCCTATCTTCACGGATCCTTTCCCTTTCAAATTCACGACTCAGCTGCTCGATTTGTTTGACAAGTGTCAGGACCTTGGATTCCTTCTTTTTGTGGACGAATCGGGGTATCGAGGACTGCCCGGCCTTCCTATGGCTCTTCAGACTCCCGAGACCCAGGCGCTCAGAGAGTTTCTTGTCACTCTTATTGGGGTTGTCGGCGGCTGAATGCTCTCCGATCGAGCCTTCGGCTGGCATCGTCCTACCCTCTTTAGGCACGAGGGCCTTGCCAAACGAAGACTGCGCCCTGGGAATCGACCGTGCAGGTTGAGAGATGGCTCGTACCATCGGCGGCGAAACGCTCATGCCAACCCTACGGGACGTGCCACGCTCCTGGCTCGACCTGTTCGGGTCAGCACCTTGTTCGGCGCCGGAAACCTCGCCCGCCAAAGCATTGTCTCGCCGAATCTGTTCCACCTTTTCCAAAAAGGAAACCTCGGTACCCGTAGTCATAGGCGCAGGTGAGTGGTGCGTCTCAAATGCAGGTGCAAATGTAGTCGGAGAGGTAGCTTCGTCAATACTGGGCGGCACCGCTCGTCCCGCAGCTTCAGCAGAGGGATCGAAAGGGTTCTTCATGAACGGCGTGGAGGGAGTAGCTAGGTCGAGTGGGCCGACGCGCTCCATCATATCTGCAGTTGACGCGGCAAGATTACTCTCGTCAATGGCAGACTGCGAGCCCAGCTTTGTAGAAGCGGAGCTGTGTGCCATGCTGTTTTCAGTGTAATCAGTGGGCTGCGTGGAGTTCTTTTCGTCGGTATCCGAGAAAGTTTGCGACGGCGGCTCCCCGGTTTCGGCAGTTGACGTGGATCCTTCTGTGGATGGAAGAGACTCCTTGGATTCGTTGTCGGTGAACATCTTCCTCAATTGCATCAGGGTGAGCTGTCGGAGGTCCTTGTCGGAGAGAAATTCTGCTTCAAACTTGACAAATAGAGCATCCCACTCTCCGGCCCTTTCGAGCACTTCCCTGAGAATGATGTTGAAGGGAATGACCTCATAATACTTGGAGTTGACATAGGTATCTTGCAGTTTGCGAATTAAAGCTGGGTGATCGTCTTGCGCCTTCTTCATCAGGCGATCGACCTCGGCCTTGCAAGCGTCGGCTTTCTCTGGCAAAACGCTGTCGATTCCAATACTCTTCAGCCTCGCTTTAACGGAGTTCATAAAGCGCGTCCACCGCTCTTCAATCTTGTTGAAGATTTCGTTCTTTAGCCTCAAGTCGTTATCGACTTTCCAAGTAATTCTTGGCCGTGGAACGACAATCTCGAGCAGATCAATAGGATCATAGTGGATTCGGATCCATGTATCGTGAAACTGAAAGTATCGAATGTGATCTGAATGATGATCGTGAGGGCATTCCGTGTTTTCGTGTAACCGAAGGCCCTTACTCCAGAAAAGCAACTCCAAGTATTTTCCAAAGGAATATTTCCAGGTACTGTCAGACATGGGCATAGTCGGGGAATCCTTCTTGCAGACTTTACAGTAACTCCACATCGTAATGTCATCGGAGCTATGCTTGGGTTTGATGGCGGCTGGCTCGGCGAATATGGTGATCCTCGACTCGTCATGCACATATGTGCGGTGATGTTCTGCCATCTTACGATCGCAGCCGTTTGACGTGCAGATGGAGTCTTTACTCAGGCAAAGATCCTCGATATATTGACCGAGAGTACAGTCAGGATCCATACTGCCAGTCTGGTCCACATGCTCGTCGTAGAATGCAATCGCAATGAGACCGGGTTCCGCACAAGGGATCTTCGTATCAGTGCAGATCACCGAGTACAGCACAACGATATTTTGGTGAGAGTATGGATCGAAGAGATCCAAGTTTCCCTGGATGTAATTTTCCCACTGTCTTGTCTGCGTTTGGTAATTATGTAAGGCCTTGTCATATTCGGCATCGTGGACGGCGTGGAGAATTTCCATGATTTGCCGTGGCGCCTTTTGGCCAATGGCGTGGACCATTTCTGGTTTGATTAGCTGAAATCGCTGCGATTTTGGCTTTTCAGGGTCTGCCTGCTCCTCTATCACGTCTTGGTCCCTCAATCGCTTAAGGTAGACCAGCCTCCGCTCTTGTTCACGAGCCTTCATCAGAAGGTATGGCTGGGTGAATTTGACGAAGGGCGAGGCTGACAGAATCTTTGTCTCGTACTTTGCGACCATATCGCTGTAATATGTCGGCATCGGCACGTCCTCTGGAACATGAGTATCAGGGGCGGCATGAGAAATGTGCGAGGCATGAAGAGAGATCATCTTCGGCCGTGCGTCCTCCGCTTGGTTTTCGACCACGTCCGTGGGGGCTTTGAGATCCGTCGAGTCGGCTGAAGCGATTGCACTGCCCTGTGACGGAGGCTCCGTTTCTGGTGGGGAGACGTTGGCAAGTGCCTGTCTCATGCTCCCTTGGTCTCCGCTGTTGCTCAGAGACCTCAGACTGCCATCGGTATGCTCCCGTGACGTCGAGGGCAAGGACGCCGTTAGAGAGGAAGCATCTTCGCCTTCATTCGGCAGCTTTACAAACTCGTCTCGCATAAGACAAGTTTCTAGCTTCAGGTTATAGACCACGTAGACCATGAACTCGGTAACACGCTTCATTTTCCTGAGTAGCTCGGTCGAGTCTCCCCGAAGGGCGATCGTGCAGCCAAGCGCTTCCACACATCCAGATAGGAAGATGTATGTCTTCTTTTTGCCCGGATAGTTCTTGTTGACGTATGTCTTTACCTCAAAACCGGAGCAGCGTCCCACTTGGACCTGCAAGGCAAGCATGTCAAGGGACGAGATGATCTCCGTCTCGGCACATCTGGAAACGGCCTCGATAACCGACGGCTTCACGTTGTAGGCGACCGCGATGTTTGCCTCGGATAAGTATTGCAGTGCCACGCCAGAAACGCTCTTCTCGCACAGCAACACCTGCGGCCGCAGATTGAGAATCCTGTTGACAACGACCCTCAGGAACTCCTTTTCTTGTTCAATAACCGGCTGGAGGCTCATGAAGTGCTGCTGATGCCTTTGGTATTCTATAGGAAACGAGATGATGACAATCCGGGGATTGGCGATACGCCTAGGCATGCTCTTGAGCGCAAGGTTCTTCGTAAATATAACGCCAGAAACGTAGCAAGTGTCTCCCGGTTTACCCCCCGGTATCTTTTTGAGTTTGACATAGTGGCGGATGTCCATATCGTCTCCATTTCGAATATCTGGGGTGACATCATCTGTGCATTGGAGGAGGATGGGAATCAGAGCCTTTTCCCATGCGGGCACATTCGGTATGTCGGAGTCCTCCAATAGCTGATGTAGGAGCTTTTTGACATGCAACATGCTTGAGGGATTAAGCTCTACCTGTGGTTCCCTGTCTTCCCGCATGGAGTCGCTCCTCGTCAACTTTGTCGTTTCAATAGCTGGGTTCTCGAGCATGAATACGTTTTCGTTAGATTCAGAAGGGCCCTTGAAAATGCCGGACTTGGGGCGTGGGGACCGCAAGTAGTGCACGCTAGCTCCCACATTGCTGAGGTTCCTCCTCCGGGGCGGCCTTGTCTGGCTGATAAAGCTACTTGGGCCGGCAATATCGTCGAACCCGCGGCTTGTGAAACTCAAACCGCTCACGCTCTTATCCGCCCGGTGACGGCCCTTTCTACCGGCAGTCAAAAATGGCCCGAAACTAGTCTTGTCGCGGTCGTAGCTTGCAGGCTGTAGATCGCTATTTGACATGGTCGCAAATATGCTCATCTGTTCGTCTCCACTAGACTCGTCCGACATATAGGCGGCGAGTTCTGGATCGATAATGTTGTCGTCGTGGAAGGCCGGATATTTTGGTCTGCGACTCATCTCATCCTTGAGACCCTTGCGGAAAGGCGCCCGATCATCAGGGACAGGTTTGAATCGGGAGAAAAAGTTGCCCTTTGAGTGGTGTCGTTTATGGCTAGATGATTGAGGCCGATTCGAGGCCAAAGACTTGAGGGACCGCGACGAGCTGGGCCGACTCAGCTGCGGCGCGTCGATCTCCAGAATGGCCGACGTGCGATTGGGATCGCCCATCCTTCGCGTGGCTGGGATTGCCATCAATGGCGTCGATGACGACCTGGCATCCTCCAGGTCTTCCATTCTTTCCGCAAAGCTCGTCTCTATGCCTTCCACCTCAACATGCGAAACTCTGGCGGCGGCCTTCGTCTGGTTTGGACGAAATATGGCAGGTAGAAACGAGTCGTCCCCAGACTCGTCGGAACCGCTTCCCTCGTAACGCTGATTGATGACTTTGTGACAAGGTTTACAAACCCTAAGCTTGCCTTGCATACCGAACTTTTGTGCTGAAATGATTGCGGTACAGTTGGAGTCAAAGATGCAGCCGCAGGTTCTGCAATGATGCTTTCTCCTGAATGCCGTGAAGGGAACGCCGCAACTGAAGCATTCCTTGCAAGTTTCGTCGGCCATCCAGAATTCTTTGCTAAGGACTTGCTTCCGCATCTGTTCCAGTCGAGCGTTCACCTGGTCTGGCGCGCCCTCGTTTGTAGTGGTCCCGGGTATCCGCAGGCCACCGGTCCGCATTTGTTGAGGCTGCGCGTCATGAGCGAACGATTCATGATAGACTGAATTATGGGCAGATGTGCTGATGGGGCTCGGCTCTGCCGTCCCCGGTTCCATGGACGAAGATCTCGAGGCCGCATAGCCTGGGAGTCCGGATCGTGAGATTCGATCAATCACCGCAGGTCTCTTTGGCGAAAGTATAGAGGTGCCGCCACCAGACGTCTGAATGGCGGGAACCGACGAACCTGTGGATTTGACCGGGCTCAATGGCATGTCGGTGCTCCCGTCAATGCTGATGCCGTCGTCTCTCCTCCTCGGCATTTGCACCCTGTCCACGGCAGCCACGCCCTTCTGGTCCTTTGGCTCGTACACGCTCGACGTTTCTGGCGCCGTCACCAGTGGAGCCAGTTCATTCTTGCCCATGCTCCTCTTCCCCGATGACCTGCTATTACTGTCGTCTGCCCGGGCTCCGCTTCGGCTCGAGTCGCGATGGACTGTCACAGGGGCCACCTCGAAGACAGGGGCTGCCGCCGTTGCCTTCGTGTGGGGGAGGCTCTGCCGACTCGACGTTGTGGATTTCGAGCCCGTCATGACCGAGACAGATGTTGCCTTCGACGACTGCGGTGGGTGGGATTGGCTATCTGACATGGCCGTGACGACACCGGAGGAGGAGAGGGCAGTCAGTGGACCATCCGATGATATGGCCGAGTTGAATGTAGAGTGTGTTGCGGCCGACTCGCCCCTGGGAAGAGTAGCCGCGTTCGAGCTTCTCTTGGAGGAGGCGTCGAAGCTGTCTGTCTCGTCCACCTCTTGTTGCCTTGCGGACCCTACTGCCGCGACGGCGCCCTTCAGCCGACTGTACAGGCCCGTCAGCCCATTCTGCACAAAGTCTCCGGTGATACCCTTGCTCTCTGTGGCGGGAAGTGCTCCAGGAGGAGAAGCAAAATCGTTGAATGTGGTCAGGGCGTCGGACTGGCTGGCAGAAGTGTGGATCTTGTCGAGGGCGTGGGCGAGTTGCTCCTTGTCGACCTGGGAGGACGTCGATACCGAGTTAATGGAATCGCGGCGATTTCTGAAGCCTATAGAAGAGGCGATCGTAGAGGGAGGCGGAGATATCTGGTTGGAAGGGCTATTTGCAGCCATCGTGGGAAGCCTGGCGTTGTGGACCGATAAAGATGGCGGATCACACCAAGCTCGAATTTTATCTCACGAAAGATGGCATGAACATCTTCCCTGCTCGTGTCCCATAAGAGAAACGAAGAGTAGCAAACTGGAAAGAGCTCTTGCTAGCATGCCATCGGTCTTGCGAGTGACGTTGACGCCGTCGGGTGTGCTGGAATGTTGTATTAAGCAGATCGGCTTGTCAAGGGAATTCGTGGAGCGGCAATGATGGATATTAGTAATAGTTTGCAGGTGAGCCGTAGAGCACGGCCGAATGGCAAAAGCGAGACAGTCGTGGCATATAGTGGTGTGAAGAGAAAAGTATGTCTTGGGGGCAAGACTTGGGGTCTCTCAGGCTTCTCTGGGGATATGAGATGCAGGTATTCGAAAGTGCTGCCTTGCAACAAGGCGGGACCCTCGTCACTCAAACGGCGTCAGTGCGGAGAGCCCCATCTTGCATATTAAGGCACAGATGTACACTTACCAGGTAGTGGCCAGGCCTAGGTACATGCAGCAGAGCTCTTCTCGGTACTTGTAATTGTGAGAGAACCGTAGCAAAACAGCTTGCTTTTTTAAGTACACAGTACCTGGTCGGAGATGCTGCCAGGTGCCAAACTGGTGCCCAACCCGCTAAGAAAAGACCCCGCAATCCGCCCGGTTCCCGGAAACGCGTCACACTACCTGGTAAAGGAACAAAAAAAAGTGCAAGGCGCGTTCCAGACATACATAGCACCTAGTGCTGTCCACTGCAGTTCCGCAATGCCGGGCAGTTCTGCTGACGTGTGGAATCACAACCCCAAAGATTGCAGGTCCAAGACACACGATCCAGGGCCCAGTCTGGTGAACAGCAGCTCGGAACATTTATCGGGAGATCATTGACGTTATCGCCATGCCTGGCCCGGCTGGCAGTCCGGGGCCTTCAGGCACACCATCCGATCACGCGCTCCTCAGTGAGACAACCATCCCACGAAACCTCGGGCGAATCCCAAATGATCAACGAAAGCTCCTGGAGCGTGCGGACTCGTGGGCCTCCAACCTCAAGACTAGCAAGTACGGCCTTGTCAATGTCCCTGTGGACGTCCTTCAAGATCTGAAGCGGTTCCATGCTTCCCACACGATCCCCCCTCCTGGACAGCGTTCGCTGGAGTCCAGCAACTTGGAACATGGAAACGAACACGGAAGGGAACAAGGAGGCGAACATGGAAGCGAACATGGAAGCGATCGTGGAAGGAACAGTGTCGATGGAGCTTCGGAGTCATCCGAGGAAGTGAAGGTTCCCTGGACACCGTCGCCGGAGAGAAACCGAATATCACCACCACGGACATACCAAACACCCCAAACGCCCACAAAATCGCCAAACCCAGACGAGACCCCAGGAACTGCACGTTTCCGCTCACAATCGCCAGTCACAACCGTCACCAGGAAAGGCACTCTGCAATCCGGCTCGTCTCCCATCAGATCTAGCGCCGCGCTGCCGGTTACACAGGAGCAAACAAGTATCCCACCCCAACGAGCCTTAAAGCGTCCATTCTTAGCTTCTATGCCATCAAGCAACCATGACCATGAGGAAGAGGATCTCGAGATGGACATTCCCGGCGCTCTTTCCCGAGCCATGCCTCCTGTCAACAAAGTCGCGGTGCAGCCGGCTATCACCTCGCCTGCTACGCAGGCCGGCATGAGCCCGCCGCCCTGCGGCCAGGGGAGCATAATTCCTTGCAGCTACAGCGACTCGAGAAGCCCCGCCAAACCGCCATCACCCAAGAGACGTCGCATGAGGGCGGTTCTGTTCAGCTGCAGCCCCGAAGAACAGGCCAAGACCAACGGTTCGCTCCCACCAGCACTCAGACTTCCGCCAGCGACCCAAAGCTCCGCTCCAATCGAGAGTTCACTATCAGCATCATCCAATTCCTTCATCAGTTCAGCGTGCCAAGCCCCCATACCGCAGCCCAATATTTCTGAAGTTGCGACACCGGTGTCTGTCGAACCTACCTTCGCCACTCAAGTGGTTGGGGTGGAGGAGCCTATCCGACCATCTACTCCGGCACTTTCCACTTCCGCATCTATCAACGATCACAAAGAATCGACAAAAGCTGGTTTGAGCGATACTGATGCTCGTCGGGAGAGAGTTGTCGCCACGTTGGACAGAGAGTGGGCAGCAGAAAATGCAGACTGGCTCCCCGAGGCTCTGAGCGACGGTCGGGACGAGATATCGCGTGACACGCTAGAGCTTCTTCGGCGCTTGACCTTCTTGGCCGTGGAAAATAATACTCCACTGTCGAGTTTGTGGGCTGCGCCTGGAGGATGTCTCCATCGAGCTGCGCTTGAGGGGCAGAAAGAAGCCTTTGGAATAGATGTCAGAACTGTACGGGAAGCAATTTGTCTCTTTGAGACTGTGAGTGAAGGTTCCAGCCCATCTCGGGCCTCCGTGGCCAGACCCACAACAGAGAGACATGGCGCCGACTTGACGGAAAACTTCACTATGGCTTCAGCGGCTCTCCGAACCGGCGATGATGCTAGTGTTATGGGAGAGAAAAGGTCCGAGAGCGCACGCGCGGGGAGTGTCCAAGTACAAGGAAGAAAACCCCCCAAGTCAATCATCTGGGCTCGTCCATTCGAAGGATTCTGCTCAGCTTATCCCGCCTATACTGGCAGTCTTGGGGATTTTGTGAAGGCATGCATCAATATCAAAATGCTGCATCGAAAAAGAGCACTCCCAAAATGGCTTTACGATGACTTTGTTCGGGTGTTTGCTGAAGAATATATCCCTTACATTGACACCCTGGACGATGAGGACGATTCGGCGCTCACGGCAATCGAGTGGTACGTCGAGAATGTCGATGAACCGGTGTTCAACATGGGCATCATTACACCTAATAACTATCCGAGAGTGCTCGAGGCCTACAAGAAAGAGTTACAGGCCACCAGGAATTCGTGGACACATGCACAATCCCCCAAAGTCGATTCAAGCCGGAGCACCACCACTGAGGCGGCGAACCAGGTTGTGGATGCGTCTCGGCAGCCGATAGCGCCAAGGAGAGAGGATCCGGCAGCGTCCACGAGCCGCCAGCCGTCACTTAGTGCAGTCGCCGACACCCCCCCACTCGTGCCACGGGGCTCTGTCTCAAATAAGAGGTGGGACTTTTCGTCGGTAAACACGGAGGGGCCGGCCTCACATAAGTCCCTCAGCTCTGCGTTCCTGCGTGATTCCTTGAGCGGCACCAAGAAGCCGCAGCCTCCCGTTCCGTCGTCTCCATCCGCAGCGCGAGGGCGGCCAACACCAGACTCGGCGATATTTCGCACGTTCCCGTCGACCTACACTCCTGGCGTCTCCACATTCAGCGCAAGACGAACATCTACTCTCTCAGGCGGTGCGGGATTGACCCAGAGCAGCGGCGTCAAGAAGGCAAAGAAGGCGGAGAAGAGCAGGAGCGAGCGGCTGAAGGAATACATTTTGAAGATGAAGGCGGAGGGACGGCTGGTAGCCGGGATGCCCCCGAGCAGTGCGCCTCAGCCGTAGGGCCAGCATTGTGTACATATCGCATATCTTGTGATTGCCTATGGCGTTGTTCAGTTCGGAGCACGCGGCGTTTATTAGGTGCCGTAGTTTAACATTGATACCCCCATCACCAGCAAGCAGGGTAGGCTAGTCATTCATCACACTTCAACTATGAATTTCAGAAGGACGTGTTGAAAAGCATGTCTATTGTTCGCTTGGGCAACCTGTCTAGACTGGATTCTAGTTTGCTTTTTATGACCAGACTCCCTGAGGAATCGTTGTAAAGGTATCTACCCCCGAAGTATCGCCTATTTCATATCGATCGTGAAAATATTCGCAGCCAGTTCATTTGGTATCGGTATCGGTATCGGCCACCACCCCGGCACGACCCTTGTGGGGTATTACACCGCCTCTTCGGCCGCGGCCTCCTCCTCCTTCTTCTTCCTCTGCCTCTCCTCCTCCTCAGGTGTTAGGGTCCGGAGCTGCAGAGCGTGGATACCGCCTTCACGAGCCAGCTCTTCTGTGAGCAGGGCGTAGACCATTCGGTGCCGGGCGGGCTGCATCTTGGACTTGAAGGCCTCAGACGTGATAACAAGTCTGTGGCAGTGTAGCGGTTAGCACGATTGCCACAAAAAAAAGAAACAATAAAAACCCAAAAGTAGCGGGTGCTAGTGGGCAAGGGCCGGCATATGTACTTGAAGTGGGTTTCACGGGAGTTGTTCCCCGCCATGGCCTTGTGGTGAGCGTGGAGGTGGGAGATGTTGTGAACCTCCAGCGTCAGCGGTTGGAGAGCTGCCGTAATCTGCAAAATGGAAGTCAACGATTAGTGCCAGCGCTTCCGGGAAGGTGGCGGTCTAAGGGGGAATCGGCGGACCTTGGTGCGAATTGCATCTTCGATGGGGGTGGAGGATGACATTGTAGAGAGCGGTCTGGCGGCACTGTGGAAACCGAGGGCGTATCTTCGCAACATGGTGGAAACCCTTTTCTTTACTTCCTTCTTCCTTCTTGCACGGAGACGAGGACCAGCAGCAGCAAAGAAGAGAGAGTGAAAGGAGGAGAGGAAAAAACGAGAACCAAAAACCCCACAAGAGGAAAAAAAGATATAGGAAAAACCGGAAGGAGGGGGACGAGATGTAGAAGAGAGAGACACGGAGAGCAGGTGAGACAAGGGACCCCCCGTCCCAAGATATGTAATTTTTATTTTAGTTCAAAAGGCCTTTGTTGCTCTCTTCTCGTCGTTTTATTTTGGTTAGCAAAAAAAAGAGCTGCAAGGTCCAATTCGTCGGTGAGTCGGTGAGAAAATGATTGCTCATGCAGGCTGCTGTACTTGGCGGGCGCGCCTCCTGCAGCTAGCCCCCAATCAGGATGGATTCCAAATCGAGAGACCGCCTCTTCTTGGTGAGGGCGGTCTCGTTTTGGTGAGAATATGCACTGTTTCTCCGGTGGAAGAGAGATAGAAGAGAGTGGGGATGGTGCGGTGGTGCGGTGGTGATGTGGCCGGCATGCTGGCTGGGCGCCCCCCCCCCCCCCCCCCTCCGCAGAAGCTGCAGTGGGGAGGATGCCGGTTGGGATCCCGGCTTTGTTCGGTGCCCTTGTAAAGAGTTGGGTGCCAACCCCCCACACGTCATTCCAGGCTGTTGGCCACTAATAACCTAAGGTAGGTCAGTAAGGTAATTAGTAGTCATAGTTAGGGATTTGGGGGAGGAGGAGGGGGCTGCTGTTGAGGGTCACTCCGCTACCGGTGTTCACTAATTAACTAGGTGCCACTCAGCCCGCGGCACCCACCGCCAGCAGGAGACGGGCAGTCTGCGGGGGCTAGGCTGCGAACAAGCGACTAAAAGCTTCCATAACTACCTAGCCTGCCCAGCGAGGCTAACTTGGAATGATTCCGCAGGCTACAGGGCTACCCAGTACAGGTAAAAGCTTCAACTCCAAAAACCTAATCAGGGAGCACTGACTAAGGTTCGAGTCATGCCTCCACTGAAAGGCTAGGTGTGTCAGTGAGACCAGACGCCCTGTAACCAAATGCACATTCATCCAAGAACGGGTCCTATCCAGCGGGCACGTTTTTGCTTCCTCCTCCGTCCTATCTTCCCACCCTCCCTCATCCTCCCCTCCTCGGCAGATTTTAGACGACATCTTTTGGTGTGTGGAGAATCCCCGTTTCTGCAAGGGCAAGTCCGAGACGGGAAGATCATATCACTGCAATTTATTATTCCTCATTGCCTGCCAATGGTCGTGGTCCCGTCCGAGTACTTGTTCTCTCTCTCTGTTTCTTTTCCTTTTATCCATTTCTCTCTTTTTCTTCTCCCTTCATGTCGCGGCTCTGGAATGTCGCGCGACGCCCTCCCAGATTTCTCCCCTCCATCTCCCCGTGCATAAAGCTCCGATTCGCGCCGCCGCACAGAATGGCGTCCACCTTGCCGAGGCTGCCCATCTTCAGCGCCATTGCCGCCCATGATCCGCACTCGACGGCCGTGATACATTCGTTGTCGGGGAGGCGCTTCAAGTACGGGGAGCTGCTGGGGGATGTCTGTCGCGTGCGGAACCAGATGCACGAGGCCGCGGGGAAGAAGGACCTCCAAGGGGAACGCGTTGCGTTTCTGGTAGAGAATAGCTATGACTATGTAGGTAAGCCGGTTCGCATCTTTGCACGCTCTGCTGTGGTCCGTAGCTCACACCCTCCGCCCTAGTGACCCTCCTCGCTGCTTTCGCTGCCCGATCCATTGCCGTCCCGCTGTCTCCAGCCTTCACTGCGCCGGAGCTGCAATATATTCTCAAGCAGAGCGAATCGTACCTGCTGGTATCGTCCGCAAAGTATGCGGCCAAAGCGCAGGAACTGCTCGACTTCGAATTGAATTTGCGGCCCGCACAGTTGGAGCTGGTGAAGCACCTTGGCGGTGCGGCACACGAGGCGGTAGAGCTGGAAGATGTCGATCCGGGCGCGGCCGGGATGATGCTTTACACCTCCGGAACTACAAACAGACCGGTACGGGCCGTCCCTTGTACTATGGTGCCCCAAAGTGCTGTGCTGACCTGCGGCAGAAAGGCGTTTTACTTCCGCAATCCGTCCTCACGGCGCAATCGCGCTCACTGATCGAGGCCTGGGCATACTCTCCCGATGACCATCTGCTTCACGTGCTGCCGCTTCACCACATTCACGGCACTATCAATGCCGTGCTGACGCCCCTGTTTTCTGGGAGCACCATCGAATTCATGTTCCCCTTCAATGCGGACGCCGTCTGGAAACGCTTCGCCACGCCTTATCTGCAATCTAACGGCTCGCTAGGCAAGGAGAAGATCACCTTTTTCACTGTGGTGCCTACGGTGTATAGCCGGCTGCTGGCTACGCACAAGACCTTGCCTCTCGAGCTGCAGGGGCCGGCAAGAGAGGCCATATCCCCGGAGAACATGCGCATGAGCATTTCTGGATCCGCCGCGCTGCCTACACCAGTCAAGCAGGCCTGGACGGATCTGAGCAAGGGCAACGTGCTGCTCGAACGTTACGGCATGACGGAGGTAGGCATGGCCCTCAGCTGTGGGCTCGACTTCGCCGATCGCGTAGACGCCAGCGTTGGCTGGCCGCTGCCTTCTGTGGAAGCCCGCCTCGTGGACATGGACACCCACGAGGTGATCGCCCCGGGCTCCGAGATTGACGCCAACGGCCGCGAGCGCCCTGGGGAGATTCAGCTGCGCGGACCGACCATTTTTAGCGAGTACTGGCGCAACCCGAATGCGACACAGAATGAGTTCGTGCACGGCGACGATGGGCTGGGCAAGTGGTTCAAGACAGGCGACGTGGCCGTGCGGCGACACGTCGAGGGCGCGGGCAAAAGCGCGCAGCCCTGGGCCAAGGGCGACATGTACTTCATCCACGGGCGCCGGAGCGCCGACATCATCAAGACGGGCGGCGAGAAGGTCAGCGCCCTGGAGGTGGAGCGCGAGCTGCTCTCCCTACCGGAGGTGCTCGAGGCCGCGGTCATGGCCGTGCCGTCGGGCAAGTGGGGCCAGAAGGTCGGCGCCGTCGTCATCCTCGACAAGGAGGTCGTCCGCACCTGGTCGCCGATGGACATGCGCCGCGCCCTCCGCGGACGGCTCGTGAACTACAAGATCCCGCAGGTGCTGCGCGTGGTGGACCACATCCCGCGGAACGCCATGGGAAAGATCAACAAAAAGACGTTGGTGAGAGAGGTGTTCGAGGACCTCTACAGCGGGGACGAGCTGTAAGAAAAAGTGTGCGCCTGTTTTGGAGAAAAATTTCGAGGTTTTGTGTATACACATCTGCATGCTGTACATACCTGCTAGAACACTGTACATACCCCATTTAGACTGGGACTAGAACCAAACATCGGAGGACATGGTGGAGGGAATCAAGAGAGGTGGCTCACAACCTAGGTATCTATTTTCGGATTCCTATTCGCCTATTTAGGATGGAACTGTGGCCGTCTATAAACTTGAAAATTGATATTTTGTTCCCATAGCATACGCTCTCTTCATCGGAGAGCGAGTATCGAGAGAAGAACTATTCCGCCCACCGCAACCCTAGTTAAATCCTAGTCCTCATGAATATCCCCGGAGCAAGTTCTCTTCCTCCACTACTAGCTAAGGGATGTGGGGGTGATAGTTGAGGAGTCGAAACAATGTGTAATGAGCTATCCGAGCGCCAGAGCCAGATGCTGCTGTAGTAGATGAATGTGTGTGACGTAGGAGAAGAATTCCCGGCAGAGCGTGTTGGTAGAGACAGCTATGCTGGGGCTGCATTCTCCATTTCCTTCATTGCACGCGGTTCGGGACAAGTTAGACAGTGAACTTTGCCTTGGCACGTGTGCTGCCGCTATGCGCGCTGTCCGTGTGTCCCGAAAACTCTACCAATTCGCTGGCCGGCAAGTCCAAGATGGCCTTGAATCGACCGCCAATGGACAGAAGGATCTCACGGCCCTTATCCATGGATCGCCCCTTCCCGCCGGCCACATCACCGTCGCCTCGGCCCGGGATGCTCTTGCCTATGGTGCGAGTCCAGACGCCGATACGGAAGAAGGCTTTGCGGACGTTGACGACAACTCCCATGACCTCGCCGTCGTCCTCGTCCTCGAGGGTCTCGCCGATAGCGGCCATCATGACGTGGAGCCAGAGCTCGTCGATCGCGACACTTCGCTTGTCTTTGAATTGGTATGACCACTTGCCGCCGTGCTTGTTCTGCGCATCCTCCCATTCGGGACGGACGCCCGCCTTGAAAAGATGGTAGTCGGATTTCAGGGCCAGATCAGAGACAAGGGCAATGTTGTTCTAGGTCGGGTCAGTTGGCAGGTTCCACATGAGAGGGCAAAGATGTGTGACGTACATAAACACCCCAGAACTCCTCGACTGAGTTAAAGGTGATAACTTCCTTCAAGAGGTCATTCCAGTTGTCTCCCTATCGGGGATGTCAGCATGTCGCTATCTGTGAAGTCAATTAGAGGTTGTGTACCTTGCCGCTGGGGGGCTTGGTGAACCAGAGTGTCCATTTATTCTGCAGCGGGTGCTTGACGTTGAAGTTCTCCTTGTCGTGGAACACGGTGATGGGCTGGTCATTCGCAGAGCCCTCCGCCCGAGTGGTATCGCCATCTGGCGAGACGGGAATCGTCGACAGATCGACCTGCTCGTTCATCTTGAGGTTGCCGTTTTTTGGTGGATCGGCAGCACTTGCCATCTGAGGGATCGGGGTGGTGGAGGAGGAGAGGGGTGCGACGAGAGGCTGGGGTGCGTATTCGAGGGTTGATGGGATGGCGGGCGTGCTACGCAAACGAACAGGATTTGTCGTCTGTGAAGAAATTACGAGGACGGAATGGCGTTGGATGGGTCTCTGAGAAATAGATCCACTACTTCCTTCTAGAACAAGAAAGATTTTGACTTTGCACCAGGCAAAAGTCGACGGGATATGGGCACGAAAGTCTGGAATTGGAAGCTGCGATTGTTTGACGAAGATGCGCTTCGGTTTTCCGTCGCAAAAAAATGCCAAAAGTAGCCCACCTCAATGCTGGCGCAGCATGGATGTTGACGCCTAAATTATCAGGCACCTTTATCATTTGCATTTCATTCTCGGGCTCCCAGTTTACCTCTATCACGACGAACAGTTGTATGTGTTCACCATTATATCGTATTTAGAGAAAATAGGATTCTTCCAGCTCACATACGTGGGACTGTCTCATCAAAAAAGTAGTCGATAGCTCTGCCCACAAGATCGCCTGATGAGAAGCAAGCCCGAGTCGTGAAGCGTGATAATACACCACGTTAACTTATAGCAATGTGACATACGATAGTCATGAGAATGCTGAAAATGGCAAGAGCCAGAGAGGAAACATAGAAAAGATGCAGGTTACAAAAAAGAAAGAAAAAAAACATAACGCCCTAGGTGGGACTTGAACCCACAACTGGAAGTCGTTAATTAAAGTTGCCAAAATAAAGAAAGAAGTTTTAGTAGCATACCATTTGGATAGGCTTCTAAGAAAATCATAAAAGTCCAACACTCTAACCAATTGAGATACCAGGGCATTGCCGAAAAGTCAGCTATTGTGTCTCATGTAGCCTTTCGTTAGGCAGTGGAGCGAAGCCACGCGTGCCTGGTGGTAACGGCGGACGGACAAGATTCTCGGTACGCCAGGCCACCACCTGTGCTTGGTGCGATTCTCAGCTTTTGTGTGCCCCGCCTCATCCCCAACTTTCATGCTGTAATTACTGTACCCCTCTCTTGCTAGCCCTATGAGGCCCTATGACGGCTTGGACTCTGCACCTTGCCGCAGGTCCCTACAGGGTTAAACAGTTGCATTGCTTCCCAAGTCGTCCTGTCTCTCTGAGAAGACATCACAGTCTTGACAATATGGTTCCTTGACATGATGTACGGTGTCATAATACGCTCTCTAGGTTCTCAGTCACCTACATACAGAATTTCAATAAAACTAGCTGCTCGTTTCTGCCTGTTCGATTGCTTCAAAGGCAACATAATTGACCAGCCGAGTGCCGACCCTATATAGCCAGTGAGGGTTTTCCAATGGCATCCGAGGAAGATTCACGACGCACCTTGCCGAATGACACGGTCTCAGCCATACCTAGTCAACAGTAGGACCACAACAGCTCTAGCTATTTTTCCGAGGACGGTTGCTGGCCATGACGAATCTATAGGAAGGCACACTCATATGGGACAGATGGGGAGTAGACTGCAGATTCTGCTTTAGCTATGTTCTACGAACCGAACACCTGTGAAGTAAATGCGCCACTGCAGCTACTGGTGGTTTCCATCAGTAGTTTCTTACATGTTATTGCACCAAATTCCACCCAAAGCTCCATTTTTTCCCAGATACACCACGGCCAGCCCGGTTCATTATTTTATCTCGAAACAGTCTTACACTTCTCACTACCTCAAGGGGCCACTTTTTTTTTTTAAAAGAGATGCTCAGATTTTGACGAACTGCCAAAGGCCTAGGGCAGCTCCAGCCAGCGGGAAGATGCCTCTGATGAAGTTCAAGGTTCCCCATCGAGCTAGCAACACCTTCACTTCGTCCAAACCCATCGCCTTGCCTGCACCGCGGGTGCCCGCAATGCCCGCAATCAGGGCATTGTTGGTGGGCATCATGACGCCGAGGGTCCACGGCACAATGGCCATGGTTAGGGCACCTGCGGCTAGGTAGGGCCTCCATTCGAGCCCTCGGCTGCGGCAGTCGTAGGCGGCATAGGCGAGTGACAGGCAGATAACAAGGGACACCTTTGGCCCGGTTGCCTTGCCCCTTATGTACAACGCTTCCCATAGCCTCAAGGCTTGAGATGGCTCTTTGCAAGCGTCTATAAGGACGGGAATCGTGAAAATGGACATTGAAGCCGTGTTCCCTGGTTATACGAATCAGCTCACGCGCAAGTTTTCAGTGATATTCAAGCCCTCTTACCGGCCCACCAAGCAGCTCCCAGGATGCCTGTGGCAGTCGCGATGACAGACGGATACCCGGCTTCCATTTTGCGTGTGTTGGTTGAGTGATGGATTCAAAGGTAAAGGCGACTGAACAAGAACGATGGTATTTGTGTTTAGGCGCTGCTTGAATGAAGGATGAGTTAATATCTGATTGTGCTTGATGGAAATCAGGATTCGTTCACAATGTCTTGGACTCGGCCGATTTATATCAATCGGACGGACAAACAACGGAGCGCGTCCGCTCCGCCCGCCGACCACGATGAGACTACTTACATGGGTCTTTCGGGGAAGTCTGCGTAGACTCCAGCTATTATAGGTTGCAACCTAGCAAGGGCTCAGCTCCTTGGGACCACCAACACTGGGCCCGAACTCCGAGCCACAGCAGCCCTGTTGGATAATAAGTGGGGGGCCGAGGACCCAACATGCTAGTATCACAGTTTTGGTGTGACTTAACGGATGATGTGGGGCGCTGATCACGGAAAACCCAAAATGTCCGTGAGCTCACCAAAACCGGTGCAATACGGCTTTCACAAGCACCGATAGTTCCATACAATATTTGTATTGGTTACAATAAAGGTCGGATGCAAGTCTTCTCAAAATACTGTAAAACAGCTTCTCTGGACATTTCCAGATACCCTCCCCGATACATAGCCATCATGTGTTGGATACTATCACATTCTGGACATTTCCCCCCTCTCCATCTCTCCTCTCCTAACACTCTTTGCAAAAGATCGTACCATACTAATAATAAGCAGCCAAGTTACTAGGCATTCTCAACATCCGGCGAGCTCTCGGCTGCAGCTACGGCGAAGGCAAACAAAGTGACGGGAGTCTTTCCTGTCGGGTCGTGGAGATCGGCCTCGCTCCAGACCTTGACTTTCTCGAAACCCAGTTTCCCTAATATCCTCTGGCTTGGGAAGTTCGTCTCTTCCGTCACGGCCATGAACTGCTCCTTGACCACATCCCCGTCACCTCGCACGGTCGACTTGTCCACCTGCACCTCGCAAATCGTCCGGGGAAGCGTCCACCATTCGGCCGCAAAACCTTGCACAAACTCAGTCGCGAAGCCTTTACCCCAGAACTCCTTCAGAAACATGTAGCCGATGACTGGCCATCCCAGTTCGCCATAGAACTTGTGGCATCCACCGCAGCCAATGAGTTCGCCTGTTGACTTGAGGGTGATGGCGCAGTTGTAGGTCTCTGCATCGTTAGGCGGCAGGCTTAGGGCCAATTTCTTTCCCGTCTCTTCCAAGTCGGCGTCGACGCGGCCAATAGCTGTCCATTTCATAACCTCCGGCTGGGTCCTGAGGATATGCATCGCTTGCAAGTCATCCTGCGCTTGGGGTCGAATGATAAGACGCTCGGTGACTATCGGTGGCCGAGTGGCATGAGCAGGCAACGGCAGAGTTGGCAGTGTGGTTTTGACGGACACGAACTCAAGCGGCGTGGCCTCCATTGTCAACTTGTGGCGATGAATATTATCTCATAGTATCTGGATTGTCGAGCTGATAGAAAGCGCAGCGATACCTTACACTCCGGTGACTCATCAACGCAACTGGTAGTCCGTGGCGCGGATGACACAGCACCCGTCGGCTGGATACCTTAGGTATCCTGCCACCTTTCCGTCCTGCAGCATTCGTTCCACCTTCCATATGCGATTTAAATCGACTGTTTATGTACAGTACAACGGTGCGATACCAACCGGGACCAATCCAAACTGCTAGGAACAGATTCCTAAGTTCACAATTAGTACTGTTGATCGGGTCGACTAAAAATGGGCACCTGGGATTTGGGCGCGCCCTGGAAGCGAGGTGGGGCGCCAATAGCTGGCGCGACAGTGCTGCATGCTACTATTAAGACCACCAGACCCTAGTCCGTTACTTAGATTAACACCGGAAGGATCAGTCTTACAATCAACACCATGACATGTTTGACAGAGGCACGTTGCGTCGTCAACCCTTCACCTGTGCTCCAATGGAATATATCATGGGACACATTTTGCTAGATTGATCATCCTGAGAATACCTGAACATTTAGTATTTCGAATTTCACTTGCTAGACTCCAGAGACCAATGATATCATCATGAGCTCCTCCTCCGCACAGCCTCATGGCAATAAGCTGCTCAGTTGCGCGAGCTGCCGACAGCGCAAGATCAAGTGCGATAAATTGCAACCGACATGTACACAATGCGCTCGTGCAGAGCTAGAGTGTGGCTTTCCACCTCGGAAGCGAAATCGCAAGCCCCAAGTGAGACAGAAGAGCGAGCTGATGGAGCGAATCCGCCGCCTAGAGAATATCGTCGGACAGGTCGACGCAGCACGGCAGCAGGAGGGCGGACATGCGAGCGAGCTGAGCACTACCAGACCCGCAAGTATCCCTGAACTCCAGGAATATCCAGTGGATGAGAATCCTGCGAGCTCTGCTCGCCAATCTCGAGATCGTGTCCCCGCGTACAGCTACCTTAGTGGTGAGTTCTGGGGCAACCTGTCCGAGGAGGTGGATGGTATCAAGCATGCTTTGGAGCAGCCATCTGAGAGCGAGGACTCGGAAGCGGAGGCGGAAAATGAGCCCGAGTTCACCGACCATGGCTATCGGAACGAGGCAGCTCCTTTGGGGTTGATGCTTGGATCGCCGAACTCTGTCGATTCGGACACCATCCGCCATCCCCTCCCTGAGCAGATCTCATTCCTATGCAAGACCTTCTTCGAAAACGTGGATCCCGTGTTCAAGCTATTGCACCGCCCAACAATCACAGCCGAACTGAACGCATTTGCTGCCTCCCAAGGGACGAGTGCGATCGACAGAGCCACCGAGGCACTCTTCTTCGCCATGTACTTCGGGGCCGTGACTAGCTGTTCCCAAGAAGCATGCTTGACGCATTTTGGCGAAGACAAGACAGTCGTCGATCGTCGGTCTCGGTTGGCGGTCGAAAGAGCCCTCACAAAGGCCAACTATCTTGGCGCTAGTAACCTCAGGACACTCCAAGCTCTGACGCTCTATGCTGTGAATTCTCCCAGCCCACACTGGCTGGCTCGCGAAGCTAACTATATAGGCTGTTATTCGCTGTCATAATGAGAGCCTCGCATCCTGGGCGCTCATCGGTCTCATCGTCCGTCTCGCACATGCCATCGGTCTCCACCGCGACGGCGATGGACAGAAGTTCAGTCCCTTCGAAACCGAGCAGCGCCGCCGCCTCTGGTGGATGATTATCGTTATGGACATACGCGCCGCCGAAGATAGGGGGACAGAAGCCGCCATTCGGGAGGGGTCTTACGACACTCGGCTCCCCGTCAACACCAATGACGAGGACTTCGGGCCGGAGACGAAGGAGCCTCTCGTAGATCGAGTCGGCCCGACTGACTATACTTTCTGTCTCTGCTCGACTATGAGTTCGCGCTACGCTGGCCGCTACACTCACGCGCAGCTCGATGTTGGTCGAAGTGAAGTAAATGCAAAGGCTGAAGAGGATGAGATTCTCGAGCAAGCTAAAACCCTCGAGTCCCTCTTTATTGAGCCAGCAGGCGCAAACCCATCTCACATACCAACCTCCACGGCGGCCGTTGCGGCCCGTATCGTAATTCTTAAAAACTGGCTGAGCGCGCAGTACCCTTTTCAATCCCGTCCCGCCATCACCCGGCCGCGCATGTCCCGCGAGGCCATGCTCCGCACGGCCTGCAACATCCTCGAGCTCACCGAGTTATCGATGGGGAGCTTCACCGACCGCTTCGGCTGGTGGGTCAATTGGTACGTACAGTGGCACCCGCTGGCCGTTGTGCTTGCTGAGCTGTGCAAGCAAACGGAGGGCGCGCTTGTAGAGCGGGCCTGGAATATCGTGGACTTGGTGTTCCCGAAGTTAAGTGGCAGGATCGCGGACACGAGGCGCGGCACCCTCTGGAGGCCTATCAAAAAGCTGCTGAAGAAGGCCAAGGCTGCCAGGCTGGAGGCGCAGATGCAACGAATGAACTTGCAGGCGGAGGTGACGCAGAGCACCGAATCCGGTCCGCGGTCCTCGACAGTACAGCAGGCAGCGTTGCCAATCGTGACACCGGCATTACAGCAGCCATTAGAAGGTTCGACTGAAGCCTCAGGCGCCGTCCTTGACAGTCATTCGCCACTTTGGATGGCTCCGGAGGAACTGTTCAACCATTTCGGTATAGATATGACCATGGGGGACATGCCTATGGATCTATCAATGGATTGGACGGCATGGAATGAATTTGTTGATGCTGCAAATGTAGAAAGTCCAGAAAGCGCAGGGGCGCGCTCCCAGTCGTAACATATAGGGGGCTCTCTCCCTCTCTCCAATATAGAAGGTTAGCACTGAGTCACATTTCACTCTAGCATTTCATTGTGCAGTTTGGTCTCGTGATATGCTCAAGTTTGTTTGATTTTGATGCCCATTCTAAGAGCAAATGCATGTGGAATTTCCATGGACCCTAATGAACACCTGCAGAGCCTGCCGAATCCCCCCCAAACGAAGCCAGAAACACTTTAAGCGAAAGTGGATGGTCGCTTTGCGCTGAAGATCTTTCTGGTGCTGATCTTTTGGACACGGTGAGGGAGAGGGAAGCTGAGGTTCTTGGTAATCAGTTGCTTGATATATGGTCGCTTGACATCATCGGCCTTCTCCAGTTCAACGACACGGAGAATCTGAGAACTTGTTAGCATTGCAATACAGAGGCAGGCCGAGCCAGTGGGGTGTTCATACGTGAATCGATCGAAAGCGAGCGCGGTGTCGGGCCGCCATATCCTGGTATAGCGACTCAACGGCATCGGTTCTCGACATCTCGCGGTACTCCTTGTACATGTTGTGGGTGCCGGAGCGGGAGTCATATCGGATCCAGAGGCCGAAGTTCTTGACCTTGAGAGGGTGCTTCTCGTGGATCTGCCTATCGTCAGCCGGTGTCCTGCCTCGATCTTCCAAATGCTTTGCTACTTACCGCCTTGACGCTGACAATCTCACCGGTGGCCTTCTTGACCTTCTTGAGACCGCGCAAGAAGTACCAGTATCGGGACTTGGCGACGGTTACGTTCGGTGCGAAGATGGTCATTCGGTAAAGGCTGGGAGTCGGGTTGGCGTCAGTGGGCAGATGGCGCCCAATGACCTCGTACTCATGAAGACGGCCTACGAGCAATTCCAGTTAGCCAACCAGTTCCGGAACAGTTCTCAACAACGTTATTGATTCCCGGTTGATTTGATGCACTCTTCATCCATCAACGAGGGGTCGATCCGAGTCGAAGTCGTCCACATTGTCGAGGCCATCCCTCCCATCATCAATTTTTTTTTTCAATCGGGCCATAACGTCGCCACCACGGCGCAAGTATTCCATCTCTTGTACCCAAAATCTTTCCATGACGCCTAGCTTCGATCACAATCGTCCATGACTGAAGTATGGAAAGGGATCACCAATCTGGCGTGCCGCTGGAAACATCTGTCGGAGTCGCCAAACTTGGTGCAATGCCGGAATGTCGTGGGGATAAATAAGGAGCGGAAGTGAATATGCTTACCCATTTTCAACGAGATTTGCTATGAAATCTCTGGTGTCGTTAAAGGCTGTCTCGGTCGACCTGAGTGGTGTTGGCTCAGGATCTGTCGTTACTTGGAGAGGTCGTTCCAATGAACTTTTTTAGCGAGGCGTGAAAAATATGTGAGGGCTTGAGGACCTAATTCGGAAGCCACACAGTCAAGCCACAATGTTGTGTGGCACGTGCACTATATGCCTTGCCCCTCAGGCAAAAACCAGTACCATAATCCCTGTCAGGCTCGCTTGCCAAACTCACCCAATCAAATGGAAGAGCTCTACAATGTTGAAGTGAGACCTGGGACCTTCAACCCTGATGGAGAGCAAGTACAAAGATTGACTGCATTACAGTCCCGTATTATCAAATTGGAGTTCCAGTACGTCCGAGATTTACGAAGGACCGTACTTCGCTGAGACCGCCTCCTCGGTGGCTCCGCTCAGTCGTATCTATACCGTTAGGCTGGATAGACTAAATCCATCGGATTCGGAGTAGTCACCATGGATGTTCTTTTCGATGACTTCAAAAATGCATATACGGCGATGAATGGTTATGGTCTCGCCCAGACTCTCCAACCCATCGCACCTCAGGACCGTCCGGATCTGTTACGATTCATCTGGCTGAGTAGCAACCATCATGGGGTGAAGGGCGATGTTAAGCACCTCGTCCAGGACCGCATGTCGCGGGCGAGACTCAGCCACGAAGAGGTAAATGGCTGGGTTGAAGTCTACTCTGCGTACTGGAAAGCTGTTGGTGAGCTCCTTGCGATGCAAAAAGACCCCAGTGCTGCCGGTAGAGTATGTTCCCATTCAAACTTATAGTGTGCCTAAACTAACATTACTCTAGTCTTCATCGTGGACAAAAGTCTACGAAGCGTGGAAAGAAATGACATCTGCCCTCATCCGAGGATACACCAACCATGGGTTTGAAGCCTGGACCATTCCGTGTCTCTACACGGTAGGGAAGCATTTGAGACTCTTCGCCATGAGATCCGACGAAGAGAGACGAGCCAACGCTGCCGATAGCAGCGGCCTAGAACTGAGAGATGACTTTGATCCTGACACAGAACAATATCAGCAGTTGCGAGACTGCGAGCAGCAGCTCAAGCGCATCTTCACCCTATGCCTGAGTGACAGGTAGGATTTCATGGTAGACACTGCAATTACTATTCAACTGACACGTCTACAGAGCACCTTTGGAAGAGTCCAGGAAATGGGGCATCTACTTCATAATCAATCTCTTGTTCAAGACGTATTTCCAGCTGAACTCCGCAAGTCTTTCGCGAACCATTCTAAAGGCACTCTCTGCCTATCAAGGCGATATGCCGCCTCTTGAGGCGTTCCCCAAATCACAGCGTGTGACTTTCAAATACTACGAGGGGGTGCTATCGTTTCTTGAGGAGAAGTACCTTGAGGTATACCGCGCACTACCATCCTATTGACATTCGCTGATTTCTCTAACTAAGGCCGAGAAACATCTGACGGAGGCATGGAAACTTTGTCACAAGGACGCGACCCGGAACCAAGAGTCTGTCTTCTGACGCCCCCATATCCTTCCCAGCGAGTCACACACTAACGACTCATCACAGGAGGATTCTCACTTACCTTATTCCCTGCCACCTCCTGACCACTCACACCCTCCCAAGCGGCAAGCTCCTCGAACCGTATCCCAGTCTGCAGAGCCTGTTTCTCCCGCTCTCCGGCTGCATCAAACGAGGCGATCTCCGAGCATTTGACGAGGCACTTCAGCAAGGCGAAGACGAATTTGTGAGGCGGCGGATCTACCTCACTCTCGAACGTGGCCGAGACATTGCACTGCGCAACCTGCTACGCAAAGTCTTTATCGCCGGGGGATTCGAGGAGCCAAAGGAGCCAGGTGGCGCACGTGTCCGTCGCACTCGAGTCCCTGTGTCTGAATTCGCCGCTGCGATTAGTCTTGGCAGCCGCGAGACAGTTGACGCGGACGAGGTTGAGTGCCTGTTGGCCAACATGATTTACAAGGTACGTCGGTCCCGATCCATGCGTCACCCATTTGGTGGTTGCCTCACTCGGCCGCCTCCTTGGCCGAGAGTCATAAGAACTTGGAATTTTTTTCCCGAGTTGCAAAGCCCAATGCATTTTCATGTCCTCATTCGTCTTTTTATATCTTCGTCATTCTACCGTTGCCTATTTGCATCCCACCGATCCGTGTCTGCCCCAGGCGGCGAGGCCAACTTGACCCCACACAATCTCATTGGCAGCGGTCGGCCGCCTTAATAATGCATGACTCACTAACCTGAGCACAAATAGAATCTTATGAAAGGCTACATTGCCCGCGAACGGGGCATAGTCGTCCTTTCAAAGAACGGAGCATTTCCTGGGACAGGGGTCTAGAAAGGGTGTGGTGGTTGCAAAGATACCGAAGTTTAATGGTCAGCACTTGCAGAAATGGGCGTAAAGCGGCGGTGGGTTTCTCGATGATACTCTGTTCTGCGACCTCTTTGGCCGTTTGGGGAACGGACCCGGCTAGCTTCAAATGATGGTGGGCATATACTGAGAAGCGAAGTCTGTCTCACTCAAACTTTGCCTGCTTGCCTTCTTTCGTGATTCACAAGAAACGAACTGCTGGTGAGTGACTCTTCCAGAGACACTTATCGCAATGATGTCTTGCCTAAAGAGCACCCATAGAAATGTCTAGCGATGTCGCCTGACAGAAATACCTCGTAGGACGTCTTTTCTAAATCTCCCAATAAACAGTTGAACAATTACCGGTATCCCCTCCGCCCTAGTCCGAGATGGAGTATGCAGCGTTCCAAAAGTTCAACATGCTAGGATTAGGCACCCCCACATAACCAAGACACCGGGCGCACTGCGCCGGTCTCACACCATCGGGGCCACACTTGACGAGCATGTGGGAGTGACACACATACATGCCAGAGATCGCAGCATGCAACCGGAAATGAGTCATAGCCTTGACTTTACTTGACAGGGGTATGTGGAATAAAAGACTTTGGAGTTCGGCGATGGTGTGGCGGGCGAGGGACCGTGCCGGAGGGGTGGTGCCCATCCAGGCTAGGGCGAGTTTACCCCTTTGTGGCTGCCTTGGGCATTCACAGGCATTCACGGTGGAAGACGATCGAAGGGGGTGGATCACCCTTGGCAGCACCCACGAAGCATGGAGATCAGCGGCCTGCGAGATGGAAAAAGGGGTAGAGGAGAGTTTAGAATTGCCGGAAGAGGCTTTGGGGGTCATTTCTCTGAATAGCTTCATTTTCAAGAAACAGCAGTTTAGATCAAAAGTCAAGACTCAGGACCATTTACGAGAGCGAGAAAAGATTCGTGAAAAGTTTCCAGCAGCTGCATTTCTTCTTATCATGCTGGGTGCGTACAAAAGGCATCTCGAAAGAGTGTCAAGAATGTTATACAGTCCATTTTTCCGCTGTCAGTCTGTTCTTCCATCCCGTTCATTCTAGTACAAACAGCCCGCCATCAAAGACCCGAAAATGGTCGGGTTTCCAAATCTGTCAGTTCCACCCGCTCAAAGAAGACGCAGAAATAATCCCACAGTACGTCTCTCTCGAGCGCTATTTCTAGATGCGATATCGATCGCAAGTCCTAGATAGGTATGTTTATGGTACAAAAGGTGTCGTGATAAGAAAGCAAATAGTTTGAACAGAGATCCCCAAATCCAGGCCCGTAGAACGCCGACCGACTATCAAACGCCGTTGTTTATTGGTATTTTCAAGTTTTCGCAAACCCGTTTCCCAGTCTTTCCGTGAACGAGATGATAAGAAGAACAGTGTGAATCAGGAAGAAAAACGTCAAGTCATTAAATGGTGAGCGGGTATTGTGGGATGTTAAATTGAGGTGTGAACGTGATGAGATCAGGAATCAGAAATGGCGGCCACTGCGTGGTGTGCGAGGTGTGTTGCTGAAACGGCGGGTCAGTCATGATGGGACGAAGAGAGATAGGTCAAGAGGCAGAAGACTTACGATGCTGTGGAGATGTCGTCCACATGGTTGCAGAGAGCGACAAACAGATCGAAGAAGAGCTGCGTGCCACCGTTGAACATCTCCAGCTGCATTGTTCCGCTTCTTTTGAAAGTGCTGCGGCTGCGGATGATAAGTGCGAGATAATGGGCTCGCAACTTGGAGTCCGAGTCGGGAGTATTGGCATACGCATAGCGTGCCGAGGCAAGTATGGTGCTGCATTGAATGCCCGACTCTGATAAAGGGTCAGGACGATGAAGAGACGACAAGGGATGACAACTTACGAAGACCTTGCTTCCGCAACGACACCCGCTTGAGCTCTTCCAGTCCATATTTTTCTGCAGTGCAGTAGATGACAGTATCTTTCAACAAATCGCCATCGACGCCATGATGATAGACAGTAGACTCGACAGAGCCGCGACCTTCTTCGGTCGGCTGCTCAATCTCCCACGAGTTGCGTCGCTTGTTGTGCAGCAGACGAGGATAGTAATCTCCTTTGTACAAATATTCCAAAATGGACGAGAAGATCTCGGGCTCCTCGTCCGGCAGCGCGATGCGCTTGGTTGTTCCCTCCATGAAGTTTCCTCGAAGAGCATTCTGAAAGAATGGCGACGCACACAAGACGTCTTCGTGAGCGGCGAAGAGCCGTTGTTCCGTCCCCACGACGAGAGTTACGATCGCTGAAGTCAAGGTGCTGGAGTGCAGATGTTAGCTCGGGCGCCGATGGTGTAGCGGAACGGTCGGGGATTTATTTACCTGCCCATTTGAGGCGACTCATCGTTCGTGGTGGCGGTCGTCGGTCGCCGACGAGGCTCATGACGATGTTTTGTGACTCCGCTACTCTTACTGAACGACGAGCTCGACTTTGCAGCCTTGTGGGTGTGGCTCTTGGAAAAGCTCTGCTTCTGCGGAGGCTCAAATCGTCGGCTGAACATTGTGAAATGCGTGGGACCATCCAAATATCCCGAGTGGGCGATGGGAGCAGGAAAATGATGAAGCGATTAAAATGAACGGGCGGGTTTGATGGTTTGCGACGGAAAAAGTGGTGTTCGCGATGATTCTATTTGAAAAACTGACCTACCTGAGGCTCCGACCGTGGTGGGAAGAAAGAAGGAAAATTCTGCTCTGCACGGGGAGCAAAAAGATATATATACGATGACGGGAAACCTTGCACAAGGCACCACCACATCCTGGCTGCCGTGATGCCTCGCTCTTTTTAATAGCACGGGATACCAAGGTTTGGTGAGAGGTCGTTAGTGGACGCGATGGCTGGCGCGGCCCATGCAACCACTTAAACCGCGAGACAGACACCACTTCACGTGATAAGACAGGGGCCGGGGAACCTCGCCATGTCCATTTCCGGTCACCCACTATCGGCCCTGACCAGGATGAGGCGAGCGAACGAGTCAGAGGTGGCCAAAGGCTCCAGGAGGCTGGCAAGGGGCTGTGTTTGCACAAACTCCTGCCTCGGGGTATCTTCCGCTGCGCCGACCTGTGCAGAGGTACTTATCTCAGGAGTTGATGACTGCCGAGGGCCTGCCTGGCATCCTGGGTCCGTCTCTCATTTGCCTGAAAAACCCCCTCGTTAAAACGGCGAGGGTATCAAAGCTCAACACCACCAAGCTGGAATAAGAAACGTTAGGAGCAAACAAATGTGATGGACATCAGCCTGCCACACCGCCAGGTAATCCTCGAGAAAAGACAATCAATCCATTGTCCAGAGTCGCATTGTCAATTAAGGCCAATTGAGTTCGCTTGCACGCAGTGTGAAGCTTCTTGAAGCTTTGAAGCAGTCGTGGCCGATATCTGGGGAGCTCGCCATCCAGTGCTGGAGCTCCCGAATATCACCGTGCACTCACTCACGCTTGTTCCCTATTACCCACCACCACCCATGCCGATGTGATATATTTTGCGGTTTGGCTGTTTGGCAGACACGGAAAGTCGCAGCCATGATTGCTGAGCAGCCCAAATCCCTGGAGACTTTGGGCGATCTTACAGGTGGAAACCTGGGACATTTGGGCGCTGGTCCTTGTCACCCACACACACAGCTAGATAAGCAATTCCAAACATGCTTCGCAAAAGTTCTTGAAGAGCACACACTGCACTTGGTGAATGATATAATATTTTGTTTCTATTAATTGTTCTTGGAAACCATATCAGGCATTCGCGATAATATCCTAGATACTATCCCAAGCTGGTTTCCGACCTTGTTGGGCCGGACCGTCGATCGATATACCGCTGGTGCTTCATGTCCAATTCGATGGTGTTCGCCACGCTGGATCTGCCTAACAGGGTAGCCTTGCCGTTGAGTTCGAACGCCGCACTGCTCGCCTCAAATAGCCTTGCATGGGCACTGCAACATACGCATGTCTTTCTGCCTCCTACCCGATATCGCTACCGAATTGTGACTTACACGCCAGCTTGCCTAACCATTATTTGACGAGTGCAATTGCGTTTTCGCCCCCGTCTCTGGCTTGTGCATCTGCTACTGCCTGCTCAATGGAATCTGCGACCGCCCGCTTGCCTTCGGCCCTGATGACTGCCTCACTGTGGTATGCTCCGCGCACCGTCTTCTTCTCCACCGGCAGGCCAACCTCCATACATCTTTCGTAAAGCTTTGCGCCATGATCAGCCGGGACCAATTCGTCTTTGCCGGCTTCGACGATGACAATCCGGGGCCGCTCCATACCCGAGGCTTTGCTCCTGGCTGCAATAACACCAAGGTTGGCCCAATTGTCAAGGTGGTTCCAGAGAAATGGCCAGAGATGTCGGTATGGCATCCATTTCTGGGGATACAGGGATTCCAGCATGGCCCGGACGGATAGAAACGGCGTCTCTAGCAGAAGCGCATCAAGCCTCGCGTTCGCAGGAAACTCGTCCCACGCTGCGAGGTTGGTGGCCACGCCCGCACCAATGCTCTGGCCCCACAAGATGAAGACAGGCCGCGGCTGCTTGGTGTCGCCTCTGCTTGCCTCATGCAGTCGCGCAACATATTCAAGAGCCGCCTGCGCATCCAGCTTTATACCCTTCTCAGATGCTCGCCCACGGGACGTCCAGTATCCCCTGTAGCTCAGGCAGACCATAGTATAACTAGCAGGCCGTCTTCCCTTCTGCTGCAGGGCCCGGAGGACTAAAGACAGATCTGGAAGTCGTGGGGGAAGCGACGAGGCATTTCCTATCCCAATTGTAAGCGGTGGTTGGGCGCGTTGGTAGCTTGATGCAGACCCTGAAAGTAAAGCACGTAGACCGGCGTTGCAGCGTGTTCGGCCGCAGTCGACGTGGGCAGCTGACCTCCAGTAGATGTCACTGTAGCCACGCACAGCGCCAGATCCGTCCCATCTGCAGCTCTCGTCCTCCTCTCCTCCCACTGGACACCCCCACATTGCCTGGCATAGTCTTCGATCCTCTCACGGCGCGCATTCGGCGGCAAGCCGGGCATGTAGATGATCTTGTTCTGGAACACGACCATCATGGTGCATTTCCACAGCCAGAGCGTCCCCAGCAGCCCGCAGAACACGAGCGGGGGTAGCAGTAGGGCCTCGCCGTGGAAAGCTCTCCGCCAAATCAGGGCATGCGCGCGGGATGGCGTGGATCGCCATGCCCTTGGGAGGAAGGGGCTCGTGGCGCGTGGGATCCGGACGGGCGAGGAGCAAATGGCGCGAATCACCATTGGAGACCGTGGGAGCCGGACATCGAGGGGAGGAAGAAAAATTCAGATTCGCTCGTGGACGGACGGCTCTGACATGGCGACATGTGTGTTCGAAGACGACTGGACTCTCGACAAATGACCTGCAGGGCCCATGTTCGTCCCAAGTCAGGCCCGGGGGTGGATGGCAGGCAAGGAGAGAGGTCAATTCAGCGCGAATTCCAGCCCAACCGTCGCCTACAAATTCAGGGCCGTTCCTTGGGTGCCAGACACGGGCTCATTGCGGCCAGCACTATCGCCCCGCCGCCTCTAGGGTCCTTGCTTAGCGGGAAGAATCCGCTGATTGGGTACGTCATTCCCACCGGAGTATCCCACTACGAGCGCCGGCACACCAATTGAACCCCACCTATAACGCTGAGCTCGTTTAACTATTAGGGGTCATTCATAAGCCCAAGGCAACCGCTGAATCACAACCAGAGGCAAGGGAAAGCCGTTACGATTGTAAACAGCCCACCGGACCCATAAGGATTCTTTCTTCTAGCCACAAACCTTCTCCAAACCTCACGAATCTTTTTTTTCCCCTTTGCCTTTTACAATAACCACCATCATGCCTGCTCCGGTCGAAAAAGAGATCGATACCAGCCCCCCTCACATCGATCTTCCGGAGGACCAGCCGTCCCCAAGGACGGACGGGCAGCCGAGTCCTGGCCTCCGAAACAGCAAAGGGTGGGATGGCAAGTTGCGAGTTCAGAGAACAGCTGTCCTAGCGAACCCGGAGATTCTATCCGATCCCGAATCCGATGATGAGAATGTCTTACCTGGAGAGGAGCTGCCCGCAGACGAAGGTGAATACTTCCCCACGCTTATCCTGTACGTGCTTCTAACTTGAGCATCCTTCTAGACCTCCTCGATGGCGAAGACTCAGATGCCGAAGAAATAATCTGCTCCCATGCCCGCATCGCTTCCATTCCCGATCTACGGTTGGAGCGATTCCACAAGGTGGCCCGAATCTGTCTCCGCCAAAACAGCATCCAGGACCTCGAGGGGCTGGCCTGCTTAGCAAGCACACTTGAAGACCTTGATCTCTACGATAACCTCATATCCCGCATTCGGGGACTGGACGACCTCACCCTTCTTACGAGTCTGGATCTTAGCTTCAATAAGATTAAGCACATTAAGCATATCAACCACCTGAAGGGGCTGAAGGAGCTGTTCCTGGTTGCAAACAAGATCGGCACGATCGAGGGCCTGGAAGGGTTGGAAAACCTGACGTCGATAGAGTTGGGTTCGAACCGTATCCGCGAGCTGAAGAACCTGGAACCGTTGAAGAACCTCGAGGAACTTTGGGTCGCCAAGAACAAGATCACGGAGCTCGGCGGACTCGGCGGACTGCCGAACCTGCGACTTCTCAGTATCCAGTCCAACCGAATCAAAGATCTCTCTCCACTTAGCGCAGTTCCGTCCTTGGAGGAGCTCTACATATCCCATAACGCTCTGGAGTCGCTTGCTGGGATCGAGCAGAACGAGAAGCTGCGTGTGCTGGACATTTCAAACAACGCCGTCAAGAGCGTGAAGGGCCTCAAGCCACTGAAGAACCTCGAGGAGTTCTGGGCGAGCTACAACCAGATTGCCGACATTTCCGAGATCGAGAAGGAGCTGGCAGACAAAGAACACTTGACGACCGTTTACTTCGAAGGCAATCCGTTGCAGCTGAGAGGCCCGGCTGTTTATCGAAACAAGGTGCGGCTGGCACTCCCGCAGGTATCGCAGATAGACGCAAGTAAGTGTTTCCACGGGCTCCTTTTACAAACTTTTCTAACAACCCTGGCAGCTTTTGTGAAGACGTGATGGGAGTTATCGGGTCAGGGGTGATCAAAGGCCGGAGTAAGATGGCGTTCCAGGAGTTCGAGTACAATGTAGCATGACACATCGGAGAGGCACAATGTTTTTTTCCCCTCGAGATATCTTTAGGGACAACACGACCAGCTTACATGGGGTTTTTTTTTCTTGCGGATAACGAAGCATACTTGGTTCGGGCGGACGGATCGCGATTTGCACCAAAATACTTATTTGTTTGGAAGGACAAATTTCCTCTTGGTCACAGTGTGAATGTGTATTGTATGGCAGATCCACAGCTATGCCTGGTGAGAACTAAGATACAGTTGGCGAAAGCGCACAAAAGCACGCCGGATATTCCTCCTCGCATACAACCAAACCCATTTCCTTGGCCACTCTCAGCCGCCGGTGATGTTGCGAATACAGTGGTGCAGTGGGACATGTGACGGGGACGCCTCCCATTTAGCCGAAGATCCACAGCTTCTCAGTGGAGAAGTACTGACCCAAGACAGTTAGCTGCTGGTAAACGACAGGTAGGGGGGGTGGTGGGACTGCATAGAAAAAACTTACGTTCGTGGGGGCGTTGAATCTTGTCTTCTTATCCAAGGCGCTGATCTTCTCGATATCGGCCTGTTCAATGTCGAAGGATGTGGTGTCCAAGTTCTGGGCCATGACCTCGGTTCGGACGGTCTTGGGGATGACAGCGAGCCCACGCTGTGTTGCCCATCGGAGGAGGATCTGGGAAGGCTGCTTGCCGTACTTCTCGGCGAGGCTGGTGATGGTGGACTCCTTCATCAAGGGGACGATCTCATTTGCGTGAGGCATGTCGAACTCGAGGAAACTGGCCGGGCCGAAAGATGAGTATGCAGTGACGGCAATGCCCTCGGCTTTGGCGAGCTTAATGAGGTCGGGCTGGACCAGGTAGGGGTGGTGCTCGATCTGGAGGGTGGCGGGTGGGATCTTTGCATATCTCAGAAGATCGTACACTAGCTGGCCGCTGAAGTTGGAGACACCGATGCTCTTGGAGAGGCCCTTGGCGACAAGGCTCTCCATAGCGGTCCAGGTCTCCTGGATGGAGGCCTTGGAAGTCCGGATCTCGGAGTCGCCATCGAAGTGCCAGCCGGGCGGGTATCGCACGCTTGGGTCGACGTATTCGAGGGCGACGGGGAAGTGGATGAGGTACAGGTCGAAGTAGTCGACGCCCCAGTCGGCCAGCTGCTTCTTGACGATGGGCTCGACTCGCTCGCCGTCGTGGAAGGTGTTCCAGAGCTTGGAGACGATGAAGAGCTCCTCTCGCGTAACCAGGCCGTCCTTGATGGCCCGGGCGACACCCTGCCCGCACTCGACCTCGTTACCGTAATCTGCAGAGCAAAATTATCCCGTTAGATTGGATTTTCCCATTGGGTACCCGAGCCGTGCCTGGGGGCGTTTTTGGGGGGGGGTTACAGGAGGGGGAGGGGTCGAAGCGTGTCATTCAGATTGCGCGCCCATCCATGACCCATCCCTACCCCCCATGGTGGGGTAGAGGAGGGGTAGGTTGGTGCGACGAGAAAACCGCGCCAAAGGCGTCTTTTTCTCTTGCAATTCTTTGAGGCAGGCAAGAAGCCAAGCCTCACCCAATTGACAGCTTCCTCCTGCGAGGACAAAAACACGAATGGCACGGGCAAGCAGATAGACTTACCGCATGCGCCGTCAAAGAGGCGGTATCCTTGCTTGATAGCGTTGTAGACCGTGTCGGCGGCGACGGGGTTGTCAACCTTCCACAGGCCGAAGCCCACCTGGGGCATGGCAGCGCCGCTGTTGAGCTTGATGGTCGGGACAGTCATGTTGGGCAGCAGGTAGGTCCTTTTTCGGCTTGATTCAAAATTCTCGAAGAAATCACTTCGGGTAGATAGAGGGTATAATGCGCAGTATGAAGAGTATAGAAAGATCTTTGGAGAGAAGGACGACAGAACGGGGGAGGGGGGGAGAGAGCACTTTTTAAAGGAGACGACGAACGGGAAGAGGAGTTGCTTTAGTATTTGTAACCTACGTAGATAAATGCGGAACCAGAAGACGGTTGCTACAGCTGCTAGGTAGGTATGGTGATGCTACTTAGTGAGCCAGTCCACAGCATCATGGAAGTGGTCTGGATGTAGGTGGCACGTATGTATCGTTGCCATCGGTCGGATATCTCCTGCGGCAAGCAGGAGAAGCACGCGGCGTAAATATGCCATCCCAGCAGTGAGGGGGGCCCCAAGAAGTACGGCTTGGCCCTCGTCTTGAGAGGCCTGGTCTCAGGGCTCAGACGGGAATCTTCCCGATGACGATGGTGATTGGCATGGGTAATACTGGCAAATGTGGGAGCGCGCGGTGGAGTTGCGGTGCTTGCAGCATTCGACGCCCATTTGTGCGTTTAAATCAATCTGAGAGCTGCGCGGCGAATGAAGAGACTTCTGCAACCTGAGCAACGGGATAACAGCCTGGATTCCTCCCCAGGCCTTGGGAGGAACGATAATATGTAAACAGGGCAGTCGAGTGCATTATTGGGATTCATTGGGATTATAGTGGGATTCCATCCTGAATTGTCAATTTATCAAACCGTGTCCCAGGAAACACCCCTTGGGCCGCGCCTTCGACATGGCAACCAGAAGGCAGCATCGGATATTGCCACGCTCTTTTTTTCTTCTTTCTTTTTCTTTCTTGGCCGTTCCCAGCTGTTGGGCTAACACTAGAGACGAGCCGATGGTACGGTCAGTCTTGTCTACCTAGCAACGCCTCAGAATTTTGGAGAATGATTTCCCCGAAACCGATCCCCCATTTAGCCTGAATTCGTGACGCTGTATGGTGCGGCTAATGGACGGTTTATGTAATGCTGCATGCGCCATGGGGGACGTGGACCTGGATGATGCAAGTAAATTTGTTGCGGCCGCCCTAGGCTTTGCTAATAAGCCTATGATTCTTCTTTGTGTCACCTCACCTGCGACGTCGACAACTAATCACGTAGCGCCTCGACTTTGGAGATGCTTAACAATGCTCGAGTTTCGTTCTGGCCACCTTGCACTGGGATTCCGCATGTTCCGCGTAGCCCTCTAGCCTTCACCGCAGACAGAGTCCATCCGGTGTCCCATCTCCTTCGTCAGTTCGTTGGGTAACGACACTTTTGGTGGAAAGACTAGCGCCGAGGAGACGCCGTTTGCTGAGAGAGGCTACAACAGCGGCCGAATGACCGTATACTAGCTTTAAAAATCCACATCGTACTTCTGCCAAGTGGACCTCGAGGGGCTCCTCTCATGGACTTTGATAACCCGAATGAACGGGGGCAGTGGTTTGAACCTGAGATTGTTTTTGTTCCCGCTGCAAGGCTTTGTCGAAGTGAATATGCCTAGGCGTCGGAGTTGCGCTTTATTAATTTCGTGCCCAACCCTCCTTTGTTCTCACAACAATAAGAGGATACAGGACACTGGAACGTTGGCGTAAACCTCTCCGCTCAGTGGAATCCGGAAACGGCTCACAGCCCTGTCTACAGAGACAATTCCAGTCTTTTAAGACGCTGACATGAGGCCATTTCCTTCTTGAGCAGAGTTGCTCGAGTGAAGCATGCCACAAAGACCTAGGAACGATCTTCTTTATAAGGCTCCGAAAACGTCGTCATCCTCGTCGGCATCTTTATTCCAGGGCGACATCTCGAAACCAAATTGGCATGGCTGATATCCCTGTGGGAGGCAGCTTTGTCTTTCGAAGATGTTGCGGATTTAGTACTCCTGTCCATCATGTTAATATGCTCGGCCTCTCCTGCCAACAAGTGTTGCCATGATGTGTGATCGAAATTGTACCCGAGTCTAACCTACATACCTACGCATCACCAACCATGACTAATACTTTCGAGGCTCACTATCTCGGTGAGCCGCCGGAATACACCAATGAGATGGCGGTCAAGTTCAGAAATGATTTAACCAAACAAATGCACAGGATCAGACGAGATACAGAACTATGCTTTCTCCACAATCTTGAGAGACGCCCAATTTTGCCATTCCCAACTGACTGGGTTTATCGTGACTACTTGAGGAGTGTGGCTGTGGCTCGCAAAGGCCGAGTCGATGGAAGCTTTCTCCAACGCCGACGTATTTGGGCGAGCGCAAAAGGACCCACACCCCCGAACGCATCTATAGCTTATGAACATGGCTTTCGGCTGCTCAAGCTCATGGGATCGGGAGGGTTCGGCAACGCGTATCTGTTTGAGCTCGAGAGAGACGGGAGGGTGATCAAATGTGTCGTAAAGGAGAACAAGAACCCTGCTCGCGACTCATTGCGGCGGGAGAGGTTCTGGCTCAAGGCAAGCTAAGTCGCTCGCTTACAACCCCCTCACGTCTCTGATTTAGCTGTAGGCTTTCCAGGGAGCAAGGCATATTGTTCAGTTGATAGCCGGTGCGCCAAGGGTCATGCCCCGTGATCTTAGACGAACCTCAAGGAGGAACCGGATAGTGGAGGTCGGAGAGACTGCGGAGCAGTTGAAGGGAGCGCGCCCAACGGTCGCGGTCGGCACCGGCACCGGGGGCGAAAAGCAGGCGAGTGCGCCGTCCTGTGTAGTGCTCGAACACGCAGAGTTCGGGGACCTACGCAACTGGCTGGCGAAGGCAAGCGCCGAAGAAACGAGGTGGTCCAACAAGGTTCTATGCCTGCTATTCGAGAATTGTGAGCAGCCCTAGTTATGATGCCCCCTATCATTGTTGAAGATATCAAAGTCACTCACGGTTTGTCTGCTAACCCGCCGGGCTTCATTCAGTGGTGCGAGGACTAGTCGGAATGGCCTATCCTCCGCGCTATTGGCTTGAGGATTTTAAAGATCTTGATCCCCCAAGACAGGTCGATGAAGAACCTCCGCTTCATCACGCGGGGGGGTTCCCTCCTCTGGCTTCCGACGTGTGCCACTTCGACATAGATCCCACAAACAGTGAGAAACCCGGACCTCCGCACGATACGATGTCTGACTTTGTCTCTCCAGTTCTTGTGGCTCAAGATGACCAAGGAACCCAGTATGGGCCGTTTCCAGCAGTTTTTAAAGTAGGGTTTCGCCTTTGCGATGCATTTTCTTGTGGAAGTCTCTTACGAGTTTAGATTTGCGACTTTGGCTTAACTATTGATTTTGACCATGTTCGGCGCCGACCAACTCAATTTGGGTAAATTTAGAGACCTTTTGCCCATATAATTCACTTATGAGCGTCGCTGATTAAAGACTTTCAGAGATTATAGGTTCTGGGGGTGGAGGTTTACGGGGAAACGAGCCTTTTTAACTCCGGTACGAGCACAATCTATCGTCGAGCCACGATCTGTGCGGTGTTTGTTGATCGGTTCTAGGAACAATTCACTGAGGACTGGGACAAGATGACGGACTACATGATCCCAGGCAATCCCAGTCTTTTCCACCGGGAGCTAATCGACGGACGGCCTCCTGTTGCCGGAGACTACGGGATGCAGTCCAATGTATTTCAAGTTGGCATAATAGTTCGTAACGGCGATGCCCGAAAAGCGCGATATTTCGCTAACGATGCTGTGTCCAGATGTGGCAAGCTATTACTCTCCGCGAGTGGCAGCACCCCTTATGGGCGGAGGAGGATCCGGAACTGCCGACAGGGGGCCGTACGTACGGAAGAGACGTTGATCGCTTCAGCAGCGTCGAGCCGCAGCTGCGGAAACTTGTAAAGATGTGCTTGATGGAGATACCATACGAACGTCCAAATGTAGCGGATCTGCTGCTTGTCATCGGTGACATACTGGTACGGCTATTTGTTGAAGAACCGGACGAGGAGACCGCGAAGTGGTTCGAGGGCTTCTTTGCGACGCCGTTCTATGGGCCTGCAAAGCCGCCGGTCCAGTCAGCTGGTGGGAAAGGACAGGGCCTCCACAAACCACCTCCGCCGGACGAGACGGACTCGGAGAGCGGGAACCCGGCTCGGGTTGAGGCCAGGCAAAGCAAGGGCAAAAAGCCCGAGGTCCGACGTCCGGTCGCTGTGGAGCGTAACCAGCAGTGGCAGATGCCCGCGAATGTCGTGAACCAGGCGTTCATGAACATTCCCAAGCTACATCCGCTCATGAGCACGTCCAAGCGAGTCCCTCCTCACCCCCCTGGCCTTGTCCCTCCGCCTGGTCTTTCTCCTCCCCCTGGCCTTTTCCCTTCCCCTGCTCCGTGGGAGTTGAATTTCCCCCTGCCACGCCGTCAACCAGGAGCTCAGCCGGCAGCACACAAGCGGTCCCGTTCTATGGAAAAGACGCAGAGCCCTCCCGCCTTCGGATCCCCCAGGAAACGTCTGAAATCACCTCGGGATGACGATTCTTCTTCCAGCGTCATGCTTTATCCGGGCCCCGCCGCCCGGGGCCCTCTGGCTCCGTCTGCCGGCCGCGGTAGTATCGCCCCTGGTTCCCATCGGAGCGGCAGGCACAGCAGCTTTGCATTTAGCCATTCGAGGCAAGAGCCCAGGCTGCCTGAGGTTGGAAAGCTGCATCCGTTTGGAGAAATTCGTCGGTTACTCTCTCCTCCTCCGGCGCAGAGAGACATGGATACTGGTGGACGATCGGGAGCACCCCGCCGAGGTGCGCAGAGCAGTGACGATAACAGGGTGCCTTCGAGTCTTCTTGCTGAGCTCGAAGAATCGCAGGCGGCCTCGCAGGAGAAGCAAGATCATCCGAATCTTCGGGGCGCTCGCGAGCCCTGGGCCGCTTTCCGACAGAGGGTGCAGAACGTTGTGGTGGAGCTTGTCGACCATTTCGAGCACGTGGGGGCACCAAGATGAATGGCTAAAGCTTGCAATTGAATTAGTAGGAATAGTGTTTATTCTAGTATGACTGGTTAGGTAGGAACTGCCGTTAGGATGCTGTAACCGTTGAATTTGTTTGTTGCGTGGTTTGTATGCTTTTTATCAGACATTGTTCTGTTTGCTGGACGCTGGAATCTGTAGTTCGACTTGGTATATATCTCATCATTCACTCGTATATCGACCAGGAACACACCCACTGGCAGAGGACTGTAGTGAAGGGTATCTTAATTTGTTTGAACTATCCTATGGTCGCGAATCCGCGAATGTCCCATCCCCAACTCCGGGCTAGAGTAAATAACGATGACTATCACACAAGCTACTGCGCACTCTCATTGCCGATTAATTGGTATCTATACCAGGGGCAATGACTGCTAGCTTTACCGCCGCCTCCCTCTCCTCCTGCTAGAACCACCCGGGAACCCGAAATTGGCATACCGGCATCGACAGTCCCCCCCGTCAGTTACCGCAAAGCTACCTAAGCTCGCGCCTGCGTAATCCATGCAAGCCGGGACGCCCGGCCGGCCACCGGCGATCTGCTCGACCTCCACTTGGCCGGGCCAGTTCCCAAACTGCGTGGTGCTGTCGGCGGTCCCGTTGTTGGGGAACTCGAGTGCTTTCCTGGTCCACAGCGTAGCGCGGAAGACCGTGTCCGGGAAGCTGCAGGTGGCAGCGTTGGCATCGTCGGAAATTGGGCCGGACGGCACCACGGTGCGGTCCATGGTGAAGTTGAAGGTGAAGCGCTCGTTATACTGATTCGGCTCGAGCAGCGTCATGGTGATGTTGGCGAACTGCGGGGCGAAGGGGTTTTCCGTTGAGGAGATGGCATACTTGTAGCGATCTACGGCGGAGATGATCCAGAAGAAGGTGGCGACGGAGGCGGAGGGACTGTCGGCGTAGGTGGCGTAGGGGTAGCAACGCCAGGTGGAAGGTGCGGTTGTGCAGCCGGTTGAGATGTTGGAGAGGGCGGTCTGGAAGGCGAATGAGCCAGCTGGGAAGAGGGATGGCGGTAGGGCTTCCTCATCCTTGGAATTGCTGTTCCATGTTAGTCTGATCTTAATAAGACTGTGCAAGACGACTTACTTTTTCCGCATGCCAACCGTCAATCCCACAGATAAGCCAACGGCGAGGGCAATGACAAGAAACGCAACGAGACCCAGCCGATACCAGCCTCCTCGCCGAGCAACCCATTCCGTCTCCTTCAGCTTCTCCTTGGTACCAGTGCTCGGCGGCGTCCGATCCGGCAAGTCGTTCGAGCTGAGCACGCTCGACGACATGCTCTCCTTGGACCTAGAGTACCTGGGCGGCGGGTACGGCGGGTGCATAGTAGAATCCGCCGGCAGAGAGCGACGATAGCTCCGAGGCGGTAAAGCCAGGGCTGCGGCCCTCTCGGGGTTATCATCCTCCGCGATGACGGGCATGAGGCCGACGCTCAGCAGGGAGACACGGCTCCCTGCCGGAAGAGCCCCAATCTTGGGCATTGGCCCTGCAGCAAGTCTGCGGATATTCGATGTGACGTGTTTTTGGCGGTATGTGCTTGATGGGGGGTTTATGGGGAAGAGTGGCAAAACCTCAGTCGGAGAGGTTCTGGGCTCCCATTATATTGCGAAGGCGCCTACGACGTAGGTAGGCCTGCTCCGCAGTCCCTGGCGCCACGGCGCAGAGGCTGGATGATAGCTAGGCTCTTGGCAGTGAGCGAGCGAGGAAGAGATAACGATAGTAACTGACACCGGCTCTGCAGGTGGGCTTTGCTAAGCGCGGTGAGGCTAGCCTCGTGTTTGTCGTTGAACGATGAGGTCGAGTTTCTCGACAAAGCAATCCGTAGATAAAGGAGGACAAGAAGCTGAAGTCTCGAATTCCAAACCCCAGAATTAGAGAAGTCGTCCATCGGCAGAGCGGTCCTCCCAGGCCACTGACGTATGCCACACTGGGGCACACACAATCTCACCGTTCAATCCCCCCATGTTGCTGGTTGCCCATCTCGAGCCTCTCGCCCCTTCGCCTCACCAACCCCCGGGAAGTTTGCATGCCGGCATTCACCGTCCAGTCCCATCGTCACAAAAAGCAGGCTAGGGGGCCAAGGGCAGAAGCTAGCCTGGGAGATCGCAGGGAAGCAAGCAGCACAGCAGCTGCTAGTTAGATCAGCGAAAAAGCTCTCGGATCGACGCAAAGGAACAGCGCACACCCGCTGCAGGCCAGGACCAAAGAAATGATGGCGTTGCAAATAGTCTGCTGAAATGGTGCTACTGCCCGGGCGTTGATTGGCTTGGTTTGGCTGCGTGGGAGACAGGTCTAACTGTGTTGGGTGGTGGACGGTTGTTGTGGCGCATTTTGTAATATTGGGGGAGATTCATACGGACTATTGCTACTGAGACTGGGGGTCAGGTCGGATACAACCGCATTTTTTCCCTCTCTTTTTAACATTGAGACATTTTGTTACTACGTTGGCCGACAGGTGCGAACAAAAAGAGACTGGGGTCATTGTTGGTGCTACGACTGCATTTCCATTAATCCTACCATCGTGGCATTGGGCATGCGGTTGGGACTTTGGATAGCATGGGTTTGTTAGATGAAATGTCGGGAAATATCGGTGCTTGCTTGCTTGCTTCCCCTGTGCCATATGTACAGACCTATGCATCGCAGAATCATTTGCATAGAAGTCCGTATATATGTTGGAATCAAATCTTTCAATTGAACAAGTACTCCACGTACAGGGTTTATACAAGTCTTCTACGATGATTCCGCCTCTACTTTCTCAGCCTCCTGCTTCTCTGCATAAGGTGGAGGATCCAATGCCTCGCCGCTATCCACCCAGACCTTTGCTAGCTCGTCTTCAATCTCCTGCCGCCGCGTCTTCCACTGCTCTACCTGAGCAAGTCGTTCACGCAGATCCTGAAGCTCCTTCTCGACTTGCATCTTCTCCCTCTCCGTCCCTATCCGCTCAAATTCCCATTCGTCGCCCTGCTCGCCCATACCGAGCATAAGGTTGTACGTATGGTACTTTTTGAGGGATGCACGTGTTGAGATTGTGATAAGGGCTGTTTTTGCGTGTTAGATGGCTGAATATGTGAGCGAGGGACCGGAAACCACTTACTGATGCCCTTCTCCTTGCAAGTCTCGTAGAGTAAGCCCTCAACGTCACTCGACACTGCGCTGGTTCCCTCGTCGATGATTGCATACTGCGGCTCGTGATACAGTACGCGGGCGAAGCCCATTCTCTGCTTCTCCCCGCCGCTGAGCACGTCCTTCCACTCCTTTCGCGTGTCCCAGCCGCCTTCGCGATCCGGCAAGTAGCCGAGTCGGGCTTCCTCGAGCACGCGCTTCAAGTCATCCTCCGACTTCCTCTTGGCGCGCATATCCTCGTGGCCGTCGGGGTAAATGACCTGGTCTCGCAGAGTGCCGATGCTCAGATACGGCCGTTGCGGGAGAAACATGATACCGTCCTCGCCAATCGACTTTGGCCTGCTCACCAGGCCCCGGTATACCGGCCATAGCCCGGCGAGAACGCGGGCGATGGCACTCTTGCCAACGCCGTTTGGCCCGGAAATCTGTGGGTGTCAGTTGTGGGCAGGATAGAATGACGTGACGCTTCACTTACCAGGAGATGCTCGCCTCGCCGGACGATCAGGGAGAGAGACTCGATCAGCTCTTCGCCGCCTTGTGGCCAGAGGCCTGGTGCGACGATGGGCACATGCTCGAATCTGACGCCATCGAATCCTTTTTGAATAGTGCCCTGGACATCCGACACCGAGTAGAGCTCGTTCTGCCCTCCCCGCAGGTAATAGGCGTTGGCATGGACACGGTGGAGCGTCGATATCAGTGTGTAGACGCGGCTCGTGTAGCCCGCAAGCTCCGAGAGGTCCTTGATGGAATACATCATTCTTCCACCGGCGTCGGCCAAAGAAAGCATTAGTCGCTTGTTCGTGATGAAATCCTTCATGCGATTGCGTTCCCTCCCTCCCTTTTCGAGGCTCTGGGCAAGTTCAACCGCGCCGCCAAGACCACCCCAGGCGGGAAGGAACACGGGCAAGGAGGACAAGAGATAGCCGTAGGCGCTCCAGCTGTACTTGAGTATGAAGTCTTCGAGCATGTTGTATCGAATCTTGAGCATATAAATGCCCTCCATCCAATTCTTTAGTGACTTGAACTCCTTGTTGAGGAACTGCTTCTCCATCTCTGCACCGCCATAAAAGGCGACCTCCTCAGCGTTGGCTATCAAGCGCGCATGCAGACTTCGGAAGTCTCCTTCCTTTCGGCCTTCGACGGCCTTTAGCTTTCCGAAGGGCGGGGACAGTCGTCGCAGGATGCTCGCCGTCAGGAAGTAGTTGCTCAGCAGGCCGGTAAGAGCCAGCGGCCCTAGTGACCTATAAAGCTGGTAGTTGAACACACATATGTCGACAAACGGCTTGCCCAGGGAGGAGTAGAGATTCGCTGCCGCTGCGCAGAAGAGGGTGAGATCCTGCGTGATGAACTGGTCGGCTCCCTGCCCGACCCCGCCATCCAAGTTGGAGAGTTTATAGTAGTTAAGGTTGTCGTTGAGGTATAGATCATGTATGTATCGTGTGAGCCGGGTCCGGAAGGCAATGGAGACCTTTGATTCCAGGAACTTGATCATCGCATTCGTATACGAAGCAAATCCACCTAAGCCGCACCACTGGTTGATATTAGCATCTGACAAGATCGGAGGAGAGGGCAGCGAGTCCGTACCTTTAGGAGCCCCAGGAGGAACTTCTTGCCGTGGCCGGCCACCAAATCGCGGACAATCTCACCATCGAGTCTAGCGACCACCAGGGAGAGGTAGGTCCGAAGCATCAGGAACACTGCATGACTGACGAGCAGCCCGGCCTCCTTGCTCGACCACCGCGGGATCATGATGCTCATCAAGCTTAGAAATTGGTGCAAGAAGGCGAGGTTCAGCCCAGGCTTCGTCTGCGCCGCGGGAACAGTCCCATCTCCCAGGCCGGATACCCTCGGCGGGTTGAGGAACAGGCGACGATGAGCCTCGAACGTGAGAGCCTTCGTCTTCTGAATGACAACCTTGGAGGTCCCATCCTTGTACGGAACGTATATTGTTCGCGAGCCATCTTTGTTGAAGAGCCACGAATTGGTGCGCACGAGTTTACGTCCTTGTTCCCTCTCCTCCCTCCGGCTCTTCCACCATCGCCTCCCTCCCTCGGCTCCGAGGATTATAGAGCTGGTAAGGGCTAATGCCGCGAGGAGTCGTGTCGTCCGCGATGTGTTTCGTAGCCTAGTGCGAAGGAGATCCGAGTATTTCTCCAGGAAGGCGGCGATGGCCTCCTCGGCTGCCGAATGGCGCAGGGTCGACTGCACGGCGGCCATATTGACTCGATGTGTTGCGAGACAGCTCCCCGCAGGCGAATTGTACTATTGCTTGGTCCCCATTGAAGAGCAGGCTTGTTTGCTGGGCGTCTCTGGTGGGTTTTATTATTGACAGGTCAAGTTCGCTAATTCACGATGCTGCACATAATACACTTGTCGTGCTCGTCGGACTGTGGGCTGTTTTGTTTTGGCGAAGCTCATTCTCGGACGAAGCTCGTGACGCACTACGACACATGTGAATTCCATGTGACTTCCGAGGCACTGGAGCTAAGGTACCCGAACGGGCCTGCAATATGGACCTTTCTTTGGCCCACAGCGGGAATGCCCCATCTTTTCTCTATGGCGCCACAGTTGGAAGCACTTTAAGTTGGGCCTGCGAGCTTGAGCCACAATCAGGCTTGAGAGCGACTCCGCTTTGGGATACATTTGCATTCACACATGTCGTCTTTGCTTGACGATCTGTCAATCTTTACGACGCACCATGTCGTTTCGTCCAAACTGCTTGGGCGTCAACGGATGCGGTGCAAACTCCGGCAGGCTCTTGTTTTTTTGTCCCCCACGGACGAAGCACGATTTGACGCTGCGCTGCCCATGGGGGCGAACACGACCCGCAGCGGCAGATCTGACGGCGTTGTTGGGCGCTACGATGCCGGAGGAACAGAAACTGAACGGAAACGTGGATTTGTGGCAAGTAGAAGACATCTGGCCGGAATTGGCCTCTCGCCCGCTATCGAAGCAATCAACATGTTCCCGGGCTATTTCCTTCGTCTGTCTCGTTAGAACATATGAGGCAGATCAAGAAGCCAACGCCCACAACGGGAGAGGTGCCAAAGTAGCTGTACGGTTGCGGAGCCGTTCCATCGCACCAGTTGGAAAAGCAATTCTCCCCATCTCTATGACGCTCCATGTCTTGCTGGACTACTAGCATTGGAATGCATAAGGTCCCCTTGGCATCCCCGTGTGTGCCAGTTCTGTCCCCTAACGATATTCTACCCCTCACCCTAAATACGTCTGGCCTCGTACCCGTATGGAGCCCCATCTACGAAGTACCTACGCGCGGAGAGCAGATGCACGGACGGGCTCTTGATGCAGCGTCTCTGTGTCCAGGCTCTCGCCAGCCAGAACCTCCAGCAGACTCCTCACATAGGAGAACCTGGCTGGAAACCCATATCCTGGAATTCTAGAAAGGCTCAGCGGGTAGCTCCTGTGAGGTGCCTGAGTGGCCGGCGATGCATGGGCCTAACCAATCTGGTCACTGAATCGGGCGGTAACATGGCCAATCAAGGCGCCGGGGTGCAGGCCTCGACCTCCACTGGCTCGCCATTCACCACCAAAGCACCCAGAGTCGCACGCCCCCAGCGGGGATATAGCTGCTGCTTGGTGTTTTCTGGGGGTGCGGGAGGCATGAGCCACCCCATCCTAATACTACTCATGCAGTAATAAGCATCCACAGGTACCGGTGCTGTATATGCCAGTTCCCCGTCCGTCGCTGCATCCTTTACCCGCCCGTGTCTTGCCCATGGGAGGACCGACGTCTCCAGCCAGCTTGGAATTCGTTGCAGTGAATCATGAGGCATTGACTCTGGAGCCGCCCGGGCGGACGTTTGCCTGTCTTGCTGTGATCCGTGTGGGACGGCGGTAGCTGCTACCCTCATGCTAATCATGATGGGACGCGGAGTGGGACTATCGCAAGAAGCAAGGAGAGACACGCGGTGAGACAAAAGCCAACTCCACGGGCTTCAGATGATAGACATATGCATACATGATTCATGAGCATCTCCAAGCACACATGGCTTCGGGGGGAGGGGGGGAATGTCTTTCCTTTTTCTCTTTCTCTTCCGCTTGCCACCAACGGCAAGATAAAATAAAAAAAAGGCGGGAGACTGAACTCAGTACGAGGTAGCTCCTCGTCATCTGTCTGTCTGTCCCCCAGAATAAAAGAGCTGCTCAGTGCTGCTCTAAGCTCAGGATGGCACCCTTTTCTGGGCGTTCCCACCCTGGAGATTTCCTTTAATGAGCTTGGCGGAGACCGAGAGCAAGCCCCGAGACTTGATGACAGATGGTAGCAGATAGTAGAATAGTGCCAACACAGTGTATCTGGAGTTCAACCGATACAACTTTTCTTATTAATTAGGAAATATCAGTCGCTGATAGCGGCTTCTGCTCAGTGCGGATATAATTATCTCTTACTGTACCAGATAGCTCACCATCTCTGCCTATCTCCTCCCCATGTCCCCTGCTTAACCTGGCTGGCTAATCTCGTCGGGAAATCCACCCACACAATCACCCCCCCCCCAGTGTCCTCCACCCCCCCAGTTTCTGCGCCATGAACACTGGCCCATCCCAGAAAGACCACCAGCCAGGCCCCGAAAGACCCCCATCACGTTTAAAGGCAATCATCTCGCTTGTGCTTCCATGTTCTTCAGCCTCTGATACGTCCTCTTTCCGTCTTCTCTGTCCTTCACGTCCTCGTCGACCCTCTCCACGTCTACTCACACCCATCATCACCTCCCGAATCTGGAGCGACTTCTGATAGAATCAGCTTCGCTCGTTTTCTGACGACTCCTAATTATTCCGTCCCGTCCATAATCGCCCGCCATACTTCAGTCGACCAACCGACCCACGCAAGATTCCCCCCCAACATCCGCGCGCACGCAACGGAGCCTGAAGACTTTCTCCGCGTCGGATTGACTTGAACTCTTGAATTTTGTCATTGGAAACCGCGACAACGAATCCAACACGCAATTGGGTTTATCCTGGACCAAGCGACGGCCGTTTTAAATTGGCCTTTGACGGCCGAGATTTGCAGACTTAGGCGGTTGGCGGTCCTGGGAAGGCTGATTGAGGCGAATACCAGTGGTGAGTCGAGATCGCTTCCCCATTACGCGCCGCTCGCGCAATTATCCCACTTCCGGTGCGCTGGGGGATCGCTGTTCGGATTGCGAAGGAGACTGCTTGATGCCGGCGCTGGCAGGAGCCTCGGCGTTGTCGTGGGACTTTGGTCCTGCTGAAAGAGGAGACATCGTCGAGGCTCGCGCAACGATGCAATGCGTTTTGTAGAGCACTCGCTCTTGGTTTTCTTTCGCTCAATCATGGCGTGTTCTGATTTACCGTGAATATTGAGTTAACTGTTGTTTTTTTAGTCCGATAGCCCCATTATGTCAGAGAAGCCGCAATCTTCCAAGTCAGCCGACGACATATTGCCCGACATTCGAGAAAAACCTCGAGACATGGCGACCGAGAAGAATCTCCTTTCTCCACAAGACGTTGGGAACGCGAAAAAGGGTAGGGGACTGCTGCATGTACCTTCCCGGTCCTCCTCACAGAGAAACCAATCTTCACCGACAACCACCGGCCTAAGCGGCGCAACTGTCAGCGACTCGCGAAATAGTATCAGCGGGCGCTCAAAGGAGTCCAAGGGCAGCATCCTAGGTAGACATCGCAACGGCAGTACGTCCAGCCATCGGTCTGCTGTAGAGACAGAGCCTACAAACACTCCAGGGACCTCCCAACCCAATTCCCCCGTCAACTCGACCCAGAAGAAGAAGAAGAGCGGCGGCCTCCTTTCCCTGCTGGGATGCTGTGGAGTTCCCGCGCATGCCACTCCACTGGACGGTGGTGATGAAGCGGCCGTTCACAAATTAGACAAGCTGCCCGCCCGCCCAGCAACCGCGAAATCTCGACAACCTACTCCACAAGACCAACCATCCTCCAGCAAGACACAGCTTGAAGAGAAGGAACCGCCACCGCATCTACCCATGACGATCACAGAACAAAAGGGCAAGCGTGTGTCCAACACGACCACCGTGGACGATTCCACGGTCGGTGGCCAGGAGGGCACGGATTCGAAGCACACGAACACCGCTGGCACAAGCGCGCCCGTTATCACTGTAGATCCTTCCAACGGAAAGAAATCCGACAAAGCGGCTGCAGAGCAAACAAATGGGAAAGATTACGAAGGAGATGAGCCCATGCCCGACGCGAAGCCCGAACCAGTCGACGCCCAGCAGCAGATTCCTCCTCCGGTCGACGAGGCGCCCACCAGATCGCTTCCAGGCCCACCATCGAGCCCGCCCCCAGGCGCCAACGCAATCAGTGTTCCTATTCATGAGACTGCCGGTCCGTCGGCTCCCGAGCCAACCAAAGCTCTCTTGCCTCCCATCGCGCCCGAACACAAGGGGAGAAAGTGCCTCGTGCTTGATTTGGATGAGACGCTGGTGCACAGCTCATTCAAGGTACGTTCACCTGCTCTTCATATGTGATGCCCATCTGACCCTCTAGCAGATATTACACCAAGCAGACTTCACAATACCCGTCGAGATTGAGGGCAGCTATCACAATGTGTATGTCATTAAGCGGCCAGGCGTGGACCAGTTCATGAAGAGGGTCGGCGAGCTCTATGAGGTGGTGGTATTTACGGCATCCGTCTCTAAGGTATGATCTTATTTCCCACTACGGTGCGGAATCATGTTATACTAACTGTCATGTCAGTACGGCGACCCGCTTTTGGATCAACTCGATATCCACAAGGTTGTACATCACCGTCTCTTCCGGGAGAGTTGTTACAACCATCAAGGAAACTATGTCAAGGATCTCTCCCAGGTTGGAAGGGAGCTCAAGGACACGATCATCATCGATAACTCTCCTACGTCTTACATTTTCCACCCCCAGCACGCGGTGCCCATCAGCAGTTGGTTCTCGGATGCGCACGACAACGAGCTTCTAGATCTTATACCCGTCCTCGAGGATCTCGCTACTTCCGATGTACGGGATGTCAGCCTGGTTCTCGACGTCACTCTCTGAAGTTCGAGAATCCCTTTCTTCATTCCAGCACTCCAAATTTGCAGGCATAAGGTTCCATCATAGCGGAAGGCGTTCGGGTTGAGAGTGGTGGTTTCGTTTCCAGCTGTAGATGTACTACTGTCTAATCTTATATAATGGGCGTTGGCCGAGGTAACAGACCACCGAACCAGCCCACAAATGCTCTCTTGGAGGGGGAGCATGGGGATCAAGTCAGCGATGAGACCCCGCAAAGAACGACAAATCCATCATGGCCCTCGGATTCGGATCGGAGGGAAAAGGACACAAAAGCTAGGGTGACGAGGTGGAGAGCGAGTTCTGGGGCGGTTCTTCCGCTATGGAGACCGGGTTTCATACTTGCACAGGCTTAGGCCCTTTACAATGCTCCTGACGGAGATATTTGCCTTTGTCAGACAAAAGGAGGATTCCGGCGGCAGGAACGAGGAGGGCGGGGACTTCACATCCCCTCCCCTTCTTATATGGTGTCCTTGGGGTTGAGTCAAGGAGAAGAGGTCCCCAACTTAGGGGCTGGGATTTTGTTTTCCATTTGTCCATCTTTTTTTTGCGTTGTTTTGAATCATACACATCATACACCAAGGCTCTGCCAGCAGGCCTTTCTGAAAGCGTGCTCTTGAGGCAAGCCAGGAAGCAGGCGATAAGGAGATGGGAGAAGCAGTCGCTTGTTGGTACAGTAAGGGCAGTCTTCCGGCAGCAATGCATACGCTGGCGAGAATACGGGGCGGGTGAGAGCTGGCAGGGAGAAGCAGCTTCATCCAGTATAAATAGTCTCCTAAATTGATAAAGCGTTGGAAACTCGAGCCTCGCAATGCAAAGCTATCTGTGAATGAAATGACAACTAAATGTTAATTTAGCTTACCTTGGGTATTCTTGGGTAATTCTTTCACCAGAAGGTCATCGTGTGCTACACTCAAGTTAATGTAAGGTAGTTACCGTACATCCCTCAGGTACTGTACACTAGCGTGTATGGGGGCCTGCTTAATCAGTTGTACCATCCAAATTCGGGGCGGAAAAACTTTAGCGCCAAAATCTCCTTTCCAAAAATGTGGCCTCAACTCTAGACTTTTTGGGGCAGCCACATGTGTACCAACCCCCAAAGCCAAACCGACCTCCCAACTCCATCTTCCAATTCTTCACTTCCACCGTTGATCTTGAAATCCTGCAGCGATTCTAGATCTCGTCCTCGTTCCATTCTTCAAAATGGTGAGTTGCATTCCCATCCAGCCTAAAGGAATCGAATTGGGAGCTGCGCCGTCCCCGTGACGATCCAATCGCGCTCTCTGTCCTCCTGCTCTCCGCACCCGAATTGAAAGGGTTCATAGCTGATAGTCAATTCACAGTCTTCCCCACGACCATCGTCTCCTGACAACTCCGCGGCCGCTGCCTCTGGCGCGGCGGTGGCGCGACCTTCGTCCCCTAGCGTTCCTGGTGGACCGCGAACACAGATCCGACGACGAGCGGCGGCCGATCAGAAGGAGAAGGTTGCCAATGCACGGCCGTCGAGCACGCGAGCCGCAGGCGCGGGTGGGAGCAGCAGCACGATGTTGAGTACGTGACTGCCGTTGAGGATGCTGAGGAGGCTCCATGTGCTAATGTTCGCGTTCAGGGCTGTACACGGACGAGTCCCCCGGACTCAAGGTCGACCCTGTCGTCGTCCTGGTTTTGTCGCTAGTTTTCATCTTCAGCGTTGTTGCCCTCCACAGTAAGAATGCCAAGAAACCCGCCACGGTGCCGAAGCTAATCACATGTCTAGTCATCGCGAAGGTGACTCGGAAATTCTCCAGCTAGATTGTGTATTGTGGTGCAGAAGGAACGGGGGATTGCGAAGGAGCGAGGCGGGAAGATGCTGGTTGGCGGTCGGCGGATTTATCATCATGTGCGACTGCGTGGACGACGCTGATGTGTTCTCGATATTGGAAGAAGAAGCCATCTTCGGACGATGGGGTGCATGTTCAGTCGGGGGTGTTGGCCATTACTCCGGCCGGCTGGTGCGCCTGGTGTACTATATTTCCCGACGGAGTCTAGATAATGATTCTGGACGTCGCGTCTTAATCCCACGAAAGACGTTATGTCAGCTGCGAGAGGAGCATCTAGTCCCTATACCTGGCCCGGTAAGATCTCGTGTATGTAAGAAGTCGGGTTTTTCTGCTTCAAAAGTCCGCCTAGCCAGCATAAGCCATGCATGGATCCTAAATGTTACGTGGCCCGGGGGAATGTTGTCCAACAGAGCTCCCCTATTGAAGCTTTTTAGAGATTTACAAGCCGCCAAAAAGGCCGACGGGGGTTACGTGGATGCTGCATGAGCTATTGTTTGTGCCTGATACAACCCCCAATGAAAGTTCCCATGAATGAGGATGCCGGGAATGAGACGCGCCGTATTAGATAGGGGCTGATTCTCGATTTACAGCAGCTGTGAAGCGGCGAAAGCGAGGAGAATTACGTGGACAGGTTCGTATTCCGTGTTCTTAGCCACGCATATATGCGCCACGGGGCTGCTCTAAAGACTCAAGTGTGGCCAGCGAAGACCTGGGGGGGGTTCACTGAGTGGTATTCCAGCCACAGATAGCCTCTTAGGGGCTGTAGGGTGCCCCTGACATAAGCTGAAATAAGGTAATTAAGGCCCGGCAGGCTACCGAAGATCTGAGAGCAGCACCCTATGTACATAAGAATGAATGGGATCATCTGCATGACGAGCGACAGTGAACCAGGTGGTGGGTGGTCAAACTGCACAGCCACACGTCGTCATAGCGCCGGCTGCTGCCACCCATTCAGTCTATCCCGCATCATAATTCCTACCCCTCCCCCCCCCCATCTCGAACAAATTCTTGAACGGGGACGGACTTATGCATCGAGTGGAAGCTAACCGATCGGTGTTTGGCTGCTGGGTGAAGTAGTGAAACTAGAGAAATACTTGCTGCAGCTTTTCCACGCGTCATTCCAGAATTGGATTCCATTCTTGGTTGTTTTATCTAGCTAGTATTTACCGTGATTCACATCGGCCTTGCTCCGCTCTCCTGCTTCGAAAAAGCAGCTACTTGCCCCTCTCTCGTCGTAGAACCTGAGAATTGAGTAGAGCACTTGAATGCTTCTGGGACCCTAGCCCGAACCTTGTTTGTTCAGCTCCATAGTCCACTTCTTACTTTGTTCTTAAGATACCCCTCCGTTTTCTGTTTCTTTCCTGCTTCTCCCCGAACTAGTAGTGTGTGGTGCTTCTGTCACAGACATTAGCATTGCGGTGCTTGATCGAATCGATACTGCCGAGTATATACCTCGCCTGCCCAGCATGACGGTGGACAAGAACGCGCAGGGGAACGTCAAAGCTCCCGTTCCCCACAGAAGACAGACGGACTCGCAAGAGGTGCCCGATGCCCTCATCTCGGACGGCTTCAGCTTGCCCGATCTTGAGGCCGACAACGAGGCGCCGCCCGCATATGGCGAGCTGCACGACCAGCTGAAGTTCAGCCCACCCGGCTTCGAGGCTGGAGCGAATGTTACGGGTGAGGTGTACTTGATTTGGAACATGGGAATAATCATGCTAACTGCCTCCTTTCATAGCCGATGGACGAGTTAATATCAATATCAACCAAAAGAACAGCCGCCTCGCGGAGCTCCTCGCGCCTACACTGCGGAATCAACTCCTGTCCGAAAAGGTCAACCACACGCCGCTGCCGCCGGCATACATACCCCCCAGCCTAGGCGGCCAGCCTGGCCAGACACCACCTCCGCGGCTGAACGTCGTCATACAGATCGTGGGCTCGCGCGGCGACGTACAGCCCTTCGTGGCGCTCGGCAAGGTCCTGAAGGATACATATGGCCACCGCGTGCGGATTGCGACACATACGACCTTCAAGGCGTTTGTGGAAGAGAATGAGCTCGAGTTCTTCAACATTGGCGGCGACCCCGCCGAGCTCATGGCCTTCATGGTGAAGAATCCCGGTCTGATGCCGGGCTTCGATACGCTGAAGAGCGGCGAGATTAGCAAGCGGCGGAGGGGGATACAGGAGATCCTCCTGGGCTGCTGGCGATCTTGCATAGAAGCCGGGGACGGCATGGGGCCGCCGCCTAAACCACACGCCAAGGACGAGCCGATGGCTACCAACCATGGCCTGCCTGGTGATCCTGGCAAGAGTCCGTTTGTCGCCGATGCCATCATCGCCAATCCGCCAAGCTTCGCCCACATCCATATCGCGGAGAAGATGGGCATCCCCCTGCATCTCATGTTTACTATGCCGTGGTCGCCTACTCGCGCCTTCCCGCATCCGCTCGCGAATATCCAGTCGTCAAACACCGATGTGGTCATGACCAACTATCTATCATACGCCCTTGTCGAGATGATGACTTGGCAGGGACTCGGAGACGTCATCAATAGGTTCCGGGAGAAGGCGCTGGACCTTGAGCCCTTGTCTTTGATTTGGGCGCCGGGTATCTTGACGCGGCTCCGCATCTCGTACACGTACTGCTGGTCTCCGGCACTCATCCCGAAGCCGAACGATTGGGGCAATGAGATTGACATATCCGGCTTCTTTTTCCTAAACTTGGCTTCGTCTTTCACCCCCGACCCCGATTTGGCCGCGTTCTTGGCGGCTGGACCTCCTCCCGTTTACATAGGGTTCGGATCCATTGTTGTGGACGATCCCAACGCCCTAACCAGGTTAATCTTCGACGCAATTCATCTCACCGGTATCAGGGCCCTGGTATCGAAAGGATGGGGCGGCCTTGGAGCTGATGATGTGGGCCTGCCGGAAGGTGTCTTCATGCTTGGGAACGTGCCTCACGACTGGTTATTCAAGCATGTCTCTGGAGTGGTCCACCACGGCGGCGCCGGGACCACTGCCGCTGGGATCAACGCTGGCAAGCCGACCTTTGTAGTGCCCTTTTTTGGTGACCAACCCTTCTGGGGTGCCATGGTCGCGAGGGCCGGCGCCGGGCCTGACCCCGTTCCGTACAAAGATCTCAACGCTGAAAAGCTGGCGGAGGCACTCAAGTATTTGCTGAAACCGGAGACCCAGCACAGAGCCCAAGAGCTCGGCGAGAAGATCAGGGAAGAGAAAGGTACTGATATGGGAGGGAAGAGTTTCCATGATCATCTCGATGTCGACTCGTTGCGATGTTCAATCGCTCCCAGTAGAGCCGCGGCGTGGAGAGTTAGGCGCACCCAGATCAGGCTCAGCCCTTTGGCAGCAGCCGCGCTGGTGAAGCAAGGTTTCCTCCAATATACGGATCTAAAGCTGTAAGTTCTTTTTTTTCGCCTCTCCTGTTACTCCTGCATCCCTGACAAATTCTAGTTTTCGTCCACAGGAGTACAACACTGAGGGCCAGCCCTGGGATCCCATATCGGCAGCCACGGCCTCCCTCGTGGCAGACTTTGGCAGTATCGCCATGTCGATCGCCGACTTTCCCCGGGACGTGTTCAAAGCCCATTCCAAGGCGAAGAAGGAGGGCGAGGCGAAACCGGCAACGGCATCGGGATCGGGATCGGGATCAGCGCCAGATGGATCGCAGAAGCAGTCAGTCGCTGCGAGCGACGATGCGTCTGCGAGAACACCCAGCTTCCCAATGTCAGATTCGGCCTCACAGCGGACAGTCGAACTTCCCGCGGGTTCGACTGGCGCTTCCACGACGGATCTGCAGCACACACCTTCGATTGCACCTTCGTTGACAGTCAGTAGCGCTGGTGCCTCGACGGTGTCTCTAACAACACAGTCCCAGACGGCACAGTCTCAGACAACACAGAACGAATCTCTGGGAACCTCAGAGCACGATCTCGCTCAGCAAACATCCACGCAGTCAAGCAGCAGCAAAAAGGAAGGAAAGGCGAAGCAGATCAACGAGCCCGCTTCCACGGGCCCAAACATCGAGGCTGCGATGGCTGCTGGGACGAGTGTCGGGCGTATCTTCACCACGGGGGCGAAGACGCCCATGAACTTCTGCCTCGGTTTGGCAAGGGGGTTCAGGAATGCCCCGAGGCTCTACAACGATGATATGGTCCGGCCGACGGAGAAGGTAACCGACTTTACCAGCGGCCTGCAAATTGCAGGCCGGGAATTCGCGTACGGCTTCTACGACGGCATTAGCGGGCTTGTAACCCAACCCCTAAAAGGAGCAGAGAAGGAGGGCGGGATCGGGTTGGTAAAAGGTTTTGGAAAGGGAATCGGCGGCCTTATATTCAAGCCCGCATCTGGTAAGATTCTTTTGAGTACGATGCACTATATGCTTTGCTGACTTAGAGACAGCGATATGGTCTTTGCCGGCTTATACAATGCAAGGTGTTCATGCGTCGCTGCGCAACGCGTTCGGCAGCAGCGTACAAAACTACATCATCGTATCGCGGATCGTCCAGGGAGAGCGCGACATGGAGGCCTCTACCATTGAGGAAGCGCAGGACATCATCAAACGTTGGAACAATATCAAGTTCGACCTGAAGCAGTTCTACGCCCTCAAAATCAAGGAGCAGAAGGACAAGGAGAAACCGGCCGTTGCCGAGTCAGATAATGGCTCCGTGCCGCCGGCGAAGACCGGCTGGGCTCAGGCCATGACGCTGTCGTTGGACGAGCGGAGAAAAATTCGCGAGCACAAGAAGGCTTGGAGGAAGAACCATGTCGAGACGACGATTCCCGAAAAGCAAGGACTCGATTCGAGACCAGGTACAGGCTCGAGACCCAACACCGCGGCAGAAGATGCAGAATTTGAGCGGGCAATCCGGGCGTCTGTCGCAGAGACTTCCCACGGCGATCCAGAGGAGGACGCACGCATTGAGGAGGCCATCCGCGCAAGCGTCAACAATCTTCGGAGCAGCGGCCGGCCCTTGCCGGGCACGCACGCCGAGACGATTCCGATTGAAGAAGACGACCTGGACCTTCAAATCACGGACGAAGAGTACCAGAAGCTCGTCGAGCAGGCGATCCAGCAGAGCATGGCTCTCCAGGCAGCGGGTGTCGCACCCGTCCAGGCCGACGACGAAACCGACGAAGAGTTCCGGCGTGCGCTAGAGGCATCGAAGACGCCGCATCCGCCGACCTATGAGGACGACGAGGCCATCCGCCGCGCGATCGAGGAGTCCAAGACGCACCACGAGGAGGGCGTCATGCCGGAGAATGACGAGGAGCTCCGAAAGGCGATCGAGGAGTCCGAGGCGGCGCACCGGGCGCACCTGGAGCGTCAGAAGTCGGGAATGACGGAGGAGGATATCGTAATGGAGTACGTGAAGAAGCAGAGCCTGGCGGAGGAGGAGTTTCGGAAGCAAAGTTCCAAAGGCAAGACGCAGGATCAGGGAGACGGACACGGGGATCAGGACGACGAGGATCTGAGAAAGGCGATGGAGGAGAGTTTGAGAATGGCTGGAACTGGTGGCGCGGGACCATCCGGCGCGAGGTAGCTGGTCGGAGAGAGCAGACAGGGCGACTGGTTGATGTGTCTGAAAGATATCCCTTCCGTATAGATTCCGAGATACCAATGTTTCTTTCCATTTTCTGACGGTTGTTGGAGTTTTTAGTTGAGTACTATACTTTACCTACCCGACTACATGGCTTACCAATGAATGTGATCTTGCTGCACTGGGAACCACGAGGAATCAGAGTCGCATGTTCATGTCAGGGTGTTGCAGTCCTGTACGACTTCAGTGTTGCTGTGCTGCCGAAGACGGAAAGCAGAGTTGCCGAAGCCCACGTCCACCTTACTCCGTTCGGTGTTCAAGTCTTGGGCTCGCTCCGGGAATGATGTCCTTGGTTTGGTTGCAATAACGAGGTGTTGTGATATCACCGTTTGGCTTAAAAGCAGACAGCAGAGCTTGACTAGGAAAAGATTCATTTTGTAATCTCTTCCATGTGGTACACGTCACATAATATACATTTTGCCTTACACCAGGATCTTACAATATTGCCAGCAGATTCCCCCCACCTCCTCTCCAGACATACCATGGTGCTGTCTAGCTTTGAAAAGTGCCGTGGATCCAGTCCTTCTATTACAGCCAGCCGGGGCTTGAGAAGGCGCACTTCCTCTTTTGATCTCCATCCCACGAAAACATCAAGAGTGCCGATCCCCTCACATTGGTCATTGCAGCTTCGTTTCGATGCGGCCACCTCAATGCAACTTCTCCTTCAAGTATACAACGGCCGCATACCCCGCGCAACACTTCATTGTCATGCCGTGCGCGCACCACGGACATTTAACCATCGTGGTGATTGCTCCCGAGACACCGAGGTCCCGATCCTCGACCACCGTATCGGGATTTGCCATGCATTCGTAGACGCGGCTCGGCATGTCATGGAAGAATTTGCAGCTGCAGCACTCCACAAACATCTTCGCAATCGGGTCTACCCTCCCATCTGGCGCCATTCCGGGAACGCGCAAAGGAGCAGGGCCTCCCTTCCCGATGAGGGGCGACGACCGCAAGTTCCGCGGTGCTTTCGGAGGTGGTGCTGATTTTCGTGCTTCTTGAAGATAGTTTGCGGGACCCGATGGAGGTTGCATAGGCGGCGAGAGAATCAAAGACTTCGATGTTTCCCTTGATGGCGGCGGAAGGGTGATAGATTCCCTCCGGGCTTTGGATCTCGGCGGAGGCACGAGGGGCTGATGCTTCAATTTTGGGAGGAAGCTGGTATCGAGGAGCAGATCCGGGGTCGACCGGCTTTTAGATAGACTGGGCACTGGCTGAGCAGCTGTTGTAGGCTCATTTTGGTTCTTTCTCACCTCCGCATCATGTGAGGTACGTGTGGGTGTTGGACTATTCGCTTCCGTTTTAGGAGACAGAGTGGCAGCTTGCAACGGTGATGGCAGAAGCGAAGCGTCGGATCCTTCTGGCGCATCTGGGCTTAAACATGACTTGAACGATTGATCATCCATATCCAGCAGCGGCGAGTCACTGCTCCAAAGATCCTCCAGTTTCTGAAACTCTTGTGGATCGTCGTTCAGCTTCCACTTACTTTCGGGTTGCGAGACTGACGAAGGACTGAGGCAGGTGGCCGGCGTCGAAGAATTGGTCAAGATCGCTTGTTCAGACTTGAAGGAACCTCCGTCATCGTTGGCAGCAAGCAAAGTTTCCGGAACTTTGCTCTCAACTTCATCTTGGATTTTGTGTGATCCTTTTTCCGAATGTGGCCGGGAGGAGTTAGGAGTGGTGGTTGATAGCGAAGGGGACGGTAATGATTCTTCATATGAAGATACAGATGATCGATCAGATAGCTTGTTCGATTGCTGTGTCTTCATAGTCATGTTATTAAACTCTCCAAGGACTCTTGCCGCCTTGGGTGCCCGGCCTAAGCGATCCGTGCTGGAGATTTGTGAGGCCTGTGAGGTCGACGCAGAGTCGGGCCCAACACTAGTGTCTCGTGCACGCCGATCAAAATAGGAACCGATTGGAGTCTTGGCTCCGTGTGATGATGAGCCGATTCTGTTTAGCGCTGCCTTTGCAGCGTCTTTGAAGCTCTTGACAGCGCCGCTTGAGGTAGATTTGTCCCGAAGTCTTGAGCGTGACCGCATGGGTTCCGCATCAGAGGCCCGGGGTGTATGCAGGTCCAAGCTTGGAGGCGTGTAGGGCTGGTCCATTGCTTTGAGATAGTCCGGAAGGCCATCATTTTCCTTTGGGGAGGGCCCGTCGGCGACTGTACTAGTTCCTTGCCCACTGCTACTCGTCGTGGAACTCACCGAGTATGCTCTGGTCTGGTACGGCCGGCTGGACAGTGGCGGGTAGTGAGATTTAGCAGACACGCGAGTCTCATCTACAAGACCTGACATGGCACGATCGGTACTGTTCTGTCTTTGTTGGCGAACGTATCCTACGGTCGAGCGGCCTCGTTCAACCTCGGCCGCGGTATCCTCTGTAGGTTGGGTAGGCTGGGTGGGCTGGGTAAGTTGGGGCGGACCTGTAGAACTGGTCCTCTCTCGCCATTGGTAAACCTTGCTAAGGTCCGGGATCGCCGGCGCAGTTGGTGAGATCATCGACTGTGTACGTGAAGCTGCCCGTGGCGACATCAGATGTGGCCGCTTGTGCGACGGGGGCCGCACCACGGTCGCCACAGGCTCGGCTAAGTTTGTTCTGGACATGACCGGCGCGGATACTCTGACACTGGATCCCGCAGAGCGAGTCGTTTGTGGCTGTGGTCGCGGGTTATCGTCACTGGTTGGCGGTTGCGGGAACGGTATGAGGCCGGCATCTAGTCTCCTTTGCATAACTGCAGCCCTTTCCCTCTCTAGTTTAAGTCCGCCGATGAAGCCCGTGTCCACAGGTTTTGGACCGGTCATGACCGCGTCCAGTTGCGTTGTGGCGCCTTCCGAATGCTGCCTCGTATGTATCGGTCGCTTCTCTGCATCGTAATGCTCTAATAACTGAGTGCTGGCGCGCCGTGGTCTCTCTTGCACAGGCAATATCGGGGCCGAGATGGATCTCTGCGCCGTGATAGGCGTTCTCGTGATGGGAGGGGTCTTGGTAAGTCTCGAGGCCGTCTTTCTCCTCGCAGCTCTTGCTTCCTGCTCGGCCTGCTCCCGCTCTTTCCGCTTCTGCTTAAGCTCTAATTTCTTGTCCTTCTTCTTTTGGCCGTAGCCCTCCCAGCTCGGCGATTGGCAGATGGACGACTCTGCATCGGACTTGTCGTCTTCCACGGCTAGGAAAGCCACCGACTTCTCTCGAGTTTTGCCCCCTTGGGCTTCCTTCACCTCGGGAGGCCCTTCTACCTTAATGGCATGGTTTGCGGGCGGCGGAACGCTAATAGACAAAGAAGGAGCAGCGGTACTTCGGTGAACTGATTTCCACATGAGGGAGTTGGAGTGATGAGGCAGCGAATCTCTACGTCGAACTTGGAGAGGCGGGATGTGTTGTGGATGAAGCTCATTCACGACGTGACGCGGGGATTGAAAAGCAGTAGATAAAGTGTTCTCCTGAAGCCTTTCGAGCTAGTTTAATGGCAAAGTTAGTGTCTTGTCATGAAGCCATTGGGAAAGCCACTGAGCTGGTTCTGGATCGAGGTGGCACGCTAAAACGATGACGATTGAAAGATCACCCACCTTGTATTTCTTTTCAAGCTCCAGCATTTTCTGCAAGCTATTCGTCCTCGCAGGCATAGATGCTCGCTGGCGTTTTGCAGCGGCGGGGGCAGCCATGCTGATGAGTTGATGGGCTGCGGGTGTAGTGGAAGCAAAGTACGGCGAGATGCGAAGATGCCGGGAGCAAAGCAACTGCGGATGCCAACCAAGGAATGTTGGGTGCACCACAGCTCAACAGCCTACATAGGTACTTATTATTCTAAACGGCGTCACTTTTCCCCTGCAGTTCGTATTGCTGCTGGGTCAGAAAAATCCAAAGTTGGGCAAGCATCGATAGTCTGCTGCGTGTACCCGTACCGGGTGAGTGGGTGTGTGGGTGTGGGATGTAAGTAGTAAGCGTAGCGTGGATGCTAAAGAAAAGCCAGCGAAGGAGTGGGTGGTTCTTTCCACAGTTGCCTTGTCAAAAAAGAAAAGAACGTACGACAATATCGTTAGAGAATTGGAAAAGAAGAAAATCACAACCTGGGGAAGAAAAGGTTCGCTGGTGGATTATGAGGCGCTGGCTTGTCTCTAAATCGGTTTGCGCGACCCGAAATCCGCCAACTTTTGCGCAAGACACTCTGCTGCAAAACCAGCACACACACGCAAAACAGGGAAAAAAGAAACACACTCACACAACCGGGGGTGGAGAGGGGCCGGGCTAGAGAGACAGAATAAACAGAGACACAGACAGGCGCTTGAGGAACGGAATCCCATGTCACTGCAATGCTAGTTCCAGCTAGTAGCTAATGGAACTGCCATGGTTCGTTCTTCGAACTGGGGCCAGGGAAACGAGCTGGGCAGCGTCCTAACCAACGATGGCATTTTCACCTGATACAAAGGCGACGGCGTCGTGCAGCTGGTCATGTTCCACGCGAAGAGTGATGTGTTGATGTAGGTTAGGTCCATGTAGGTTCGTGCATTTACGGGGTTTCCACAGCTGACTTTGGGGCACTCAGCCCCCATTTCTATTAGACTACCTTACCTTGGTTAGTTAATTAGTCAAGACTCGCCCATCTAAGGTCAGGGCCAAAGTTAGCCTAGCCCACTGGCCGATTCCAGTCTGGGGCGAACATCCCCCAAGCTTCTAGGGCAGAGTTTACCCCTGACTTAATTTATTGTTCCTTTCAAGCCGCCCAAACGAACTTGACCAGATGCAACTCCAGGTTTGCCTTGAACTGCACTGACCGTCCACCGATGATCTGAGAAAGCTTGAGCTTGACGCGAACGGGGCCGATGTAATTGCATCCCCATCATTGTCAGTCGGGTATTCCTAATACCATTCCACCAGACATGGTGCGTCGTGCCAAGCCTCGACATCGAACCACTACATCCTCCAACCCAAACATCCCCTCAGCTGCACGCCACGACGGTGAGCAATGTGAGGGATCCTAACTGGAAACCCGGGAAGCCTTCGACATCACAGCTCCCCACAGGGGGCGGCGCCGAGCTAGGCCAGTCGATCGGATCGTGCGGTGCCTGCCGCTAAGCTTGATACGACATAGCCAAACATGGCGATCCTCTGGGCCACTCACGCTTTGTGTTGTTGGAGACGCACAGCCGTTTGTTCTTTACTCTGGCCCCATTGAAACATCGTCTCACCTTGCGCTTGTTTTCCTTTGTCTTGAAATCCTTTCCGTTTGTCCTTCGCTGTCTGACCGCCGCCCGGAAGTTGCACATGTCCAGCGAGCAAGACACCCCCAGAGTCTCACGGCTAGCTGGTGCCAACAAACCGGTCTTGGCATGCTTTTCTATTTTTCGCATGGGCCCTTGAATCTATATTTGCATACTTTCATCTGAATCTCCATGCCCCCCTTCATATATATACCCATGTACTCAAATCAAGAGCGATGCAAAATTCCCAGACTCCAGCAGCTCCGGCTGCCCACCTCCACGTGGTATGACGAACACCATGTTCTGCTTTAGATAGTTGTACAATGCGATCTGTTGGACGGTCAAATCCGGTCTGAAGAGCTGTCACTCTGCTCCATGTGATTCTCCACCGCCTCATGACTCGGACTTATATGAGTCCAAATCTCATGACCCTCAGCCCAGTCCACTAGCCCCACCGGCACGTCCGGTCGCCTGGAGCGAAACACCACCCGCTTCTTGTGACGGAGCCAAACCTTCGCCCGCAGCGAAAATTCCTTCTCTAGCTTCAGCCGAACCCCAATCCATTTGTCACTGGGCTTGTGGTCGAGGGTCACGGACGCGTCAGGCGACGTTGGCGCCTCCGCCGTCTTGAGGATCTCCTCATCCACCCAGACGTTGTACTTGGTCTGCTCCGGCGGCAGCGTAATCTTGAGAAACTCGAGCGATGGCGCGATCGTCAGATAGAGCGCCCTCACCGGGTCCACGAGCGTCTTCATGAAGAGATCCATCCATTTCGAATATAGGATGGCAAAGTCCGTCTGGGACAAGTGCGTAGAGCCTCGAATGGTCATCATCCAGCACAATTCGTTAGCCTCACGAGCTTCCTTGCAGATTTCCACCATTCTGTCAAAGTTGGTTCGCCAATGCATGAAGGCTTCCGACCCAATGGAGAGAAGCGGCTTCGCCACGCGATGCCGCTTTCCCTCTCCGGCCTCCGGGATACCTGAACCCCAAGAGTCCAGGAGGATACCCTGGCCAATCCAAGTGAGGGACTGTGTCCTCAGCAGCTCGACCGTCGTTGCGCCGCCAAAGGAGTGGCCCATCACTGTCACGTTCTCGAGGAACATGCTGTCCTTCCAGTCAGCCCAGTTGATCCCATCGAGACCTCTAGGGCTGGACGCGAAGTTGCCCTTCTTTCTCAAGTTGGAAGCCGCCACTTCGTCACCCCGACCTGTGTTGAGAAGAGTGAGAATGTGATACGCCTCCCCGACCTCTGCCATCCGCATTTGGATCTGCGCCGTTCGCAGTTCCCTGTCGACGCCTTGCTCGTTATGGGGCGATGTATCCAGCGCGTTGTTCTTCGGGAACAAGTAGTCTACCAAGTAGTGCTGGTCTTGCGAATTCTTTTCCGAGTTCTTTCTCCGCGGCTTCTTCTCGCTCACATCCGACACATTCAAATTCGTCGCAGACTCGGTGCTGGAGACCTCCCGCTTCTTGGGGAGGTTGACATAGGTCCTCGCGCCGCTCCCGTCCCGGTGCTCCAGCGCCACTACCACGAACCCGTAACTGGCCAGCTCTCCGCATATCGCACTAGAGCTCGTTCGCGAACCTCCTAAACCGTGACTGAAGAAAATAACGGGGAAAGTTGGCTTCTCGTTCGGCCTCCCTTCTTCCTTCCTCGCGGCATCTCCAGTCGCGCCTGCATCTCTGAGAGTGTCGGCCGGCCAGTGCTTCGCGAGCTTTGTGTTTTGGAATGCAGGCAGCTTGGTGAACATTGACGTGCCCGCGATATAGGCCGTGGCAGGCATGTGCGGGATGCTCATGAACTTTGCGTATCCTTTGCATGTCATGACCCGCGGGTGTGGGAGCCAGTTCGCGCGAGACAGCGTCTTCGTCGCCTTTGGATCGGCACTAACCTCAGGGCCGAGCTCGCATGGATAGTAAACTGAAAAGAGAACAGTATCGAGTCGCAGCAAATGTTCATCCTTTCGTTTGATCTCAGAGAAAGTCCGCGGCTGTCTCACCGGAGCCTCTATTTCCAAGTACCCGACAGCATACGGACCAGTGTAGTAGGGTAGCGCATGCAAGAATCGCTCTCTAAAAGTCCTTGGCGGCCTCACCGCCGTCCTTCGACTCCGCTCGGTATTCGTCTTCTTGATCGCCATGCTGATGGTGGCAGCGGTGTTACTCTGTTCCAGGCAATGGGATCTACTCTCAGTAGTGACGGTTGTAGGCTCAGTAAAACATTAATAACATCGCCCATGGCGCGTGGGGACGCATCGACAAAATCACAAGGCTAGACCACGTTCTCCTTTCGCTGGTTGCTTCTGGTCTTGCGAGTTTTTGGCCAGTGGAGTGGAAAGTCCGAGACTTGGCTAGCATTGACGTCACAGGTACCGTTCATAGCGAAGCTAGAGCCATAACCCTGTCACCTTTTTTTTTTTCAACCAACAAATCGTTTCATCCCAGGAGTGGGTGAGAAAAGATTGGCTCGCGACGACCTCCCATTTAATGGAATTTCCCATGTGCTACGCATTTGATGATTCCAGGGCAAAATCGCTGGCCATCACTTTTTGTTAGAGCGTTGCAGCAATGGCGTCTCGTTGACGAACCTTGCGGAATATTGACCTTGCTCCTTTCAGATGAGTGCTGTTGCACATGGACACGACCAACCTTTGCCTCATAGGGCCTACGAACAGTAGATGCCATAGTTTAAAACATTGGGCAGTTCCTGACGAAAATTGCATGTACATCATCATTTCGAGGCGTGCAGCATCTGGGGGCCTGGAACTGTTTCAAAAGTACGAAGAATGACGTAAATGGCAGAGCTTCCAGGGTTACTAGCGAGCAGAGCCGGGATGCTATCCTGTACTGAAATGCGGGGGATCGCCCGCGTCCCGAACTTCTGCACCAGCCAGCTGGGTCATCGTACAGTTCAAATGTTCAACTCACTCGGAGTCACTGTATAGCGAATCGAGCCTCTACTGGGAAGCCTGAATCGCCGACGAAGGCTCTGCATCATCGTCCGGGCCATTGAGTTTCCGGTATGCAGGAGTTTGTGGAACAGCTACGAGGGGAATAATAACGATGTTAAACTCTGTAAATACTGTCTGCTCTCTAAAGCCGTCCATGTGAGCTGACGGGCTAGGCGTCCCATCAGGGATGATAGCCATATGCTATTCTTTCAGCATCTCCTAATGAAGACTGGGTATCTCCAAGGGTAGGGTGGGCCTCTTTTGCCTAGCTTGCACTGCTAGTTCTAAGTCTGAGTCCTCTACTTCTGATCTGCGTCGCTTCTTGCTCCCACCCTTTCGCTCGTTCCGTGACTCTGTGTAGCTTTGGATGCTGAACTCCTTGATTGAATTCCAATGAAATTTTAGCAGGGCAAGACCACCCAGTTTTGCCACGCTTGCCTTTATGCTTTTTAAGCGTCGAACGGAATTGGGCTTGTTCGTTGCCCAATGTAGAAGAACTACATGAAGTCTTCGGAGGGATTCCACCAATGTCACCAGCTCGTACTGCGAGGCGTCCGTCTCCTCCACGGTTTGCACTCTTACCATCCTCCTTTGCCAGTCGACGACAATTTGAGAGCCTGCCAAACAATCTTTCTTGAAAGAACCCAGTAGAATTTGAGCATCTCCTTCTGTAATCGATACTAGGATGGGTACAGCCCAAGGGTCAATCCCGTGGTGCAGCTGAAAGTTGGTCAAGTAAGGATTGTTCATCCAAGCTTCCACGACCCCGTTCCTGGAACAAATAGCTCTTGTAGATGCTATCCAGATGCCACAGCAGCCAGAAATCGAGACAGTAATCATCCACGGTACTGTCATATTCGTACTCATTTTCCTCTAAATCCAAATTTATCCAAGTGACCAACGGCCCCAGTGTCGAGGAGTTGGGTGGACTGTCGAGCCACCATCCATTGTCGCCCCGGAGGTTGTACTCTCGCTCGTCTTCTAGGATAGTGGGGAAACCTCGTTGAGAAGTCACCTGAATTCCTAGAATTATATTAGTGACTTATAAGGGCAAGAAATTAGGCTTTCTAACCTAGTTGCCGGATCAGACATTTGATGATGTGCCAGAGCAGGTGATCCCAGGATCTTGGAGGCCCAACAGAATCGATTGGTGGGCGCTGTTTTCGGATCATGTTGGTGATCAAACTTTTTATCTCTTCTACGTCAGTCAAAAGACGATCCGAGACTCCCAAGAGGTCCCATAAGAAGAAATAAAAAAGTCTCTTTCCAGTTGATGCTGATTCCCTCATCCATGATGAACGCTCTTTTACGCTGCAGGTGGGTATAAGCTTGTCCGGAGTGAGGTAGGTTAATATCGAATGACTGAAATGAAATGTGAAAGTGTTTGTGAATTAAAGACATAGGGTTGGGTTGTGTCAAAAGATGAAAGGGCAGCTGGTCGAAGCTCAGGGAAGGCACGCTCAAACTCGAAAGCAAAACCCGAGAAGGACCTAAGGTAAGTACCTTAACTAAGGTACCTATCTTACAGGCTCATTACTTTACATTCATAAAGACTTGACAAATGATCAAGTTGTATGGCCTGGAATCTCACTGAAAGAAGTGCCCAAAGCTGTCCTAACCGTGTGGCCAGGCATGCGGTGCAGGACTAAGAAGGTGCTAGAGAGCATCCTATAACTCATATAATGTTTGGAGTATTCTATTTACGGGATTAAGATAGCAGCAGATACTTGGCCTTGCACCTATTATAATGGGAGATGGGTGACTTTATTCCTCGGACTGAATTTAGGAGTCTTGGCAGTTGATATATCTCATCATCGATTCTAACTCAACCCTAGTATAACAGCTACTTCTGCAAGTCCGATTGAAAACTTCTAATAGTTGTAACTTGCTCATAAACAAGCATATTGCTGACCTGTGACCTCTAACAAGGGAGCCCATGTGTAATATACCTACAGTGTTCCTCCTCAGGCCAGCAAATGGGGCAACACCAGTAATAAGCTGACGCACACAGCCCTTGGGATGAATATCTGCTAATCGCCAAACATACCGAGAAGTGTGCAGCAAGTAGAACCTTTCTACCAGTCAGCGGGCTCAACTTTGATCCTGACCCTGTCATCAGGCTCCTGCTTGATATGAGGACTTCTCTGCCTGTAAGTGACCGAACCACCAGTAGCAGGAGTCCTGGACCGTCTGTTCTCCGTTTTGATATTGATCTTCACATCGTTTGCATCCAACTTGGCGTCCTGGTTTGCTGTTTCGTCACGCTTGAAACCGCTAGGGTTTGGAACCCCTCCATTGTCCTTGTACTTTTTGAAGCCCAGCCAACCGTGAGACCTGGATGTTCTGTCCCTCTTCTTCTTCCTCTCCCCCGGCTTGTTTTTGTGCCTGCTCCAAGCTTGAGAACCATTCCTCAATACCATCAGTCCCTGGACTGGCTGCGTAAGGGGATCCGCAGGCAGCCCTTGTGCTTCAAGAGTTGGATTGCCATAGCACCTCGTGTAGTCATAGGTCTTCCAATCTGAGTAAAAAGCTCGCATTGAGTTTCCGGTCAGGCTCATCGCAAACTCGGAAGAATACGGAAGCATCATATCGGGACGACCGCTTTTGACCCAGGCACTATACCAGCAAATTGTCGCGCGGATAGGAGGCTTTCGTTGTCGCCAGAACACCAGCATCTCGAAGTTTTGTTTAACTTTATTTTTGGATCGTCGACGCTTGCACACGTCGTATCTATGAAGGGAAGTGTTGCAGACTGGGCATGCATTAATGAAACCTTGGCTATCCACCGGTCCAACGCATTCGCGAACTACATGGCCAGGACGGCCGCAGTTGCCACAGGTTGGAGTGAGTTCATCGGCTCCATGGATATCGTCTCCGTGGACGTCTTCTCTCGGCTTCGGCTTCGGAGGCTCAACAGGAAACTGCATGCTCAACCAGGTGGCGGCAAGGTTCTCTAAAACGGAGCTGCCGGCCGAATACGACAGGGATGACGAGGTGCCCTCAATATTCCGCACATCGAGACTGTCAAGTAACTGTAGCATGGCTCCCGATGGTTCGCCAAGAGCAATGAAGTCACCCCGAACTCTGACCACAAGGCACATATCAGAACAGTTTGGCAACACGCAAACAACGTTGCCCGAAGCGCTGATAATCCATGTGTCTTGCTGAGGATCGACAGTCGACAAGTAAGGCAGTCCTTCCTGGATCAACGTTCCGTAGGTCCCAATCTTGAGCTTGGTGTGCTTCTCAACATCCTGGGCGTCAAGAACGTAAAAGTTGCCCCGAACGTTGAGAAAGCGGATATTGCCTACTTGCGGGGCCGTGTTTGTCGCTGCTTCGCCAGAGCGGATGAAGAACACGTCTCCATTGAGATTACCGATCGTCAGTCCGCCTTTGGCGTGGAAGGTATCGCCTAATCGAGGCAGGGGAGTTCGCGAAGCCATCTCGATTTGCTGTACTTGGGTTGCTTGGGAGTACACGACGAGAGACAGCAGTCCTATTGGGAGAGGAGTGGAAGTGTGAATGGATAAGAGAGATGAGGAGGTAACCGGAGAGTGATTTGCCTGGATATATGTGCGTGTTGCCAAAGGGGAAGGCGCTCCCATATCTAGGGGTACTCAAGAAATGACCAAGGAAGGCACCTCCCTCACTCCGTTCGACACCGAAGGAAACAACCAGTCGTGCCACACCCACCGAAAAACATACAAGCTACTGGCCCTGTGATTTGAAGAAAAGACCGTTCGATTCTTGTATTTATGCCCTATTTCTCTCTCTGTAGTAGAGGGCTATTATATAGTATTAGTATACACAAAAGCAACCATTTTATGCCCGACGAAAACACCAGCACGAGTCCTGTATATCCATCCAATGCGGTCCCATGCTCTTCGGGTAGAAAGACATCCTGAGCTACCTTATGATACAGCTTCGTACCATGTCATCCTTTATATGCAAGATACGCCCAAAACAAGACAGCCATCCACACCACCCTCCAAGTCGTTGTCGTTATCTCGCGAAGCACGACCGCAAGAGTCGACTTGGAGCGCGCGGATGCCGCACGCCACGTAGAGCGCGACTTGCCTCCGTCGTACAAATCGTCCTTGAAGATGTCGATCTTCGGACCGCGATTCTCTCCCCAGCCCCATTTCTTCGCACGCTTCTGCTTGCTCTTCAGAGAGGAGCTACGAGAAGGCACGCCGTTGCCGGTGATGGAGGGGCTTCGTGTGCGTGAGGAAGAGAGGCGGGCAGAGAGGTAGCGGGAACCGGAGGTCGCCGAGGTGGACTGCATACTATATGTGCCATCATCTTCGACTTTGTCTTTGTAAGACGGAAGTATGGTGGTTGCCGACGGCTCCGGATCGAGGGCAAAAGGGGCGAGTCGGAGGATGGGGACGAGGAAGGCTCTGATGGTGAGTAGTATTAGACAAACGAAGATGAGCCAGACATACTTCATGTACGTCGCAATTTGATTAGGGAGAAGACAGAGATGTGTTTGTAACGTCTTCTCCGGAGCACCAGGAAGTGGTTTCCCATTCTCGTCGATGGGATTGTAAAGGCTGACCATGAGGAAAGCGGGCGTCGGGACGCCCATGGCCATGCTCATGCTTTTGACCGTGATCTCCCGAACATTGTCCTTGCGGGAAGAGTGAACCACCTCGCAGTAGTCGTGATCATCTCCCGAAAAGGCGTGGACGACATTTCCTATGCTCTTGACCAGCTTGATAGAGTCGTCTTCGCTGAGGACGTTCTGGTACTGGTACCCGCTCGAGACGGATATCGCATTTCGATGATCCGGGTTCACGGGGCCGGTCTGTCCCTTGGGAGGCTGGGCCGGAGGCCAGTGTTCTCGGAAGGGGCCGCAGGGTGTTCCCGGATCTCGGTACAGCGGTACGTGTGTTAAAAGGAGTGTGGGGAAGTCGGGGGCCCCCTCGCCAGGGTCTAGAGTCGGCTTGCTGATGTCCGCATTATCCAGGTCTTCTACCGTGTGGTTGAACGTGACCTCCTCAACTTCGCCTCTCCAGAACCGTAGTTCCTTTTCCACAGCCTTGCGTTTCGTGACCTGTATATCCTTCAGGAACAGCTCAGCCGGATAGTATATTGGTCGCAAGTCGGCTTCGCCAGCCTGGTTCGATGACCCTGCGCTCAGTGATACCGTGTCCACGGACACGATCGTATGATTTCCGATCACATCCACCCGGTTTACGTCCCCAAAGTAAGCGCTAAAGCGATCCCGGACCGGCACCTTAATCTCGTCCCCGAACCCGAGATCGTGGTTCCCCGGCAGACTCGCAACCAGCTTCCGTCCCCTCTGCCCCGTTCCCGGGTGATCCCCAACCGTGCTGAAATCCTTGAAGAAGATGTCGCCGAAACGGTCGTATTCCCGCAGCCAAAAGTCTTCTCCGTATTTTTTATTCCACGACTTCACAAACTTCTGCTCGTTCTTGGGCCGATGACCCTCGGCCCATGCTGGGTCTTTGAAATCCCCATGGGCGGTCTTCCATTCCCGTCCGCCGTCAAACAGGTCCCCGAGGAAGAAGATGGAATCGGGATGCAGCTGCCGTTGCAATTGGGCATAGCCCCGTCGGAGATAGTTGTCGGTGATCAATACTGTCAACGGCGAGAGGGGCCACGGCCTGCCGGGATAGGAGTGAGGATCGATGAGTTGGGGGTCGGCAATGAAGATGAGATGGTGAGGGTTCGTTCCGGCTGGCTACACACTGTCAATGTCACAAGCCTCGCGTCGAGGAATCGTGTCACCTACCCAGGTCTCCCAGTGCTTCCACCTGCAATGCTCAACCTTGGCTTGAAATATCCACCGCTCACCCCAGAGCATGATCACGATCCAGCAGCACACAAGGAAGTGCGGGAAGCTCAGGATCCGCCGCGTTACCAGGTTCTTCCTCACCTGGCGCAGAAACTGCGCCGCCATGCTGGCGACCATGTGCCGGCCGCGGGTATTCCAGAATGCCCACAAGCTCTTCAAGCTCCGCGATGCGCCGTTCAGGAAAGCCTCGACGAAAGAGTCGGAATTTCCATATTTTTGATGACGAGAGGAGCTTTTGCTACCGAACCCGTTGCTGTAAGGCGAAGCCATTCTTGGTGGCATCAGCCATCCCTTGCAGGAGGCTCAAGGTCCAGGAAGGGTATGGCTCCGCGCCAGCTGAATGGAAGTGGTGTGGGTGAAACTTTCCCACGCTGCAGGCTGGGCTTGCTGGACTCGAACTGCTCACAGGATTGGAGCAGCAAAAGGCATTATTGAACTTCGTTTAAAATTACAACGGTGCAAGCCACAAACTCAGGTTGCTCCCCGTTTTGGATTCCAATTAGAGCGCACAAATTTCTTCAATGAAAGCGTGCCTTTCCAGGCGCGAAAAGGAGAAGACGCGTGGCGAGATCTGGAAATTCACGATCCCCTGCTGCTGGGGAAGTGGATGCATGGACCGCTAGTCAGTATTTAGCGCGTGCACCAGCTGGAAAATGCCGCTCCAGCGTACCTAAGTTGGGCGCACCATCGCCTGCCCCTGACGGGAAGACAGCGGAAGGGCCTCGGCTGGCGGAATCTCTTGCCGCCGGGTCATTGCTACCTACGCTGTAGCTACTAATGCTGACATAACCTTGAATATTGGAAGCTATCACCATAACCCAGAAAGCATGCCAGCATTCCAACATCCCAAGAAGCCAGAACGTTGTCTGCCATCAAGTAATACTCGGATCTACTTACAAGCGATCTTCCGGGCCAACACCGTGCCAGTCTCTTGCTCTTATTCAGCACGCTGAGATCTTTCACTGATTGCCCGGAGACGAATAGCCTCTCCCGAACATTAGGAGCTTGTCAAAGATGAGCAAACGCGGGGTTTCTCTTGGAAGGTAGGATTGTCTAAAGTTCTCTACGTGGAATACATCTTGATACGCAGATCCGCAAAACCTCTAGATCTGGGTAGGCTGGCTGCGTGTGCAGCAACCACGTCAGAGGAATAAACCCCACGATAGCGACTCAGAGTGTCATTCACCTTCCTATATATATCTGCCCCGTCAGCCACAACAACCCACCCCCACCGTAGACTCCTTCAATATCGATGCTCACCCACCCATTTCCTTCACCTTAACGGGACGCGGAACCAACCATCACCGTCACACCTCCAGCTCGATTGGCTCGTAAACCGTTACGGGCTGCCTTAGAGTCACAACGACCGCTATAACCAGGCCACCACACTCACGAAAGGAATCCCCAGGTCACGCCACGCACTACCAACATATGGATATATTGCAGTCTTACTGATTGGCGACTGATATTGTAAGGAAATCAAGGCTCACCGACCGTCACGCGGCACTCAGTGCTAGATAAGGAGCGGAGCCTTCCCGCAAGTAGGGCCAGATTGCAGTCGCAATATGGGGACCACGCCTACCTTAGAATCCCCCACCGTAGTGGCCGAAGCCGCACTATAAGCGAGCATGACGACCGATGCACACGCATCGGAACGGAGACCCGCTAGCTACGAATCCAGGTAAAGGATGGTGGGACGGTCAAGTGAGAGTTTAACGGAGCGTGCTGTGCTATTCATGGTCTACGATGCCTAGCTAATATGGTCCCCCAGCATAATCCACCTAGATACAAGTTTGGTGACGTGGAAGTTCACCTGCCCCTTCCAGCCAAGGGAGCGGGGGCCGGTTCTCCCCTCCTCTCGACGCCATCGGCGGTCGTGGTTGCGAGGAATTTATGTATCCTAAAAGTAATAAACATTCATCATTGATGTCCGTGAGTACATGCTCACACCCACACACCCTACGTCTATTCATCCATGGAAACCGTAAAGGGGTACTGAACAAAAATCCAAAACGGCGTGGTATATATGTCAGCAAGAAAGATTTGGAAACTGATCAGAAGACCCAGGTGAAGGACTCCTTCACTTCAAACTGGGTAGAGTATCTATTTAGGCTCGGGTTAGCATTGCCGTTTGATAAATATGGAGGATCGCTTGTAGGCTTACTTGATATCAGCAGACGATGCACCAATGAGCACATTGAAAGTGCCCTCCTCAGCAATCCAGGCCGGTATCGCGGTGTCGTAGTATCCCACGGCGTACTTGTCGAGGTTGATACGGAGATGATGTGTCTCTCCAGGCTCGAGGTAAATCTTTTCGAATGCGACGAGTTCCTTCTCTGGTCGGGGCAGCCTCGATTTCTCATCCCGGACGTAGATCTGAACCACCTCAGCACCGGCCACTGCGCCGGTGTTGCTGACTGCAAAGACGAGCTCGATAGAGTCCTTATTCCCAGAACCGAGGGTCTTGGAGCTAAGTGATGGACGTCCGTATTCGAAGGTTGTGTATGAGAGCCCGTGACCGAACGCGAAGAGCGGCTCGATCAGGGCTCGCTCATAGTGTCGATACCCGATGAAGAGACCTTCTCCGTAGTTTACTTGCAAGTTCTCGCCGCCCCAGTTGTTATAGGCAGGGGTGTCTTGAATGCGCTTAGGGAAGGTTGACTATCAAAAGATTAGCAAAATTCAATCACAACTCGATTGACAAAAAATGAACATACCGGCAGCTTTCCGCTGGGATTCTTGAGACCGAACAAAACATCAGCCAATGCGTTGCCAGCTTCCTGTCCTTGATACCATCCCTGGATGATGGCCGGAACTCGGTCGGCCCATGGCATGCTGACGGGGGTACCCGATTGGTTGACCACGATGGTGCGGGGGTTTGCCTTCACAACCGCCTCGATAAGTCGATCTTGACTTCCATCAGACGGTAAATCCATCGTCTGGCGGTCATATCCTTCGGATTCCCACTCTGCATCGAGTCCGACAATGACAACGGCAACGTCGGCAGCCTTTGCGGTGTCTACCGCCTCTTGGAGGAAGTCCACCTGGTCTTCCTCCTTGAAGCCAATGCGGCAGCCACCATACTTGTGAGTGACACCGAACTGCTTCTGCTTGGCTAGTGGCCGGAGCTCATTGGTCATTTCGATCTTGAGCTCAACCGGCTTGCCGGCTTCCATATCGACCGAGACGAGGTAGTCAACCGAGCCATCGAACATGGCCTCGCCCTCCTCGGTCCAATCCCACAGATCCATGGACAACTTGCCGTTGACGTACAATTTTCCGGGTCCCACGCTCATGAAGCTGATGGTGTGCTTGCCCGTGCTTGTCGGTGTAATATATGTGGTGGCGATGGCCGACCATTCCGGACCGACCTGGGAAAGAGGCGCAGAATCCCAGAGAAAGAGGTCGGTATTGGTTCTCCGTTGGACCACAACGGGCTCTCCTTGGAACTGATCACCAGCATACCAGTCGATATTGACGCCCGCTTTACCCGACTTCTCCGTGCAGAACGGAGACGCAACAGGGAGCCACTTGTGAATGTGGCAGCCTTGCGCAAATGTGACCTCGGTCTGGACAGCTGCTCGAATGCTCTCCAAAGGAATCGTGTTGTAGTACGGATTCAGACTGGCACTGCCTCCACCGCCGGCAATCGCCCGGTTTGCGTTGGGGCCGATAACTGCCACTTTGGTGGTCTTTGGGCAGAGTGGCAAGACGGCTCCGTCGTTCTTGAGCAGCGTCAAACCCTCGGCACCGGCAGCACGGATCAGGTCCCTCGTCTCTTCACGGTTATCCTCCCGCTCGGCCAACTCCTCCGACAAGTCCTCCCCCTTTAGGCGTCCGACCAGGGTGAGCACGTTCTCGGCGGCACGATCAATGTCTTCCTGGCTGATCTTGCCCTCCTTCATCGCCTCGATCAATTTCTCAAATCGCCATTTCGGAGAGTAGGGGAATTCGACATCGCACCCGGCCTTGAGAGATTCGACGGTCGAATTTAAACCGCCCCAGTCGGAAATGACGGTGCTGTTAAAGTGTTAGAATGAGTTCTGATCGACGATGGCACGAGACTCACCCATCATATCGCCACTCTCCGCGGAGGATACTTTTGAGAGTGAGCTCGTTGAGATCGGCGTGTTGGCCATTTATGAGATTATAAGAGGTCATGATAGCCCATGGGTTAGATTCTCGAACGGCGATCTCGAATGGGCGGAGATAGATTTCTCGCAACGGCCGCTCCATGATGAGCGAATCTATTGTCAGTCGATGGGTCTCTTGCTCATTTCCGACGAAGTCTGAAATGTGTTAGCAGAGACCATAATAACAACGTAATGGATAGTACCAACGCTTGATGGTTGCGGCAACTCCTTTCTCCTGGAGGCCCCGAATATATTGGGCCGCCAGCTTTCCGGTGAGAAGCGGGTCCTCTGAGAAAGATTCAAAGTTTCGTCCGCCAAGGGGGTGACGATGCATGCAGACGGTTGGTGCAAGGAGCACGTTCGCCGATCTCGCCTTGACTTCATCCGCGAGATGTCGGCCAACCTCGTAGAGCAGGTCCTTGTTCCACGTAGCTGCCAACGAGACACCGCAAGGGAAGAGAGCAGCCTGTGAACGAGGTCAATATAGGGGTTACCTCTAGGGGATGCATAGAACCCGAACCTTAGTGCCGCCCACGAAGATACCGCCTCGAGCGCCATTCGGGCCGTCAGATGTCTTGACGGCCGGGATGCCTTTGGACGGGATGGCTTTGGTTCTCCAGAAATCCGCAGCGGTAAGTAGGGAGACCTTGGCAAGGGTTAGTGTCAATCCCCCACATCAGTGCGGCTCGCGGGGCGATCATACTTTCTCTTCGAGCGTCAGCTCTGCCAGCTTCTTCCTGGCCGCAGTTCTCGTGTCCTTCATGAGTTGCTGGACCTTTTGCTGAGGGCTGCATGGCGGAGAAAACTCCGTGTTAGGGGTCGAGTTTGTCGACTCGCTCTCCAAGGGGGACGGGTTGGGATCGATATCATGACCCGCCGTGCGGGTGTCCAAACCAGCCATTGCGGTCGTCAGTGCTGCCATGGTCTAAATGGCGAGAATGGTCATATATGCCAAGGGGCAGACGATTGTTTGACCGTACGGACCGAGGTGATGGTTCAACGGGAGATGGGTCGATAAGACAAGAAGGCCGTAGATACGAAGGTCCTTGGAAGCAACAGCAAGTTCAACAAAAGCAAAAGAGAGGAAGAGAGGCCTGTATTATAGGCTCTGGATCAGCTTTCGAGATTCCGAACTAAGCCAAGGCTTGAAACTCCGATCAATCTGTGGAGGTGAAATAGATCATGGACTTGGGGACGGTGACGGATCTATACAAGTCTTATATGAGAGACATGGGGGACAGGCAGGTCGAGACGGTACGATCACGCCTACCAACATTTAACCTTATGAAGGAAGTTTACGGTCAGACGGTATGATCAACAGAAGGGTGGTGAAGCGGGAAGACAGGTAAAAGTCTGGGGTTAACAAGAGAGAAGAGATGGGACGGCGTGCAGCAAGGCCAGCAGTCAGTGACGGAAGGTGAGTTTCACTCGATAACCTAATAAACGGTTGCTCCATCCTTTGTCTCGGCTGTTGGACAATTGGCTGTATACCTACCTAGCGGGCGGTGATAGGAAACGGAGCCCGGTGTTGAAAGGCAGGCAAGCATAACCCCCCATGGGGATATCTACCAAGACGCTATGGGGCGTCTGAAAAGAGGGATGCCGCGAATCCGCCGAGGGGCGTGGGGAGTGGGGAGTGGAGAATTGGAGCTTAGAATCTTGTCACTTGACTTCGTCGTCCGCCGTGGGCATATGATTACGGACTTGTCGACCATATAGCCACATCGGTATGGACGGACCGTGTGAGCGGCAGTATCCAGATGTGGTGAAAGGTACAACGCTGGTATTGCATGATGACTCGAGCAACTTTTGGCGGACAATCACGCAAAACAATTTGGCCGAGTGGGGCGGCCCTCGTTTCGCACTATTCTCTTTTCCGCCATTCATCAGCGGTACGGGCGTGCGCTTATGGATGGCCTTGCGCCAAGTTTTTCTGGCCAACGTGGTGGTGTCGATGGAGCTGACGATGCGAGATGCAGAAGCGGTGGAAAGCAACGCTGACGACAATTCCGGGTTTTCCTGTGCACTTCATCTTGATCGATATTAATAAAAGGCTCTTTGCTTGCCTCGTATCAGCAGTTGCTACTGGAAATGTTGACTCGTCCGCCGGCCTCTCCCCATGTATCGACGGTAAGAGAGTACATACATACGTACGTACGGAAGCAAGATCTCCCATGTAAAATAAATGCATCGGTTATTTGGGAAACCAAGATCTCTCGTAGCCCCACAAAGAAGCCACTAGGATCCCGCATCCCCAAGCCTGCTGGGAGCTTCAATCAATCCTAGCACGACGGATGGCCTCGCCGTGAACCTAGGTACGTACACCGTAGAAGGTACAGGCTGATCCTGTCGTGGCGAACCACACTAGCTTCATGAGCCTCCGCCCAGGGCATCCGATAGGAAACAAAAAGGGCCCCGAGGAATGGCCAGTAGCTGGGCCACACTGGTGGGGAGAGAGCTTCTCGATGTGGACAGGCCAGCTGACATATCTGCTCCCAATGGCCACCTCGCAACGGCTGCTTTGCCTTTCCGGCTTGTGTTGAAACGGCGAGGCGAAGGAAGGCCATTCCGGGCTCGATTAGCCATTCGGAGGCAAGTCTGCCCAGCTGCCAGAGGCTGATGGTTTCTTCGGTTTCAGGCTTCTCGTCCGTCGACTCCATTTGCGGCTGGTTCAGATTTTCAATCTCCTACACGAAGCTATCCAGACCTTCAAATTTACCAGACCCTCGTACCAGATCTGCGATCCGAGAAAGCGGGCATTAAGATGGGGTGAATGAAGGCGACCCGCCCTAACGTGCAAAATAAGTGCAGATGCATGCATGCAGCCAAGCGGTGATTGGATGAGCTAATGAATGGCAATTATCAATATCCATACCGAGTTTCTGAGCAAACCCCTCAGGGACGCGTGCCGGAGGAGGACCCAAGAGCGGTTCCACGGGCCGGCTGCCCCTAACGGAAGCTCCGGATTGGTTGTAATGGGGCAGATGGGAGCGCATTTCCTGAGAGGTGGGCGCGCATTGTCAAACAGCTTCTGGAAACCTCCAATGCTTGTTTTTCTGTTGGTGTTCCGCAGCACCACCTGCTAATAAACCGCCCAACCACGTCTGCATAAGCTGCAAACCATATTCGAACGGCTGACGCCTCCCAGCAGCCGGTACCGTACATCTGGCGGCGTATGGGGGCCGCGTGCAATGAGACACGATGACACGGCGGCTGATCGGATGGTTGTGACGCTGCATCAAATGTATGGTTCGGAGAATATACTTTCCATGAACCAAACACGCCAAACGAGCATCATTTCTGGGGAACCCCACACCGGCGACCAGACTCACGATAATCAGAGACCTGTGGCCGATATCAGAGGTAATAATAAAAAGGTCCGTTCCCGCGACGTGACGCCGCCCAGAGCAACCCTTCTCGAATCATCTGGCGGTAGCGATCGAAGCCACCGCCGCCAGCTCACGCCAGTGTCCCCATACGCACATTCGTGGTGAATACGCCCGTAACATGATGCATATTGCCATCGTGCCGCAGTTTATTACTTGGTAGAAGCCACATTTTATCGGAGCAATTGCACTTCGCGTCGCTACTCGTACCTGGGTCACAACACCGAGTCTGTGGTTGTATCGTGTGTTGGCAGGGAAGGTGCCGCTGCTGCTGCACTCGCCGGGGAGGGGGTCTGGAGGAGATGCTGAGAAGTAAGTTTAATGAATCCCAGGAACCAGATACTTCAAGGGAGCAACTCGGCGAACGATGCAGGTCTGCGAGATCTCCAATGGCATACTGCAAGGTGATATTACGTAGTCGAGTTTCGAACCCCATGATGGTAATATATAAGAGAGTTGGGTGGTGATGGGCGTGTTGCCTCGGTTTGAGGGAGGTAAGTGGCATGGCTTCGTAGATGCAAAGACACCACCTTACTCTATTAGGTAGTTTACTACTACCACCTTAGGTAATTAAGTAGGCATTTTTTCTTTCTTTTTCGCGACGGAGAACAACGTTCTGGATCCCTCCATGCTGGAAACATGTCCTAATTATCTAGGCACTTTTCTAGTCCATGGATCACTGCTGGAGATATGCTCGATGCTGCGGTGGAACATACGGACGATCTGGAAGGCATACTTCCTGTGTGTTGTTCATTGTCCGTAGAAGCTGTGACTTCCTACTCAAGTATTAGGCGGTCCGTTTCACCTGGCAATGCAAGAAAGTTAATTCTACTTACGGAGCACCAATTACCTTACTACTTACTCTGTCCAAGGACCTGAAAGCCTGATTACCACTGTAGTTGGGGCACTAATTATAGCACACAAGCAGTTCCACGGAGAATACAACACGACTCGGGTCTACGCAAGCACTCATTCCGCCCCAAGCTCTGGCGCAATCTTGGGATGAGCTATCCCCGAATCCGCCAAGTCGATTCCAGCGTAACCTTGGATGTGAAAAGTTAACTACCTAGCTAGGCATCTCAACCCCACAGCGTACCTATCAGGTACTTGAACAGGTCGCTCCTCCTCTCGGTACATAGGTAATTAGGTAGCCAAAGTCTGTCTCCGTTTCCCGCGTCCTATACTGGCAGAACCTCCGACCAGACATACCTATGACGGCAAATTGCTCCTCGCATTCCGTCCATAGAGGTGCCCGTCGCACGAGGCCCTTCTCCAAGTAGCTGAGACATCTGCTGCTTCCCAGGTAGCATAGGACGTATCAGTCGCCTGGTCTGATGTTTTTCATACTCGACCTTGGCTCTCCCGCATCATCGCATCGGGCTTTCATCAATCCTGCTGCAATGGAGCCGGAGATCTCAGTCCATTCCTGACGCTAGCCGGACAGACCCAGTGTCTCGCCCAGTCAGGCACTGAATGCGTATAGGCTGCCGAGGTCCGCAGATAACATTCCGCACACTTGAATGGAAGCCCTCCAGTTTCACAACCATCAACCTTGCCAATATCAAATCGTCTTATCTCGCAAACCTGCCCATTGTCACTCTGCCCGATCCTGGCCTCTGGAGGAGACATTCCAGGCTCCCTTTGTACACAAAGTTTCTCCGACTATGCATGCATCGGAGCCTCAAGCGTCACCTATCACGATGAGAGGTCGAGATGGCGAACCCGCGGGGCAGGGAGATGACGAAATCAGCCACCAACAGCAGCCACAGTCTGGCACTGAAAAGGCTCCTGCTCCCAACTCCGACACCCAGCCAACTGCCTCTGCTCAGTTGCCAGTAATCGGAGAGGGGTTCATCAAGAGGTTCTGGAACCAACACATCAGTATCGAGGTCGAGTTCGAGGCGTGCCGCGATCACCTAGGTACGTTGCATCATGTACATATGTCATGCATTCATTGATGTTCCGTGTCTGATTTCACATGTATCTTTGCCCATGTTCAGCTCGGAAGTCATGTCCGCAGCCTTCCCAGCTACTGCTTGATCTCATCTATATCCCGGCCACATGGAAAGGGGTGTGGGTGGAAAGACAGTCGCCCAGGTTTCCCTGCATTCGACACCCCGAATGGCTGCGCTTAGTAGCTGCCTGTGGACGCCCCCCTTCCCCAAACGATCCAGCCGCTCCACGCGAATGTCATGTTCTCCAAGATCTCCAAGATCTCGTGTCCAGCCCATCCCGGTCCGCCATGTGCTTCAAATCCTAGTTATTAGCCCACCACTCGCACAGGAAGTCGTGCACAACGAACTGTTGGCCAAATTGCATCACAATGACTGCATGGTGCCGGCCAAACCTGAAGGCCCGCCGTGATGCCTCTAATCACAACGTCAGTGACAGAGCAATGGCGTATGCGACCCAGCTCAGCATTTAATATGCCAAACTCATTCAGCCCTCGCATGGTTCATCTGGAAGAAAGATGAAGCGAGTGGTCGCAAGCACGGCCCTGACGTGATTCGGGATCCCGATCCGACGCCTCCAGAATCTCATTTACCTTTAATCACTGTTCCTGTTGTTATTCCAGTTTGCAGGAAACGTCAGCTGACTTTCGCTGCTTTTGCCGATAAGCGTTGGAGAGGACATTCTTGGCATATCTTAGGACCGCCCTCATGATGGCAATTGTTGGAACCTTGATCGCACAACTCTTTACTCTACAGCAGCCGGATTCAGGCTTCGGGTACTCCTTGCTTGGGAAGCCACTGGCTAGCGTGTGCTACTGCTTTTCGATACTCACAGTTATTCTTGGTGCCGTCCGAGCCTGGCGGCAACAGCATGCCATGGTCAACGGAAAGGCACTCGCAGGGGGGTTTGAAATTGTGACATTGGCCGTTGGCTTCTTGGCGGTACGCTCTCAACGGCTCACATCTACGTTCGATTGATATGTTTCCTCGAGATCTAAGCTGACGTGCCTGTCGATAGTTTGTGATTGTTACTCTCGGCCTCCTCCTGGCACTCGATATTGTCAAAGAATCATCTGCTCCATAAGAGACCTGGCCGGGATGCAATCCCCTCTGGGGTCGATATTGGCTTTTCGCCACGTCGCATACAACCTGGGATAGTGGCCCGGGATTTAAGAAACCTTGCCCAACCTCGTGCCTGCCAACCCTTTTCGTCTCCGAAGAGCAGTAGGTAGGTGTCGCCGGTGGCATCAAATGATCAGGCATTCTGCGCTCGCCATTACAAAAGGCAATCTTCACCTGATGTGTGGCGATCACACGACGAACTTGGTCAAAAATGAGCTCCAACATCCCGGCGATCCCAACAGTCACTTATTAAGACAATTTGAAAGGAGGGGAAGGAAGGCTGAAGAGGTCACGGAAGCTTATGACCCCATCGTTCAATATAAGGGTGGGATAAAGGAAAATCGGTAATGGAAGTTGCTGCAGAACCATGATCTGTTGCCGTCTAAAAATGCAGGGATCATAATGGACTTGCCGTGCCGCCTCTTGGCGCGTGTTATGTACCGCTTCCCATGGGGAAAGCATCCAGTCACCGGCTGCATTAGAACCTGACAATCAGGAACAAAGTCTGTCATTCGGGGTCCCCATGTTAAACGCCGGATTGCTCTGGCTGCATCGAATGCAGCCAAAGGCAATATAGAGCGTTGCTAGCCCATATCAAGCCGCTCCTCTGCCCCTGGCTGCCGGTATGAGAATCCCATCAGAACAGCATTATTGTACGTAGAACTATACTACTCAACCTGCAACGTTTCCGTGAGAAAGATTCATTTCCACGTGTTGTGCTATCTACCCGCGGTGGCGAGTGACCTGGATCTATGTAGCCCACCGTTCCCTAGGATCCAGATGTCGGACATCTGCCGGGACCGACACGGATGGGCACGGGTTTGCCACATCAACAAGGTACTTCATGTAAGCTAGGCAGCAATCTCACGTGCCTGCCGTTCCGGCATTTATTCGATCTTCCAGAATGTCTTCAAGCCTTCCTTTCAATTTCCCCGTGTTTGAAATAGTATTATCAAGTCACAAAGCAATATAGCCTCAACCGAGCGGGCGTTCGAAGGCTGTCTTCCCCATAAAAGTTGCGGTTGGCATCGACACACGTCGGAAGTTCCTTGCTCCCTTTCGAAGACGCTGCCAGAGAGGTATGTGTTTGGAGCGGAGCCGGCCCGCGTTTTATTTCCGCGTCACTCAGGGGGACCTGTTCGTGGTGGTCCAATCCCTAGAAGACGATGCAGTTGCTGGTGCAGAGGCTAATGGGGGTTAATTAGTCTAGATTTATTGCCCGCGGTGGGGATCAATAAACGCACCTCGGTGAAGCAGCATGAGCTCCGGTGAACAGGCCAGGCTGCAAGTTGACGTCGATGCAGCTGGGCCGTCTCAGGAGGCAGGTGAGCAGCCGACGCGGCCGAGTCGTCGACGACGGCCGAAAGGTAAATAATCCCTCTCCTCGGGGACCAGTTCTGTTACCGGATGCCCTTTCGATTATTGATGCCCGGCTGCAGATCCCGTCGACATCGAAATCCAGTGCGGCGTGCCGTTGCCAGACGGATCGCAATGTGCGAGGTTCTTGACATGCATTCGCCATTCGTTGTCGAGCAAGCGTGCTGTGGCGGGGCGTTCGGCTCCGTTCGATCAGCTGCTGGCTGCGCGCAAGAAGGAGGAGACGGCTCTGCAGGAGGCGGAGGAAAAGGAGGCGAGGGAGTCAAGGGCGTAAATGTTCACCCTATGTTCCTGGAGCTGTGCCAAAGCTGCGGATGGTACAGCTAGGCAGATGGTTTCCTTTGTTCCATATCACTCTCACAGCCTACCACGAGTATCATGACTACATCATGAAACCCCAGGATATGATCGTTCTTTGATTGTGCTCTAAAATGACCATCAAGTGATAGGAAACCGTACGTATACAGTACAACAATAACAGATTGTGCAGCCATTTCTTTGGCATATCCACACGAGTGTCGGCCGGACTATCAGGGCATATATGAACTTGGCTTGCATATCATAAAACTAGAAGTTAATCTCGCACCTGTCATGACGTAAGGCACATCAGTGGACTTAGTAGAGAATACTCAGATATTCTGGTTACATCAACTGTCCCAAGCACCTCCTAAACTTGTGCCCAGATGTCTACTTAAGAGAGGTAGAGTTCGTGTTTACCGGGTTCTTCTTGTCCCCGCAAACCAGTTTACTTTTAAAGCAGTGTTCATACAAGAGACATAGCAACTAATAGCAAAAAAAGTACCAAAGGTAGCTTTGAAAAGCATTCGTACCAAGATAGCGGGTTCCTCCTATGATTCTGCCTTAGAGTGAGTGCCATTCTGTCTCGACTCCAGTAGGTCCGTTCAGGTGTAATCAAGATAGATACGATGTCTATAGCATGAAGCGAACAGGTTATCATTCTCACAGAACAGCTCGTGACTCTCGCTGAGCTAAAAGTATTCGGAGAGCTCACTTTGATGATCTGCACTTAACGCTTTCCGTAAAACGATGTATGTTGTATCCTCATCATGGCCGATGAAGCGGTAATCAAGTTAGCACATATCAGCGCTGTATTTTCTTCGAACGAGCCTGGTAACAGAATTCAAATAGGATAGAAGAAGTACAGCTCATACGAGCACCTCTAGTTCGAACAGAAACAGATTTGCAACATCACTTCTTCATGCAAACTCATCTCGCGCATGTCGAAAGCTCATCTAACATCTCCAACGATGCCGCTGGTGAACACGGTCAAGGCGCCGGCAAGCCGAGCTTCTGAGATGGCTGACATAACTTCTACCAATCTTGAACCCACGGAGCTTGGCATTGGCCACCAACACCAGTATCACTCGAACCGCAGTTCGGCAGTGAAGCCGCAGTGATACCTTTCAACGAACAGCAAAGACACTCTCGCTTTCAAGAAGCTTAAGCTGTAGTCGAATTTCACTGTCCTGTATCGAGATTGTCACAAGCCGGACGTCTCGGCGACTCGCAAAACTGAGAGTCCAGGATAAGGTTGAAGGCGCGGATGCAGATTGTGGTATAATCGATAGTGTCGTCTGCTAAATCAGCCCCGAAACGACAAGGCGCCGCTTGACTATTCCTGAGGGGAGGACTGCGCTTCCCACTGGGGACCGCGCGTCGCATAGTACCCGGCTCAAGCACAAGCCCAGTATTTCCAGCGAGGCTGAGCGGGATAAACCTTGACTCGTCACGCTCGTCAGGCAAGGTCCTCACTTGGTATGCCCCAATCAGTCATGCTACTTCGGAGTGAAGTCGGTGTGAGGAAGGGCTATCGCGATGGACGAGCCCCCACAAGATCTCTAATAACTGCTGCGCGTTGGCCTAAGTCCACGGCTTTCTGAGTGTGTATACCATTGGCCAACATTTCACACGAGGTGTGTAGTATCAGCACCCCCACTGAGCCATTATTGAGAAGAGGATATATGATGAGTTCAGGAGGCATCGCCCCACAGCAGAACCGAGACACGCAGCTCCCAAGAGTGGCAGTCGGAGGTATTCTTATGGTAGTTGCTGTGCCGGAGGCGAGTTGCTCTCAGCAAGCCCCTTGTTGGCGAGTTCGTATCCTCCGACGGAATCCATGTAAATAAAAGGCTACGCCAGCTTACATGAGGGCTAGGGTGCTGTCGCTGAGGAAACACCGAAGGCAACTGTGAATACCAATCTTCGGGGGCCGATCTTGATGTTCTGATCTCTCCAGCGAGTTTACATATACACTGACAGATTATGTTGTGGCCAAGTGGTGATGGGGTCTTTGTGTGGCACCAAGATGTCACTTGAACGAACGATTGAATCGAGCCGCAGTCTACACGCATTTTGTATTAACCACGAAGTTGCTTGGACACTGCGAACGGCTGAAGATCATTGGGCTGTAGGGTTGAATACAAAGTAGTAAATGGCTTCGAATCTGGATAGAGAGGATGGCCTCTCTTGGTCATTTGCCAGTTGCGTGGGCGAGGAGTGATATCTTTCGGCCCCTGTTCGCCTTGTTTTGGTCGCTGGACATAACACTGTTTGCTAGAGCTCGTGGTGATTCATAGTAGATGAGATAATATGAGTAACAAGTGACACAAGAATGGTGAATTTGTATCGTATATGGCAGTCTGTCGCGTTCGAAGGTGTTGGACTATGCTTGGCAAGAGAACATGAGGAGCGTATTTACACTACGAAAAACCAGTTTCTGGGGGAGTTGACTACCATCTACGAATCTGCGAGAGTTGTCTTTTCAGTCTGTCTAGCAATGAGCGTGGAAGACAACGACGGTCGGCACCGAATCGGTGTCGTGTGCAAGCAAGCGGGAGGTTGCGGGGACAGCGCCGAAGTCGGGTGGGGCCTCTCGGAGGTATGTAAGAATGCGTCAAAGACGTTACCTTGCAACGGGTCTGCACCGAGACCGCTAACAGGAGAAGCGGGGGTGGGAATCCTCGACTGGTCAATACGGGAAAACGACGAGACGCATCTGGGTAGCTGGGGTTGCAGCATTGCGGAGGAGTTCGCACTAAATCAACCGAAGAAGGAAAGACAATAAATCGGTGATGCGAGCTTAGTAGTAGTTATTTGGCGCATCAGCATCGTCATCCATAGCAATCCCATTCGTCGACGACATCGTCCTCGGAGTGCAGGACTATCGTTGCTTCGAGATCCAGACCGTACTACGTAGTATGTATTACATAGGGCAGACAGTTTGTTTCTTCGACCAGAGACCCGACCTACAGTATGTATATGCACACATAGCTACCCGGACATTGGTTCTCTGGCCGATGCAGCCCGAACATTCTTCGAGACAGTGGCTGACCGACCATTCGAACTTTAATAATACACTTTTGACGAAATCGGTCCCGTTTTTGTTCCTTTTTCGAACCTCTCTCTCTGTATCTCTCTCTAATCCCCGTAGTGATTTCGATTTTATTAAATGTTCATCCCTTCATCCTTCGAAGCACATGTCCCCCTGTTTTTTCCCCTATCGTTCTAACTTATCAGACGCCCAGCCACTACGTCCATGCCCACCCCACCGTTATATGTGCCAATTACGCAGTGACGACTAAGCAGGAAGGCGAATTTCATCATACCCACTTGTCATTCTTTCCTCTCCTCGCGTCTATCTCCTCCTCCTCGTCGTCGCCGCCAATACTCACCTCCCACCACATCCTCCACCTCCCCCAAATCCCTAATCCCCCGAAACTCCAACACCTCGACTGGCCCGATCGTGACAGCAACTATCCTTCATTTGCATTGACGTCCACCGACATTCGCAGAGCTCGTCGAGCTCCATTTCGCCAGCTCTAGTTTCGCCACAGCCATATCGCCTAAGATGGCGTGGTCCAAGTCGACGCGCATCAGCATTATGCTGGGCATCGATATCGTCTTCTTCCTCGTTGAGTTGATTGTCGGGTTGGTCGTCAAGTCGCTTGCTTTGACGGCTGATGCGTTCCACATGGTATGTGCACTGAACAGAGGCGTTGGGAATCTGACGACAGGAGCTGACTGAAATAGCTGAATGACATTATATCCCTTTGCGTCGGATTATGGGCCGTTGGCGTCGCGAGCAAGGCAACGACCGATAAGTATTCATACGGCGTATGTTTGTCCATTTCTGCGACGGGTTGTGCACAATACTAACCTATCTGCAGTGGCTGCGAGCTGAAATTCTTGGTGCCTTTTTTAATGCCGTCTTCCTTATTGCGCTTTGCGTGTCCATCATCCTCGAAGCCATTACTCGATTCTTCGATCCACCCGAGATCAACAACCCGCAGCTTATCCTCATAGTCGGATCACTGGGCTTGGCCTCGAACCTCGTTGGATTTTTCGTGCTTGGAGGACACGGCCATGGTCATTCACATGACGACCACGACCACGGCGATGGCGAACACGACCATGCCCATGACCATGATCATGGCCATTCGCACTCTCCCGCTCATGCAGCCGAGGAAGGTCTTGCGGAGGCAACCGATCGTACGCCCGAAGCTGTCGGCCAGGACGGCCCTGTGGCGGATATTCTACCCGAGGCAGTTGTTGCTCGAGTCACTGCATCGACCGAGACGCCCCGACGCATTAGGTTTGATAGGGAACAATCGGATGGAGCAGGTCGGTGCCCCAGCAAAGCCTCTGCGCAGTCTAGGGGACGCGATTCTCGACGCAGAGCTAGCAGCTTGCGCCACTCGCGCCTCACGAGCATCGAGGATATCAGTATCTACCCGTCCAGTTTCCGGCAGGAGATTATCGACGCGAGCCGCAACCATGTTGATAACCATGATGAGGCCACGAGCGAAAGCGACATCGATGCAGACGGCGACGATCATCATTCTACAGACGAGGCCGAGCCTGTCGAGGATACGCCGCTGCTGGAGTCGAACGGCACCCATCATCATGGCAAAGGCAGTCACCGTGGTCGGTCGACATCTAAGCGGTCGAGACGAGACTCTAGCCTGCACGAGGAGCATAATCACAACAAGGTAAAAAAGCGGGGAAAGAAGGGGGGCCACAGTCACGCCGATATGGGCATGAACGCTATGATCCTCCACGTCCTCGGCGACGCCCTGGGCAACGTCGGCGTCATCGTCACAGCCCTCATCATCTGGCTGACAGACTCGCCTAGTCGCTTCTACGCCGATCCGGCTGTCTCGCTCTTCATCACGCTCATCATTCTCAAGAGTGCGATTCCCCTTACGCTAGCCACATCCAAGATCCTTCTTCAAGCAACGCCCGACCACATCGACCTCCAAGAGATCAGGGAGGACATCGAAGGTCTCCCCGGCGTCATCAGCTGTCATCATGTTCACATTTGGCAGCTCTCCGACACCAAGATTGTCGCCTCCATGCACATTCAAGTGTCATTCCCCATCTCAGCGGAGGGAGGCGAGAAGTACATGATCCTCGCCAAGCGGGCCCGAAAGTGCCTGCACGCATACGGCATCCACAGCGCTACCATTCAGCCCGAGTTTTGCCTCGATAGGGACCATGCCCGCGACGAGGATGCCTCGGCTCTGACTCTCGACGGCGCCGCATGTGCAAGTCCCCACCGTAATGATACCTGTCTCTTGGAATGTGTCGACGACTGTGTTGGACAGGGATGCTGTTCCGCCACAGATGCAGGTTCCACAGCGGCTGGCTCGAGTCTTAGAAGCCACTCGGCACATAGTCCCGAATGCCAGGACCGTATACAGTAGCTCGGACCTCCTGTCTTTGCGCGTTGGTTCTCTTGAGAATTTCGTTGTTTCCCGGCACAATGGCGTTGGCGGTTCTCTGTTCTTCTGAAAACTCAGAGATGTTTCTTTTTTTGTGTTAGTTGGCGCAGGTGAATGTAGCATAAAGTGGAAGACGAAATCTCGCTGCGGAAGTCGAGACAAGGTCTTTGGTTGTTGGGCGTATAGTGTACTGCGAGCCAGTAATGAGTGCATACATAATGAAGTCTGGCAGAACCGAATCTGTCCCTCCTGCGTAATGCCGTGCCTTGTAAGATAGGGAGCAGATATAGATTACAATCACGAGAGCCGATACCAGTCACAGACAGCAGACCATCATATGAGGGTATCATAATCATTCTAATACTACAGCGACGCTAGAACTATCTATACACGCTCGGTCGCCATCTTCTAGACGGGCGATTCTGTTTTGGATGAGCCTGCTTTTTCCTGGGCAGTCCACCATCCCCCCCCCCCCTCCTACCCAAACGCCATGCAATGCAACGTGATCTGAGGGTTCGAAAGCAACCCTGAATAGAGGAAATGCCCTAATGGACTCTAGGGAGTTTTGCTTTTTTCCTTTTTTTTTTCTTTTCTTAAAAGTGATTCGCCGGAAGCCCGAGGAGACTTTCAACTGGCCGTGGGCCGCTTGAAGACAAGCTTCACGCGCTTCGTCGGCGGGGCATTCTCGCCGTTGGTAGGCGGGGGGCTCGCCTGGGGAGGCGCGGACGGTGCGGGCGACGGACTCGGTGCCGCGACCGAGGGGCCGGAGGGTAGAGGCTTACGTACCGCCTCACCGGATGGCAAGGGCTTGCGCGCTGGCTTGGCTTGGATTGTGTTCTCGACCGGAGACGCAGGCGATGCGGTGCTGGGCTTGCGAGGAGCGACGTTGACTGTGTCCGCGTGGCCCAGGATTCGGCGGAGGTTGGGGTGCTTGAGCGTTACCATCTTGCGCCGCGGCTCGGCGCGTTCGCTGGTGAAGCTCGGGGTCTTGGACTCGAGCTTGGGGCGCTTGGGCGTAGGGTACGCCTCGTCCGTGCCGTTGGCTTTGTCGGCACGGGCACGCTTCGCACTTTTGCTGCCCGGCGTGCCTGATGCCTTGGAAGCGGCAGCGGCCTTGGCTCCCGAGGGTGGCCGCGCGCTCGCGGGGGACTGGGCCACGATCGAGTCTGCTTCTAGGGCGATCACAGGCGGCGCGACCGAGATGGAGGGCCGCGCAGGGGCTGCGGCGGGCTTGTTGGCCTTGGCCGCTGTGTTCTTCATGCTTACGATGAGACGCTTGGGCTCGGCTGACTTGGCCACTACGGGTGCAGGTGCAGGCGCAGGTGCGGGTGCGGGCACTGGCGCTGGCGCTGGTACTGGAACCACGACGACGGATTCGGGTTCCGCATCCACCTCCATGGGCCGTGTGGTCTCGATGCGGAAGTGGCGCTTGAAGTTGAGTATGAGCTGTAACCTGTTAGATGTGACTTCCTTTCTGCTTTGGACTAGACATACCTTGCCAGGATGACGGTGGACTGGCCGAGTGACCCTCCATCGTTCCGGATACTTCAGGGTAATCGTCCACCGGTCGGCCGCGTCAAACATGGTGCCGCAGAGTTCGAGCAGCGTGATCTTTTCTGCCCGTCCAAGCACACCGGAATCCATCGCCTTCCAGACTGCAGCCTGCAGGTCCTGCTCGTGATCGGCATACACTTCCTCCATCTCCTTCCTGAGCGCCGCGAGAGCCGCCGGCAGGTTCTCCTTGCGGGCAAACTGCCTCTGCCTCTCCTCAATCTCCGCCCCCGCGTCTTGGACGATCAGGAGCCCGTCGGCCCCTATTTCTGGGTCCAGAGCTGGTGCAGGTGCAGCGACGGGGCTGTGCTCCCCGAACGCAACGCTCGCAAGACCAGAGCAGAATATTTTGAGGAGGCGGTCTCGCACGAAGGGGGACCTGTCCGTGCTCATGGCGGAGACGATGAGACGGAATACGACCAGCTCCATCATGTAACCGAGGTCAACCACGGCCTCGAACGCCTTGACGCGCACAAGGTCGCATGTGTCGTCTTGAAGGTACTGCACAAAGTCGAGCGGGCGCTTCTCGATGACGCCGTCCTTCATGAGGCGCTGCTTGCAGTCGAGTGCGGTGATGGTCCAGATGTTGTGGTACGAGTTGGCCCACTCATCCATTCTCCGGTACCGATCAATCTCATCGAGGGCGTCTTGCAGAAATTGCTGCTCCTCCCGCGATTTCTCCACGACCTCGTTCCCTAGCGCAACCTCCGATTCGCCCCGCTTCTCGGGGATGAGGCTGTTTGCCAGAGCTTCCAGGAGCTTGGCGATGTAGAAATGATCAGAATAGACATTATTGTTATTGTTATTGAAGCGGAGCTGCTCCAGGAGGAATTTCTGGGCCGCCTCTGGGCATTTGCCGTTGTTCATCCGAATGCGTGAGATAGCCAATGGGACAGCGCATTGAATGATGTACTGCTTCTTGTCCGAGAAGTCGTTGGGCCGGGGCGTCTGCGTGCCGGGGTAGCAGAAAAGTTCTTTGAATGCTCTGGACAGATGCGTGAGTCCAATCATGCGGGTCTTATCCACAGCGTGGCGCGGTAGTATATCGGCTGCCATGGTTCTGATTCCGTGAAAGTATCTCCGATCAACCAGAGTTCTGGTGAGAATCGTAGACACGAGTGGATGAGGCGGGCTCTTCTGCATAAAGAGCATCGAGTCTTGCTGCGCGACAACATCCCTATCCTGCTGTAGCTGGGACACATACATATAACTCTGTAGGTTCGTCTTCATCTCGCACACCCACTCAAAGTCGGCGTCCATGCGGATCCACTCGTAGGACTCTTGATCCATCTGCTTCTCCATCTCGGGCGGCCAGTCCTCGAACTCCCATTCCAGAACGTCGTCTTGGCCTTGCAAGACATCTCCGAGGCAGTAGAGGAGGGTATCTTCGTTGTTTTCTGGGTCAGCATTCGCCTGAGCATTTGCTCGCTCTCTTTGTCGCCTGTTTCTCTTCAGCCGCTTGTACTTTGTGTTGTAGGGGATCTCAAATTTCGCGGCCTTGGTCGCGTCCTCGCGGATCTCCACAATGTGCTCATATGGGGTGCCATCGGCCTCGTGGATTCTGATGGTCATGGGACCGGTAAAGAGCGGCTGCATCGGGCCAGCAGCAATGCCGTACAGTGCTTCCTTGATGGCTCGCAGGAAATTTCCCTTCTCCATAAGTCGCTGCTCGCTGGCCGCCCTGTCTTGTGTCTGGCGGATCGTCATCTCAACGCATAGTCTCTTCTTATTAAACCGCTGGAAAACGTCGAACTTCGGACAGCCAGCGCCATACACCCACTGGGCCCAGAACGCCTCAAGCTTGTTCTTGGCGTTCTTTTCGCACGTCCGGCGAAACGACTCTGAGTTGATGATCCAGTCACTCTGCTTCTCGCCAATGTTAGCTCTGTAAAGAATTCTCGAGATGATTCTCGTCAGGTTGGTTTGAGAGGGTGCCTTCATCAACCTCTTGTCGAGAATGAACAGTACGAGCGGCGCTTTCAACACCATGAATTCCATCTCAAAATCCCCCACATGAATCACCTGACCAAGCTCGTGGAGAGACGGTCGGTCAATGTCAAGCGTAACCAGCTTGTCTGCCATGCTTTTGGTCCGGAATCGATAATCATTATTCCCGCACAGCTTCTTCATGAACAGATCGGTCATGTAATAGGCTATGCCGATCACGACCCAGAGATCCTTGCGGGTGTTCGGGAACAGGTTGATGCCACACCATTGTGCCGCCAGGCTGTGGACCAGCATTCTGGTCACATCGATTTCGGTGTCAATGACATCTTCGGGGAAAAGGAGGCGCGTGCTGACAAGGGAGAGTGAGTGGAGAGGAACCGCCTCGTCTACCATATCCTCAACGAAGCACAACTTGAAACTTTCAAAGGGATACCGTGCAAAAGTGAGCGTGAAAAAGTCGCCAGCTGCGGCAAGCGCGGCGCAAGTATTTTGTACCTCGGCGGCTCGTCCAGGAAGACAGTAGCCGTGAATCTTCAAGGCATTTGCCCCAAGCTTGTCATCATCTTCCTCCGTTCTGAAGTCTGACCACAGGTCGACATGCTCGAATGGCCCGACAGCGAACCCCAATTTCTGTACAGACACCTTTTTATCAAGCTCAAAGGTCACGATCTTCTTCCCATCATCGGCCGGGTCAACAATCTCATCGATGAGAGTCCCAGAGCAGACTACTGTCATTTCCAAGAGTTTGTCCTCCTCAGTGAGAGAGTAGTCTCGCCAGGGATTTTGTTGCGGATCTACAGCCCCATTGGCTTGTCCGTTCGTGGTCTGCTGAGTTGCCAGTCGCTGCCACAAAGCATCACCAAGGGTTCTTGGGCATTTGACGGATATGGTCCATAGGCAGCACGAACCAGCATCGTCGATGCAGGGGAAAATAGAGCATGCCGTCCCTGGGTCGGCCGAGTGTCGAGTGTAGGCATGCGGATATCTGAGGTCTCCTGGATCGACACCGACAAACTGGAGGCCATCCCTCACGTTCGGCGTGCTGAACGGAATGGTGACTCTGTACTCCTTAAATTCAGTGGTGTCGGCCTCGAGCGCATCCGCCATGGGTCCAGCTAGAGTCGATTTGCGAATGATCAGTGTCGGCCGCTTTGGAAGGCCAGGTACGGGGTCCTCCTTGGCCCTGGGTGCATCGCGCAAGTTGATCCGGAGCGAACCGTCAACAGGCGTACAGCCAACTGATTCCCTATTTTCAGCAGGTACGTCGTCTGCGCGGTTCCGCAACAGCGGTCGCATCCTTATCCTTCGCACATCGTGATGCTCTGCATTCCAGTTGTACGACGGCGGGTAGTCCATCAACTTGTAAGGATCGGAATAGGTGACCGTGGCCTTCCTCGGCGCCCCCACAGTCTGCGAGTCTTTAAGGAGCTCGATCTGGACTTGATCCACGTCGATCTCGCACTGCCGCGCATCGATGGCAAGCTCATCCGCCGCAAGGCCCTTGATGGTGGCAAAGGTAATCTCGACACGGCCATCTATTCGCTTGTCGCGGAAGTTGACCTCCAACGTGACATCCTGCCGGATCACGAAGTATGGTTGTGGATGCTCGTCAGGCAGCGGCTTGAGCTCGTCGTCCGCTTCACTCGGCTCGATTTCAGCAACTGAAGACATTTTCACTCCGTCACCTGCGAGGCGCGCGAGGTAAGAAATGTCCAAGAATTATAGACAAGGCAGGAGCCGCCCGAGGTTGTCTCCGAAAGGTCGGTGAATGGTTGTATGTGAACGCTCAGGAATCTTACGTTCGAGGCTCGTCGAGGTTTGCTGGCATCCTGTCGCAAATGACGGGGCGCTCGTAGCAGGCGCACACGCTTCGTTGGCAGTAGTTTATGCAAGAGGTATACCGATCGGCGCGGTGACTGTGCGAGGCGGGTAGGATAAGGTGGGTGGTTGCAATTGCTGAGGAAGATTTCAAGCTTTGTAGAACACGACGTGAAGCTCGTTTGGTTTAGCCAGATCGGCGCGTCCAGGGATTTGCCGCGCTTGGTTGCGCCACGCCCCTGTAGCCTCTGTAACCTTAGCTTGCGGTGCTGCTGCCTCCACCTAACCATAAGCGTGGAGTTCGGTTCGGTTGGGGTACTACCCCGCCTTAAATTGTGCTGCAGGTACCTAGTCTAGCTACTATTATATCACAAAGATGTCATCACTCCATCCATGGACATGCGAAGTAGCTGCAGTTTCTCTGCGTCTTAAGACGGACTACCTAGTTAAAGTCGATTTTGAGTTAATAGTGGAAGAAGACTGCTCTAGATCTCATTGACGCCGTTTCGTTTTTCAACAAGTAACTGCGCAGAGGACTCGAAATCACGACACCACTGCCATGGACTGAGCTTACAAGCACAAGATGCAAAGACACCAACACAATGAAACACATGCCAATACTAGATTTTCCTGCTTATGCGGAGAAAGGACAATTCTTTTATTTAGACATGCCAGAGAATCTACCGGATACAACCAACATATGCCACGCCAAACCCATGCCGTCCAAGTGCCTTCTACAAAACGAAGACGCCAGCCCAAAGAGTATACAGGATAACACTCTCACCACGCTAACGCCATCAATGCTTGCTACCCCTCCGGTCTCTACGCTTGCGTCTGGCATTTGCCTTCAAGATCTCTTCGTCTCGGTATTCTTCGGGGAGATCGAAGTCGATCTCGGGTATCTCAGGGATGGGTTGCCCCCATGCAACCACTTTTCTTCCTCCGCGGCGGTGTCTACTTAGCGCCCCTTCACGTTCGTATTTCTTTCTGAAGAAGGATGTGAATTCTCGTGGAGGGTCGGGGATGGGAGGATCTTGGGGCACGGCGGTCCGAGATCTCTTCTTCCCGGCGTTTGCTATTCGTGACCGCGCGACAGCTTCGTCGTGCAGCTGTCTTGCGATCGAGGCGTCGACATCGCTGTAGTCTGGAGGATCTCCGTCGCTAGCATTGTCATCCACACCATCGTCGTCGGCCTCTTGTGCCACCGCTTCCTCCTCTTCCTCTTCTTCTTCCTCTTCAGCTTCGTCGTCTTCCTCTTCCTCGACGGCCACATCTTCCACTGCCTCTGCGTCCTCCTCAGCTTCCGCCTGCTCAGCCAAGACGCGGTCCTTCTCCGCCTTCCGGCGCTTCTCCTCCATGTTCCATTGTCGGAACTTTTCCAGGATAGCCTGGCAACCTTTTATAAAGTATGCTCTGGCCGGCTCGAACGACTTTTTCCGGCTTTCCGTGATGCCGCTCACCCCCATGGTCCTCAACCAGTCGTGTCCCTGCAAGCCTTCGAGCAGGCGGATGATCTGGTCCTTTTCATGTTGTGCACGCCCCTTTTCTGTGTTTCGTATGGATTTTTCGAGCCTCTCAGCCTTCTTGTGCGCGGGCAAAAAGTATTCGTCAGGGAGAGGGTCGGCCGGTGTTTTTTCCTTGTACTGCGTCTCGAGAAAGCTAAAGTCGATTTGTTGCGAGTCGAAGAGGTCTCCAAACAATGCGTCACCGTAGCCGCGGACGGGGTAATTATCGTAGCTAGAGTGGGGTTCGGGTCTTGTATCCGGCGTTGTGAATGGTAAGGCAAGTGGTCTGTTCTGGGCAGGTAATGGATGGGATTGTACAATAATAATGGGGGTATCGGTATTGAGGATGTCTGAATAATCGTTAGCAACTGCATAGCGAAGCGGAAAATCCGAGGGGGCGGCGGATCGGCACTGACGGTGCTCCTTGGGATCGTTCCCAATCACCTCATCGTAATCCGGGAAGTAGGCGGACAACTCGCTCTTGAAGCGGGTTGCTTCCTGCGAGCGCAGTTTGCGGCCCTGCTCCTTGGTATCGGCATCGCGTGGCTGGAGTTTGTCCAGCTCATGCTTGATGCCATTGATGACTTTTTCTTGATGTTTTGTCAGCTGGGGAGCATCGTGGTGGCTGGCGGGAGCCGAGGGCAGGTTCGAGGGATTCAGAGTCGCGACAGCCGGTCTCGCAGGGGGCTGCGGAGTCACGCTGACCGTGTTGACGGTCTTGGTGGCCTGCAGACCGGGCTTGGACAAGATCTCGACGGTGATTTTGGCCCTCTTGGACTTGATGGCATCGAAATCGCGTTCAGAGGGTTCTATCGGTCTCTTGGTACGGCCGGAGTTTGGGTTGTGGAGGAAGGTTTGGGCGGTTCGCGTGCTCGTCGCGGTGAAGTGTGCGTTGGCGTTGGCGTGATGGGGGTGAAGGCCTTCAGTTCTCCGGTTGGAGCGAGTGATGGATGCCATTGGCGACAGTAGAAGCGCCATTCATGATTACTCGGACACGTCCCGATGCGAATGGTCGATGAGCCTTCCGTTTTTCTGGGCAATCTGTCGTCTTTCGTTGAAGATTTTGTTGTCCTAGGGGATTTTTTGGCCCTTGGGTCTCCTCTTTCTGTTTGGGTCGCCAGGCCGATTCTGCGCTGTTTCTCGCAGTGCATACGGGGTACGCTACGCTACTTTACAGTGAATGCCTGCCCACACCAAATGCAGTGCAGTCACTGTGGGAGGGGGGGAGGGGGGAGGGAGGCAAGGGAGTCATCACTGGATTCCCATTTCTGGCAGCCCTCAGCTCCGTTGCCCCCCCTTGCCATGCCCAATTTTAGGTGATGACACACACAACACACAAACTCCGGTACTTTCCCAACACTGGTAAATGAGCCCCTCCACAAGTACCGGAACTTGGAGAAGCCTAAATCGGACGACCCCAACTAAGTTAACTGCAAACACCTTTGGTCGGTCTCCCAGTTTGGCTTATCCAGGGTGGCAATTCCAATACAATGAAATGCATGAGAGAAGATCTTCATGATAACAGACAATAACAAACATCTAAATAAATGCAAGCTATTTTTTGCCCACCCTCCTCGCTTTGGTTTCTGGCTCGAAGCGCGCTCTGTGTAACGTTACAAACCGCACACAACTGATAGCTCCCTTATACATATCATTGACAATAGACAGATGTCACTTTTCCAAGGTTGTTGGATGGCAATAACCTGTCGGTTTCACATCAAGCTCAACTAGCGTGTCGTTCCTAGTAGGATAAATACATATCTAATGGGAATGGTGTTGGATTGAGGCTGAAGAGCCGCCGCCTTTCCTATGAGACAAACTCACAAAACATATGCAGCTCATGCAGCCCTATGCCGCGCTTGCGTGCTGCGATGAGGGACGGGCCATTGGCATACACGCTCCTGGTTATTGAGCTGTGCAGCGACAAAGATCGGCCAAGAGAGAAAGTATGCACTCTTCTATCATTCGGTCCTCAGTATTGCTTGGCAGGTGAGTCAAAGTCAGTCCAAGCCCGGCCGGTAGGATCTAGAGGTGTATTGCGGCAGCCTCCTTAAAGCTGGCACCGAGCTGTTCTTGACTGGAAATTTTACCTATTCTCAATGGAGCCAGCCTCTTGTCGACAAGTTGGCCAAATAGGAAGCCACGCAAACACGAAACTAACGGGGTGATATGCTGGCGTAGATATAAGAGGCAAATGCAACCAATAATGACCCCACGAGCCATGTTTGGTCGGCATGATGCTCGCGGAGGTTGATATTTATGTCAGTATGAAGTACCTTGGGCTTCAGAGCAGTCATGGCTGTGTGCAATCTGCTCATTCCAGAAGGTTACATAAGCCAAGGTGCTGGAAGATGGCGCGACGTCCCAAGGCGTTCAACTGACATGGAACACATCCCAGATGTCGGCGCTAACATGATTGATGTTACTACACAGCTCTGCTGTTGCTACCTCCTTATGGAGATAATCGTTATGTTTAGTGTAATAGCAAATGGTTTGCACCACACCTGCATTGCAAAGAGCGCGCCATGAGTGCGTAACGTAGGTACATTATCCAGAAGGGTGAGGGGTTTCAAATCTTTTGCCGCACACTGGATGTGGTAAACATTGGGAGCCCCGGAATTTTGTCATCTTCCTCCAATCAGAGGCCGCGCACCAGCCACCCACAGTGCGGGCAAGTTACGTCGTCACCTTCCCAAACGAAGCTCGGGTTAATGATAAGGCCATTGGCTGCTCATAAGGGTTGATCGAGCTCGAGCGGAGAGGGGACACATGCTTTACTCCAAGCCTTACGCAAGCTGCAACGACGTGCCTCTCAACCTTTAGAGCTGCCTAGGACTTTCGACCGCGACACGAAACAAACCTTCCTGGATATTTAACTTCCAGGCTTCCTTACTCCGATACCCCCCTCGTGGGTATTTAAGCCCCTCGTGTGATGTGAAACGGCCACTTTCCGTTTGTTGTGTCGCGTGTCGCTCCCCCCCAATATATACCATCGCAGTCATCGGCAGATCCATCTTCGGGGGTAGCCGGCCCTTCATTTAGTCGAGATGACGGCGTGGAATGTGAGTCGCAGCTTCGGTGGATGGCTGCTCGCAGGTTGCTGACCATGGGACAGTTCTTCAGGATTCTTGGGGACTGCTCCCACCTGCTCTCGAAATGCGTTCTCCTGTTTGCCATACATCGTAACAGAAGCGCAGAAGGTGAGCTCGGTTGAAATTGAAGTCGCAACGCGATACTAACGACTCATTGACAGGTGTATCCCTCATTACGCAGGGCCTATACGCCCTCGTCTTTTGTACTCGATACCTCGATCTTTTCCACGAGCCATCGAAGTGGAACTTCTTCTTCAAGGTCTTCTACATACTATCGTCATTCTACACCATCGGAATAATGCAATGGGTCTATCCGCGGTCGAGAGAACGCGAAATATCCTGGAAGGTTGGCGCCGGCGTGCTCGGAGGCTCGTTGCTCCTGTCACCATTTGCCATGCTTATTCTTGAATCCAAAAAGTTTTGGAGCTTCTTCGTGGTATGTATCAATGACATCCATCATTCTTTGCTCAGACCTGTAGCTGACGTGTATCATAGTGGATCTGGGACTTTTCTCAAATTCTGGAATCGGTCTGCGTCTTGCCTCAGTTGCTACTTCTTCGGCAAACAACCGTGCCGACTGTTATCGACTCCTTCTACCTAGTTGCCCTGGGCTCCTATCGCGCTCTGTATCTGGTTGGTTGGATAACGAGGGAGCTTGACGTCACGGATAGGAAACCTAACGCGGTCTCCGTCGTATTCGGTATTTTGCAGACGGCTCTATATGTCGATTTCGCCTGGGTATACTATACACGTCAACGTGTGAAGCTCCGGAATGGTGGCGTTGTGGATGCCGATGACATGCGGAGAGGCTGGCTGCTGAACAGGATCTTCGGGAAGCGCCTCGATGTGCAGTCCGATGATGAGGAGAGCGCTCCAGCGCTCGGCGGCGATAGGGAGACGAGCCGAGGTGGGCGGCCCAAGTGGGGATCCCGGGGCATCTCTGTCAGCGCCGACGATGGCATCTTGGAGACGGAGGCCGACAACCGCAAGCAAGCTGAGGAGCTTGATGGCGGGTTGGATCCGGATGCGAAAATGCAAGACCCGGACGAGCTCGCTCGAGTCTTGGATGACGACGATGACGATGCCCTACCGTCTTCGCACGATAATACGAACGGCTCAACAAGTGGAATTCACAATGGTGGAGAATGGCGGGACACCTAAATTTAGGTCACGCTCCGAGAACGATGGTCCTCTGGTTGGCCGACAACATCGCAGAGCGGCACATAGGCGGACGGCAGCACGGCAGCATGGCGTCGCATGTCCAGAAGACCACAATTGTTACATTACAAAATCGACTTATCTATGGGTTTGATGGAAGGATCTGAGTAGGTGTAAGATGCAGAGCAGCTTGTGCAATGTTTGACGTGGCGGCACATGTGATCTGTGGCTGTTGGTTCTCTCAATCTGGGACCTGGCCACCGCCGGAGAAATCCAGATGGAGTCTCTCGGCAATACTGCAGTGGGCGGGTGAATCATATTTTGTATCTACGTTCGTCATCCACATTACAGAAAATACAGCTCGGTATATTTTTGCATTCATGCTGTTGGCGAGTGACATATTCCCCAAATCCGAGCCATTGGTGCAATGCCAAAGCATTTGTGGCATACCACCTCGTCTGTCAGCAAGACAGGAAGGATTAGGGAGACGACCTTGCATCAGATGGACATGAGAGAGCAGGGCGGCCGTTTGGAAAATTGTCCGGCGCATCCCCGGGCCCTTGGCGTAGAACATTCGTCCATCGTAATCATGGCAATGATGCCTGTCAAACAGGTATGACAGGGTAGCATTGAAGGCTTCTAGAATCAACAGATTCTGAAACACTGACACTCAGATCGTGGCCCGTCGACATCGAAGTCGCACAATACGGCACTCGCATGATCCTCCTGCAGCCACCACGTTTTGCTCTGCCTTGGGATGTTTTCCCTTTGTATCGGACATCTTGCAGGATTTGCCACTGAGTTCCGTGGACTAGGTTACGACGAATGTTCATTGACATCGAGGTTGAGGACGTTGAGCTCTACTCGGCCCAGCTTCGTTTCAGACAGAATTTGATATTCGCGCTTGTCGACGAGAACATGGTGCATGTACATGCACTAACGACTGCCTAATAAGGGACGATCGGCAATTTACAATCTCGAGACGGCGTTTTCCGTCGCTATGTAACTTGGGTGCTCTCGAGCAGTTCCCCCCTCTCTTCCAAATCCTGGTAGGATCGCAATCCCTGTTGCCTTTCCTACCGAGACATGGAGTCTGTGCCGGTATGGCGCCCGACTTGACGGGATGGCCATCCTATCTTCAAGGCGCTGTTAGACACCCATGTCTACGTGCCTCCTGCATGAATTACAGTTGCAACCTGTCAATGGCCAATTAATCTATGGGTATTGGTCGGAGTTTTCTTGGCTTTCCTGCCCTCTCTGCAGAGACTGGTGGCAATTCCAGAATTAGAGCAGTCTTGTCTCCTAGATTGTTAGGACTGTGCCTCTGGTGTGGCTGGCCGGCTCTATGCCGGCTCGTTGGACGGCTAAGCTTCCTGAGAGTTCAGTAGCTGAGTTGCTCTCCTTGCCGTCCGTGTGGCTTTGTCCCCAAGGGATTTGATTAAATACTTGCAGGGAGGTAATATAATGGCAATCGGGTCATGGGGCCCATTATCTTGGTTCGATAACACCTCTCTTCCGGCCGCCTCGCCCTCTTCCTTCCTCCACACCTGCTCCGTAAGTGCTGGACACGAAAGGCGCTGACGAGATCCCACGACAACAACCAGCGCATCCCATACCTCGCCAAACATGACAAGATGGATGAGTTGGAGGAGCAGAAATTTATGATACCCGGCCATCGGCCACACCAGCCCGGTCTTGAAGTTGACCGCTCGAAACCAGAATCCCACGGGCCAGAGGTCGTCGAGCCTCTTACGCCACTTATACCGGTTCACCATGCCGAGTCGCAGCAATTCCTATGGCGGCAGCAGAGCGTGACGCAGAGCGGCTCTACGACGGGCTCCAAATCACCATTTCCAGTGTCGGCGGCAAGTCCGACGCCGATGTCAGGTTTCGATGTTCGGTATCCCAGCCCTACTGCAGGTTCGCAGAGAATGGAGCTATTCAAGGAGGAAAAGGCGAAGAAGCAGCCGAGGAAGATACTGGGACTTAGCGTTTTGAAGTTTTGGGCCGCGGTTGCCGGGCTCGTTGTTGTGATATCGGCGGCAATTGGGGCCGGGCTAGGCATCGGATTGGCGGACAAGTAAGCCGCTCGAAACATGCCACACGGAGTGCGCGGAGAAGACTGACATTCCTCATAGATCCCAGGCAGTGTCTTGCCCAACATCAGGGGGAACACCGACGGCAATCCAGATTCAAGGGGTTCAGTCTCCGGCGCCCATAAATCCGTACTGTCCCTCCTCAAACGGCACGGTCATTACCCCGTACGACGCATCTGGCGAACCCATCCGCTTCAATAACGACGAGGCCATGTCCTTCCAGATGCTATGTAATACCTACTGGCCCGAGCGGCGCGGCGTCAATCCGGGTGTACGTGACATTATGCTCATGTACGTGCCGGACATGCTCACGTGCATCACACTATGTGCGCAGTACAACCAGCGGTACAGCGATGCAATTGGGGACGACCTCGTCGTTGGCGGCGGGATGTGTATCGGAGTTGCGCTCATCAAAGGGCCAGCGGAGTTTTGCTACTTGAAGAACGCGACCGGGGTTGACGATACGACAAAAGCGGACGGCTGGCTGGTCGATTCGGCGCTGCTGGTCGGGGGTTGGGAGAAGATGACGACGGACAACCAAACGGTTGCCTTCGGGGGGCACTTGCCGAAGACCACTACTCTTGTTTCCGCTACCGCCACCGTGGCGCCATCTCCGACTGGGTCATAGGTCTGCGTCTTTGAGTTTCGTTACCTCGGAGTTGACGGCTGGATCAGCAGGTTTATGGATTTTGGGCCGGTCGTTCAGGAATATCACTGGGGACAAGGGTAGGATATAATGGAACTTATATCTGGAAAGGGCATTGGGCCGCTGTCAGGATCTTGGATTTTCTAGATCTACTGGTCAACCACCACCTAATGGCAATAGCCATCAATCTATATTCTTCAGGAACTGGATGAAACCGGCTCTGGCCGTGATTGGTTTTGAGTGGTAAAGTGGCCTTCAGGGCTCTCTGTCCAATCTTGAAGTCTGCTACCCAAAATCTATCACTAATTGAAGAGTCGTCTAAGGAAGGAAGCTGCGAGAACGTCATTCTTTCAACCCAACCATCTCCAAGCTGGCTTTCCACAGCCGTTCCTCTTCCTCCTGGTTCCATGCCCAGCTTTCATAGCCAGATCCATACCAACCGAGGCCGGGCAGCGACTCTCCCATGACTTCGCAATCCTCCATATAAAACGGTCCCTTGCCCTCCAAATCCTTGGAAAGCGCAGCGTAGACCGTCGTGGCAGCCGCCTGCTCCTCACTCTTGAAGGTTCTCATCGCCTCCGGGATACCTCGGATGTGGTTCATCTCCTCCTTGCGGTGGACCTGCAAGCCGGTGAAGGCGCTCCCCGGATGCACGCTGTAGCCGTGCAAACCCTGGCTCCCGTACAGGCGGTCGACCTGGTTCACCATCAGGATGTTGGCAGTCTTGGACTGGCCGTAGGCCTTGTAGCCGTCATACTCACCCTCGAAGGTGAGGTTGTCCCAGTGCATGCCGCCGAGGCGGTGGCCGGAGGACGTGACGTTGACGACGCGAGAGCTGAACTCCGGGGTCGCGCTGGCGATGAGCAGGTCCTTGAGCAGATTGAAGAGGAGGAAGTGGGCAAGGTGGTTCACTCCGAATTGTGTCTCGAACCCGTCTTTTGTGAGTCCTTCTGGGGTGTGCATTACACCGGCGTTGTTTATCATGATGTTGAGTTTGTTGCTCTGCTTCTTGAACTCGGCGGCGCATGCACGTACGCTCTCCAGACTGTCGAGGTCGGCATGGAGGAGGTGGATCTTTGGGCTGTCGAGCAACGAACCCAACGCGCCTTCGGCCTTCCGAATATCGCGAACCGTGCCATAGACCGTGGCTCCAGTGGCAGCTATAGCTTTCAGGGTCTGGATACCGAGCCCGGAGGATACACCGGTAATAAGCACGACCTTGCCATCTAGCTTGCCGAGGAGGTTCTCATCTTCTGCAATCTGCAAGGCAGTCGGACGAGAATCGCCAGGGCCATTGAGATTCCCTGGCTTGTGAGCCTCTGTGTATCTTCCCTTTGGAAGCGCGGACATGGTGAAAGTATCGACGAAAAAGTAAGGATGTAATCTGACTATTATAGGTCAACTAGTGTACTGGAAACAACAGCTGAGGAATATCGTAAAACATCAAATATCGGGAGACCAATGCTCGCCATGTTTAGAACACCAGCTCTGACTTATACTCTGACTTATACACATTGACCCATGCGATCATTTCTAGACTTGAGCATGGTAAACGAAGTAACCAAATTTCCACTAGCCTAGCAATATGCAAGTCGTCGCTGAGCTCGCTCCGCCCAGCCACCAGTGGCTCCTTCCCTGGTATGTCCATCAAATAGCTATTGGGACGCTCATATAGAATATCTCGAATCGTCCGCACGCAAGGCGGTCCACTCGCTTAAGCCCGGATTCAGGAACCGGTGCAAACGTCGCAAGTGGGTCTTGCATTAACTCCGGCGCTTGAGAGTGACCTTCCGGGCCTGGACACTTAGGCAGGGAGACGGCCAAGGTGCCAAGAGAGCCTGCTGCTGGGGAATGCGTGTACTCCATGATCACAAGTTCGCTATTCATGGCAGTTTAACGCCTCCATCATTGCTAACAGTTGACTGTGACGTCGGTCTTCTATATTTGACATCTTGGCTTTTGTGATTCCATTGTATTCTGAAGCTGCCCACCGCTTGACCAACTGTTCATATGAAGTTGTGTGGTAGATCTGTTTAAGGTGCCCTGTTGCAGTCTGTAACCGACATGGCGAGCTCGATTTCGAATAGACTTGCGAGAGAGAGTGTTAGGACGGTAGTTGGATGCCCCATAATCGACATCTAACGTCCTTATTCTTAAACCCCGGTAATCTTAGAAGCAGATCTATTTAAGGAGAGTAGCATGGCCTCATGATCCTTTGTGTAGGGAACATAAAAATTAGACGTAATTTGAAGGAGACATGTCAGTTCAGGGGTGAGTCGTCACGGTTTTTGACACAGTCTCTTCTGACATAGTCAAGTGACGTTTATCTGGATGAAATATAAACTACACGAAGAATATGTAGACATATAACGCCTATGGAGGCTATTCCTGCCCCGACACCAGCTGATGGTATGTTGGCCTGCCCTTTCACCCGACCCAGTAACCCGTGTATTGACCTAGCCATCCCGCGGTACCCATAGCCACATCGAACTCCTATTAAGAAACGAAACTATCATATCAACCAACAAATCGTCTTTCAAACTCCTGGTAGAGTTGCGGGCTAATCTCGTCACTGCTCATGCCCTCGACCTCTAGTAAGACTCCTTTACGAGCGTAGTGCTCCAACAGAGGCTCGCTGGTCTCTTCAAACTTCTGAAAACGCGAACGATAGACCTCCTCAGTATCGTCTGCCCGTTGGATAAGCGGCTCTCCTGTGATATCATCAATGCCCGGTATTTTGGGCGCGTGGAATGCGGTATTGTACACACGGCCAGAAGGCTCGTGAACCCAGCGGCCGGCGATCCGCTTCATGATCACATCGAACGGTGTCTTGAGAGAGACAACCAAGTTGATGGGGATGATCTTGTCGCAAACGCCAGCTTGGGCTGCCGTCCTGGGGAAGCCGTCGAGGATGAAGGACGCGGACGGGTCCTCGGAGGCCTGAGGGGGTGAGTGCGTGTCGAGCACGGATGATGCGGTGACGTAGGAATCTACACCAGACGATCCATCGAAAAACAACTCGTCCACAGCAGTCGCAGTGCTTGCAAGCGTCATAACCTTGGGTCTACCTCGGTTGCGCAGCCAGCCATTCTTGTACAGCTCATTGGAGATAAGGCGCATAATCAAATCATCCGCGACTAGACCTCCGGATTTTATAGTACTCTCGACCTTGATGCCTACAACAATGGCGTGGTTAGTTAGAGGCCGCAAAAGATGTATGGGGTTGTGATGCGCTTACCAAGCGGGGTTCTGTTCTTGACATTGTTACGCAGCAAGTCACCAGTACTGATGCTCTGGAGTTGTGGAAATCGTTGGAGGAGCCGCTCCGATTGGGTTCCTTTTCCAACACCCGGGGCACCGACGAGAATGACGCGGGCGGCCTTGCGGAGTCTCATAGTATATGCGAGTCAAGATGGGTAGCACAAGATAGATCGTATCGAGCGCCAGAGATGTACAATATTCGAGCAACTCGTGGCTCTTCCCGACACGTGCGGGGAAGGGTCGGAATCGCGAGGACCCCGGCGGATCGTAGGAGGGGGATCAGGAAAGCTCCATTTCTGTCGGCGCAACGAAGGTTGAGGTATAAGACAGTGGTGATGAAAGGGAGAGAAGGTGTACGAGGACAGGAGGATGGAAGGGGGGGAGATCAAGCAAGCCCGGGGATCTCGACCGTACCGCGGTGGTGGTGGTGGTGGTGGCCGCGGGATGCTGCTCGGGTGGGATGGATGGATGGATGGAGGGCTACTGAAGCTTGGATTAGAAATTCGGCACCACGGGTCAGGTTGCAAGGCCACTGATGAATTAACAAAGTCCGGGGTAAAAAAGAACGGGGTCGCTGTGCGTCAGCTTTTCCGTAGAGGCCCAGCAGGAAGGGCCCGCAATTTATCTAGCGCATCCTCAGCAGATTCCCTCCAAAGTCAATTCAATCACAAATTGTTGAGATACAAACATCCTTCCCAGGTGTCACCGTCGCTTGCAGTCTGGACCCGTTCTAGGTAATGCCATGGCGAAAATTCCAGCCCCGAAGGACTGCGAAACCGAAACAGGATTGACTTGGACTAATGCAAGTGTTTCACTCTATCGACCGAATATCTCACGGCATCGCGGTGCAAGATTACTTATCTGAATCCAGATTAAAAATGCCTACATATGTATGTACATACCTATTACATACATGCACACAGTACGGGCGTACATGGCAACTGTTTCTGCTCGCTCACGGGGGGATCCGCAGAAGAGGTTCCAGGCTATCAGTGCAGATTACACGGGTATGTATGTATCTGAATTGCTGAGCTGCCGTGACTGCCGTGGGTTCCAGGCTCCAGCCCTCCCACCCATCTGGTCTGCGTACGCTGCGCTACTGAACGAATAACTCGGTTGGTACGTACACGTGTCGGGTTGTAGACCTTTCGCCCGCCATCTCTGAAATCACCGAGTCACTTCACCGCAGCCGACCCACAGATCTTCAGGAGACCACTGGGCCCGGTGATGATGCAAGGTGCTTCGTCAGGCCAGATCCAGGCCGTCCACCAGCGTGGGCCGCTCAACGATGCAATTCCAGGGGCGAAACCGTGACATTCCACGTGACCTTGCCGGATTAGGATGGATGAGAATGGTCTGTTTCGGAAGACGGAAAAAGTCAGCTGTGACCATTAGATGCCCAGGGTCCCGTCCAACTACCTAGTTCCTGGTTTTATTGAATCCCTTCGCATCTACGTCTTCTCCGTCTTGTGTGCCCCCCGTAATCTAGCTTCTCCATGACACTTTTACCAAGGTAGCCTTTCGATTCTCCATTTCCTGGACTCATTTCGAAAAATGAGCACCTCAGCAAATGTTGCCCGTAGGGCAGTAGTTGCTAACCCCTTCTTGGGCAATGGTATGCGTAACCTTTAACTTAGGCCGCGGCCGAGCCCAGCACTCGACTAACATGATTGCAGCCCGCGCATTGTCCAGCCTGGGGATCTCGCCGGCCATGCTTAGTCGACATGCTCGACATTTCCCCCGACGAAGCACGGCTCTTGCGATTCTTGTCCCAGTGCGACACCTCGGGACTGATCATCACACCCCGAGCCACCCGCCATCCGGCCCGCCACCTGGCTTCAACACGGAACTGGCTAAGAAACCCCTTCCCAAGGAAAGCTCCGCGGCAGCCAAGAAAGATGCGAAGTCCGAGGAGGCCAAGGAGGCGAAGGATGGGGATGCAGCCAAAGTAGTGTCACTTGAGGACACCGAACAACCGGGCACGACAGACTCAGATGCGTCACTCGACAGCCTGGCTGCCAAAAAGCAGGCACTTGCAGAGAAAAAGGATGCCGCAAAGGAGGAGAAGAAATTGACGCTGTGGGGCAAGGTGAAGAAGGAGGCACATCACTACTGGGATGGCACGAAACTCCTGGCTACGGAGATCAAGATCAGCACTCGTCTCGCGACCAAGATGGCGGCGGGCTATGAGCTGAGCCGGAGAGAGCACAGACAGCTGCAGCGAACAGTCCAGGATCTCGGCCGCCTGGTTCCCTTCTCGGTCTTTGTGATCGTTCCCTTCGCCGAATTACTCTTGCCGGTCGCCCTCAAACTCTTCCCCAACATGCTTCCAAGCACATACGAGGCGCAAAACTCTAAAGATGCGAAGGCTTCTAGTCTTCGAGCCACCCGCAAAGAAGTAAGCGACTTCTTGCGCCTCAGTCTTGGCGAGACGGGTCTGCCATTGACCCCAGCCACGACACAAAAGGAGGAGTTCACTACCTTCTTCCGGAAACTGCGTTCTACTGGAGAGACCCCTACGCACGAGGACGTTGTCAAGATGTGCAAAGTCTTCAAAGACGATCTGACTTTGGACAATCTCTCCAGACCCCAGCTTGTCTCCATGTGCCGGTACATGAACCTGAATACATTTGGCACTGATATGATGCTTCGGTACCAAATCCGACATCGCATGCGCCAGATCAAGAGGGACGACAAGGCGATTAGCTACGAAGGCGTAGATAGCCTTACGGTAGGCGAGCTGCAGATGGCGTGCGCAAGCCGCGGCATCCGGACACACGGCGTCTCTCCTGCCAGGATGCGGGTTGACCTGCAAGCCTGGTTGGATTTGAGACTCAAAGACGGCGTGCCATCCACGCTCCTGGTGTTGAGCAATGCCTACATGTACAGCCAAGGCTCAGGTGAAGGCCAGAGCCAGATCGAGGCCCTGGTTGGCGTGCTGTCCTCCATTCCAGATGAGCTTCTCCACGAGATTGAATTGGAGGTTCACACAGCGGAAGGCGCCGCGACCAACAAGCAACGCCTTGAGGTCCTGAAGGAACAGCAAGAGCTCATCGAGGAGGAGAATGAACAGAATGAGACAAACCAAAGTACCGGTTTCGCAACGCCTCGCGATGTGGACAACATTGATGAGAAGGAGGACTCGAAAGTAACTGCGGAAGCGCAATCGGTGGATGCTTCGCAGATAAAAGAGGCCGAGGAAGCGCAGCGCGAGTTGCTCGCTGCTCGGCAGCAACAGCAGGATCTGGACCAGAAAGCGGAGAAGGGCGATAAATAAGACCCTCGCCCATCTGGCCTTGGCTTTTTTTCTTTTGTATTGCGTTTAGCATAGGTTTGGGCAAAGTGTACTAAAAAGGGGCTATGACACCCAAGGGAACACCGCCGGTCCAAGGCTACTATAGACAGACATTCATCTCAGGAAAGCAGATGGAATTCCACTATTGTACATGTACATTACCACTTCTCGTAAATTGAAACAAAAAATAAAGCACTTGATATCCTGGTCTCCGCCGTGTTAGGTCGCCAATTTTGCATATCTATGGGGTCCTTGATGGTGGGGCATGGGCGTGGCTCGTCTGTCGTGGAGGCTTCGTCATAGCTTCCCAGAACGGCTGATATGCTTCGATAAGGAGGTACTATTTTCATTTTGCTAAAACTCATGATTTTCATCAGGAATAGAGCCAAATACCTTGAAAAGCTTTGAACTGGGAAGTTTATTTTTATTTTAAACTCTCAGTTCCCTGAGCCACCGTTATTTCCACTATTACACAATATTAAGTCGTCGATATCGAAAGGATAGCTTAGTCCCGTTATCACACTCTACCAAGAAGTACGGCCAACACATGGTCCTCTTGTCCGCCAGGCACCTCAATTCCCCACCACCATCAACACCTCCGAAGACTTCAGACCAGCCACGAATCGCCTCTTCTGAACTTCACCGGACTAACAGGGAAGCTCTGCGAGTAGAATATTCAAACCAATCATTGCACAATAAACGCTACAACGCTACAGTTCGAACAGGGCCACGACTAGGACGTAGCTCCAGCTAGTAGCCAGCCGACAGTGGCCATGGCGGTAATCGACCAAGACAACTTCTCCAACATCTCATGGCAGAGCGACCATGCTGCCGGCGTGCCAGGTACTAGCTCCATCCCGCCTGCCGTGCTACACGATGCGGCTGTGACCGAACGAAGCGGCAATCCAGGGGCCGACGTCGATCAGCTCGATGATGCTGGGCTGGCCGGGGAGACGCTGGAGTGCACCGTCAACCAACCCATCAAGGAGAACGACGGGACCAAGGATGCGTTCGTGTCGTATCTGATCACCACAAATGTATGTCTTCAAAATGAGTGCATGCGCCTACCTGGTACCGCGTGGGCTGCGGGACGAGTAGCGCTAGCTGACACCATGCAAACAGTCTACCTTTCCCTCCTTCCAGAAGGCCACAACTACTGTGCGGCGGCGGTTCACCGACTTTGTCTTCCTCTATAAAGCTCTTAGCAAAGACTTCCCCGCCTGCGCCGTCCCACCGCTTCCGGATAAGCAGCGCATGGAGTATGTTAGGGGTGATCGGTTTGGTTTGGATTTCATGAACCGACGGGCAAACTCATTACAACGTTTCCTAGCTCGCATATCGCTCCATCCGATCCTCCGGCGTGCCGACATACTGCACATCTTCCTTGAGAGCGCCGAGTGGAATGCCACGATGCGGAGTCGGAGCATCCGTAGCTCCCAGGGTAGCGAACCGGGAACTGGCGGGGTCTTTGATAACTTTGCCGACACCTTTATCAATGCCTTCACCAAAGTGCATAAGCCCGACAAGCGATTCATCGAAGTTAGGGAGAAAAGTGACAAGCTTGACGAGGATTTGGCGCACATTGAAAAGGTGGTGGCCAGAGTCGCGAGGAGGGAGACTGATATAGAGGCGGACTTCAAAGACTTGGCAGAGCAGTTCCAGAAACTTATCACATTGGAGCCGGGCGTAGAGAGCGCAGTCCATGGCTTTGCAGCGTCGGTAGAGGATACGGCCACCGGCTTGAAGCAGCTCAAGGAGGTGACGGACCAGGACTACCTCGGCAGCCTCAGGGACATGCAGGCTTACAGCCTAGCATTGAAGAACCTGCTGAAGGCGAGAGAGCAAAAGCAGCTCGATTACGAACAACTCACAGAGTACCTCAACAAGAGCTCGGCAGATCGTGACATGCTCTCGTCTGGATACGGTTCATCCGGCCTGACGGGCGCCAGCGGGTTCATACGGAGCAAGATCGAGGATGTGCGTGGCGTAGACCACGAGCAGTCCCGGCGGGAGCGACAAAGGAAGCTTGAGCTCCGCATCGAGGAGCTTACCTCGGAGGTGGAGCACGCAAAGAAAACGAGCGACTTGTTCGATGAGGAGGTGGTCAAGGAAGTGGCCGATTTTGAGCGTATCAAACGCGTGGAGTTCAAGAAGCAGTTCGGCGGGCTGGCCGATGCCCACATTGAGTATTACGGCGAAGTGGCTGAGATATGGGAGAAGTACGTGCAGGAGATGGAGAAGGACGGCGTGATTCCCATCTAGAGGACGAAGCAGCATGTGCCCCTGCCAGGTTACAGGAGTCGGGTGGGAAAAGGCTGGATGATGGATAGGATTGAACCCTGTGTAGTTGTCCCCCGCGATTTACCGGGACGTCTTTACTTGGACTTGGGATGGCGTTGATAGTATACAGTAACAGTAATGTGGAAGAACTCTCCGACCCAAACATCTTGTCATGTATTCGGCTAGAACCCTTCTCACGTCCTCTAACCACACATCTAATCAGAGAACATGCTTGTGTTCGATTTAGTGTTACCCGGGACTAGTTGACGTGTCTATTTCTTGCAGTTGGATGGCCATATTGTTCGAGTCATGTCTCTGAAGTCTGCAAGCCTCCTCATGCAAGTGGGATAGTCTCACTGACCGCCAGTCTCCCGAACGATTGACGAGACTCTTGCAAACAAAGAAGAGGAAGCCGAAACGCAATAGCATCTGTTGACCACGAACGGAGTTATTTTCCGAAACAGATATCTGCTTCAAGCCCCAGACCTGGATGTGCCGGTATTGGATGCTTTGACCCAGATGTTGCCGGTTTGGGAAGATCCATAAATAAAATCCAGGGACCATCCACGCAGAGACTGGAGAGGTACGTACCCGATCTGCTCGCTCAAAGAGCCTTTCTTGGCGTTGGCTGTGGCTGCTCTGCTACGGCTTGAAACGCCTCCTTCGCGGAGCAAAAAAAAAGAGCGCTGAAGGGGGGTAAGGTGCTGCTGCCTTCCCTTTCTGCGAGCCCGGATAAGGTAGCCTAATCTAGTAGTGCATCGTGTGGCAGCACTCAGCTGCATGCCACTAATTAGGTACCTAGGAAGAGACTAACTAACGCCGCTGTGCCGAGTACCTCAATAAGCAGTCACTGGCACGAAGAGGCCACGACAACCTCCAAACAGCTGACTGCCACCATCTTTCTTTCTCTAATAACCTTGCGACGTGTAACTATTTTCCTCCGCCGAAATGAACCGGTAGCCGAATGCGTTCATGTCTTGAAATTCCTATTGAAATAAAGGTAATTCCACCACATCCCGTTCACGTCTTTGATCGCCTGGAAGCTTTGACCATCCGCTTTTGCCACTTGCGATCCTTTCTACACGGGGCCGCCAGTGGCTCGGCCTGTCTGGAAATCCATCCCCTGGTTCATTGTTACTCTGTCCCCAACTTCGCCTTCAATTGCTTTCTTAACCAAAATCTGACCTTTCTTTGTATCTAGGAAACCGAAGGCCGACCCATCGCTGCTTTCTCTGGTTTATCGATTCTCGTCGCTCCCTCCATGATCTAGACTCGTTCTGTCACTCCTTTCGACTTCCCTTCTCTCTGCGCCGAGGGGTCTGCGAACCCCTTGTGTTTCTATCCGCCATGAGGCTCTCTCCCATACTCGGCTTTATTGGCCTTGCCGCCGTTGCCGCAGGGTCTAAACCTCAGCGTCGGAATTACGATACCAACGATTACTACGTCCTCGAGCTCGATCCGGAAACATCCCCAGACCAGATCGCCACGCGGCTGGGCCTGACACACGAAGGCCCGCTTGACGACGTGCTCGATTGTCACCATGTCTTCTCAAGCGGCAAGGCCGAACACGATATCGTGAAAACGGAGCTGCGAGCGCGAAGGCGGAGGAAGCGAGACGCGGGTTCCGACGTCCTCGACGGCGTCCGCCTGGCTCAGAAGCAGGTGCTTCGAAAGCCATGGGAGAAGAGGGGGAATCCTCCTCCGCTACCAGCAGCACACCTGCCCGTTATGATGTCTCGGCAGGCTGCCGATCTGAACCTTGTGCAGCAGCAGACAGACATCGTCGCAAAGCTCGAGATTACGGACCCCATTTTCAACGAGCAGTGGCACTTGTTCAATACGGTCCAGCCCGGACACGACATCAATGTCACTGGCGTGTGGCTGCAGGGCATCACGGGCCGGAATGCCACTGTAGCTATCGTCGATGATGGTCTCGATATGTACAGCGACGATCTGAAACCCAATTACTATGCGGCCGGCTCCTACGACTTCAATGACCACAGAGAGGAACCGAAACCCACCCTGAGCGACGACAGGCATGGAACCCGATGTGCTGGTGAGGTGTCTGCCGCCAAAAACGACGTCTGCGGTGTCGGTGTCGCTTATGATTCAAAAATTGCCGGTATCCGGATTCTAAGTAAGCTGATATCCGATGCTGACGAGGCTGTGGCCATGACCTATGACTACCAACACAACGACATCTACTCCTGTTCATGGGGCCCACCCGATGACGGCCGTAGCATGGACGCCCCTGGAATCTTGATAAGGAGAGCAATGCTCAAAGGCATCCAGCAGGGCCGGGGAGGACTCGGCTCCATCTATGTCTTTGCTAGCGGCAATGGAGCCGCTAACGATGATAACTGCAATTTTGATGGATACACAAATTCCATCTACAGCATTACGGTTGGTGCGATTGATCGCAAGGGCCAGCACCCGTATTACTCGGAGAAGTGCTCCGCACAGTTGGTTGTCACGTATAGCAGTGGCGCAGGAGACGCGATTGTGAGTATCATTGCTAGCCGATTACATGGAAGCGACTAACACCGTGGCAGCATACTACCGATGTTGGCCAGAACAACTGCTACAGCGGGCATGGAGGCACATCGGCGGCCGCGCCGCTGGGTGCTGGCATCTACGCGCTTGCACTTCAGATCCGTCCGGATTTGTCCTGGAGAGATATGCAGTGGCTTGCGATGGGCACCGCTGTGCCTATCGACCTGGATACTGGTGAATGGCAAACCACGACTATAGGCAAGAAATTCAGCCACACCTTTGGTTACGGCAAGACGGATGCCTGGGCCATGGTCGAGGCGGCCAAGAACTGGAAGAACGTCAAGCCTCAGGCTTGGTACTATTCCCCGTGGATTCATGTCAACCAACCGATTCCGCAGGGCAAGGACGGTGTGGCGGTCAGCTTCGAAGTCACCGCAGACGATTTGAAGGCCAACAATTTCGAACGCATTGAACATGTCACCGTTACAATGAACGTGAACCACACTCGGAGAGGCGACTTGAGCGTGGATCTCATCAGCCCCGATGGTATCACCAGCCATATTGCGACGACACGAAAATTGGATTCAGCCAAGGACGGTTATCAAGACTGGACTTTTATGAGCGTTGCTCACTGGTAAGTTGCTACCATGAGCCGAGGAGGGGTGTCGTGACTCGTCGCTAACTTGGATCTACAGGGGCGAATCAGGTATCGGTAAATGGACTATCGTTGTCAAGGACTCGAATGAGAACGAGCACCAAGGCACCTTCACCGACTGGCATCTCAAGCTATGGGGTGAATCCATCGACCCTAGCAAGGCCAAGCTGCTTCCGATGCCTACAGAGGAGGACGACGACGGCCACGCGAATATCGCGACGACCACGATCGCGGCAGCTACAACGTCCATCACTCATCCTACCGAGACACAAGCGGCAATCTCGACTCCCTCGGACCATCCCGATCGGCCAACCAAGATCCAACCAAGCACCACTGGCGCCGGAACCCCTACGGAAACAGGCGACCCGACCGGAACCAAAGCGGCTCAAGAGACCACTAGCGGTTCGTCCTGGATCTCGTGGCTCCCGTCTTTCGGGGTCTCGGGCGCTGCCCAGGTCTGGATCTATGGAGCTATCGGCCTGATTGCAGTCTTCTGCAGCGGTCTTGGAATCTGGTTCTTCATTGCTCGCCGCCGCAGACTCCGTAACAATCCACGTGATACCTACGAGTTTGAGCTCCTCAACGAAGAGGAGGCCGAAGGTCTGAACGGAGGTGAGAAGGGTGCCGCGAAGAAGGGCCGGCGCACCAGAGGTGGAGAGTTGTATGATGCTTTCGCTGGCGGCAGCGAGGATGAAGAGGATTTTGATGACGAGTACCGGGACCGATCTGCGGCCGCGATGGAGGGGCGGCGACTAAGCGATAGCGACGAGCAGCATGTGGTTGGGGATGACGACGACGACGACGAGGAGGTCACAGACGAGAAGCAGCAAGCACGATTGCTGGGTGGGCGCTGAATCGTGAATTGTATAGACGAGTCCTTCATCTCATAGGCGCGGGACGGATTCCTTTGATTGTATGGGGCTGTATTGAAAAAGCATTCATAGTCGGCTTTGGTTATCACCAGTCACAACCTACGGCGTAAACGGAACAAATTCGGGATTCATTCCTTGCCTCTTTTCAAGTCTGATGCTTCGTAACTAAATGGTTTCTACAAGGCTGCCTGGTGATGATGTCCCGATGTTGCGTAGCTTCCTGGGGAGGACCCTCGTCTTGAGTAATTACATTCCTACTACGTAGTATCCAACAGTCTCTAAATCCACACGGTTGGTGGATGGTTAATTGGGCTAGGTCAGCATTTGGGGGCTATATCTGCGCCTTAGGCACCTGGCTCATTCGCCCATGTCAAAGCTCCATTCTGAAGAACGTCTGTGTGTGCGGGTGTGGAACGTTCGAAAGAACAGACACACAACCAGCATGGACGGGCCATCCCGCACCACAGCTGCATCGTCATTAAAGGGTTTATTTTCTATCTAGATGCCGATCGTCGGTCATTTCATTTGCTGGGTTTTCGTTTCAGTCAGTAGTATATCTACTGATATATCTCGAACAGCCGCCATCAATCAATCTGTGGCAGAATTAAACCAATGCACTCCAAAGCTACGGATTACCACTTGGGGGTGTCTTTTTTTGTGTTTTGTATTGTTTGGCTTCCCAATTCGTCTGCAGGGGCCGCGTCTTACTAGGATCTTTCGTTCGTCTCATATCAAGAAGGCAAACAAAAAACTTGGCCCTTGGCTCTTTTCTTGTTACCGCCAGCCACCTTATTTTTCTATTGTGTGCCCAACTTTTCCTACTTCAAGCAGGGAAAAGCCGACGACGAGAGCTTTCCTAGCGCCTATCTCACCCGCAAGCCACATTTGCGGAAAACGAAAGAAGAGCGAAAAAGGAAAGGAAAGTTGGAGAGCTGGAAGCTGGAAAGTTGGATGCACTTTACCCTTTCTCTCGGTAGTGCTACCCAATACGTACATTCCGGTGAGACTCCTGCTTCGAGGTTGGACCACTGCAGCTTTCTGGCCTTTGGCTGCGACTGCAGGGCCGTGGCGCTTCTCCCGACCGCCTCTTCTTCGTTGTCGTGCTTGTGTCTTCGTCAATGCCCAATCCCGTTCAATCAGTCAAACGACAAGGATATTCCCAATTATTCCCAACTACCTTGCCTATACCTTCTCACTAGTCCTCCCTCCCGGACCCCAGCTCCCGCCTCCAAACGAGGAAAAAAAAACTGGTGACGCTGCCGCAGCGCAAACAAGTTCAACCTCGTCAATTATTTTGGAGAGCCTTTCCCATCCTAGAAGCCCCCAAGCCATTAAATTTTTGGGACCTTTTCTTTTTTACAGTCAACCATCCCTACCTTAGTCAGTACCTGGCCCTGCATCCCGAAAAAAGTCGCATGTGTCGGCATAGCATTGGCTATTATGGAAAGCTGCATGTGTCTTGGAGGCCCAGCCGCTCGATATAGATAGGTTTTTTTATTCCCCAGCCAAATCTTACACGTTCTGCCCGTCACCGGAAGAGGCCCAATCACAGCCTCATCGCCATGTCCACCCCGTATTGGGGCCAGCTGCCAGGCCCCAAGGTCGCCACTGTCCAGAGGGGAGGTGGTCGTCGCCATTCTGAAGATTATGGCCCGAACGATCGACGGCAGTCATTGGACACCTCCAGCCAGCCTCAGCCCAGAGCGAACCGCGCATCTGTCCAGACCACAAACACCGAGTCGACGCTGAGTCCCTATGCCTCGCCGACTGCCTCGAGCTTCCCTGCCCAGGGTCTAGCTCCCCGCCCACCGACCCTTCCCTACGGCTCCTCGCAATACCCGCCAGAGCTCAACGAGAAGCGTCAACGCCGCCGGAGTCAGAGGAACGAAGAGTTTGAGGAATCGAATGACCCTGCTCCACCCGCAGCTCCAGAAGTGCCTAGAGCTCCTCCTGTGAGCTATCGCAATCCTCACGGCAACGGAGGCCCTCCTCCTGCCACTGGCCCCCCACGATCTGCCAGGCAGGTCAGACCACCGGTGAACATCGACGATATGGAACCTGAAGAATACTACAAGGAAGCTGCGCAGGAAAGGCAGCAGGACTATCCGCCGCTGGACCGGTCGCAGAGAGCTCTCAATGCTGCTCCAGGATCGAAGTCTCGAGGATCCGATGCCCAGCAAGCCAGAAGACGGTCCCAAGGAGGTACGGCGAACGGCGGCGGCCGAGCTGTTCCGCCCGTAGATACGGCGACTCAGCCGAGAAAGGCTTCTACCGGGTCACAACCACCACAGCGCAGAAAGTTCGCAGACGATCGATCCCCCCTGCAGAGGCTTGAGCTGACGCTCGATAGCATCACCAAGGAGGAGAAGCGGGCTCGCGTCGAAGCCGCCGAACGACGTGCACGGGAGAAGTTAAGCCCGACCGCAGAGCCGTCTCAACCACAGGTTCGGTTCAGGGATCGCGGTGTACCCGGCGATCCAGAGGAGCAGCGGCCGCGTAGCATCGTGGTCGCCGGCAAGCCTCAGCCGGCCATCGCAGCTCACAAAGGGCCATTATCACAAAACCCCCCAGAGGAGGGGAGAAGGTACGGATCGGGGACCCTGCAACCCAGAGCTCCAGGAGCCGAGCCGAGGACGGTCGCCGTGGCAAGCTCAGGTGTGCCCCAGCGGAATCTCAGCTTTCGCGACCGTGCTGCCAAGAATGACTTGAAGATTCCCAATGGCGCAGAAGCCAGCTCTCCGACGTCACCGCCAGTCACAACCCCGTCTGGCGGTCTGTCTCTCACGAGGAGCGGGAGCAACAAGCTAAGAAAAGAGCCCCCTGGAGATCCGTGGTTCAGCAGGCGTTCCGATGCAGAGAAGAAGTATAGCTCCGTTGAAAAGCGCAATGCTGCCATGGACGAAGCGGCTGGTCTGACTCCAGTTGCTTCCGTTCCACGTACAGCAACGGGATCAGTGCGGGAGAAGCCGTTACCTCCCGGCCCTGATCCGGAGGACCTTCGCCAACGAGGAATTCCCAGTAAGGCTGCGAAGTTGATTGGACTTGATCTGGGCGGGATCCAGCGCCGGTCCACGGCTCCAGCTAAGGCCTCGCCGCCAGTCCGACATGACGATGATGATTTCCAAAAGCAAGCTCCCGTAGCATCAGGGGGCAGGGGCCCGGGAACGGAAGACCCGTCACCGCGAGCCGAAGCAAGACGACGTGACAGGGAAGACACCGATGAGGAGTCATCTGAAAGCGAGCATCATCACCCAATGACCAAGATATTGGGCCACGGCCGGGCGCCGTTGAAACCTGGAGAGGGAATGTACCAGCCGCCAAAGTATTTGGACGAGTGGAAGAAAGGCACCGTAGGGACCTTATCCGGTGCCTTGCTTGACCTCAGTGATGAGAACCTCTCATCCACCGATAAGAACGTTGCTTGGTGGGAGGGCAAACGGAAGAACAGCATGTCTGGCAGACCGCGGAAAGCCGAAGCATTCGACGGAGAATATGATGAGACCAATGGTAAGTCGACCTCAAGGTATGGACCGCGAAAGCACATCTCTGATCGCGATATCTCGATAGCTCCCACCAGATTCAAACCGCCGTTGTACTTGAAGTGCGGCCCGCTGCTGAGATACTGCGGCCTGAGACACGAGAAAATCCCTACTCGGTCGACCAAGAACGGGGCAATAGCGGAACGCGAGATTTGGAGAGGTTCCGTGATGATTGTGACCCAGGACGGCGATTCTTCGTATGATATCGCACCTACACTTCGACTATTTGTGCAGCCAATTGAGCTTCTACCTCCACCTCCACAGGAAATATCCGGTGAGCAGCCGCTACCGGCTGAGTACGTGGATCCGATTGCCGGCCATCCCAAGCTTGGACGAAGAGGAGAGACGCTTTATGTCAGGCCTGTCGAGCATCTGGAAGAGGAGAAAGACTTGTCGAGAGACGAGACGGACGAAGGTCTCTTTGAAAAGGCGAGAAGTCCGCCCGATGTCATCACGACAGATGGTGGTCTCGATCTTCCTGGCTCCTTTGCCAGTCGTCGCAAGCGCATAGCGATAGACGGCGAGAAAGTCTCCAAGTACAAGGATGTCCGCGGGTTCCGCCTGCATGCCGAACGGGGCTACACCTTCTGGCGTTTCAACATCGAGGTTGAGTTGGGAGACAAACAGCAGCGGATCGCATACCGCATCAATCGTGGTCCTTCCACGGGATTCTGGGTTCCGGCTCGAGGGCAGTCGATGAACATCATGTTCTACAGCTGCAACGGCTTCAGCAGTAGTGTTGTGCCTGACGAGTTCAGCGGCCCGGACCCGATGTGGCGAGATGTCCTGAACACGCACCAGACGCAGCCTTTCCACGTCATGCTCGGGGGAGGAGACCAGGTCTACAACGATTGTCTCATGGATGAGAGTAAGATGTTCCACGATTGGCTCATGATGCGGAATCCCCTCCACAAGCACAATGCCCCCTTTACTCCAGCGATGCAGAATGAGCTCGAAAAGTGCTACCTCGAGCGGTACTGTATGTGGTTCTCACAGGGCTTGTATGGATTTGCGAACTCGCAGATTCCTATGGTCAACATGTGGGATGATCACGATATATCGGATGGTTACGGTTCGTACGCGCACCACGACATGAACTCGCCCGTATTTCGTGGCATGGGCGCGGTAGCCTTCAAGTACTACATGCTCTTCCAGCAGCAAAGCGTCGCTGAGGAGACGGAGGTATCTGAACCGAGCTGGCTGCTTGGCGCCGGCCCGGGGCCTTATATCGGCGAGCTCAGTCGTAGCTTGTTCATGTTCCTGGGCTCGAAGGTTGCTCTCCTTGCTCTGGATGGACGCACGGAGAGATCAGAGTATGACGTGGTCAGGGACGCCACGTGGAGGAGGATCATGGATCGTCTGTATGCTGAAATCAAGACCGGCAAGACGGAGCACCTACTCGTCCTTCTTGGTGTCCCAATCGCTTATCCGAGATTAGTATGGCTCGAAAACATGTAAGTTGAGGTGACCGCCTAGAAATGGTTTGGATGCTAACATCTCACCAGCCTTACCTCAAGACTGATGGACCCTGTCAAAGCTCTAGGGAAGCTCGGAATGCTTGGAAATAAGCTCAATCACATTGATGGTGGTGTCGAAGTGTTGGATGATTTGAACGATCACTGGACGGCTAGAAACCACAAGAAGGAGAGGAGCATCATAGTCGAGGACCTCCAAGACTTGGCTGCTGACAAGTCGGTTCGCGTCACATTCCTCAGGTATGTACATTTGCACCTCCCATCGAGACTCTTGCTAACAGTCACAAGCGGCGACGTCCATCTGGCTGCCGTTGGCCAGTTCTACGCCAACCCCAAGCTGAGCTTGCCTAAGCACAAAGATTTCCGGTACATGCCAAATGTCATCTCCTCGGCCATCGTCAATACGCCCCCACCAGATCTCTTGGCAGACGTCCTGAACAAGCGCAATAAGATCCACCATTTCGACGCATATACGGAAGAGAACATGATCCCCATGTTCCAGCACGGCGTCGATGGCAAGCCCAGAAACAACAAGCACCTTCTTCCTCATCGAAACTGGTGTTCCATCCGCGAATGGGCGCCAGGAAACACCCCGCCACCCACTCCGCCGTTGTCGGCTTACGATAGAAGCCCAAGCCCGCCTCCGACACGACCTGGCGGGGGTATCATGCGTCGCCTCTCCAAGACTAGGGGTCCAACGTTTCGGCCAGATGCGCCCCAGCCGAAGGATCCAAGGCCGCCAGTCTCGGGCGGCTTGTTTCGCAGCTTTTCTCGTCGCAATTCGTCTGATTCTGCGCCTCCTCAGCAGCCTGGCAAGCTGGCGCGAACACTGTCACTCACGCGAAGCGACTTTAATCCTCGAAACCTGTTCAGCCGCAAACCAAGCGGCCGTCGCCCCGACGACGGTGGCATAAATGGCCAGTGGGGCGAGCAGAGCGAAGACGATGATGATGATTATGACGACTATGAACATCCTCGAACGCCGCCTCGAGCGCAAGGCATGAGTCTCCGGGGAGGCGGCACGCATGATGAATACCACGAGGGCGACGAGTCTTACTTCTCAGCCCGGCCGCCAGCCCGAGCCCGCACAATGGGCGACGAACGCGCCATCTCGCATAGTGAGCAGGAGACGCCTCCGGTTATAAGGCCTTTCCACCGCACGCCTACCGGCCTCTCAGTGAAACAAATGAAAAAGGCGAAGACTTTCGAAGTCAACCTCGAAGGCGGCTTGGACATCAGCCTCAACGTTGAGATCAACCCGAAAGACCCAGCGGGAATAACGGTCCCGTACAGGTTGCTTGTGCCGCGATTGTTCTGGGACGATGCCAACGAGGGCGCCACGTTCCCGGAGCCCGCACCGGCTGGGTTCAAGCGGCTACTGAGTCTCAGAAAGAAACAGCCCGCGCCGAACTCGCAGCACTCGCTCACGGCTTCCGAGGAGCAGATTACACCAGGCAGTGGACAGGTGAGAGCAGCTCCTCCTGCTGGACGGGAGCAGGGGTATGAATAGGCATGGGAGATTGAATGATTAGTTTCCACAAGGAGACAGTGTACTGGCCGCTTGAAATTGACCGCTCTGTTTATAGCGTGACTGGGAGGCATTTACAACTGCGAGGAGTTCGTATTACAACTGGCAATTGCCGCGGAGGAAGACCTAGAAAAAGCTTGGGTTATGGGAGGCCCTCCCTTGGAAAGAAACAGACTTGGGCTTGCATATGCCCATTCGTATTGGTTATTAGAGTATTCCTACAGAATGAGACGATTTCATGATCGTACTTCTTGTCCCGCTTTTCGAGAACTGTGAAAATCTTTGGGTGAAAATAATGCGGATTTCGAAGTCTACGAACTGGGGCATCCAGGAAAGAATAACTTTTTATGGCCCTGCTGTGAAAATACCGCTAACCGACTCCTCTCTTCCCGGGAACGGTTGCAGGTCCAGGCAGCCCCATCCCTACTCTCACAAGATGCAGCTTCCCAGGTCCATCTGGACTCAATTCATCCTAACCTACACCCATTAGCATGGCCCCCTTTTTGAGCTTCCACGGCACCTGAACATACCTGCAAGACCAAACGCTCACGTGCCGACATGTCCTCGATCCCTGGTGACAGCTGATCGACACATCGGCGAAATTGGCCTTCCATTTTAACATATTTGGGGGTTGGGGGTTTGTTTTGCTTTCTTTCCCCCTTTCCTTGCGTCTTTGGCAGCCCAAGCGCCCCCCCTTTTTGAAGGATCCCTCTCACTCGATGACATCCTCTTTGGGCTCAGCGAGCTTCTCCGGGCTCTTGCTCCGACTGCGTCCCCGTCCCCTCCCGCCCCCGCCGCGCCCACCGCGGTTTCCCCCCTTGCCGGGCGGGGGCCGCACGAACGCAAAGTCGACATTGATGGTCTGGTCCAGCAGCTTCGTCTGGTTCGCGCCGTTGATGGCGGCGCGGGCTTCCTGGAGCGTTGTGTACTCGATCAAGGCGTAGCCCTATTGTCACACTCCACCGTCAGCTCACTACAGAAAGGGGGGGGAAACGAGATTGCTCCGAGCAAGGGGACTCTGGGATCGTACCTTGACGTAGCCGCTCCTCCGATCCAAGTTCAGATGCAGGTTCTTGATCTCACCGTACTCGCGGAACATATCCAGGATGGCCTCCTCGTCCGCCTCCTCGTGCACGTTGGTCACCATCACGATCCAGCCCTCGATGGAGCGGACGGCCGTGGCGCGGCCCTGCGTCTGCATCTCCTCTTCGTTGCGCGCTGGGACGGCCTGCGAGGGCTCGTCGACGTCCATTTCTACGTCGGCCATTTTGGGGCTGTGGGTATTCGCAGCTTTGGATTGGGAAGGGAAAAGGAGAAGGGGCTGTAAGTGCGGTGTGATATGGGTGGGAAGCAGCTTGGAGCCTGGAAAGCTTGGGTGGTGTGTCTCTGCTTGGAATTTGGTTGGTGAGGTAGTGGGGTTCAAAATGCAGCCACAGGCCTTTAGGGCTTTCTGTTTTTCCGTCCCGCCTGCTTGAGCCTCATGTATGTTATACAAAATACACTACAGGCTGGTAAGTGGTTCATGTCCTCGAGTAACTACAGTCTTCCAGTCACTGATAGATAATTGGATCGTGACTCGTTCAGCTTTAAAGCATTGAAATGGACAGTGGTCTAAACCACTTCAAAAGTGACTCCCGCGCTCACACAGAGACAGGACCGTTTTGCAATATCCGTAATGCATCATAATCATTGAAGGCCCATGAACGGGCTCATAGTTACCAGAACCTCTACATGCTATGTACACGGTGACGACACTCTGCAAAGTACCAAACGGTCCTTTTCAACGCCCAACAATGCATTAAGCCGGACATGTCCCCTGTAGCATGGGATACTCCAACGAACCATGACAGAAATCAAAACCTCCCAGCTTGAACGCCAATAACCCTTTGCTCCAAATCAATTTTTCCTTCATACTTGTACATGTGCCAAACTCAAAGATGTTTCTCTCATGCACGGATACCATCCCATGTCAGCTGTTCACTGACGTCCTTAACACTCATGCCGGTGATGCTGAAGATCGTCATCTCAAGCTCATCCTCCGACATTGCCTGTCCACATTGCTTCTGGCCCTCCAAGACATCGTACAGAGCGTAAATCTGGTCGTTCTTGACCTCGAGTCGCTTGAGAACATGCTTAATCTCCGATGCCAACTCCTTTCGCTCTCGTCGACCGAGAGACGAGTTGAGGTCGCTGTACCGCGCTTGGATTCTCGCAAGATCCATCTTCATGTGCGCCGCCTCATCCTCAAGACCTTTGATTACCATTGCCAAGGCATGCCCTGGAGGCTGCGATGGTCGCATCGTGGGCTCCTCCGTGTACTCGGCGCGGTCCCGCAGTTGATCTGTGACGGGAATGGGTCTCGGGACCTTAACTCGTTTCTTTCCCTCGGCCACGTCTGTCGAGGTCACTGCACCGCGGTGGGAGGCGATTCGGCTGCATACGACACAGTTCTTGCAGCTGTGCTCACATAGACCATCCAGGACACGGCGGGCATCAGGAGATAGAGCGGGGCAGGTGTCTCTCAGTTCTCTCGTAGTCTCTCTTGTCGTGCCATCTCGACGACTTCGAGTGGTAAGGTCGATGGTGACAGACTTGTTGAGAGAGGGTTTCATGGACGACTTCATAGAGTTCGCCTTGTAACTCTGAGTGGTAGTTTCTCGTGTCATGTTGCCGGACTTCTTATTCATCTGATCGGTTCTCATGGAGGTCTCCATCCGGCCCTTGACCTTCTTATCCAGTGTCATGGAGTGATTCTGGGTGGTCTCTACTGACTGCACGCCGGTGGTTTCCTGGTCGCTGCGGAACGGATCAAGATCCGGGATGGAGCCTCCCTTAAACGAGCTGCGATGCGTCGTATGCGTTGTATGGGACGCATTGCGTCTCTTACTCCCTTGATTGGCAGCATTCGAAGCTACCCTGTCGCCGTGCGAGGAACCTCCAGGAACAGAGAAAGCCACTTTTTGTCCCTGGTTGGCTGCTGCGCTCTTCTTCGTCTTGCTGGGAGGTGCAGGGGCACGTAAGCTTCCCTGGCTCTGGAAGGTATTGTCAAGTTCGTTCAGACTGTGATCGGTGTGTTCGATGGTTTCGAGAATCCCAGAAAACTTGTTGCTTTGGGTCGCCATGTCGGCAGGGGCCCTGTTACTTTGAGAGGTTACATCCAGGGCGCCTGAGCCTTCGTTGTTATCAATAGTAATATCAGGAACAAAGAACGCCGAGGTCATGCCCTCTTCCTCCTCGTTTCTGCTAAAACGTCCCGAGAGATCGTCATCCTTGCCGATGGGGCGGCAGTGATCTAGCTGCCCTTTGAGGAAATCAACCTCTTCCTTGAGGCGCATGTTTTCGTCGTGCAGGTCATGGATGCTTCGTTCGAAGCCAGAGTTTTCTCGACGGATCAGCTTGTTCTCGTCAAAGTATTTCTCATTGTGGCGGACGAGACTATCGTTATCCTCTTTCAGAGTCACTTTTTCTTGTTCGAGAGCCTGGATATCCTGCTGGAGATTGTCCATCTCCTCCCGGGCAGCATCGAGTTCCTGCTGCGCCGTATTGGCGTTCTGCCGCAGCTCCTCATTTTCGGTCATGAGCGTCCTTGCATTCGACCGCAATGACCTGTTTTCACTAATGAGAGATTCTTGCTCGCGACGCAGAGAGTTGTTGTCGGAGCGCAGAGACTCGACTTCTTGCTGCAGGGTCTGCTGCTCTTGGCGAAGAGTGTGGTTGTCTGCGCGTAGAGACTTGTTCTCCAACTGCAGGGCTTCGTTCTCGTGCTTCAGGTTGACAAAATCGTTACGCAGAGTGTCATTATCACCACGCATCTGAAGAGTGGCATCCAGCTTCCTTTGCGTGTTGGTCAGCTCCTTCTCTCGGTGATCGAGCTTGTCCATCAATTCGCCAATATTTTCGCAAGCCTCCTGGAGCTTGGTCATGGCTCGGTCCCGTTCTGTAGACAAGGTGTTGGTCTCCACTTCAGTAATGCTGATCTTTCTGGAAGCCTGGTCAAGGCGGGACTGTAGCGATGCTACTAGCGATTCTAGTTCTAAATGATGGTGTAAGCCTCTGAGCGCGGACGAGTTTGGGAGGATACTTACTGAGCTTCTCCGTGATTAGCTGCTCATTGGCAGCTGTATCTGGTTCGGAGCCGGTGCGAGAACCCAACGCACTATCGATGGATTTTCGAGACTTGAGGCGCTTAACCTCCGACTGGAGATGATTCACTTCATGCTGCAGATCGTCCGCGTACTTCTGAACTAGGTCGTCGTGCTCCTGGAGGGTACAGATCTCTTCCCGGATCATATCCATGGATACAAATATCTTTTCCTCGTCATGCGGGACAGCTATAGCATCAACCTCGGCATGATCGTGGGGTGGCTGATGGTCGGCACGATCACGTACGCTACCATTCTTGACAAATACTGGTACGCCATTCTTCATGGCACCATTGAATCGAAGAGTCCCAGACACGAAGTCGTTCAGGTGAGAGATGTCAGGCATAAAGAATGATCTACCGGTAGCGCCATTCTGTGCAGGGCTATCAGTGGCAGCAGGCGAAGGGAATGACTTTCGAATAGTGTTAAGGTTGACTGGCGAAGGCTTCTTCAAGTTGCTGTTCTTCAAAGCTCGTTGATTTGGCGTCGCGGCGTCCGTCGCGGGAGCCAAGGAGGGTGATGTTTGCGGTTTTCGGATGTGGTTGACCTTGTCGTGCAGGGAGGCGCGGCGTTCAGACTGGTGTTGTTGGCTGGAACGGTTCCTGGTGTGCGCTCGTGAGAGAGGGCTCCGAGCCCGTGGCTGATGGGCGTAGCGGGAGCTCTCGGGCTTCATTTCAAATCGAGATGGTGACTTGGTGAAGGTCGAAGACATATCAGACTCGTTGTCAACGCGAGGTTGCATCTCGGCGCGGGTCCGCTTGGAACCCAACCAGGTATCCTGGGTCGAATCGTCGAAAACCCTTGACATATGCCTAGGTGGAAAGTTCTCCTTGGACTCAATCGCGTCGGCGGTCTTGCTGCCGTTCTTCTTGGGCATGCCATAAAATTCAGGCCATTTGCGGTGGGCAGCCTCCCAATTGACCTGAAACTTTGCTTCTCTCGGTGCGGTGACGCGGGCTATCTCTTCATTGAGCTTCCGCGTCGATTCTCCATCAGGGTCCGAGAAGACGGAGGACATGGTCGGGCTGACTGTGCCGTGGGAGCCAGTGGAGGAGGGAGGAGAGTTGAAGGGGTTGTCGCGGTTGGCATTCATTTCTCTAAGAATGCGAGAACGATATCGGTTGGTAGCTACGTCGGACTCCATGGCTGGCTTCTGTCACGCGTTGGACGCGGTGATGGAGCTTGAGAGTCGACGAGATGTTGGGCTAGGATGGTGGTGCACCAAGGCCGTGAAGACGCGTCGGTGACCAAAGCTTGGAGGATGGGCTGTTGGTAAGACTGCAAAAGTCGATATGGGCAATTATGAGGTTGGAAGGGCCAGCATGCGCGTGCAATGGCACTTGTAAGTCAAGAGCTTTGGAGTGGTGTTGAGCATGGGCGAACGTTGGAGAAGAAAGACGTCTCGAGGGGCAGGGATGGTTTGTTTACTTTCGGGGCTGTAAACAAATGGGGGGTGTCGACAGTGGTGGGCTGGTTGGCCCCGGGCGAACCTTTTCAAACTCAACCAACAGCTGAGGTAGCTAGTTCTACGCTGCTGCCAAAGGAATGTTATTCATTGAAGTCACAGAGAGAATACGCAATAATCCAGTATGTTTTTATAAACATCTTTTGGATTTGAGAATATTTTTCCTGTTATTCAGGATTTTCCTATGTTTTTCGACAGCTTAAGTGAGGAAGGTGAGTGAGCTCGGTCTCATTCGGTAAGCCTACAAATAATTAAAGTTTTGATTCTTGGGGTTCAGGGTCTGGAGCTAAATACGTGAACGTCCAGTTCGGAAATACGTATTTATTGAAACTAGATCTGCATTGCACCAAATGCTCCCGCTCAGATCGAGTTCCGTTTTGAATTCTCAGTTGTTTTGTAATTTCTCGTCGCGGATGTGTGTGATTAAGTTGACTTACAAGTATACTCCTCCAAAGGGGACCCTGCCTTGCAGTCAGTAATGTATGGAGACCAGGTTAAATACTATTATCATCTTGAATAACCTGTACTTGACTTCTATTCAATATATCCTACCAACAATCACAAGAGAGATGATGGGTGCAAGCCCGGCGTATTAACAGATTTTACCATCAGCCTGGTACATTTCGCCGACAGGCTGCCAAAGTCGGCAACCGAGTCAGGCAGATCAAGAGGATGCATCTCGTCTTTGGTGAGGGTCAGATCTAGCTACCCACCCTCCCAGGCAAAACTTGTCACCAGATCTACGAGCACAACACCCCAAAGCCGGAAAGTGGTCACGCAGACCATATTGCGACAAGGACTCCTGAGTTCGCGGTAACAGACCGCTGGGACTTGGCGCCTCACAGTGCCAATCCTCCCCGCCTTTGCATAAGCGGGGGCGCCACGTTCCGCGAATTGGGGGGGAGGACCCCTCACTGTCGCTCGTCTTCTATTTGCTCACTCCAGCTGCAGCACACGGCCAGCTATCGACGACACCATCATCCTTCCGACCTCCAGATATTTTCCTTCAGCCGAGTCAACCCATTGCGGTCTTCTTTCATCCTCCTGGTCAATCTGACTTCCCGATTCTTGTGTCCTGCTTGGTTGTATTATACAAGGTTTGCGCCTCTGCTGGAGAGCACTTCTAACATGGCAGAGTACTGTCGATGAAGTGTATTGCTCCGAGCATCTTGCTCTATTGTCCTCTTCAATCTCCCTACGCCTCGCCGATACATCCCCAATTCGTCCCGACAACATGGCGAGACTTCTATACCTCCTAGCGCATGCTTGCATTGCAACCTCCGTCTTTGCTTCGACCAGAGCCTCTGCTGCAGGAAAGACCTATTGCCCCATCTTCTACCCCGAATCTGACAGCCCACGAGAATGTGCGGCCGAACAACCAACGACGTTTCTGAAGAGACCCCTTGCGTACCAACCCCCTACGAGCGCCGCGAAGCCAGATACCGAAGCACTAGAGAGAGCCTTTGAAGCTCTTACGGTTATGCAGAATGAATTCTTTAGACCCGGGCAAGGCACGTGGCCCTTGGCCATTGACTGGACGGCTGCGGTCATGGAGACGACCCTATCCGGCGTGCTTACATCCCTATCGCAAGCATTGGGCATTCTCGACTTTGATAACAAGACGAACTGGAGAGAAAAGGAAAACCTAGTCGACTCTTTCTTTTCGCAAATCGTCGGCTCATACTTCGGCCAAGACGATGTCTCAATCCGACTTCAGGTATACCCCGCTCGGCCCTTTGTTACAGATCCACATCGCTCTAACTAAATATCCAGGCCTTCGACGACATATTGTGGGTGGTTTTGGGCTGGGTCGATGCGATCAATTTTGTGAAAATCCACTCCGACGTACACTACCCCCAGGACGCCTTGGATGATATCGTGAACTTGGATATAGGCGGTGCTTTGCGGAAGCAACCTTGGCATGGACATGTGTGGATGCCCTCATTTGCGCACCGCGCACGGCTATTCTGGGAACTGGCTGCCAATGGTTGGGATACAAGGCTGTGCGATGGCGGTATGAACTGGAACCCAAGGTTGGAGCCGTACAAGAACGCCATCACCAACGAACTCTGGATTGCCGCCTCTGTATCTATGTACCTGTACTTTCCGGGTGACAACAACACGAACCCTTGGATGGGCTCCGAGAATCGCCTCGAATCAACGAGGGAGCCAAGGTACCTTGCAGCAGCAATCGAAGGCTACAAGTGGTTGATAGACGTCAACATGACCAACTGGCAAGATCTCTTCGTGGATGGGTATCACGTCGATCGATCAAAATTGGGAAATACGAAATGCGATATACGGAGCGAGGCCGTCTTTACGTACAACCAGGGCGTTCTCTTGAGTGGCCAGCGAGGGCTGTGGACGGCGACGGGAAGTGCCTCATATCTTGAAGATGGCCATGGCTTGATCCAAGCCGTCATCAAAGCGACAGGGTGGGATTTGCAGCATAACAGGCCGTTGGACAAGCTTTCGGACCTCAAGCCGGGCAATCTACCGCCATGGCGTGGACTCGGCCGTGGCGGCATCTTGGAAGAAGGGTGCGACGCTAGCGCGACTTGTTCGCAGGACGGTCAAACTTTCAAGGGCATATTCTTCCACCACTTTGTAGCCTTCTGTGCCCCTATTGAACCCGTGGACCTCGAGCGTGGTATGTCCCTGGATGCTCGGAGCTACCAGCAAATCAAGACGGCACACGACGCCGCATGTCAAGCATATTCGGGCTGGGTGGCGCATAATGCGAAAGCAGCGTTGATGACTCGCGACGCCCGTGGCCGCTTCGGGGCCTGGTGGGGAGCAGGCATCTTTCACGGGGCGATGGCGACAATGGAAACGGACGGCGTCCCACACAACGCACCGAATGCGACGGACTATCGAAACTACGGTATACCCCATGACGGGATTTGGTCGGAGGGGAACCCCGATGAAATTTGGGCACCAAACGGAGAAGCCCAAAGAAAGGTGACCAAGGATTCGCCACTACAAGTACCAGGACAAAAAGTGCTCGGCCGGGCGAGCAAACATGCGGCGCAACGCGTCGTTCGCAGGCGGCAAGAGGGATCTGTCAATGGTGACCCGAACGATCGGGGACGCGGCCGGACACCGGAGACCCAGAACGGTGGAATAGCGTTGATGCGAGCATGGTGGGAGCTAGCCGTCGGCGCATCGAACCCCTAGATCGGGGCAAGGCATTGAAGCAACGTTCTCTTTTTCAATAGTACATGTATATTTCTAGAAACTAAGCATCTGCATAGCCAACCCATGGTTGGCACTTTCCGATAAGCCGTTGTCCATTATCAGCCCACTCACTCATGCACATTAGCCTAGCAAAGGAGATCGAATCCGGTGATCTCAGATCTACATGCTCTAGAGTTCGAGTCCCCTTTTGAGGCGTAATGCTTGCCAGTCTCCCGAATGCGAATCCCTCGATGATTGGATGGGCAGGCGAAAGCGAACGGCGCTGGGCTGAGTGCTCGTCCCGCTATTGGCTGGCCTGTCGGGTGGTCATTGGTGCGATCACCTTCGCGGCACCGCCTTGCCGGAGGGGACTCCACAATCCCCTCAGGGCTGTTGCGGCCCTGACACACAGGCGTCGCTCCGTGGCCTACATACGTAGCAATGCGATCGTCACGTCGAAACGATTTCCTAATCGGGTCATGTAGTCGAAATCGTAGGCACAGCCCATCCTAGGTGACTGTTTGCAATAGTTGAAGAGTGCCGATGCTGCGAGATATAAATCATGGCTCTCTCTGTTTCTTCAAGTTGCTTTTCCATTCCATCATCACATCCAAATATATCAAGATCCCAAATAGCAAAAGCCACCCAACTCTTCCATATTGCTTCAATTAGCACCAGCTTAAGACCTCCAAACTCCCAACCCCACCAAGCATCCAGAAACCTAACATGGGTATCCTCCGCGACCTCGTCGCATCCGTCGGCCAGAGCTCCTCGGGCAACAACGGCAACTACCAGTCCAACCAGGACCCGTACGGCGCACGAGACCAGTATGGCGCCCAGCCGTCCTACATGAGCAACTACGGCCCCTCGAACTACTCCAACAACCAACAGTACCAGCAACAATACCAACAACAACAGTACCAACAACCGCAGTACGTCTCCAATGGGCCACTCGGCCGCAGACGCCAGCGTAGAGCCGAGAGGCGCTCCGGCGGCGGCGGCGGAATCCTGAGCGAACTCATCGGTGGCGGTGGCCGGTCGCTTATGGGATCGCAGATGGGCAGCCGTCCTCCGCTGGGACCGGCATATGCGAGCCAGCGTCAGGACAGGGACATGCCCGGGTACGCGCAGCAGTCGCAGCAGCAGCAGCAGTCATACCCGCAGCAGCAGTCGTATGGGCAACAGCAGCAGGGCGTCGAGCGGAGAAGATCCATCGGCGCGGGGCCGCCGCCGGATTATGACGCGGAGGATTGGAGTGATAGGGACGCGCGAAGGTCGGCTGATGATTTGAGCTATGGAAAGTAGAAGTATGTCTGGTGTGCGAAGTAATATCGGTTGGCGTTGATAGATATATGGCATAGAATGGTATAGAAAGGCGGCGTTATAGATTAGAAAGTCAGGATACCTTTATAATTTTCACTTCCTTTATTTGTCTGGTCTTTCCCAGCCCACACATGATACTTTTTTAATTTCACTTCCTTTATTTGCCTTGGCCTTTTCTATTCCACACATGCCACGAATATTGTACACTGGATCGATGACTTTTACCTGCCCTGTGTGCACCCCCACCCTCGTGCTCTCAACCTGCAACCCGTCTGCGGATACCTCCATCATCAAGGCCAAAAGGCAATCGATGATAATTGCGCCTGTAACCCTGCCTCTATCGCTCTCCTGCAAGACGCCGGCTTTGTACCTCGCCCAGAGCCTTCGCGCCGCTGAAGAACGTAACAACCGCGACAACAGTAGCAATAGGCAGAGTCTGGAACAGATTCCAGCTGCTGTAGTACAGGAAGAATACACCTTCCATGGCCAGAATCGAACCAAAGAACACAGAATGCGAGATGGGCGCCGCGTTCAGCGCTTTCTGGAGGTCGTCGACGTTTCCGCCAATGTAGGCCCACTAGGATCCCACCAGTTAGCAATCGTTCTTTCAAGAAGTCAGAGGAATTCTTACGGCGATGACCACGCCTGGAATTGTAACGAGGATGGCAAGAGAGCCCAGCACTGAGAAGATCTTATACGGGGTGTCGGGGTCGGAGCGGAAAATGTGATTGATCTCAGGCTGTTTGCCGTACCGAAGGGGCTTCTCGTACAGTGGAGCGGCGGTATTGGGATCGACTTTTACATCAATGTCGAAAAGTGCTGCGTCGAGGGCTTGGGAGGTGCCGAACGAGCCGATGACAATGCTTGCTTGGAGGGGCTTTGTCGTGAGCAAGTGCTGTACGGGAAGGTCCTTCTGTGACTATGGTATCTGTTAGTTGGTCTGATCTCCAGAGCGAGGGGCCATGTACGCACAATCTCGACGACTCCCTTTCCGCTCTCTTTCAACGTCAATGGGAATGGAGCTTCCAGTCCCGATTCCGCCTCCTTCAGGATCAGGAACGCCTGATGTGGCCGTTTCGCCTTGCCATTCTCCTTGGTCGTTACGCTCACCTTCAGCGTATCTTTGAAGCTGAGTTCCACCGCCTTCTTTAGGGGAGATTTCTCGCTTAGCCTGTTCGGAATTGGTTAGCAATTGCTCATTTTCAGCGTGCTGCACAGGCAGAATGGGCGATTGAGAAGGGGAACTCACTTCTGCTTCACATCGTCCTTGGACTTGGAGGCCACGGAGACGCTTGCGTCGTCAAAACTCCATGATGAAGCTGCATTCACGCCTGCTGCTAGCAGCAGGAGCGCGGGCGTCAGGGAGTGGAGGAAGCGCATGGTTGTTGAGCTGATGTGTGATGGTGAGCTGGAGCTTCGACGAGGCTCTCTTTTTGGTGGTTCTGAACAGCTGTCGTGTCCCTAAAATTTATTGGAGCCTCAGGCGCAAGTGACAACCCCTTGCAAGTAGCGAGTATATAGTGCTATTTCGATTTTTCACACGGTGTAAGCTCAATCTGTTAGATCTGTGCCATACTCTTTACACTTGCTGCGTGACAGGCACATAGCAAGAAGCTAATTCAAGACAACGAGACACCGACCGTTGTGCATCGTTTGACTCTTGATGGGTAACTGAAAACTCTAGCCGTCAACACCTCACGATACCTTAATTAACATGTGGTAGCTCGCAGACCATCAGCTCTATAGCTCGAACCAAGGCATGGTCCATGGAATCCTATCACAGCGTATCTCTCCGAGCCAGCAAGCCACTGGTGCTCTGTAGGTCTCAAGACTGAGACTTTTCAAAACATGCATTCTGGCAAAGCCATGTGAGCTTTGTAGTCACTGGCAAACTCTATATATCGTGCCCTCGGCTCCCAAAAGTGAATGACCGCAAAGTGCCGCTTCTAGCTGCTGAAGGAAGAGCTCATATAAACAGGTTCATGTCCGGGCATGTCAATTCAACTCGATCACCACAGGTATAAGCTCCAATCAACTTTTGCCAGCCATCTGGATCATAGTTGCATAGGCTTTACACTGCTATCAGAAGCTAGCATGTCCATAAATGAGCAGGAATCCTCGCTTTGTGATCTCTCGACGGTCCAGCTCAGAATAACCAAAAACTCGGCGGGTAGGACGTTGTGAGTAATTACTTTTCGAAAGTTAGGTTAACCAGTAAAGCAGTCTTAGATGCACTTTTTGTGTTCAATGGGGCATAAATAGAAGTGCTGTTGCCCGCAGATGGGGCGTGGGGTAGCTTCCCACGCCTCCAAATGTGGCGGAAAACATACCTGGGGGAGTTGCATGATGTCATAATGAGAGCTGGCCTATGCCTGGGTCTCTGCCAATCGTTCCCGTACCTTTCCAGAACTGATGGAACTACTTCATACATAAGGTCTTTGAAGCTCTGAACTCCTGCTTCATTATTGTCACCCAAGCTCTTGTCACCAATCCTCCACAATCTACGTGAACAGCACTTACATCTCACTCGCCCACCATGCAACGCTTCTCCTTCCCCACAAGGGCATCGCCCATGCTCTCCTCCGCGCTACGGAACCGAAGCATGCCCAGTAGCTTCCACGTCGCTCGGAGCCCAGCAGCCCTCAGATACGGGAGCAGCAAGACAGACCCGAACAATCCCTCGGCCGGCGTCCCAGACAGCCTAGCCGAAGGCGGAGCGCGTGGCCGGACCGGTGGCGGCAAGCCGCTTGAGAGCTCGCGGAACGCACCGCCGCAGCCTAAGATCAATAATGCCAGCGTGCCGGGCCAGGGGGAGGGCTTGACAGAGGAGCAGAAGAAGGAAGTAGAGGAACATAATAAGGATTTCGAAAAGAAGCATGGCAAGGGCGAGCAGGCTGCGGATGATAAGGTGGATAAGAAGTTCTGGTCAGGAGGATCTGGAGAGCGCGATGCTGGAACCTAGGGTGCTGGGTATTTACCGGCCTGGCCGGTCTGTATTATTATTGGGAATGATGGTATGGCGTGCTCTTTCTTACTCCGGCGTGGCAGGATGCTCGTACCTAGGATTACATATTACCTATGGTTACATAGCTGGCTGCTCGAATCAACTTTGTGTATGATTCCTAGCATCTGGTTCAAGGTAGATCCTGTAGTCGAACTAAAGAGAACAATGTGCACCTCGCGCAGGTGTTCTTGTCCAATGCCTGGAACTGATGGACAGCAGACACAATAATTGTCATCAAGTTTGTGTCTGGGATGGACTTGGTTTCCACCCGAGGAACGAACTGGCCGAAAGTTGATAAATTTGCGAATGACCTCCAGATGATATATACAGAAAACGCCATCCACCATATCTAACGCCCTTAAAAAGCTTGCAGAGACCAGATGTCATAGCTCCGTCTTAGTATTGTCAAGGTTCCTTTTCTTCATAGCCTTTGCCGTTACTTGCGGAAGGTAGTCACCCAAATCCATCCACTCAGCCGTGAACGCCGTCACTATCCTCGCCCAGTCATGCACTGTTGGCATATCCAGGTGTTCCCCATCGTCCTTCATGGAATGCCATTGTTGCGGGAACGGCGTCGGGATGATGTGTAGCACCTCCACGCCACGGGCCATGAACGGGACATGGTCGTCCTGTACGTAGCCTTTCCCAAAGCCGATGCTCAGTTTCTCCATATCTGGGAGGAAATAATGCGAGGGTTTCGATTCCAGGAGCTCGAGCTTCCGCATGCGTCGCTCGATTTTGGCCATGTTTTGGTAGGCCCAGTGCGTTGTCATGAAGTATGATGGAATATGCGGTTCCGAGGCGCCGAGCAGATCGAGGAGGAGGAAGAGGCTGATTGAGTTGATCGGGGATTTGAATGTGGACATGGCAGGGTGGACTTCGGAGTCCCATTGTTCGGCCAGCGACCTACACGCAGTTAGCTATTGCCAAGAACAGAAGGTTTTGCTCAGGGCATCAAAGTTCGAACATACCTGGATCCGTAGAGCGAATCATCATCCGTCCAGCTGACCCACGCCTCCTCACCATCAAGGAACAGAATCTGCACCCCCTTCTCCTCCTCCATGCCACTCCCCGCCTCCCCAGAAGCTTTCATGGCGTCCCATTTCTTCACCAGGGCGTCCTCGATACTCCGCGCAGCGTGCAGCAGCATGGCGCACGGCGCAGCGCTGTCAATGGCCCCGATGAAGCCCTCGGGATGGTACAAACTGTCATAATGCGCAACCAGGGTCAGGCGTCCAACATCGCCGACGCCGGCCCAGGGCGGATCTCGCCGAAAGATGAGATTCGAGAAGGGGATCTGCTTGTCTCCCGTCGCGGGAGTCTTGGCTGTGGAGTTTTGCCATTCGACGGTCCACGTCGGGAGCTGGGTTCGGAAGAACTCGACAAAATGCTGCTGTGCCTTTGCAGACCCTGGGGTTCCGGGAACCCGAGGGATCAGGATGGGCGCGAGGAGGGAGCCGGAATGAATGTTAAAGTCTTCGCCTCCAGATGGGATGCCGCGGAGCGCATCGTCTGTCAGATCTGTATAGGCATGCGATGTAGTAAATAGAGTGGCAAGAACCAGGACCAGTCCCAGGACATGGGTAGGGCGGATCGCAGTCAAGAAACCCATTATGACGGGGCACTTGGTTTCCGCAAGATCATACTGCCTTCGCGTAGGCGGATGCGATAGTGTTCGTCGATGAAAGCAGACTCCTGGTTTGGGAACGGGAAAATCGTGCTGACGATTGGACGTAGGATCGCTTCGAGAAGGAAAGGTGTCAAAAAAGAACCAGATCCGACAGGGGTACAGCGTGCAGTGGGATAGATCCGATTCAGCCACAGGGCGAGGCGGGTACGCTAGCCCCCGCGCAAGCTGCCAGTGCCCCAGCCTGCGCTATCGCCGGAGCCCAGCCCTAGAAGAAGTTCGAACTTATGTCCGCCGAGCGGTGGGCTCCACTCGAAATGCTGAATACTCAAGACCGCATCACACTTACAGCTTGTGTCTAAGACTGTTCGTTCGGATCAAAGACTTTTCCCGTGATTATTCAGTTGTATCTGCTATTGGATCGAAGCAACTTCATACCTATCACAATGGAGCTGTGTGTGTCTCGTGTAGTAGATTGAATCTATTAGCTGAACCTCACCCATAACTTCACCACACCTCACCACTTCCTTGGATTAACCTCTCGACAAATGATCAATACGGCCCCCAACCAACCTGCAATATTCTAAACTCCATATCTTTCGACTCTCGTTGTCTTCGTCTAAGTCTAATGCATGCATATGCGCCGACAATCCTTCGGCCGGTTGGGAAAAACCTTAAACCTATGGCCTAGATTTCCTCCCAGAGCCTATCACCGATATCCACTCCGAATCCTTCGGCGTTTTCGGACGACCTGCGCAGTTGCACCGCACCTATCCGTAAGTCCATCCCCGCAATGGGCGTATGGCGATTGCGAAAGCCTACAGGTTAATCTTAACACCCCTTCCTTACGTCACGCTACTGGCCGGCCGATTGATTATTGGGTAGCTGGAATGGCGATAGCTTAACTTGTAGCACAAAAGTCCCAATTGCCTTGCGCAGTCTTGGAGTCGTGAAACTTGATCCTTTCGGTGACGTTAGGCCCGGCCGACGGCGTTAGCTTGGGAGCCTCTGCCCCCCAACATCGCTAACATGAATGCTTCATGGAGTTTCAAGAGGTATAAAGATGAAGTTCTCTTCCCTTGAGATGGGGTTGAAGCTCATCACTCATCACTCATCCAATTCAAACACCACCTCCTAAACACAAGCTCATCATCGACAAGAAAGTCTTTGAGATATTATAACCACCTCAAACCTCATCACTCCTAACCAAACTTGAATCCCTCCCAAGAAGCATAACCACCATGGACTCTCCCGTCTGGTTCATTACCGCCGCCAGCTCAGGCCTCGGCCAAGCCATCGCCCTCGAGGCCCTTTCTCGCGGCCACAGAGTCATTGCCACCGCCCGCAACTCTACCAAGCTCACCAAGCTCGTAGAAGCCGGCGCCCAGGTCCTGGACTTGGACGTCACCGCCGACGAGGCGGTCATTTATGCCGCCGTCGACAAGGCCTTCGCTATCCACGGGAAGATCACCCACTTGGTGAACGCCGCGGGCTACTGCCTAGACGGCACCGTGGAGGAGGCATCGCGCGAAGAAGTCTTCGACGTGTTTAACACCAATGTCTTCGGCACAATCAACGTCTGCCGCGCTGCCATCCCCCACCTCCGCGCCCAGGGGTACGGTGCCATCATCAACTTCGGCAGCTTGGGCAGCTGGATCGGCGGCTCCGCCATCGGCTTCTACTGCGCCACCAAGTGGGCCGTCTCCGGCTTCACGGAGAGTCTGTGGGACGAGCTCCAGCCCTTCGGCATCAATGTGTGCATCGTCGAGCCCGGTTACTTCCGCACCGGCTTCCTCAACGCCGGACATCGGGTCTCGACTCAGAAACAGGTAGAGGCGTACAAGGGAACCTCAGCGGGGCACTGGAAATCGCTCTTGGATAGCGCCAACAACAACCAGCCTGGTGACCCGATCAAGGGCGCGAAGGTTATGGTTGACGTATTGACGAGGACTGGCGTTGCGGAGGGCAAGGAGATTCCTATGAGACTACTCATCGGCACAGATGCCCTTTCCACAGTTCGACAGAAGATCAAGGAAACCACGGAGCTCGTGGAAGAGTGGAAGAAGATTTCGGCCTCGACTGATTTCTAGGGAAGTGTAGCTAGCAGTGGGTGAAAAATCATGTTTGTTGCTCTAATTAATATAATGCCGTCGTGCCAATTTTAACTATCGCTCTCCCCCTTCTCCGCCGATAACGAGCATGATATTAGCATTCTCAGTAGTCGCCAGATGCCAAAGACTGTCCCAGTCTCGGATATATCGTCTTAGACATACTGTTTGTGGCGCATGAACAAGTCTCAAGAAACAGTGGGTTTACGAACGTAAGCTTCTCTCGTGATTATGGACCTAAAGCCCTTGATAATAATGCTATATATATGATCGAGCAAACCGTAACTTTTACGGAGCCCCCTCCTCAAGCGCCGAAAGTGCATGCGCCCACGTTAAAGTGGGGAATAGTAGTCTCCTCAACGCCAACATCCTATGCAAAATGCCGTCGTCCTCAAAGCGAAGTTCCTTTTTCTTTGCCGCTGATGCCCAAAAGAGTGAGGCTCGATCCTCTGTGGAAAATTTGGCCCCTTCTTCCGCAAGCCCTCGTCATGGTGTGTTGAAACCACGGTCCCCCAATTTTGTGCCAAAGTCGACCTCGCAAGTTGATCGTCTACTTGTCCTTCTTGCCATTTGCAGTGCCGTTTGCAACTTGAAGTGCAAGCTTATTTGCAAGCTGCTTCTCCTTGGGGATGGTCAAGGCGTTGATTCCGAGGAAATTGCAAATGCTATTGACGACTAGAAATGCCCATCTGAAGTATGCGCTCATGGCGAAGAAGAAGTAGGCGCAAAGATACCAGAGCTCTGTGTCCGCGCTCATCGGGGGATAGCCAAGCCTCGGGATGTTGGTTAGAATTGCACCGCCAACCAGAGGGAACAACATGACAGTCCAGTAAGGGAAAGGCTGCCTCGTCAAGTGCGCAAGAATCATCTTGGTCGTCATACGACCAAAAACAAAGGACATGGTCAGGCAGAACAGTACAAGGTGGTTCTCCGATCTGATTGTCGAGTACGGCGAGTACACCCACGCGCCAATAGAGAAGGTGTATACTGCCATGGGGGTCCATTCCAGGAACACCGGTGCTACCGGCAGGCCCTTTGCCCTCCGAGCCTGGACAACGTGGTAGACGCAGAATGGCACGTGGGAAGTGAGGAGCGAGAAGACGATCATGAGGATCCATATATCGCGGATGGAGTAGTCGGCGACCAGGTTCGAGTAACCCAACAAATTCTTCTCGCCTATGATGTCGACAATGCGTTCGGTCCAGATGCCAGGACCGTAGATGCCCGAGACGATCATGATGCTGCAGGCAATGAGAATCCCCTCCGTCGGGCCGTTGATGGTGCCAAGGTACAACGTATGCGTGTGGTACGTCTCCCAAGTAGAGAAGAACATGGGCAGGCAAGGGCACAGGGCCGTGAAGACGCCCGACTTGGACGTTCCGAGTCCCATCGCCGCCGTTTCGAGCAGGCTTGCCAACGTGCAGTTCAACGAGTCGATGCCGTGGTCGAACAGCTCACCCAGTCCGCTTGATGTCCCCGTCCTCCGTGCCTGTTTGCCGTCGAGATTATCCATTGTCTGGTACATAAACAGCCCGAAAGCGAAGCTGTAGTATAGCCATGACGGTCCCTAAGCATCTTCGTTAGCGAGCGGCTCCTCTTCCAGCTGTGCGCGCTGGGTGGTGCGCAGGGTCTCGCGGCGTACCGGCCCCACCAAGTCTGGCATGAATAGGCAAAGTAGCGCAATATTGGTGAGGATGAAGAAGAACCCGATTAGGGTGACCATGTTCGGGGCCAGCCATAGCGGAAGGAATTCGACGGACGCATTCCACTGCAGCGGATATTGTTAGCATGGACAGGCAGTATTTCTTCCTAGGAAACACAGGGCAAGAGAAACGCACGTATGGTCGGAGAATGTAGTAGGATATTGGCGATTTATCAACGCTGGAATACTTGTAGGACTTGAGGTGTATGAGAGCATCGTCCGAAATGCACTCGGCGATGGCGTTCTCTGTAAGTACGCAGGTCTGGTCAGTGTGCTGGTCCAACCCCTGCAAAGCATTTTTTTTCCGTTGGGAATGGGCTTGTGCTCACTGCTGTTTGGAGCCATGGTAGCTGTGACGTGCGCGAGAAGGGAAAATGCAAGTCGAGGTCTCGGGTACCAGGCAGAGAGAGGGGGGCTATGTATAGAAAATACCGTTCTCTACCACAGCATAATAACGGGAATCAGGACCACAGTTGATTTCGCATCGTTGATCGCAAAAGCGAGGTTTAGAGGAGAGTGTCACGGAGAGTGGGAGCGGTGATGGAAGGAGACCAAGAACCCAACAGGATAGTAACCACATCGGATGCGGTCAAAGGTGAATTTCTATCCTTCCCCTGCATCGTCACAGGCTCGGCCTCGGGGACCATTTTACCGGGCATGCACGAATGACAAGGCACCATCGAGGTACTCTAGCCCCCCTCCCTTTTTTTCAACAGCCCTTTTACCGCCCTTTTGCCGCGGTGTCCGTTGTTTGGTTGGCTGGGAATAGTTCTGCTTTCAGCGAGTTAGGATGTAACCCCAAAGCTCGTGGTACATACCCTTCATGACACGTGAAAATACCTTACATACCTTAGGCGGAGATCCATCCAGATCCTCCCGATGTCGCCTCAGCCAATTATGGCTCTGCGCGTGCTTAGCACCGATGCATGATGACAGGTACAGTCACATATTGGAACAGACACATTCAGCCTCACAAGACTGCCATCTCCCTCTCCCAGAACCGGGCTGAGCTGAACTATTGACCCAATATTATGCGCATTGTATGTGTGTCTGTAGAATCTCTCGGTTTCCCGAAACTGAAGTCTTTCACTAGCTACGTGCGCAATCTGCACATCGAGGCTTCAAGCCCTGATGGCCATTGCTCTTCAGATTCGGGCGGTCCCCCCTTTTTCCCTCCTCCCACTCGAAGTATTAAGACATTAAGAATCGATCAGGCATATGCGCCATCATGTATGTATGCTGCTCCCCTGTGCCCTAAGAACGCCAAGCCCAATGAGCAATTCCAGACTGAGCACCTTGTAAAAACTCCTTTCACCGTTTATCCAGAGTGTGTAATGCAGAAAGTCAGGACCGGACGAGACAGACGCAACGCATATACTTGATAACCACAGTTCCTCCGGGATCGCCTATAGGAGGGCGAAGCCGACAAACATACCGCCCATTACCACTGCTAATCCGTATCCGCGGCCGAGGTCGAGGCTGGGAGCGCCACTGCCGCCGTCTTGCGAGCCACTATCACCACCGAGCCCTGTGAAGATGGCGCCGGCAGTCTCGAGCGACGTCGGGGTTGTGGTGGCTACGCCGGTGGTTGATGTCGTGTTCGCTAGCTGAGGGTTCTGAGCACCGCAAGGGTTTTGCTGTCGGCAGTTGCTCGCGCAGATATTGTCGGAGCCGCAAGCCTTCACGCATTGCGTGCCCCATTCTGTGCAGACGAAGTACGGGAGTGTGAGGGTGAACTCGGAGACGTTCGGTTGCATGTTGTTACCGCAGATGCAGCCATAGGTAAGCGTTACCTGTGAGAAGAAAAATATGTCAGCAACAGCGTTGTCAGGTAGCATGGGGGGGGGGGGGGGGGGGGGGACCACGAACAGGATCACACTCGTTGACGATGGTCGTGCCGGGCTCGGTCTGCTGGCAGATAAATGGGCATGTTCTCTTCTCGTCCGCGCACCAGCCAGCTGAGAGCGAAAATGTTAGTCCATGCCGGACAAGTCTGAGAGGAGAATTCTTACTTCTCGTGGAGAGAGGCACGCTCTTTGGGTCGATAACATAATCCGCTTGGGCAATGGCAAAGAAGGCTGCGGCCACCGCCAGGAAAGCAGTCTTAAACGAAGGCATTATTGAGAGTATATGTGACGAAGAGGTCGTTGTATCAGCGGGGGGCTTGGTTGTTTTTGTTATATCACTGTTTGGATTGTCTTGTTAGTAAACCCGAATCTCAGCATTCCAGAAGGTTAGGCAAAGCCATGGTCCAGTCCAGAAGGGATTGACCAGGCTCCACCATCACATCAAATCTGGTACAGAGGCGGAGAGGAATGGATTGACTCACAGCTACGCGGAGTGTTGGTAAACAGTAGAGGTGTCGGATGATAAACAGAGAGCGAGAGTACGAATATCTGGAACAAGCGACCGAACGAGTGCACGAAGAAAGATGAAGAAAAGAGTCAATTGACCAACGAGAGACGGATACACAGAGAGACGAAGGTTGAGGAGAGAGAAGTCCTGAACAAAAAGTCCGGAACGACACGGTTGATAACGAGGACCCAGGGTCACATTTCCCACCGGAGCTCCTTGCAAAATAAGGAGGCCATGGGTCTCGCGGACCATGGACGCCACGCCTCACGATGTCTGATATTACTACTGGTAAACCAAACAATTTTGGGTTTAGCACTGGTCTCTGGCCAGCCACCCGGCGCTTTTTTGCTCGGTTTAGTACCAGGATGGCTCCCGGCTCTCCAATCATCTCGACCCTCCAACTTCGGCAAGTCGATGTGTCTGGCCGGGGTGGCAGATAATGGGACAAAACCAACAAGGGTTGGGAAGCGAGAAAGCGGAGCTTTTAGCTGGCCTTGCACGTTGAAGCTAGCGCTAGCAATCCGAAGAAAGAAAATGGCTTGTGTGATATCTGGAGAAGGACCAGCTGACGCCGAGATGAACAGCTCCTCTCCACATGAAACGCCCCGTCTCGTTCAACGCTGATCTGAGCCCGCCACGACCATTTTTGTCCGTTTTCTTGTAGAGACAGAGAGTCTCTTTTGTTGCTTTCTTCTTCGTTGCGTTGGATTTTACTTGCTCCTGTCGCAATCGGCAGGTCACCAGCTGCAACACTGTTGCAGGTCTGAGTGGGCCGGCCCCGAGTTTTTACGAGGTCGTCGCTCCGCCACCGAGAACCCTAAGCTTCGTTGTGACTGCGTCGGGTGTATTCCAGACTCGATATCGGCATCAGCACACGAATCAGCTGCTCATCGCCACTCGTATTCTGCGGTTTCACGAGAATCTGTGCAGATACCCGGAGCAGCTAAGGATGCACAGATTCGTAGTTCTGCACTAAATCGAGCTCTGGGGGGGCTGGAATTGTGGAGAGAAGATAAGCAGTCGGTCTCCATTGACAACAACACGAACACTCGTCTTCGTGCTTATGATCCGCACCAACACGGCCTTGTGGAACGATGTCCAGCAAAGATCTATCTTGGGATTGGATTGTTCAGCAGTCGCCGTATTCATTCCACGACGCCAACGAAGCCGACACGCTCAGATCTCATGATGAGGAAGACCTGCGGAGGAGGATAACAGGAAGATGAAGCAAAATCTCCAAGCCGACATCCTGTGGGCCGCCTTGACGAAAGTTTCCCAAAAAGCTTTTTCCGTGCACGGCACAGCTGCTACCACCATCCTTGTTTAGAGGGGCAGCCTTCACCCTGTACCACCACTTTCGCCTGCCCGGCACTTGCAGTTGGATGATCCGTGAACAAGACATCCCGTTTCCGATTAGATATATCATTTGTGTTCCTGGATCGCCCAATGTCAAACATTGATACGTGAAGTTTATACTATGCCTTTATGTTCCCACGTTTGATTCCAATACTCGGTCAACAATGTCTGGGGAAGTCGGAAGAGCTGATCTCAATCAGAAATGTTTCATGACGTACAGAAGAATAGAACTAAACCATTAATTAGCTACTCGCTTTGTTTTTTGGGCAGTCAGCAGTTCAACTCCCCCACACTTCCAGCTGAATCCTTGCGTCACTCAAGTCGAACATGATGACGCCGGGACCTCTGAAACAATTTTCCTACTCGAGGGGCAATTCGATTCAATCAACTCCTAACCCAGCTTTATTCTTGCTACGAACTATATCCACGTTGCGTTCGAGTTCTTGTGCTCTGTTCTGCTCTCTCACCTTGCACTGATCCACTGATGAGTGGCAACAATTGCGCCAAGCTCCGTCAGTACACAGCACAGCCACACGGCAATAGCACTGGCTTCAACCCCAAAAAGAGCCTGTCTCGGAGTCCAATAATCGCCCGAGACTGTTCCGGAGCGCGAGCAACTCTCTTTGCAACGCAAGCAAAGACACAAACCTACTTCTCGCCTCGACATTTCGCAATCCCCGGAAGCCCACCGCCCATGAGGTGCCGACCTCACATGGATTGATTCATGGACTCGGCCATAGATCCCCACACTGGCACAAATGGCAGCCTTAACGGCCGCGCATCCCGCGCCGGCTCCAAGTTGCCCGTAAGCATCACCACGCACTCGAGCGTCGAGGGGCCGCAGGCGTCGGACTTGGGACGGAACGGTGCGCTGAATGGCCGCCGCGATCAAGGAGACGATGAACATGTAGACCCGTGGTATCCGGAATCGACCTCCTCCTCGTCCATCGTGTCGCCCGCATCGATAACGTCACCACCGTACTGGCTCAACGCCAACTCCCACCAGCGCTCAGTATCCAATATGTCGGCTGAATCTCTACTGCCGATAGGCGCAATTACCCTGCGCGACAACGAGACGAATGGTCGCGATGAGCGGAATAATGCCTGCTGGGCAAAGAGCGTGGCCATCTCGGACTACGTGATTGTGAACAGCAGCGCTACGAATATCGGGGCTTTTGTGGTTTGGAATATCAGGGTTGAGACTTTAAGCGTCAGTTTTCCCCCTCGATTTTGGCTCAGGTGATGGCTGCACTTCGCACAGGTCGCATTCATCCACAGGCCCAGAGTTGTTGACAGTCCTCTAGGGTAGCTACATGAATATCCGGAAACGATATTCGGAGTTTGATGACTTGCGGCATCAGCTGATCTTCACATTTCCGAATTTCAAAGCTGCCGTGCCAGACCTCCCTCCGAAGAGCGTCGTATCCAAATTCCGGCCCAGGTTCCTGGAGAAGAGAAGGGCAGGGCTACAATACTTTCTGAAGTACGATTCCGTCCATGCGCAAATGACGCCCCCATTTGGGTTGCTGACAGTTCCCAGTTGTATAATGCTGAATCCCGAGTTCTCCGGGTCACCGATACTGAAGGACTTTTTATTCTCGTAAATTCTGTGCGTCTAGTACATACATCCAACATTATGGCGCATCACGGTAGGCGCATTGTATACAGCATTTAGCAGGGCCGACAGGCTCTGGTCTCGAAGTTAATGATAATGTTTCGGGGTGTGCTTTCCACACTTCTACAAATCTGTACTCTGGCTTTTCTCGAGGAGATGAAGTGCTTTTCGAGAACAAACTGATGATGCTAAAGTCTCGCAAGTTGGCTTATTACGAGCCGCCCAACGAGCTGCGATGTGCTGCGATGTGCTGACGCGTAATGCGATGGGAATGTGGCAGCTGCGCCAGACTAGCCCGCTATGTTATAGGTTGCTAACTAACTACGAAAAGGACACAGCCACATCTCGCACCAACCCGAATGCGTACCTTATTCTTCGTCGCACCGCCGGTTGGTCGGCTGCTTAGCCTCATGGGCTGCTCAACGCGAACCAAATCCAGTTCCCCTGCTATTCGCATAGGTAAGTAGGTGCATATTAGTCGCTGTCTCGCCACAATCCGTCAGCGATGTTTGCGCGAAGTGCATAGCGCTCTAGCTCGTCGAACGGGCTGCGTGCGTCACAAAACCGGAGTGGCTTCATCAGCGATTCTGGCGGAGCGCGGTCGCACTCCAACCAAGCCTCAAGACCGAGCTCTTCGATTCCCCAAAATAGTCATTTTAAGCTTAAGCACATTTTAGATCACCAGATAGATAAATGTCCGATTGTAATCATAGATACCCTCGGATCACACTGTAAAAATCTTGTTCAACTTCGATTCTTTGAGAGATTCAAAGTTAATCGTTGATACTTAACCGTCCTGCGTACGTACATACGACATCACCCGGCCTATTCGGGATTTTAGGCGGTCATGGAGCCAGCACCGGGGGCAATCATGATAACACGACCGCGATCCACTTCCTGGAGAACTACCCCGCCAGATAGTCCTGCGCCAAGAAGTCGAACCAATTCCAAGGTCTCATTCTCGAGTAACAACACCTCATATTTTACTCGCCAAGATTACATGGATTCATTAGTTCCTCCGTCGGTCGACGAGTTCGAGAAGATCTCGCATGTACAAGAAGAGCGAGAGCTGGAACTCAAGCGGCGCTCTCGAGAGCTCAAACGACAGTCCCTCGAGGCCAAGCAGCAACGGGACGAGGATGCGGCGCACAGACAGCCGACCAGCCATGAACGGCGGAGGGGGAGCATGGATGCGCTGCAGCGCGCCGCGACTGTCATCCAGCGCACTTATCGGGGTTATCGCGTGCGGAGGGAGATGAAGGGCATGGGATTGGATGCGACGACGAGATGGGTCACCGCAATCAGGGAAGCGCAGTTTAGAGAACTGACAACGCCCAGGCCGAGAAGCGCCATCTCGCCTTCGGTGGACGGCGAGGGCGGTAGTCTATTGGAACGAGACGAGAGCGGGCTGACGAGCCGGCCATCCACGGCCAGAGGAAATTGGAGGAAGGCGGCTGTAATTGCGCGCCGTGCGGGTCACGATGATTTGCTAGAGTCGCAATCGTCTTCATCATCTTCGGCATCGTCCCTTTCATCTTCGGACGTGGAGCGCATGTCACCTGCAGAAAGGGCAGCGGCCAAAAGGCGGCACGTGGAGGCAACTGCGCGGCGCAAGGAGTCTTCCAAGATGATGGGACTGCAATACTTCTTAGAGATGGTAGATTTGAAGCATCGTTATGGTAGCAACCTACGAGTCTACCACGAGGTGTGGAAGATGTCAGATACCAAGGAGAACTTCTTCTACTGGCTCGATTACGGCGAAGGCAAGAACATCGAGGTCGATGCGTGTCCCCGGGATCGCCTGGAGCGCGAGCAGGTCCGGTATCTCTCGCGAGAAGAGAGACAATACTATCTCGTCAGCGTGGACAAGCAAGGACGCCTGTGTTGGGCCAAGAACGGGATGAGAATCGACACAACGGAGCAATATAAGGACAGCGTGCACGGAGTCGTCCCGGCGGACGATCCAACACCGGCTTGGTCGCAAACAAATATACCGTTGCCTACCCCGTCAGGCAATAGCAGCGACGCTGCATCTATCGAGTCAGCATTAGAAGCTGATCGTGCGGCCAAGTACGCAAATCCCGACTTCGACGAGGCACAGGGTGTCAAGAAAGTCAGCCACCTCTCTGCCGCCACAATCTTCAACAAGCTCCTCCGCAAGTCCGTCAAGAAGAACACGTGGATTTTCGTCGCGGACACCAGCTTCCGGCTCTTCGTGGGAATCAAAAACTCGGGGGCTTTCCAGCACTCTTCTTTCCTTCAGGGCAGTCGCATCAGCGCTGCCGGGCTCATCAAGATCAAGAACGGGCGCCTCTCCTCCCTTTCGCCGCTGAGCGGGCACTACCGACCGCCGGCGTCGAACTTCCGCGCCTTCGTTAAGAGCCTGAAAGAGGCGGGGGTTGATACGACCCACGTGTCCATCTCCAAGTCATACGCCGTGCTGGTCGGCTTGGAGATGTACGTGAAAACGCGGAAGAAGGGAAAGGAGGCACTGAAGAGGATGACGCACAAGAAGGATCAGATTGTGGCGCCGGAGGCAACGAGGAAGAAGGACGAAGAGCTGATGGACAACAGCAAGAGCGCGGAGAAGGAGAGACAGGTGTTGGCGAGGGAGGAAGAAGAGCGGGAGGAGAACAGGGCCGGTGTGAAGTTGTTGAGGAAGTTAAATATCTCGCCTAGAGAACCTGAGGGCCAAAAGGGACCTGAAGATCATGCGGAACCGAGTACAGACGGAATATGAGGATACATAAATGTATGACCAGATATACCTGGTATTAGATGAGCGCTTTGGGAGGTTGCTCCTTCGTTTGTATACCCCATTTGCATTGCATGAGCTGTGAAGATTAGTAGGTTGGCATCTTGCTCACCTTAGAAGAAATAGAATTCCATAAGCTGGAGTCCCTCGGGGCGCACTTGCTTCGACGTCCAAGATGAGTCTGCCCGTGCTTTGTGTTAAGAAGATGAGAGATCTCGGTTCATTCAGGAGTTCCTGGCCGAACGGTTGCTCCTTCAGAATTTGGAGGGGCCTTTAGCGACAACAGGCCGTTTGCGTCTGCTGGTTACAGAGCCCCATCCCCACCCACAGCATAGCACCTAAAATTAGTTGGTCACTCTTTATTGGCTGGGGTCGACCATTTCCGAGGCGCGTCATTCGGCCTCCAAACGCGTACCTCAAAGAACTTCCTCCTTACTCATGGCTTGCGACCAGAATAATTGTGCTTCGAATGAGTTTTCCCTTATGCGCATCTGCCAGGTCTTCAAGTGTCTTCGTGTTATGATTTAGCTTGACATATTGACGCTTTGCTACCATGGCTAGTAAGATTTCGATGCCGTATGAACTACCATCACGTACTGACATGCCAGTAGCTCGGGGAGAACGCATGCAACAGCGCATTCGCGGCGCTGGGTGAGTTTGTGCACCTTTCCAACCTCAGAGCTCGGCTAACAGCCAAAGACGCAACCAGGTTGACGATGTATCATTTCAATTGGAGTTGCCAGACGAGACCCAGACCGAGATAGCTTCTCCTGCGAATGCCCCACCTCGAACGACACCGACTCCCAACACATCTGCTAAGAGGAGAAAATTGGAGACCGACTCTGCACGATCGCTCCCGCGGGCGCGACGAAGCGCCGAGAATCCTCCTTCTCGGCGGATATCAGGCAAATCGAACCCGTACGAGCTGCAGGAGGAATCTTCGAGGGAATCGGTCGGCGCCGTTGGTGTTAGGCTGGCTTCCAGTCCCGACGCTATTTTGTCAGAAGATGGACCAGATTCGGTGGAAGCCTTGCCAGAGTCGGCGCCAGCTCTAGCAGGATCGACTGTATCGCGCACGTCTAGGAGGTCCGCAGTCGTGACGGTGGAGGTGGATGAAAGCCCGGTTAATTCACCAGGCGGTGGCCGACGGAGGATCAGGATCAGTAGCGCCGCAAGCTCAAGCACAAGACTCCATCAAGTTCTGGATACTGTCGAGGAGACCGTAACGGTGCCACTATCTTCACCACTGGCGAGGAAATCTCGGAGGGGAACAATAGCTACGACTAGACCAACCCGGACCCCTGGAGGTCGGCGCAGCTCTCGCCCGGCAGGAACCCAAGACTTGGATGAACTATCGCCGGATCAGTCGGCGCAGACACCTTCTTATGGCCGAGAACCATCACCTGACTTGTCATCACAAAATGTACTTGAAGTTGAGCCAGAGTCACCAGTGGAGCCAGGGCCTCCTGATCATGAGGATCCTACACAAGATATAGCAGAGGAGGTTGATATGAATGAGGTTGCGCAGCTGCTGGGAAGAAAACGACCACGTCGCAGCTTACGCGGTCCATCTCCTGAGTCGGGGTCAGCTGTTGTGGAGGACGAAGAACAGGCCCCGAAACGGCGGCGCAGACAAGTGCAAGACAGTCCCGCAAAGCAGAAACAAGGAAAATCAAGGCTGAAGCCAGGCGCGAAACCAAAGGCAGCTCAACAGGAGCAGATGCAAGTGCAGTTGAAACCAAGTGCAAAGGACGCACCAACATCGCGACCGAAAACCAAACCAAAGCCAAAGTCGCAGCCAGCCAAGAGCTTAGCAAGACCAGCGCAAGAAGAAGGCAGTCCCGACGATGGCACTATTCCTATAGTCGTTCAAAGGTTTACAAAGAAGACACAGCCTGTCGATGGCGATACCGACGTGGACATTCTCAATGCAGAGATTCCATTCGCTGGTCGAGCTGGAGTTAACAGCATTGACGTGCTCACGCAGATGTGTGAAGAGGTCATTGGATCTAGCATAGACAAGCTGTACGATGGTGTCAGGAACGCGGGCGACGCATCTACGAAGAAAGAGTACCGGCTGAAACTTCGGTCACTGGAGGCATTTCAAGAGGAACTGAAAACGCGCTTCCTCCAGCACGTAAGCAGCAGCAACTTCGTCCTTCTCGTCTGTGGCTAATTAACCCTAGACAATTCTCCTCGATACTTTGCACGCGCTGAGAAAACGCGTACGGAGTGCCCAAAAAGAAAAGCTCGCTCTTCGCGACGAGATTATGCGCATTCGCTCTGAGCGGGATCAGGTCGCTCTTCGCATGGACACAGCAAGGATCAAACATGAAAAGGAGAGCAAGGAGGCGCTGGTATATCCTGTCATTGTCCCCCCTCCCCCTACCAACAGCTGATCATTCCCAGCATCAATTAAACCTATCCTCCACGATGCACGACATAGAGCTGGCAGTAGAACGCGGTCGTGCTGCACCTGAGCTCTCGGCCGCCCAACAAAAGACGGCGAGCCTTGCCAACCTGGAGATACTCATTGCGAGAGTCACCGGCCAGGCTTGTACGCGGAGTGACACAGGCGGGAATCTGAAGCAAATCAGGGAATTCAACGCCTTCCTTGAAAGAGCTGCAGTTGCGTTGGAAAGCAGATAGGATCCACTTGTGGACAATATACCATTTGAATCTGCAAGCTAAGGTACGGGATCATGCGCAGATGTGCGGGTATTTCCAGGGGCTTCGGCATTCGGCTCGGGGCCGCGCCATCAAAACAATGCATAGCCACCACTATGATGTTCTGGATATATGGAATGCAGCTGAACTCCGTTTCCCGCTATTAGGAACGCCTCAGCTGGGGTATAATAAACCTTCCGATTGTAGACTCCTTTATTCACGTACAGGGGCTCAAATCTGGCTGGTCGGACATCCATTAGCTACCCCAGCCAACTGATTCAACCTACATCGTCCAATTTACGTCACTGCGCATCCGGTTTGTTTGAACACATGCCGAAACTCCGTCTTTGCTCTACAGGTGTACTCGGAAAGGTCTGCGGCAACCTCCATATCAGTCATCATGGCTCGCCAGCGGGCAGCTCGGGAACCCGGCACGGACGGACCAACCTCGACTTCATACATCCAAATCGTGGCTCATTCGACTCTCTATACCTGATTGACCAGCATGCAGTAACAGGGAACGAGGGTACAGGACAGGATGGGTTTCCCATTGGACGGGGTTTCCCCGACGCTCGTACGGTCTCCCTGCTTTGGGTACCAGACCCTTCGTGGGTACTCTCGACGTAGGGAATCCAGCTGGATTAGCGGCATGATGTGTTGGTTCCCTCTCCTGACCTAAATATCTTGCCGTAGCCCCCATATTACGAGCCAGTGCCTACTTAAAAAGCCGGTCGGCGCGTTTGTCTTCCTCTTCTCCTTCATCTTCCAAGACCTGCGGATCCTCAACCACGACATACCAAACTTCGAACCTCTTTCCGACCTCTAACCAATAAAACACCCAATTCTTAAAATAAAAAAGAAGCACATAAACGCGAGCATGTCTATCCCCGAAGCACCTCAGCAGCAAGCACCAATGGAGGCTCCCAGCGCCGACGGCATCGTCTCCCAGCAACCGGTATGATCCCTATTTCCCATCTGCCTCGGACCTTCCAGCCAGTCTAACAAGAGTCACAGAGTGCTCAGCCACAGCCACAGATGGGCATCCGGGGTGGCGAGGAAGTGGGCTGCGACTTCTGCTGCGGCCTCTGCGCTTGCGACGAGATGTGCTGCTAGATGGGGTCGGAGTACGAGGATGAGTGAGCCGCGAGCTTGGCTGTTAGTCACTTGACGCGGACGTTAGTGAGAAGCGCATCGATCACGAGAAGAGAATATGATATCAATAGAACAATTTATGGCTTGGGCTGTGTTTCCATTTACCGGTTTAGTCTAGCCTTCCACTCTTATTGTCGTAGAGGTGTATCGTTAAGGATTGCATTGTGAGGCTGATCCTGGTCAATTGCTGCTCGTTGTGGCAGAACGCCAAGAGATCGTTCCCGTTTTCTTGGCATGCAGCCGGGGTAAGCGGCGGTTGGGATGCCAGGCTCGATGGGAACTCGATCCTACAGAATATTTTCATCAATAACGCCCTGATTAACAATGCTCGGTATTTCAGATTGTTGAATCGAGATGATGAATTTCCAATTTCCTTCCTATGGAATAAGTCAACTCCTCAGCGTCGGCCATCTTCGGACGGCATCGCACCGTGATCTATACACTGGTCTTGTACATTGTGTTTGAGGTATTCCGTTCATACAGCAGCGCACACCCAACCATCCGCTCGTAAAAAGGCCCCAGGAAGAACTCTCCCCAGTTCACTCAATTCACTGGAGCTTGGAGATATGATACTCTCGTCAGCCGCGCCCTTTTTGGGACATCCGCAGGCTACTGAGGCATAGCTCATTTTTTGCCGTCGCTGAAAGTGCCCACAACCCGATCCCAAGTTGTCGCCGTGCCTTCTGCCTTGCGAGCCTCTCTCTCGGCTGCCTGGTCTTCCCATATTTTCTCGATATTTTTTGCCACGTCTGCTTTGACTTGGTAGTCGGCTCTAAGGGCTGCTTCCTCGGCTGCCCTCTCGTCCTCAGGCAGCTTGTCCAACTTCTCTTTCCACGTTTTCTGTAGTGTCTCGCTGGGTTCAAAGGCGCCCGGTTGTCTGGGTATTATAGGATTGAATTCTGGGACCGGGAGTCCCTCTTTCTTCGCCTTCTCCTGCTCCAAGACTTGGATGTACAGTGAGTCTGCGTGCATTTGGATCGCTTCTTCTTCTTCAGGCGATCTAGCGAATATTGATTGATAACCTAGCGCCTTCAATAATCGCTGTTACGAGAGTTAGCAACCAGTACATAGGCCGCTTGTTGACACTGGAAACATACCGTCTGCATTGTGTAGCATCTTTCGAATCTTTGGACTTGGTGTCTGCACATTTGCATCCTATCCTCCCAGGCGCCGCTCTTCATGCAGTTTACCCATTCCTCCTGTTGTATCGCGCAGTTCTCCAGCGCTGCTTTTCCAATGTTGTACTTCCTATCCTTATAGCCCTCCAGCACATCCATTAGCTTCTCATGGTCCGTCTTGCTCTCTGCCTCGAGTTCGGACATGGGTCTGTAGGATTTCCAGAGATGTGCGTATCGGCCATCCTGGAATAAACTCTCGCGCGGCACTACCGGCCGGTCAGATTCTGCTATCGGTTCATCGGGTTGTTTTTCTGGCTTCGCAACCGGCGTCTGTTTGGAGGTTTGATATTTGACAGGCGACTCGCGCTCGAGGAAGTCGCGGAGCTTAGGGTCCAGGCGATTGAGGGGATCAGAGTTTGTGGAGGAGCTGAACCAGCCGTCAAACCACCCCATTGGAACACGATTGCTCACAGGCGACTACTTAGGATTCTTTTTCGCTGGCCTTCAGCGCTCGATAGTTGAACTGACGAAGCTCTCTTTGCTCCCAGAAATTTGGAGCTGCCCAATCAAGTGTTGCGAAATGAGCCATCCTCACAGTTTATTTTTATATATACACTGTATATAACACACTGTACATTCTTGACCCTCTCGATATGACGGAGTTCTCATGGGAGTTGGGATTTACACTTCATGCTCAAAGACTGTTGTCTTGGGAACAGCCGGCATGGTTTTCACAGTCGCATATCATCACTCACAAGTCCAACTCTTCCACGTGTATCACGTTCCACAATTTACAACCTCAAGAAGGTGGAAAGACTAGCTCGTCCAGTCTCAGAGTAGTCATTCAGTCTCTAGACGCCTCAAGACTAGACCACCATGCTCCAATATCAAGTCTCCCAAACTGGAGGACCATCACATGTTCGTCACAATCATGAAGCCCTCTGTAGCAATGGCCAAGCGAGTTTGTGTGATCGAATTCTTTTTTGATCATGATCTGCATCTATAGCACATTCATGTGGACGCAGTTCCCTCATGACCGCCCATCCGGTAGAGAAAAGAAGAACCCTCTCCCGTAGTCACGCCGTAAATGCCAATGGTATGCCGATTTAGAACTTGCTAAACTTCTTGACCGCCTTGCCGGTTCGGGGAAGCACACGCAGGACGTTGAATCGTACCTAGTGCATTGTCAGTACTTGAACCACCAGGCAAACAACAGCGAATAACGAGTCCACACGTACAGTCTTGCTCAGAGGTCTGCATTGCCCAACGGTGACCTGATCACCCTCCTCAACTCGGAAAGCCGGGGAGACGTGCGCAGCCAAGTTCTTGTGTCGCTTCTCATATCGGGCGTACTTGGGAATGAAGTGGAGGTATTCTCTTCGGATGATGAGAGTTCGGTGCATCTTGGTGGAAACGACGGTGCCGGTCAGAATTCGGCCTCGGATAGAGACTTGACCAGTGAAAGGGCACTTCTTGTCTAGAAAGTGCGACCCGAACGTTAGCAACTTATGTTAGAAACACATTCGGGGATTCTGGCTTCCAGCTCCGGCGCCCAGCACCATCATGGACATAATCCCGACGCGGACCATTCGCCGAGAAGCCAGATTTCCAAGACAGTTGTCGGACGTACCGATATAGGTTCCTTCAATGGCATTCTTGGGCGTTCGGAAGCCCAGACCAATGTCCTTGTACCATCGACGTCCAGCCTTGCCTGGTCGCGCCGACTTGGCCTTGATCTTAGAGTTAAGGAAAATTCCCTTTTGCTTCTGGAAAGCTCGCTCCGACTGGACTGTCAATTCGGTAGCCATCTTGACTTTGTGGTGCTGTTGAGGCGAGGAAGTCAAGTGGAAATGATGAGCCGCAACTTTTCACCAAGCGTCAAATCGAAGTGGTCGAATCTTGCCCTCTATTTTGATTAGGGCTGTGGATGAGAAAATTAGCGAGGGTAGTCAAGCCACACTTTGGCCTTAGGCAGAAAAAAGAATTTGTGGGGACTTCCCAGGTTGTGGCAGAAGAGCTCCCGGAAGGCCCCGACACCACAGCAACCACGCGATTATGTTGACATCATTGCATCACGGCCAATCATCAAGCTCCAAGAAAGTAAACACGGCCAAGTCCCCCACCATCTTGCAAGTCCAACACCCTGACCGCGAAGTCATTAAAGCATGCTGTAATTTAAAGAGTTCACCTCACGAGACAAATCTTGCAATTACTGTCGTTCAACCCTACCAAGATGTCTTCCCTGGGTGACGCGACAGTGCCATCCACGCGCCGCTCGCGTAAGTCTGTTGGAGGGCAGTCTCCTTCAAGAAAGGCTGCTGAGAAGGAAAATGCGACAATCGATGTTGGCAGCACTCTTGCTGCTAGCCGCAAGAAGTCAAGAAGCAAGAGTATGGGCCCCGGGGGACTAGATGTTCTGAAGGGAGGCAGCGGGAATCGCAGAGTGGTACGTCGTCTTTGTACGCGCTCGATTATACAAGTCGCTAATGTTTGGCAAAGTCCTTGGCCGTCCCCTCGCGACCTCCACCGCGATCGATTCTCAAGCCAACTATACCATTGCTCCCCGAGATTCCGCCGCATAAGAAAAAAGAGATACCTGTGATTGATCTCGGGCAGTCCTCCCAAACCGCCACGCCGCCAACTTCACTTGGCAGCAACGATTCAGCTGGGTCGAAGGTGGCGTTGCGTACCGAAGCAGAACAGCAAGCCGCTGCAAGAGAAAGAGACGAAAGGGAACGACGAGATGCTCGTCGCAAGTCCCTGGCAAACCGTAGGGTGTCTTTTGCAGCCGAGGCTACTCTCCACACATTTCATGAGATCGAATACATGCACGACTCGACAACCTCGACAGACTCCACCAGACGCGCATCATCCATTGCCGCTCCCTCGCCTGCGCCTGCGGATCGTCCAACAACACCACAGGAGCAGGCAGAAGACGTTGTACCGGAGTCTCCCGATAATCAGAGAGAACTTCACCAGAAGAAGCGCAGGCGCAGCTCGGCTGTTCCTCCTGTAAACTTCAATCAGCAGGAAGACGAGACAACCGCGTCGGTATACAGCTCCGACTCGGAGCCCGCCGATGCAGTCGAAGAGATCCAAGCAGACGAGGACTCAAACTCCAACTCCAGCAATGACTCGGACGACGATGAAGGAACCACCATGATGAGTCTCGATGCCGATGAAGTCACCGGCGCTTCTGTTTTGTCGGCTAGATCGACGTCAACTACAGATGAGAACGACACCATTGATCAAGCCCTCCGCATGGCAGCCCGCACAGCTGGAACACAACAGCTAGGCTTCGATGATGAAGATGGATCTGACGAGGAGGAAATTATTCCGTCATTCGGATGGGCGAAGAAGGCCAATCAACCAGCCAATGCACCCACGCCGGTTGAGCGAGAAGACATCGACGACGATGGCACCGAAATGGAAATGGATATGGAAATGACCCATGCTGTCGGTGGAATCCTTCAGAGCAAACAACCCCAGGGCGATGAACAGGAGGAGGACATGTCCATGGATGTGACACGTGCGCTGGGAGGCATCTTGTCTCGGGCGAAGCAAAGCCCGGACAACGGTTCACAAATTGGAGAATCAGGCGAAGATTCGTTGAGCGACGAAACCATGGATATGACGATGGCGATTGGTGGTATTCAAAGACCTGGGCAAAGCAATGGCTTCCAAGACGGGCATGATGACGAGGACATGTCCATGGAACTTACTACCGCAATTGGGGGAGTCCTTCCAGCGCAAAACAAGAGAAAGCCACTCAACGGACGCCGCAGAACGATCGTCTCAAGCCAAGATGTTGGTACCGATGACGCAACTATGGATATGACGCTCGGTCTGGGTCGCATCTTGCCCACAGGAGCTAGACAAGACTCTGATGGCGATGTGACTATGGGAATGGACATGACCATGGCCATCGGTGGTATTATCAAGGGCCTCTCATCACCGACCTCCCGCATTGCAGCGAAGAAACTCATGGAAGAAGAAGTGAACAGGCCGGATAGCCCATCCAAAACCCTATCCATCGCCCCAAAATCGCCGGCCAAAAAGCTAGCTGCAATGGCCAAGCAAACTCCTTCCACCGTTGAATCCGAGAGCCCAGGACTAGATCCATTCCGCGGCGCCGGTCTCCGCCGCAGTATGCCCAGAAACGGATCTGCAGCTCCGCAGCCAGTCACTGAGTCAAAGCCAGCAAGTCCCGCAAAACCTACCACACCATCCCGAAAGGCGGATCCGACCCCAAACACCATTGCGGCGTCCTCCCGGACCCCTCAGTCGCAGCAGAAAAGCCCTGCGCGTCCAAAATCACCGGCAAGAAAGCCCGCGACGCCATCACCTGCGAAACCCATTAACAAGGCGTTGAATGTATTTCAGCAGGACCCTGCTACGGGCGCAAAAACACCAACTATTGTTTTAACGCCACAAGCGCGTAGGCTCTCCGGAATTGGTGCAGACAAATCGGGATTGGGCTCACCTCGAGTCGCTGCCATTTTTGATCGCCGAGGTTCCATTGGAGAAGCTGCTCAGAGCTTTGTGCCTGGCCTGGCTAACAAGTCTCGTGGTGTAGCCTTTGCATTCGAAGACCCTCGGGTTATTGAGTATGAGGTTGATAAGGAGCGCCAAGATGAGGAAGACAAAGAGGATGGCCGAAAGATTCTCGAACGGGAGGTCGATGGCGCCGAAGATGACAAGGATGCCACCCTCAATCTCAGGGAAATGATCCAGAGCCTAAGCCCCAAAAAGAAGCCTCTCAAGGGACGGAAAAGCCTTCACGTAGGCAGCGCTAGCGGTTTACTCGGCAAGCGGCCCGCAGAGCTAGATAACGAGGAGGAAGCTGAAGAAAAGGACGGTATTAAGAGACTCAAGGGGCATCAAGGCAGTCCGGTGAAAAACATCAGGTTGCAACAGCCGCCCAGCAAGGCCGAAACCACCGGCCGTCTCACTCGATCGGCACGGCGAAGCCTTGAAGAAGCTCGGGCATCCAAGGAAACACCAACACACACGCAATTGCCAAAGAAAGGTGTGGCCACTACTCCTAAAGGACAGGGACGTTTCAAACATGTCGACGATGACACCGTGACCCATCCAATGAACCTTGCAGGTACCCCCATCAGGGACGAGACTGAGCTAGAGAATGAAGGGCCAGAAGATCGCATCCACCTACAGAGCTTCTTGAACATGACCTCCATACGATTCATGGAGCTTACCACGACTAAGCGACGGCATACGCAAGCGCCGGATGCATTCAAGGACGGGTCTTCTGCAGACTCGGCTGACGATATGTCGTTGGAACGCTGCGTGGTTGCTGGTGCGTGCACGGTGCCGATGCTCGAGTTATACCAACATTCCTGCCGAGAGCTCAAGAAGTACATCTCAGAAGGTCGTCGAATTGTCCGCGAAATTGAGACGGAGACCTTGGAAGAAAATCCACCGCTGTTCCGCGAGTACATATCAGCAGCCCCCGATGTCAAGGCAATGATGGACAACCAGTTCAAGAACGTCAAGACGCACGCTCGCCTACTGAGTAAAGCTATGTGGTACGAATGGCGTATGAAACTCCAAGACGGACTCAAAGAAGGTCTCGTAAAGATTGCAGATGGCATGGCCCAGGACGAAAAACTGCTTCAACGTGAGCAAGAGCTTTTAGCCACTGTCATCCCCGCCATCGTTGCGCAATTTGAGGCTCTGGCCGAGGAACACGAGAACCTCGAGGCTGTCGCACAAGAACTAGCAGACTGTGACCCAACGGAGCTGGAAGCGGTGCGACTGGAGCTGACAGGTGTGGAGAGCGACATCGAAACAAAGACTCGTCGCATTGCCGAACTTCGCCAACAACTGGAAGAATCTGAGACGGGCATCGAGCAGTTAGCAGAACAGAAACAAAGATGCGTCGAGGACATTAAGGAATCGGAGAAGATCCGAGAGGAGTGCCGGGGATGGTCTACGAACGAAATTAGCGCTCTCAGAGGTATGTTATTCTGTTTGTCACGTCGAGGACCAAGCACTAACATTTGCGGCAGATCGTGTAGATGTTTTGGAGAAACAGCATGGCTGGGCAGTAACGGGAATCGCTGGTAGCACAGTGTCGATGACTTACCAACGCGAGATCGAGCTTGTCTTTGACATTGCCTCTTTCCAGCTGGATCAGGAAAATTCACAGATTGATCTCTGGTATATTGCTGGCAACAGAGAATGCAATCCCCAGCCGTCGACACCGGAAAAGGAATTCTTCCTGCAATGCATCCGAGATCATGTCAGGGGTCTGCCACAGAGCCGCACTAAAATCCCCGACCTTCTCCACACGGTCCGTGCCGCATGGGACAAGACCAACTCCGCATCCGACGACATCCGCCTCCTGAACGTCACGTTCCCCACAACTGTGAACAAGACCTCAGACTCTTCGGTAACTGTGTGCGCTTCGCTGCTAATCTCGCCAATCGAAACGAAGGTTGAGGTTGCATTTGCTTTACGGGCGGTCAGTACCACAGATGGGCTGGAATTCATGATCCAGCCTGATGCGAGGGTCGTGTATGGGGAGCATTTCAACATAGGCAAAATCGCCGAGTTCCTTGCTACTCATCTGAGCGCAAAGATCAGCTGCAAAGGCGACGAGACCGCATCATGGAGTGACGTCGTGGTGGATCTTCACGAGAGGTTGTTGGCGAGGGGAAGAAAGTAATTAATGGAGGGTCATTATTACATCACATCATTTGCGTATTATGACTGACGATTGGGGGAGTTGCGAGGGTAGAGGGTTTGGTGGATTTCAAGGCGTTGAGTTGGAGTATACCCTATATCATGCCTTTATATAATACATATATGGCTCTACCGTGCGATACATTGGCCATCCAATACGGATATGCGTGATTAAAGCCCGTAATCATACATATGAGCTCCATACATCTCCGTGTAGTAGTACTCTTGTCTTGCGTACACGCTTCTTGTCGGAATCTAGGATTGCTCCTCTGTATACAAGAGTAGCCCTGCCATCTCGAGGCTGGCAGTTAAGCTTGCAGTCTAAGCATTTGGAGTACAAGAGTGGTACTAGAGAAACGAAGTTAAAGTCAGAGGAAGAGGGTTAAGATTTTGGCAATGAGTAATGTCTGGGGGAATCGGACACAGCCTGGTAAGTCCCAAGCATTGTAGAGAGCATGCAATTGACAGTTGTTGGCATTGTTATATGTATAAACAAGATTAACCTTTGCGAGACATTGATTCTGTCATTGCGATTCCAGAATTATGATTCTATTGTCTAACTGCTAGCACAATCAAGTCGTGCTTGTTTGTATGAAACTAGTCCTTTCAAAAATATGGTGCAAGGGCCTGTTGATAAAGGAGTGCATCAAGCGCACACCGACTATGCTCGAACTTCGGAATACATCCACTGGCATTTCTGTAAACTCTGTTGGAAACCTGTCAAGAAATAGAGGCTCGTCATAGATATTGGTGGTTTCGAGGCCCGGGTATCAGTTCAAAAGAGTCATAAGTTCGCCTTGAGGCACAACTCACTTTCGATTCACCAGGCCGACAATAGGAACAATACAAGTCTTTTTGCTACATCACACCGCCCCAATTTGAAAAATATATATATCATCTCGACTTCAAATTATCTGCTATCTTTCTTCTTCTTTTCTACAAGCCTCTCGAAACTTTCGTCTGTCAACTTTTCATGCGCCTTCGTTTCGTTCCCGCACTTCTCCAGACAAAAGGATCCAAGCTTAACCAATCTTATTCAAAGCCGCCAGCTGCCGCTGTAGGTTTCTTTGAGGCAAACCCAGGATATCTCTCTACAAACCGTTTTGGTGCGTCTTTGGCTCAACCTCACTTGAGTCTCATCAACTGTTTGTTTCGCTCACCATAGTTCCAGCATAGTCAATACGGAATTTTCTGCTGTTTTCTTCCTACCAAACAAGATACAGAAACCATGTTTGAGCAGGAAAGCCAGCTATTCTCTGCTGTCTCGGTGGCCCTCTGGGATATCGCAGACAGCACCAACGACATCGCGTTGGCCATTTGGCGTGGACCATGGTGGATGTGGACCTTCTTGTGGTGCCTCTGGTACTACTTTCTCTTCACCCGTGTTTCCATCAACTATATCAACGGGATGGTGGCCGCTTTTGTGGCCTTATACTCGATTCATATGACCGATAGCCAGATGCCCATGGATCTCCGACGCAAGTCAGCTTTCGAGCTGTACGATGCGTTCCGGCTCTTGCGTCACATGTCGCAGTGGTTCTACGCTGTCTTTACCGCCAAAGTCTTCATTGATCTGAACGAAGAATCAACCACTGCCAACGGCAGACGATACCTGTACCATACTTATTTGCAGCCGCTCATACAATACTGTCTCGCCAGCTTGCTGGAATGCGCCAATCCCACGGAGGGACATCCCGGTGCTTATCCCGATTCAGAGATCGACTCAGAAGATGTAGCGACAGAGACTGGTGAGGAAAATGTCGTGGAAGATACCATATAGGATCCGGTTCTCCACGATGCGAAATCCTCACCATATATAACGTGAGCCAAACCCCTTATGACTCTTGCGGCAGACGCTGACAGACCAAACAGCACCATTGAAGCCGCAGGCCCTTCTTTGACACTTTCGACTGTTCTCACGGTTTCTGTTGAGCCAGTTCCAGTTTTTATTCCCCCAGTCGCGGCAATCGTTCCTCCAGTTTTGAGTTTCGTTCCGCTGGTTACTGTTTCTATCCCGCCAGTTACGGATATTGTTCCCAAAGTCAAGGGTTTTGTGCCTCCAGTTACGGATGCCGTTCTCCCAGTCTTGAGTCTCGCTCCCCTGATCACCATTTCTGTTGCGCCAGTCTCTGCTTCTATTCCCTCGACCACCGTTCTTGATAGAGTCCCCGAGTTGGAAGCAGAAGTACGAGTATTGAAGAGACGAGTACGAACACAGAAAAGAGATATGCGAGCACTGAAAAGACAGTTGAGAGTCTCCAAGGCGTTGAACCGCCAGATAACGTCCGATGTTGGAAATAGGACGTTGTTCCCGGCCGTCGAGAACGGTTCCCAGGCTGTCTCCGCAGGTCAAAGTTTGACCGTGTCTACTGAAAGGTTCCCATCCGACGGTGGAGAGGAAATGAGCCAAATGGCCGCCTCTCGAGAGCAGAACTATGTGTCTCGACCCAGCTCGCCCATCAGGCTCTCTCTGGAGGAGAAACATGAGCTAGAGACCATCGGAAACAAGGTCGATGACGAGGCCGAACAGAGTGCTGCCAATTCTATGGCATTTGCAGTCGAGATGATTGTTGAAGGTGAGTGAGTGAGTATGTATAGCGAAGAATGTCAAGTTGACCAAGAAATAGCAAGCACGAACTTGTTAGATGCCGCCATGGATGATGATTCTCCGGTTACCTCTCTGCTCCCATCTCTCCTCATCGATTCCCTCTCCGACGACATGGCCAGATTGAGCCTCAACCTGCCAGAGCCCAGGCTTGTCGAAGTTCATGCAATGACAGACAATGCTGGCCCTCTGCCGAAGTCTATCAAAGCCAAAGAAGAAGTCGATATGACAGATGTCACATCGTACCAGCCGCTTTTGCCCCCGGGCCCAGACATGTCCCAGTCCTCGTCTCCCGCAGTTGAGCCAGAGGACCAGCTGATGCCAGAGGCTACCTTTGGCCAACTTCTTCCGCAATCTGAGCCTGAGACAGCAGTTGTCGCGTTACCAGAGACTCCTGCAACCAACTCGAACTTGCTGGCGGCATCAATGCCACCCCTAGTTACCGCGGCGCCTAGCCCTGCACCGCCAAAAGTGTACCGGCCCCCTGTTTACAACAACCCGCTGCGGCCACTGAGAAAGCCTCGGACGTCTCGAAAGTCGGCTGCCCCGGGCCCTACGACAGGGGGGATAAAAGATCCGTTGATACTGGTACCGACAGTGGCAGGACCTTCTTCTCAACCTCCTGTGCCAGGTTCTGCTTCCCCAATGGAGACAGAGCCCGCTGGTGATGTGACTGCGACTCTCCCGAGCGAAGGTCTTGCATCAAGTACAATGGTCACTTTCGAGGGGGTCAAGCCTCCTGGGAGTCGACCATGCAAGACAAACAAACGGCTAGAAGCTATACCAGCAGCCGAAAAGGCCAAACGCCAATTGGAGGCGAAGGCGGCTTTCGAGATGCTCGAGAACGGGACACAGCCACAGGACCAAGAGCTGTCCAGGGAGGAACAGGTCCTAAAGGAGCAGGACGCTCCGAACAAGAAACAGGAGCTAGAGGAGCCAGAGGAAGAGTCAGAGCCGCTGACGATTCCAGAGACAAAACGTTGCGGCCAAGCAATGATGTTTCGGATGGCCCATCGATGCTTCAGCGATCTGCCAAAGGAGCAGAAGGATATGCTCCTGAGCTGGAACCAGGAGTGGGAAAAGAGGATCGACTCGGCGAAGGTACAGAAAAGCCTGGATGCCGAGGGAAATGTTCCTTTCCGCGTCTTTGAACGCGAGGCCATTGAGTGGATGGAAGAAGTTGCTTTTTGGCTTGCAATGGAAAGCTTGATAGAGGCGGACGAGGACGCCACGAAAGAATTTGTGAATGCCTGGCTCAAGGAAGCCAGTCTGCGCCGCTCATAGCGAAGGCGATCGAATGCCTAGAAGTCCAAAAATTGTTAAGGGAAATGGTGGAATGGGTTTAAAAGAGGTTGGATGGGTGGCAGGGGAAGGATGCTTTTGTCCGAAAATTGTCATGACTTCCCGGTCGCTTCCAAGACAGAGGAATGGATCTTTCTCTATTGGCATTGAGCCTTGTGAGACCTTCTGTCAGGTTCCCAGCGGTTTCTATAGTTTATTTGTTTGGCATCTTGTTGGAATACCATTATATCATTATCCGCTGTCTACTCAGCATCACCGATTCTTAACCTTTGTCCAGCCACTGGTGCCTGCCCCAGAGTTTGTGACCGCGCCGCCGTTTGCCTTGTCGGAGTCCTTGTCGGATCTCTCTTTCTGACCATCAACCATCACCCCGTCGTCTACTCCTTCGTCAATCGCCCAAGCATCGTCTTCGAGGACTTCCCATTCTGGGATTGTCGCCTCTGTCATGAGCTTCTTCTTTAGCCTGTCTGCCAACTTCATCGGACTGGGAAGCCTGAAGCTCCTCGTGTATTCCGTACCATCTGCACCGCCAAGAAAGGTGTGGGCCGTGCCGTGAGAATAGCGACCGATCCAGGACTTGACCTTGCCGCCCTCATCTTGTTCCGGGCTATCAGACTTTGTAGTCGGAGACGAAGGCATCGAAGGGAATAGTCTTCCTGCCTGAGTACTGTGGAGTTGCTGGCCAATAAGAAGATTATATAGATTGCGGCCCATGTGGCAAACGTCGTCAAAGGAGTTCTTGTCTCCGACCGAGACTCCTTGAGTGTTGCACAACCATGCGATGTCATAGGCCAATAACGTCACGCCTTCGAGAAACAGAGAATGAACCGAAGGATCTTCTTTGGCAAGTACCGGAAGTTGCTTGTCTACATATAAGGGCCGTGGTCGAGGAACATACTGTGTTTCGCGGTCTCGATTGTCGGATCCAAAACTTGGAATCGCAGTCGAACCAGGAAACGGGACATCTCCATGCTGATACGATGACTGGAGATTGAAAATTGTCGGGCGCGGATAGTCGCGATGTGGTAATGTGATTTCTGCTGGCAGGCGGATGGCGAGATAATGGGATGCCAGCACAAGAATATGCGCGATATTTGCCAGGGATGTCGACAAGACTTCCGGTGAGGCAGCTGGTTGAGTTAGCATCATCCTGGTCTTAATGGGGGAAAACAACGCTCACGATTCATGGATGCGAGATCGGTAATATCCACGCCACCGATCTTGAACTCATATCGAGACGATGCACCTTTCTTGACACGCCGCAAACCATACAGCTTCGCGGCTTCCATGCAAAGAAACGCGCGTGTGCCAGCCATTCCTTCGGCACTACGATTCCACTTGTACTTGAGCATCTGGGTGGATCTTTCGGTCTCTTCTAGCTGCCGGCTTCGCCGCGCGACGAGGCCTTGCGAGGCCGAGGCCAAATCAGACTTCCGTCGCGCGAGAGCCGTCCTTCGATCCTCAATCTCCTTCGCAGCGGCAGTAAGCTCGGTCTTCAACTTCTCTGCCTGAGCAATAATTTGGTTCGTTCTGTCCTCAGCTACACGCTGTTCAGAACGTAAGGAATCCAAAGCAAGCTTCCTGCTCGGGGTTGTCGCTGACGGCTTCTCCGTGAGTAAGTCGTTGATTCTCTTTTGAAGGTCTTCATTCTCCATCAATATCTGAAGATTACGAAGTCGCCCTTCGTAGCAGTGATTTCGGGCGTCCACTGCGCAGAGAAAAGGCAAACGATCTGCATGGTGCTGCCTTCGACAAATATCGCATTCCATCTTGACGATGTGGCATGGAAGCTGAAAGATACCAGGGGTTGTCGGGGATGAGGCGATTTCACTTCCTTGGAAATCAAATGACCAAAATCCGGGGGAAAGCCTTGTTTTTCAAGTCCCAGCGGTGAGGGATCAAAAGGATGTTCTTACAAAGGCTTTTGAGTTGGTCGTAAGGTTGGCTGATGACTGAACGTCTAGGTCACGAGGTCCGGGTCATTAAGAAAGAAATGTGAGATGAGCCAGAGACAGTTGAGAGGGTGTGCAAGCAGCATCAAGGCAGCCGCTATCTCGCTTATCTTAGCCGCCTGACCACTGATGAGTAAAGGTGCCACCCCTGCCACCCCTGCCACACCCCCCTAAGGCAAGGCAACACGAATCCACTAAAACACCACTCATAGCTGCATCAAGCTGCAGCTTGATGGACAAAACAACCAACCATACCAAACACGCTTGACGCGGTTCATGGCAACCCGGATTTCGTTTGGGCCGCAACTCTGTCGAACCCAATCGGCCAAAGACCGTTATCTCGCTCATTGACCGCGCGAACCATCACTTGATTCCGAGATGACGGGATCGTCGACACTCCAACTTCACCACTTGCAAGACCGTGATATCAACCTCTGAGCGCTCTAAACTCCCTTCATCCCCAAGTGATAGTCTATCAATTCATTTGAATCGCCTCTTTGATCTACTCTACATATAACAGTTCCACCTCCACACATTCGGAGCAGACCACAATGGGCGAAGTCGGGGCCGACTCTCATCGGCCGAAGCCTATTCAGACCACCAAAACGCCAGAGCCTCGGCCAGAGGAGCAAATCGCAACCGGGATGGCCAATACACCAAGCACTCCAGGGGTCTTTGCTCCGTTTGACTGGGAGGAGTTTGAAGCCCGCTACGCCAAAGCGTTGGAGGAAGCAGACGTCCAAGAGCAGGAACTCATGAGAGATTTCGAAGGTCTAGTCAAGGTACCTCCCCTTCCAACTCATTAGGGGGTATCTTCTTTACTGACATACTTCAGTACTTCAACACCTGGGCATCTGCATCATCTGCTCATGACAACGAGCGTGCTTTCAAGCGGCTGCAAACGAGGCAGCGGTACGTGACTCTTTCGGAAGAGGCGATGACGCAGAAGCAGCAGCATAGTATGCATTTTGACTCCTGTCCCCCTCTGAATCGGCTAACACCATCTCAGTGACTGAAGTATTTCGGGCATTCCAGAGTGCATTGGCACTACTCAGTCAATCATCGTAGCGTAACTAACAGAGGCTCTGATTTCGGGCTTTGGCGGGCGGTTAACCCTTTTTTTGGTTGATGAGTGCCAGAGCAAACCAAGAATTAATTACATCTCTGGTCATCAACTTACCTCCATGAAGTGGACACTAGGCATTATTGAACCTTGTTCGCTAAAGGTCTACAAGAACAATGAAATCAGGATTTGCTTCTTGAACTGTCGCGTCTGCTGATTTTGCAGCCTCAGTGGGATATGAGGGGCACACGTGATCGGCCTTTCAGAATCTGAAAAGGCAACCACCTCAATTTCCTCACTCTCTTTCCCTCTAGCAACACCCCTCCAAAGACAGTTCAATATTGGCCAAATCCTTTTCGCCGTCTCATAACCGGCCAGCAGCCATGACTACTGCGATGCCTGCTACAATTCGGGCGCCGCTTGCGGTACCTGAAGTAAGCACTGTGGGTCACTCTTAGCCCCTCGCGTTTCGCTCACTAACATTAAGCAGGCTGATTTACAAGCTTTCTATGAAGCTCACTTCTCAGCAAACGCCGTTGCAAACTTCCGCTCCGAGTTCTTTAGCACCAATGGAAATGAGGCCGCCGTACGAGATGCCGATTTCCGTGAAGAAGACGGCATTGAAGATGACGATGACGGCCTTGGCTACTACGATGACGGCACTAAACGTACGCTTACAGACGAACAGATAGCTATGTTTCGCCATTCAGAGCTTCGAGCTCTTCGTCTCGAGAAACGTGCGCAGTCGACTCCGAAGTCCGATAATCTCGATCCAGGAGAGATTGAGGATGAAGGAAGTGTTCTGCATGACGAGGTGTCCGGGCAGTCCAAGGCGTCACATGCTGCCACGTCCAAGAACAAAAAGAAGAAGAAGGGTAGCAAGAACAAAAGGTTCGAACCGAAACCCGACTTGCGTAAACGAACTTGGGATGTCGTGGATACGGGCCTTGACAGCCTAGATTACGATGAAATGGAAGGTGGCCAGAGCAACAGGACTGCATCACAAAATCAGCGGCAGCAAATAAGCTACGACGATTGACGCGAATCCACCAACTTGGAAAAATGTTAAGCCACAATATCCAGACTACTGTCAAACAAGGTGCGCTTATGTTTCTGGTCCCCTTTCCAGCATATTATGCAATGATGAGAACCTATTCGTATCGTCATCCTTAGTCGGATCTCGGTTGAGACGGTGAAGTTGTTGACTCTGTCATCGGCTTCTTTCAGTCTCGTAAATCCTAGATATGTCGATGAAATAATCTTCTCTCTGAGCTTATACCTCCGTACCCAGCACAGACTGCTCTTCGAATGCTACCCGACGGATACTAACTAGTCTTAGAATTCTCGAGATACTTGAAATGAGTGTCAGCGTGCCAAAAATGGCCACCACCCACCACTCTGATTTAGCACAAATTGCGCACAGAGAACACGGAGATATGAGAAGACGCCAGAAGGCAGGAAGAACGGCGGAGACATTGTGTTTGGAAGCTGGCAGACAATGGCCTATACTGGTTGAAGAAGGAAGATGGCAACCTGTGTAATAATTGCGCCAGGTACACTCGTAAACACATCTAATGGCCGTGTGTATAGAGGAGAGGCGATGGTGACGGACATTGAGGGAGAGAAGATCTGGAGAAGGCTGGCCGTGTGCCGTTCTTACGACGCCGCGAAAAGGGTTATCAGCGAAAGACGAGCAAGACGGGCCGAAGATGATTCTGTAATGTTCTAGGGCTCGTGGTTGGCATGGAGAATACGGACGAAGAATGTTCTTGTGCTGTGTGGAATGTGGGTGACCCAAAGGGCGAGTATTCTCCCAAACGAATCCCAGGCAGCTAGTCCGTAGACGCTTGCAACACAATCACACCACGTAGTTTTGGGAGGAAATCTCGTCCTCGCCAATTTGATTAGAAACACGGTTGCCAAGGGATAGCCCTAAATCAAGCTCTGGAATACTTTATTCACTCAGTCCCTTACCTTCCTCAGTCGTAGTTTGAGCGGTTCTTTGACGAGGCTATGTCCGCGACTGGGGGTGAGGATAACAAAGCGTCGGACCCCGCTTAGCGTAAACCTTTTCCGATAAGCGCCAAGGGTTCATCATCTGGAGTTCGTTCAACCGCCGCCCCCGAAGCCTGATTTTAGACATCCCACCTTGATTTACGGGACGCTCGCACGTTACGTCGCAGCTCATCCACCTCGTTCGCCGCCTTCACTAGCCAACCACCCCTCCGCAGCCGCCAACATTCTCACCACAATCGCGTCAGAGGAGCAGCCCGCGCTCATTAGCAGGCAGCACCTCAAGATGGCGCGGGTTTACGCAGACGTCAACCAGAACATGCCCCGCAGCTACTGGGATTACGACTCTGTTAACATCAGTACGATCCTCGAAAGCCGCGATGCTGCGCGCGATACTAATGTGAGCGCAGGCTGGGGCATCCTGGAGAACTACGAGGTTGTGCGAAAGATTGGTACGTGGCCCTGCGGCGCATGCGCGCGGTCTGGTCGCACTGGGTAGTGGCTGACGCATCGCAGGTCGGGGAAAGTACTCCGAGGTCTTCGAGGGGATCAACGTCGTCAATTACCAGAAATGCGTCGTCAAGGTGTTGAAGCCCGTTAAGAAGAAGAAGATCAAGCGTGAGATCAAGATTCTCCAGAACCTCGCTGGTGGGCCGAATATCGTCGCGTTGCTGGACGTGGTCAGGGATTCTCAGGTATGGCTCTCACGCGCTTCGGGATATTGGTCTCCTTACTGACCCGGTGCAACATAGAGCAAGACTCCGTCCTTAATTTTCGAGTACGTCAACAACACCGACTTTAGGAGCCTGTACCCCAAGTTCAACGACCTCGACGTGCGATATTACATCTTTGAGCTGCTTAAGGCGCTGGACTACTGCCACAGCAAAGGGATCATGCATCGGGATGTCAAGCCTCACAACGTTATGATCGACCATGAGAACAGAAAGGTGCAGTGACTTCTGCGATCGCGTCATGCCGCATCCTTACTGATTGCCAAATATAGCTGCGTCTCATTGATTGGGGTCTGGCCGAGTTCTACCACCCAGGCACGGAGTACAATGTCCGCGTCGCCTCCCGCTATTTCAAAGGGCCGGAACTGCTCGTAGACTTCCAGGAGTACGACTACAGCCTGGATATGTGGAGTCTGGGCGCCATGTTCGCCTCCATGATCTTCAGAAAGGAGCCGTTCTTCCACGGAAACAGCAACTCTGATCAGCTTGTGAAGATAGCCAAGGTCCTCGGTACGGACGATCTCTTTGACTACCTGGACAAGTATGAGATCGAGCTGGATGCGCAATATGACGACATACTGGGTAGATTCCAGAAGAAGCCGTGGCACAGCTTTGTGACCTCGGAGAACCAGAGATTTGTCAGTAATGAGGCGATTGACTTCCTGGACAAGCTCTTAAGATACGATCATCAGGTATGTGGTTTAGCTCCTCTAATACTCACCCTCCCCCCTCTAATGATCAGCAGGAACGTCTCACTGCCAAAGAGGCCATGGCACACCCATACTTCAACCCGGTTCGGGACCCGGAGGTCTTCAAGCAACACTTGGCCGCGGGCTCTGCCACGCTTCCCACCACGTGAGATCTGCGGGAAACATGATGGCCTAGATTCGATATTACCTTCCTAGCACAACTCGTGCGATACCCTGGACCTGCTCCCGTACCGTCTGCAATGATAGGCATCATGAAGTGATATAAGGATTGACTCAGACTGTAGTAATGTGCCCATGCTCTCTGCGAGTCTCTTATTGATACTTCGTCCTACCCTTGAAATACTCGAGCCTCCATACTGGATGCTCCCCCCGTGTGTGTGCGGGAATGGAAATCGGGCTGGCTTGCCGTTCATTCACCGGCCTGACCTCTGCGGTGTGTTGGAGGAGGTTGTAGCCTCGAAGGGCATTCGTGATGGTTGATTGTGGAGGCGGCAAGGACGTCGCCAGGAACAAGACATTGTGGATGGATGGGATGCTCGAAGCTTTGAGGCCGCAAACACGGCGTCCCTGAGGAACTGGTTCGCGTTTCATTGATTGCGAGGGACATTGCATATGCTTTTTCATCAGCTTTTCTGCTTGAAGGTTTTATGGTGGTTTACGTAGCGAGTAATGAACGTAGGGGTCAACATTGCGTCACTTTGATGGCTTCGATCACACTTCCAGCTTGTCTGAACCCTTTATAATCCAAAACGTTGATTGCCGTGCCGAACAGTTTACATCCTGCAATGCTAACGACTAATCTGGGTATCTATAAACAAGTAAAGCAAAAGTCCCTGTCACATCGGAAACTGTCCTCTCCACAGCGACGCATGTGCCCGCCGGGAGTTTGAATCAACGATCCCGTCGGGCTGCCGAACCTCTTGCTCGAAGGAGTCCCGCTGACCCCTACGACGGCCCCAACGCCGGCTTTCCCCCGTTTTTCCTGGCCGCTCCTTGACGCGGACGAGCCGACTTGAGGCCGGGGTTTGAGTGGCGTCGAGACCCTGGTCTGCGAGCCGGCGAGGAGGCTGGGGCGGAACTTCGTCTTCCTTGTAGAAGACGAAGCACCAGAGCTGCCGAGCTTGGCGGTGAAGCTGTTGCGTCTGAGACTCTCGGAGGTCCAAGACTTGAAGATGTCGAGGGTGAGCTCGTCTTCATCGTCGTCTGGAATGAGGGACGTGATGGATTTGCGGGAGGAAGAGCCCCGCGAGTTACTGTGCATTGGCTTTATCTTACCCTCGGGTGTTACGGGTAAGGGTGTAACAGTTAAGGGGGGTCGTGTAGGCCAGCGGGCTTCCCTCCTTGGATCTGGCGCAACTGGTGAATCAGGTACTTCAAAGGGGTCTATAGATTCTTGCGGTGTTTGTGGCCGGGCGACCTCTGCTGCCTCGGACGAGTTGTCTCTGAATCTCACAGACCTACACTGCTTCATGGACCTCGGCTCCTTGGCCTTTTTCGTATTGGATGGTGTCTGTGCTGCTGGGATTGGGCTCGATGCAGTTGTGCCATCGTGCTTGGAGGGTCGTTGCCGTTTCCCTTTGGTCGACGGGCTACTTTCGAGCAGTAGCTCCGCGGCTGCTGCTATTTGCTCATGCTCTGCCTGAGCGGCATCCTTAACCGAAGGAGTGGCAATACCGCTTGGGCTTTCATGGGACTCTTCCAAAGCTGTTTCTAACTCATTTTCGACCAACTGGTCAGTCTCCGGTAGCTCTTGGGGCACTTCTGTCGCATGCTCTTGTACTATGACCTCCGCTGGTCGTAGTTGTAACGTGTCTCTCAACTCGGTGCCTTTCTGGCTCACCGGCGCGGCGTGAGCAAAGTCACGTTTAGGTACTGGCTTCTCTTTGGCAGCATGTCGCCCCCTCGGTCGACCACGCTTCGGCGCCTTCGGAGCCTTCGCTACAGCATCTGCTACGGGCGGTAGCTCTGGCACAAGCACGCTGATCGTCGGAGACGCTGTGCTTAGCTCGGTGTTGCGTTGTGGAGATATTCCTTCATCGTCGTCCGAGAACACATATGCCGGATCGACTTCATTCCGGAAGAACTGCTCCTTAAATACTACGGTTGTGGTGTCCTTCTCAGGCTCCAGAGCCGGCGTAGAAGAGATGATGGGATCCGACTCCTGCGAGTCGGGGATGACCCTTTCTGGCAGATTTGGGGAGGCTTCCTCGACCGGTGAGTTCTCCAAGACACCATAATCTTCCTCTATCGGTGGAGGGGTCGGCAGCGCATATGGCTCTGGAGATTTGGGCTGTCCTTCCGCGTCCACAGCCTCCTCTTCCTCCTCCTCCTCGTCCTCGACTTCGGTAAGCTCAATAGGCGAAGGGAGCCACGCAGGTATGTCGATGAACATTGTTTGTTTCGGCCGAGGATTGATCATTTGGTCTGCCTGTAGCCAAGATATCTTGTCATAAAGAAAGCTCGGCTGCTTCTTGGCCCGACTGGAGCGTCTTTGCTCCAAGCCAACGATCTTGTCGAGAACGGGCGAAGATTCCCTCCGCTTCCGTATCTTTGCAACAATGAGCTGCTTTTTGGCTCGGGTTTTCTCCTTGGTCGCATCAAGGTTCCGGTTCCGGGTCCGAATTTCGACCACTCTTGTGTCATTGACCGGCATCGTTGCTACGTGCTTGTCCTTCTCTGCTAGCGGTTGACCTACCAAGACAGGTTCCTGGACGCCTTGTTTCTTCTTCTCCTGGAATTTCGGTGTGGCTCGAGTCATCGCTAACGCTTGCGATTTTGCAGATTTAGCAAGTGGATTTTGGGTTGAGCCCCCCAAAAGGATATCGTCTTCATCTTCCTCGTCGTCGGGGTGTAGATTTCGGAGTAGCTTTCTCGTAATCGTGTGAGTGACTTTCTTCGGTGCCTGCCTTGGTAGTGGCCTAAAGTTGGCAAGTTGCTGCGCAGTAGTTAAGGGCAGCCGATCTTCTTCTTGGTCTGGGCCAGAGGCCCATATCGAATGCGTGCCATCCCGCACAGGTAGCGAATATCTAGCGCCAAAGAATTGCGAGGGCACATTCTCCCGGAAGCCAAGCGGCTGCAGGTCAGGGGCTCGCCATGCCGGCTGCACCAAATCATTCTCTGAATCCCAAGTGCCGAAAGAGAAAGGAACAGGACCGACAGCTGGCTGGCGGGCAAAGGCCAAGCTTGAGAGTCTTGGTTCGGTTCCATTCCGTGAGATAGTCGCTATGTCGGTTGAAGTATTCGATCTGAATTGTAGAGCTGCTGCAGTTCGAGGGAGTGTTGACACTGATGATGTCCCGTTTTTAGCCCTCCCTCCATGCAAGATCCGATCTTCCTCGTCTTCAGTTTCTGCGTCGCGCGCAGTTTCTTGTCCTTGTTCGCCACTTGTATCTTCTTCCTCCCCCTCATCAGAGTCCGAGGCAAACGCCTCTTCCAACAGCATGCCCTCGTCCTCGTCACGGCCGCCGGTGTCCCTCTCGTTGCGCATACCCTGCAAGTGGCCATTGTTGACGATAATCTCGCCCGTTTCTAAATCAATCTCGTCTCCAACGCCCGTAAAATCGCGTTCGTACTTCTCAAAGATGTGCTCGAATGTTGACTTCAGCTTATAAGCAGCAAATGCTCTGGATTGGTCGAGTTGGTAGCCGGGATCGCGCATCCTGGAAACTTCGTCGGGATCATAATTGAGCTCGTCGTCATCCTCATCATACGCCGCAGCGCTGGTTCTCTGTCGCTTTGGTGAGCGCTCCATTGCGCCTCAAGCATGTTTGATTCCTGAAGCCAAGTCCATGGATTGGCTGATGGGCATCCCGGGGGCGATGAAAGCTTTAGGAAGTGGTTGAAGAATTGAATCGGGACGCGCTCCAACGCGACTTGGCCGTGCACCCGCGTAAAGTGGGAGACTAAGTAACAGGGCACGAGGTCACTGTTGCTGGAACGCATTAGTGCCCCACCATGCCCTACATACACTATTACCTAGGCTAGGTACCTACCTTACCTATTAGGTAGGTACCTTACATAATAGTACTAGGTAGGTTGTATAGCCTCCAGGCTGTCAGGAGCTCTCTCACTAATAGTCAAGCCAAGTCACAGTGCATATGCCGGGCGAGGGCCATTCCCGCTAAGAGTCAGCAGGTCGTTAATTCGCCAGACCCGACACTAATACCTAAGGTGAACCATTAAGGCGGGCCAAGTACTTCGGAGCTCTCTACAGATTACATCTGCAACACATCTTCAGGCTGCCGTCCTCCTCGATTACTTCTCCCAGCATGGCAGCATGATAATAGCACACCATGTATTGCCAAAAGTGCCGCACACCGCTGAGGCTCGATAGCTCGCTGGAAGACCTCAACCCAGCCGCCTACGATCTCCTAGTAGGTCAGTACAAGTTCTATGCGTTCCCTTAACTTTGAAGGCAAGCTCACCAAGAACAGCTGCCTCGTCGCAACAACCGCCAAAGAAACTCCCCTCCTCACGACCTGCCCAACCTCAAGACAAGCAGAGAAAAACACTCTATGACAAAGCCGCCCAAAATGCTGCCCCCGCGACCTTTAAACGCCACGGCGGCGGGACGCACTCGGCGCCGCGGGACTCGATGATGTCTTTCATCTACCTGACCGAGTCGCAAGTCGCGCAGCCTGTGCTATCGCGGCCTGAACCTCCGCCACCCCCCAAGACCAGGACGCGACGGCCGAGTCGAGGCCAGGATGTTGCTGAAGATGACGACGGGTCTAAGACGTACGAGATGGAGCGGATAAACAAGCTGTTCGAGATCCTCTCGGCGCGGTCGGACATCGACCACCCCATATGTGTAGAATGCACCGAAATGCTGGTTGACGGCATGCAGAAGAAGCTCGACGCCGCAGCGCGGGAACGGGATGCATACGTCGGCTTTTTGAAGCAAGTTCAGGCCGATCAACCGAGCGACGAGGATCTCAAGGCACAGGAAGAAGCGCTCAAGAAGGCCAAGAAGGCCGAAGCAGATGCTGTGGCGGAGCTGCTGCGGCTTGAAAAAGAAAAGGCGGTGGTAGACGAGAAGATTCTCTCCCTGGAAGACGATGCTCGGCAGCTGGACCAGGAAGAGGAGCAGTTCTGGCGGGAACGCAACGCTTTTGCAACCAAGCTTGCCGATTTCCAGAATGAGCGGGACAGTATCAACTCCAAATTCGACCACGACTCGCATCTCCTCGAGAAGCTGCAACGCTCAAATGTCTATAATGACACCTTCTGCATCAGCCACGACGGCACCTTTGCCACCATCAACGGCCTCCGCCTGGGCCGCCTGTCAAACAAACCCGTCGACTGGCCCGAGATCAACGCAGCCTGGGGCCACGCGCTCCTCCTTCTCGTTACTGTATCTGAAAAGCTGGGATACAAATTCGAGGCCCATGACCCACAGCCCATGGGCAGCACCTCCAAGATCATTCGCTATGAGCTGCCTTCTCCCGCGTCCAGTCGACTCGGCTCGCACCGCTCCGCTCCGCCCCCCGCGCCCAAGAAGCAGATCCTTGAGCTTTTCTCGTCCGGCGACATGCCGCTCGGCCTGACCTTTATGCACCGCAAGTTCGACAACGCCATGGTCGCATTCCTGGAGCTTGTGCGGCAGCTCGGTGCGTTCGTGCACCGGCAGACAGGCGCAACAGGGAACCCGCTCAGCTTGCCGTACAAGATTGAAGGAGACCGCATTGGGGACGTCAGCATCAAGCTGGGAATCGCTCAGGATGATGGCTGGACAAAGGCATGCAAACTTACACTTACGTGCTGCAAGTTTCTGCTGGCACATGCAAGCAACGTCAATGCCAATGCGAGGAATGCGGGAAACTGAGACGGGTAGGGAATGGAAATGCCTCCGGGACAGGGAATGGCGTTCTTTGGGAACCGTAACAAGCATTGCGGGCATGGGAGGTTTTGGGATTATCGGGCTATATAGTCATAACATGGTCAGGAGTATAGATTTTGTCTTATAATGCCAAACGGCGATATGACGTTACATGTCCTGTCACCCAGGCTGCACTTTTCAACATCTCGAGATTACTCGAGGCTTCTTGTGAATATATATCGGAATAGCAGTGCCGTCATAATATTTAACGGCCCTATTTGCAAACACTGCTGAACAGTCTCAACTAGCATAGTCCGAAATTTGGGGTAGCCACATGCTCATGTATCCCTACGACATGATAGACTTCCACGAACTGAACACCTCCCCTCTCGGACGGGATGGCGAAGGTATGGGGAGGTTGATAAGACGGACACACGACCCATATACGAAAGCTCACATTTCCACTCCGGGACATGGGCCAATCTAGTGGTTTCAAATAATCTTTCTAGGTGTAGCCTGAGATTAAATTTCTTCCAATTACTGCGATATCAAATACCGTCTTAAGGAGAAACTAAGGAGATGTCAAATCAGTACTCTCCGATTCCCTGTCTGCTCCATCATCGCCATCCTCAGACGCTTCCTGTTCTGCTGCTCTAGAAGCATCAGCTGCTGGTTATAGTCCACGAGTGCATATGGTGATTGTCAATCCCCCCCTTCCTCGTCGTCCACATCGTCATCGTCTTCGCCAGCATACTCGCCATCGCTCTCGTCATCATAGTTGCGCCCGCTCTTCAGATAGTCCTTGAAGCCGCGGCTCATCTTGACAACGGCTCGCAGATGCTTGTCGCTGATGGTGATCTGGGTGGCCCCCTCCTCCGTGGCGTCGCTCTCCGCCAGCGCCAGCGCAGTCTGCAGCGCATTGCGGATCTCGCGGCCGTTCCAGCGCAGCGACCGCACGTCGCGGCTCTCGTAGGCGTACTCGCGCGTCGCAACAGACACGTGCACGCGACCGGCGGAATCGCGGTCCAGGCGCGTGAAGTTGTTGGCCCAGATGCGCTCGCGGTCCGCGTCGGTGAGATTCTTGTAGTGCAGCGCAACGTGGATTCGCGACGTGAATGCGGTGTCGAAGGCCTGCACGCGATTTGTGGTAAGGAAGAGCACGCCGCGGTAGTACTCGAGCGCGCGGAGGAAGACGGACACGAGCCCGTTGCGGCTAATGTCCTTGGCTCGTCGGCGCTCCAGGTACACGTCCGCCTCGTCGAGGAGGACGATGGCTCCGAAACGCTCGCCGAGCTGGAGGAAGTAGTTGAGGTTGTTCTCAACGCTGAACGAGTTGACACTCAGATCGCCGCTTGTCAGGGAGATGAGAGGACGGCGGGTCAGCTCTGCGACGCACTCGGCCGTGCAGGTCTTTCCAACTCCAGGCTCGCCGTGCAACAGCGCAATTCGTCCGCTACCCTTGTGCTGGACGAAGTCGTTGGCCCACGGTGAGACCTTGCCGCCTTCTCCAGCCGCGAACTGTCCAATGAGAGCCTTGACAGTGAGCTTGACCTCTTCCTCGAGGACAAGGTACTTGAACGCTTCCCGGTCCGGCGTGACCGGCTTGAGACTTTCCAAGTTCAAATGCCCTACAAAATAAGTTAGCAAGTTGTTCATGTCAGATGTTCAAGATTGTTACTTACCCCAGCGTCTATCGCCGAGCATGAACGCGGCAATGACGTTGCTGCAGACCGTGTAGAATAGATCACTAGTGGGAGCAGTCGACTTCAGGGGGTCCATATCCTCGAAGCCGGCGAAGAGGTGGATGTCCTTTTGACTATCATCATTGCTGCAGCTCCTGCACGCGCAGCGAGGCTGGTAATGAGGCAAATGATCTTTTTGTGGAGGAGGTGGGTGTTGCTGGGGCGGTGGTCCCCTCCCTCCACGAGAGTACTCTGGCGACAGTTGGTAGAAGCGACCATAGCCTTCGGCATCACAAATAACTCGACCAGTCATCTGAAGCATAATGTTAGCGAGAATACGAATGGTCAACGGCCATGAGGGTTACTTACATAACCGGACGGGCCTCTGTGGAACTGCCCATGACCGGGACCGCCGGCCATCAGCAAGCCATCATACTCCATATAAGTCGGGCGTTTCAGGAGTTCCCAGTACAGCTTTCCGAGCCTCACCTGCTTCTCGAGCATCGCCGCCGGATCATCGGGGAAGAAGCGGGAAGGAATGACCTCCATGCTGCGAATGGCCTGCTCCCCAGTCCAGGGCGCGACGTTGAAAGCAGCCATCATACGCATGATCTTGGTATTGTTGTACTCGAGGTACCAACAGTTGACCTGGTATGATGTAGGACGCCCATCAGTGGAGGCCGCCTGGGTAATGTTGCTTAGAACATAGGGAGTCCACAGGCCGCTTCGTTTGCCGAAGATGACTTCGCCCGGCTTTAGCGCCAGCCAGAACTTGTCGAAGGTCGCCATCGGGATGGCCTTCTGGTGACGCGCTTCTTCCTCACGAAGCTCGGCGCCCATGGTCTTATCCAAGAAGGTCAGGAGCACATCAATGTGAGCTGCGGTTTTGCGAGCGTAGCTAGAGCTGTGGCAAGTAGGCTGGTTCGATTTGTACTCGGCCAAAGCGGCTCGATGATGAACGATGAGCCGATAAGGGGCGTCGATAGCGACGGGCTTGCCGATGAGGTTGGCGTAGGGATAGTACGCTACGACAGCCTTCAGAGCGTTGATAAGATGCTCAGAGTGGATGAGCATGACTGTTTTCTCAATCTTGGAAATCTTCATCTCAGGCTCCTCGTCACTGTCGGAGATTTGGTCGTTATAGTCATAATTGTCATACTGGTATTCATCATAGTCGCCGGGCGGGGGGTTGTAACCCCTTCGGCGGCGGGTATTCTTGCCGTAGGAGTACTGTGTTGAAACCTTGGTCACAATTTCGAGGATGGGTTTCTCGGGCTGCTTAGCACCGTCTTTGTTCTCGTTCTTCCTGCCATATTCCGGGATGACCTTGAAAGGCACGGTACTCTCCCGAGCTAAGTCAGTTAGCAATGCACCAAGTCCCACAACAGTTGGAAGCACGTACATTCAATGACCTTGTTGGCGAACCCTAGATACTGTAGAACATAGAGCACATCTGGAGTCTTCACGGTACTGTCCGGGCCGGAGGACCTGACAACGAGGTCTTTCGTCTCGCCCTCGCTGGTCGACGGAACCTCCTCGAAGCTAGCAGTAGAGCTAGTCTCAGGATCGAAGACCTGTTAGGTTAGCAAATTGGGTTTTATCAATGTAGAGTGAGCCTGATGAGATGCTTACCTTCTCGGTGGAGATAGCCATGATGGCGGGTGATATTCAAGTATAATAGGACGAAACAAGAGGTTGGTTGGTGGAGCAAGTCTTAAGACAGGTCCAATACAATAGGTAAAGCAGACAGGAATAGAATGAAGAGGAAGAGGAAGAGGGAGAAGCCGCTTGCAACAAAGCAGCAAAGCCTCGGGGGCCATGATGGCTTTTTAAACTTCACCCGTTCCCCAGCTCTCTCCATCCAGCTCGTGGGAGCTGGAGGCAGAACATCCCCACCCACTGCCTGCCTATCCCGCCTTGCCTGATTCAGACCACCGAGATGAGGCAACCTAGACTACCCCGCGAAGGCCAATGGGTTACAGACGGGTAAGGGTGATTGGCCTCACAGACAGCGTTGCACCGCATCTGCATAAGTGGCTTTCTGGTGGTAAGGCTGAGATAGGTCGCGGGCCAACGCCGTGCCGGCCTATCACGGTTTATCGGCGACAATCGCCAGGCAGCCAAGCAGGTAAGCCGCCTCTGCAGGAGACTGAGCCCCGATTGCGAATTCCAGCTGTGGAGGAAAACCTGCGGTCCGTGAAAGAATGCACTCGTCTCCTCACCCAATTCGGTTAGTGCTCGATATCGGATTCACGAAGTGGATCAAATCGTGCGGATAAGCCCGAATTGAAGATTCTCCGTCCTCACCAAGACTATTGGACTTGGAAGCCTAGGAGATCGTCAAAACGTATAGAGTAATACATTACATATCGAGCATCTGATCACAGGATTTGGCCAATGCCGCTGATTTCGTGACTGGAGACGTTTTAACAGCATCGAGGACCAGGCAGGCAAACGCAAAACTGCTTGGCAACGACAAGTATTTTGTCGTCCGTGTTTGCTTCAAGGACATAGCATCGCAGGCAACCGACGGCTCTTTGCATGGATCAATGCTGGAAATAAAAAAAATGAGGTCACATACGGGAAACAGCATCCATCTTGCATGGAAAAAAAAAAGAACCGACGATATCGATGCCATGCAGTATGATTTCTGTAGCAAGGGGTCTACCTCTTTGACTTTTGAGAAAATTCCAATGAAAACCAGTAGAAAAAACACAACCAACTAACAAAACACAAGTACGCGGTAACAAAAACGGACATCCTGTCCCGCCGCCGCCTTGCCGTATTTCAACAAATTTACACTGAACTGAAAATGATTCGCTTCAACTTATCCTTCTCTCCACTCTCTTCACACATCCCCCTGAATGCACCACCTTCCTTCTCCCACAGTTCCCTGGGCGTGCCATATTCTGCCACCACCCCGTCACTCAGCACCAGGATCCGGTCAAAGTCAGCGATGGTGCTCAGCCGGTGTGCAATCACCACCAGCGTGCTGTCCGTAAACTCCTCACGGATAGAGCGCTGGATCAGCGTATCGGTCGTCATGTCGACCGCGGAGGTCGCCTCGTCGAGGACCATGATCTTGGGACGGGAGACGATGGCGCGTGCTAGGCAGAGGAGTTGGCGCTGGCCCTGGGAAAGGTTTCCACCGCTCTCGGAGATGGAGGAGGAAAGGTTGCGGAAGACGTTGATGTTCTTCTGCGCGACTGTCGGGGTCTCCGGTGCGGAGGAGGTCGTTGGGGTGGGAGGGTGCGAGTCAACCAAGTGGACGCGCTCGAGGGAGTCTCGCAGCTCCTCGTCGGTATGTTGGTCGAAGGGGTCAAGGTTGGAGCGGACGGAACCGGAGAAAAGAACTGGATCCTGCACGATGTGTTAGCATCTACTTGCAGTAGCATCGCGGACTGATTAGTTAATTACCTGAGGGATGATCGCGAGTCTGGATCGCAGATCATGGAGACGAATCTTGGAAATGTCGACTCCATCCACATGTATACTTCCAGACCGCGCCTCCAGGAACCGGAACAAGGCAAGCGTCAGCGACGACTTGCCGGCTCCCGTCCTACCAATGACACCAACTCTCTCGTTGCCATTGACGGTGAAGTTGAGCCCTTTGAGAACGGGCGACAGATCTTCCGCATAGCTGACAACAAGATCGTTGACTTCCAACTTCCCCTCCGTTGGCCAAGTAGCAGGTGGCACCTCGCCGCCCAAGTCCTCCGTCTTCAAATCCGTGTATTCTATGACTCGTTCGGCCGCGTTCATGTCGAGTTCGATGCTCGCGTAGTTTCGGATTGCCCAAAGTACCGAAGAGGAAAAGTCGAGTGCGAAGGAGAGTGTGAACCCAGCCAGAGCGGCATCCATGTAGGGGCTAGCCAAAATAAGGAGCGCAACCACCGTGGAAAACACGGATCCAACGAGAGACATCCTCCATCCCATCCAGCGGTTGAATAGCCAAAGATGCCAAGTGGACATGCTGTAGTCATCAAGCTTCTCGTACATGCCGTCGATATAGGTTGTTCCCTTGTCGAAGCCTCGGATAGTCATGACACCGGTCAGCGCGGAGCCGAAGAGCTCGAAGATTGGAGACTTGGCTGTGCTCTCGAGACGCTTGGCCGGTCGAGCGGCGTGCAGGTAGACTCGTGCTATCCTGGTGCAGAAGAAGAGCAGGAGAACCGCCAGAAGAATGATGTATGGGGACACAAAAATCGCCGCAATGCAGATTCCGATTACGTTCAGCACTGCGTTCATCGTCATCGTCAAGTCGACTGCCAAGCGACTGTCGACGATGTTGAAATCTGCTGTGAATCGGTTCAAGATCCTGCCGACTGGAACAGTATCAAGCCATCGCAATGGTGTTCGGAGTACAGTGTGCGTCATGCGGTTGAACATGTGCCGGCTGGCTTTGATGCTCAAGACAAACATGTAGAAGAACCTGACCGTGCCTAGGAATGCCGTCACAACGGAGAGACCCACGTAAACCGACAGGTAGAAGCCCAAGCTATACTCCGCGGTTGCGTGGACTGGGCTGCCGGCTGCAGCATGAACAGACGTCTGCTGAAGGCCGAAGACGTATGCAAATTGATGCTTTTCGTACGTCTTGACGCTTTCCTCTTCGTAGGTGCCGGTCCAGATTCGCAACCACCAAGACCTCCCTGTCCTTGTGTCAGATTCTATAAAAAGATTACCGTTAAGGAGATAGAACACTTACCAATGACGATGAACTGGAAAGCGACAAACATGACCGCAGCAACGAACCACCAAATAAAGCCTCCAGAGTCCTGGAGGTATACCCCGTATATTCGCTTCTTGATTGCACCCTTCTCTCTGGTCTCTTCTTCGACGAATTGCCTAGCTGCTCTCGAGGGCACCTTCTTCAACACCGCGCCGTCGGTTTCAGTCTCGACGTGTTCTGTTCCATCGGCATCCGAGGCATCTTCGGAGTTGACGGCCGTGTTGGAATCATCTTCGGCGATTTCTTGTTGTGACTGCTCGTGGCTCTTGATCAGTGATAGTGTGCCATCCTCATCCAGTTCTGATAGAAGCCCCGAATGCAGAACGGTTCCCTCTCCTAGCTCGACAATAAACTTGGTTTTGGGCTCGCACAGAGCAACGTGATGGGTGACTAGAATGCGGGTTCTGCCCTTGCAAAGATCGCCTGTCAAGCACTTTTCGTATATGTGCCGACCGACATGAGCATCGACGGCGCTGAAGATATCATCGAGGACAAGTATCCCTGCCCTGGAGTAGATTGCCCGAGCAAGGGTCACTCGCCACTTTTGTCCTCCGCTCAAATTGATGCCATTGGCACCGAGCTCTGTTCCCTCCCCATCCGCTAGCATATCAAGATCTTTCCTCAGGGCACAGGCGTCGATGGTCTCGTTAAATCGATCTTCGTCCAGGGGAAGTCCAAAGAGGATGTTCTCTTTCAAGGTGCCATTTTCAATCCACGGAATCTGTCCAACAAAAGCGATGCTGCTCGGTATAATCCAATTATCCCTATGAGCCTTGTCGTCATGTCGATCTACTATCGAGGGTGGTGTTGGCACGTAAAGCTTTCCTGATAACAGGTCGGCCTCGCCAAGAATCGCCGCCAAGAGAAGACTCTTGCCGCTTCCAGTCTTGCCTGAGATGACAGACAGCTCGCCTTTCGGAAATGTTACATTCACGTCGCGTAGAATGAACCTGTCGCCATCCTCGGTCTTCTCGTCTACTGGCCAAGCAATGGTAGCCGCGTCGAATGAAACATCGGGGCCGTCGGTGACGATCTTGGTGATCTCCGGGCCCTTCAGGTAATCCTCTACTCTCTTCAGTGATACCTTGGCATCGATAAGGTCGGTTGTAAGCTCCGGAATTACCGCGAGCGTCACCTCGAGATTTTTGAAGACGCCAATACTTACAAAGGCGACAGACGGAGTCAACTCGCCATTGATCCAGGCATACGCGGCCAAAGCCGCAGCAGCGAGAGCGATTGGGCTGCTGATCCATGCACCGAAAAGAGCAGTGTCGCCCTTAAAGACGTCCCAAATAGCAGACAGCTCCTTCTCTCGCATATCCAAAATTCGCTTCTCCCATTGCGGCTCCAGAGCCGAAAATTTGATTTGTCTCATGCCCTGCAGACTCTCGTTGACCACGGCGAGTTTCTGATCTCTGAGCTTCATGAGTCTGTCCTGCGCGGAAGCATACAGCTTTGCGTAGTAAACGTTGAACGGCAAGATAAAGGCCCAGGTCAGCATGCCGGCAATGAGGGGGATCCATCCAAGAAGAAGGACGAGGAACCAGATCGCGACCATGAACTTGGCCGCGCTGGACGGGAAGAGGAATTGGAAAGCCGCAAAATCGGAAACTCGTTTTGCGTCGACTCCGATGAGGTTAATGATCGCTTGGCGTGATTTCAGAACCGACGAGTCTTCATCTTCTTCTTCTTCACCGTCAGCTTTTTTGGCCTTCTTCCCATCCGAGTCGTCTGCCTTGGGGGCGTCCGGGACAGCTTCGGTTTCTGTTTTGCCGACTACTTTGACGTTCTTGCGTCTCATTGACTTCTCAAAGATGATCGCAGACAAAGTAGCTCGGACCGGGAGACAAAGGTCGGCCCACGAGATCCAAAACATGCAGGCTTCAAGCCACTGGGCATTTTGCGTTAGTGCGTCAGGTTACAACAGATCTGGGTACTCAAAGTACTTACCGATTCCGCAAGAACCATGAAGCCAAGCCAAAAGACAAGGAGCCAGGTCTCGACCGAGACAGAATCACCAGGCTTTCTCTTCTCAAGAGCCCTCAGGAGTTGAAGCGTAACCCAGTAAGGGGCAAAACCAAGTATGGCCTTCACAATCGAAATGGTCCACTGAATTATCAATGGCCAGCGATATGTGTAAATGAGACACTTCCAGAGAGGGGTTTCACCGAAACCATACGCCTTCCACATAGCAGATACATCCTTGGCTCGGTTGCTGTGATCTGGTCGCGGTAGATCCTTTATATCGAGATCATTCTTGGTCTCGGCCTGCTTGAGAACCTCGGCGGGCCAGCTCCACGTGAATCGACTGTACGCGGATACCGTGTATTGTCGATCTATAGGCCGAGCTCCGGCAAAGACCTCGGGCCTCCGAGAAATCGATACGCTGGATGCGGCGAGGCCCAGAATTGCCGCGAGGTCCACCATCCGCAAGGCGAACGAGATGCGGTGCGATTTCAGCAGTTCGCCATCAACCTCAGTGTCTTGCAGAAGCAGGACTATGGCAAGGACGAAGGCGGAAACGAACAAGTACAAGCCATACTCGTACGCCCGAACCGAGTTGCGGCTTGCAGTGACACAGACTGCCTGAATGCCGAGAAGAACCTGCCGGAGGGGTCAACAAGCGCGGTTATTCTCTTGACAGATGCACATACCCATGCAGCCAGGGCGAGCCAGTTCTCCAGAAACAAGCCTTCAGGGCCGTTCCGGAGTGTTGCAACGATCGACAGGGCCAAGGAGCTAGCACAGCCGAGCGCCGCAAAGAGGACGACAAAAATCTTGGGGATTCTGTTGGAAAAGGCGGCTACAGCCTCGGGCGTGCTTTTGCCATCCTTGTCCTCGTAGAAGTTGTCCTTTGGAAGCCGAGCGCGAAGTTGGCTGATGAAGCCGACAATGGCTGGAATTGTGCTGAGGGCAATGAAACCCAAGCCGGCTCCAACCTCGATTAGCAGGGTCGAATCATCGCCCATGGTGAGTCCAACTGCACCCGGTGAGGGGAAGGATCGGCTGGTGCTGATGTTCAATTCGGCTGCAGAATCCAGAATTGAAGCTATTTACGGAAAAAAGAGGCCAAAGAAAACCACTCGACTAAGCTATCGCACAATGGCTAGAACACTTAGTTGGCTGTCCCTTTTTAAGTTTGACAGATCCAATTGGAACGTAGCGGTCCTTCTAAGCAAATAGAAATACCGACTTTTCCCGTTATCAGTGAGGCGGTCGCTTTGGGGGGTGGTGTTGGTGATTTACAAGCAAGAAAAAGCCAGAAGTTCTGAGGCAGAGCTTGGTAAGTTGGCCGCCGTGTTTATGAAGAAAGTTCTCTCGGGATTCCGGCGCTTAAAGAGACGAGAGTCTAAGGAAGCAAATAATTCTCCCGGCCCAGTTATTCGTCGAGCAGGCTGAATTATTGAGGAATTAGTCTAAAAAAGGATGACCTAGTTCAGTTGGGAATATGTAGGTCGGTGGCCGCTTGCGAATGCCATGCTGGTAAAATAGTTACCTAGTTACACACCCTTCGTAGTAATTAGTAGCAGCAGCGGCGGGATCATTTTCACATTCGCCCCATGTTGTAGGAGCGCCCGCCGATTTTTTCCCTTGCACCGCTGCGTTTTCTTTGCATGTCATGTCAAACAATCAGCGCTCCGACTCTGACTGACATGCCGCTAACGGCTGCACTTGCCGTTTGACTCATCGCGGTCAACAGTTCCAATACGGGGCGGTGGGAGGGGAGGGGTGTTAGCCGATCACCGCATCATTGCATCACACAAAGTTGTATGCGCACTTGTTACGGACGATATCTGATGTGCCGGTTTGGCCAGGATTCCGACCAGGATGCCCTCAATGAAGGGTTCGCATTGGTCTCGTTTAGGCAGGAGGGTTGCCAAAAGAGCGGGCTGGGCGTGCAACCAACGGCCGACCTAATGACCCTTTGCGCCTCTTCGCCAGCCTCACACATACCGTAGCACGTACATACATCCATCCTACAGGCCCGGCTACTACTTCGTACACCACCTTGAATTAATTCTTAGGACTCAGGTAGTAGTCACATTCCCGGGTGCCGCCCACCGGCCCAGCCAGGAGGATGGACTGGCCCCGGCCTCCCCCAATGTCCAAGACGTGGGGTCGGGGGTATATACATAGTGCAAGGTATAATATATATCTGCATCATGCCGTCCCCAATGGCTCAGAACACCGCCTTGAAGAAGGCGGTGGCGTTAGCAATTCACGACGAGGAATCGGCCTCACGACCCCGAAGTCCGCCTTTTCTTACTCTCGGAGTGGTCCGACCGATGTTAACGTGCCTTTCGCGCCGCCTTGTAATGCTACTTCGTGTGCAGATAGACGTAGAGAACTCACCGTCATATGAATGCTTGCCTGCCTTGTGTGCACATATCTGATAAGGGGAGTTGACTCTGAAAAATCTTACCAATTCTGCATATCTCGATACCACGGCACCCCACTGACCATTGTCTGAAGGATTCACTCATGCAATCACGGAAGAGTGGAGGGTCCAACACCTAGGCTCCGTCGTTTCGATGTCAGTTATCTACCTGATCAGGCAGAACAATTCCAAATTCGGTGCCTAGCATTTTAAAAACAAGGCAGGTTTCATTGATACTTGTCAAGCTCTGAGCATACGCGAGTAAGTTGTATCTTGAGTTGGTTGGAATTCGGATTGCACTTTCACTGAGAAGAAGGACTGGGGTTGTCGAGAGTGGGGCGCGCGAATAAGCAGGCGTCCCACCCATGCCATCATCGAAGTGGGTCACATTAAAAAAAAAAAACTCCGCCATTTGCTTTTGAAGCTGTTCAAGAGAGCATCACGTTGTATTTGGTTGCCTATAAGGCTAGAACCGGTTGACTGGTCTTGATTTAGTAACTCAAGCTATTATAAAGCAAACTGCGTATACTTGAATAACATGTTGCTGACAGGCTACCCACAATCATTATCTTCGTGAGTGGTGGAGATGTCGAGAGGGCCTCAGTTGTCAGACATCGCGATAGATTGATAACATGGCCGCTCATTCTAATTTAGGAAAGCGATCACTGTGAGTCAGTGATATCCAAAGGAACACAAACAGAAAAAAAAGCTTTTCATGCGGCTGATGCACAGTAGATCATTGCTAGCCCATGTGAAACGGTTGGTTATCAAGCAGAGCATGTGAACTTCATGTGTCAGACATGCTAAGTTGGCTTGAGCTGAACCGCAGCCAATCTGCAGTTGAGAATCGACAATTTTGTCGGAAAGAAATTTACCAGTAAGAATTAATATGACGTTGGTCTTTCGACCGTTGTCGGTAACCCCGTTTTGTGGTCGCCTCAAGAAGTCTCCGATCTCACTCTCTCTGCCTTTGCAGTAGGTGCCGATTATCCGCCAAGACGTACTTGCAGTCAGAAGGTAAAATTCCTGACACAGACACCCGGACCTTAATTTGGACAGACGATAGAACTCAGTCAGGAGACAAGAAGATCCCGAAGGAGCAGTACCATGCCGTGCAACACCGGAGCAATGTCTTCGCTGAGTGAGGTTGTTCATGGCGCGGCCAACAAGCGCGGGGCAATAGTGTGTGTCCAATATGCTTGTGATCTGGTTGCTCACCGCCACATGTTCCAGAATCACCTGCTTTTATTCTGTGGTTCGTGGGGGAAACAGCCACCAGCATCCAGCCTCTGCCGTGCGAGCGTTGCATGCTGAACAATGACATTGAAGGTGAGATGACTGGTGGCCAGTGGGGGGGGGGGCAAGGTCAATTAGTCAATCCACGGTCACGGTCACGGACGAACGGACGAACGAGATGAATGTTGGTTGCAGTCCAAGGTACGATGTCCCACGGTTCAAACTTGGATGATGTAGGTCAAGAGAGCGGCGTCTCAAGCGCCATCATCATCTGGTTTGAGGAAATTTACCACAAATTGCCGGAGCCAACATGACCAAAGAGTTGAGACACCTCCCTCAAAATGCGAGTCTTGCCGCATCTTGTCGAACGTGCGATCCTGTATCAAGCGCCCCATTCCAGCGTCCCATAGAAAACTGGATGCACACTTCCAAAGGTGTAGCCAAAGGTCAGGAACAAAAAACCCGCCGGGTGGGGGAACATCTGCAACCTGTAAAACAAGGCTGAAGGGAGATCCCATCAATGCTACCTGGAAATCCGTCGCAGGTGAAGCCATGGAATCACCCGTGCCAGGACGGCAGAGAAGGGACTGTCTGTTTCCGCATTTTGTGATTATTGGATTCTGATGTGCGGTCCGTTACTAACTTGCCCCGGCAGTTGTCGCAGAGTATTCTGCATTCTAGATGCATTCCATGGCTCTCCTCCTCCCCCAACCATTCTAGCACAGGCAGTTCTGGTGGCCGACGGGCAGGGAATGAGTAAGTCAAGGCGATGTAGTGGGGCAATGGGGGTCACCTAACAAGATACGAAGCAAGTAGCATCCTCCCGGGTCAAGTCAGCCCTGTAGAGTAACAGCGCCAAAATAGCCCGGCCCTCAGCTACGACAGGCCGTTGATCAAGGGGTAAGTACTTTTGCACGTTGAATGAGAGAAAGAAAGGTATCCCGTCTACATAGACACCTACGGAAGAGTCTACGTATGGGACTTGAAGTCTCCCACCCAGGGTTGATGTTAACAAAAGCAGGTAATAAGTCAGTCGGGACGGATCATGATCCGCTGAGCCCCGCCCCGCCGATTTGTGACGGGGTGGTTATAATTAATTCGCAGACTAACTCATGAGCTTTACTACAGGATTGAGCTACTAAGTACGAATTAGCCAAGATGAAATGTAGTTTTTCTATGCAGGTTGGTAGGCAAAGGTACCGTCGCGATAGGGTCACAGCCCGGGAGGAAGGCTGCGGCGGAGGGATCTCCCCTCAACGAACATCAAACGGAGCTCGATGATTGGCTGTAAACACGAAACGCGCAAGCCCATTGTCCGGGTTGACCTGAATGAACGGGGCGGGCATTTCGCTTGTGAAAGATAGGACGGGAAACCAACTTCTTCTCATCCCATCATCCTCGTGACAATCACCATCCTCTGTTCGATCAGGGGGAAAAAATTGCATTTCACCGTACAACCAAGAGGGCATGTTTGTAAATGCCCGCTCGACCAACCTGCCAACTCCAATCAATCGTCAGCTGCGATCATTAGCACCCGAGAGCTAACCTAAGAGCCCATCGGCATAGATTATTATTACTAGTTCGCTAGTTTAAGCTCCCAAGCTACCTCTAAGCTTAAGGCTCTTTCCCACCACCGTCTAGGTACCCTGGGTAGTACCCGCCGCGCCCGGGCGCCCCTCTTTGGCAACCTCAACGGCCTGTTTCGACGTACCTTCCCGAACTGTCGAGTTAGAGCTGTTCGATAACCCCCATCTACACATCAACTTGGGCAGCCTCCTCCAACTCAATTATCCCGATACAGCTTCAAAAGGCTAGTAGGCATCGAATCCCCTCAACTGCCACATGCCTCTCGATACCCATCCTCCGAATCCCCCGTCGACGACATGAAGAGCACCCCCTTAATCATCAATTGGCATGACCAAAATGCCCCCGTCTACTCTGCTCATTTCGAGCCGCATGGCAAAGGGAGATTGGCGACCTCTGGAGGAGACAATAACGTGAGAGTACGTCCCCGACCTCAGGTGGCCTAAGGAGATCGGAGGTAGTTTGGAGCTGACACATCCCTCCCAGCTCTGGAGAGTCGAAGGCGATGGCGAAGACCGAAAGGTCGAGTACCTGTCTACGCTGGCAAAGCACACACAAGCCGTCAATGTTGTGAGATGGGCGCCAAAAGGTGAGTTTAATATCCTCTATCGTACTGTTGGGCCGCCCTCTAATGACAACTTCCTCCAGGCGAGCTCCTCGCGTCTGCCGGCGACGACGGAAATGTCATCCTCTGGGTGCCGGCCGAAGCCCATCTACCCAGCCATTTTGGATCCGACGGCCTCGAAGACAAGGAGACATGGCGAACAAAACACATGTGCCGATCCAGCGGCTCCGAGATCTACGACTTGGCCTGGTCACCCGATAGCACCTACTTCATCATTGGAAGCATGGATAATATTGCACGGATATACAGTGCGAGCTCTGGTAAGAAGCCACTCGCTCATCCTACGGTCAACCTTCTCCGTACTGACAATTCTAGGCTCTCTGGTTCGACAGATCGCCGAGCACAGCCACTACGTCCAAGGAGTTACATGGGATCCCCTCAATGAGTACATCGCAACCCAGTCCTCGGATCGATCCGTACACATCTATTCGTTAAAGACCAAGGATGGGCAATATACGCTGAGCGGTAACCATGACGATAAGCCATCAAAGATTGCCAGCCACATGAGAGGTGATCTGCCGCCACGACGGATTTCTTCAAGCAGCCCCGCGCCGCCCGATTTTGGCAACTATCGTGCTCAGTTGTCCGTGGAGCAAGCCGTGGGCTCGCCGGTACCGTCCGTGCCCGGTACTCCGAACTCGATGGCACTGCCGATGAACCCCCCCAGTGCCATCAGCCATAGCAGAAGATCATCATTCTCATCTCGACGCTCGGTTTCTCCAGCCCCGTCCATGCCGCTGCCAGCCGTTATGCCTATGGCCATGGAACCGTCACCGAAACCTCATCCCTCGAGCGTCAGCCTCGGCTTCAAGAATGCCAGTCTCTACGCGAACGAGACCCTGACCTCATTCTTCAGGCGCCTAACCTTCACTCCGGATGGCGGCCTTCTCTTGACGCCGGCGGGCCAATACCAGACCCAGCACCAGACTGACAGCAGCACGAAACCTACATACGAGGTTATCAACACGGTCTACATCTATACGAGAGGCGGCATCAACAAGGCCCCGATCGCCCATCTACCAGGACACAAGAAGCCGTCAGTGGTGGTCAAGTGCTCGCCAATCTTTTACACCTTGAGAACATCTCCACCGGTCACAAAACATATCACCATTGACACCTCATCGGCCGAAGATCCCATCCCGGCATTGCCTGAGCCCGTTTCCAGACCATCCCCTGCGCCGTCGGTCATGGATCCCCCACCGCCACCCACATCAGCACCCGAGCCAACGTCAAACCCGACTAGCAAGTCCAATACGGAGGCCAATGCTTCTACACCAGGGCCAAAAGCGGCCTTCGCGCTGCCGTACCGGATGGTATACGCTGTTGCCACGCAGGACTCTGTTCTTCTCTATGATACCCAGCAGCAGACACCGATCTGTATTGTCAGCAACCTTCATTGTGCAACATTCACAGATCTGGCATGGTAAGTCGAGTCCCCACTCGTGGCAACCCGTATTATACTAATATCATGTAGGGCAAGTGATGGGCTTACTCTTCTTGTTACCTCATCCGACGGTTTCTGCTCCACGCTCTCGTTCTCTCCAGGAGAGTTGGGACAAGTATACCAAGGAGAGGTGCCAACGATAAAACATCCCATTCCGGGACAGTCTTCTTCGAACCAGACTACGCCAGTGCCAACCCCAACGGCGGTTTTCGCACCCCCGTCTCCCTTCCCCAATGGCTCGACGCATCAGCACCGAAACTCTGCCAGCTCTTTTACCGCTCCGTCCCCGCCGCCACAGGCTTCGTTTGTGAATCAGCGGCCATCCTCTCCGGCTCGATCGAACTCCGCATCTTCAATCGCAACGCAGTCATCAATCGCGAATCCCGGAGTTGTTACCAACCCGTCCCTAATTGTTGGAAGCGTACCCGGCTTGGTGGCGGCAAGCGCCAGCAAAGCCGCTAGCGCTCCTATCAGCACTCCGCCCGAAACTCCCCGTAACGGCATATCTAACAGCCAAGCCGCGGGCGTAAAACGGGACGCTAGTGAAAGCGAGAAAGAAGACGGGAAAGAGGTCAAGAAGAGAAGAATTGCCCCTACCCCGGTAACGGACTCGTAGGGATGCCTAGGCCATCATTTTTTGCAGGCGATATTGCACTTTGATTTGGTGTAAAGATTTGAGCCTGAACGGCATAGGTTGGTCATAAAAGAGGCTTGGGATATGAGTTGGTGCACCACCACTGTGCAAAGGATGGGTTTTTCGCAACGGCTGTACAATCGCGAAGGTTGCTTGCATGGCATGGCGTTGCTTAGGTAGCCTGAAAGTAAGGCGGGTTATCAGCCATGGGTTTCTTGTGTGGTATTTGAACCACGTCTTTTCTTCCCCTTTACCATTTTTCCTTTTGTATTTTGATACACGAGGGCGTCAAGAACAGCCAAGATAGGCGAGGTATTCTGTTTGTCATTGTATTCTATCTTCTCTCCAACTAGTTCAACACGGGTTTCCATCCCTTGCGTTTGCAAAAGTCCCTAACCCCTTCATCTTGGAGAATATCAGCACTAAGTCGGCCGGTAATGACACTGCGCTCGAAATCCGGCCCCTTGACGTAAAAAGGAAATATCAGTCGGCCGCCCTCGCCGTCATTGCCGTGCTCGTTAGTCTCCCATCCACTCTTCCCCTTGCCCCGGCTCTCAATCAGCCCCAGCCCGCACGCTGCTCGATCAAGCGAGAGGTACCACCTCCGCTGATGGACGCTGCCGATCGAGTTCACAGCGCCAGTGTACGCATTTGTGCGCCTCACTTCCTCGTCCTCTAGCTCGCGGACCTCCCTCTCCATCGCCGAAAGCTCCTTCCCATCCGCCTCCCCACCAGCCTGCGGATCCGGGACGTCCTCGCCTTCGCTCTCCGACTCAGAGCTGGTCTCCGGCTGCACAGTCCCGCGCCGCCGCCTCCGTCGTGTCGGCGTGCGGCCGGCCTTGGAGCGCCCGTCTGCGTCTTCCTTCTTGGTCAGACGCAGGTTGAGGACGTAGGTGCTGGGCAGGCGCGCACCGTGCAGCCGCAGACGGATCTTGCGGTTTGCGAAGGCCGCGGCGAGCTTGGCCTGTTCGGACACGGGGGAGGCTGATGGGCTGGAGGCCTGGGAGTCTGGGTCGATGGAGGGGGCGTGCTTACTGTGGCGTTCGAGGACGGTGTAGATCCCTGTGTCCCAGATGAGGAGGGAGCCTGTGGTTGAGGAGGCAGTTTCGATGAGATGGTTCTGCGGGCGTTAGCTTTCATACTCCCTGTGTTCTATTGATGGTTAAGCATCGACTCATGTAAGATGTGGAGTAAGGGGCTTCGGCCCCCCTCATACATGCTCATACATGCTCATACACTTTGAGTTCTTCATGCGATGGACTCACCCAAAGGCAGTGGACCCTCGTCTCAGTCGCATTCCGATTCAGCCTCACACTATTTGGATCCCCCGGCAGGCCATACATGATCGCCCAGCTCGCGCTGCTGGTCTCGTTGATCTGCAGCCGCAGGTCATAGTGAGTGCCAGCGACGGGGTGATCATGTTGGTGGATCACGAAGTGAGCGCCGTCGGCCGAGCCGAAGCTGGACTCGTAGAGCGCCTTGTAGTCCGGGATTGAGAGGTGAGGAGAATCGGTGGGGTACGGAGTAAGGATGGACTGGGAGAGGCTTGAGGCGAAATGCGCTGCGTGGTCATCGACCTTGCCCTCGCCTGCCTCGATGAAGGCTGATGTGGAAGTGGAGGACGCTGCTTGTGAGCTGTGAACGTCTGGCCCCGGGGTCTGAGGGGCGACACCCAAGGCTATCGTTGGTTCGAATACGGGCGACGATTCGGGTACCTGCAGCTCCCATTCGAGGTTTCGTTTCTTTATGAAGGGATTTGGAATCAATTCCGGGGATGCTCGGCGTTTGAATCCCATGTTTTTGTGAATTTCCCGTGATGGTTACGGAGTGGATTGCGGGGTCGGCCAATGGCGCTTTGTATGTATTGTACCGCAAAACGTTTTACTGCGCAGGTAAAAATCATGTCATTTCGCGGAGCAGACGGTCTAGGACGGCAAACAGTTGGTATATTCTAATTATTAGGTTTCTCTGCTGAGACGCACTTCATGATCTTTTTTCTCTATACAGGTGTCCCCCAATGCAAAAACCAGTTCCAAATACAACCGCTGAGAGAATGATGCCAAGCGTGATATGAACTCCGAGCCCTCCAGGCTAAAAAATGATGGGGCCTGGGACAAAACCCCCGCGCTAGAACTCTATCATCCCATCATTGCCCCTTAAGCTGGAGCAGCAGGTAAATGTCGACCTGCTCCAGCATCTTCAGATACTCTCCCGCCAACCTCCACCGTAGACTTAACCTCGCGAGCGTCCTCTTCACCAAGTTGAACCCATCTTCCATCCCAGGGCCGCCCTCCTCCTTCATGACCCAGTGCAACGTGGACGCGGCGCAGTACATCGCATCCAATATCAATGGACTCACGGTACTGACATCCTCCTGCTGGTGTGAGTAAGCTAGCACCTTCTCACAGATATCCCTGATCTTGACCGCTACGCGCTTCAGCTCCTCGATAGAGTGGAGCTGGACGTCCATCTCCGCCTGCGACATGGGCTGCGTGGCCGGCTCATGCGCATTTGCGGGACAGCAGTAGAAATCGTGTACCAGGACGCTGGCGGAATGGATGATACACAGCGGCGCTAAGAGGTTGATGTTTACTGGGGAGCTTGCAATGTCGACTTCGAGGGCAATCATGGCAGCTTCCAGGGTTTGAGATATGGTGACGATGGCGGGTATGTCGGCCGAGCGGGAAGATTTGCGCAAAAGGGTGGCGTGGCGGACGTGTTCGAGAGCACGGCCGGCGACAAGGCTGGCTTCGCAGAGGCGCGCAAATGTAGGTTGGGGCTCTGTGAAAGGGGGAGATATGCTGCGGTGGATGGCGCGGCCTAAGCGGCCATCGTCCTGGATGAGCTGTTAGTGCGTGCGACGCGGCGGAAGAGGGGAGATAAACCTACCCACGCCTGGTCGTCTACTGGCAAGACCTCATCATCTGCAGGTCCGTGGTAGAGATATTTCTTTTTGCTGCCGAGGCAGATTATGCGGTCAAGGACGATTACCGCCCACCAAGCTCTTCTTCTCTCTTCCAGCTCAGTCCACGTGGTCTGCAGACGTGATTAGCGAATTTGACAATTTATCTTGGGAGTTGCGTAGCGACACATACGCACGCGTTTAGCAAGGTGTTGCTGTCTTGGTAATTCGGCAGCCCAAGAAAGTCAGCGTACCGAACACACGCGCCGACAGTCATCCATGCCGCCGGGTAGATGGCATGGCTATATTCGTAGACGGCCACGAGAATCATCGACTGTAGGAGCATGATCGAGGCGGAGCCGCTCTGTTCGAGAACTGAGATGAACCTCTTGGCAGCCGTGTACACGTAGAAATCGGCACTTGCGATGCCGTCGACCGGCTTTGACGTGATCAGCTTGATGGCCAGAAAAAGCAGAGCGAGATCCGGGCCGCCCTCGAAAAGGGTCAGGCCGAGATGCATCCGCTTCTTAGACACGATCGGCAGCCAGGGATGGATCATGTTGAAGTAGTCACTGATGGCTTGCTGCACGGCGTTCCCGTCGCCCAAATGCTCCAACACCTCCTGAACATAGTTGATCAGCCAATTATACAGAATTAAAGGGGCACCATACGGCAGCAGGCAAGTGGACGCACCACATACAGCAGGGATATCGACGTATGGTCTCGGCACGGTCTGCTTCAGCCACTTGAAATGGTCGATGTCGAGAAAGACGTCCGGGGGGAACTGGTTGCTCCCCTGCTGCCAGAGCGGCTCGACGGGAGCGAAGCGCGGCGGTGGCGTGTCTTCGATGCTGGCGCCGCCCGACGCGGAGCCGCCGCTGTTCAGCCGGTTTTCCAGCTCCAGGAGCTTCAGCTGCATGGCGGCAATATCCTCCGTCGTGGGCGCCTGCTGGTTGTCGATGTAGTCGCATTCGCGGTTCATCCGGGTGCAGAGGCCGCAGGCGGGGATGACCTTGTCGCATTTGCGCTTCTGCTTCTTGCAGCTGCCGCAGGCTTGGGATGCGGTCAAGTTAGACATCGTCAAGGGACGGTCCGGGTCTGCCAGGTCGCATGTAAGCCAATCGGCCGCTACTCTCGGTTGTACTTTTTTCTGGGAATGAGATGGCGTGCGTGTAATCTGGAAAGACTTGCTTGGGGCATTGATTATAATTACTTTTCCCGCCGGCCGCCGCTTTTTTCGGATTAGGTTTTGTTACGTACGGGGGCTGACATCTTATACCACTTTCTCATCCCGAGAGCTCATAATCAATAGGGGATGGGTAGCATCTAGCGCAAAACTGGGCTTTGAAGATCGGGATCTGGGATGATGATTCCATCCCGTCAGCCTTAACTGGCGGGAGCCAATACTTGGGACTTTGTATCCTGCAGCCTGGGTTCTAGCTCGACAAGGGGCGGTGGAAAACGAGCGGGGGCTGCGGCCGCACCTCAGGCGTTAACTCCAGGCCAACTCCGCCGCAAATCCGGTGAGACCCCGACATCATCCACCAGGGCCATGCGCAACGGCTTTGAGTAAGCACAATCACCCTCTTCCAAGTTTCCAGGATAACGCCCTGTGGGCAACTCATTTTTTCCCTTCTTACTCCAAGCAGGCTGCCTCCTAACCGGAGGTGTAAGAGCTACCTGTGGTGTCGCTCGCTCATCCGTCCGTCCCAGAGGGTGAAAACCGCTACACGGGACGGCCACAGCGTATCAGATCGCGTCGCGCTTCTGCCAAATTGATGCGTGGTGGGCGGTGACGTGCACACCTCCGGGGAGATCCCTGCTCTTACCACTGAAACTCGAGCATTAATGCGAAACTGATTGGGTAAGTAGCTGGAGATGTTTATTGTTTGCCATACCATACGAAAAAAGACCCCTCCCCTATTTGCCCATCCTGATTCCATATTCATGTCGTCACAAAGATGGCTGACTCCCCGAACCGCAGCATCCGTGGACGGCGAGGCCGAGGCGTGTCCGCCTCCAGGAATTCGTCCGCGAGATCGTCCGCCGTCTTCGACGACTTCCTACATCCCGCTGCTCACCTCGGCCCCCACTCGCTGCGCCCCGCCGAGTCGAGGTTTTCGCTGAATGAACAGTTCGCGTCCACGAGGCGGGAATACGAGTTTGCGGATGACGATGCGTCGTCCGTGTTCGAGCGGCTGACCATAGCGTCTGATGCTGGGGATGTGTTCGAAGACAAGACCATAACGATCGACACGGCCGCCGGGGAGGGAGCCCAAGAAGAAGATCTTGCTGACGAGGATTACTACCACCTCTTGTGTGTACCCGCAGATCAGCCCGTCACCCCTGAGCAGGTCCGAAGCTCGTATTATCGCCTTCTACTCATCCTGCATAAGGACGGACACCCAGAGAATCTCCATCATGTTGCGCGACCGTACTTCAATCGAGTCCAGCAGGCATTCGAGACCCTGATCGAGCCCAGCAGGCGGGCGGACTATGACCTGCGCCGCAAGGATGGTGAAGCGTATGAGCTTGGGTCGTTCGACGATGAGCAAGAGTACAATGATGCCTACGATACCTCGCTGCGAGAGAACCTCGAACAACGATCCCAAAACGAGATTTTCTCGTCGTCGGATTTGGGTATCCGGTTTGATGCGACGCGAGCCCTGCAACCAGCAATGGGCATTCGTCGCCGCCGGAGGTACCGCGCGATACGGCCGCTCGACTTCACCCTGAGCCACTCTTTGACTGTCGGGGTTCCAGCTCTGGCTCGACTCACGGAAAAGAGGGTGCTGGCGGTCCGGCGAATCTTGGCCGCCAGAACGAAGCGAGGTCAAGGCTCCGTGGAAGAGCAGGCGAAAGAGCCCAGATTCCATCTGTCCGTTCCTCTGGTAACTGTCTCAGGCTCGGTCTACGGCCTCGTGGAAGAGATGTTCCAGATCCCCATATCGCTCTTGTCAGACCGCTACCAGCCATTGCTTCCCCTGACCATCCCGCGACATCGCTTGATTCAGCTGGCAGAGCACCGTCTTTTGCCATTGATCACCCTCAAAGTGCGCCAAGATATCCTCCGTAAAACAGTCGACGGTCGCGTGACCAAAACGACGATCGAGCTCGAACGAGATGTCCTACCGGAGGCCTCCATCACCGCACGGGTATCGCACCCCATACACCTGCCACACAGCGAAGACCCTATCATTGTTGAAGCTAGCCTAAGGTCAGGACATGCTTGGGCGCGGGCTCGTCCTCGACTCGGCGTCGGGGTCCGTCACCGGATAGGCAGTGGCACCGCCTTTGCTCTAGCCGATAGCGGAGATTGGACAATCTGGCCGGCTGATACCTGCAAGTTCTACTCGGAGTTCTCGCGCATCAACAAGAAGTTCTCCCTCGCTGAGTTCCCGCTTAAAGTGGCACCCAGCCTTGAGATCGGGTACAGGACCTCTGCTTCTGAGCGGGCTCCGCTCGCCAGCTACGACGACTCGCCGAGAGGAGAGTCTGGTATACGGGGTCTCGATCACGAAATGGCGTATGGCCATGATGGATCCTGGACAGTGGCCGCCGCTGCTGCGCCCGACTCCTTGGCAGGCTACGTCCGCTATGGTCGAGACCTAGTTTTCCCAAGCGCGCCGGGCGCGTCAGCTCCACTACAGAGCGGCGCTCGCATGGAAATAGAGCTGTGCTCAAACACTCTTCTGGACCGGTACCTCGCTGTTCGGAATCTCTGGAGCGTCGGCAAGCACTCGAAGCTCGGCCTCGAGATCGGCGTGAGCGTATACAACTTTCACGTCTCCCTCTACTGGTCCCGTCTTAGCCAGCGCCTGAGTATTCCATTCCTCGTCTCACCTCGCGCATACCTCTCGTCCGAAATCGTCTTCTGGACAGGCGTTATCCCGTTCCTCGCCATGGCCGGGCTCCAGTTCGTCTCGGCCCGAGCCAAGGCCCCGAAGCGGGGCCGCTCAGGCGACCTCCGCAGGGACAAAATCCAGGCATACGTGACGAAGAAGCGTGCCGAGGCCGACGAGCTCGCCGTGCTTCTCTCCGGCCCCGTCGACGCGCGGCAAAGACTGGAGCGCCAGAAAGGCGGGCTTGTGATCCTGAGCGCCAAGTTCGGCGTCAAGGACACGGCGCCGAGCCAAGGCTGGGCGGCCGAGGAGGTGGCAGACGTGACGATCGCGGTGGCTGCCCTGGTAGACGACGGCAGGCTTTTGATTCCACGGGGTTTGAGGAAGGGCGCTCTGTTGGGTTTCTGGGATCCGGTACCCACAAGGAAGAAGGTGCTTCATGTACGATATCTGTATCGTGGCAAGGAGGACACGGTTGAAGTTCATGACCGAGCGGAACTGGTTCTACCGCCTGGCCCGCGGAACGATGTATGAGACTACCATGTCGTATAATGATTTTGTATGATCTCGGGTGCGGCGCATCTCAATGATACCACTCAATTGGACGAATATACATATTCTGCTTCAGCTCTAACATGATTCCAATATGCTCGCCCTCTCTGGGTTCGCCGTCAATAGTTGATTCCTTTAGGCTCTGGACATGGCTCTACTCCATGGCAACATTTGACATGTTCATTGGCAGTCGAGAGTATCCACTGTATGACACCTAAAGGTTTGATCTCCTGCTCAGAGCGGATGTCCATCGCTAACAGATCAGATTCCGTCAACAGACTGGTTGCAAAGTCACAATACGGGGACTCACAACTTTCACTTGGCAGATGAAGGTATAGAGAGTTTGAGAAATACTGATACTTGTATTGTGTGTTATCCCGATCATGCAACAACTCCATCCCGAACCATCTGCATGAACCCGCATCCGTCCCGGCTTACTCAACTCCATCCCTGGCCACCTCCACGAATCCACATCCACCCCTGTTGGCTCAAGTCAGATGTTCACTCCCGGCATATATATAGTGTGCTGCTCCACTAAACATCCACTCGGGTCACTAGTGGGTCACTTGGATGGCACGCCAGGAAGGCTCGATCCCGTCCATTGTGCGTATGTTGGCCGGCCCCTGGTTTATTGCTTGAGGCTTGGCTAGATATGACTGGCATTGCTGGCTGGAGCGTTTTTCTTGTGGAGGAACCCTAGGGTGCCAAGCACAACAGCAGCGAGGAAGAGCAGGCTATTAAACATCAGAATACACGAGCTGTGATGGAACTTAAAGAACAGAGACTCACGTCTCAATTCCACCGAGGGCTGCTGCCGCTGTCAGAGAAGGCGCAAAGGAAGCGGAGCAGGGAATGATGTTTTGAAAGGAAAAGCGGCTAGCGGTCTGGCTCGAATGGTGGTTGCTGACCCAGTAGTCGTCACCAATGTCTTTGGGAATCCGTTCGATATCCCGGCGGCTCTTGAATTCATAAGCCCCGGGGCCAGAGTGATCCAAGAAGTACTCGAAGTCCTCAACTTCGTATACCATCTCTTCGTATGCAAGCCTGCCCTCGTCGGAATCGTAAGAGTGCTCTTCAATGTCGTCTTCAGACTCTTCAAGGTCTCCAAGAAACTTTGCGAAGTCTTCAAAGGGGTGTGCTTCGATATCGACGCAGGTTAGGTTCTCATAGCAGTAGTCGATATACTGTTCATAGTCCAGGATGCAGTTCAAATCCTCGTTACAGTATTCGACAAACCCTACAAAGTTTGTGATGCAGTCAAAGACGCCTTTACAGCCCAGGTAGACGTTGTATTTTTTAGGCTCATTGGTCTTTTCTGGCGTCTTCTTGTTGTCGGGCTGCGAAGTGTGCTGCGACGGGGCCAATGGGCAGAAACGTCCCAGCTCGAAAGCCTGTGGCAGTTTCGTGGCCAGCAAGATAAAGCAGCTTATCCATAAGATGAACAAAATGATGTCAACAAGTAGAGGTGCGCCCGACGAAGCTGCCCTGTGCCGTCTAGAGCCAGCCACGACCAGAACTAGACTTACAGCTACAGTCAAACATGCCTGTCCGGGTTGTTAGTTACGAAACCGTGGGAGCAGAGAAACAATAGTGCTTACCACGGAGAGCATGAAACCAATGGCTGTGCTGAGTTCGTAATATGGCGCCAAATCATAGGCAAGGAACACTCGAGCTTCATTGACATAATTCACGGCGTAGGCGCAAAGACCAATGATCGGGAGGGCAAGGAGAAGTTGGACGATACGGAATATGGTGGCACCCACGGGCGAGCGAGGAGCATGCTGGCGGTCGGCCATCTCGGAATGAAAAGAGCGAGAGGGTAGAAAGAGAACGTCGAATACAGTGGAATACAGTACCAAGATGAAGAGAAGGATAAAAGTGGCCAAAATGAACGATTCTCGTATGAGATGGGTGGTTGTCAACAAGAGAAGTGCGCAAACAAGCAGAGAGAAGAAGACCTTAAGAGGCCAACGGGTTCAAAGCAGATCCATGACTCCTTCCTACCTAGTACTCCCATAGGGCTTTCATCATCGCATGGGAGGCAGGAATGGGCCCTTCTCATCACCACCGAAGACTGCAAGAGCTTGGGAGAAGAGCTCCGAAGAAGACTCGAGGGGCAGGCACCGACAATACCCTCGTCTTCAGAGAAAGCACATACCTCCAGGGAATGATATCATAGTATCTCCGTTGTACAGAGTCAAGCTCCATTCTTCTCCCCCGTCGAAACCCATAGCGTATACTTGGGCTTGTACACGGCGAAGGAGAGCCTGCCTGGGTAGTATAATCAGAATAAAAGAGCAACTCTACCTCACAACACATGCTGCGAGGCAAAGAGACATCGTGTCCCGGTCTTCCGCTGTAACCTGAGGGAAGCAGCGAGAGATATTAGTGAAAGAGCCTTTTGACAGCTACCGTAAGGTACCACGAGTACTGATGAAGGAACTGGGTGTGCGACGGGGCCACACCCCCCTTTCGAGGGCGAACTAATTCCCGGGAAGGACTGTGTCGGCGACAGTCTTAGTGAATGCGCGAAAGTCTGTATATTCCATACGACAAGAATATTGGTCGGGCTTGCTGGTGAGTTGGCATGGAAGCCAAACCTTTCCCAGGAGATCGTAAAGACTGAGCAGCCACATCAAGATACAGTCAGCCACTACAGATTACCTCTTGAACATCACATTCAGACTCGTTGAAGCAGCAGTGACTTGAAGTGTACGTCTATTCCGCCACGCATGGCGGCAGCCAACACAGGGCACATTATGCTACAGTACGATTCTCTATACTCGTAAGAATCGAAAGCCCTCGCTCGCTCCCTCGCTCCATCCATGGCCATTCCATCTCCCATGCAATGCATATCTTCGTGCCATCGCCATCTCGTCCTTCATCTCAGGACGCTTTCTATACCAATGCCCCGCATTCATCGCTAATTCCCATCAAAAAAACGCCGAGCCCCCCCCTGACCAGATGGAGGAGCAAAAGTGCCTCCATACCAAATGAACTACCCAAGACGGCTCTTTCGCACATGACAAAACACGCTTCCATGAAACTGGCCCAATTCCAAGCAAAGCCGCCGCGAGGGACGGACTGGGGTATCAAAGCTTTCAGTGACAAACAGAAAGGGTTGAGAGGTAGTAGTAAACGAGGTTGGGGGGGAAATTATATAATTCGTTCGTGGTAATTATGCGGCACCCGCCTTGCCAATTTCATGGCAGTTGAGAAGCGAGATGTTCAAGAAAAGTCGTCGGCACCAGAGTTTTGTAGGAGTCGGTCGACACGCTGCACCAACTCTTTCGTCTCTCTCGCGATCTCAAAGGCAATTGGCGGTAAAGTCTGAGTCCACATTCGCCACTCTCGGTCACCGCGGCCCTTGGCTGCGATCTCTTGGCCTCGGTCGCTTGCCTCCAGCAACCTCTCGCGACAGGAGCCCAGTCGCGTAGTCATGTCGCCATTCCCAGAGGCTTCAGTTTCGGAGACGACCTGGCCAACAACATCGGCAATGCCGCCAATCTCGGAGGTAATTTGTTCGATCGCGGCGTCGCTACGGATGGAGCCAACGAGGTTTTGGATGTTTTGAACGAGGATGGCAGTCTGGTCTTCGAGGTAGATCTTGAGATCCTCAGTGCGGTTGTCTTGTTGCCTGCCATAGTTATTCATGGGCGCAGCCGGGAGATTCTTGTTCATCCCGAGATATCCCATGCCGTTGGTGGCTCCGTTTGCCCCACGGGACATTGGGCGCCTGTTGGAGTAGGGTTCCACGGACTGGCGGGGGGAGCTGACTGGGCTATAGGCGGATGAATCGGCACTGGCCCTGCTGCCGCCTAGTCCTTGAAATGGTGGAGGTGGTGGTAGGGTTTCTTGGTTCGATCGACCGTTCGGTTCGTTGTTCGACTGGAAATTTTGCTGCGTCGATCCCTGCTGGGTGCTTCGCTGGGAGAAAAAACCGGTCGAGTCGATAGGGGTGATCGTACCATCATCGTCGTCCTCCAGCTCCCCGGCGGGAGTTGCTCGAATTTTGACGGTGCGTAGCAGTTCGACAACCGCGGCAACAAGGTGTGAGGCGGCTGCGTCAAGCAGGGAGACGGGGGAAATTCCAGCAGCCGCTGCAAAGTTCTTGGATGCGGTGATCAAGTTGTTGGCAGTCGAAGAGACCTTCGACTTCAGCCTGGCCTGTTGCTGGATCAGCTCCTCGTCCTGGGAAGTCGAGTCGTCGATGTCCTTCGTTATCCTTCGAACGCTGACCACGACATGTTTCATGGCGTCGATGACCTTTTCGGGGTCGTCAACACGCGCGCGCTGGAGAAGTTCGTCGATGGAGATTTGGAACTTGGTGACATGGACGTCCTTTACGAGACCATTGTCCTGAGTGAAACCCCTTTCTCGCACATACTTCGCCGCGTCTTGGTCGATCGTCAAGCCCATGGACGAAGCTCGGAGGTTTCGCAATTGCGTTTTAGTTCGCGCATAGCGGTTTCTCCAGTCTCGCACTTCCTGCTCCAGCTGGTCGATCGTTTTTTCCAGGTTGGCTTGCTTTTCCCAAGTCGAGCCAGTTTGCTGGGAAAGCATCTTCATCTCGCGCAAAAACTCTTGGGCTTCCCTGCGAACCTCGTCGGTTACTTGCTGCTGTTCCTGGAGAGACACGCGCAGTTGCTGGTTTTCTCGCTGAAGCTCTCTGTCCCCTCCGGCTGAGTTCACGGCGTTTTTCGACACGCTGGCCTGTTTTATGCCCTCCATCTGGTCTCTAAGTTGCCGTGTCTCGCTGGCGTGATCGTCTCTGAGTCGGTCCAGTTCCTGTTGTAATGAGTCGTTAAGATCCTGAGCTTCTGCCAGTTTGTTCTCTAGATTCATCCGCAAATCCGTGAATTCCTTCTTCTCCAGATTGGCGGCGGTGGCGCGTGATCGTTCACCATCCAGAATGTTGTTCATTTCATCGTCCTTTTTCTTCAACGCGTCCTCCATGTTATCCATCTTTTCTCGAAGATCCCTGACTTGTGACTGGTAGTCGTCTATAAGTTTCTTATCGGTCTGTAGTAGCAACGTTAGTTAGGTCTCCACTAAAATGAGAGTATGAATGAATGTGTCAGCGTACCTCTGAAGCTGCTGCGCTTCGTTCCGTCCCTTGACTTCTCTTGCTTTCCCGGTCCACTCGTTCTAGGCCGAACGCATCTCGATCCTCATCGTTATCCGGACTCGGGTCGTCGTCCTCTTCCACCATTGTGCTCTTATTTGGCACAATGGTATTGCTTTGAAACTGTTTGGCTTGGGGGCGATTGTAGTCGCCATTCCCCAACCCGGGGGATGGCGGTACCCCGTCGTACGGATCCTGGGGTTGTCCGGGTATCCCTCTTATCGAGCTGGCGTTAGATGGTCTCCTCATCCGGCTCTGACTTCTCGGAGGAAAGCCGTTTGCCATACCGTTGACTGGCGTTCCCGATCGGCTGGCCGGTGCGCGCACTGACATGGGGCTGCTCACGCGAGGAATGTCGCCAGCCGAGAAGCGAGGAAACCTCCTCTCCAATTCGCAGAACACGTCAGTGGCGAGGTCTCGGAATCGGGGCGGGCCGAGCGATGACAGCTTCTGTCGTGCCTGGTTTCGTTTTGGGTGGAAATTTTGTTCGGGTAGGAGATACGGCGGAGGATTGGAATTTTGGCCTCTTCGGCTGCTCGTCTGTCTTCGCACAAGCTCATCGTAGACATCTGTGCTGAGCTCGAGAAACTGGACTGACGAAAGGCGCAGCAGCTTATCGCGCGCCTTGTTCGGCGGATTGTTCGTCTTGCCATCGCGACCTTGGAGAAATTCCTTCAGCGAGACATAGTGCTGTCCTAATATCGCCTCGGTCTGTTCTTCCCGCTGACTCCTTCCGCTTTCGCTTCTCGCGTACATGTTGGTGCCATTGCTGGAGCGACCGACAGACGGAGGCGGGGAGGGACCGCCGGCGCTTCGGGGTCCGGAGGGAAAGCCATTCATGGCACTGTTGGAGCCTCCCGAGTTTGGAGGAGAGATGAGGTTCCCGCGGCCGTTGGCGTAAGGGTCGTTGTCGACGGCTTGGTATTTGGAGATTCCAGACCATTCGCTTCCGCCTAGAGAGACAGGTGACAACGGCGCATTTCGTCCATTCATTGTAGTCCTCGTGATTCAGTCGTGGCGTTTGATGTTGGATGCGCGAGAGAGAAGACGGAGAGACAGGAAAGAAAATAGATAAAGAAGCGCCACAAAGGAGACAATGAAACTTGGGAGCGTGGAGTCGAGGCCCTCGATTCGTCGGCTACTGTGGTGCCCTTATTTTCCTCCCAGTCGAATCCAAACCAATTAAACCTGCCAGTACCCGTATCCGGCCAAGTCTATCTTGTTCCTCCTTTGTTTTTCGTTTGTCGCGGTTGTCGTCGGTCGTCAAAGTCGTACTTCCAAGCCGGCGATGGTTGGTCGTGGTCGCGCGATCACCAGCATTCGTGCTGCCTGCTGTGCTTCTTTTTTCGTTGAACGATTACTCTTCTGACGGGGGACACAGCGTAATGGTAGGGCAGAGGGTAAAAAGGTTTCTAAAGGGCCGCTCGGAATTTCTTTGGGGGGGTCCAAATGCCGCAGGCTATGGCACAGGAATCCGCGACGTAGTTGTGAGGCATGAAACGTGAAGGTGGATGGGCAGGGTTCCGTGGCCAATGGCCTTGCCGTCCGGGGGGTCCCAAAAGGGGGTGGGTGGCAGTCCGAGATCTCTATGGGAAATGAGCTAGAGTTCTCCTAGGCGTCCAATGTACATACCCTGGAGTAATAAGATTGCGGGCCGTTGGGTAATGAAGCTGCTACTGATGGAGGTACTTGTTCCAAGATATGGACGAAGGGGGTGAAAGGAAACGAATTTGAGGTTCCGTCTGGACCGAAGCACCTGGTTGGCAGGGCGAACAAACTTCACCCAACTGCTACTATTACTGCTTTCTACCGAGGAAAGCAGTTGCGCCTGGCACACTCACTCTCTGTTGGGCCATTTCCCTTTCCGTCTTTTTTGATTTCCCAGCTAATAACTTTTACTTTATAATGCGAGCTAGAGATTACTTTACCTACATATCTCCCATACATTGGTGTCTCTGGTACCTTGCATGGCATGGGGAATGTATGATAAGGTTCGCAGGTACGGTATCTCACTCACCACACATATAATAACTGGGTACCGATCCTCATATTTCTTTCCCCTCGTCACTATCTCTCATCAGGTACACTTTCTAGTTAGTGCCCTCCCCGGCGGATGGGTGGGTTCGTGGGCCTCTGGCGGTTACAAAGCCATGAAATAATTATTAGCTGACCAGGCTCTAAAATCGATCCCCCTGCCAAATACTGCAACCCCTTCCTGGCCCCCCCCCTTCCCACTTCCCAAGATCTGTACCCCTGAAATTGGCGTAGTTCCCCGGCCTCTCGTTGGGCCACCGCGTCGATGCTCGCGCGCGCTAGAAAATAAGGTGACTGTGGGATGTGCGCCAAGGGGCCATTCGGGGCCCTGTATCTACCCACAGATTAGTGCATGCAAGCCCTACCTTAGCTTAGCTCCGGTGCCCTTCGCACTAGTCGAACTCATTAGCAACGCCGCCGGTTTGGCAGTCCCTCAGGTGGACTTGTGGCGGAGTCTGTCAGAGACAGAGAGGGGCCTGTCGAGAAGCAAATTGGACATGTATGGCAGTTACTGGTACCTTCGCTACCTAAAGAATAAATGACCCTTTTGTAAGACCCCCGCTAGGCTCTGGAACTCTGGAACATGAAGAAGACATTGGACGGCCGTGGCGATGACTCCTCGAGGAGCCACGGGATACTTGAACGATGCCAGCAGCCCAGACCCAGTTCAGTTCAGTTCAGTCCAGTGCCTCTTTCTCATGTTTCTCGGTTTCTCCTGTTTCTCCTTAGTCTCGATGTCTCACAAGCCTGCTCCATGATGACGAGGCCCCCGATCCAGACAAGAGAGCCCGGGATGTGACAAAGCAAAAAACACACACAATCTTGCACGGAAATGTGACCAATCCATCCCCCCATAGGTACTCCTCCGTACGCTGGGAGCAAACGAGAATCCTGAATGCCCTGGCCCCCATGCAAAATCTTTTATTGCTTGCAATTACCGTCCGCTATCTCGCCTAATGCTGCGTGGGGCCCTACCCATTCCAAGAATCTGACAAACTGGCCGCCCCGGCCCCTGGCATCTGGACTCCGGGACCATCTCACTTGTCTTGCCCCTGTGGCCCGGGAAGGATCATCGATGACTTATTATGCTCCGTAGCCTCTCTTCTTCCGTCTTGTGAGATGAGAAAAGACCCAACATCACGCGACAGACGATGGAGGTCTCTTGACATTCCCAAGGACAATGCCCTCCCTCAAAATTGACGCTTTCACCTGCTGTACGCTCCCTCTCCTTACTGATGGTGACCCCCAAAAACCCAGACACCTGCCCCTGGGTCGACCTGCCCAATCACAACCCCTCCCAACATGAGGCTTAACCGCATGAACGTCCGTCATCGAAGGTCTGAGACGGGACCTGAAGCTTGGCCTCCGAAATGATTAGACCGCCAGGGCAGAGACGGGAGAACAACACATCATCTTTCCTTGTGAACATCCGACTCCTCTGCCCACTCATCCACTTTTTTTCCCCCTTCCATTTTCTCTTCTCTGGCAGGCACCCTTTTCCCGGTAGGCGTACATTGCTTGCCGACTCTCCAGAACGATCTCGGGGAATTTTAATGGGCCGTCTGGAATCCTGAGGTCCCAATCCTCCGTGGATAAATGCGCATGTGTGTCCTTCACGTTTGATACTCCCACGCACGAGCGCGTGCATAAGCGTTGGTCAAGCGGAAACCACTCTCCTGATTTGCTCGCCCCCCTCGTACATGTGGTTGCTTATTGTTTCTGAAATGCGTCTCGTTCTGCGAGGATTCTACCCTCTCTCTGCGCAAACAACTTGTAAAATCGTGGGTGCGCCGATCGGGGGAGCCAGAGCGGACTTGATCGCCATGTCAAGCCCAAGATCCTAAATAAAGCTACACGACGGACGGATTGCTCCATGGCAGGTCTATATGTGATCAATTATGGGCCTCAAAAGCAAGCCTTGTCTAGCACGGCAACCAATGTACCAGGATAGAGTATGTAAGACAGTTACGTGGACGGGACAATCGCGGACGGTGGCTGCTCCCAGTCTCATACATAGTTCGTAAACGGTGCCGCAATCCCAAGCTCGTGGAATCACACTTGGGAAATGCACAACCAAGGTAACTTTATTTCGCTATTTGCAGAGGATCTTTCATCATCGCATAATTATCCTCATTTGGAAGTTCTTGGTCAATCTCGGCCTCCTCTTTCCACTCGCGTTCATAATGTGGTATACGTGGGTTCGCAGTTCGAGCCACATGCAAATCCACCAACCATATGGACGCTTTGATTGAATTTTGAGTTGTGCTGTGCCCAACGCACGACTGTGGGTAACCGGGGGAATGCAGGACACGAGCTACGCCGTTGCCAGTGGAATGAATAATCTTGGTTAGCCTAAACTTTCAGCTTTTTGCTCGAGAGTCTGGCATCTTTCAATCTTAAGGCATCTTTTCGCAGTGAGTGGATTCAATGTTGATATAATCTAGATATCACCACCCGGGCCTGTCGCTAAGGGTTCCCGTCGCAGCGTCGCGGCCATTCCATGTCCTGTAATCACACGAAGATCTTCCTCCTGGACGCATGAATCCGCTCATTTGAGGGCTCTGACCCAAGGGCATTATCTCCGCCCCACCCAGTCTTCCATACACAGCGCCAGGTACCTCTGCAATTCCATGGCGTAAGCAGTTGTCATGGACATCTCTCATGACGGCTCTTTGCGTTGGAGTGACTTGCGATGCCGCTGGGACGAAGCACCACGGTGACGTGTTCTGGACAACGACTGCCAGATCGCTGTCCCACATCCCGGTGCCGACGTAGATGTAGACCATTCTATCGGCAATCAGCAATACGGGTGGCCCCGCCCCGACCTCTTGGAGCCTGCGGGGCATCGGAGCTTCCGTAGATTGGAATGTCGTAAGCAGCATCGAGCAGACTGTTTAGCTTGCTCATAATTCATGACGTCCTCTAGAACCATGCCAGAGTCCATATCGCAGGTAGGTTTGGCCATCGGTCTTGCCATGCCCCCAGAATGTCAGGTACTCGCTCATCAAAACTCGCTCTGCTGGCTGCGTTTCCGCTGTCAAAAGCAGTGGCCCCGACTGATTCTCGTTCCTCCGCTGCGGCTTGGTTGAGCGAGTTGGCAAGATCCAGGATGGCTCCTCCACCAACATGAGCTTCCTCATGATTGTCTCTAATGTCGACGTTGATGACGTGCACAGGTCGATTCAGAGGCGAGCCGCGACTTAGCAAGTCATCCATGACAGCATCCCAGCACCGCTCCTCGCAGGTGATGACCACATCAACCACGCCTCCTTCAGCCCCTTCACTACCCCGGTCCTTCGAGTGTTGGAGTCGCGGTACGCCGACTTGCCAGTCTTGCCACCGCTCAGGTCCCCATTTTACATTGCGGTTCCTCCCAATCATATTCAGCACTCCGTTGGCTCGATATAATCTGGGATCCTTTGCCTCGAGTTCTTTGTATATACTGTCATATGAAGTCTTGTTGAACTGATAGACATTGGGCTGAGTAATTGACGGGCCAGGGAGTCGGACGAGGGAGCCCGTGCCGAACGATATCACCGGGTAATTCGCTTGTGCTAGTCTCAAATGCGCCTCCATAGATCTGTGTCTGTTAGCCTCGCCATTTGGGGGTTGGGCCGGTTGAGTATGGCCTACCTATTTTGGTTCGAAGCACAGACCGTACTGAACTTGAGCTTGTAGCCGCCAGGTTCTGGAGTGTTTCCATTTTGCGACTCCGCTGCGATTGGAGCAGCTCCGTTTGCAGCCTCCATTATGGTTGATTTGCGAGAGACAGGCGAGCAGGTTGTGACCAGGCCGTGACGGGACGGTCACCGATCAGCGGTCAAAAAGATGGCCGATAACCGTCAAACGAGATAGAGGTAGCTGGGCGGTCTTATTAGCGAAATGTCACATGAGTACGTGATATTAAGATGAGGACAATTCAAGCAAGAGATCAGAAAGTTGCGTATATGTAATAAAGTGTTTCAACATGGGAATTAAGACAGCTCCAATAATAGGTATCATCACAGAAGCTTTAGTAGCGGGCATTAAATGGACGTGTTTCTTACCTTTCTATCCGATTACCGGAAAGAATAAGCCTCCAAGTCTGCTGGTCTCTTGTGAGTTAGGAGTTTGCAGCTACCTGAAGCTCAGGTGGAATATCGAGAGTATTCGTGTGCAAGAATGGAGGAGGAATTTTTGTGCTGCGGTGACGTTCGAAAGAATATGATGCTGGTGGAGCGGCTAAAGTTCGGGTCTCCATAAAAGCCCGTGACTAACGATTCGGTTTGTTCCACTACCCAGCCCACTCAAGAAGATTGAAGTCGGAATATCCAGTGCGATGGAAAGACGCGCTACTGAGGTAAAATTTTGTTACGCAATTAAGAACTGCTGCAGGTCAATGGTAGCGAGCACTCCAAGTTGATTTGTTCCCCCACTGGTAAATTAAATGCCTGTTCCCAAACAATAATTGAGGTTTGACGAGCCGGAAGACGCAGTCACGGCAACGAACTGGAAAATTGAGGGTTGCAGTGGTCGGATTCAGTGGCGAATTGCCGAGATACAGTGGCTGCCCCCCTCTGGAAACCCCAACGATGCAGTGGGAGCCTACCTAGTTACGAGACCAGAACTACGAGGACCCTGTGATTGGCCGTTAGACGCAAGCGGAACCTGAAACAAACGACACTGCACAAGGGCACCAATAAAAGAGCGAGATAAAAACAGCTCCCGATGCGTTTCCAGAAATAGAACTCGTCAGAATGAGGGGAACTGGGGCGAAAAGGACTGGTACGGGCAGCATCTCAAGAGAATGAATGAATGGGGACCGAAATTGAAGCGTAGATTTTGGTCAGGGAGATGACAAGTTGAAAGGCAGCTAGTACTGGGTGTCAACTGTTGGGGGTTACCATGGCGTTAATTAGAGTCCTGATACTGTTGTTGCAGGGCTAAGTAGCGGAGGTGTGAGGCTTGGAGGCAGCTCCTTGCAAAATATGCGAGCAGGGGGCTCAATCAGCGGAGTTCAAATCATGGAAATGTTGGGATCAAAAAGCCGCAGGCTCTCTAGCCGGCCGCATGACCGCACATGCCTGGCCAACTCGGACCCGTTCATCATGTGAAATGTCCCGTTTATTGTGGCCACACAAATAGATAAGATAGCTCCCGTAAGATGGATGACGAGGCAGCCGGGGCGCATCTAACGGGAGACTTAAGCCATTCTCCGTCCTTAGTAGGAGGAGGAGGCTCAATAACCCTTGTGCCCGGGCTCTGAACCTTGAAGGCGTCAACATTATGAGGCCTTTACATACCTCGAGTAAAGCGCCATAATCGTTGCAGTCCACGTGGTTGTGTTGGCAATGCACCAGATTTTGAAGGAGGAACCAGTTTCACCATCTTCTTGCGCCTCCATGCTTGCGAAACTCGTAATCTCGAGTAGCACGAGGGATCGTTGATGGATGGACTTGGAACTCAGATGCAGCTATTCGTAGATGCATAGGTAGCGCCTGACTAAGATCCCAAACCAGGTCTCAAGCTCCTATCTCTACCTACTTTACAGTACACAACGTGTCCTCCGGGCAAACTTCTCACCGCCGGACATCACCTACCTACCTCTTTGTGTGAATCGTTACACACAGGCATTGTTGTTGGAAGAACAATCGAACGGTCGAGTGAGAGGACGCTTGGGTAGCGCAACTTTTAAATACGATGGGAAGTTGGAGGTTTTGTCGCATTGCGGGGGGTTGTGCCGATCATGTTGGCATCCCATCCTGTATCTGACCCATTCGAACGTCCAAGAAGGGACCCCAGTCCAGTAAAACCCCCCAATTTAAGATCCGCACAACTTACCCTACATAACGCAATTCACATCTGTATGATTTGCGCAAGGGAAATCTCGCTAATCAACTGTGGGCCGACCCTGAATGTGACCTTTCTGGAGCCTCGTGCTTTTTGCGACTCTGTACATACCGCCGTGTTAGCGTCCCATTGAAGGTTACGGAATAAGAAGTTGGGTAGATACTACATGGAGGCAACGCAAGTCGTCGGGTCTGACTACTCCCGCTATTCACGACCGTTCTTACGATCGAAGTTCGGCCCCCTCGTCCGCGTGGCCGCCCCCAGCACATTGGGTTGGTGGTTCTGCATTGGTCAAATGTAGGCTAACAGTTTGGGGGGGAGGGTTTTCCAGCAGCATGGTGTCCACCCGAGGAGCTGAAAAGGCAACCCAAGGTAGGATAACCAAGGTGCAGTGGTGGTTCCGGCAAACATGCTGGATAGTAGCGGCATCTGCTTGCTGGGCCTGGCCAGGCGCATGCTGTTGCAACAGTACATACATAATACCGACATACATAAGTACGCTCCAAGACAAGCGATGGAAGGGCGGCACAAGACATGTTGCAGCAAACAGTAATACAGCAAGCAGCACGGCGGGTCAAGAATAATCCTGGGTCCTTCCCGGCACTCATGCTCTCTCTTTTTCTCTGTCTCTGTCTCTCTCTCTTCTCCAACTGCTGCATCCGTCTAGAATCTACCCAGCGCTGACTCGTTGGGTGAGAGTTTTTGGAGACAGAGCCTTCCCTCCCCCAGCCCTCCAACCAGTAAAATCACTGCGCGACGCGCTTAAGGTGGGCAGAGGAGGAGCAACAACCACCTAACTTAACTAAACGAATAATTCAGGTCCATCCAACCTCACCTCACCACCTCCTCTTCCTCCTTCCTTCAAATCCAACCACCCCCCCCTCCTCTTCAAGCCCTCTCCTCTCTCTTTGTTGCCCACCACATAATTCTTTTATCGCATTTCGAGTCAAACGGCGACTAGAGCAGCGTCGCAACCCTCGAATTCTGTTTCTTCTACGCTCCTTGGATTCTTGCTAAATCACGTCGCCTGCGACGACTTTCTCTTGCGACACCCCCAATCTCGAAAGGGTCGCTCCACCTTAACTTTCTTAGGGCTCTCGCTCCCGCCACGTCCGACTCACGAACGCCTGCGCGCTTCAGACGCTGACCCCCGACCGGCTTCGCCGCGCATTGCATTACAAAGGAAACGACACAGCCCGACAATCGCCTTGTTGCAACGACGCTGAGTCGACACCGATATTTGTTCTATTTTACGAATTCGGCCACCGATTCCTATCACGAGGCGGTCAATACCCTGCGGGAAGAGTTAAGCAGGCGGCATACAACGCCGTCGGATCCGCATATCGCTGCCTGTATTATAGTTGGCGGTAATCATATACAACACCCTCCTCTCATGATGACTGCCGTAATGTCTCCGAGCTCATCACCGGCCACTTCACCACCAGCAGTCTCGTCCCCGTCAGCAAACCCGAACCACCCCCCGCTACCACCCCTAATAACATCGCCACCAACCCGACGAAGTACACTACCGAGACCAATGTCGCACGCTTCCAAGAACAGGCTGTCTCAGTACTCGACGGGCTCCATCCCGTCGCGGTCTCGACCACCGTCGCACATATTCCCATTGTTCCCTTCCAGCCTCTCCTACAGCCTGGTGCGCGACTTCGCATATCCCATCGTACACCCCATGCACTACGGTCCCCAGCCCGAGTCGTCGCAACCCAATTCGGGACTGAGCACGCCAGCGAGCGAGTTCCAACGCCGGCTCTCCGATCCGCCAGCGTCTTGGGAGACAAAACTAACCTGGGATGCTGGTGCCTGGGGTCCGGATGGTTTTGGCAGAGGGAACGACATCCCACCCATCCAGTTCGCGGATGGCCCGCCATGGAGCGAGGATGAAGATCTGCAGAGCCCCGTCGTCAGCTCTCGACACCGGAAACACAAATCCTCCTCCGCCGCATTCGGCCACGGGAGGGTTCGAGGCGCACGTGACGATCGCGCCGGCCAAGGCGGCTCTGCCATATTGAACCCGGCAAATTACGATCGCGAAAGAGGATATTACGTGGGGACAAGCGGGGATGGCAGCGAGCGATATTATGTGAACCAAGGCGACGAGGCGAACGGTCCAGGTGGGGAATATGTAACGTACCCGCCAGATCAAGCAAGACATTCTCGGCCATACCACCTCGCGGACCAACAGCCACGGCAGTATGTGGAGCACGAGGGCTACCGCTCCGAGTCTGATGCTTCGAGCTCCGCTTCGTCTCCGAATTATCGGGGCGAAGACCAGTCTCGGTATTCCAGAGACTACCAATTTACGATTACTTCACCCGACGAGGAAATGCACGGCAAAGCCGTCGCGCTCTTCGACTTCGCGAGGGAGAACGAGAACGAATTGCCGTTGGCCGAGGGTCAGATCATTTGGGTGTCATATCGGCATGGGCAGGGATGGTTGGTCGCGGAGGATCCCAAGACACAAGAAAGCGGCCTCGTTCCCGAAGAATACGTCCGGCTGCTACGAGATATCGAGGGCGGCATGAACAGCTTAACTGGGAACCTGGGGGAGGGGTCAACATCACCCAATGACGTGGGCACACCGACACAAGCAGAACATGTTGCAGCGACGTTTAGCCAAGCGCCTCCTCCGAGTAATGTAGCCAACGGATACCATCAACCGATAGTCTCAACCTTTTCCACTTCAAGCAAGGATCTCGACCCATATCCGACGCAGCAACTCGGCCTACAGTCTGGTCAGCCGCCCCCGCAAGTGGTTCATTATCACGGCCAGAGAGGGGGAAGTCAAGCAAACACTCCGACGGTACTCACTCATCAGGACATTGGAATGATGCGACGAGGAAGTCAGGATACCTCGTCTAAGAAGAGCGACCCGAATATCACCCCAGTTGCGGAGACGGCTCATGAGGGCAAACTCGTGGACCGTTCTAGTACGCCGAAAGCGAGGGCGATCAACGAGCGGACAGCTGAGTTGGATGCAATGGAAACCGATCCGTGACCACTCGGACACATGAGTATCTGTCGATAGCAGCCCCCAGCAGTAGATGACGATCTTCCCAACCGGCAAACCATACAGCTGCCCTGGTTATCTCATACGAAAATGTACTATGATGGATTTAGAGGGTGGAGCGTTTGTCTTTTTTTCCCCAGCGGCTTTCGAGTTGGACTGTTCACGATACGAAAGGCGTATTTGCTTTGCATTTGAGAGAGACTGAGGACTACCTTGGTCGGTCTTTTCCGATTAAATACACTGCTTGGAATGACGGTAGCATGGGGGTTAGGTTCAGGATAACAGGAAGCGTCTGCCTGCAATATGGTTGATTGCTTGTGGTTCAGGGAGACTGGAAAACACTCTGATATCTGATATCATGGAGCTTGGCAAGATGGCAGGGCTAAGTAGTGGATTAGGATGCGATCGTGCAGCCTTTTGCTGGTATCTTTGGTGGTAGGAATTGAAAACTTCCAATACCCTGATGTAAGGGTATCTCCAACTGTAAATTCCAATATGGCTCCTGTGACTTTTTGTCTTGCAATGATCCTTTCGTGCCATGCTGGCAGGCGACTGTCCTGAGAAGCACCAACCCGAAAGGACTGGACTAGTCAGTACCCGGCACCTACAGCCACAATGCACACCAGCCGTCCAAAGCATCTACCTTCCCCTGGTGATTCAAGGCGCAATCCTTATCGGCCATTAGTGTCAGGTAGATGGTGGTCTTCAGCGAGCACGTCAACCTAAGCGCCCATGCCAGGATCGATCACGTGACCCTATACGTCATGCACTCTCCCTTCGCCAGTCGGCTGCTTCCAGAGCTTCCAGAGCACTACTAAGCTACCTTCTCAACCAAGTCGCACATCCGAGCAGCCAAACTTTGAAAGCAGTTCAGACTAAACCAATTGCACTCATTGTTGTGTCAGCAGTCAATTGGATTTCGCCATGTTCGCAAGACCGGTTTTCCGCGCTGCGAAGCCCCTCAAGCTGGTAAGAAGCTCTACCTACCCCACTGCGATTCTGGACATCACGCCATTCTCTCAAAACTCCCTCTTTTGAAGCTATTCGGGCTAATCCCTCTCCAGCAGGTTCGCAGGTATGCTACTGAGCCCACGGGCACGCCGCCCACAGCCAGCACAGGGATACCAAGCTCCGCTCCGGCGGCCAAGAGCTCCGGCTCCAGCAGCACCTTGCTCTACGTTGCCGGTGCTGTCGGTCTCGGCGGTGCAGGCTACTACTTTCTGAGCGGCACGCCGGCCGCGAAGAAGGCCGAGGCTAAAGTGAAGGATGCGGCTGGTAGCGTTGCTGGAGTGGTGACGACGAAGAAGGCTTTGACGGGCGGAGAACAAGGCTTCGTTTCGTTGAAACTGGAGGCCGTGGACATTGTCAACCATAACACAAAGCGATTCCGCTTCAAGCTGCCTGAGGACGATATGGTTTCGGGGTTGAACATCGCCAGCGCCATTTTGACGAAGTATAAGGGCCCGGAGATGGAGAAGCCTGTCATGCGGCCATATACCCCGATCAGCGATGAGAGTAAGTATATCCTCCAGTTGACTAATCGGGCTCACACTGACCGTCTTGATTCCAGGCGAAAAGGGCTACATGGACCTCCTCGTCAAGAAATATCCCAACGGCCCTATGAGCACTCACTTGCATGACATGGTACCCGGCCAGCGTCTGGACGTGAAGGGCCCGCTGCCCAAGTACTCCTGGACCGCAAACAAGCACGACCACATCGCCCTTGTCGCCGGCGGCACCGGCATCACGCCCATGTACCAGCTCATACGCGCCATCTTCAATAACCCGGCAGACAAGACGAAGGTGACGCTCGTCTTTGGTAACATCTCCGAGGAGGACATCCTGCTCAAGAAGGAGCTCTCCAACCTCGAGAACACCTATCCTCAGCGCTTCCGAGCCTTTTACGTCCTGGACCAGCCACCAAAGGAGTGGGCCGGTGGTAAGGGCCACATCAACAAGGAGCTGCTGAAGACCGTGCTGCCCGAGCCGAAGAACGAGAACATCAAGGTTTTCGTGTGCGGGCCGCCAGGGTTGATGAACGCAATTTCGGGTAACAAGAAGAGCCCCAAGGATCAGGGCGAGTTGGTTGGCGTTCTGAAGGAGTTGGGCTACACCCCGGAGCAGGTCTACAAGTTTTAGAAAGCGAACTCGGAGACTCCGTTTGGGAAAGGTGATTGACAGGCCGTTCCGGAGCAATTCTCAAAAATGTACGCTATGGAAAGATAGAAGTATATATAGGTCATTGACAACGGCGAGAGGCGACAAAATCATGCCTTCTTCGCTACTGTTGTATCTAGTAGAACACAAGTCCACAGTCTGCGAAAACCCGTCTCTACTTGCCCCCAGCTCTCACTCCAAGCTCTTCGCCGCGTTCACTAGACAGTTGTTGATGATGCCCGCCCACTTAATAGCGTTGACATAATCCTTCGCATCGATACTCTCCTGTATTCCGGGATAGACGGCTTGAAAAGAAAAAGAAGAAAAAGTTAGCAAAGTTCTGCCCTACGAGCTCGGATAGAAATCAAGATCATAACTCACCACCTGCGTAACCAGTCCAGATACCCGGAGAATAGACCGTATGCTTGAACCATTCCCTGCCATCCAAGCCGCCTTCGTAGAGGAAGTTGCGCTCCAGCTGCTTGTAAGCTTGATTCGTCTTGATGATGGCGAACGCGAGCTTGATCTTGGTCCACCACCGCCACCACGGGACGTCCTCGCGCAGCACGGCGTCGGCCCACGCGGCCCTGGCGTCGAGCTCGACAGTCTTCTTGCGCAGTTCCCCGATGGACAGGCGCAGGATGTCCAGCGTCCTCTTGAAGGAGTCGGCGTCGCCCTTGGCGATGTTGCTGGTGCCCGCGGCGGACCGGAAGGCAAAGATCTCCTCCTCCGTCTCCGGTGCGGCCTGCACGGAGAGCTTGCCGTCGATCTTGTCGAGGTACCCCGAGAGGGCGTCGGCGTAGTCTGTCGCGTTGAAGCGGATGACGATCTGGTTGGCTAGCTCGGCGACGGTGAGGCCGAGGATCTGCGACATGGTCTTGTGATAGACGAAGCCCGGGTCGCCGAACTCGCTCATCCAGTGGAAGCTGTCGTAGTTGCTGTGGTAGTGGTAGACGTGGCCGCTCGGTGTGCCGCCGAAGCCAAAGTCCAAGGACGGAATGCCCGCATAGTCCTGGAACGCCGTGAAGTCGCTGCCGCTTCCCATGGTGTGGATGATGCCGTCCCAGACGTCGCCGACCGTTTGGCCTACCGTTGTCTGATTCGGTGACGGAACCATGTGCGTCACGTCCCGGAGGACCCGGTTCAGCAGCGGGGCGGCAGAGGCACCGAATACAGGGCCGCGGACCCCGACGTCGACGTTGACGTAAGCGACGGCGGCGGCCGAGAGCCAAGGGAGGTACTCCTCTACCCACTCGGTGCTACCGATCAGGCCGTACTCCTCGCCGTCCCAGCTAGCGAACACGATGGTTCGGAAGGGCTTCCAGCCCGCTTCGAGGGCGACGCCAACGGAGCGGATGACCTCATTGAGAACGGTCGAGCCTGAATTGGGGTCCGCGGCGCCGCCAGCGATCCATGCATCACGGTGGTTTCCGACGACAATGACTTCGCTAGGGTTCGTCCCGTTGATGACGCCAATCACGTTCCACAGAGGGGTGATAACGTATTCCTGCTCGTTGTAGAGGTTGAGGACCACGTTGTCGGGCGAAGGGCCTACATTGTAGTCGACGCCTTTGTACTCGAGGCCGATGTTGCGGGTCCAGTACTTGTTGAAATCCTTCACTTTAGGCCCGTGACCATTGAGGGCCTTTAGAATCGGGATGGCGTCGACGTAGGATATCGGAATGGACGGGATCGACGGGATCGCATCGTCCACGGGTGCTCTCGGCACACCAGGTTTCGAGGGATAGCCCGGAGTAGACGGATCGCCCGGTCGGACGCTCAGAAACTGAGTGCTTCCTCGCTGGACGCTGCTAGGCTGACGAGCAGGGCCGTCGGGATACGGCTTATATCCATTCTCCTCGGTCACTTCGCCGTCGTCGCCAGGGTCACTATACAAGATGCAGCCGATCATGCCTAGGTCCTGAGCGCGCTTCACCTTCAGGCCACGGAAAATACCGCCATATCGTGCGATGGCGATCTTGCCCTCCAGGCTGATGTTTGCCTTGACTAGATCCTCGTAGTCCGCGTACGTGCCGTAGTTGACATACACAAAAGAGCCCGTGACATTGCCACTGGCAGAGTAGCCGTGGAAAGTTGGCACGCTGTTTTCAAGGCCGCTCGTCGGGTCATCCTCTAGGACATCTTCGGTCAGTGACGCCTCAAACTGGACCTTCCATGAGGACGACTCTGATTTCTCATCGTCCTTGGACTTTTTGAGCAGAGAGAGGCTGTGATCAACAGGATAGTTGATTAAGACATCATACGCGACGATCTCTGCTTGCAAGCCCCATTCCTCCCACTTTTCCTTGGTCCAGAGAGCCTGGCAACAACAGCCTGGTCAGTGGCATTCAGTGGTGCCAGGGATAAGAGGGCTCTTACCTGTGAGTAGTTCTTACCCGCCAGATGGGGGCCGGCCGTGTAATATCGGCTCCATTCTTCAGCCTTGGCGGACGAAGGCGTCTCAAACAGGACTGCCTGGACTTCCTCGTGGCTCAAGGCATGGCCAATCTGCTTACCACGCCACGACCAATTGTTATGGTGGCGATGGTTGTTCCGAGGAGGGTCAATGATAAGAAAAAGCGCAAACAGGGAAAATGTCGCTATGAGTGTTGAAGACAGGGCGATAGTGCAGAAGCGGCGACACACGTTGTGAGGGTACCGCCTCCTTGGCGGACCAACCGGATGCCTGGCTATCAATGGCGTTCGCTCACCCGCCATCTTCACTAACGGAAATGAAATCTGTGATGTATCAGCGCAACGAGTTCCAGAGTATTCAATCCGGTTAAAAACACCATCAGGTGCGCTATCAAAAACTATATCTGTGGAGTAGGGTGCGGTTCTTGGCTCTGGGGGGGCAAACGGGAGGGCGGACGTCGTGGGCTGTACGGCTTAAGTGCATGTCCTCCGCTTCGCCCAGGCTCGCCGACTCGGTGAATTCTCAAACGGCAAATGAACAGCCAAGACTTACTCGTTAGGAACTATGCCAGCTGAATGGCTACTGGCAATTCGGGACTGGGTCTGTGGCAATCTCAGGTGATGCGGATGAAGTTGAAGCAAGAGAGAGTGCAGCCCGCCGATCTCTCGGCCGCAGATGGCGTAATCTGAGCACAAAAGCCCGGCGTGGCGCAACCCCTGGCGAAATGGCCGGAAAGGAACGATAGAGCCGCGCAATTCTGCCCATTGGCATTCCCCCGCTTTTTCGCTTAGACTTGCAATCTACGTTATCCCTTTTTGACAGGTGCTTCAATTTACTGCGTGCTGGGCAGTTGGTATAGCAGGCAGGGGATATATATTAATATAGGCCATCTTGTCACCCCGATAGTTGCATGAGCGCCCGGCTTCCATCACGACGACGAGACGAGGGCGAAAGTCTCTCTCCGCAGGGAATTCTTGGCAAGAGTACTTATACAAACCGGATCATGGATGCCGGACGGGCTCCTCGCCTCGTCTCCCGGGTCCTCATCCCTCAACACTACTATTATTGCTTTGCCCTTAGTGCAGCGTAAGTTGCGACAGCCGACATCACGATGCAGTGGAAGACCCTAGCCCTGGCGCTCACCGCGCAGACGGTGCATGCGATGCTTCGATTCTCCTGTTCGCAATTGGTCGTTGACCGTGTCGACCCGTTAGTGACCCCGACCCTTACCTGGTTACTGCTGCTGTGCCTATCTAGATCTCCCGATCGCTGACATGCTCATAGATTGGTCAACCCGGGACTGGTGGGATCCCCGCATCTTCACCAGATCGTGGGAGGAGTACGTATTGCTGTCCTTGAGCGTCCCAGGAGTGTTGGCTCGCGTAACTGACCGGCCCTCGTAGAATGCCTTTAACGTTTCCATGGACCCCAAGCTCGACCTCCCTACCCTTTCCACGTGCACGACCTGCACGTTTAGCGAGGATTTCTCCAACTACTGGACTGCCGTCCTGTACTTCAAGGCACGCAATGGATCTCTCATCCGTGTGCCCCAGATGGGCAACCAGTACCTCGAGCAGGCGACGGGCGGCATGACCGTCTACTACATCCAGCCATACGATGGCAGGACCAAGGTCACGGCCTTCAAGCCCGGGTTCAGAATGCTGGTTGGCGACCCGATCGTGCGCGCGAATAAGGACACCGCAGAGGCGCGCCAGTCCAGCTTTCGTTGCTTCGGTAAGAACTGGGGCGGCCCGAACGGGTTTGGCGGTGCCCCCGGGACCGGCGCCGATACCCGGGACCTACCCAAGGGAGCTTGCGAGGGAGGTATCCGCTCCAACATCTTCTTCCCGACCTGCTGGGACGGAAAGAATCTCGACAGCCCGGACCATAAGAGCCACGTTGCCTTTCCGTCCAGCGGAACGTTCGAGTCGAACGGGCCGTGCCCGGCGTCGCACCCCGTTAAGATTCCCCAGCTCTTCTACGAGATCGTATGGGACACCAGAGGCTTTAACAACAAGGCCGAGTGGCCCGCTGACGGAAGCCAACCTTTCGTCTTCAGCATGGGTGACACGTACGTGCCTGCCCCTCCCCGCGGTCGTGTTCTCACTCTGACCTTGTCACAGCACCGGATATGGACAACATGGCGACTATGTGTTTGGGTGGAAGGGAGATTCGCTGCAGAAGGCCATGGACGCCAACTGCAACGTCAACTGCCCGCAGCTCAAGTCCCAGGCCACCAATCTTGCCAATCAATGCAAGCTAAAGCCGACAGTCAGCGAGCCAGTGGATGGATGGCTCAGCAAGCTGCCAGGGGCGAATCCGATTATTTGAATCGCGAGAGCAGGAGAAGCGGCATTCATGTATATAATTTAGATTCTTCAAGCTCTGGCCGTGATTTGATACTCTCGTACCAATATGAAGCTATTCAGCCTCTTGAGTTCCGCATCGCTGGTCCGGCGTAAGACTCAGTTCTTACACTTCCATTGTCCAAATGTAACTTACAGGGGACATAGCCCAGCGGCTACCATCGGCGGCATATCGGACCCTTCAAAACGTCGGCCAATCATTCTATTAGGATATCTCTTAGCGGGCAGGGATTCGCTGAAGGGCGCCACTAAAACGGACCCCGCCAACCGCATCCAGGCAACGTCATGGACAATTTGCGGGGCCGAAGTGGCATTTTTTCCCACTGGCTGACTGGCTCACTGGGGTGAATAGGCCTGGGCCTACCTATGCCTCAAGGGCAGAGTTCTTACTGTGACTCGTGATGAAAAGAGATATACCCTGTGAAACGGCTACATCTGAATTATGTTGAAATACGCCTGAATTAAGTGGAAGAGTGTGCTCTCATACACTTAAAGTAGCCTCCTGGAAAGATAAGGCCAGTGCATACACTGTCTCCCACTGTGTTCCCGAGACCCGTTGACGTCCATTCTGCAAGCCATCACACCATCTCTCCCATGTTTTCATCTCTTCCCGCCGACAACGGACTTATCGCCACCACACCCACTGGTACAGATTGCGCCGGTTGTGAATTGAGGCAGGCTTGCGGATGCGCTGCAAGAACAAGTACACTAACTACTAGGTAGTTCACATATCCCACATCCGAGACAATATGCCCTGTGGGCAGAGTACGACCATATGTATACAGGGTATCGTGGGGCATTCTGCAAGCCGTATCACCGGCTATGCATCGCCCGGGCTTCCCTACTTGGGGCACCCAGCCTCTCGACGAAGGCCATTTACGATTCCGTAAGCAATGAAACGGGGGTCGGCGGAAGCCACTGCACGAGGCCGAATGCTAGTGACACCTTCTCCCCCCCCCCCAAGCCTCTGAGCAGTTAGCGCAGCCCTGCATCCGCCTGCAGACGAAGAGTGGATCTTAAAGGTTTGCATTATGACTCCATCTTTCTTTGTTCATGGCCTCGTCCCTGTGACTCTCCCGTTAAACTCTTCTTCCCATTCTTTCTTCTCCTTTGACCTCATATTCGTTTCCTAGCGATCTTGGCTAGTTCGTGCTACATTCTCCACCATATCAACGAGTTAATCCAATCTACGGGCTCGGACCAGTTTGCAGCTAAATCCTCGGACGCCATTCTTCTTACAAGGCTCACAGCCAGCCCTGCGTCGTTCCCAGGATGGTGAAATCAAAGCGGCCGGAGGCAAAGTTGCCTGCAAAGCAACTGGCAATATTGGGTGAGCGAGAACTGTTTACTACAGACGCAATTCAAATCTATCACATTTATTACCTTGCACCAAATATCATCCTGCAGCTGCTCCCATCCTGCGTTGAATTGCCAGTATTATGAACGTGCTTGGTTGGTCTCAGACTTGATGGCATGTTCATGGTGATGTGCGAGCGAACACTCTCGTATTTGATTGTCTGAGACATAGTAAATGGCTTTGGAGGATTTGCAGGCCTAGCATTGTACGGAGCAGCAACAACACAGATCTAGGTATCATCAAGCCTGTCCAGCACTGTAATGCTAACTTGATTACCAGCTGTTGCGAGATTCGCTGAGCCTCTAGCTCTGACTTCCGTCTTCCCTTACCTTCCAGAGATGATCAAAAGCTTTGGAGTGGAGGAGAAAGATGTTGCCAAATGGGCCGGCATAACCTCCGCCGTCTTTTCCCTCTCTCAGAGTGTCACCGCCGTGCCCTGGGGTAGAGCATCCGACAGGATGGGCCGGAAACCCACTATCGTTATTGGTCAAATATCAACGATGATTTGCTTTATAATATGGGGGTTGTCTTCCAGTCTACCCATGGCTATTATCGTGCGAGCAATTCTAGGTGCTGGAAACGGAAATGGTATGTCGTCCTTTGGTTAAATACGGGGACAGCGTGGCTGACCTATCGTAGTGGGCATCATAAGAACTATGGTCGCAGAGATGGTACCGGAACGCTCATTACAACCGCGAGCGTTCAGTATAATGCCATTGGTTTGGTCCATAGGGTCCATTTTCGGTCCAGCATTCGGTGGATTCTTTGCCAAGCCCGCGGAGCGTTTCCCTTCTGTCTTCGGAAACAACGCCTTTCTCATCAAGTTCCCCTTTGCTCTCCCGAATCTGATTGCGGCGGTATTCTTTTTGATATCGATGGCGACTGCTACATTCTTTCTAAAGGTAGACCAGCTTGTCTTCGTCTAGAGTTTGTACATGCACTAAACACTCTACAGGAAACACTTGAGAGTCGCCGCCATCGCCAAGACTGGGGTCTGCTGATGGGCAAGAGGCTGACTCGCCCTTTCCGGCGATCGTCGAGCAGCCATCGCCATCCGCGGCGGCTATCGTTCGTCGACGGTGAGGCGACGGCGCCTCTCCTCCCCACTGGGTCGAAGCGCAACTCAAACTCGCAGCAAAACTCTAAGATATCTTCGACGGCGGCGCCCAGGATGGCCGACGTCTTTTCCACGCAGACCATCATCAATCTAGTCTGCTACACTTTTCTGGCCCTCCACTCGGTGGCATACGACCAAATCCTCTCTGTGTTTCTTAATCACCACCGCGTGAAGCCGACACCGGACAACACTCACCTGCCCTTTCAGTTTTTCGGCGGCTTCGGACTCAACTCTGGCGAGATTGGTACCATCTTCACTATATACGGCATCACGGGCGGCCTCATCCAGTTCATACTGTTCCCCCCCTTGTGCAATAGATTCGGCGTCCTCAACTGCTTCAAAATCTGCGGTAAGCTTCCGCCCACCTACATGACGCCTCACGAACCCTGCTAATAGGTTTTCAGCATTCACCTTCCCGGCCGTCTATTTTTTGACCCCCTACACAGTCCTCGTCCAAGACAAGACCCTGCGTTACGCGTTTCTCGCCGTCACAATGATTTTCAAATCTTTTGCAACAATCTTCGGCTTCCCATGCATGACTATCCTGCTCACAAACTCGGCCTCCTCCCTCCGCATCCTCGGAACACTCAACGGCTTCGCCACCGCCTTCAGCGGATTGGGCCGGGCCATCGGTCCCGCGATGTCCGGCGCGGCTTTCACATGGGGCGTGAGCCACGGATTCATGATTACCGCTTGGTGGCTGCTCGCTATCACAGCACTGGTCGGCGCCATCCCGGTCTTCATGGTCATTGACGGCGATGCCCTCACGCAGTCGACTGATAGCAGCGACCAAGAGGACGAGGAAGACGATTCGGAGGACGCTATCACGGATGACACGGACGAGGATGAGGCAACGCTGCAGGGGAGCAGTTTTGTCGTACCGAAAGACAGCGAACCAAGTAGCTCCAAGAGGTATACCGACGATGATTTTGCCGAGGATTCGCCGCTACTTAACGTTGATGATGTGGATAAGCGCTCGAGCTACGAGTCCGTGAACCGGGGTTGAGCGCTGCCTCACAACTGGATATCTGGTCATGACCTCAAGCTCGGGTTCGGATTCTTCTTGTGGATTCCGAAAGTTCTTTCTCGTTTTTCCCCTAAGCATTGTCATTCTCATCATTGGCTTGGCGTTCTGCATGACATGGGGATGGTGGGTTTTGTTTATTCATCTCGCATGGGAAAAGTAATTTAGGCATGTCTGAACAGTGACAATAAGACATAGATGCAGCTATCAAATGACATTAAACTCCTGCTGTACACCGACAGACAGACCGACCGCACTTCTAGAGTGATTTCGTCTGCACATGATTCATTTTAATCCCCTACTTGGTATCCAGAACGCTACGTTCACCACAGTACCCCCCAACTCCAAGTACGAATCCAAAAATATGGCCACCGGACCTAAACCCCTTTAAAATCCAAGGGTTTATATGCTATTCAATTTTCTCATAATTGCTCTAGGCAAAAAGCTTCTTCTCATATGACTCCATGTTCACATTTCCTTCCAACTGCGCGCTGGAGGTTCGAATCTCGAACCTCAGCGTGCCGTTCTCGACGGCCTCGCGGAGTCCCACCAGACTCTTCATCCCACAGTCCTGCAAGGAGTGCTTGAGGCCGGCCGCCAGGTAGGGGACGAACTTGCTAATAGGCCTGCGCAAAAAGTCAGCGATACGATGGACGGTGTGGGTGAGGAGCAGCATACCCTCTGTGGGCCACCGAGCCAGAGACACCCTGAGCTACAAGAACGCTATCTCCTTCGGAGAAATACCGAGCCGTGCCGGCGTTGCTCTTCTGGCTGTCCTTGCTCCCTCCGCCTGCCTTCTTGTCCTGCATGGCATCAATGCTTCCCATGCCTCGATATGCCTTGACAAGCTTGCCTTCCCGAGACACGAATGACGTGCCGGGAGACTCGTTGGTGCCAGCGAGAAGCCCACCCATCATAACGGTCGAAGCCCCGAGAGCCAAGCCCTTTACAACGTGGCCAACATTCTGAACACCGCCATCGGCAATGCAAGGTACGCCGAAGCGAGCCGCAAAGCTGCTGACGGCGTGGACCGCGGCGGCTTGAGGACGGCCTACGGCCATAACCTCTTGCGTGATGCACGCAGAGCCGCTTCCCATCCCGATTCGAAGACCGTCCACTCCGGCGCTGATCAGAGTGGCGGCCTGCTCTCGAGTCACGACGTTTCCGCCAATGACATCGAGGTCGGGGAACTCGGACTTGATCCATTGGATCATCTCGACTTGGTACATGCTGTTGCCCTGCGAGCTGTCCAGCACAACGACATCCAACCCCGCATTCACCAACTTCTGGAGCCGTATCTTGTCCTCGGGCCGGGTTCCGATGGCTGCAGCGCAGATAAGCTGCTTGCTGTCCGGAAGCTTGGACGCGAGGGGGAAGACCTGGTTCTTGTTCAAATCGGATCGCGAGATCATGGATACGAGGTTGAAATCCTTGTCCACGATGGGAAGCTTGCCCTTCTTGGACTTGGCCAGGATCTTGTTTGCCTCCAACAGGGTTACGCCAGATGGGGCAGTGATGAGGTCGGTGACCATGACGCTTGAGACGGGTGTGTTCGGGTCATCTTCGAACTGGATGTCACGATTGGTGACAATACCGAGGAGCTTTGATCCGAGCTTGCCAGATTCTAGTAAGAAGTGTCAGCTACGAACCGACTTGAGGGTGAAAAAAGTGTGTGGAAGCAGCTTCGGTCATAGTATGAGTCTCCCCATGACGAGTGTCAATACGGTGGAACGAAAGTTATATAGTGATTGGTATGTAATCATGAAAGCTGTAGCGCGAGAGAGTGTTGTTCGATGGAGAGTAAAACACGAACCTGTCACGGGAAACCCTCCAAAACCCCACTTCTCTTTGAGAGCCTTGGCCTCGCCGACAGTTGTGTTCCGGTTGATGACCACTGGATCGAGGATGAAGCCGTTCTCGAACCTCTTGACCATTCGCACCATATCGGCCTGCGCGTCAGGCGAGCAGTTGTGGTGAATGACGCCAAGACCGCCTTGTAGAGCCATGTGGATGGCCATCTCGTGCTCAGTGACGGTGTCCATGGGCGACGAGACGAATGGCGTCTTCAGGGTAATTCTTTTCGTGACGGGCGAGTCAAGAACGACCTCGGAAGCAGGGAAGCCGATGTAGCCCGGGAGGAGCAGAAAGTCATTGTAGGTGAGGCCACCATGCTTCTTGGTGTCCATCAGATCGCGAATGTCAAGGCCATCGCGGCTCTCATACTCCTTTAGGAGATCGAGAGCCTTTCGGTGGTCCAGGACCTTGGCTGAGCTGGTTCCGTTGGCCGAAGGCATGTTTAAAGAAGATGTTGAGGTCGAAGATATGCTAGTCTTTCGAAGAATATGCTTGGCTATTTCGAGGACTAAGATACAGATGTCTCTTCTTCCCGTTAGAAGAAAGAAGAGAAAAAGTTCGTGATGGGACCCCGCAGGATTTTTTTTTATTGGGGCCCTTGGCCTGCATGGGCTGACCTGATGGTGGTGGTGCGGGGCAGCTTGCAGGCGGTGAAGCATCCAGGTCCTATCTGCAGGACGGGCTGTTCATCAGGGGGCGAGACCACCCATTGGGAAGGAGGACTTGAGATACAATTACCCAATTACCGTGCGAGTTCTTCCCGTATTATCGGGATTGAAGAAGATTGTATTTCCTTCAGGAACCGTGTTATAGTGACTTCTTCTGCACTGACATTTGTGTAGGAGTTTGACTTATTGCGGATATCTCGGAAGCCACTGAGTGTCAAGAGCCATTCTTATGTATGTTAATCAGAACAGAACCCAATGGAGGACAGTGTCGTACCGTGGATGGTTCGCGTAATCAGCTTGAACATCTGAGAGTACGGAAACACCATCTTTGGATCTGAAGAAGGATGCACCATGCTCAATTCATCTCTTTAATTTGCTTGCTGCGTTATACATAGCTTCTTGCTTGACTTTACATGTGCTGATGTGTTTAACCATCTTCTTACTATGGGACAGCACTGCTTTGACGCCTGCCCCTCTACGTTTTCAACACACGTCGCAAGGGCGAAGAGGATGCTTTGCCAACCCCAATAACAAGTAGTTAGTGGTACTCATGCCGTTTTGGCCACAGTGCAAGGAGCCTGTAACTAGGTAGCTCATTTGATCAAAAACGTAGACAGGAATCAGCCTGGATACATAGCCATGAGTGCCAAGTTGGTTTGTTTGGCTGCTTGGCTGCTACTACGTAGTAATTAACGGCACTCAACTTCGTACAACCCATGTCGGACCACCTGACAAGAGAACAGAAAAACAAGGTTTTGCGAATGGCCAATATCGGGCTCGGAATATTATCGGCTGATCAGTGGCGCCAGAGACCCACAAGAAAATCCTGGTTGAGCAGGGGGTGAGGGGCTGGTTACCGCTTAACTTAGCGGTCTCGGGAGTAAATAAACAAACTTCCTTATGAGGACATTCGTCCTCCCCCCCTCCCCTCCGTTTGCCAACCTCCACGCAAAGAGCTATCATCCCTTCCAACCTGGTCCCTGATGAAATGCGGCTGCTTCTAAATGGTCGTGGCTGAATTGGGATGAAGAGCACTTTGCAATAGTTGATTTCCAATATTCCTTTCCTCATTCATCGACTGCTCTCCTCCCTGCTTCTGCGCTGTGCGCGCTCATGCTCGAGAAGATTTCCTTCCATTCCACTACGCGACATTACACGTCACTCCAGCCCGGATCACCCCTCAGAATCCCTTCGTTCGCCTAGGAAGTGTTTCTCCAGTACTACACGCCGGCCGGCCAGAAAAGCGACCACAAATCATTCTGCCCTAGATCCACCGGCATACCACACGATATCCCGAACGAAGGCGCCCTAATGTTGTCATCCGCATTCCACATCCCCAAGATCGATCAGCGCAAGCTTCCTTTGGCACAGTACTAATCTTCGAAATGTCGTACCGGCCACACCCCCTTCGCCAGTCGCATACACTTGACTTCGGCGTCAATGTGAACCGCCAACCATCGACCACTTCGTCTTCCGCATCGTCGGGGTACTCGCACTATTCCGATAACAGCCGAGCGAGCACACAATATTCTTCAGCCTCGAGCGGATACGCAGCGCAACAACACAAACGCGGCCAAAGCGATGTTACTCGATCTCATCACACCTTTTCTGGAGGAGAAAATCTTGACCCAAGGAAGGAGCAAGAAAGCGTCTACCATATGACGCGCCAATCTCTTCGGCCACTTCCTCAGGCACCAGCGCCGACTCCAACGCCGCCGCCTCCTCGAAATGGATACCGTCACGAACGTGGCAAGAGTATGGACATTGGGAAGTTGGCCTCGTCGCAACTCGACGGTGGCTCTTCTCCAATCCCTCGGACCTCAGCAATCAGACCAAACTCCATGGTACTGACCCGATCTGATTCAATCAATCGAGGAAGTGCGGCGCTCCCTCGCGCGCATTCCCCTCAACAACCCCACTCAACACAGCTCGCCCGCCCAGATCTCGAGAATTTAGGACGATCCTCCACCAGTCAACTACGAACGCTATCCCGACTAGCTCAGTCTGAATCTGCCGACGAATTTGCAATCACCTCTCCGGCGCAAGAGGTGGTCGGCCTACGCGGTCGCCGGAGGTTGCAGAGAGCTGACAAACCCAATGAAACCCAGGTTGGACAGCGACCTGGTGGTTACGGCTGGGAGGGCCGCAACTGGATGGACAAGCAACGGCAGTTCCTTCAGGCCTACGAATACCTCTGTCACATTGGCGAGGCGAAGGAGTGGATCGAAGATGTTATGCACAAGTCGATTCCTCCCATCGTGGAGCTGGAAGAGGCGCTGCGAGACGGAGTCACGCTTGCGGAGATGGTGGAAGCCCTGAACCCAGACCGTCGCTTCCGCATATTCCGTCATCAGCGGCTTCAATACAGGCACTCCGACAACATTGCGATATTCTTCCGCTATCTTGACGAGGTCGAGCTACCAGATCTATTCCGATTCGAGCTGATCGATCTCTACGAAAAGAAGAACACCCCAAAGGTCATTTACTGCATCCACGCCTTGAGCTGGCTGCTTTTCAGAAAAGGAATTGTCGATTTCCGCATTGGCAATCTCGTGGGTCAGCTGCAATTCGAACACCACGAACTGGAAGCCATGCAGAAAGGCCTCGACCAGCTTGGGATCAACATGCCGACCTTTGGCAATATGGGGGCCGACTTTGGAGTTGAACCGACGCCGGAACCGGAGGAGACCGAAGAAGAGAGGGTGGATCGAGAGTTGGGCGAGAGCGAAGACTCAATTATTGACTTACAAGCCCAGATGCGAGGAGCCCTGGCAAGAATGAAGTTGGGAAACACGATGCAGCAGCTATGGGTTTCCGAGGATTGGCTAATCGACCTCCAATCTCGAATTCGTGGAGATTTCAGTCGCCAGATTATTGGATATCGGCTACAGATGAGACGATTTGCCGTGGATCTGCAGAGTGCTGCACGGGGGTTTCTTGTGCGGAACAGGGTGGCGAACAAGGAGCGGTTCTGGAAGATGTTGGAGCCAGATATTCTGGAGCTCCAAAGTCTAATTCGGGCCAAGAAGGTCCGCGATGAGGTACGTGGTTTTAGATCTCAATTAGCGCAGAGTGGAGGGCCTGTACGAGATATCCAAGCGGTATTTAAGGGCTACTTGGTCCGTAAGAACCTCATCGCTCAGCGGCAAGAGACGAGCCAGACGTCTGGAGATGTTCAACGGCTCCAGGCTGCTGTTCGTGGAATGCTGTTGAGAGACGGAGTCGGCAGGGACCAGAAGCTCTTGGAAAGACAGGCTCCCGCGATCGCCGCCCTGCAGGCGGCCTCCAGGGCAATGCTAACAAGAAGGCAGATTTCCCTTCAACAGGAACACCTTCAAGCCTCCGGTCCGAAATGGACAGCTCTTCAGGCTGTAATTCGCGGCAACGACGTCCGGTCGGGTATCCGAGCGACCAAGACAGAACTCCGGCAACACGTCACGGAGATCGGCCATCTCCAGGCAATGATTCGAGCAGCAGCAGTACGACGGGATGTCACCACAACACTCGATGCGCTCGGCGACGATGAAGAAGCCATCACGGATCTCCAAGCTCTATCCCGAGGTATGCTAGAACGGCAGCGAATCGCCTCCGACCTGGAGGTTCTAGCCAGCCAAACACCTAAGATCGCCAGTCTACAAGGCCGTATCCGAGGCTACCTCTACCGGCAGGAACATGCAAGCTTCCTCGAGGAATTGAAGTCTCACACCCAAGAGATCATCTCAGTCCAATCATTAGGACGCGCAATGCTGCTGAGAGGAGAGATTGGCGTCTTGATGGCGGAGCTTGAGGATGAAGAGGAGTCGATCATTGCAGTGCAGGCCGCTGCCAAGGCCTTCATGGTTCGCGTGCAGTTTGCAGAGAAAAAGCGGTTCTTCAACGAAAACATGCAGAAGGTTGTGAAGATCCAGAGCTTCATCCGCGCCAAGATTCAAGGAGAAGCTTATAAGAGTCTTACCACTGGCAAGAATCCTCCTGTCAATGCTGTCAAGAACTTCGTCCACCTTCTCAACGATAGCGACTTTGATTTCAACGAGGAAGTGGAATTTGAACGGATGAGGAAGACTGTGGTGCAACAAGTACGGCAGAACGAGATGTCGGAGCAGTACATCGATCAACTAGACATTAAGATCGCCCTCCTAGTCAAAAACAAGATCACACTGGACGAAGTGGTCCGGCATCAAAACAATTTCGGCGGTCATTCGATCGGACTGCTCGCAAACTCCTCAATCTCCTCGGCCAATCATTTCGACTTGAAGGCATTGAACAAGAGTTCAAGAAAGAAGCTAGAGTCTTATCAGCAGCTCTTCTTCAACCTGCAAACTCAGCCTCAATACCTTGCGCGTCTCTTCAAGAGGATACGAGAGCAAGGCACGGCCGAGAAAGAATGCAAACGCATTGAGCTCCTAATGATGGGGCTCTTCGGGTACGCACAAAAGCGCAGAGAGGAATACTACCTTTTGAAGCTCATTGGAAGATCCATTCGGGAAGAAGTCGAAAGCAGCAAGAACATGCAAGAGTACCTTCGCGGGAGCTTCTTCTGGTCCAAGCTGATGGCAAACTACACACGATCACCGCGAGATCGGAAGTACCTCCGAGATCTCCTTGGGCCGCTCATCCGAGACAACATTATCGAAGACCCGGCACTGGATCTTGAGAGCGACCCGTTGCAAATCTACCGATCCGCAATCAACAACGAGGAACTACGCTCCGGCCGAGCGAGCCATCGACCACTCGATGTTCCTCGAGAAGTCGCCATCAAAGATCGAGAGACTCGAGATCTCTTTATTGACCATCTTCGGGACCTTCGAGAAATCTGTGACCAGTACCTGCTGGCTTTGGAGGACCTTCTTCCAAAGATGCCGTACGGTCTCCGATTCGTATGCAGGCAAATGTACGAAGCTCTCGGCCAGCACTTCAAACGGGAGCCTCAGCAAAACTTGCTGCAAATGGTGGCGAACTGGCTATGGCGCTTCTACCTCCAACCAGCACTGACTGCCCCGGAAAACGTCGGCGTTATCGAGAAACAGTTAAGTCCTCTCCAGAAACGTAACCTTGGTGAGGTTGCGAAAGTACTGGGGCAGATCGCGTCTGGAAGGCCGTTTGGTGGAGAAAATATCTATCTACAACCGCTCAACGCCTTCTTGGGTGACTCACTCGAGCGATTGGCCCACATCACGAATACCCTCATATCTGTCCCGGATGCAGAGAGCACTTTCGATATTGATGAGTACAACGACCTATATGCCAAGAACAAGCCGACACTCTATATCAAGATGACTGACATATTTGCCATTCATAACCTTGTGGCAGCCGAGCTGCCTTTCATATGCCTCAGTCGAGATGACGCGCTCCGAGAAATTATGCAGGATCTCGGGAGCGCCAAGAACAATGAGAATGAGATGATTGCCGCCGGTTCTTCCGACATACAGATGTTCCTAACACCAAAGCTTCACGACGTCGACGATCCAGAGGCTGAGGTGAAGGCTCTCTTCATGGAGACCAAGCGATGCGTTCTATATATCATCCGAGTACAGCAAGGAGCAAACCTCCTGGAGATCCTTGTCAAGCCAATATCGCAGGAAGACGAGCATAAGTGGAAGGCACTACTGCGAGAGGAATTCTCGGCCGCCAGCAGCACGAGGGGTGCTTATTCGGACGCCAACATGATTGACGTTACTCGAATGTCGTATTACGAATTGAAACGAACGGCACTCGAAAACGTCATGAGACTAGAGCACATGGGCCGAATTTCCAAGCAAAATTTTTACCAGGACGTTCTCAATGCTATTGCGCTGGATATTCGTACCAAGAGCCGAAGGCGCGTTCAACGCCAACGCGAGCTGGAGGGCGTTCGATTAACTCTTGGCAATCTTCATGAGAAAGCAAAATATCTGGAGCAACAACGGAAGAGCTATGATGACTACATTGAGTCAGCCATGGCAACACTGCAAAACAAGAAAGGGTAAGTTTAGCTCCATCCTTTCAACAATAAAGCACCATCAATTATTTGGCAGCTTTCGCTAACTTCATCGTGTCATCTACAGAAAGAAACGGTTCCTTCTCCCATTTACCAAGCAGTACAACCATCAGCGAGAGCTTGAGCGGAGTGGGCGGGTCCCCAAGTTTGGGAGTTTCAAGTACAGTGCACGCGTACTTGCTGAGAAAGGCGTGCTCGTGTCGTGGAACGGCGTGAGCGAGCGAGACTGGGAGAAGATCAACCTTACCGTTTCGTGCGACGAGGTGGGCGTATTCGCAATCGAAGGCTCCAGAGGCCATATCCAAATTCCCGGCGCCAGCGCCTCGGTGCCGATCGAGGATCTCCTGCAGGCTCAGTTCGAGGCCCACCAATTCATGAATCTGTTTGAGGGGAACCTGAAGCTCAACGTCAATCTGCTGCTACATCTCGTCTACAAGAAGTTCTACCGCACGCAGTAAAAACCCGGCAACGGAAATCATTGCCTTTATGGGCTCGCATGAGATATGGCTTGATGGATGATGGACTGTTCTGGCAAGATGGGCGGTGTTTGTTTTGGCTTTTGACAACTCTTTTTTTCTCAGGCTGCATCCGGTGGACGGTTTGAGAGGTTGCATCGACAGTTTCTTACGGAACGAAGGGACAAAAGGATGATTTGAACAGGTGGTAGCTATTGTTTTTGTCGGAGTATACGTGTGAGGAATGAGCATTATGCACCTTCGTTAGGAACAGCCATTGAGGCATCGTGTCCATCCGTGTAGGGAAATTTGGGGCATGACAGGGGCGAAGTGGGAGTTGGAGAGGCGGAAGCAGGGATTGCATATGCCTAGATACTAGATAATTTTCGAACATTAAGCCTCCCAGTCTTAGGATTCGAACTTGGAGTTCATGATCGTTGGCTCATCTCATTGTGACTTGTTTGTTAAGTAAAGCTGGTCCGGATGCATGACTGGACATCCGTGCCGTCGCGTGGTTTAGGGAGCCATTGAGCAAGTCAGAGTATGTCGAGTTGCCGGTGGCACAGTATGGTTCTTATTAAGTTTACAAATTGATTTCTTGTATAAGGTATTCTGATAATTCGCTACTCGACATCTAAAAAGGGAATAAAAAACGGTATCTTATGAGTGGCAGTGACAGCCTCGAGATTCGGAGATGTTAGCTGTTGGCTGCGGTCACACGACGAGGTCTCCAACCAAGTCAGAGACTGCATGCGGCTCCGCAAAGCCAAGGATAGGCATGATCTGCTGGCCTTCAGTATTAGCTCATATGTCTCATAAGTCCCCCGGTTCCGCATGCCTGAGAGTTCGTCGATGAGGGGGAGAGTAGTGGCCTGTTTTGGAGTCTATTGAAAGCGCCCAATCAATATGCTCCGAGCCGCAGCCGACATGGCAGATCCGCTAGCACGCGAAGAATTATGCAGTTTGCAGGATAGAGATTCGGTCAGCAGGCATCAATATTCACTTGAAGGGGTTCTCAGTCTTTGCCCGTTGCTGACGCGACATTGGCATATTCCCTGAGACAGTACACCACTTGAACCAGCATCAGGAAATATCTACATGATGATACGATGACAAGCTACCTTATGACACATCACGAATGAGGGCAGGTGTCTCTGATCTTCACCGACTGAAGCACGTCTTCGTGATCTTCAACACGAGGTTGTCTGGGGCGGCAGGCTGACTCCTTCTCACAGGTCCAGTAGACCGAGGTGAGATTAAGGTAAGAGGTTGCGACTAATACAAGTATCCATAAGCAGCGAATCATGTTCGATAGCGGTCCATGCTCGGGGATCTAGCGATCTGAAAGCACACTCCGCATGTCCCGGCGCAGGCATGAGCTGGACCGACCTTAGCAGCCGAGAATACACGTCTCCCCAATCCATGGCAATGCGGGTTGCAGGCCACGTAAACTGCCTGAATCCTCGAATGCATGGGGCGGGCGCTTCATATGTATCGAACGTTGGCACACAACCACACCTCTAGGACATGCAGCGGTCGGCCGCGGGCCGATCGTGGAATGAAGCCATACGGGGGGGAAGTGACGTGATGCGGAGAACCGGTGCTACATAGTACACGATGACGAGTAAAGAGATCCCCTTTTGTGGTTCCTTAGGTTGTATAGCAAGATGGCGTGACGAGTGGCTGACTAGAGCTGCCCCGCATTGTGCAATGCCTACGGGAAGAATGATTGTGTTTGGAGTTGATGGGGCGATCACGACATGTCAATCCCCATCCCCAGACTTGGCCAATTGCTTATCGGATCTGTCATATATTCGGCAGCAAGGGTAGACGGACTGCTCGGAACAATGTCCATGGAGACCCGAGGTCTAGACTATTTACTGGGTAGGTAGTAATAGAAGTGGTGTACCCCGTACCTTCGCCTCGTTCCTTGCATGTTCTCCCCCCGACTAGCTCTCACCAAGAGGGTGGAGGGGAGATCACGCTCATTCGATGTTGGGGGAGATGCCCAGAGATTCGATCTCCCAACAGATAAACAGGTGGCTTTATTTTCCCACGCTGCCATCGTACAAACTATCGCAGCGGAGGCTAGCGGGAAACCATGGGAGGGGGGAGGCTTATGCATTAACAGGTCAGATATGGGCCACTGACGCATCGTTTCGCTCCGAAGCAAGCAGCAATTCAGGGGTCCGTGCTAGCGAAAATAACCGAAATGTCCCTCCCTTCTGAAATGCATATCGGAGGAGAGCCATGCCTTATCGAGAAGTTCTAGCCAGCTTCACCGCTCCGCAAGATTTCGAGCTCGACGGGCGCTTCTGGGCTGCACACGAGAGGTTCCCTTATTGGGGGTTCTGGCCGGTCCGGGGGTGGAATCCCTCTTGTTTTCCTTGGTTTCCCTCCCCCCGCCGGCTAGGTTTATCTTTCTATCGCTTCATATCGAGATAAAGGCCATAGCGATTTCGCAATTGGCGGAGACGAACGCGCCATATTCGCCATTCCCTTTGATCCACTTTCTTGTTTCCAAGGTAGAAACAACCACCTAGGCTGGTTGTGGGTGGGCACCAGCGCTTGTAGGAATACAGAAACACATGAGATGAGTAGCTCGAGGCTAAAGAGTAGTGGCTTATTCCTTTATCCGAATATATGAAGATGTTTCCTGGCTCGTATCTAAGGTACTAGTAGGTATGCAACTACGAACGTACGTAGCTCATTTGCCCTCTCCCCTCTTATTCATCTCCCAGGGGCGCTCGGGAATCGTGGGCTTCCCTTCCCGTCGGGTTCCTATCGACCAGCCAAGTTCCTTTAAAGGGTAAGAGTCGCCCACAACATTTTTTTCCTGGTCTGATCCTCTCTGCTCGAATCTGGGTACACCTTGCCCAAACTGTTCCTTTTCTTTACTCCTTATCTCGAGGCCTATCCTGTTTCCTTAGCTTCACGACGGATCATCTGATCGCGTCTCCATTGTTATCGTCTGCCGCCCAGTCTCAATCCCTCGTCCCTCCACGCCCCGTTCGTGGTTGGTGCTTTTGGACGCAATGGCTCCCGATCTCAATTCTCTCCCGCCATCGCCTCTGGTGTCGGCCACGCGACCAGAGAAGATGGCAAACGGCGTCAACGGTCCTGCGGTGAAGCCGCCTAACATTCTGTACATCATGGCAGACCAGCTGGCTGCCCCCTTCCTCAAGATGTACAATCCAGATTCACAAATTAAGACGCCGCACCTGGATGCCCTCGCAGCCAAGTCGGTCCAGTTTGACTCTGCGTATTCTCCTTCTCCCCTCTGCGCCCCGTCGCGCATGAGCATGATCACGGGCCTCCTGCCCATGCAGATTGGGGCTTTTGACAATGCCACTCAGATCTCAAGTGACATCCCTACTTATGCCCACTACCTGCGGCTGAAAAACTACCACACTGTTCTGGCCGGCAAGATGCACTTTGTAGGGGACCAGTTGCATGGCTATGAGACGAGGCTCACCAGCGACATCTACCCCGGCGACTTTGGCTGGGTCGTGAACTGGGATGAGCCCGAGACGCGCTTGGAATGGTACCATAATGCCAGCTCCATTCTGCAGGCCGGACCATGCGTGCGGAGCAATCAGCTAGATTACGACGAGGAGGTCATGTACAGATCTACTCAGTATCTCTACGACCATGTGCGCGAAGGTCCCGATGCTCGTCCATTTTGTCTGACGGTGAGTAAAAATGAAATATTGCCGTGAGCCGTTTGGTCTGGCAACCGCCAATGATGAAATTCGGCCCAGATCTGTAATCCTCCCAACATTGCTGACTCGCTGCCTCCCATTTCTAGGTCTCTCTCACTCATCCGCATGACCCGTACACCATTGAGGAGAAGTACTGGGACATGTACGAAGGCGTTGATGTTGACTTGCCCAAAGTCAAGATCCCCCAGGAAGATCAGGATCCTCACAGCAAGCGCTTGCTGAAAGTCTGCGATCTGTGGGATCAGGACTTCAGCGACGACCAGGTCAAAAGGGCACGAAGAGCCTACTACGGTGCAGTGAGCTATGTAGACGACTGTGTAGGACGCCTCCTCAGCGTTCTAAAGCAGTGCCGCCTTGACGACAATACCATTATTGTCTTCAGCGGAGATCATGGCGACATGCTGGGTGAACGTGGATTATGGTGAGTGCACTTCGAGAATGTGAGAGCCATATCGGGACTGACAAGCTGGCAGGTACAAGATGAATTACTTCGAGGCTTCCGTGAGAGTGCCACTTTTCGTGTACCACCCTCACGAGTTCCAGCCTCATCGAGTATCCGAGAACGTGTCTACTCTGGACATTCTGCCGACCATGTGTGATTTTGTAGGCATAAAGCCAGCGCCCGGTTTACCAATGGACGGCATCTCCTTGTTTCCTCATCTCCGGGGTCAGAAGGGCCATGACACTGTCTACGCTGAATACACTGGCGAAGGCACGGTCAGCCCGCTCATGATGATCAGGCAGGGACCGTGGAAATTCATAACCTCCCCGTCCGACGGAACTCAACTCTTCAATCTAAAGAATGACCCGTTGGAGTTGGTCAATCTTGCACAGAAGCTGGGGAAGTCAGCCCTTCAAACTCCCGAGGGCGAAGCAGCGCTGGCCAAACTCGAGGAGTTTGAGGCTGAAACGAGGGCTAGGTGGGATTTCGACGACATCACTCAGAAGGTTCTGCACTCTCAGCGAAAGAGGCGCCTGGTGTGGGCTGCCCTCACGAAGGGCAAGTTCACAAGTTGGGATTACAACCCGGTCGACGACGGAACTATGAAGTAAGACCGCACAATTCCACAAGATCGCAGTGAAAACCTGAAGCTGACTTGCTGCAGATACATCCGATCCAATATTCCGCTTGACGACCTTGAGCGACGAGCACGGTATCCGGCGGTCGATGCGCATGGGCGAGAGGTTGATCGGGTGATTGTAGACCAGGCCGGTTCTCATGGACAGTAAGGAACAATTGCTTATGAATGAGAGTGCTACACCGGAAATTGGGAGATATCAGCGGGAGTCTGGGCTTGTTTTTACCATTGGCAAATTTAACGACGGCGGGTCAGGAGTTTAAAGCGAGCTATATACCAGATAGATTCTTCCTTGCGTTCGATTACGAATGATGTGGTTAGCTTTAGACATTCACATACATGCATAATATCTGTAACACCATGGATTTTCTAGAAGTTCATTTGAAGACTTTTCTCGTTCATTTAGTCCATTTGAGTGTCTTAACCGTATATAGTTATTGTAAGCCACGACTCTTTCGGTGATCCATCAGCCAGACATCCTCAGTGGGGGCGGTGGCACTTGGGGACCTGGATCTGCCCCACCACACCATTTCGCTCCCCAGCTGCACCCATGCCGAGCGCTATGCAACCTACACTTTTGCCATCGAACCTCCATTCCTTCGAATCGTTTGGTCCTCAATAGCTTTAGCAGCCTCGACACCAAGCAACAGAAGCCTTTAGTATGCCATCGGCTCTAAACAATGCAACGATGGCATCATCACTAGGTCTCACACAGGAAGAGCTCAAAGCGATCGAGCAGACACGCCAACGCCTTTTCCAGCTCTCCAACAGCATCCAGAGCTTGCGAACCGATATTCTGAAAAGCAATCCTCTACCCCAACCGTAAGCCTTTCCTGCCTCAGATCTACTCTACGCACTCCTAATACTTACGCGCCCAGCTCCTCTCTCCAAGCGCAGAATCAAATCCTCCTCCGGAATCTGCAATCACTCCTCGACATCCTCAATGATAACGCGTCGCTCTTTCAGCGCATCGCCATCCACCCGTCGACGAACTTCCCCGGCCGGATCCAGGAGAATATTCTCCTGCAGCTCTTGCGCAAAAAACTCGAGCCTGGCGTGGAGGAATGGGTGGAGCAGGGACGGGAGATCACAGCCTCGGTGCGTGATGATGACCCAGATGGCCTGGCAAGGCTGGAAAGCGTCTGGGAGGAGGTCAGGGAGTGGTGCATTGACCGCACACAGCGGTATGTGCTCGAGGAGGCCGGTGATGTGTACACTCAGGAGGAACGGGACCGGGGGCTGGAGAGAGTCAGGACGGGGCTGAGGAGGGGTTTAGAGGAGGAGAGTGAGGAAGATGAAGAGGACGATGATGAGGACGAGGATGTGGAGATGGGGGATGGGTTGCCGGAGACGGGAGGGGGAAAGGAAAAGATTGTTGGGCCCGAGCCGGAAGTGCTGTTCTGGTTTGCGGCCAGGGGAGACTTTGAGATGCCGAAGAATCTGGATCTGGAGAGCAAGTCGAAAGGGGTGAAGGGGAGGGGAATGATGGGGCGGAAGTGAGGATGGGTGATGGAGTTTGTGGAAATGATACCCGGTGCGGAATGATTACGGCTTTTGCTTTCAGGAGACGAGGCATATTGCCCAGGTTACGGGGTTAAAGGCTTTGAGGTTGATGTGTTCCAGTGGAGTCTGTAATGAATGCTTTTGGTAACAGCATGAGCCCTTGATGCCATTGTTACCAAGGCGTGCGCGGAGTTCCGGCAGGAACTGGAGCCATATGCGGTGAATGATGAGCGGCGCATAGGCTAACCAGAGCAGATTCGGCGGTAAGGCATCTTCGCTGAATGGAAGTGCAGGTCATCATGTGCTAGCTATTGCTCTCGACATCTCGATGCTTTGGCGTGTCATTATTCAGCGATGGCATGATAGGATGTGCCACCTAGGCTCATCTCATTGACAAATGAAAGATAGACCATCAATTGCATTCGGATAGTTGCACAACACTTGTGGCAAATATGCGAGCAGTAAATATGTAAGTTTTCGCACAAAGTTCGGGTCACCAGATGTCTTCAAGGGACACACGAACATCACAGGCGCAGCGGTGATAGTAATCACAAAACCAACCGTTCACAGCTCATCGCATTGCCCTCTTTGATAAAACCACCCAGATGCTCTCGCCTTTCTCGTCGTATATACGGCGAGGAGGCGGCCGAGCCCAGTCGGGTCCGCCTCTTCACGATCAAGCTAGCCCGGGTGTTGCGGGTCACTAGCTTTCGGCCCAAAGGTATCTTTCATGCTGCTTGCCAGTTGCCAGAGTCGGCAGCCATCATGTAGGTCCGGACGTACCCTCGGGCCCTCGGAGAAAGGAGTACGCAGGTGACCATTTCGAGCACAATTGCTTCTTTCGGAAAATCCTGGGTGTCTATTCGATCTTCCATCCTAATGAAGTCCGTGGCAAACACCCGGCCATCCGCATGCCACTGGTGATTGCCAAAGCTTGCAGTTGCACTGATTCTAGACTTGAGAAACGTACAGTTGACGAATGATAGTCGGATGACTAGCAGAGCAGCGCAGTTCCGTCCGACGCGGCGGTCTGCTCGCTTGTCTCACCTCAGATACTCCCACCTCACACTGATCTGGCTACGGCGCGAGAACGTTGGAAAGCCCACTTTCGACACGGCGCTGCGGCATCTCCCACGGCCGGATTTCCGCGTATAAGCCCAACTTTGCTCACAACGCCACAAAATTAAAGTCGGTCAAGCAGGACGGACCAGTATACGAAAGTCGAGGCCAAGTCCGTGTTTGTCATTCCTAACGATAAGATCTGCGTGGGTTGACGCAGGGGCGGTGCAGCCAACGTGTCCAATGGCGGCCGGCCCTGCTGACCCATCGACCAGGTTGAGGCTTGGAGAACGACCTAATTTATGACGTGCGGCTGACGAAGTGCCTATAACCGTGCCTCACGCATTAGCATGTCAGCTTATTTTCGTCCCCTTCTCTGGTCTCGTCGTTGTCATTACCCAACTGGGAAAGACGTGCCTTAAATCTCACCGAAGCGAAAAAAGCTGAAGGATTCGCGGATCGCAGTGGGTAGCCTATCAACCCAGCTGCAATTACACGAATCAAAATGTCCCACCTGGTGAAGTCGTGCCAATTTGGCTAGCAAAGTTGCCGATTGGGAGGGCCCTCGGAGCCATTCCTCTGGGATGCCATACCATGTCGCCTGGTAAGGCTGGGATGAGCTGGCCCTTTGGGCAGATATATGCTATGGGCAATCCTTCTCGGAGTTGACTGTTTTTCTTTGATGCTTATGTTCCCTTCAAATGCAGTGCATTTGACTTTTGGTTTTGCTTGCTGCCAATTGTATATCCAGCCTTCATCCCGAGTCGGTCGACTAACTCTCTTGGTTTCCGAGTGCCTGCACGCACACAAAACTCCTCTGTTCTCCTAGTGGACTTGCTGCTTAGGGCGTGCCGAGGGAATCATGTGGTTGATGGACAGCAACGTAGTTCCATGGGGAGTCCCTATGTCAGTTACTACACTGAGGGAATCGTACATGGCGGAACAGCACTTGCATGAGGCACCAAAGCTCGATGTCTCTAGTTCGGGATCCGACACGGAGATGACATCCGATGCGGAGACTGCATCCACCGCGACGGAGGTAGCCGCGACTTCACTGGAGTCCAATTCGATTCCGGAGTCGGCGCTTCTGAATCTACCTCTCGAGATTCGCCTCCAAATATACGGCTGGATTCACTTGATGCACCCAGTCCAGCACGCCCAACTCGCGCCATGGTATCCTACCCCCTTTTATAGCGCATATTTTCTCAAAGCGATTGAGTCAAAGCAGGATGAGGAGGCCGGATCCAAAGCGAACGAGGCATCGGAAAGGGATCGCCCACGGCTTCTCTCTGCTGATCGACCCCTCGCGGGGATTCCTTCGCGATTCCTGATAGCAAACAAGCAGATCTATGAAGAGAACAAGACCATACCATTTCACGAGAACGAGTTTGTCTTCGTCAACTGGTTCTCCTCCGGCTTGTGGGCAGCGAGAGCATTCACCAAAGCTCTAAAGCCATGGCAAAAGGTGGCAATGCGGCATGTGCGGCTCGAAATGCTTGGCCGAGACTTCACTGGTCCGGGCCTCAGGGAATGGATCTCCCTCTGCAACCTCTGGGCTGAAGGACTGCGCGGGCTTCGCCTCAAGATCTTGATTGGAGGTGGGATATTCGAGCCCAACGTCGGGTTCGATGAGCTAAATCACAATGCAGAGAGCCGCGCCATGGACATCTTCCATCAGCCCGAGCCTGAGCCGGAATGGATCGAGCAGGGACTGAGGCAGATGAAGGCCCTGAAGTCCCTCGAGGTTGAACTTTCAGTCATGGACTGGGATGCCGAGAAGAAGCTCGCTTGGTGCGCTGCCCTGGACAAGATGCTCAACGCCAGGAAGGAGGCCGGAGAGGCGAAGATTAGTGTTCTATGTGTGGAGCGGGTCATGCAGAACTCCGAACCTGATAAGAGTGATGCCGGCTGCAAGACCAGCTGAGCGAGCGAAGCATGCCCCGTTGCAAGGGGTTGCATAACTGAATCAGGCCTCGAGACTCATGTACTAGAGCACGGGACAACGTTTATACGCATTCGAGCCGAGGCGAGCCATGGCGGCCGACAACGTGGACGCTCACATGACGTGAATCGTGGGAGATGGAACGCGCTTTACGCGCTTACACCGCGTCGTGTGTTTGCAGAGGCGATCCTCACGCACGGTTCCTATGGTTGGGATGCTGTAGCTGGAGGTGAGAGAATGTCATGAAGAAGACGTGCCATGCGGGATAGTGTCTTGTCTATTCGTGGAGCTTTGGAGTTAAAGGGATGCATTTGCAGGACACAAAGTTTTGCCTGGGGCGCATAGAGAATGGGAGATTCATTGTTCGCTCTTGACAGCAGGCGTGCTTGTTCTGAACAATTTTTCAGAGTTCGGCTCACTTTCCTCTGTGTGCTTTCATAGACGCCCATACAAATAGCAGAAACCATTTCACACAACACCTCGTTTCGTTCTTTCTTGTGTCACCACCGAGCACCACCGAGCTTGATGAACGCACAATCATCACGGTACACAATACAATAGCTTGTCATAAGCTCTAAGGAAGACATTCAAACAGAGCCACTTGAAGGATTTAGCAGCTTTCCCCCTACTTGATCTGGTATGTATATTAGAAGCATGCACCAGTCAACGAACCAGCAGCTGACACTGGGGCAGACAAGATGGGCTGGATTCGGGTTTTGGGCCGACTACGCATGCAGGCAGCGCCGCACAAGGAGCTTACCATGGAGGGAGCCTGGCCTGCAGAGGCACGCATTGCTGTTCTCATCACCACCTTTCTCGTTCTCCTCTACTTTCACCCGGAACTCCGAGAGGCACTGGCTCGACTTGTCTGGCGTCTGACTCGACCCTTCGCAAGAGGGGTCGGATGGTGCTTCGTTGTACTTATTACAATTCTCCTCTTCCTCTTCATAGACTTCCCAAAGTATCTTCTAGCCGTCTATCGACGGGCAGTTCCCGGCTCTGAAGTCAGCGAGATCAGTTTCTTGGATCTCAACGAACGCCATGGCTTCACCAACTTTGAGGACTGGGATGAGCTGGAGAGAGGACGCTCCATCCCGCTGGTGGGGGAGAAACGTCAGCCGCCTTTCACTACTATTCGTGATCTATGCCTGCAGCCCCGGCAGCGGAAGGCGATGCGGGAGAAGCGAGCATTGTCCTGCTGAAAGGACGAATGAACCGATGATGCGGCCTCATGAGAGACAGAACACCAGCACAGGGTAGAAGATGCGGGTGGAGCTCTTCTTGATATGGCTGGCACAGTCTGGGCAGGTTTACGAGACATGATGATGCGAGAAAGGTTCTGGGTTGCGAGCTGGCTCTGGAATTGAAGGCACCAGAAGGGTGATTGTTTACTAAGCTCCTCTCAGAACAGGGGATCGGAGGGGAGGATGGGTTCACACTGCTCTTCTAGAGGGTCTTCTAGAATTCCAGCTCAATAATAAATTTCGTATGACAAATCCCGGTTTGCGTGTTCTAAGGCTTCGCATCTGCTCTGAGTCTACCAGCCATGTACCAGTTCCTTGCATCGCCATATTATTGAAAACCATTGGGTCTTAAGCAATCGTTCAAACTCTCAGAATCACGAGTTGTAGATGAAGTAATCGCCGCTCAGTCATGACCCGGCTCAAAGTAGTACAAGCCAGCATGTCAACCAGGTGTTTGCTATCCCATCTTGGCCTGACGCCGGGCGGGACGACACATCACCATGCGTACAACGGAGGGTATAACATCTCTTATGAACTATTCAGATCCGATATCTGCGAGCACCCGAGGAATCGCCTATCTGATCATGCATGGAAGTTTGTCAAGTGTCATTAGTTGGCCAGTGCGACAAATAGGGCGGGAACTGGAGTTACTCGGGAAGGAGCATTGCCTGCCCATATCATCTTTCCTTAATGAGAATCCTGAAGAGACAACTTTCTACCTCGCTAGCCCTCTTTTCTGCGTAATCCTTTTCATCTTTTCCAAAAACTCTCTTGATTTTCATACTGCAGTTTACGTATGACTTGGACGAACGTGCTTCCCGCAGTCTTTCAATCTAGTCCAAGGTACTTAGTGCGAGGTGAGTGGTTCCCTAGGCATCCAATTCCAGTGCGCAACAAAGATTCTATTCCAATCACTTGAATGACTCGTACGAGGCTTTTCTCCGTCATTATTATATGTCTCTGTTGCTTATGACCTTGCAGATTGTTGATGGCCCCGCGGACGAAATGGCTGGCTGCCATCCTCCTCTCCTTTCTCCCCAGTTTCGTTGCGGACGCTCTTCGACCCGAATGCAAGCCGACCAGACTCCATCCAACCTCGTACCTCGATGGACTTCGCGGCGTGGCGGCCTTGATTGTCTTCTTCTGTCATTATACAGAAGATAACCATCCGTATTTTATACCGTCGTGGGGGTTGAATCCCAACTCGGAGGCTTCCTCTGTTATCCAGCTGCCGTTCGTTCGAATCATCTACTCAGGGCGGCCAATGGTGCATATCTTCTTCCTGATATCCGGGTTCGTCTTATCGTATAAGCCACTCCAAGCCATTCACGCCCATGATTTGGGGAGATGTCACGCGATTCTGGCATCTTCAACATTCAGACGCCCCATCCGCCTCTTCGGTCCTTGTGTTATCTCGACTTTAATTGTATTAGTCCTCAGTTACAGTGGCTTTTTGTACCATCCGCTGCCGAGCCTCTCGGAGCAGCTCTTGGACTGGTGGTATACGCTCTTCCACGGGATCACGTGGCCCTGGGCATGGGACTATGACCTTAAGCCGGCGTACGACATACATTTGTGGACAATACCAATCGAGTGCGTTCACTCGATGCTTCTCTTCATAGTTATCCTGATGGTATCCCCGATCCAACGCCGCTCCCGGCTCTCCATCGTGGTTTTGATCATGCTATACTGCCTCTCATGTGGTAGGTGGGCAGCGTTCGAGTTCCTCGCAGGTTTTCTCATCGCGGAGGTCCAACTTGGTTGTTGTGTCAATACATACACCAGCTCTCTCAAACCACGCGAGTCAACGAGAAGCAGACGCAACCTATTCGGGACTCTGGTTCGAGCAGCCTTCTACACAAGCCTCGTCCTTCCGGCCTGGTTCATTTCTGGGTGGCCAAACGTGGACGCAGACAAGACCTCGGGGTTTAGCTATCTCTTGGTACATACGCCTGCTCCATTCTCGAGGATGGACAGTTTGGCGCCGCAAAAATTTTGGTTCTCTGTTTCTGCTCTTGGAGTCGTGTGGACTGTTACGCAAGTGCAACATATCCGAAATATCTTGGAGAGCAGCATACCCCAGTACTTGGGTCGCATCAGCTACGCCTTGTACATAGTTCATGGCCCGGTCCTGAATCTGCTCCAACATCGTATCATGGGCTCCCCAGAGGTTCTGGGTAGGGGCCAGCCCGGCGATGGTAACTTCGAGCCTGCCTTGGCCGCATCCGGAGTAAAGGGGTATATTGGCGTTGACTATCCCACTCAGCGAATGTGTGCATGGCTACTAGGTTTATTCCTCATTGGACCGGTGGTGATATGGGTTGCAGATTTATTTTGGAGGTTTGTGGATATTCCGGCTATCACGGTTGCAAGGCGTCTTGAGGAATGGTGCTCGTAGCAATTGATGGGTCACAAAGTACTTCTCTAAGGCAGTAAGACCAAGACAAGAATGCAGATCGACAGTTAAAGAGGCAACTTCGGAGTGTTATGTTCTACATTGGTGCAATAATGATGTTTATCTTGAACGTATAATCATTATTTTGCGGTGCTGCCATCGACGGACTGGGGGTTTCCGCATTGGCTACACACTACTTTGAACTAATTTATAGTGCGGGAATTCCTTTCCCAATATCTTTTGGTCCGCAGGCTTTCGCATGCTAAAATCTTCGTACGTAGTAACGCAGCATTCCAAACACCAGGAAAGGACGTGTCCCTCCATTCTCTTGATAGACGAGGATCTGCTTTGTCGCAGCAATTTAAGGCATTGCCCCTTGGCATCGATGGATCCTCCATCCACCAGGGCTTGTGGTCTTCCAATCCACATCAGCCAAGCAGTCCCCCTTTTCGAGAAAGTTCAGCACGCCGCCTCGAATAAGCAATGGTGCCTGTGGATAGCCTAGCAAATGCGGCGAGGAAGCCGGCGGAGGCCGAAAGGCGGACCGCATCCAACCGGCGCTGGTATGACACGGGTTGAGGAAAGCGGCTTGATGGGTGCCCGGGCTGTTCAGCGGTCACCAGCCGTGTTTCCTTGGGATCAGAAAGAGACTCGAAGAAACCATCATATTATAGGTTCGCGAACCAGCCTTACATGATATTATAAGACTCCACATGTTGGAGTGCTGATTGGCAAGCTTGTGAATGGTGTTTCCTTTGCAAGGCTGTGTTGCCGCTTGTGTCACCATCCGGTTCGGTGAGGCTGAAATATGGCCAATGATCAACTACCATGAAGATTACTAGCCACCCTCCTTGGCTGTGGAGAGGGTGCAGCTGCTTGTTGCCAGAGCCTTCTCCGCCCTCGTCGAAAATTGATCATCGACTCTTTCTGGTTCCCATTCAGAAAATTCGTGCAGCTAGACAACCTCGTGCAACACTTGTTGCAATAGTTTGCTTCCTGGCAGAACGTCACAAGATCTTTGAAGGACCAAATATGATCGAAGACGCCACTCAACAAGGCTGGGCGACCATCTTCCTAAGCGCCCTGGTCTCCTTGCTGCTGCTCGCGATCTCCTTCCATGTTCTTTTCCAACGTCCGCCACCAATGAAGGCTTCGACACCCAGTCGACCTTTGAGCCTGCGTATCGATGAAGTCCCGGTCGATATGGGACACGAAGAGCTTAAACGCGAACTCGAATCGATGGTCGAGCAGAACCCAAACTTAAAGCAAGGCGTGGACAATATACAGCACCACTCCCTTGTGAGAAGAGACCAGAGGATGGCTTGCGCCATTGCCACCTTCCACACAACAATCCCCGCGAAAATACTGCTTGGACAACTACGCCAGGCCAGGCCGTATCCCTCGTATCATTTCGACGCCGAATTCTACGGTGTGACACCGCTCTATGAGCCTCTTGAAGATGCAGAAGTCGAGTATGCATGCCCACACCCCGCTACAAGATGGAGAAAAGCGCGCCTCTGACCCGTATGGTGCATCAGTGTGATTGCCGTCCCTGGCCTTGGCAGCCATGCGATCGGATCCTGGAAGTCGCCAGGTGGCAACGACGTATGGCTGCGTGACTATCTCCCAGATGATGTGCCCAAAACCAGGGTTCTATTATACGGCTACGATACCTCGCTTCTTAGCAGTTCCTCGAAAGACTCCATAGAGGACTTGGGGAGACGCTTCCTGGAGTCCATGAAGGCATTTCGGAAGGGCCTGGTATGTCTAATTTGACAAGACTAAGGCCTTATAGCTCACCATGCACTAGGCAGATCACCGTCCGATCGTGTTCATCGGCCACAGCTTGGGAGGTTTACTGATCAAGGAGGTAAGGTTGTAACGCTTATGAAGACCCTCCTGGAATTGACATGCCGTAATGGCAGGCGTTAGTTCATGCGCACAAGAAATCCCAGGATCCGCAGAACTTAAATATCTACAAAGCTTGCTACGGATTGCTCCTGTTCGGTGTCCCGAATCTAGGGTTGCGTAACGACCAGCTGCTCAGCATCGTCCAGAAGCAGCCCAACATGACGCTTGTACGGGACCTAGTAGTTGATGACGATTCGGAGCCATCTCCGTTTCTGAAAAGACTTTCGGATGATTTCGCTCAGTGTTGCAGCGGTCAATACAAAGTTGTCTCGTTCTTCGAGCGTAAGACGAGTCCAACTGTGCAAGTACGACGTTTCGCCACGCTGGAAAAGGAAAATGCTGACAATTTGAAGCTTCGGCAAGATGGTACCTTGGTCAAAACTGGTCCAGCCACTCTTATGGTCACGCAGAAGTCCGCGACAAGCACTGGTCTGACGGCGGCAGCGGATGAGAACAACTTTTCTCTCAATAGGGACCATTCGGGACTTGTGAAATTCGAAAGCAGAAGCAACATGGATTACAGCATCGTGAAGGAGAAACTCCAGATGCTTATTGCCGAAGCGGCCTTAGAGGTTAGCAAACGTTTCACCGAGAATCGTACGTAGGTTATTATTGGCAGAATATAAGTCCCAGACGTCCAAGCTGATGAGCTACCCAAGGTGTGGACACAGCTAAATCACTGCTGGTGCAAGAAACTTTGCAATCACTAGCCTTTCCGCAAATGGAGACTCGCTCACATGACATTGATAGGGCCAGCAGCGGGACATGCGAGTGGCTGCCTCGTCACCAAGCTTATACCAGCTGGGCCATTTGCGATCGAGGCATCCTTTGGATCATTGGGAAGCCGGGTTCTGGGAAGTCGACATTGCTCAAATACGCTCTCAACAATCGCGATACTGAACATAGCGGCTTCGTCTTTTCATTCTTTTTCCACGGTCGCGGGGAGACTCTTCAAAAGACTCCCCTCGGCCTCTTCCGATCTCTTCTTCATCAGGCTCTTAGTCAGTTCCCAGACGCACTGTCGGATCTCGTAAACACGTTTAAAAAACGTAAGGAGGAGAGGGGCAGGCCGGGTCAAGAGTGGCAGTGGCATCCGAATGAACTGTTGCACTTCTTTGCGTCATGTCTCCCAAAGATCTTGGAGATTTGCCCAGTCTGGTTGTTCATCGACGCCTTGGACGAATGCGGTAAAGAAACTGCAATTGGTCTCGTCAAAGATTTCAAGTCGTTGCTCAGCAATCTCCCGTGCCCATCTAATAGACTCAAGCCGCTCCGCATTTGCATTGCTTGTCGTCCCTACCCGATTTTGGCTCCGTCGAATGAGTTTGAAATACATCCAGAGGCAGAAAATAGAGATGATATTTCGGCTTTTGTCAATAACAAGCTCTCTTCATCCCGTATGCGATCATCCACGATTCCGACTTCGATCACGGAACGTGCGAACGGCGTTTTCATGTGGGCATCTCTCGTTGTAAACAAAGTTCAGGAACTCGAAAATGACGGCATGGGAATGAACAAAATAAAAAAGGAAGTTGGTTCCGTCCCTCGACAGCTTGATGAATTATATGAAAAACTCATGGCATCTGCCTCCCTCAAACTGATCCAATGGATCTGCTTTGCCTTGCGGCCCTTGTCAATAGATGAATTGCGATGGGCCATGCTTGTCGAGGCAGATTGCACATGGAAGTCATTGCAAGAATATGAGGGCGCAGATCATTATATTTCTGACAGAAAGCAGATGGAGAAGCAAGTCAAGACACTTAGTTGCGGTCTTGCCGAGGTCACCGACACGCAGGTTGTTCAGTTTATCCACCAGTCCGTCCAGGACTTCTTCCTTGAGAAAGGTCTGTCAGTTCTCTACGGCACCTCAACATGCCCCGATGTAGCAATCGGAAAGTCACACTTCCAGCTGGCTAAGATTTGTATACGCTATCTTGCAATGAAAGACATCAGTCGAACAATATACGACAAGCCTGGCCACGACCCAGATGCCATAAAGTCCGAATTTCCGTTCCTACACTATGCCATAACCTCATGGGTGGCGCACACTAAGCAAAGCGACGCCAAAGACATCCCTCAAGACGATCTTCTAGAGCTGTTAACCGGGTCATCAGATGCCGTCATGAAAGTGTGGGTGCATGTTTACAATATAATTGACCAGTACAACAATGGCTGCCCACCAGAAGGAACCAGTGTTTTACACACTATGTCGACGAATGGCGTTCTAGGGGCGACAACGGCCATTTTACACAAGGCCCGTTCACATGTTATAAATATTGACCCTGAAGATGTGTACGGCCGGACGCCGCTATCACGGGCCGCCGCCGCGCGGGGCAACAAGGCCGTCGTACAGCAGCTACTTGCTCACGGCGCCGTCGTCGAGATAAGGGACAAGGCTGGCCGGACACCGCTATCGTGGGCCGCCGCCGCGCAGGGCAACGAGGCCGTCGTACAGCAGCTACTTGCTCACGGCGCCGATATCGAGTCAAGGGACGAGGCTGGCCGGACACCGCTATCGTGGGCCGCCGCCGCTGCGTGGGGCAACGAGGCCGTCGTACAGCAGCTACTTGCTCACGGCGCCGATATCGAGTCAAGGGACGAGGCTGGCCGGACGCCACTATCGTGGGCCACCGGCGGGTGGGGCAACGAGGCCATTATACAGCAGCTACTTGCTCACGGCGCCGTCGTCGAGACAAGGGACGAGGCTGGCCGGACGCCACTATCGTGGGCCGCCGCCGCTGCGTGGGGCAACGAGGCCGTTATACAGCAGCTACTTGCTCACGGCGCCGATATCGAGATAAGGGACAAGGCTGGCTGGACGCCACTATCGTGGGCCGCCGGCGCGCAGGGCAACGAGGCCATCGTACAGCAGCTACTTGCTCACGGCGCCGATATCGAGTCAAGGGACGAGGCTGGCCGGACGCCGTTATCGTGGGCCGCCGGCGCGCGGGGCAACGAGGCCACCGTACAGCAGCTACTTACTCACGGCGCCGATATCGAGTCAAGGGACGAGGCTGGCCGGACGCCACTATCGTGGGCCGCCGGCGCGCGGGGCAACGAGGCCACCGTACAGCAGCTACTTACTCACGGCGCCGATATCGAGTCAAGGGACGAAGCTGGCCGGACGCCGTTATCATGGGCCGCCGAGGGCGGCGATGAGGCCACCATACAACTCCTTCATTCAGTGAAATAGAGTATTTCTTACCTTCATTTCACGTTCTCTATTATTTCTATCATAGCGTGACACAGGAGAGGTCTGGGGTACGACGCAATTATATAGTTGTATATTAGATTCTAGAGTCTTCTAGTGCCATCTTTCCTCTTTTACTAAAGTCAAGACACCTGTGATCGACCTCACCACTTTAATGAGACCAAAGACTTGGGAAATAAGTTAGTCCCCAAAGCCAAGAATGAAGAAGAATAGACAGAGGCCTCTAATCTGAACTAGAGCTAATTATCTAGCAGAGTGTCTTGAGAAATATATAGCGTTGGCGAGCCGAAATGGCTAACCGCAAATGGTCGCTGACAGGTTTGCGACGAGGAAAGGACCGAAGACCTCACGTCTGCAGGTGGATGGATGCCCATCCATCTGGAGAAACGGCAATGCGGCGCATCATGGGAGGATTGGGAACGGGAGTCACCAACTTCGATAGAAAGAGCCTCATGATTCGCCGTCAAACTGCCGCGCCTAATACTGGCGCTGATGTCATGTGAGAGTGCCTTGCCGTGTTCCTTAGAAATATAAGCAGCGATCTCCCGAGCGGAGCCATAGACCTTGGTAAGCCACGCCGGTCGGACCTACATGCTCCCATCTGACATTGGCTGGTGGTCCAGAAAAGCTTCAAGTACATGAACGGATTACTAAGTCGATTGTTTCCCCGCGAATCATGTGATAACGCGCGAATCTCGCTCGTCCCCCAAAAGTCTCCCCCCCACCCCCTCAACGACAGTCGTCAGCTCTCAGCCGTGTGACTCAACGCCTTCCACTTACACTCCCGACGATAACGGACGTTTCCACACCGCTTGTGCCTGAATTGGTGTCTCCGGTGCCTTATTTAAAAGGGGGTCTGATCTAAGATTCCACCATCGGCTTTCTCGTTTCTTTGACTACCTGTCTGCACTCTCAGTAACACTTCGTTCCCTTTCAATTGAGTATCGTCGCCCTTGCGCAAATCCGAAGCCATGGAGGCCCGATGTCAATGCGGAGAGGTAAAGTTTAAGACGCCGCTGGACAAGCCTCTTGTAAGTGCACACGCGCCGGAAGTGAGCAGGGACACTTTGAGACTAACAGACGTGCAGGCCCTTTACATTTGCCATTGCTCGGAATGTCGATTGCAGACTTGTAAGTCCCGCTGGCCCATTTAGTTCGTGGCATGTCTGACAGACAGCATGTCTAGCATCTGCATTTGGATCCTCAGCCATCTTTCCGAGGTTTCAACTGCCCGACACTAAGTTGCTGAGTGTATACGCGTGAGTGGAACTTAGGATTGACTGGGAAAGGCAATCATTTCTGATCAATTGTTGTAGACGGCCGACTGCTTCCGGACACACTTTATACTGGTGAGTCTACGAATATTGTGTCATTCAATTAAACGGTGCTTGAGACTGATGGCTGTCTTCTCTCTTCAGCTACTTCTGTCGCAATTGCGGTACACGTCTTCTTCACACGACGCCGGTATGTCCCCTCCTCCTCTCGTCTAGTATCAACCCATCCTCCTCAGCCACGCCGGCTGCAACTCGCCGATCCCGTATCGTCTAACGACCGAAACAGAGCAAGAATGTCGTGTCCGTCAAAGGGGGCTGTTTAGAGGGGCTGGACTGGAAGACAGCAGTTCACATCTGGACCAAATCGGCCATGGTGCCCATTCCGGAGGGTTCCGAATCACACTCGGAAGAGTCGAGTTATACGGATTATGGAAACATGCAGGAGATGCTGGACCAACCGACTGACTTGCGCGGGAGCGGGGGCGGGGGGTTGGCAGCTCCTCAAGATTCGCAAAGTGCGATCCACGGAGCCTGCGAACTGAGCGGTTGAGCCCGGGACACGCGTGCTTGCGAGCGGTGAAGTGTGGTAATGAGGTATGACGTGATCTTCACGGGTACGGGGCGTCTGCTCCGCTGGCATGTAATTGGGATGTTGTTCATTAGGATATCGGATTTATAAAAGTTGTGGCTTAGATGGGCCACCCACCACCACGTGGTCCAGGCCGTTCTATCGCGGCCGCTCAATTCCGCTCAGGACCGGCCCCCAACTAGTTGCTGTTCCGCACTCGGCACCCTGTCGGTTTGCGACGGCTGCGCGTGGCCCTCCTCGGCGCCGCCTGCACCCTTCCCGGCATCGGAGTGCTTCGCAGGGTCAAAGACATAGATTGGGAATTCAAGAAAGATGGTTCGCTTGAGGAACGTGGGGAGGCGCTCATACAGCTGCGGGGGAAACGGGACCAGGATGCTGGTGCGCCGCAGGTACCGCTGGTAGCCTTCCCAGTTCTGGCCCTTCTCATAGCGCTTCTTGGCGCCGGGCCGCTCCTGCAGAGTAAGACCGGAGACGAACATCAGGAGCACGGTGAGGAAAATGGGTCCAAGGATCGTGGCGTACAGGGCCCTGAAGGCCTGGCCTCCTACATAATCGTCTGCGGCTGGGGAGATGGCGATCATGTATATTGCTAGTGGAAGTGTTAGTCATACGGCGTGTCAAGCGAAGGGCGCAGAGCATGTTACCGAAGTGGATGATGATCTCCCCAAAGTAGTTTGGATGTCGGGTGAAGTAGAAGAAGCCCTTGTCGCATATCGCCTCCCTCTCCGGATGGTCCCGCCGGAAGACATACTTTTGCGCGTCGCTCACGCTCTCCATGATGAAGCCGATGGCGAATAAGATGACGCCGGCGATGTCTCTCCCCGTGCCGAATGCGGGCTGCGGGTAGCGCTGGACGTTGGGCGAGTTGAGCACCGTCACGGGCAGGGAGACGGTCCACACCCAGATCATCTGGAAGACCCAGAAGCCGAGAAATGGGAAGAACTTGTCGCGCTTGTCGTCGAAGCGGTCGTCCTTGCCGGTCTTGAGGATGCGGAAGAGCAGGAAAGCAGAGAGCCGGGCCCCCCAGATCATGATGAAAAGGGAGACAACTACCTGGCGCGCATCATGGTGGTCGCTGAAGGCGAGAGTCAGGATGGCGAGGACGACGAAGTTGGTCCCGCCGGCGAAATCTGCGGCAGTGTTAGATTGATGGATGGAGGTGGAGAGGTGGATTGCGATGCATGCCTGTGAGTTTATCGAACTTGAACGAGAAGGCTACAGCGAAGAATGACAGCTGATAGACGATTGTGATGAGTGCCGTGATGGCCAGGTAGTAGTCGTCCAGAACGTGTACGGGCGCCATTGTGAATAGCCTCTTATTTCGACTAAACCGCTCGAGTGGCTGCTGGACTGGTGTGAAACACTTTAGGAATTATCGGACAAGATTGTCTGTCATTAAGAATTGTAGACACACAAATAGGAACAAGAGACTGCGAAAATTGGCAAAGATTTCATCATAGATTTGCGAATGGGCCCGTAGGGTGGCATTGCGAAGCTAAACAGCTTTAGTTTGGTTCGCATTCGCAAAAGCGCGATCCTTCTCTCTCTGCCTGCAGGTGGTGGTCGATGGTGGTGCGCAGGATGCCATCGTCATCATCGGGGACTTGGGGTGTGGCTAAGCTAGGTGTGGTGGGTTAGGGGAGATGGATGTACCGCATCACCTTGATTGTGTGAGAAGGGACTTGCACCGGTAACATGGCACTACGGCTGGAGTAGCTCGGGCATGTGTAAAGTGCGAGGCCGCCTTGTTTACAGTAGTTTGGCTACCCACTTATTATTATTGGTACAGTTCTTCTCTAATTACTTATTAGGTAGTTAACTGACTGCCATCATGGACAAGTTTGCGGCTTGCACAGCACAGTTGATGGCTTCAATTCTCCGTCGAGCGCCGTTCCTCTCGAGTAAAATGCCTATGCTACGCCTCTGGACAAGTTCACCCCCAGAGGATGTACATACCTGGGCCAGCGAAGTCCGGGCTAAGACAGTTGGCGGGTAAATCCGCATCCTTCCATGAAGCCCGCCTTTGCAAAAGTCCACTGAAACCGGATCAGTAGATTCTCAATCGTTCACATTGTCCATTCGCACGAGCATTGAGATGGAACTGAAGAAAATAATCTTCGTTCATGCATGAGCGTGTTCATTCCATCTACGTTTGCCTTAGCTGGAATGCCCACTGCGTGATTTCCTCGTTCCATCGAAAGTCCATCTACTTTTTTTCCTGGGAACACCCATCGCCGTCCGAAGTTTCGATCCTTGGAAACCACACGAACTCGGCATCCGCCGCCGAGGCCACGACTGCGAGGAAGCCCGACAAACAAGAAGGACTAAACTATCCACGTTCATCAATGCTTTGTTTCCTCGCAACATGTTTTGCAACCGGCCATGTCTCGACCTCACTGCATTGACGACGGGATTTATCGGCACCAAAGGCGAAGTTGCAAACAGGTCTCTTCGAATTTGGCACTCAGACCTGTCTGATGTCTTAGAAGCTCCACGATCTGCTTTTCCGTTGCGTAGTGCCGATTAGCCGTCGATTTGAGTTGAGTGATAACCCACGGAAAACGGCGATCCTCCACAATGGAAAGCAGTCAATTACCTTAGGTTACATGGTATGGGCTGCCAGAGGTTGATTGTGCTGTGTCCATGTCCACTGGCTGCTGCTGCTGGTGGTGGGCGGCAGCGCCATGCTGGGACTGGTGTGATGGGGGTGGAAACATGTTTCTCATGCCACCACATCACGGCCATGTTTGCAAGGCCACGTCGTCCTGCTGGCGTGGCGCCGATTTGCATGACTTCTCATTAAACGTCGACCGCCCGTCAATTTCAAAATCCCATGGTGTTTTCCTGCTCCTGGGCACGGGGTATGCGCGGCCTGCCACTGGCTGGAATCGGGGCCATGAGCGCTCGGTAGTTTCGGGGCCCTGTCTCGCTAGGCCGCGCCTCAAACGGGAGCTGTCTGGAGCACGTCTCAAGACCCCCCTGTCCCGTCGCCTTGGGGTCCCGACCCCCCGGCACTTCAAGCTGTCACCCATGCCCATTTTGCGAGCCTCACTCGATGGGGGATCCATACTCACGCAATCACGCACTCTACCATAGTACAATGGGGTCTGGACTAGGCCTGGACTAGGCGCCCTGGTCTTCCCCCCCGGTGAGACTGCGGCTTCGAAGACGTAAAAATCGTACCAGTCTGGCGTGCCTACGCTACAAAGCCCATCCTTGGCGAAACCGAGTCCAAACCACATCTCATCTGCGTAGGTCAGCACTTACGATGGAGACCCCCCCCTTTCGAGTAGTCTTGCGAGGCGCCTCCCTCTCTCATTCGCTCCCACTTCCATCCCATCATTCTCTTTCTCTTCTCTCTTAACCTGGAGTGTCTCGATGTTGGGTGCGAACGGCTTCATTCTTTGATCGGCTTTCTCTTCTTCCTCCGGCTCGTCTTCTTCCTGTTCGGCCTCTGGATCCGCTGGACTTTTTTTGTGCGTGTTTGCGTTTCCAACTTTCATCGTCATTCATTGCGGCGAACCCGCTCTTACATTCTCTCCGAAACCACTCTTTCGCTTGTCCGAACTCTGATGATATCCCTATTGTCGCCACTTCCGCTCTTGTAATTCCTGCTTCCGCCTGGACTTGATCCGTAAACGCTTTGTTCACTCGCCATTCGCTCCTTTTTGAGGGTTGATCCCATCGACATTACATCGACGGCTGGCCTGTTGCGACACTCATTTTTCAACTATACAAAAAAAAAAGAAGGCATTGGAACATTGGATCTCACTCGAAAGCTGGAATAAGAAAGAGGCATTCGTGCTGTTGAGCCCCATGATGAGGCACAGTTTATTATTCGTCGTGGTCGCGCTGCTGTCCCTCACCCAGGTAGGGAATCTCGGATGGGAATGGTGGTCTTGAAGATGGTGGCTCACAATTCGCAGGCTGCGGTATTCGCGCGACGACACGAGCACAATGGGAAGTTGGCGAAGCGCCAGAATTTTCTAGATGGCATCCTGGCTGCTTTGTCGCCGGGGCAAGCCAACGGCAATAGCAACGGCAATGTCAATGCCGCCACCGTCACCGAGACAAGGACGGTAAAAGAGACCGTCACAGTAGGAGCAGCTGGCGCAGGATCGTTCAACGGCACCGGGTCGACCAAGACGGTCACGGTTACTGAGGCGGCAAGCATCGCCGCCGTGGGCACTGGCGGTTCTGCTCAGGAAGGGTGAGCATCTCGCGACGACTGGCATCCGTATGGCGCTAACCAGGATTCGATAGTTTACAAGTGTCCGTCGTCACCATGACAATCACCGCCGCCGGCGTTGCTGCCGCGGCCGTCACGACCACAATCACGGAGCTCGCCAGCACTGTCACCCAGAGTGTTACCATTATGATGATGCAAAGCTGTGGTGTGGGCGCGGTATGTTCACTAAACTGCACACCTTATCGAGTCGTGGCTAATACAAATTCCAGGCACCCGTAGCTGGCGCAGCCGCTATTCCAAGTGCGTTATCGCAGGCATCGGTGGCATCTGCGGGCTCCCCTACCTCCGCGTTCAACGGCGTTGGCGGCGTCAGAACTTTCTCACTGGCCCAGACCGCCACCACTACATTTACACAGGCTCCTGTTGCTCCTATTGCTCCTCCACCGCCACCGCCGGCTGCATCTGCTCCAGTTGCCCGTAAGTTCTACCTAGCCAATGCTTTGGGAGTTTGACTAATCTGTTGAGAAGAACCCGCACCGCCAGCTGCCGCACCTCAGGCTCCCGCACCAGCAGAAACTTCAACCGTAGCACAGCTACAACCTCTCCAGCCGCCCAGCTCCGTCGCCTCGCTCCAACCACTCCCAGCAGCACCGACGGCGCCACCACCCGCACAGGCACCTCCACCAGCGGCAACCGCAGTAACTTCAGTCAACCTGGGCGGACTCGGCGGTTCACCAGCGGCCGTCGCGCCCGCCGCTGCCGAGATCACCGCACCAGCCGTCGCAGCCCCGATCCAACCGCAGGCCGACGTGAGCGGACTTACGCTGAGCAGTGTGCTGCAACTGGGCAACCTGTTGCAGCAGACGGTGGCGCTGCAGGCGCGTTCGACAGATGCGGCATGAGCGGGCGCGAGCGAGAGAAGATTTTATATAACAATACCCCGGATTCGATTCATGCTTGGTGGGTGGGTGAAATAATAGTGGAGCGTTGACGGTAGAAATGCACCTCCAACCACAGGAGGATAGGCCTATGTTGACCGGAGGAAGGGGCTGCACTTGCAAAAAATATGTATATAGTTCAATTCTGAAACATAGCAGAAAAGAATGAGCGAGTCTCAAGTCCACATGAAGCTGTGCCACCGCGTACTTTGGCGTGTGAATACGACTCTCTACAATTGGGTATCATGTGCCGGCGGGCTGTCACTGAGCCCCTGACCGGTGGTGTAAGTCTAGGCCGCAGCCGACTCACCCTTGGGTGCGGCTCCCGCCTTGGAGGCAGCCTCCTTTTGAGCCAGCCGAAGCTTCTTCGCCTGCCTCTTGCTTATCGGCGGTTCGGGAGCTCCCTCTGCCCCATCGGGGGTCTTGCGCTTCTGATTCCCACCTCCCTTGTCGCCTTTGTTAGCCTGCGCCTCTAAGCGCTTCTCCGCGTCCTCCTCCTTCTTCCTGTCCTCTGGTCGACCGGCCACCTCGATGATGTTGACGACCCCTCGGAAGCTGCTCCTCCTCAGGCCCTCGTTCACCACGACACCTCTCGGGTTCAAGCCGAGCGCCTCCGTGCCCCGCTCCGTTCCCAGGCCCCAGACGGCCATCAGGTTCACCACGTCGGCCGGCGCCCTCAAGCCCAGGGCGTTCCTCGCCTCGCTCGAGATGACGATGCCCCTGCCCTTGGTGGCCCTGACGAGAGACATCACATTGGAGATGAAGTTGGCGCGCCCCCGGGTGTCGGCGGCGGCCAGCGCCTGACCGTAGCAGATCTCGAAGCGCACGCCGCGAGTCACCGCGGTCATGCACGGCTTGGGCCGGAAGTGAAAATCGAAGCGGGAAGTGAGGTCCAAGCTTATAAGGCTGATCTCCGACATGGTGAGACAGGCGGCGTGGAAAGCCTTGTCGGTGGTGGGCCGTACGGCGATGAGATCGTAAGCTCCCGCCAGAGCAGCTAGGCGGTAGTTCTGCGAGGGCTCATCTAGCACGACCGTGGCGCGTCGCAGGACCGTGGGCAGTGAGGAGGTGGCGGATTTCGCTTGGGAGTCTGAGGGAGCGGGGTCGAGCTTGGGAAGCGGGTTAAGGATCTGGGAAGGGAGGGGAGGCGTGATGAGGTGGTTCAAGGCGACGACATTGTACCCGAGCGAGGCGCTGAAGGCCAACATGCGCTCGAGGTCGCTTGCGGGCGTAGACGGCGCCCAGGCGATGTTGAGGTCGTACAGCATCGCGGGAAATCGAGAGAATGGCGGCTGCTATGCTATCGTCGGAGACTTGGGCATCGCGACTCTCCGCGGTCGGACGAACTAAAAGCCCAGGTCGAAGACAGCTGTTCTCCCGCGGACCTGGATCCAGCCTTGAGCTTGGATCACGGGATGTTTCCCCTCCTGCAGGCCAATCCGGGAGCTATGACCAGACGACGTGTGTGCCCAATTGCGGGCGTGGAGGTGTGTGGATGAAAATGTCGAGACTGGGAATCCCTGGGAGAAATCGTTAGACGACGTTGTGACGCTGATAGAGGCAAAATGAGAAAAAGTTTGGTGATGGAAATAGCTCGGGAGCCAATGACGCCTGTGCAGCGTTTTCCCAAACGGTAGGATTAGTGTCCCACTTCCTCCCACTGCAAGCCGCGCATGGCGCAACCATTAGCGGTTAGGTCGAGCATTGGGGTTAAATAGAAGCCTAGGTATTACCTTGAATTAACGACTGCCTGTGCGGTGCTTACATAGAATAACTGGTCGTGTGCAGTGGCAAACTCAACGCTCAGCTATCATTAATGTAGTATCTAGTCTAGCAGTGCCTAATAGGCTAACTGGCCCTGGAATTGGGGGGGGGGGGATTTTGCCCCCCTCCAAGCTTGCAAAGTCCAAAATGCCTATTCATCCTTTTCCTGCAGCCTCTGACGCCGGCACAGTGCCGCCAAGCTTGCTCCGCCCCGTTCGACACGCAAGAAACCGACGATCAGCCAGTCGGATGGGCTGCAGCGAGCTTGGGCCAGCTTTCCCTGATCTCATCAACGCCCGCCGTCGACGTCGTTTGCCTTTCCCGCATTCGACGGTCCTGCCTCCTGCACACCGCGGCATTCCAACGATTTTCCCTTCACGAAAAGGCAGACACCCAACCGCGACGCGACCTCAAGCTGTGCTATCTGCGAAACCCTTTTCTTGCCCTTGTGCAAGTCAGCCCCGAGGAAACCCTATTCGAGAGAAAGTTCAATACCCGGCGCGACGGGAACCTGCGAAAAAGGGAAGGGGAGAGGCCGGATACTTGAACTTGCGAAGCCGGAAGCTGTCCGTGTCGCTGCAACCATGTTCTTCTTCTTCGTGTGCGGAGAGCACACTTTCCGAAAGGACGTGCCTGGCTACGAGGGGATGACCTGCCAGTGCTATAATTGCGGAAACATGGCGGGCCATGTCATTAAGAGCCATCCCTTTTTCACCTTCTGCTGGATTGTAAGCACCCCTTCCGCCCTCGCCTCTCGCCTCCCTGCCCCTCCGCGCGCGAATGCGCGAGAGTTTCCCCATCTACACTACCTCACCGGGGACGTACGCTAACAACCTGTCCTCCTCTCTAGCCCGTAATACCCTTGTCCGTGAAGGGCTACAAGGACGTCGTCTGCCATATCTGCAACTTCGCCCAGCCGTTGGAGAACAGACCCGACGTGATGGCGATGGCGAACGGGGGCGGTCAAGGCCACCCCCCACCACAAGCACATCACCCGCAGGGCTGGCAGCCGCCTCCCCAGCAGGGGCCCAGGTATGGGTGATGAGGTGGCCATAAGGTTGCTGCTCCTCTTTGCGGTGCTCGGAACATATACGACATGCGCGCGCACGCACAGCCAATATCGGGGCGAGGTCCATTGGACCCAATTCGTCCACGGCGGGGGGGGATGGGGGAGGGGGAGGGGGTGGATGCGATTTTGCGTTTCATCAGTGACATTGGGAGTATATAGGAGTCACACGCGGGGGCTGGCGGGTCGCGGGATGCCAGAAAGGAACATGGGCATGGGACGACGATGAGTATACCAGGTTCATCATCTCCACCAGGGGCGAAGATTCGCATGCCGGGTAGGCGTTTTGGGAAGACGGACATACGTGGGATGACATGATAGCCTGTCCCTCTTCGTTTCTGGGAATCTGGCCAAACGGTGTCACACAGAGCCGCCTGGTCATAGCTGCCCGCAGCCTGCATGGCTATGCAGCAGATCACACACCTTGTTTCTATTGTTAATCCATTGTACAACTCGTCCCGACTGTGTTTAGTCGGTAGGAATCCGCCTTCCAAGCTTCCCCCGCAGATCATCAATCCTTCGAGCTTTGAGGAGCTTGACAGGAGCGATAGCTGCCGTGAAAGTTGTTTCGGCATAGCGCAGTTGTTGTTTCCAGCAGAAGAGATATTTTATCTAAGCATCCACCTTCTCGTCGTCATCTTTTCCTCCCAAGTTATCCGCCCTGTCCTCTGGGTTCTGTGTTCAAACCTCCCTCTTGTCTGCGTGAAGCTTCACGCCGCAACTTTCATCTCATAACAGTCTTTGTCCCCTCGTCGTCATGTCTTCGAGCAACGAGCGAGGTAACAGTCGTCCCCCCCGCAACCGCCAGGAAGAGGATAGTCCTCCTCCAAACCACCCCCCCGGTCTCCAGAACTGGGACCGCTTCCGTGAGAGCGTGGCGCAAGTCGCGGAGCCAACGAGTTACGTCCTTCTGGAGCGTATTTACCAGCTCATCCACCCTAACCTTTACTCTCCCGCAGCAGCCCGGCTCGATTACATCATCTCAATCCAGATGTTCCCCCTCAACACGCCCAACATCTACGTCGCCGATCCGCGACCCCCCAACCCGCCGCGCGTCCGTAGCAGCAGGCTGCCGCAGCCGCAGTACCGAAACCAACCTCCGATAGCCTCGCCAGTTATGCCGCAGCCCACGTCGCCCGCGACGCCGAACCCGGGCAACCTGACCACCGAAGAGAACAGCTACTTGTATCACAGGTTCCCAATGCGCCAACCCGCGACGGCGCAGACTGTGGTGACGCACTTCCGGAGGATGCCATTCTTGTACCTTGACCTGGCCGAGGGGATGCGCGCGAGGTTGGCTAACATGCCGCGCGGGCGGGACTGGGATCGGCGGAGGCGACTCGCGACACTGGCTCAGCGGCTGGCTACGAAATACACGAACCTCAAGCTCGTGCTCCCGCGGTCGCAGATCGAGGACATCATCGCCAAGCACAACGGGGAGCTGCGCGCATCGCGGTTCTGGGATAAGATCCTCGCCGAGGTGGAGGTAGGTTTTCCTCAGGCCCCGGACTGCTTTCCAAACACAGCCTGAAGCTAACTGTGACCACCCCTGTTCTAGAAAGCCAACAACGCGTACATCATCACGCGCTTGTGGATCATGCTCTTCATCGTGCAGTCCACGCTCGTGGCGCTGGCGCACACGCACCTGCCCCTGCCGACGTACGGGCAGGTCGCGCTGCTGCTAGGCAATGCGCTGGCGTTTATCTGGGCGGTGACGGTGTTCACGGAGATGCTGCACTCGCGGTACATGGAGGAGAAGGCGGACGACGATGAGTTGCATGACATTATTGCCGGTCGCATGTTCTAATTTGGGACGGTACTTTACACATGGTCAAATGTGTGTTTTCTGGTTCGGGTTGTGTTGTGTTGGGCGCACTTGGAGTTTTCTGGAGCTGTGGTTTCTGCTCTTCTGGCGAAGGTTCTATGCATACCGAGGTTGTGATGCTTGTGGCTTGGGAGTAAGTGTGATGGCACGTAATGAATGACGATGATGCTCTTGTTCTGCTTCTGCGCTCTAGGATAAGCAACCATAAGACATGTTAATGTAGCATACGAGACCCCCCATACCACAGATATAGGTAGCTTCTCATCTTGCAGAGGGCCAGTGGAGGGTTTGGTGGGATCCGTACCTCTAGCGTTTACCATCACAGAGGTTCTGAAATATTTAATTAAGGGAATTTCTTGAAAGGGCCAAAACAATGTGTCTCTTGAATTCGTGAAGACTGTTGATCCTGGGTTGCTGTTGCGGTGGTACAAAAGATATGAGAGCATACCTAGCTTACGGTTGGTCCATCGGCTGGCAGCGGCAGTGTATTCAAACATTCTGCCGAGGTTCGCGATTAAGCTCCTGTCCTTAATACGTTAATTAAGGTAATGACGTCCGGTACATTTTTGCTGCAGCCACGGCGGGTCCCATCTGCACGTGGCGGTGCTAGTTGATCTGATAGACTCCCAGACCTTGCAACAGAGCCATGATGTTTCCTAGATAACCTACCAGCTTCAATTGTCAATCACGTCTCGACCGTCAAAGGACCACAGGATATCTGCCGAGCGATTGCGAGCATTCGCTAGCTCTGCTCGCCTCTCCCCGCCCGATTACCCACGCATAATGCCTTCATTTCTTCTATCTATTTAGCAATTGCCCCGCTCCCCCAAAAACCTCACCAACACATCTTCACACCAACAAAAGTCGCAATGGCGCCTGCAAAGCGAGGGCCATCCGTCCTGGTTTGTCTGACCTCTGATCAATGTATCCTGGACATTTGAAATTCTAATCTTTGGCATCACAGGTAACGGACTCGAGGGAGCGGCCACCTACCCGAGGCGCGATCCAGCGACAAAATAGCTCCACACTAGCTCCCGGTCGACTGCCTATGCGCTTCATATCTGTCGATAACGTACTACAGTATTCATCTGATATCCCCTCGGGCCAGCCAAGGCTTCCCCCCGGTCAGCGAGCACCTGGCGCCTTTGGAAGCCGGCGCCCCAGCTCTGGTCTGCCCAACCTCCAGTCCAGGACTGGGCAGCAGAACATGCCCTCACGGACAACCAAGATTAGCGAGAAGCTCGTACTACTGCCAGAGACAGATGAGAAGGAAGGATCGGATGAAGAGCTCGACGAAGAAGCGTCCAAGCTCGCAAAACAACTAGAGGAGGAGAACCGACCGCTGAAGGACGAAGAGCTGGATGTACTACGAAAGAGAGGAGGACTCCGTGGCAAGAGCTTCGCGGAACGCCTCCCAAAGGTGCAGAGAACCGAACGCGTCTCCAGGCTCACAGCATACTGTACCGCGCAAGCGTACAAGATGAAGTCGACCGCCGAGTTCCTGCGAAAGAAGCATGAAGCCAAAACGAAGCTCTATGACGATTGCCTCTACGTCATTTACGCGCTGCCGCTACTTCCAGGCACTGAAGGCAACAGGATTCGCAGTAGACCGATTCTAAAAACACCAGGAACGGGCAAGACGGTCTTGGATCTCGAGATTGAACGGAGCGAGCGGAGAGACCATCACGGAGGCTATTTCGATGAGTTCGCCTACAGCAGCGGCAGCCCCGTAAATGGCCACGGTGCCCATCCAAACTTCGACCAGCGCGGCCGTCCAGACTCGCAGCAGAGCCCCGAGGACCGGTCTCTCAGCCCGGAGAATCGAATTGCTATCGCCACCGACGCCAAGTCCTTTGCCGAGATGTTCGTCTTCTCCTACGGCGTTGTCGTGTTCTGGAACTTCACCGAGCACCAGGAGAAGGATATTCTCGCTGATCTGACTTTCGCGGAGAACGAGGCCGGCTTATCGCTGCTGACACGACCGTTGGAGGAGGCGGACTTTGAGACAGAAGAGTTTCACTTTGAGTATAGCGATAACATCAAACGCCCACGCATCTTCAACGATATGATCACCCTGCTACCGCGGAGCGATCACATGATCAAGCTGACCATCAGCCACGCCATTGCGCAGAGCACGAAGCTGTGCTTGTTCGAGGAGCGTATGAGCGAGACGATGCAGGATGCGCAGCACGTTCCTAAGACGCTTGCGCTTACTGGCGAACTAAATATGACCCGGACCGAGATCGTGAAGATCCTTGGGAGGTTGTTCAAGAGCCGCGTGGATATCAACCTATGTAAGGCCCCATTTCTCTTGACTACAAGTGGCAGCAACTAACTCATTCAGCGTCCAACATCCTCGACGTGCCCAACTTCTTCTGGGATTCGGAGCCAACCCTCCACCCCCTCTACGTTGCAATCCGCGAATACCTCGAAATCGACCCCCGCATCAAGGTCCTCAATGAGCGCTGCCGCGTCTTCCTTGACCTCGCCGAGATCCTGTCCGATTCCGTCGCCGACGCCAAGATGAGTTACATAACATGGATCATCATCGTGCTTATCGTCGTCAGCATCCTCGTCACCGTCTCCGAGGTGACGCTCCGTTTCGGCATCCTGGAGAAGAACAAGAACAGCAACGGCAACGGCAACGGCAACGCGCTGGATGGCCGCGGCGCCCTTCTGGACGGCGCAGGCGCGAGCGTCGCCTTGGAGCTCGCGCAGAAGAACGTCAGCGTCGAGGAGCTGCGACGGTGGAGCGCGATGCTGAGCGTCGCGGAGAGGGAGGCGGTGTGCGGGAGCCAGCTGGTTGGGGAGACTTTCAAGGGCGTCTGAGGCGCTGTGTTTTACGGGGCGGTTGATTACTTTTCTTCGGCATAGCATCGGTGTTGGGTTAGTATTTAGGGGAACAGCGTGTTTTCTGGTATATCATTGCGTTTTTGGAACTACTGTATCCTTCATAGTGAAAGAGTAAAACATAATTTATAGGCTCACGCACTGAACTTTTTTCACATGGCATAAATCGCGACCACGATACTCTGTACGGTTTCTTATTCCTGGGTATGGGACAACGTACACAAACATATGAAATCAGAATCCTGAATAGACATATCCCAACATCGGGGCCTTCCTGAACGCCAATGCTCCACTCAAAAATGATTCATCCCTAAACCTCGTCCCGGTCCGCCAGATCCGCGAGCGGCACATACCCTTCGTCTCCCCTGCCCTTTCCTCTCGCCCTCTCGACCAGATCCTTGACCCTTGAGACGAGGCCGAAGCCCCGCCGTCTCCGCACGCCGCCCTTGCTCTCCAGGAGGGCATCCTCCATATACTGGGGCCGCTTCCATAACCTGAGCAGCAGGCTGCTTACTACGACGCTGACGCTGCTGCTGGCCATGGCGGCGCCGGCGGCCATGGGATGTAGGTGGAAGCCGAAGGGGAGGAAGAGACCCATGGCGAAGGGCAGGCCGATGATGTTGTACAGGCACGCCCAGGCCAAGTTCAGCTTGATGCGTCTGAAGATGGAGCGAGCGAGGTGCAGCGCGGCGGGAATGTCCATGAGATCGGTGGGGCGCATAAGAACCACGTCCGCGGCCTCCATGGCCACGTCGGTGCCACTGGACATGGCAATGCCAACGTCTGCGGTCGCGAGAGCGGGGGAGTCGTTGATGCCGTCGCCGACCATGCCGACGACTTCGCCTTGCTCCTGGAGCTGGCGAACAATTGCCTGCTTCTGGTCTGGCGAGACACCCGCGTACACATTGTCCGGATCGATGCCGACTGCCATTGCTACGGCCACGGCCGTGGATCGCTGGTCACCAGTCACGATGGCAGTCTTAATACCCATGCGGTGTAGGACGGAGATAGCCGCGGCAGCACCATCCTTGATGGTGTCAGAGAGGCAGAGATGGCCGGTGTACTGTCCGTCTATTGCGATGAAGATGTTGGTGGTGCCGGCAGAAGCGTTCTTTGAGCTCTTTGAGCTCTTGTTGGCTTTGTCGTTGATATGCTCGGAAGCCTCGATGGCGTCGGCCGGGACTTCGACACTGTTCTCGCGGAGGAAGCGGACGTTGCCGACGAGGACTCGATAACGCACGCGCTCGGCGTTAGCAGCAGGCTCAACGAGGGAGCTGATGCCTCGGCCAACCGCCGCCTTGAACTCGCCGACGCTACCTTCCAACGTCCCTTCTGAGTCCATGCCGAGCTCGCCCTTTGCGGCCCCAAGGACTGCTCGGCCAACAGGATGCTCGCTGCCCATCTCGGCGAGACCGACGATGGTCCACCAAAGTCGTCGCCGCCACTCGTTATCTTGCCATGCGGAGATGATTGTTGTCTTTGCAACGCTCATCTTGCCGTGCGTGATGGTTCCCGTCTTGTCGAGTATGATTTGGGTGACCTTTGTCGAAGTTTCCAGCGTGGCGCCTCCCTTGACGAGAATGCCGTTCTCGGCACCAATGCCAGTACCAACCATAACGGCGGTCGGGGTCGCCAGGCCAAGAGCACAGGGACAGGCGAATACGATGACTGATATGCACAGCTGGATACACACCATGACCTTGCCGCCACTAGCCTCTTGCAAGAAAATCTTAGGTGGGTTGGGGAGCACGTGGCTGAGTATCATCCATATTATAAAAGTCATGAAGCCGAGTATAAGAATGGTAGGCACGAAGAATCCGGCAAGGGTATCCACGAGCCGCTGAATAGGTGCTCGGGTTGTCTGGGCATCCTGAACAAGCTTGACGATTTGGCTGAGCTGGGTATCACGACCGGCGCGCGTGACTCGGAAATCTACACGACCGTGACCGTTGACGGTACCGCCAATGAGGTAGCTCCCTTTCTTCTTTTGCACTGGCATGGCCTCACCGGTCACCATGCTTTCGTCAATATAGGTCTCGCCTCGAACCAGAACGCCGTCAGCGGGGATCTTGTCGCCTGGTCGTAGAATCACAACATCTCCAACTTGGAGCAGTTCGGTCGGGATCACCTTCTCCTCGGCGGCTTGGCCGTCGTGGGCTGGTGTTTTGGGTTCACCTGAAACGGACGCATTTTCCCAGTTCTCCGCGGATTTCTCGGCCGCAATTGGGTCGACATAGATGGTGGCCATGGAAGGCGCGAGGGACATGAGCCGGGACAGCGCTTTCGAGGTTTGGCCCTTGGCGCGGTTCTCCAAGAAGCGACTGAGTGTGATGAAGGTGATGAGCATAGTGCTCGTATCAAAAATTGTACTCGGTCGGGTGTGCGGAGGAATGAACAATGACACGAGCATGGCCATAATGCTGAAGAAGAAGGCACACGAAGTACCGAGGATGACGAGGACGTCCATGGTGGGCGAGCCGTGCTTGATGGACTTCCAACCAGAAACGTAAAACCGCCTGCCGATGCCGAATTGCACGGGTAGCGTAAGAATCAAGCAAGTTACGTCGCCAAGGAAGATGCCAGGTATGAGTTCAAAGCTTCCAAAATCCAGACTTGGTAGAAGCTTTGGAATGATCATGCTGATGAGGAAGACCGGGATGGCGAAAGACAACGACAATTTGAACGCCCTTCGCCACTCGTTGATTTCGCGGGTCTTAGCTAGAGATTCGAGCTGCGCATTGTTGTCGTCGTTATCGGCGACCAATGCATTCAGCCCCTCTTCCTCCACGGCTTGCACAATCTGCCGCAGGCCAATCAATCCGGGCTGATGCGACACTGTAAGTCGGGAAGTAGACATGCTAAGAGAAGCAGAGGTGATGCCGCGCAGGCTTTGGAGCTTGACCTCGAGAGCCGTAGCGGCGGCAGCATCGGGATTGCCATATATCTTAAACTGCGCCGTAGACGTGGCACCAGAATTGTCCGTGTTGTGAAATTGAGTGGAAAGGACTTCGGCCCCGAACCCTCTGTCTTCGATTATCTCTGCAATCTTGTCTGCGGAAAGTTTGGTGGTGTCATGCGTGATGACGGCCCGCTCGGCCAGTAGACTGATGTTAAACCTTATGACACCGTCCACGCCTTTAAATCCGCCTTCAACGGCAGATGTGCAAGCCCCACAAGTCATACCCTCAACCGCAATTGTAGTGGTGGCCACCGAGCTTACCGCGCCTGCCCGAGACCGAGGTTTTGACTCCGGCTTGGATGACTTGCTGTCCAGGACCGTGGCTCCGAACCCTCGGTCTTCGATCAGTTCTGCAATCTTGGCGGCGGTGATGAGCGAAGGGTCGTGCTCGATGACGGCTCTCTCGGACAACAGAGATATGTTGAAGGACTTCACGCCAGGCAGATCTTTCACGCCTCCTTCAACCGCGGATGTGCACGCTCCGCAAGTCATTCCTTCAACCGCGATCGTGGTCGTCAATGTCCCGTCATCCTCGCTGTCATCGAAGGCGTCCTCATCCACGGCATGTCGGTTTAGCAGCGGCGAAGGTAGATCGGTGGCGAGCACTTCGGCATCGAATCCTCGGTCTTCGATTATGTCTTGGATTTGTTCGGCGGATATGTGTTGCGGATCGTGCATGACAACCGCGCGCTCCATGACCAAGCTGACAGACACGCTTCCCACACCTTCTACACCTTTGAAGCCAGCTTCAACTGCGGACGTACAAGAGCCGCATCTACAGGATGGTAAGCAAGGATATCGGGGGGCTAAGGTTTGCGGCATGAGGAAGGCACTCACGTCATGCCGCCGACTTTCAACGTCGTGGTGGCCAAATGCGCAGTCGTCGGGGTGATTAGAGACGTCCTCTGGATGGAATCGTCCCTCGCGGGGACCTTGATGTATGGAGGAGCCATTGTCGATACTGTAGAAACAATATACGTGGTTACTGGGTTGTTCAGGGGAGCGCAGAGCGCAAAGAGCGACTGGATGTCGTGGCGATCTGGGTCGGACTGCGGCTACCGAATTCTAGCCTTCATGATAGAACTCGCTTAAGACAAAGGACGAAAGCGGTAGGACGAAGGCGGTAAACAGAACAAGGAACAAAGCAGAGCACGAGAATCCAGAAGACCGGCTCCCAGGAAAGGCAGATGTTATGTATGGGGGGGGGAGGGTATCTGGATGGTATATGCAGGGCGGGAAGAAAACGATGCACGCATACAATAATTGGGCTTGCAGGAGGAGCAGGAAGAGGCCGGGTTTTGTCAGCGACGGCGGTTCGAGGTTCCGGGGATTTATTAATAAGGTATTTCATCACGCACAGCTCTGCCGCAATGGTGTCAGGTCCTGGCGCAGTCTGGGTGGCCCCCGGGTGGTGCAACAGTGCACGCTAAACAGGCCGCTAACGTCCCTTAAAAAGAAACCCCACCACCCACCAGATTGGCTGCTGGGGGGAATCCCAGCCTGCGCACCACCTTCTGTTTCGAATGATCAACCCCATCGCCAAGTGATCATGATTTGCTCTTCCCTGTTGCCCATCAACTGCAGTCCTCTCTGTGGCTTCGCCAGCTTCGAGATGCAGGTTTTTCTTTCCTCGGGCTCCAATGAGCTGGCCATTTTAATAATTAGCAAATGATTCTATCTCTCCGGGAGAATTGCCATTCGCAGTCTCTTCCTTCAACTCCGGACCCCCTCTAGCGCTTCGCTCAGCTGACAAGGTCACCTCTCACCTTTGCCCCAGGCTCGCCACCAGTGTTCCAATTCAGCCTATTGTTTCGCACCCTTCGAGAAGTCTAAAACAATATCCGCGTACCTTCGGCAGTTACGGCAGCTACGGCAGCCCGTGGGGCAGAAGCCTCGACTTCATCGATGATTCAGAAGCGGTTCGGGACATGGTGTCCCCTCCTAGTGGGAGACAGAAGGGGATTCATCTGATCAGAATTGTTTCATGCTTATATGCGAATTGTGTCTGTTTCGCGTGACTATCGACACTACTACGTAGAACCTTGGGCTAGTAACTTCAAGTTATTATGCCTGTAATTTACAACACCGGGTGTCGCGGGAGGGAAACTTGCTCAAAGACATACGCGGAACCAAGAGACTACACACGCCCACAGTCCATCTTGCACCTTCGCCTGAGCATCCAGAACGGAAATCAGCTAAACATCTCAGGACATAATCAGACCGAAGTGTGCAGCCCAGGACACATCGTCATTCGACTCATGTCCAGGTTCAGTTGCATTCTGTGCCGATCTCACCAAGCCCCGATGGGCTGGCTGTTCCTGATCTGGCTAGGCCAGCCAATAAATGCTCTGCCGCACCGCGGGCCACCGCGTCGCTGGATGCCAAATATGCTTCTTCTGGTCAATAGTGTGGGTGTACGCAGCACTCTCGATCCCTCTCTGCATGAGTCTACTGAAAATCTGCCGTGTGCCCGGCCAGTCGAGGTAACGGTGTAGTGTGCTTATTGCCAGCCAGTAGCAAAGATCTAGGTTAGAGCATCGCTTGCGGGCTTGCGGGCTTGTGCCGTCAACCTCGAAAGATCGATCACCTGAGCCTTTTGCTCTCTCTCCTCCTGTGCATATTTCTTTTCTTAGTATCGGATGTGAGCTCCGAGGCCAAGCCTGTCTTGGCTACCTATCTCTTTCTCTAATCTCGCCGTGGTGTCTCAATCGTACATTACAGGGCACTAGTTAGCTGGTGCCAATATAGAGCACAGGTGGAATGGAGACCGTCTGCATGTCCAGGTCCCATGGAACGATTAGGCTGCCCAAACCCACTGTAACAGCGGGGAATTGTAGTACTGAACCAGCTCTAGAGACGCGCACGAAGTATCTAACAAACAATAGTCTGGCTGCTGCGAACGATAATCTGTGCTCTATAAACTAGAAATGTGAGCTACCTTATCTCATGTCGCCAGGACAGGGACAGCGAACCCCACTTCAATCTGCCCCACACATGGACTCTCGGACTGTCCAGGTTAGGCACTGCGTTCTCCGACCTCAAACCAATCTGATACAAGCTTCGTGTTCAGACCTCGCGAAACAAAACATAATCTCGGACCACTTACGAGCCAGGATCAGGCACTCTCGAAGTTCCTCAGCCTTGCTCTTAGTGTCCGAATTCAACCCATCAAAGAATTCCCAGCCTCGTCCTCACCCCGCGCCTAGGTGACAAGTGACAAGTGACGACAATCAAACCCCCCCCTCCCCCCACATTTGACGACGAGTCTCGCGAAGTCACCAGGATGGAGCAAACAAAGGCGCTCAACGCCTTGGAAGTAAGATACCCGCTATCGTCACCAAACTTGAAGTGAGGCTAACGGAACGGCCTCGGTAGCCCTTTCTGGCCTTGACCAAATCAGCAACCTCGCCCCGCGCCGCGGCCGACCTGGTCACACGTGCAACGTCAAACCCAAACACATTTCTCTTCACCGAGCTCCTCCAGAGCCCCCAAGTCCAAGCTTTGGCTCAGTCCGATGATTTTAGGACGCACCTAGTCCTCCTCCAGATCTTCTCCTACGGCACATACGCGCACTACCTGCAAACACCATCCCTCCCTTCCCTCAATGATACGCAGATCCTCAAGCTCCGACAGCTGTCGCTGCTCACCCTGGCCCGGGACCGCAGTAACCTGAGCTACGCCGCTCTGCAAGAGGCGCTAGGTCTTGCAGATTCGCGCGCTCTGGAGGATCTAGTCATCTCGGCAATCTATGCTGGTCTCCTAGATGCGACCCTCGACCCTTACCGCGGGGCTGTGCAAGTCAACTCCCTCGCCGCCCTACGCGATCTCACACCCGGCTCCATACCGCCCATGATAACGGCTCTTCGTACCTGGTCGGACCGCTGCACATCTACACTGCAAGACCTCGAGCTGCAAATGGCCAACATCCGCACCGAGGCCGCCCGGCGCCAACTGTACAAGGAAACCCAGGACCTGAAGCTGGAGAAGGCGTTAGAGGATCTGAAAGAGCAGGAGGCGGGCGGCCAGAGAAAGTTGGCAGTAGGCCATGGACCAGGTTTCCTTGGCTTGCCGAAGAGTCAACGATATAATAAACGGGGCAGCGGGAGTATGATGGACGGCACAGAAGACGTGGATGACGAGGCGATGGATGTGGATGAAGAGGATGAAGAAGTGGGAGAAAAGAAGAGAGCCAGCCGTCGGAAGTTATGAGGTAGACTGCTTTTGGGCTTGGATTCACTATATACAACAGAAAAGGAATTCTTGATCAGCAAGGTAGGTATGGGATACCTATTGTTGCCGACTGGTGCATTCTCATCGCCAAGGTCTATTCGGGATGAAGTCGGTACAAGTCACCTACGCCGGTGCCAATCTCATCAACGCTCTGGATTGGCGTCTCCATGATATGAGAAGCATCACGCAGTGGGGATCCCGTGCTTGAAGCCCCGGGAGTCTGGCACCAGGGACCCTAGCTTTACAGTAAGGCAAGCAATGCTCTGAGACCATCACTGTTGATCCTGCTGTATCTTCATTGGTAGTGGAGGGTCAGATCATACAGGTCGGGCGATGAAGAGTCGCTAGATTATAAGCTTGTTAATCAAGCCCGCTCTATAAGGAAAATTGCAATTCCGACGATAATGGTACATAAATATATGGTAGCATGAACATCTGGATTTCTTCGCCAACCGCCTGTGAAAAGGTCGCAATCCGTCCGATCCTAAACCCATGCCGTTCGATTGGTATTCAGAAGGAAATTCCTTACCTTACTCCCTTGACAGCCCTATTCGTGACATTCGTGAAACCTCTGCAGGTATTAAATCCATCTGAGCCTCTGACAGCCCCAAAATGCCCAGCATTACTTGGGGCCGGTATTTCGCGACACTCAAAGCCTCTTGCCCGGAACCAGGATGAAGAGCACACAGATGGCAGCGTCGATGAGGATGGTGACGGCCAGGACCATCAGAGCTCGTTTGGCGAGGAGCTTGCGAACGTACGGTTCTCGGATGCGGGAGAAGTTGAACGGCGTGTACTCGCTCAGACCTGCGAGGGCGAGGATGGGGTCGAGCGAGTATTGGTAAGAAGCGAGGAAGTAGACGCCGAAAGTGAATGGCAGAATCAACTATGGACGAATTAGCATAGACCCACACATAGTGCTAAATGAGAACTTACCCAAAGCCTATCGATTCGGGACCTGTCCAGGAAGATGAGGACAAAGGCGGTCCAGAATCCTCCGAACATGGCAACAAGGCCGATAATGAGCCTCATGACCAGAGTTGGGGGGATAAGGTTGCCCAAGGCCTTCAGCCGTAGGAAACCCGGGAAAGCGTCTCGCTCCATGGCCTGGAAGACATAGTCTTTAGCCATATCGAACACCTCAGGGTCGTCTCGCCCGAATTGCTCAATCGCCTCCGTAACATCCTGGGTAATCGACCCGGGCAAGATAATCTCCCGCTCCGCTCCAGGGAGAAGGAACGTGTACAGGATCTTCTCGGCAGATGCTCTTATGTCCTGTCTAGCGACCGTGTGGGCCGGCGAGTTTGAGTCTGATGTCACGTCGCGGGGTGTGCTGAAATGGGGGCTGGGTCGGTCTCGGCGACCGGTGCTGCTCTGCGGAGAGTCGTGTGCGTGCTCTTCCCGCAGGAACGCCGACATCTGGGCATCCTGGTCCTTCTCCTTCTCAGATGTATACATCGATGGGCCGGCCGTTTGCCAGTTCATGTCTCCCATTCCATCCAAGATGCCAGATGAACGCTTGGAATTTGTCTTCTCTATGTCAGGCGTCCCGACAAGGACAGACCTGCGTAGTTCGCGGACAAAGTGTCGGCATAGTGACATGTGTTGGGCAACATCAAGCCTGCCACTTTGGTTAGCAAAAAGTCCACCATTTAGTTCACGCTCCACTCCACTAACCAAAAGTCGAGGTAGTCCACGGATCGTTGCTGATCTCGCATATAGATGTAGAACGAAAAGAGGTCCACCGGGGGAAGCGTGCGTCGGCTCAACACCTCAAAGAGAGTCGGAAGCCTATTCCGATTCAGATCCGGTTGAGGTGAAGGCGTGCCTCGCAACGAGGCATTCGATCGGTCGCCCATTTTGTATATGAGAAGCTAAAGATAACTCAATCGTAGTCGATATCGTATCTAGATCGATGGCCCGCTGCTGTCGCCTTCGTCCGCCTTTGATGTGCTGCGTTGTCCGGGTTTCAAGGGAGTCGGGGTTTCGCGAAGTCGCCAATGAGGTCCGCCAACGTCAACTGTCAATAGTCGCACTGTTGAAGTTCCTAGCACCCAGATATTTGCTTTCGCAGTTGCTTATCCTTCTCGTAATTCTGCTCGGAGAGAACGAAAGATGGCGAGGAAATGCGCACGGCGCAATTTGACTTGATGGCCAACTTTAGTTGAGGAATGTGATGAGGGACACGGCATAAACAGCAGCAGCGGATCGATCAAGCACTCTCAGACCAGGTTCTCATAAATCTGAGGCTAGGGAGGTGGGTACGTACCTCTTGGCATTTCTCCGTAGTCACGTGTTCAACTTAAAACTGACCTACCAGTCACGCCTTCCTGATTGGCTCGCTAGGGTTTTTTTCCTCGTCTGCACACATTTTGTGGAATTTACGCCAAATTCACTTCGTCAACTTTCACGACAACACCCATCGGTATTCCAGGCACGCCAAAATGTCGACAAAGCAGAAGAAGCCTGCTGGCAAGCAGCAGCGATCCGCCATTGCGGACGTTGTCGCCCGAGAATACACAATCCACATGCACAAGCGCGTTAGTACCAACCTCGAGGCCGACCCGCGGCGGGAATTGAGATGGGAAGAACGATGCTGATTACCTCTGCAGATGCACGGCGTCACCTTCAAGAAGCGAGCTCCCCGAGCCATCAAGGAGATCAAGGCGTTTGCGCACCAGGCCATGGTATGTCGAGTCTGGGAGTGGTCGGGTCGAGTCGACGATCTCGAAGGCTGGCAACTAACCGAGGAAAATAGCAAACCACCGACGTCCGCATCGACCCTCAGTTGAACAAGAAGGTGTGGGAGAACGGTGTCAAGGGTGTCCCATACAGGCTCCGAGTGCGAATTTCCCGAAGACGAAACGACGAGGAGGGTGCCAAAGAGAAGCTGTACAGCTACGTCCAGGCGGTGAATGTCAAGGACCCCAAGGGACTCCAAACGGTCGTCGTTGAAGAGTAAAAGGATCTCTCTGGAATGGTTTCTTAGGGCGGCATATGGGCATTGGAGTTGCATTGGCATTCTAGCTTCACACGACAATAAAGCCGGAAATGTGATAAAGCTTGATTCCCCCACGACATGGATCCCGTGCCTCTAGTGTTTCAATGAATGACTGTGTGTACGGGGTGATGTGAGACGATCGGGACAGATGTTCTTCATTTGCCATCTCATGATAGCATGTACTATCGGGTTTGTCTGCTAGCTGCAGATCCAGGATATACCTAGCCAGGTCCAACCAGGTCCAACCAATGCAATGCAGACCAATATTCCTAACAGGATTCCGCAGGCCAGAAAATCATACAGGACGGACTCCAATTCTCCTCTACGGAGGATACAATGCGGTTCTCCAACTCTAACCCCAGAGAAATTACTCGTCTTCTACATCTCGGTGGCGGCCTAGGACCTTTCGCTTGAACTCGGCAGGATCCTTATCCCAGAGCTCTGCAGCTTCACCATTTAGCGGGGAGGAGCTGTGCCTGTTAGATTCTAATTCACTGATAATGATGCTAAAGAAGGGTTCCGTACTTGTTTGGCTCTCCTAGTAGACTTTGCAGACTCAGGAGGACAGTCTGAATGTTGTAGGCGGCCGTCCACTTGTCCTTCAGGATATCTAGGCAAATGCGACCGGAGAAGTCCACATTGGGATGGTAGATGGGCGTCTGGAAAAGTACAGTGGGTGACGCGTACGGGTAGTTAGACGGAAATGCGAAGCTGAGCTTGAAGGTCAAGCCGGCGTAAGGGGTCTCGTCCGGTCCCTCGATGGTAGCAGTCCAGGACATGAGATTGCCATCTGCGGAAGGGAAGGCGGAAATACCAGGCGCAGGCGATGTCATCAGTTGCATAAGCTCCGTTTGTAACCTAAGAGAGATGGTCAGTCTACGATCCGAACGAGTGGCAGCCGATGCAATCTCACCTCTTCGTGACACTCTGCGCATCAGGGCCCTTTCGTGATCCGCTCAGCTTGGCTGCTTGGACGCTGCCGGGAGCAGAGTTCTGGCTATCCTCCATGCTGTAATCCATTGTTGCAATAATCGTGCAAGTAACAAAAAAGACACAATTGGTGTCTGGTGCGGTGCGATGTCTCTGACAGAAAAGAAAGGGCAAAGGCAGATGATAGTCCGAAACCAAAGGTGGCGAGGCAAGACAAGCGACGACTTCGGTATATGTAGGCGACTGAGACAACAAGGCAGGAACGATGGAAACGGGACAGCCAATGCACCCAGCAGCTCAAGGACGGACGAGGGTAATCGTTGCGGGAGAGACGAGAGGTGTGTTCTGTAGGAATCTGGACGGTTGGTTGCGGAGGGGAGCAGGATGGACAACTGGGTTTGGACTGGATTGGAGATTTGGGGAAGCCGGTACCTGAATGGATGAGCGGCACTCCGCTCAGTGGCCCCTTCGGTGGCTGGGCTACCTAATTAGTGCTGTTGTGCTTGTTTACCGGCCCAACCCTCCAGCAACCACGATAAGGAGTGCTTATCGGCCAATCGATACGCGACAATCCCGCCCTTCTCGAAACAGGCCTTCACTCCCGAAACAAAACATCTCTTCACTCGCCAGTTAAGAATCCTCTTTACGCGGTTTAGACGCGACCTTATGATTTTTACGATAGCACGCGATTATTACGATGGTGAGCTCAAGGTTTCCTTTCCGTCTTCTTTGGCTATTGGTGATTTCTGCATAATGCTCCTGACCGTGATGCTTGCCTCCTCACCGCACTCACTTTGGGAGCTTCGTTAAGACCCCTGTCTACCCTAAGAGCAAAAAGTCTGCGAGCGCTGTCAATCAAGCCTCCAGACGGGTCTTCCAAATTGATCATGACAGTCTGGCTAAATGAAAATGTTGCAGTCACAATTAGACCCCTTACCCAACGACTTGCCTTTCAGAATTATATCCAAGACAATAGGAAGGGGAGCATATGCATCGTGAGTCAAGCTCCCCGTCTCCACGTGTAAGTGGGCTCGTGAGTTGTACACTAACAAACAACCAGAATTAAAAAGGCAGTCCCGTTGGACTCAAACACACCCGTATTTGCAGTGAAGTTGATTCACAAAGGCTACGCCATTAGACATGGCCGAGTGTCGGCGAAGCAGCTCATGATGGAGGTATCGCTCCACTCACATGTCGGCCAGCACCCGAACATCATTGAGTGGTTCGCCTCTGGGGAGGACCCCAACTGGAGGTGGATAGCCATGGAGTATGCGGAAGGTGGTGATTTGTTCGACAAGATCGAGGCCGACGTTGGCGTGCAAGAAGATATTGCTCATGTTTACTTCTTGCAGCTCATCAGCGGAGTGAGCTTCATACACTCCAAAGGTGTGTCGCATCGAGATCTCAAGCCAGAAAATGTCCTCCTGTCGGAAAGCGGGAATCTCAAACTTGCTGACTTTGGCATGGCAACCATGTTCGAGTACAAAGGACAGCGGAAAACGAGTTCGACGCTGTGCGGGAGCCCGCCGTATATTGCACCGGAAATTTTGGCTTGCGGGCGGGTGGATAAGAGGTCGGCGAGCACCACGAAGTACTCGCCGGATCTAGTTGACATATGGTCATGCGGCGTGATTCTCTTTGTGCTCTTGGTTGGCAATACGCCATGGGACGAACCCTCTCAGAGCAGCTGGGAGTTTCAGGAGTATCTGCGTGCGAATGGTAGAAGTACGGACGCGCTCTGGGAGAGAATACCAGCCGATGCTCTATCCCTCCTACGTGGCATGATGAGCGTCGACCCCGAAAAGAGATTCAGCTTCACCAAGATACGGCAGCACCCCTGGTACACGCGGCGCAACTCCCTTCTCACAGAGGATGGCAAGGTCTCTGACCCCATCTCGCTGGCAACACAAATGCTGGAGAGCTTGCGCATCGATTTCAGCCAAATGCCTACACCTTCACAACGACAACCACCGAGCAGCGACTCGATGGATGTCGACGGCGGGGATGGTTGGTCGGCCAAAATCTCGTCGACCCAACCAGAGACACCCATAAACGACACGGACTGGGACTGGGAGCGCCCGGCACTGAGAGCAATGGGGACCGTGGCCATATCATCTACGCAGCCCATTGGTCGAGGGGACAATGGCTTTCAGCATGCCGGAAACGGACCCGGCGCAAGACGCGTGTTCCATGACTCCTTGGCCGACGAACCATCGATGAGCCAGTTCTCGCAGAACCCGAACCTCCCGCTGACTCTGACCCAAGCCGCACGGCGCTTCCGCGACATCGTCCCCGCCGAGTCCCTAACGCGGTTCTTTTCACACATGCCGCCTCAGCTTCTCGTGCAGATGCTCAGCGACGCCCTTCACCAACTCAACGTGCCGCTCCCGGCCGTGACGCCGAATCTGTACTCAGACCACATCGCGACCCTCAAGGTCAAGGCGGTGGATGGGAGACAGCAGAGTTTGCATGGCGAGATCCAAGTAGACAAGCACAGGTTGCCAGAAGAGCAGGAGCTCCTGGACGTGCGGTTCGTCAAGATCAAGGGAGATCCGTTGGAGTGGAGACGATTCTTCAAGAAGGTCGTCGTGCTGTGTAAGGAGGGCGTTTATGTCCCGGATGCTTAGAGGGGTCGGGGTCTAAGGTTGGGCAACAAGAAGGACACGGTTTCATACCTTGTCCTAGACTAAATGCATGGCTAGTGTGTAATGTATATTGGCATAGTAGAGCAATTGGAGAGCAGACTACCACTATCATTGGATTACCAACTCTTGACCCCAAATTTTGACACTGGGAGCAATTTCTCATATAGATCTTAACGGTTTAGAAATAGGATCTTTGTGATTTGTAGCTGTCATGGATGACTGCTACGTTACTTGAGGATGCGCTTCAAAAACATTCGTCGGGGTTATCCAAGTACCCCTGACCAAAACTACCAAGCGCCCAATCCCAGTCCTGGATCGACTCGAACACATGAGTCAACAGCTTCCGGAACCGAATTCCATGTATACTCCGACGGAAGCTGTTGCGCCAGGATCTAGTGATACAAAAGTTGTCGCCATCGCATAGGAAGACCATGAGATACGCGTGCACCATCTCATGTGCGAGCCGCTCCACCATCTCTGAGATCGTACTACATCTGCCGCTAGTATGGGGACTAAGCACAATCCGCACGATCGGGGGCTTACCATCGGCTGTCAGCCTATCCATAGTCGAGTAGCTTAGCGTATCACAGGCGTATGGCTCGACTGAGATGTCCAGGTGTGGCCCAGTTCCGGCGCCGAGGGAGCGGCTTTGGTAGGTTAGCGCTCCAAGGAAGAAGTAGTTGTCGAGAAGTTGGGCGCAGACGAGGATGTGGTGATAGTCTCTCCTATGGTCGTACAGATCATGAAGGCCTTCAATGAGGTGGTAGCGAAGAGTGTCCTGGACCAGGGCGCTCTCGAGAGTCCAGGTCGTACAGGTTCCGCCCTTGATGGTGGAGTCAACTAGATCAGAAAGATGGTATGTGAATGGCTGCAGCGGAGGCAAGTATTGTCTCACCAGTGCTTGGTGGTTGCGGCAGGGGCTTGGGATATTCATCACGATGGCTCCCTGAGGGAGGTTGGGGATCCTGCTATTATGTCAGTGTTATTGGGGTTTCTGGAACTCCGTATCTAGATTTCTTGCATGGGTTAGTTGGAGTCTTAAGTACAACCGAGCTTTTGACAACTTCTAATCTTCCATCACTGCTTGGGAATCTATACATGTTCTTCGCCCTTCAGACACTTTGTTCGGTATGTTTCGGCCCTGGCCGTCGCACGATGCCACGATGCCGACAGCAAGAACAAAGGCATGGGTGTCGAGCAGCAGAAGTGTATCCAAGATAACAAAGAGAAAGGGTGGATGGTCGCCTACGGAACAGACTAAGATTTATGTTGACGATACTTTGGAACGAACAATCTAACCACCGACTGCTAAGCGCTCAAGCCTCACGCATGCGGTTCATAGGAAGCAAGGCAGGCTTGAAAACGATGCCTGTAATGTCCCAAACTTTTGATATCAGTGAAACCGAAGGCCTATTTTGCCGCAATAATATGAGGGTTTAAACTGTCCGTCCCTTCTCATTCCCCTTTCCATGTCCTCCTGCCCTTCCTCCTCAAACCCTTGATCCTCACGCCCTCAGCCTTCCAAGCCTCCCCAGCCTCTATCTTACTCATTACCTCTATTCCTAAACATTTCAGGACCTTATTGCCTCCGTACTTATGTTGCCGTCCGGCAATAGCCACGTGCCAGTGGGCTAACAGCACAGCTCTGAAAACAGCCGCCTAAGGTTATGTCTACTAACAAAGTAGGCAAAAACACCACAACAGCCGATTGTGGCGGTCCCACCCATGGCTCCCCTAGAACACGCCGGTAGAAGTTTATAGCAAATAGTGCAATTGCAGCACGCGTCAAGAAAGTAATAACAACCGGAGGCGCATATGGCGCGACGATAGGCTCCATAACTGGGTAGAGAAAGATGCGTAGAGAGGCGCTAAGGAGAAGGTCTGTAACACTGAGGAAGGCAAGACATAGTCTCTTCTCAAGGGTTGTCGCTTTACTGACTGCCATGATGTTATAACTGATAGTATTCTTATATGACGGTAGTGTTGATGTTTGAGTTTGGGAGCACTGGGCCAAATTGCAGGTGGGAATGGCGAGGAATAAGTCCGCGCCAGGCGGTCCATGGACAAAGGAGCCTGGCACGGCAGAACCTATTATAGAACGTCCATAACAGCAGGTGAACAAGAGATTCTATTATCCATAGGGATTTAAGCTATGCCTGCGCCAACAGAGTATGTTAGCTGCACGCAAACGGCACGGCGGCTTTGATAAATTGCAATTCATCCATTGGTTATATAGTACGGCAATACTTACATGCCCAGCCTGAGGTGGCTCTAAGGTAAACAAGCGGCGGCTGCCACAAAGAAATCCGCGGCGGGCAAGAGGTTCACGATATTATATCTCTTAAGAACTACTAACGTGCCTTTGCGAAACGTCTGAAAGGTATACTGAAATCGATATGTTAGGATCTGATGCTATACCTCCATAGAAAGCCGTTGGTCATTCTCGAGACTGACTAGCAAAAGGATAAAGCGTTTCTGAAATAGGAGAAACATATGAATGGCATGAGTTTGTACCGAAGGAGTTCCTATGTGATGGTTGGACAGGGCAGGGCGGCTGCTACGAAAGGCAGCTCAACGGTAGCTCAATGGCAGCTGTATCATCAAGTCGAGGACTTCCCACACTCCAGTTAAAGGTCACAATCTGATGTGAAGCAGAATGCCAAGCACATGGTATCCTTCTATTGTCAACAATTCCTCTCAGCCTGCTCTGCAGATTACAATCCTACACCTCCACACTATGCTATCAATCGTAGCATCTTCTCCTGAATCTCGACCTTTCATGAGCTCGCCGACCAGATTTCGCGACTCTTGATTGTAATACAAACGCCGCCACTGCCTTCGAGCGAGTGGGTATCAGTGCCATAACCTTCACCCTTCGATCTTTGGCAAGTCGCGCCAGTGTCATACCAACGTCTTCTCTCGGTGTGTAAAACTCCAGCCATTCCTTCGATCTCGCACGCTCTGCATACACCTTCAGCTCGAGCTCGAGTTCCGCCGTGTTGATTCCTCCTATCTCAGTTTGTGTGTCGATCTCCTTCAGCGCTGGATCCCAACTCCTGACTTCCTCTAGGATCAATGAGTGTAGTCGCAGCCATGTATCGCCGTGGCCCGATACGCCGGTGGTGTTCGAAATGTTTCGATGACAGTCTTGGCCCTGGCACATGAACGCTTCCAGGTATGCGTGCACCATCTCGTGCACTAGAGTTCCCACCATGCACTTGAACTCCGCCTTGGTTGGATAGGTTCCCTCCTCAGGACTCGTCCACAAATAATACGGGAAGAATTCCATCAAGACATGTGGCCAGCCGCCACGAGCGCGATCAGGTCCGGTCTGTGCCAGACGCCGGGATTGGAGTTCTCCCTCTCCACCTTCATGGTAGTTTGAGACCATTCTCAGCAGTGGACGAAGTGATTCCCCGTAGGGTCGAGTGAGTGATCCGAAATAGAAGAATTCGTCCAAGCAGGACATCATAGCTCTCAGGGCCATGTGTCGCCAATGGTCCTGGTGGGAGTCTATATAGTCCTCCATTCCGAACGCCATGGTTAGCTTGAAGATTTCGATGAAATTTTCTTTAGCTTTGATCTGATGGTCGAGGAGAGGCACGTTTCGAAAGCCGATCATGGTGTTGAAGAGGAGACTTTCGGCGGGGTAGGATTCCGTCTCGAGTTCTCTAAAGCGGTCTTTGCCGTTGTCTCTTCTAGGTTTCTGGGCCCGGGGGAATCGCCGGTGTTGGCAGTCAAGTATAGGACCCTCGTAGCATCTCCCCTCGGAATGCGTCCCCAGCTTCTTTGAACAAGCACAAGTTGGCTTCATGTTGGTATGGTGGTGGGAGGTGAAGCAAAGATGAAGCTCAGGAGTGACGGTTTGGTGCTGTAAGATTGCAGTAGTAGTCTCAGGTATAGAGGATATCCAAGAGGCGGATGATGGGGAGGAATCTCTTGTTTGAGAATGATATGGGGGCCCGGGGATGGTTGAAAAGTTGAAGAAGTTGAGGAATTCTAGCTCAAATGCTGTGGCTTAGAGTGATTATGGATACTCAATAAAGGCTCGGAGAAAGGATCAAAACAGTTGAATGCATTTTTGTGTAGACCTTGTCAAGTTTACAATAGGATAGGCCCGGGATGTTTGACAATAGTAAGAAATTTGACAATAGCTCTCCGTGAACCACGGTAAGATATAACGGAACCCAGTAATCGTGATTCGGGGTTTGAAGGAAAAGCCCGGGTAGAGCCGAACAATAAGTGATTTTCTATCAATAGATTCCGTAATACAATAGGATCTAAGTTGGTTTCCTGAAGTCCAACTTTACCCAGCCTAGTCACAGTTTCTTCTCACATTGTGGTCATATTCACCATATCGGAGATCGACGAGAATCGCAACTGAGGATAAAGCCACGAGACTCCAGAAAATGCTGGAAATTTTGTGGGACATGTTGAACGAGCGCATGCTATAGAGTATTCTTAACCATACAATACATGTTCTGCTATGAGAGAGATTGGTGTGAACTTTGTGCTTTGAGCTGTTGTGATGTCTCATCCGAGATGTCGTTTCCTTAATCACTCCGAGATCGCCGTTCACTTTCCTCGCACTGCGGGGCTATCTGCACACCAACATGAGTTCGGACTAATAAGTTGGGGCAGTATCTTGAAAATAATGAGATGAGGATACACCAATATAGCTAGCCTTCGTCTGCCAGTTGTGGCAGTGCTATCCAGTTCAAAATGGCCTTGGCCCAGGAGACTACTGAGATGATATGACATCGGCATCACTTCCCCGTCGTTTCTTTCGAAGCTGTGCAGTTATTGTTCCCTTCCAGCATGAAACTTTACGCGTGCAGCATGACCATATTCTACAATGAACACGACCCCTAGCGTTGGATGCAACGGTTGGATCACCGACAGAGACGAAGTCGCGTAACAGTCTAGGGGCTAGATTTCGATTTAATACATACAGGGCCCATCGAGAATTGCAACTTGTTCCCACCCATGTGCCTAGATCAACAAAGAAGAAGACTTCTACAAGACGCCGTCGCCATGCCGATGACCCAAGAAAATGCTGACGGTAGACGAATATCGATATCACATAAACTAAAGGGGGGAATCATAGAAGAAACGTTCTATATCACACAGTCTGATGGCTTTATGCATCAGAAAACGTATGGCGAGCCGGTCCCGTTTGGGGTACTGCCGCGGCTCAAATGGGTGTTTTTCCACGCATCATCGTCGTCCCACCTTCCCCGCTGATCCTGGGGACGCTGGATATATCCCGGGTGCTGCGGGGGGAAGTGGTGAGGACTGTATCTGATGGGAGAGTGGCCACCTCGCAAAGGGATGCGCTGGCGCATATCCCTGAATTCCGACTCCTCGAACACTTCTCTCTCATCCTCGATAGCTGGCGGTGTACTGGATGCTGGTGAGCTACATCGACTTCGGAGAATATTTTCCCTCCTGTCGTCGACCCAGTAGTCCCACTGATCCTGACGGTGTTGATAGTATTCATGGTGTTCATGATGTGGGTGTTGTTGGTGGTGGTGTTGGTGATGATGCTGGTGGTGATGCTGGTGGTATGGGGTGACATAATCGTAATCCTCGGGAAGGGTGAATCGTGGCGGTACAGGCCGCGCCTCGTCCTCTGGGAGGTCTTTCTCGTCCTCCCGGAAATGGTTGAGGTCAGCTTCCATGTCTCGTAGGTGGAGGTTGTCCGGACCAGCCCATTGGTCAATCAGCTCGGCAATGTGTCTGAAACCGCTGGTATGCCCTCCGCACTCTCGAGCCTTGAAGCCGCAGCAGATGAAGAGATAGCTGTGGATGAGCTCGTGCAGGAAGGTAGAGATGAGAAGACGGCGGTTGTACTTCTTGTCTTTGAGTATGGGCTGCGAGAGAACAATGAGGGTCTCATAGCCACCCAGTTTGGAGCGTCTCAAGGCGGTGGTGCCGATGATATGATCCTTGTACTGTGGACTGGACGAGTGAGACCAGTCCCATTTGACACGCTTGCAGAGGCGATTGTGGAAGAAGATCTCGTTCGCGGCAGAGAAGATGCTCTCCATGGCGGCGTTGTCGAGGGAGAACTCAGCTTCGCGAGATCGAGGTTCGATGAGACTCTTAAGAATCCTCTCATGCTGCGTGTCCTTGGCCCTCCGGCGAGAGCGAAGGAGGCGCTCCTTGACCTGCCAAGCTGCCTCGCTATCCTCCAACAACTGCCCGTCGTTAGAGCTGCAGGTGGAGTAGATGGCAGTATCGGATGAGATGGATAAACCGGAAGCAGTCCGCTCCATGGGACACGCCCCGGTCGGGGACGGCGATCTCTTCTGTTCTCTGACAACGAAGAACGCCGGGGTTGTTCTGGCCGGGGAGGGCGGAAGGCCATAATCGAGCTCGAAGTTGAGATCTGACAATCTTGCCCGCTTGTACGAGGGCTGTTCGGGCGGATAGTCCGAGCCATCAGAGTGACTGACACGCCGTTTGCCACCGGTCACGTAGGGGCTTGGCCCAATGCCATTGCCAGCGAGTTGGAACACCGGGCTTGTTCCCCCGCCATCCACCCAAAACGCCATCGAACATGCTTGAGAGGAGGCAAAAGTTAGAAAAGGAAAAAAAGAAATCAGGGAAAAGTTGGGATGTGCAACGATAAGATGGGAGGACTGTGCTTAAAGTGAAATACGGTCTGGAGCAGACAGCAGAGTGTGGGCGGTCATGTGCCGAGATGGCATTATGTACCGATATGGGAAGTGGAGATTTGGTGGCCGTTACTACTGCTGTCCACAGACGGATTGCACCAGATTGCATGCGGCATCTTTTGTCGACGAGATGGAACAACAGGTGCCCTGGGGCTTTCCCTGCCCGCCAGGGAGAAACACAGGTTCAAACCGCCTCGCTTTCACTTGAGAGCGATTCGTTGTGCCTGTTGTTTTGCTTAGCTGGATCAATTCTCCTGCATGGAGATCCCTAGCTGAACTAGTCAGTGAGCGTAATCCCGGACAGCGCTACGATGGCACAAGTGTTTGAATTGGGGGTCTTTTCCGGGGGACCAGTCCGCGGAGAGGAATCTGTCGGTCCCAACAAGCAGGGAGACAGGTTGCACAAGCGGTGTGCTGGACGCTAACGCGGGTGCCATCCATGCTTGTGCGAGTGCGGCGCTGTCGCCTCCCAGGTTCTAACTATTAATTATGTAGCTAGTAAATGTAAGTTAATGTACGAGGGGAGGGTCCCCATTCCTCGCTAGGTCCCTCAGGTTGCAGGAACGTGGCGCTGTTGAGAGCGCTCCACGCTCGGAGGCATGCCATTCGTCGCGGCCCTCTAGGCTGATTGACGGGAGTTGCAGCGATGACGATAACTTCCCGCAATGGAATCTGCTTGTTTGTTTTTGCTCGACCAATGCGTGCTAAACACAGAGGCTAGCGCCAACCTGTATGCTACTGTACTCAATGAGGCGCCGAAAGATGGGAAGGGAAGGTTTCGGGAGAGGGGCAAAGGCGAGAAAAGAAAAAAAGATCTGGGTTCGGCATGGATCTGGGATCTAAGCGGCCGTTGATTGGCTGTGGGTAGCCTAACTCAGCCCCTTATTGGTTGCCTTACTCTGAACCCTATCAGCCAGTCTGAGTCGCCCTAAATCTGAGGCTTTCAACAGAATCTAGCATCTAGCTGCCAGCCACTGCGGAGGATGTATGCTGCTTTTACTTTTGCCCAATGGCATGGTCCACGATGCCGATGGCTGGTGCTTACAGCTGCACGTAGACGTAGGCGTAGGCGTGCGAGGTGGAGCCCTAACGCACACAACTGCTACGGTCATTACGGACTGCATCTCACCCATCCAGTCAGAAGCTTGTTGAGCTCAAGTCTCACGGCTGCGATGCACCGTCTCTGAGGTACGCGGCCATGTGCCTCCTGCTGCGTTGGGACGACGAGGGCCCAGGAATGCAACCTGCGGTTGATGGCGGTGGTAGATGCTTGCATGCGTGATGATTTCTATCGAAACGATGCCTCCCGCCCTACTTAAGTCAAATATGGGGTCCGACGCGGAGCCATGTCGATCGCATGACCGATAATCACTTCCGCTCTGTACTATGTACGATTCCCATTTCGGGGCCCTTGTTCGTATCCAACAGGTCGAATCAACGCTGTTCGGGGTCTGCGCACTGCTTTGGACCCCCCCTCTGCCGTTATCAGTTCCTATGTCTCATCTTATCCCAAATCCCAAGTTGGCAACGAATCGCACATCGTCCGCCTGTCTCTCCAAAGCACGTCTCATCCTATCGCTGTATTCCTCCTCTTCCAAGTCGGCTTGCTGCTCCTCTTTAGTCTTGGGGCTCCGGGCCTCAAAATCATCGGCTTTGAACCCGGGCTTCGCAGAGAACCCGACAAGCCCCAACCTCTCGCCTGTCCAGAAGAGGATATCGTCATTATTGACCCTATCGCAGCTACTTCTTGTCTGCGTCGACAGAATCTTCCTGGCTAGGTCATCCGAGCCCGGCATGGAGGAAAATAGAGACGGGCGCGAGGATGACTCGCCCTGCCCAATCTTGTGTCGTCTGACTTCCGTCATACCGTCTCGCTCGAACCATTTCAGGTCGCCCGAGCTGTCTGAGAAGACAATCCGCGTGCCATGATTAATCACCGACAGGATTTTGGATCCCGCCGACGTTTGCCGGTTCTTGAGAGTGGAGTTCTGCAGAAGCCCGGCAGCGCTTGAACCGGGCGATCGCGGGCATAAGCCGTACAGTTCTAACGATCCCTTGGTACCGTACTCCCCACAGGCTATCAACGTCCGCCCTCCCTCCCTATTCTTTGACGCGCGGACCTGGTCAGTTGAGAGCTCTCCGCTACGGCGTAATTCTGCATCTACAGTAGAGAAGGGGTATGGCAACGACGCAAGACTGGAAAGCCTAGCTCCCGAGTGGATGGAGCCCACGATCGATGGAAACTTGCGCCGGTCGTAATGTAAAATGTTGGAGAAACGGCCGGCTACGTATATGTCGTCTGATATAGAGTGCTGGTCTCCGGGATGGGGCAGATGCAGTATGCTCAGAGGCGTGGGTTGAGATAAGGGCGCGTAGGGGGGAAGCGGATCAGGATCAAATATGTTTGCTCTAACCCTTGCTCTATAGTCGTGTAAGTGGAGGCCAAGGGAGGTACCGACGGTCAATGGAACCCCAGGCTGGGCCGTGGACAGGGCGGTGATGGACCACTCAAAGGATTGGTCGCTGACCACGTCAAGCCGCTCAAGGTCCACCTCCAATAGATCTGGCGCGAGTCAGTTGTGCTATTTGGGGATTCCGGGCATGTGAACCTACGGCCTTGAACAGCAACGTATGCCCTGTTGCCCTGACTGTTGACGCTAATACATTCGGTCACACCAGTGGCCATCTTCCTAGACCTCATGGTGGTATCCGACCCCGGTCCGCCGATGTACAATATTCCGGGGTTGCTTTTGGCAACCATGGCACCTTTGCGCCCCTGAGTGCCTTTGACATCCCACAGGCAGATTGATCCGTCATCCAACGGAGAGACCGCGAGCAAGTTTTCCCTCGTCGAGCCATCATCCCGTTCGTTAGGACTATAGAGTGCAACGCCCCTGACATCCAAAACTTCCTGTCGCGCGCCATCTTGCACATGGGGCTGCTGTAACCAGCTGGTGGCCGTCGGCGTGTATCGTTGGATGTATTCGTTGTACCAGAACACCGGCTCGCTCGGAAAGGAGGGATCCCAATTCGTCATGTCCTTCAGTCTCTGCTTCTTACGCAGTTCACCGGCTTCTTCCTCATTGAGATGCGGGGCACCTGTACCACCCTGCTGCTCTCGGCTTGACGATTCATCAGTGCCATGCAAGCTCTCGTCCAGACCATCGTCTTCCTCGACTTGCTCTGCGAGCTGCCGTCGTCTTCGGGTAATGATCTCCAAGAAGGGGGATTCGTCGAAGCATCTTGACCTCCAATGGTTGTTATCAAGGGATATCTTTTGCAACGCGCGACATACAAGCTGCAAGTTCGGGAAATCGTATGGGTCCAGGACTGAGGGGCACGGCTGCAATCAGCCTAGGGACTAGGACTCGGAAGAAGGGCACTTACAAGAGATGATCCGGAGAAAGATTTCGTCTGGAAGACCATCCAGGTTAGCAGAATTCTGCGACGCCATGGCGGATTTGCTATTACTACCAGCGCGGGCTTGACGACGACAAGGAGGGGCGTCGATGCCGTTTCCTGATGGGCTGGCGGGAGACGTCGGGCGAGCTATCGTTATCGCTATCGTTATCGCGATAAGCGAGACGAACCAGCCCTATCCGCTACTAGCGTCACGTCCCCTCTCTCGGCTAATTCTCGCACATTCAGCCCTGTTCGCCCACACACACTGGTTCAGCCCCCGTAGACCGAACTCACTGCACGGAACGTACCGCTTGACGACACCTCGTTCTTTCCCATGATATTCTTGTGTGAAGGCATTCGTTGACACGCCTCTATCGCAATCACAGAGCATCGCAATGAAGCCTCAACAAAGTTACAAGGCAGTACGCCAGTTCTCCATCCCCAGACACGGCCATATATTTAATAACAAACCAACCTGGACCAGATGGTAAAGTCACACCCGTCGCGCGGCACATGAACTGTGAATCTTGCTTCTCTCGGTGTTCTTCCAATTTCGATATCTGTAAACCCAACTTGGGTTAAGAATGTTGGAATGCGATTGACGGATGATCATCTCATCTGGAGATGGATTCTGGTCTTCATGCAGAAGATACGGGAGGCTCGATATGGAGGTAATGCAAGTTGCTGATTTGGGCTGCTTTGACTGTACAGTCCCATATGATTCAGTTGCTAGCTTTCATAAACTTCTCAATCAAGATGAAGAATAAAGGTACTCCCTACCAAGTACTTATGCCTCGTCATGTTGACCTGCGGCGTTGAGTGAGTCCCGTTGCTTATATACCACAGAGTCGTTGTGACTGCCAGAGTTGGTCGTGCCCCTGACCGAAGGATGCAGACTTGATAGCCTCGCAGATCCCTCTAAAGAACACTTAGAAAGTAGTTGCCCTGAAGCCCCTTGTCGTTGCTGGGATGCGTTGGGTCCTTGTATCCCTACTGTGCGCGAGGGCCGGGTGTGAGCCTCAAAAGCAGTGACGAGGAGCATGTAGACTGTGGTCGTTTTAACAGAGCACAAGGAATTCGCCAAGCTCGATAGAGAACTTCCATCTTCCTGATTGAAGCATGCGCAAGGCTTCTCGTTGTGTGCACTTCTCTCCTTCACAAAGGACGCTCGCTGGTGGTCAAGCCTGCAAAAGCCAAGCTGTCAAGCCAAGCTGTGAAGCTCTCACTGTTAATCGCCTCGTCGCTTAGCGAGTGCGTGCCTTCCTCTCTTCACTCAACAACAACACCACTGCGCCCTCCCTTCAATCTTCCCCGCCACCCCTCCAACTTTTGTACCTTCACCCTTGAAGATATCGAAGAGCTGCTATCCATATCTTCTGATCGGATCACAGCAACTTCTTCATCTTCGTATTGTCATACACCATCCCTTCATGCTTGTCTCTTTTTTTGGGCCAGACTTCACATAGCTGAACTTCTCATTCCCAGCACTGTCATCTAAACCTCTCTCATCCCAAGGAAACTTGGCAAAACAGCTCGCAGGTCGGACAAAAGTTGCTTCACTGCTTGCAACCGACATCGTTCCTGCTCCGTTCCTGCTTCGTTCACCAACTGTGATTCCTTTATTATATCACCTTTGAACCTCTCATCTGACGCGTCTCTCCAACCCAACTGAGGACCCCCACCCCGCGATCTTTGTGCTCACAAGTTTCTTCAGCTGAGCCTCTTGTTCTGGGCTATCATAGAGATCGATCTTGCGTCGTGATAGCCTTCCCTCGACGAGGACTTCCGCTTCTTCCAGTGGACTTTCAGAGTGTTGATTTTGGAGGAGATCGACAGGAAGACTCTCACCCTGACCTCAACTCACTGTAAGCCAAAACACTTCAAGGTACATAAGGGCTTCCCAACTGCGCGCTGCTGGAGCTAGGTTCCCTAATCAATCCCCTAGTGATTGAGCTTGATCGTGTGCTTGGAGTCGACAATGGAAGATAGAAACTCAAACAGAGACAAGAAGCACTCTCAGCGTCATGGGCGTAGCCTCACACCAACCCAGCCGCTCTTCTCATCCTTCGACGAGGCTCATCAAAGGATAACATCTCGAGCCGCTACCGGCTATTTCCAGCAGGAGCAGCAAGCTGATAAGATGGAGACTGCAACAAGAGATCTATCCCAGTTTATCCACACACATGTTCCTCGCAATCGAAATGAGGTCATTGCTCCAGCAGCTGTCGGACCCCGAGGTAGAAACGCGGTAAACGCAGAGCAGCTGGAAAACTTTGAGTCCTCCTCTCAGTATCCAACAGAGAATACCACGATTCTGCAACCAGAATCTTCAAGTGATGTTGACTTATTCAACGTCAAACACAAACCCAGCTCGCCTCCGCCTCCAGAGACCACTATAGCCGACATCTATGATCGTCCTGATGTCGGAATTGTCAAGACAGAATCCGACCAGACAACCTTTTCGTATGATGGCGAACGTTATCCTATTTTCCGTGATCCGGGGCCGGTTCCAAACCTCTTCTTGCCCTTGTTGCCAACGGGACAGACACAGAGCTCCCAGACGCTTCCCCAAATGCTGCACAAGACGCAACCAGGTACAAGCCAGAAGAGCTCAAGCTTCTATGACGCCGACGGTTTCTTGCATCAAGAAAATCAGGAGGCAAGTGGAGTTGGAGGTCTAGGTACTGGTGCAAACGATGAGGCAAGAGCACTCAAACTACCATTCTCTGAGGCCGCTTCGAGCGACAGTACCGAGCATGAAGACAAGCCATTTCAATACGACAGCGAGCCATATTCATTTCTCAGATCAACGGCAGAGAGAGAAGTGTCGTCAGCGTTGAAGCACGCAACCGGTGTCTCGCAACCATCCATCGGACAGATATTTCACGCTGGTGACTTGACCCTGAGAGCACCTGCCGGACCATCCCGCAAGGTCGGAGACGAGACGGCTAGAAAGCGGATGAAGAGACAGGGTGACGTTTTCTTCAACCCAGATGCCATTCATTCTGAGTGGCAGCTGCAAAATAACGTGGTAAAGGTTCCCATCCCACCAGTCCCACAGATCCCGGAGCAGCGTGATCCTTCGCGCCCCACGGCAGCACTCGGTGCCGATGAGGACAATCATCCGATTCTCTTGCCAACTGTATATGTGCCTCATTCGTCTGTTCCTTCCAGGAATGCTCTTCCTAGCACTGGGGCCGACGCAAAGGACTGGGTGACCGTGTCTGAGTTTCAGCAGGGTGGTGACGCCGATCATCGAGAATACGGCTTGCCCCCTTTGGGCAGAAGAATAACTGGTAGCAGTGTTGCTGATGTGTCTGATACTGGCGAGTATACTGAGCAGCGGAATGGCTCAGAAGACATGATCATTCCCAAGGCGGCGCCTGAGGGTTACTTGGTAGCGCAAGTGAATGAGAGTCGATTGAAGGGGAAACGTGCTGCTAACGCAGCTAATGCACTTCGACAGCCTGCGCACCAGTCGTCGCGAGAATACCGTGGAGAAAGCTGGCGAGCTGAAGTCGTGTCGAAGAGAGTGTCAGAGTCGGTTTCTCGCAAGGCGGGTGCTAAGGATCGTTCACAGGGGTCTCCCATGCACGGGGATCAGAATAACCAGCAAAGTCGTAACAAGTACGATTTCCACAATGACAGTACGAGCGACATTGAACTGCAAGACATGTCCAGGATGCGAAAGGACGGTAGACAGGGGGTGGGCCCCTTCAGGTGGGAAAGAGTGAAGGAATCCATTGCCAATCAGATGCGTGAAAGGCAGATGCGCAATGCGCAGTCGACGAACTCTCGTGGTTAGGAACAAGGCGAGTCGTCTATTGCAGGAGCCGCTGCCCGCAACACCAATCCTACCCCGGTGCTGCCTAAGACTTTGCACTCTTTTAATCTGATTCCACTCACGGAAGCTGCCAAAATCCAAGAAATACGACGAAAAAGCGGCGTCGAAGACCAGACGGAATCTGGCAGATTTGTTAGCTATCTTCCCCCCACACCCAGTTCTGCAAGCAGAGAAGACTTGCCTACGGAGCCCATGCCAGCTTTCAGACGCAGAGAGCAAGTCATGAACCTGCCTACTCCCTTGGATCCCAACACGGGTAGACCTGTTGGTGTTGTTGGTAAGTGTCTTTACTGCCCTTTGAGGCCGCTCCCTTTTCTTGTCCATGCATGTTTCTCACAAGTCTTAGGTTACCGTAACCCTCTGCATAACGCAGATGAACCACGATACCCGAACCCTCTCGCAACTCCGAATAACCGCATGATGGAAGGGTTTGACGGAGGTTCGTTTGCTACTCCTACTAACCGCGCAGCCGCCAACAGAGTACAGGATCGCGATTCGATGCTCCACCGCCGTCCTACCCTTACACACCTGTCACTTCGCGATCCTCTGACACGCCATACTCGGACGCACGGTACTCGAACACGCGGTCCTATACCACGCGACCTTACGCACCGACGAGACCCTCACCTCTCCACCCGGAGCGAAACCAGACGACGGGTCGTGGTGGTCACAGACCCAGAGCTCGGCGAGATGGCTGGTGGCCGGAGCGAGGTAATCGGTCCTGAGGAGTTTCTGTCCTACAAGACCCGACAGAGACTGGAAGTTTTCTTCATCGTCATCTTGATTCTCAATATTCCTCTGCCATTCATCTCAATCCTGGCACTCTCTGGCTTGTTTGACTCGGCTATCTCATGGTGCTGCCATGGAGAGGCCCATCGTCTGACCGATCGACATCGTCTTTGGCTCAAACGCCAAATAATTATCACCGCTATAGTTTATCCTGTGGTCTTCGCCTTCGTTGGCCTCGAAGCTGCCAAGATTCTCTAGGCGCAGGGGCAAGTGTATTGTCTGCTTGCAAGTTTATGCACACCATCTGTACAACGCAATGTTCAAGTACTTTTCGTCTACTTCTTCGATAATGGTCTCTCCAACAATATGAGACAGAGGAAGTAGGCATTTGCCTGCATATGGCACAGGGAAAGTCAGGGTTAAAGGGTTCTGGAATTGGTTTCTGGTATTGCGTTGGCAAAGAGCGTTCTGCGACAATATGAAGAAGGAGATCTTCAGGTTTGTCACTGCTGTCTAAGTCTATAACGGAATGTACGAAAGGAATGTGGTTCTTTGTCGGATAATGAAGGGGGGGAGAGGACAGAAAATGGTATATATGTAAGAACTCTTGCGTCCTTTTGCGATTGTGATTGTGCGTCCCTGACTGTTCAAGTTACATCTTGGGAGTCACTTATTTAGCCAGAGGTGGATCTGAGTTGAGGTGTTTGCTTTCAGTAATCTGTTCAGGACTTTGCGTGCTGTCATTCAGTGCGTTATGTTACTGCTAAGACTGTTTGCCTTTTGACGCCTATGTGTATGGCTATTATCCATGTGACCGACTCAATATCCGCAAATCACTCAAAGTTGCCATGTATCAGAGCAACTATGAAGCGGAAGAGAGAAAGACAGAAAGTGTAGGGACTGGGGCTCGGTGGCTGGTCGAGGCACAAAAAGGCACTGCATACTTCGGGGATGGTGCGGCCATTGCGATCGTGGACATCTTTTTTGCACGATACGAAGGTAGCTGGGAGGACAACATCCTCTGCAGGATATCTCGTCACTCTGACAGTGATCCATAGGGACAAAACAAGAACACAAACACCCCCTTAGTCTAGCCTTCGTTTCTCCGCGCCATCTCAAAGCCTCGCCTCCAATTTTGCGCCCCCTCCCCCAACCGACCCGCGTCCTCACAGAGCAGTAATGATCTGCGCGCCCTCGAACGCATCGCCCGGCTCCAGCTTGGACCAGCCCTTGACCGCGCCGGCCTCCACGCAGACCATGTTGTTGAAGCCGGACTTGGGGCCGAAGTCGGCCATGCCGGCCGCCTTCTCGGTCCAGGGGTTCCACACCACCACGTCGTCGAGGTTGTCCCGCACGATGCTGAACTGCTGCTCGCCGCCCTCCGAGACGATGATGGGCTCCTTGGGGCCCTTGACGGGGGTGTATATGCGGTCCGTCTCGCTCGTGATGGTCACGGCGCCGGATTGCGTCTTGGTCTTCAGGCCATCCACTTTGTCGGTGTAGGGGCTGTCCTCGAGGCCAGCGACCTTGACGGTTTTAATGTCCTGGGATTGTTAGCAGGGTGCACGGCATGTAGGCTTTGCGGATGAGATTGAGGGCAGTGGGGGAGGCGGATGCAAGTACCTTAACTCTCAGGTAGGTGTGCATCAGCACCTGGAAATCGAAAGCCTCGTCTCCCTCGTTCGTAATAACCGTGGCGGTAGACAGGGTCTCCCGGTCCAGCGTGACGCTATACACGACGCCGAAGCTATATTTCCACAGACCCCGCGTCTTCTCATCCAGATTCGACGACGAGAGTCCAAAGTCAAGCTTCACGGACGAGGTAGAGCCCTCGCTCGTCGACTTGCCCAGGAACTCCCACCGCGATGTCCTGGCAAAGCCATGTTGCGGCAGCTTCGATGTCGCGGGGTGGTCGGGTGCGGTGCCGAAGACCTAATTGCCAGACCTCTGTCAGCTTCCAGCATTGGGTAGAGATCGGGGTGATCAGGCAGTGGGGGGAGAGGAACATACCGGGAAGACGAGTGGGATGCCACCCCGCACCGCCTTGCTCCCGTCCAGCTTGGACGTCTCACTTAGCCAGAGCTTCTCGATGCCCGCCGCGTTCTTCCAGCTGATGATTGTGGCACCATAGAGGAGGACCTCCACGCTTTCGCCGGTGGGCAGCACGGCCGACACGCGCGAGTTGTCTTCCGAGATGGTGACCTGCGCCTGCGGGGGGAGGCCGGGCGTGGTGGCCAGCGCCGTGGGTCTGTTTGGCCGATCAACCATATTCGGAGAAAGTCAAGTGTGTTAAAACTAAAACAGGACGACGAAACGTAATAGTCACAAGGAGGGAAAATGGGACAGTAGAAAAGTGCAATTGCAAGAGGCCTCGTTATTTTCTAGAAGGGGAAGTTGGTGATGATAGGAAGGAGGTTTACTAAGGTAAACCAACTATTAACTAAGATGGTTAGTTTGCGAGCGCATGATATGGCGGGGTATTGCCTGACAGTGAGGGAGATCTGCAGGATTTCAGCTGAGTGATACGCCTGTGATGGGCTGCGAAGAGATGGGACCCCTCGCTCGACCCCTCTCTTAAGTTCCCCATCCCATGCCAATGCCATATCACTCCTCCGTCCAACACAACAACCTGCATGGGTGTGATGGGCCCGTCCATTGGACTCCCACATGTCTGCGACCAGCGAACGGGGATTGACAGGTTGGTGCGGCATCTACATGTCAGCGCAGAAGATGAAACAGATTCCGACCCCCAGCCTCCTTTCTAGCTCTATGCGAGCAAAGTCACGCCACAGGCCAAACTGACAATTCGCTGCTAATGTGCAGCACTTGACCGCCGATGGGGACTTTTGACTGCGAAGAATGGCAAACAAATACCAGCTTGCTCGATGGTTCCATAATTAATACAGCTTTCGTTTTGCTGTCTCTCCCTCCCTCTCCTACCTACACCTTTTGCATGGAGCCTCGAGGAGGCTACGAAGGTCAGGACTGGGTAGGTAGTTGCATGTGTGCAGGGAGACTCTTCGGCAACGCATTCATATGAGAATTCATTCTAATGAGTTCGATATTCTTAATTGCTCATATTCCGTAGAACGACCACATGAAAAGGGAATTGATTAATTAGTCATGTGAGTGGAAGGGCGAGAAAACCGACGAGGACTCATGCTCTGTCGGAGGGCAGTACCGTACCTTCGAACAAATGGCTCCCTGTCACGACAAACTTGGATCACTGCTGGACGGCGTGCGACGTTCGGAACGATTGTTTCTTTTGCCAGGACCATAATTAAATATCGTTTGCCTGCCTAAGTGACGACATGCGGATAAGCCCGTCCTCATTTCATCAATCTATGTGATATTCCTCCCATGAGCCCGTAGGTACAGTGAACGGACATAATCCTCCATACATATGCTGCGCCTATAATGCATACAAACCCTCTGGATACCTTAACTCCTAGTTTCGCCCGCGTCTCTCCGCTTCGTACAGCTCCCTCTTGATATCCATAAGCATATCTTCCATTTTGTACACTTCCTCGCGGGATAACGCAGCAGACCGCAGCTGCTGTAGAATGCCTCCCAGAGAATCCGCCATAGAAGGAGTATTCTTGGCGGTCTCTTCAACAACGCCCGCAGGCGCTTGAATTGGGGGCAACACCTCATCCATCTTCGCCTCAGGCAAGCCTTGCTGATCAGCCAAGTCAACCTCCATGGAATCCTCGAATGTGAGATCAACAGCTGCCGCTTCTTCGTCTAGTTGAGAGTGGCTTCGCGAAGCCGCCTCGTGCTCTGCCACAAGCTGGGACTGCACCTCATAATCTGTGTCTTCGGCGCTCTTCGTACCTCGTCCTACCGGTACCGGCGATTGGCGGATGGAGGGTTCCTCGGTGGGTGGTTCCTGGCTGGAGTCATCCCGAGTCGAACTTGGTATCTCCACCTCGTGCTTCTCCTCTGTCTCCCGAGCCGCCGGCAGGACTGGTGGCAGTTCCTCGGGGCTTTCTTTTGTTTGCAAGTGGACCTCATCAATAGAAGCAACTTGACTATCTTCGATATCTTCGTCGTTCTCTACCTCCAATGACTTTCTCTTCTTGCGACGAGTCTCATATCTGGAACCAGATCTCTTCCGCTTCTTCTTTGCGACCTCTTCCTCCACAACGTTGGATGTCAGGTTTGGCGAGCTTGATTTGGACTTCCTCGATGGTTTCTTGGGTTTGGTTTCAGACGTTTCCTCTGTATGGACAGTGATACAATCCAGCACATCCGTCTCCTCCATCTTTTGCAGCGGTTCATCCGGAAGCTGCGGGCTCATGGGACTGGTACATCGTCGTGAGTCTATTTCAACAACCAGTCGAAGCATGCTCCGTTCGTCGAGTTCGCTCATTTCAAATGATGAATCCTTTGCCTGGCTATGAATCGAGGAGCTAGCAGCCCTAACCGCGGATCGGGTGACCGGAGGAATCTGCTGCTGAGGACTCGTCAGGGCATCGACATACACATCATTGTCCGATCTTGGTTCTTGCTGAATCGGCAACGCAAGACGACTCTGGCGTGGCGTCGATGGTAGAGCATGCTCCTGTAGTTCTGGGAGGGCATCTTCGTGGTTGGATTCTAGGAAGGATGTCAAAACTCCTTCCGCCCCTCGCCCTGACGATGGCAATTCCGCTGCCATACTTGAAGGTACCACCATGAAGGAGTCCTCGACGGCGGAATCTGAGGACTGGCTCGCCTGAGCGGCCACGTCTTGGTGAAAGCTGTCGTCTGTAAGGCTGATCTCAGGCGGCTCGTGATTTGGAATGACTTGCCGACTAGGCACAGGAGAACCGGATATTGGCGAGCTGAATTGCCATTCCAGTTCACCACGACTGCTTGAGCGAGACTGAATCTGCGGCAGCAGAGGAAATGGCCGCGGCTCTGGAGGCGAGGAAGGCGGATCCGTCATATCGTGATCATGATCTTCCATAGCAATAGCCTGTCCACGTCTCGGCGTCGGCGTGGAGCTGACGAAGTCATCGTAATCAGCATTGGGCTCGGGTGTCGTTTCCTTCTGCCTCTCCGGTTGACGTTCCACAAGGGGCGATTTAGAAGACAGCCTGCGAACAGACTCTCTCGACTTGGGTCTCGGACTGGACCGAAGTTCGGGGAAAACAGCAGCACCCTCCTTTTGCCTCTCCCGGACCTCCTTTTGACGTTCGGTCAGAAGCTGAGATTCCAAAACTTGGTTGGCGGGAGAAGACTCGATAGGGGCGAAATGAACTTGCGAGTCGTCATGCCTCAGGCGCGGGGTCGTAGCCCGTGGTTGGGCCTTGAGCCGCGGAGTGTTTGGGGTACTATCGACTCGCCGTTTTGATGGGAAAGTCAGCTGTACCGAACCTGGGGATGATGACGGGCGAATAAGTGCGGAAGACTGCGGGGGACGACGGCGTGAAGATCTCGTGGATGACAAGTTCAACATATCTAGATCGTCCTGAGATTCGATGAAAGACCGATGCTGCGCGGCGGTCTCAATGCTCGAATTATCGACTCCAGGTAGAATAACGTCGACTATCGACCGAGCAGATAGCAAGACGGTCTTGAGATGCTCAGGATAATGAATATCTTCCACATTCTCGAAGACTCGGTTCCACATGGCAGAAACCGAGTTGACGATGTGTCTGTGCTTGCTCTCAAACGCGGCGCAGAGCAGTCGCTCGAAGTTGTCCAACTGAATCTGTTCCGGGTGTTCAGCAGCTAGTATACTGTTACAAACTCTGTCCCAGAGCAGCTTGACCTGGTGCGCATTAGAAATCTACCCAACGTGAATGATTTTGTGAAGATACTTACAGCTTCGGCACGAGCAGGGTTGTCCTGACTGCGTAACAAACCCTGCGAATCCTGTACCCAAACCGCCAGACCACTCTCCAGATTGGTGACTGCCTTAAGAACAAGCTGGGAGTTGGCTCGAGCGAGGAAGCCACTAATCTCTTGCAGAAATGGGGTCACTGTCTCGTCAAAGTCATCTCGGCTGCCCTCTTCGTACAAGCGCTCCAGCAATTCGTTTGTCAGCTTGTAAAGGTTATCGAATGGGTCGAACGATGCCGATCTTGAGCCTGTAACAGCTGTACCCCAAAGTCGTCGTCTGGCTGCTTCCACAGCCTGTCGGTCTCGCGGTTGCGTTGCAGCCGATATCAACTCGGTGGCTCCTCTGATGGTGTTGGTTGGTACCGCTATTCCTCGATCAACAGGCACAGCTTCTCGGAGAAGTTTTGCAACAGGCTCAATGACTCCGATTGCCCGTCCTGCATCGCCTGTCTCGTCGCCGACACGATTTGACAGTGTGGAGAATAGGGAGTACCAATGCTTCCAAGGCATATTCGGCGTCTCTTTCCATCCGCGCTCGAGAATGCGCACGACACTCCGATATTCATGTCCCAGAGCAGCTTCCCCACCGGCTGAGCTGGTAGACTGAATGCTGTTCTGGGATAATTCCAAAGTAGCAGCTACAATGTCGGATGCGAAAACCCATGGTCCATATGGGTAGTGCGCGACGGGCGAGTTCCAGATGGGATGTGACTGGAGCATTTCGACGGCAAGGTCGGATCGCGCCTTCGCGGTCTTTGAGGTGAAGAAGGGCGAGAAGACGGAGCGGATAAATTCGAGAAAGTCGTCGTTATCCGGGACTCCTGGCGGAAGTCTGGATAGGAGCCCGAAAAGGTGACGAAGTGGTGTTCGAGTATCACCCAAGTTCTTTCCTGGTTTGTGAGATGGGGTGGCAACAGGGGTGAATTCGTTCATCCTCCCTAAGGATATTATCTTCTCGGTGAAAGGAAGCAGGCCGAGTGCTTCGACGGCAACGATGACCAACTCCCGCGTGCTGTTCAAGAATTGGACGCTAGCATCAGACTCGGGGTCCGCCGAGGTGGGGATGCCTCTTTCCCAATGCTTCAGGAGCATGCCAAACATCTGGGAGATGAACGTCGCCGTATCGATGGACACCTTAATTTCTTTGGATGCTGCAGAGGCGACCGCTCCAACCAGTGTCCGCCAGAGCTTGTGAACTACGCTGGATGTGTCGGCAAGTTCAAGGAACTGCCTGTCCATGATTGGTCTGAGGACCTTGAACACTCTCGAGGCATTCCGCCGAATCCATTTGGGATCGATCGATGCCAGCTCGTCTGGCCGCGCCAACGTGTTATCCACGATACGGTCTTCCTTCCATATTCGAGGAGTCGATGAATCGAACAAGCCGATCAGGATCAAGCTAGTACGTCGCACATGCTCGTCGATCAATTCCGGATTTCTATCGGCCATGAAAAAAGGCCCGGTGAGACTTGTCACGCTAGCGTCCCAATATCCATCCAGCAGATTCTGGTTTGTTGCCGGCTTGAAGGTGTAGTATAGGAGGTTGCACAGGCTGCCCCATACGACCTCACGCAAGTGATCACCAGTTTTCCCAGAGTATTTTCGCTTCAGCTGACTCTCTAGTGGTTGATAGAGTGTCCCAAAGGCCTTCGTGAACGATCGTTCTTCAGATTGGATTGAATACACGAAACGGTTCCAGGCAAAATTCGCCTCGTACCTAGTCGGAAAGTCGCTGCTATTGAAGCAGCTCTGGATGAGCTTCAGCCAAGGGGTGAAAAATTGCCACCGATCGAATGGACACCGGAGGAACAGGACAAAAACGCTCCATATCTGAGGGACGGCAATGGAAACTTGCTCGTCTTTGGCCATCGCTGCCAATCTGTCCCTGTAAAACTCTACGTACTTCATCTCTTCAATGGATGTCTCGAAGAGTTCCATGACCTTTCGGGACAATTGCTTCTCCTTTCCAAATGCGAAGGCAGCTTCGAGGCCGAGGGAGATTGCTGACGACCGTATTTCCCTCATAGTACTTAACATGTCAGTGAAGAGATCGCCCAACCACTCGGAGTGGCTCGCCATGTGTGGCTTCGACTGCTTGATAAGTCGTCGGTAGATAAGAATTCTGGACATGACAATGCTCTTGCCCTTCATATGCTCTTCGATCATGTGCAATGCTGTGACCAACCGCTTTACCCTGTCCGAGGTCATGACCTTGTGAGAGAAGTCTTGGGTGGCTACAACTTGCATCAAGTGGCGGACGACATCCTTCGGCTGGGACTGATCTTCGAATGACCGGATGCAGTGGTCGATAATAAACACACCAAAATCACTGGGTATCGTAGATGCAATAGCTGGAAAGTGGAGAAACGTGCTGAGAAGGATCAGGGCGTGGTTGATGAGTGAAGTGTCGAGGCCGCCAGCCGGGTTCTTGGACGTGATGTCCCTCTGAATGAACTGAATAAAAAGACTCATCTTGTCCTGCAGTGCGATTCGATCAGGAAGGTTATTTGAGACCTTCAGAGCGCGAACCAACATCATGTAGGCGTCGAGCTTGGAGTCTCGATCAGCTCCTGCCAGTTGTCTAATTGTTGATTCCAACATGTCTGAAATGTTCGCGGGTCCCACCGACCCATCGCTGCCTTGCCTCATGGAGACCTCGAGAGGATTCGGGGAGTATGAGGGTTTGAGAATGCCCTTGACAGGTTTTGGTTGGGTGGAAATTGAAGCTGAAGTTGAAGCGGAAGGCGGAGAAGACTTCGGTTGGCCTTCCTCCGTTTTGTAGCTTGGAGGCTCTTTGAACTCAGTTTGCGCAGAGAAACCAACTCGTTTCCTTGCTCTTCGTGTACTGGGGTTTGTGGAGTTGTTGGTCGAGGAGTCGGGAGAGTAGAGATTCGGGGGCGTTTGCAGACTCAGTCTCGGGTCCAGTGGCGGAGGTCGGGCGAGAAGTGCTTTGGGAAGGGGATCGAGTTCATGGTTCGACTCTCGAGGCGGCGTTGGCGGTCGAGCAGGTAACGACTCCAGAAGGCTCGCAGCAGCAATTTCGATAGATCCCATGGCTGCGAGGGAGGGAACTCCTGGAGGTTGTGTCACTACGGACACGGGGGGGAGGTTTCGAGGCTATCTCTTCGTGTGCATGTGTGCCAAAGGGACTCCTGCCAGCAAGAGAGAGTACGGCGGTGGAACGATTGTAGTGAATAAGTCAAATCCTCGAATGGTGGTTCACAAGTGAGGATTTGAACGAGGAAATGATGGAGGAGCTCTCTGTATTGGGCCGGTCACGACTAATTGGCCGGAGCTTGGTGCCCTTTAAACACGATCGCGATGCACGTAAAAAACGCGAGTCTGTCGCGCAACCACTTAAGCGCCTGGTCCGTGCGGCTCGTGTACCCCAGTTTGTTGGAGGCTGGGGATGGGACATCCCAGGGCGCCCTGGCCGCCGCCAAATTAGGCAACAGTGGGTTCTACAGTGGCTAACCCTCCGATCTTTGGTGCCACAGTGGCGCTCAATTACCTGATCCTGGAGTGCGAATTGCGTTACAGTACGTACTGATCCAGTGCCTACCTAGGTACCTCACCTACCTACTGTGCGAGTTGGTGGCATATATACGGATTACTGGCAGACTGAGAGGATCTAACTGTCGATGCTTTAAGATCGCCACAACTTACTAATAAGGTAGAAACTCATCTCTCATTGTAACCGGTAAGGGATTATTCCTTCATTCGCCAATCATCCGATTGAAACCATTAGCCATCGACTGCATGACATCCTCGGGGGTCATCGATGCAGTCACGAAGCTTAAGTTGACCTTTTCCACAGCAGCAAACTGAAATACGCCGGACGTATCTCACTCAGTCGGACACTAGCCTTCCTAGAAATTCAAGTCGTTTGCTTGTACATATATATGTAATCAGGTATTTCATGTTCAGTTGGTTCATTCACTCCCTCCACCCGCCGCCACCATGCCCGGTTCGCTTCGCAAGCTATTGAGTCCTAGAAAGGAGTTAAGCTCATTTGAGTTTCCAGAGGATCACGCTGCCACCATGGCTCAACTCGCCCAGAAGACTGGTCCTGGTAAGCTGCAGACATCTCCCAGAGTCATTCCGAGCGACCTGATTGACATGTGGCCAGCGAAACTCGAGGCAGTGACCGACCTGCTAGACAAGCTTAGTCTCGACCTTCAGAATATCAATCTGCTTCCTCACCGTGAGCTCGCTCCAAACGTTCCTGAAAGGGCCGGCATTAACAGCATCAGAACGGGACACCGCTTTGGAAGAATTGAAAGTCTATGGACGAGATCCGACCAATTCAGACCCCATATTCACCAAAGAGGTTCGTCTAATGGTCCCTGTCCTTATATGAGCGTTCTAAGTCTCTCCAGGGCATCGAGACCCTTACAAGGCATGCTTTCAACAGTCCATCGAACACGACGTCCAGGAATGCCATGAGAGTCCTTGCTAATGCGATGCTGCTGAAACCTGAGACGCGGCAGATGTTTGTTGATCTTGGGTACGAGTCCAAGGCTTGCAACAAGTTGAAGACGGACAACTACGATGATGAGTTTCTCGTCTCGAGGATCATCTTTTTCACGACGTACGAAACAACCATCGATGTATTAGCTCTGATTGATCAGCACCATTTGGCCGAATATGTAGTGCACAACCTGTCTAGGCATGCAAAGCTGCAGGCTGCCAAGCCGAGTAAAGCAAAGGTAGACCCGATGGAAGACATGGCCCTGAATGAGACACTCAGACTCCAGTTCAACATAACCCACTTTTGCAACGAGCGCATTTCGTCGTTTACTCCCGCCGTAACACATATCATTCCACTTCTATGGAAACAGGACATCTCAACAACCGACCCCCTCGATCCGCCATTTGGCTCCATTGTCAATGCGCTGCTCAATCTTGACTTGGCAAGCAAAGATCTCCAGCCAGCGTTGTACCCCAAGCCCGATCAAAACAGCGTCGCGGACAGGCTGATTGAGCTCCTGGATCTATCGATGAAGGCATATGGGGACACGAAGCTCGAGCAGTTGGTCACTCCCCTGATTGGCGTCATGAGTAAGGTGCACGACGTTGCTCCAGAACCAGTCAAGGAGCATATTCGCAAAGGCTTACTCCCCACGGAAGAAGATCGCAAGGGTATCCTGGGGCGAGGCACGTCATTGTCGTCAAGGCTGCTAAAGAACTCGACGAATCCCATGACACCGCAGCTTCGAGATGCCGTCTCCCACCTTCTCTTTGATATGTCTGACAGGGATGCTACAACATTTGTCGACAACATCGGTTATGGCTTCGCATCAGGCTTTCTCTTCCAGAATAATCTCCCAATTCCTGCCAACGCCTCGGAAGCATATAGCACGGGAAACCCTGGCGATGCCCAGCGACCTAGGAACCCCATCACAGGCCAGTTCCTGGACACTGAGAAGTACGCAGACCTCCCAGAGATGACGGAGGAGGAGAAGGAGAGAGAGGCTGAGCGTCTATTCGTCTTATTTGAAAGGTAAACAAGCAAGATCCATCTCCAAAAGCTAAGCTAAATGTTCAATAGATTGAAGAAGAATGGCATTATTAATGTCCAGAATCCGGTAGAACAGGCTGTGCAGGATGGCCGCTTTGATGAACTAGGTGATAATCGGATAGAGGAGCTTGAATGAGCCAGGACGCGGGCTAGACGGTTTCATTTTCTATATTTGGTCTTGGTTCGTCTTTGTTTCATAATCTCGAGAGGAGGGCAAAACAACGGTAGGGCATCTTGTGAGAATTACTTTTATGCCCTGGAATTAGTCCTCGGACATTATAAGTTGAGATTTGCTGGCAATCGGGGGACCGGTGATCGCCAGTCTGATCATTCGCACAGTTTTCGAGCCACATACTGACAGACTTTCTGTACTTCAGAACCGAACTTTACAGATTCGTGAGTCCTTGACATAATTCGCGCGAGGAACCGCCTGGTCATCGAGATTTCCTTGCCTACCTGCATAAGGTACCGTATCCTTCACTCTTCACTCTATTACGATTACGACTCGTGCCTGCCTTCTGGGTTTCTACTTTACCGCGAAGCTTACATCCCCATGACTGATACCTTACAAAAACATTTTCATTGAAAAAAGCCACGAGGAAACTAATGAGTGCCTTATTGAACCGGCTTTTCAGGATACTCCATGCAAGCACATAAGCTGAAACAATCACATACCATCCACTGCTGAAAAGGCACAAAGAGTAGGGACTATCCGCTTCGGCAACAGTCCTTTGGCATGGTCTTGCTGCTTCTAGACGCAGACTAGAGAACACTCTTCGTCTCATGACTCTTATCTAAGTGTGATAAATGATACTCGCTTTCTTGAGCAGCAAGCAAAGCTTACAGTTCCCATCACTTTCTGACAGCTTTCATCAGAGGGCCAGCAATTCCATCATTAAATGACCAGTCTCCCCTTTCCAGCAGCTCATCTACCTCCCTCGTTCTGATCTCATCCGACACTCTGACAAATTTACACGCGTTATGTCAGTACGCAAGGTTTTCTTGGGCCGCGAGACTGAAATGGCTGAAGAAGATCTGCCCTCATCTCATCCCATGTGAGGATCCCCAGACTTCCACTGGCTAGCGGCACTTTGCTAAAACTGGACAGCGGCTCTGACGGTATCTCCACTACTGAGAACCCAGGTGATGAAACCCTGCCGTTAGTGGCATCGGATATCATGGATCAGGATAACGTTCCTGCCCCAGTTCCGGCACCACCAAAACGCAGGCGCGGCCGACCACGCAAGTCAGAGGGAGGTGACTCGACAACGCCGGTACCAGCCGCAGACGTTATAGAAGCCCAATCTCTGAGTTTACCTCAAGCTGATGACAATACGGAAGATCTGCTCCATGACCACCAACCACACAAGCCGGAGGAGGCAGTAACATCTCCTACCGTTCAAATGGCGTCTAACGCTGCTATGTCACCAGCGGAAGACAACCCAGAGATCGGGGAATCAGAGAGTAACACAGCGGCTGAGGAGGGCTTTATCCTAGAACTCGCTGTCCCCGAGCCAGATCCTCCTTCCAAGAAGCGTGGCCGGCCTTCCAAGACCAAGGCAGCCCCAGCGGAATCTACATCAGCCACCCAAGAAAGTCCAGGCACGTCCCGTCTGGCACATCTGACACGTCAAAATTTGCATGCCAAAAGTGACAGTTCGGAGAACGTTCATACGAACAAGCGCCAACGTGTAAGTTCCGAACGAAAGACCCGGTCGTCCGACGCGAGAGGCAGCGAAACTGAGCCGGAAACTTCAACAAAGCAGGTCAGTGTTACCCTCGCAGTTTAAATAGTACCACATTTAACACAATATAGTCCAAACCCTTTAAGAAGAACGGAAGGCCTGTGGGACGTCCAAGAAAGACTCCAGATCAGGCGGAGGAGACCTCCAAAGAATGGGAGGTTGAGCGCATCATCGATACGTTCCTTGACAAGAGAACTATGGAGCAGCTTTACAAGGTCAAGTGGAAAGGATATCCTGCTTCCGAGAACACATGGGAGCCAAAAAAGAACCTCCAGAAATGCGCCGGTCTCATCAAGGCGTTTGAGGCCAAAATGTGAAGGACGAAAACGAGCAGGCTACGCTGTTGAGTAAGCCAAGAACAAAAGCTCGATCAGTCAAGACTAAGTTGAGCGACAGAATGAGCCATTTCAGGTTCTGGGAGCGTCATCACATACAGCTGGAGTAAGGTTTTCTGCTGGGTAGATCTATAGTAATACATGAAGTCAGCAAAGATTCGAATTACAAGCCCATGTATCAATTTGATCAGTGAACAAGCCAAATTTCTATGTGGCCCAAGCTCCATAATCCGTTGTCTCACGGGATCCCTGCACGCGTGGGCTTTTATTAGACTGCACCAAACTTACTTCCGCTTCCGCGCTTCCGCGTCGCAACCTCCCTGGCCTTTTTTTTTCTTCAGAGCAGCATTTAAGTGTTGGCTTGCTAGAGTCCTCCAAAGCTTGTCATAGCTCTCATCTTCAGCAAGCACTTCGAAACCCAAACCCATCTTCTCCCTCCCCCCTCTCGAACCGCGAAAATGGACGCCATCCGCTCCGCCGTCCAGCCGATAACGCGCAACCTGCCAGCCCCAATCCGCGACCTGGGAATCTCCATCGTCGGCCCGACATGCTACAAGTCCCTCCTCCTCGACATCAACGTCGAAGACACGGAATGCATTAAGCTCGCCATCTCCAAGGGCCTCGGCTTGGGTATCGTCGGCATGTCCTCCATCGTCAAGGTCCCGCAGATGACCAAGCTCATCCGGTCCAAATCCGCCCAGGGCGTCTCCGTGCTCAGCTACCTGCTCGAGACGGCCGCGTGTCTCACGTCCCTGGCGTACAACTTCCGCAACGGGTTCCCGTTCAGCACGTACGGCGAGACGGCGCTGATCGCGCTGCAGAACGTGGTCATCACCGTCCTGGTGCTCAACTATAGCGGGAAGGCCAGCTTGGCCGGCGTGTTTGTCGCGGGCCTGGCTGCGGGCTTGGGGAGCCTTCTCCTGGAGAACGTGGTGGATATGAAGACGCTGAGCTACTTCCAAGCTGGTGCCGGCGTGCTTGGCGTCGCGAGCAAGATCCCGCAGATTGCGGCCATCTGGCAGGAGGGAGGAACCGGACAGCTCAGCGCTTTTGCCGTAAGCCACGCTGCACAGCCTTGTCCGTATTGAAATGCTAATGTGTCTAGGTCTTCAACTACCTCCTCGGATCCCTCTCCCGAGTCTTCACGACCCTGCAAGAAGTGGACGACAAGCTGATCCTCTACGGGTTCGTGGCCGGCTTCGCGCTTAACGCCGTCTTGGCTTCGCAGATGGTCTACTACTGGAACACTCCGTCCAAGAAGGCTAAGGGCAAGCAGAAGGAGGTCCCGGTGGGTGCCACGTCTGGCTCATCCACTTCTACGCCGAAGAAGGCGGGCCCCACGACTCGTCGTCGGGGTTGAGGCCTTTGGCTAAGGTCTTGATAATTCACTGCTGCGCTGTGCTAGATACACATTTTAATGCTTAATTTCGTTTCTTGAATGTGTGAACGGTTGGAGGCTGCACAAGCATCTCTGGCTTAGCGTCATCGTACAACGTGATATCTTTCCATTAACCTATGGTACATCCTTATATTCCACTAGGCACCCTACTTGCCCAACCGAAACCCAATTTTGTCCCGGTCCTCATTGATAACTCTCCCCCACTCGAGCAGCAGTCGAAACAAATACACCTCCATATCCTCCCTCCGTATCGCCTTGTCGGCCCATATCCTGCCCTGATTTGCGATCCACCGCGCATCCTCCAGCCTCCCGTCGAGGTCTACATCCCGCCCGTTCACCTTACCCCGACCCTTGAGGCCCACAAAGTACGCAAGCGTGCTGTGCAGCGCGTGGAAACGCAGGTCAATGGGCACAAAGTGGATCCACGGCATCAGGCGTTCGGTATACCATTCCTTGAAAATGGAGGAGACGAAGGGAACGCTAGAAGAGCGGAGAGTGCGAAGAAGCTGGAGAGGGGGCTGGTCGTTCTCGTCTAGGAGCAAGACGTAGCGGTTATGGAGAGGCTCCGAGTCTCCCTTTTGGCCGAATTCGGCGGCGGTGATGGCACAGTGCAGGCCGACGCACGTCGAGTAGTCTGAGATGCCGATATCGAATGGGAGGGCGGAGTTTGCCTCAATGGTATGGGCCGTTTCGTAGCCGATCTTGTTTTTGTTGCTAGCGGTCGGCAGCATCAGCGTAACCTCGTCCAAGGCGGTAGCATTGTTGACCAAGTGCACGACGCGATGCTTGTGGTTTCCACGGAGAGCTTGCTGGCTTATAGGCCTGTTTCCTAGCCTCCCCCTCCAGAAGAGCGCGTCCTTCCGGGCATTGAAGTCGAAGGCCCAATCCGGCTTGTCGTCGGTTGGACGGGTCAAGGGTATAAGAATGTCGTTGAAGCCCTCCGGCTTGGACCTGCTGAAGATCGGTATCAAATCTTGCAAGGGGGCCAACCACGGAGGCGACAAGTGGAAACTATGCAGCCGAGTGATGTCGGGCTGTGCACATAAGTCTTGCGAGCGGGCCCAGTTCGTCAGAAACTGTCCTTGCGAGTAAGGGGCGGTGCAAGCGGAGCACAAATCACGGCTGTTCCAATGCACCCCAGATCTGCCAAGAGATCCCGCTGGGCAAGCCAAGGCCTCCATTTCTCGCAGGGCATCGGCCGAAGTGTACGTCAGCTCGAGTTCATCTCCGGGTACCTTTGCTCTTGGTTTGCTAGGCACGTCTCTGCGATCCGTTTCGTTATGTGCGTCGGCCGTCTCTTCTGAGCGCCGAGACAGGAGACCAAATGTTTTGCTCCGTCCTGACTTGGTAAACCGATTGATATCAGACCACGGCGTCAGCACCCGCGGCTGATCGATCAGGTTTATCGGTAGGTCCATGTCTGGTAGAGAGTCGACAAACCCCTGAATCATCTGGACCAGATTGCTCAGAACTTGCTGATGACGTTCGTCGCCCACAACATCGTGAGATACCCTTCCCTCACGGATAGTTAGTATAACAATAGTCGGCTCTTGGGATATGCTCTCAATCGCCTTGCGTATCAGTTCTGGCTTCATGCCCCAGAACGGCAGAATATCCTTCTCGATCTGTTCAAAGCGGTCTAATATCACCGACTTCCGTCCCTTAGCAAACTCGTACCACTTGTCGAAATTTGGGGGAGGATCCCGTCCATGGTGCCGCTCTTGGTATTCTTTGACGGCCACACGCACGCTGTCGCTCACTGTCGCGTGGCGTAACCACCGGTCAGCCTCCACGCGAGTATCGTAGATGAGCTTGTCGAGAGGATGGCGGTCTACTGTCTGCGTTATGAGGAGGGTGTAGGTGGTCATTCCAACTAATACTCCCGCTAAGAGGAGAAGAACAAACACGCGCCGAATGTAGACCACCGATCGCATGTTGCTGGCGTACAGAAAAATGCTAAAGCCTACCGATAGCAGGTACAGCGGAACAAGAGCTGCAGATTTTGATTGCATACGCCACGTCCCCAACCTCGCGATGTTCTGTAAAGACGCCAGAAATCCGCACAAAAACGTGATGATACTCACAGGCGTCAGAGGATTCGTTTCGGATACCAGAAAACTAGACGAAATGATGAGTGTCGAGAAAGTAAAACTGTCGATAACAACGTCGAAGATGTACAACGAGCCAATGCCCTTGAATGACGGGGGATATCGACCGATTCCGGAGGACGCCAGTAACCTGTTGGCAACCCATAACAAGCTAATACATAACGAAGAAAGGAGGAGAATAGAGCTTAGGGTTCGTAGCCGCGTTTTCGTGGTGTTGGACCAGGCGAGAATACGCCAGAGAAGTACCGCAATGACTCCATCGAGCAGCAGTCCAAATACTTGAAGAAACAGAGTAGACGCCCGACTGTCAAGCAGCGAAGAGCAGAAGAAGGTCGACCTCGGCGCTTGGCCAACAGCCGAGTACGTGGCATAGTTGAAAAGAAGCACGCTGCCAATGAGGGTTAACCTCGCACCCTTGAACCAGTTGAGAATGTCTTCGCTGACAGAACCCCAAGGATCCTCCGGCTCAGAGATAGCACTCGGCCGAGTTTTGCGGCCAAAGACGATGTCGTAGAACACTAATACACAGCAAAGAAAGCACTGTCGCGGTCAGCTTGGAAACGGACGGCGGCCTCTAGATTCTCACCTCAACCCCCGGAGTTGAGCATTGAAGCTGGATTGAAACCCTGTGAAAGACCTCGAGTCGAGATACTATACACAGTACCAGAGTAGGGAGGAAGAGCCTCCGTGGTCTATTCGGCAAGTTGGGTCGCGGCCGCGCCGTCTTTAAGACCTTGGAGCCTTCATCTACAGGTTGTTAGCACAAGACCGATATCAATTCCGTGAAGGGTGTACTGACCAAATCTGCCATCGGCGCCCGGAAGCCAGGCGGAAAAGAAGCTGGCAAGGAATGCCAAGAGACCGGATATAGAAAGGATGAGGAGGGATGAGAGACGAGGTTTTTCTGCGAAGACCAGCGTTAGCCTCCTCCGACGTGGACAAATGAGCAAGTCATCAAATTCCTAGAAGTACTGTGATGAAATTAAATCTAGAACGATGCCCATGCAGAGCGAGAGCCGCATAGACTGTGTTTTGGAAATAACTGGGACATTTCCACAACGCATCTCTCACATCTTAAATAAGGTGACTTTCAGACTGTCAAAACTCACCTATCAACGAATGCCTCTCAAAGGTATAAGACACCCATAAGAATGAAGCTACAGCACTATTTCGACATTAGCACTCCGCAATAAATCCAAAGTTCGACGCAGGACAGCATAGGTACCACAAAGCTGACAGCTGAACGCCTGCATCTTGTGCCATTGAGAAGCGCCGTGTGGGTGATTGCCCGTCATCCACTGACTCGAGCGGACCTATTAATTCAGACAATTCTCCATCAACTCAAACGACCTCATCAGAATGCGCGATCGGTAGTCTGCTGCGGCATCGGGGTATCGAGCAGGCACGGATTCTTTTTCTTCAATTGAGGCTCGAGTCGTCGGTTCCCCATCCCACTCGACGTTCGGGATTAGATCCTTTGTCGGATGCTTACTTCAGGCAATAGGGGGTCAGACAGCCCTTACGTAAGCCAATTAAACCGCTGAAACGCGTCCGCTAACGCGTCAAGCTCCGGAACCTGCGCTGACATCACCCGACGACCTACGAAAAAAAAAACCCCACAGCCCGCTCTTTCCGGAGTACGGACTTCGCACATTCAACCCTCATGGCGCAATGGCAGGTTTTAACGAAGCGCCGATAATCAAGAGAATCGCCGTCCCGGGCGTCTGCCTCCTCGTCTCCTTTCTAGGCTACACTTCGCAATGGCTCTTTGCCGTCGCCAGAGACCTAGCCCCGGGTCCCCTATCCCGGCAAGAGACCATCGTCTTCAACGTCCTCCTCCTCTGTCTGTGGTGGACATATTATAAGGCATGCACCGTTTCGTCCGGCGAGTACCTCTTCGCCGACAAAGTGATCGAAGTCCCTGATGCCGATGACGTTCTGGTCCGATGGTGCAAGAAATGCTCGGCCCCGAAACCCCCGCGGGCTCACCACTGCAAGCATTGCAAACGATGCATACCGAAGATGGACCACCACTGCCCCTGGACAGCGAACTGCGTCTCCATGACCACCTTCCCGCACTTCGTCCGCTTCCTCGTTTACACGAACCTCTCCTTGTGGACACTAGCCTACTTCATCTTTCAACGCTTCCACGCCCTCTGGGATGCCCGAGCCCTCCCCGCCTACCTTGGCCCCAGCCTGCCCGCACTCGTTCATCTGACTTTCCTCTCCATCGTCGGCTTCTTCGTCACCCTCGCCCTACTCATTCTTCTCGTTTCGACCGTCAGAAACTGGGTATTGAACATAACCATGATCGAGGGCTGGGAGGTCGAGCGGCACGAGGCCGTGAGTGCCCGGGGTGGTGGGAGGGACTGGTGGAGCATGATCGGGCCGGACGGGAAGAAGGTGCGGCTCGAGAAAGTTGAGTTCCCGTACGATCTTGGCATATATGCGAACCTTGCGCAGGGAATGGGGACATCGAATTTCCTGATGTGGTTCTTCCCCTTCGCCGGAAACCCCACCGTTGCTAAAGATGGGAAGGGTGTGGGCTGGACCTGGGAAGAGAACGGGTTCAATACGACGGAAGGCATGTGGCCACCGCTCGACCCGGAGAAACTTCGTCGCTCGGTGCACGGATCCAGGTGGCCCGGAGCACGGGGCAACGCGGAGGATATTCAGATACGCTACACCAGCCCCGATGACGAAGTGGCAGCCTTCAAGGCACGGCAGGCGGCAGACATGAAGCGGTGGGAGGGCCAACGCTCGCGGCTGATGGCGGAGCTGGAAGAGGTGGATGACTACGACATGTTTGATGACAACGACTACGAAACAGGGTTAGACGGGAAACCGGGCTGGGTCAATTCGGACGGCGATAGATTAGGCGACTATGGGGTGGACGAGGATGCCGAGGACATCATCCCGGACACGCAGGCTGTGGACAATGATGACGATGTACCATTGGCAGAACTTCTTCGGCGAAGAAAAGTGCTCAGCAAGGACGGGGACGATTAAGGGGCAGATGTAAATATTTTTGAGCAGTTCAAAACCAAGTCTAGGTAAACCAACAGCCGAGCCTCAAGAAGGAGGGCCATCCTCTGAGGCGGATCCCATCTGTACTCGGCGTCTTTACCGTGCAAGGGGACAAAGAATCTGGACCGATCTCCCTTCCCTCAGTCCGGGTTGCCCTGATCCTGTAGGCAAGGATAAACACACGTATCAATCCGTCTAAAACATGATTTCAACCACCACAACCCAGTAGAGTCGTAGCAGAGGAGCAATTTTCGTTAAACATGACATCAGAAATCGTAACCCCAGTTCCCGCGATGCCTCCGGCCGTAATCACCAGTCGTCATCGTTGTCATCCTTCTTCTGCATGGCATTCTTCCTCGCTAACAAGGCATCCGCCAAGCTGCCGGCCAGACTTGGTGTCGGTGTGTTGCTCCGGCTATTGTCAGAGCCACTAGCTCCGTTCAAGCTCATACCGGAGTCGCGCGGTTGTAGAGAGGCTGGCTTTCGACCTGCGGCCGGACGCTTGACGGGTGGCTGTGGAGGGGTGGGCTTTCCACGTGCGGCGCCAGGCGTTCCGTTATGCGATGGAGGTGGAGGCGGGGCCCTTGGGGCTGGGGCTGGAGCTGGCGGTGGTGCCTGTGCTTGCTCTTCCACGTAAGCTGCCGGGATCCAGGCTTGCCCAGCCGGGTTCTTAGCTAGCCACCAACCTTTGACACAGTTAGCACAAATCGCTCAGTTGATGTCCATTGGCACTCACCATTTTGTTCCTTCTGAACAACCTCGATCAGCTCGCCCGCCTTGATAGAGAGTTCGTTCTCCTTCTGTCCGTCAAAGTCATACAGGACCTTGGCCATGATCTTTGCCTTCGCTGGTGGAGCACTCGGTGGTGGGGGCGGAGGTACCCTCGCAACTCCAGTATTCGCCGCTTGCGTCCTCGTATGATTGGGGATGGCGTGGGAGATGGCTGCAGCTGGTTGAGGATTAAGGCTAGGCCCAGTCCGCGCGGTATTGGTCGCACCAGGTCTAGGCTGCGGCTTTCTGCTCGTCGTGGTGACTCTAGAAGGCCGTCCGCCGGGACCGCCAGGTTTGATGAGCTTCCCGCGGGTGATGGGCCGAGGTGGAACTGGCTTTCCCTTCGGTGTGGGTCGAGACTGAGAGTTTGGAGGCTCTCCTCGCTGCGTATGGACCGCGCCACTCTTGTAGTAATCAACTGGCTGTTGCGAGTCTTTGAGAACCTTGACCATCTGCATCTTGCCGGGCTTCTTGGCATACTCGATAGCCTCCGCAATCTTCAGGTTGAAGCCGCCAGGCATGACTCGCTGCATTTGAGTGAACATCTCGGTCTTTAATATGCAGTTCAGGAGCGGGTCGGCCTCCTGTGGCGACCCAATACCTAGTGAGAACCAGTCATCACGAGAGGTGGATGCGCCAATGAACTTGATAGCCCCGAGTGGTATCGCCTTCTCGACGGAGATTTGAGGCTGGCCGCCGACTAGCAACTGCGCAACAATGTAGAACTTGCTGCTGGTAACGATAAGCGTTCGGGGGCTGGGCTTGCTAGAACGTCCGAACTTCGCTTCCAGAATCTCGCCGCGGCACGAAAAGATGGCTTTCTCGTTGCTGGAGATTCCTGTAGCATTCCGGATTTGCGATCCCGGTCCGGTGCTGGCGTTGATTCCAAGATAGTCGCCGAGGAACCTGCGTGAGCCAAGCAAGCTGAACCGCCGCCTCTCTTTTCTGCCTTGCAAAACCCTGTGTCCTTGGTCGCGCAGCTGCAGGTACTCCGCGCCTGTCCTCTTCTTCCTCCAGAATCTCTGGATTCGTGTGGCCGACTCTGCTCGGTATGCCAGGTACGCTCTCCACATTCTCTGGATACGGGTGGCCATGTTATGCCAGTATCTATCTCGCATGTGTTCCAAGGCGAATAGTGTTTCGGGTGACTTGATGAATGCCTTTGTGGTGCCCATCTGCCACTCTTCCTTGGGTATGCTGGTGTCCTTCAGAATCTGCTTTACAGCGGCTTCGTAAGACCCCTGCCATGTGTACTCGCCGGCATACGAAGTTGCAGGTGACAGCAGGAAAAATCGGTCGACAAATTTTTCAAAAGATTGGCGATATGCAAACCCGGCGCGACGAATTCGAACGTTCTCTTGCAATCCAAGATACTTGATTTGATGGAGAACATTGGGAACGTTATATTCGGTAGGCGACTTGTTCTCGTTCGGCTTGATCGTTCGAATGTAAGACGGCTGGCACTTCATCAGAGTCTCGACTAAAGCATTCGCAGAAACCCTGATTCGATCACCTGCTGAGGGCGGCTGTTTCCGGTTGTCCTGGTCTACCTGATTAGGGAATAGGTTGTGGACAAATTTGTTGCTGCTGACTTGGAACAGGTTGAGCAGGCCCTTGAGCAGCAGATCCTTGTTCTTGTCCGTGATACCTTCGGTGGTGTAGCTCACATCACCAGCGTAGTGCTTGATGATGAAGCTGCCTTGGCGGGGCGTCAGATGCGCATTCGACATGCCGTTGATGCTCTGCATGAAGGTGCGGTCGCAGGCGGCGGGATCCGCATGCGCTGTCTTGGTAGCATCCTTCATGGCAGAGAAGACGCCTGGCGGCCGAATCGACTCGATCAGGTCACACACGACCTTGTTATCAAAGTACTTGATGGGTGTCCACTGGATCTGTTCGCGGGTGTACTCTTCCTGCTCGGCCTTGAGGGTCAGCTGGATGAAGATTTGTTGCAGCTTCTCGTTGACGTAGTTGATGCAGAGCTGCTCGAAGCTGTTCTTCTCGAAAATCTCAAACCCGTAGATGTCGAGAATACCAATAGTATTAGTCGTGGCCTGTCTCGATTTCAGGGACTTGTTGATGCGCTCCACGATCCAATCAAAAAGGTTGTTGTAGATGGCCTTGGCTAGGGCGTCCCGCGTCGCGATAGCTTGAGCGGGGTTGGCTGGCGATTCGATGACCTCGCCATTTCGGGGCGTCAAGATTCGGATCGTGATGGCGTTGATGAGCTGGGCGGGCTTTACTTCGAGCAGATACGCCAAAAACTCGACGACCGACTGGTCCACGACGGCGGCATAACCATCCTGGTCTTCCTGGAACTGGATATTTCCGGTCCACAGGACAGCGGCTAACATGCGGAGGATCTCGTTCTGTTCGTCTGCACTCAGTCCAATAACCCTCATCGCATCGAGCGTCTCTTGGAAATCCGCCAGATCGTCGATGCCGTCGACGTCAAGGCACTTGGATCTACTTGTGTACACGTACGTCTCCGGAGTCTGGATTCCATAATTCCTTCTCTGCTCCGCGGTCGCTCCCTTTGTGAACTGGTAGAATATGTGGAAGTTTCGTTCGTTCGTGATCTGGCCCACCACTCTCGACTTCTCGAGCAGATAGTTGGTGATGTCCGCACCGATAGGCTCGCCCACCGTATTGAAGTAAATCTGCAGGTACTTGCCGAAGCGGGATGAGTTGTTGTTTCTCAGCGTCTTCGCATTTCCGAAAGACTCCAACAGCGGATTGGTTGCCAGCACCATGTCCTTGATCTCCTTGATGTCGCCCGACTCTCCTCCGGATACGTTCGCGATGTACTGCATGATGCGCTTGGCGGCTTCCGTCTTGCCAGCGCCCGACTCTCCCGAGATGATGACGCACTGGTTTTCCTTGTACGCCTTCATGTTATAGTACGAGGATTCGGCAATAGCGAACACGTGCGGCGGCATCTCGAGACGGTTCTTCCCCTTGTAGCTCTCCAAGACTTGATCGGTGTAGATGCCGAGGTCCCGGAAGGGATTGACGGACACCAACACATGGCCAATGTATGTGTAAATCTCGGCGCCTTCGAATCGCTTCTTCAAGTTCTCGTTAATGGCCTCGTTGGACACTTTGCTGAGCAGTGTCAGATCCGAAACACCAATCTCCTTCTTCTTGGTGACTTCGTAGGTGGCCTTCTTCGGCTTGCCGCCGCCTCCGGCCTGGGCCCCAGAGGATCCAGCTTGGGCATTTCGGCTGGATTTGTCCTTGGGACGTCGTGAGATACCCTGCGAAAAAAAGATGGCGACGGTCAGTGGGATGAGGCTACACGGCGGGGCACGAAGCGTCTCACCATGCTGGGCAAGTCTCAGTCAGAGCAGCAATGTATTTGTTTGTTGTTGGACAAGCACGGGGAGGCTTCCAAGAGGGATGCGATGGAGAGAAAATGAAGCAGAGACGCGTGGACGATCGTGAAATGACGTTGCGACGTTAAAATAGAAATGCAGGAAGTGTGGCTAGGTCCGAGGATTCGATGTTGGTGACCTTTCTGGTGCCTGACGAGGGTGACGAATCCCGATGATTTCCCGCAGTGCACAGCCTCACCAGCCCCGAGAATCGTGGCGAGTGATTCCGTAAGTGCGCCCTGGGAATTCCCAGAAAATGCAGATTACCTACCTTATTACGGACTAGTTGTGGGTCTTTTTCTTTTCCTGCTGCTTCATTAAGTTAACCGTTTCCGGTACGGCCGCTTGTCTGGCAAATGGAAACTTGGCAACCTTTGTCAGCAGCGAGCTCTTTGGAGCAGTTGTTCCTGGGTGCCCGCGACAAAAGCGCCACAAAGATACCTATATCCAGCTTTCGATTTCACGTTTCGTGCGGGTCTGGTGATCATTCGCTGACGGCCGTGACTGGGATGCCTCGCAAAAGCGAGGGCATGACGGGGTATCAGGAGATCACAACCCCTCGCCATGTCTTGGATCTGGATTATTTGTGTGGCGCTTACACAGCGGGAATGTTTCACTCCGGGTGGTGAATAAGCGCCGAGATCTCTCCATCGTCAGCGCCATTCCATGGCCAGAAGATCAAGATTTCATCTCGGTGTCATCAAGATTGAAACTACCCTGCTTGCACTCTGTACTACGATTGAAGAATACCATTTACCTGTATGGATTTCTGCTCTACATCTGTGAAATACAGCAGAGGCTTCCAGAATCTCTGTCTCACCGTCTGACATGCCGTTTTTGACAGCCTAAACCCTCAAGTACCGGCAGGCCAAAACACCCCCGAGACAAGTACATCTTCGGGGGGTTTGCCGGCCCGTACGCCTTGCCGCATAACACGGGTCGGTTTCAAGGCCATGGAACCCCAGAACCCTAATTGGATTCAGGGCCGCCGCAACAAAAGAAGATAGGAGACCATAACAAAGTTACAAGGAATTAGGTCAGCCACACCGCTATGTGTCCAAAACAGATTCCGAGTGACCTTGCAGAGCGTTGACTTGGCGGACTGGTCGTGCCCTCGTTGAAGGGTTGAGCATCCTGCTAGAGATGTAGTGTAGCCAGTGCAGAATATAAGTAGTATAACTCAGAGATACAATTGGGGAAAGGAAGGCAAAGACCTATACTCCATGCGAGAATGAATGAAGCAATTCTGGGAACACACGACCTACGTGTAATGGTAATGACCCTTGGCCGAAGAAGCATCGGAGATCAAGTGGAATCGAAGACAATGCGTGGCCGGCCTTTATATGACAACCTACGGACTTTAAGATGGCCAAAGGAGCCCACCCCGCCATCCTCCAACCCCCCTTTCCAAACAAAACGTGGAATTCCACCCCCAAAGGCAACCAAGCGGCAACTAAATGATCCTTGACAAGATATAGATCCTTCGTAAACGCAATCCATCCAAGGATTCGCCAAGATATCATCTTTAACATTCACACGTTATGCTCGTCGTCGGTAGGCTTGATTTGTACTCAATAATTACTGCCAGAAAAGCTGCCAAATCGCTACGTAGTATTAGAGAAACAGGCAAATACAAGGGCCCCTGTTAGACTCGAGAAATTAGTTTAAAGCTGATGCTATTATTAAACTCCGTATACGCTGGCTGCATTACATGTACCACAAACTTTTACATTTGCCGCTGCTTCCGCCAAACCATCCGCGATCCTCGCCTTGGCAAAGCATCTGCCTTGTATGTTAATATACGGAGTACCATGGCTGCACCAGATAAAGTCACTCGAAGCGGCGTCGTATTTGTCCGTTACGGCCCGGTCAGGTGAAGATTTCGGCTCCGGTTGTGTTCACCACTTTGCTACTACCCCTGTCAACAGAATCTGGACTGTGAGCTACTCTAATAAATAAAAGCAAAAAAAAGGTTCTAGAACGAATTGCGAATCATGTTTGCCGAGCCCTGGTTCCTGGAAGCTGTTGCTTGTCACGTCCTTCCTTCGCTTTTCAACTCCGAGCCATCGAATCATAGCCTCGAGCCGGAGCCGACAGAAAGGATCGGAGCAACCCATCGACCGGGAGCCAGTTCAAAGGGGTGGGATCCGCGCCATTGATATAGTAGGATAAATTATTCGGGCCTTTTGAGGCCAAGCAGGCAGTGACTGATCGCCTTGGTAACCGGGGCAGCATCTTGGGAAGTTTGGATCCATGTCACCTAACCACAATACCACACCTCGTGGTGGCAACACCAAGCCGCCAAACGGGACTAGATCGTGATGGCCAGGAAGGCAGCAGGATCAGATTACAACCCAAATGACTCGTTACACAGAACTGAAGGATCCATGCCGTCCGATATATTGGACATGTGCAAGGCAAGGATGCCGATCCCCTCGCCTTATCCCCTTTCTCCATGAGCGCGCATTTCCAGGAATTCACAAACTCCCGCAAGGAACAAGCGTGTGGCGACGGTAAGCTTATGCGAGGTAAAAGTAGAACGACGATGTCAAAGCGGCGCGGAAGTCAGGCGTCAGTTGGACTAGCAGGTTGGTCTTCGAGCGGATCCTAGTATCATATCGTTGCTATTTGGCATTAGGAGTTGATATCAACTTACTCTCAAATATAAGCAGTTACTCGTGTTATCGACGTCTACTATTCCAGTCTACATCTATTGTTCTTGTTACCCGTCTTCTCCAGAGCAGCGCATCCATGTTGCGGGTGTAGGTTGTGTTGGACGATCCTGTTCGTTCTTTCCAAATCCAAATATTTAACAACAGAGATTGTTATTGTTAGAGATGGGAGGCCACACCGGCGTCCGTGGTGGCATCGCTGCCACGGCAGTGGCATTGCTTTGGGCTCTGAATATGCTGAATGTACTGGCTGCAGATGTCCACCCCGTTGCTGCCATCAATATGGCCCGGGTGCCAAGGCTGCCCACCAGACAGGAGGCCAGGCCTCCATCGGAAGTGGAGGTCATACCCGACTACCTCAACATGAGCGATGAGGAGTTGCTTGAATACACTGATAAGCCGGGGTCTTACTACCCGGAGCTCCACAGCTGCCCGGTGGCTTGCTCGACGGCTCCGACGGAGCCTTACAGCTGGACGACGTACACGTCCATGGACCAACTTTCGAGCTGCAAGGAACCTCTGCTCTTTGATTTCGCTATCTACAACCCTGTCGCGGACCCAACGACACCAACCAAGCTGCGGGTTTGCTCGCTCGGAGCTGGGAGCGGCCGCAGCGAAACCACCAATTTGCTGTCCAGCAAAAGGAGACAAGTTTCTACCCTTGCCAAGAGGGACGCTATCGCTGGCAATGCATGTGTGGCGTCTGCTGTTCAGACGACAGCCACCATTCAGCTGGCAACGGACGGTCGCGCAGCGGGCAAAGAAATCGGCATCACTTCTGCACTGGAAGCGTTGGAGCAGCACTTTGCGTCGGACTGCGAAGCGCCTCTGATGCTCAGCTATGTTGATGGTGTCATTGCAGGACTATATATCGGGGCTGGCTTCGGGCGCGGTACCGTGTCGTCCGCCATCCAAGCCATGCAAGGACATATCAAAGCCGGTGGCGGCTCGGCCGCGACGATCATTGCTCAAATTTGCGGAGCCGGGCGGACGCTAGATCATACGTTTGGTATAGCTGTGAGTGCCGCCGCGGATATCACAGCCGTGCAGAACGCCTTGCAGTTGTGGAATCAGTCGGCGTGCGTGACCGGCTTTGAGACAACGACCGACTCTGTCGGCTTGCCTATATGGCAGTCGCCCTACAACTTGACCAACCCGCCGACCAATGAAACTTTCGTCAACAGCACAATTCTGTCCCGCTTTTCCCGCCGTGGTTCTGGTGGCCTGCCTGGAGCCGCTCGTGCAGAGCACCAGTGGCATTATGACGGGAACAAGCTCATTCCACGGCAGGGGCCCGATGGCATATGCGCAACCTACCACGTTGTTAGCGGCGACAACTGCGATTCAATCGCGACAAGCAATGGACTCAAGATACAGGATATCGAGAAGTTTAACAATGGGAAGACCTGGGGTTGGTACGGGTGCGGTAGATTGTTGCTCGACAGTAACATCTGTTTGTCTGAGGGCAAGTAAGTTTTCCCCGGTCCCGCTGCTCATGAACCGAGAATGAGCGATCACGATTCTTTCAGTGCTGACGTATCCTGGAACAAAACAGACGGCCCATGCCGTACCCGAACAAGGACGCCGTCTGCGGGCCTACGAAGCCCGACTCAAACTCGGAGTATGTCGAGAATGACGACGACCTAACCAATATGAACTTGTGCCCACTTAAGGCCTGCTGCAACGTCTGGGGCCAGTGTGGCATCAACGGCGACTTCTGCGCAGAAAAGCCGGCTCCCCTCGGTAACCCAGGCACATCCGGGCTCGCCAACGGCTGCATCTCGAGCTGCGGCACCGACATAAAGAACAATGCGGAGGGCCCTTTGCTCTTCCAGCGCGTGGGCTACTACGAGTCGTGGAATTTCGACCGCGAATGCCTATGGATGAAGGCCGAGACTGCGGGCCGACTGGGTCGCAGCGAGGGCGGCGGCGACCCTTATACGCACGTCCACTGGGCCTTCGCGGCCATCAACACGGGCGACTGGACGGTGCGGATTGACGACCCTTATAACCAATGGGAAGCATTCATGAACCTGGATGTCAAGCGCATCATCTCCTTCGGCGGCTGGGGGTACTCGACAGAACCTGGGACGTACGATCTCCTCCGACAGGCCATGAGCCCGCAGAACCGTGCTACCTTCGCCGCCAACGTTGCCAAATTCGTCTTGGAAGAAGGGCTGGACGGTGTTGATTTCGACTGGGAATATCCGGGTGCTATGGACATTCCTGGCACGCCGCCGGGCAAGCCTGAGGATGGGGTAAATTACCTTAGGTTTCTGACTGTCATGAGGTCGCATTTGCCCACTGGGACTCTGTTCCGGAAGAGTCTGTCCATCGCGGCGCCGTCGAGCTTCTGGTATCTCAAGGCTTTTCCAATTGATAAGATGGCTAAACTGTTAGACTACATTGTCTTCATGACCTATGATCTTCACGGTAAGTACCACTTGCCGAGCCCTATGCTGTGAACGGACTCTTGCTTACTAATTTGCTTTCACCGATACAGGTCAATGGGATGCCGGCAACAAGTACTCTATCGAGGGCTGCCCGGCCGGGGACTGCCTCCGAAGCCATGGTAAGACACCCGGATCGACGTGTGTTTGCCATTTCTTTTAGTGCTTGTGGCTGACCGGAGTGATACTACGTGAATAGTTAACTTGACGGAAACGAAAATTGCCCTTTCTATGAGTAAGTAAAACACATTTACCCATCTAAACTCCGCATAAAGTAGATACAATGTATGTATGACTGACCAACTGTCCGTCTGAAGTAACCAAGGCTGGCGTCAACACCAACATCATCTTCGTCGGCGAGTCCAGCTACGGCCGCAGCTTTAAGATGTCCCAGGCCGGCTGCAAGGGCCCCATGTGCACCTTCACCGGTGACAGGCTCAACTCCAACGCGGCCAAGGGCAAATGCACCGACACTGCCGGGTACATCTCCAACGCCGAGATCGACAGCATCATCCAGGACGGGGACGTGTCCATCGACTCGTACTATGACTCGGAGTCGGATTCGGACATCCTGGTGTACGCTGAGACCGAGTGGGTGGCTTACATGACCGATACGACCAAGAACCGGCGCAGGGGCCTTTGGGCCAACGAGAAGTTCGCCGGTACCATTGACTGGGCCCTCGATCTTCAGAGCTTCACGGACGACGAATGGGATGGGTGAGCCATTCCAGACTTTCCGTTCGCCCCATTTTCGAGATATTAACAGCTTCTGCAGTTTCAAAGTTGTTTACCTTGCCCCCGACGTCTACACCGGAATACCCGCCCAGTGCTCAGCACCCTGCATCTTTGTGCTGCCACCGAGATCTCTATCTTCTACCACCACGATCAGGGTACCTCCCTACACCACATCTTTGGAGGTAGCGCCGGGAACCACCACAACCATTGTTGTCCGAGTACCGCCCATCGTTACGAACTCGATGCCGTACTCCAACGTCAACGTAACAAGGGGGCAAACGAGCGGCTCTTTCAGGGCGACCTATAGCATCGACTTGGCACCTGTTGTCACAACCATCACCGGCCCTGGCGGAGTAGTCCAGACCAGGACTCTCACACTCCCACCGTGGCCCGTCATAACGAACGGACCACCGGGAAGCTGGTCCTCGAGCAGAAACCCATGGCAGACAACACCTGGAAACGGCCCATCCACGTCCTGGCAAGGAAATCCCACCAGCCCCCCCACTGGCGATCCCTCGCCTCCACCAGTCTTGGACGGCTACGGCACCGCAACCGTGATAACCGCGTTCGTCACTGTCGTCACCGTCGGTCCCACGACCATGACTTTCAACCCTCCGCGCACGGTCAACCCCATCACGGCCAACTGTGCCAACCCGCTCACTCTTGACGTGGGCGTTTTTAGATTGTTCTGCCAGGGCACCACAACCATCCCTTTCACGTGTCCTGCGACCGAGGTGCGCACCTTCACGGCGTCGACGACAGCCACCCTCAGTGTGGGCTGCTCAGCTTTCATCGCGACCACGACTACAGAAGGGACGCAGCCGACGCCTTGGCCGCCATTGTGGGAGCTGCGGCCCGTGTCAGAGGATGTGCCCGACGAAGGCGACGACGATGACGGGGATGGGCCGAAACACAAGAGCAGCTGTAAGCTGTGGTTCTTCGGCGTGAGTTATTCCCCAACATGAACTGGCGGTTGACGTCACGGTTACTGATATGCCGGGTTTAAAACAGATCTGCATCAAGTGGGAGGGCATCAATATCGGTGGGTGGGAATGGGAGCTGCCCAGGGGGATCTGGGGACCTGGACCGCCGCCGATTGACAAGATCAAGTTGCCGCCGAACATTCGGATCTCGGGCAACCTGCCACCCTGGCCCAAGATCACGTAAGTTGGCGTTTATTGCTACTCGTCGTCCCGGCTGTTAAGGCTGACTAACGGTGGTGCCACAGCATCGGCCCCGGAGGCAAGCCGACGTTCCCCCCCAAACCCGCCGACTGCACGCCAACCACGGCCTCGCTCTGCATGACCACCAGCTCGTTCGGCACCACCGTGTCCGATGAGATCACCCGAACGACGGCGACGCAGGTCAAGTCAACCTGCGCAACTGTCACCGGGTGCAACTTCAAAGATGCCTCATCGACGACTACGGGCGCCGCGTGCACGCTGGCGCCGACACCCCCTGTCTTGCGCTCAAGGGAGCAGATTTGGTGGAACTGCGAACAGGATGGCCCCGATGGCATCATCTTGCCGAGGGACCCACGGAAATTCTCCGATATTGAGAGAATCCGGGCGCTCCTCCGGGAGCGTAAGCAATATCTGGGTGCCTTCCTTGACATGCGCTGGGAGGAATTCAGGGCCGAGCATCTGGGATTCACGGCCTTCTTCTACGTCTATCACATGGGACCGAATGCGCTGCAACACTTCAGAAATGACGTCCCAGAGGTGAGTTGACCTTTCCCCTCCAACCTGGGGAGCCGGGTCGTGCCTTGCTAACGCAGTTCATGCCCTCCTCTCAGATCAAGGTGGCGTACCGCTTCAAGGAGGACATTTTAGAGCGAGAAAGGCAGGAAGATGGTCCCACCAAAGGGAAGAAACGAGCCGTCAGTGGCAGCGCGAACGACACCAGTCTCCCACCTCCTGTCCTCAGGAAGAGAGCCTCAGACTCCGAGACGACTAGCAACTGGCATCTGTCGCAAGTGTCCATTCCGAAAGACGTGGCATTCAATGCAAAGGATGGAGACCACGACCCAGCTAACAACATGTGGACGTATTACTTTGACGACACCCAAGGCTTTGGTCAGACGATCTATGTCCTCGATGATGGCTTCGAGCAGACTTCCGTACGTGACGGGGAAACCTCCCCCCTTGATTCCCGTGCGCCATCCGTGCTGACTGTTCTGCCCCATGTAGGAGTTCCCCGGGACGCTGGAGAGCATACCGGCGAGGAAGTACGGCGTCGACTTACCTGATGCGAAGGAACACGGGACACTTGTGGCGGCGTTCGCTGGCGGCAGCTCTATTGGCGTCGCTAGGAGGGCAACAGTCGTCCATATACAGTCACCCCTCAAGGTTGACGAAAACTGGCCAATGGAGAGGTGGCTCGAACCTCTCATAACCGCTGCCAACCACATCGCCGGGAAGCGCAAATTCAGCACGGTCATCAACATATCCGAAGGTATAGATGAGGGATGGGCACATGAGCATTTCTGGCAAATCATGCGTAAGGAAACCCCCGCAGAAGCGGTCCCCGATGGCAAAAGAGCCAAGTGACTTTTACTGACAGGCGTGCAGTGTGGCTCATGGAGGACATGGAGAACGCCTACGGAACCATGTTCGTTATCGCCGCGGGGAACAATGGTGACGAAGGCTCAGGCGAAGTTTATCAGATGCCGGCGTCGTTCAATGAGCCCCAATTCATGAAAAACATGATCGTGGTCGGAGGCTCGGACCGGAATGGGAAGCTGACGCAGAAAAGCCAACGCGGAAGCCTGGTGACCGTATACGCCCCCGGAAGCAACTTGCCGTATCCGAAGGGGTACCCTTACTTTAAACAGCCCGACGGGGCTGTTGGAACATCCTTCTGTGAGTATCCCCGCCTCTGGTCTTGGTCTCTTAATGGACAGCAATACGTGATGAGATAGCCCCTGAACTGACACATTGTTTCTTCCTCCTGCTTAGCCGCACCGATTGTTGCCGGTCTCGTCGCATATCTCCGATCCAATCCGGCCCTTGGTGTCCAGTCGCCAGGCGCAGTCAAGCAAAAGATCATCGATCTCTCCCGGCAAATCACACTCAACCCCGCCGTCGGTGGTACGGCGGTGAATGTGGTTTGGAACGGTCAAAAGAAGGAGCAGACCTGCTCGTCCCACGGGACCAAGAGGCGATGGTTGTCCTGGCTGGTCGGGCTTTTCCGGCGCCAAGACGAAAGCTGCCCGTTGCCGGGCAATCCAGGTGAAAGCCCTGGAGGGCCAGTGACAGAAGGACCGCCTGTGACGTTCTCGCCGGGCCCGCCGGGGCCGACCTGCACATCCGAGTGCGGCAAGCTGTGCTCGGGAGTGTTCTGCGGCCCCAAGCCGACCAGTACACCTCCGGACTTTTTCCCGCCGCCGCCGCCGCCCACGACCACAACAGATCCGCCCCCGGATGAGCCCACGGATGTCCCCCAACCCCCGGAAGAGACCGTCCCTCCTGGCTTCCCTCAACCACAACCCCATCCGGGCCATGCAATCGAATGCCCAGCTTCGTGCGACCTGTCTCGGGACATGATGGGCAGCTGCGACCAGGTAGCGAGAATGATGCTTGAAGAAGGCGCGGAGTTCGGGACCGGGTAAGCTATTTTCATTTATTGCCTTCCAGCCCCTTTACGAATCGTCACCAGGACCTTTGCTTCCTATCACGTGCGCGCCGCTAACACGGGGGTTCTTGCAGGGACGGTCAACTGTATCTCGGTTGTAAAGACATTGTAAAAATCGACGGCAGCAAGGTCGGCTGCGTGATCAGGTTCTCGCTGAACGATTCGGAGGAGGGCGCCGAGTGCGCGTGGGACGGTCCCGACGCCGCGCAATGGTATAGCAACCTGCGGTACGAGTGCGCCAGCTGCGGGACGATTTGGGACACGTTCAGCATGTGCACGCTCTCCATCAGCGCTATCGATACGTGCGATAATCTCGAAGAGCTCGATAGGTAGCCCGGCGTCGAGATGGTGAAAGGTGGTTGCCGTGGAGGCTGGAGTCCGTCCGGATCATTGCGGCGGTATTTTCTCTTCGTTGTCCGGTGCCGTTTCAGTTTTGAGCTGGCTCCGTGATCCCATATTCTACCTGTAATTGATCTGCCTTGCCAGTTGTCTTGAGAACAAAAGGGTAGCACTCTTTTATCGTTACTATCGGAGCTATTCCAGTCCTATGAGGACATCTGTACATCTCTGTGACGCTGGATCCTGCCGTGATCATAACCCTACCGCAAATAGTCAGGAGCACCAATCGAGAAACCCATTGAGGAAACCAGGCTCCATTGAATGACTGCCGAGGTCTTGTCAGCCAGCTTCTTGACCAGCGTCTTGACCAGCGTCTATCATCCGCTACCATGAATGACTTATTCATCTCAGCCACAAGTCTAACCTTCCTCCCTCAATCACCAATCCACGCCTAGATAAGCCTCATATAATCCATTCTTTACCCAACAGCATCACCACCCATTCACCCAACACCATCACCCACTCACCCACTCCTCTCCATCCTCTCCATCCTCTCCATCCTCTCCTCCTCTCCCCCCAGCAAACCCACGGCATAGGCACCCGCCTCCATGGCAATGCAGCTTCCCAAAACGGCCAGCACCCGCCCAACAGGCACCTGCACCGCAACTCCCGTCCCCCAACCCACGGCCATCAAACGCAACACGTCAGAGCCCGGGCCGCCGTTCCCCCGCTTGGCCGCAGAGGGATCAATAAAGCCTGGACTGTGCTTTTTGGGACCCCACGTTTCGCGGCTTTTCCCGCCTGATCGCCCGTGGCTGGTCTACTCTGTGACGGGGGGACGGGGATGCAGAAGCCTGTCAAGCTTCTCTTGTTCAAGGTCGTGTGTGGGGATTGTAATAGGTCATGGGTTTTGATGTTGTGAAAACTGCAGGCGAGTTGTCATTGCAGGCGGTCTCGGGACCGTGATGGCCCCCTTCCCAAGGTTACGGGTTCGATATTTCCCCACAACCCGTCAGACTGGGATGTTGCTACGTCATGCCTCAGCCGTCGCCTTGCCCATGTCTTCTATCTGGAGACTCATCCAGTCAGAAGAAGAGGTACCAGCTGTGAGTCCCGATATCAAGGTTCCCAATGGATGAGCTTGGCATGCTTGTCTCGTCATACTCAAACCTTCTTTCCACATCATGTAACTCAGAGGTCTGAACTATTTGTTCCGGCTGTCTCCTGTCTTTTCGAAAGCTGTTGGTTAATCCGAGTGGACGATTCACATAGCAGTTGTCGGCTATCACCATGTAGAGCAGAGCAGAACAGAGCGGTTCCAGGTTGAGAGCCAGTTGCATTTGCAAGATTGAATATATATGAATTTATGAAAGAATATCTCTCTCCCGTCTGGATTCAGAAAAGAGACCCCAACACCACTGATCGAAAAAGTTGAACAGGGGAGGATGAGATAGATCGTTTGAGATGGAACAGTTGGGTTAAAATGCAGATCGCTTTCTTAATGCATTGAAGACCATCTTCCACACGCCAGTCCCCGTCTTCTGCCGCGCCTTGGATCTCCCGTTGTTGGCGTTGCTTGTACACCGAGCCTCAACTCCACTGCCCGATCCCCCGCTTGATCACCTGCTTTTACTAGCTCGAAATGTCCCTTTGTGGAAATACCAGTGGAAATTCTCCAAAATCTGGGCTCCTAGCTGTACAATGTGTGCATGCATTGATATCGGTTTGGGATATTTTTTGGGAATTTCTTTCTGCTTGTTCGTCGCATCACACACAAAAATCGTTGGACAATATGTACATTTAAAAATGTTCCTTCCAGAAGCGGAAGTGGACCTCGCGGATGGTCGCGGTCTTGCAAGCCTTCTTGATATCTCGGGCTGGTAAATCGGTTAGCTAGATGTTCTTGAAATTGCGATTGATGAGCCAAGGGAAACTTACCAGCTTGAGATGGACCACAGAAGTAGACACCGACCGTGGTCCGCATGCTTCCCTCAAGACCGTTCAGATATGTCCGGTCAAGAATGCCATCCCGCATGGTGCCGAACAGCTTGCTGAAATTCGGGCGTCCGAAGTTCGTGCGCGACTTGAGCTCAGTAAGCGGGTCGAGCTCAGCACCGACCGAGTTGAGAACGATATTTTGCGTGGTATCCATATCGAGCTTCTGGGTGAGATAGGTGTGGATCTTCAAGAACTCAACACCGGAGCTGCCTGGAATGCGGGCGGCCTCGTTGGATTGAGCCTCGAGCGACGACAGCAGGGTCTGGAACCACTCGAAAGAACCGGTATCCTTGCAGACCCAGATGAACTCGACACGGCGGAGACGAGTGGGCGGGTTGGGGCCGTTGCGCAAGTGCCAAATGTTCTTCAGAATGGCGGCCCAGGGGGTGACACCGATACCGGTACCGATCAGGACGGCGATTTCGTTCTCGAATACGTCCTCGGCGGGAGCACCATACGGTCCGTCGATTCGGAGCATGGGCATTTGCTGACCATTTTGCAGCGCAACCTCGTACATGCCCATGGGGTCCACTCCGTCGTACATCTTGGCTTGGGCCGCACCAGCACCAACGGCATCACCAAGGGCTCGGGTGAAGTCACCGACCTGTCGGACGTGGACGGAGACATATGGGTCGTATGGGCAGGAAGTGATGGTAAAGGGATGCCATTGATACTTGGAGACACCGGGGACCTGGAGGAAGAGCCACTGGCCGGCCTTGTACTTGAAAGAAGGCTTGTTGAACTGCAGCTCGACGACGTCTGCATCTCGTTAGCACTGACAATCGCGGGCAAGAAATTTGTCAACGACGGGGAGGGGGGCTTACCATATGGATGGCGAACAACGCGAGTGATCTTGGTCTCGCGGCGAGCTCGGATCTCACGATAGATACGCTCGCAGAGATAGAAAGCACCGGTCCACAGCTCCCATCGCCAGCCGAGGTAACCGATGCAGTGATCCCAGTAATCCTTTCCAGCGAAAGGGGAGTACGACTCGGCAGTATCACGCACGAAGCAGCCGACTGTGTGGGTGTACAGGCCCAACAGGAAGGGGATGAACAGGTGGTGGGTGTACCAGAAGGTCTCGAACGACTGCTGTCGAATTCGGTGGTGAGCAGTCGTGTACATCAGCAACATGCAGAGAAGCATGACATGGCCGGTGACACCTCCTGGCTGAGCATAGTGGATCTCGACGGCCGTCACGGGTCGGATTTGGGTTTTCTCGACGTTGAAGAAGCTACTCGCGGTTAGCAAAATGTCCAACATGTAAAAACCCGGGGGAAGGGGGGCCTGCTCACTTGACGTAATGCGAAGCGGTATGGATGATGGTGAAGAGCAGCATCGAGTAGGCCAGTTGTCTGTGGAGCCAGAGATTCTCGTCCAGAGGCACAAATCGAAGCTTCGGTCGGATCCATCGCATGATTGTTCGGCAGACGGGGAGCAAAATAAGCATGCCATCGACGCTCAGAACCAGACCAGCACCTCTAGAAAGCCAGACCGAGTACTGCAGGGTATTCAAGCCAGCCAACCGGGCATCCGCCGCTTGTTTCCACCTAGAATCACCAATGGTTAGCACCATAACGGCGTCGTCGTCGTCGCTGCTTCGGACGAAGCCCGGGCCAGTACGCACCATCCATAGGCGAAAATGCCCCAATGAAACGTCCAGAAGAGGACATGAAACAGCAATTTTGGAGCAGTGAACTGCTTCTTGATCAATTCTCCGGCACCCATTTTGACCGCACAGCGAGAGGGATTCCTCCTCTCGTCTTAAATCGAATTAAGTGTCGACCTGCGACAGAACCAACGAGCTGCAGGCAGGTGTATAGGTCGGCAACGGGATGGCGAAGCCGGCTGTGTATTTCGAAGAACCAGATATCCAATAGCGACCCAACTCGTCCGTCCCTTGTATTTTCCAAAGTTTCTCGATTATCCTCTTTCTCTTCCCAAATTAAAAGGTATCGGGGTTTGGTATAGTGTCCAGAAAGGCGCGCGCGCAGGATGAACAGACGCAGTCAAAACGGAACCCAAGCCGAAGTGGTTGTAAAAAAGATAATGAACGATCTGAGCCAGCAGCAAAAGGAAAGGAAAAGGAAGCGATCTCGTAAGGGAAGGAATGGAGGCTCCGAAGATTGGTCGACTCTTCTACCCTGCCGAGAAAACAACAGGAGAAAGGAAGAGAGAAAGAAGTGAGAGGAAGTGCGTAGGAGGGTGGGACGAGGTAGAAAAGTATTGTTTGACGGGATGGGACAAAGTCATAAAGGGACGGGTGCGTGGTGGATTTGCGAGGCGAGGCGAATCAAGCGAGCTGTCAGCTTGGCGGGATACAGTCTTCGAGGCGGCAGGGGGGGGGTTGGGAAGGGATGATCGAAGAGGCGACGAGGGTACGGATTGGCTCTTTTCGAAAGGGGAGGGATGTGCGACTTGGGGGGGGGAGTTGCGCTCGGTGGAAGGACAGTGATCCGGGTGATGGAAGGTGGGCGGCGGCGTTCGTTGGTCGAGCAGGGCGACGAGGTGCCGCCGTAATGCTGCGTAGGAGGGGAGTTAGGCAGTCGTAGTATAGGCGATGGTAGCAAAGTGTGCACCTTTCGGATGTCAGGTGCCCATGAAACCTCTTAGACCGCCTCACCAGTAATGCCCTGGTCGTTTGTTTGATCAGTCAGAGCCGAAAAGGGCCTTGCTAAGCAAGAGCAGTCTCGACGAGCAGGGTGGGCGGCGGTGGGGATGGCGCAGATCAGACGTTGGAGAGGGTTTCGCAGTGCGAGGGGGGGCGTTGTATCAGCGCGATCCGATTAACAGTGGAGGGCTATCGGACGGCAGCGCAGATGCGACAGTTTGTGGGATGAGTTGAGACGAGATGTGTTAGAGACGCTTTGACGAGGGGCCTCGCTCGACGCTATTCTGGTGTTTCGGTTGCGACAGGGGTGGTGGGGGGAGGGGAGGTCGTTTTTCTTCATGTACTGTGTAGGAGAAGGGGGGAGGGAGGCTGAATTTAGGGGCCGGGGGCAGAAAGAAAGTAAATACAGGAAACGGGGTTGAAAGATTGCAAAAAGGGGAGAGGAAGAGGAAGAAAGGAAGAGGAAGATGAAATCAATCTTTCTACTTGATATGGGCGTTCCTATAATAGACACATCGTGAAAAGAGTCAAGTGGAGCGAGGGCGGCGGCCGGCGCGAGAGAGATGGGAAAGGAAAGCTTCGACGAATACATGTGCCTGGGACCACACGTCGAGCAATCTCTGTACCTTTTCCCACAGATTACCTACCGTTTGGTACAGTACCTACGTGGTAGTATTGTTTTTCTTTGGCGCCGCCCAGCCCAGCACAACGGGTTTGAGGCTAGGCACAGCTACGGATAGCGTGTGTGTGTGTGTGTGTGTGCCAGCGTGCCAGTGTGCCGGTGGTTTTGGCCCGTCTCTGAGTGGTCGAATAATTTTGGAAAGAGACGGCCACCAGTCCTGTTTCGGATTGGGACCAAATCACTGGGCGCTTAATTATGTGCATGGCTCTAAGGGAATCCCGAATTGGTTGCATGCCCTCCGTGCGGATTCGCCAGAAAACTGCTCGCTCGTCGACTGGGGGTGTGCGAATGATGCAGGATGGGGCTTCACACTGATGCAGAGGCAGGCCAGCACAGCACAGCAACAGCACAACACAACCTTTTTGGTTGCGTGATGGGGATTCGGTTCTGTGGGGTGAAGGGAATGTGACGGAAATCCGATAGATGCCATTGGCACTCCCGTAAACCCGTACATCTCCATGGACTACGGACTGCTACGTCCATACATACGTCGTAGTAGAAGATGTGAAAAGGATGATGGACAGCTCACCTTGTTGCGTACGTGATTGGCGCATGTCCCATGATAAGATTAAACTACTGCATGTGCGCATCTGTGCCTGTCTGACCTCACCGATACAATCCCAGATCCCTCCCCCCCATCTCCCAGTCTACCTGTAGGAACATGTGAACCATTCTCCCCTTTCTTCCAGTGATTCCCACAGATATCCTCCCCACCCCTAGATCCTTGATCTAGCATAAGTACAGAACCAGCATATGCAGTGCCGGACCCCTTCCAGGCAACCCCAGGCTAAGCTTACTTTCTACAAACCATGTAGTCCGTACGTAGTAACTTATGGATGTATTTGCCCCCCCCCCCCCGGCAGAGAACATAGCACACTTACAAAGGTCGGTTACCATGCCGCTAGCAGGGATCCCGAGGTCGCATCTGCGTCAGGTTCCCCTTGGCCTTTAACTTACTTACTTCGACGAATACTTAATTACTTCCATGTGGTCCGTGCCGTCATCCGTACCTGTAATTTTGGCAACCCACCTACCCACTGGGTTGCCGAATCCATCTCAACCTCCCTTCTTGATATTCCTGTCTGATGGAAGCCAAAAAAGAAAAAACCCGATGAGTTCGAGTGAGAGCGTTTTCTGACCTCGGCAACCCTCCCCCCCCTTGGATTGCCCATAGCTCCTTTCCACCTCAGAGGCATCATGCTTCCTCCTTGAAAGCGTGTGGATACTCTCAGTGCAAAATACATTCACATAGACACACACACACACACACACACACACACACACCAAGACATCACATACCAGACAGACACTGGTTAGTATAATAAGGCGTGTACAGTGTGTAGCGACGAATGTAGGCATGTAGTTAAGCTTAACTGATGGTTGGTGCCGCACACGCCCGCCCGCCCGTCCGATCGGACCACCCACACTCCACGTATTACCGTAGAATGTCAACTATCACCCACATTTTACATGCACAGGAAGTGAAGGATTCCCGTTCGATGAGGGGAAAAATCAGGCCACTTTCACCCCATGTTGCGACTCTCGCCAGCCCTACGTCTGCACTCTCTCCGCGTGGCTTCCCCTTAGAATCAGTCGACATTGTTTAAAGATCGACTGTTCTCGAATCATCCCAACGATTATGGCCTGTTTAACTCTAAATGTTGCCCCAGACGGCTCGAATCTTAAAAAGATATCCACTCCCCGATTGCTCACCCTAGGAATCTCTTCTTCTTTCTTTCTTTCCCTCTCTCTCCTCCCCTTCCCACCGGCGGCGGGATTCAACACACACACACACCCACGCACACACGTCAGTGACGTCGACCACATTGGACGAGGCTAGGGCGAACTGGCCCAGACGGACGGATCAACGGTTTCCAGTCCCAACTCACCAGGGGGGGCCTCAAGGATCGAACTTCCACAGTACATCCGTACAATCCTCGCCCATGAACCGCGGCAACATCGGCTTCCAAAAAGGATATCCCAACCTCAATCCAAGCTTGCTCCAGTACTGCCTCAGACATCGGACTGACGCCCGAACTGCCACAGGAACCTGGGGCCAACGGCTTTTCCGACAAGCCACTGGGGCCGCACATCTCACATCAGACCTCCAATTCCCTTTCCCCTTTCCTTTGTGTGTCTCCAACTCATCGGCCTGACCTCCGTCTGACCTTCTCCCAGACCAGTTCGGTGTCACGTCCTGTCCTATCCAACCCAGTCAAAACTGGCCGATCTCGTCTGCGATCCGCTGGTGAAACGATCAACTCCAAACATTGGCCGGGAAGGGACAGGCCTGCACCCTCCCTACACGCACAGCCAGCCAACCCCCCGGCCGAATTCAGTAACACCGCCGCATGAAAGGTTTCCGCGGACCTGCATGATCGCCAACTCGGCACAGACACTTCTTCGACACACCCAACGCCTCTCAACTCTGAACTCTCAACGCTCTCTCCCTCCCTCCCCCCCTTTGCCAAGCCCCCTCACCCCATGGCATGCCACCTCAAAGGTCAATGCCAAGCTTTTAGCCAAGCCGCGGCCTTATTTTTAAGCTTTCCTCAGACGCCTGTCTATCTGACTTAAAACCCCCAAACCATCACATAGCGTGAAGAGGGGGTTTGGGACGAAGCGAGATGGACTACGGATTGCTTCCTTCAAAGACCTGTCTCCGATGTTGACATGTCGTCAAGGCCCTGCTACTCGGCCCTGTCATCCAAGGTTTCCCCTTCTTTTCCCCCCAAGACCCCCAAATCATATCGTCAGTGACACGCCTTGTAACATTCCTTTTGAGAAACCGGTACAGGTATGTAATCTCCCCCCGCGAACGAGATATCCCCCCGAGACATGGTGTTCAGACTATGTCTGAGACTCCCGCCGGCGTGGGAAATCCTCCCGAGCACGATTCAGCCAGACCGTCGTCTATGCACCTTGGCGCTTCAGGCTGCCCGCTTTGATTCGCGCAGAGCGCCGCGCTCAGGTCTGTCTGACACCTACCGTGGAAGATCTGCTACCAAGACATGCAAACGCTATTCATTTTTGTGGTAGACTGCTGTCTTGGCTGCATATTTTCTGGAAACGATCGACAGCCGCAAAGGCGTTGCTTGATGTCTCCTAATAGAGTCTATAGCATAGCTACTGGGTAATAGCCGAACGAACAAGTGTGATGGCTTCATTCTGGTATGCTAAATTCCGCGAGCAAAGGCCATGCGGCCTAGCAATGCATCATCCGGGCGAGTATCTCGACACGACTAGCCACCTCCTCCTACATCGCAACATCTCCCACGAGGTGTGGTCGACGAACAAAAAACTCCAGAATAAACACTAAGCCATATCCTCAACAGACTCATCCTTCTCGGGTCCTAAATAACCTCAATTCCCAGGGAAAATAAAACCCAACGCTGCCTAACCCCATTGAATGTATGTTGTGAACGGGCCCGGTTGAGGCTCGCTCAGGCTATCCACATGATCTCTTCCTTTTCCCACAACGCCGATCGAAATGCCAAAATGCAACCTGACCTGTCGCGCTATGAGTGCCATGCAGATGTGTCTCTTCCCCCGAAATCCCCTCTCATCAAAAGACAAGAATTCGTGATATCGTATGTACAGCCTGTAACAAAGTAGGAAACAGGTATGCAGCTCGAAAATAGTGCCGAATGACTTTGTAGATCCCAAAATGAATCATGCCAACTCCGTTATTTTTTCTATCCCCGCCGTTCCTTTGCCTCTTGCTCCAGCTTCTCGACATTTTCTTCCGTCAGCGAGTGGCCGTGGATCACCGTCTCCATCGACAGGCCCCGTGGCGCCGTCTTCCGTCCGCCCCCCGCATCAAGCAACTTCTCCGCCTGTACATACATGGCCAACTCGTCCGACTCGGGCTTCAGTCGCCCTGGCTCACTCTCGTCCGTACCTGAGTTGTGGAAAGGGGATCGCTCCTCGCTGCCGCTCGTGGTGGATGGCTTGGGTGTGAGCGCGCTCGACATGTCTTCATCAATTCCGCGTCCCCCCCGCGCGCGCAGAGACTCCGGGGAAAGTTTGCCCTTAAAATTATCGCCGACTCCAGTGCCGGGGATGTCTGCGTTGCTGCAGTGCTCGGCGGCATCCGAGCAGTCTGATTCCGAGGTCGATCCTGTTCGAGGGAGCGGTGGCCGCCGCCGTGATAGGCTCCATCTCACCAGCATCCTTTCCAAAATTTTGCTCTTGACTGGCTTCGCCAAGTAGTCATCCATGCCTGCTCTCCTGCACTTTTCCCGGTCGCCCTGGATCGCCGACGCTGTCATTGCCACGATGGGAACGTCGCCTACGTACGCTTTGTACGGAATATGGTGCCGCAGCAGGTGAGTGCACTTGTAACCGTCAATGACTGGCATCTGCACGTCCATCAAGATGATGTCTGGTTTGGGGTTGTTCCCTTCTTGCGCTCCGGCAAGGTATTCGAGTGCTTCCTTGCCGTTCCATGCGGCTGTCACGCTAAAGCCGAGTTTCATGATTGTTTTGGTCGCGATCTGCTGATTGATAGCGCTGGCTGGTGTTAGTTGTAATATCAACACAATGAGGGGCATGGCGCAACTTACTTATCCTCGACGACCAAAATGTGTGTCTTGGATCGTTCCGCCATCGGAATATCTTCCTCTGAGGTCGGTGGGGTTCTCACGGACCGCGTCCGTTGCGGTGATTTGTTCTTGTCGGTCAGGTACTGCCCGGATTCCGCAGGACCTGCAGATGTGAGAAGCTGCTCGTGATCTGAGCTGTTGCACGACACGCTCATCTCGGACTGCAATCTATCCGATAGCGTGTTGATTTCCACGAGAGAATTCTGGCCTTGCCGCCCCTGGGGTTTGTTGAAAGGTATCCAGAACATCGCCACAGTTCCTGAGCCGATGGAGGATTGTAGCGTGATACTTCCATGCATTAGATCAACTAGGTTCTTACAAATGGTTAGACCCAATCCAGTCCCTCCAAATCGCCTTGCTGTTGATGAATCCCCTTGGCTGAATGGCTGGAATAACTTCTTGCGCACGTCTTCTTCTATGCCGATGCCGGTGTCCTCGATGGTGAACTTGACGTAGACGGACTCGGCAGTCTCCTTTTCCTTCTGCACCGAGAATTTGACATACCCCTGGTTGGTGAACTTGATGCTGTTCGTCAGGAGGTTCGTGATGATTTGCCTCACGCGGCCTGGATCCCCAATGACTATCAGATCGTTCTCCACATCTCCCGAGATATCCGACTGGAAGTCCAGGTTCTTCCGCTCGGCAGCAAAACTTAACATCTTGCTCACATCTTTGACGATGACGGAGAGCGAAAACTGGACTTCCTCGATGTCCAGCCGGCCAGACTCGACCTTGGAGAAGTCCAGGATATCGTTGATCACAGTGAGAAGGGCATTCGCAGATCGCTGGATATTCTCGACGTAGTCTCGGCTTTCCGCATCCAGTTCCGTATCCCCCAGCAGCTCGGCCATGCCAATGACACCCGTAATTGGCGTCCGGATTTCGTGGGACATCTGCGCACCCCCGGTTAGCTGGCACACTTCCGCCGAGTGGCTAGTGTCACTCACATTCGCCAGGAACTGGCTCTTCAACCTGTTCGCTTCCTTGGCCGCCGCCTCGTTGGCCATTGCCTGCCTCTTCTCCTTGGCTTCTTCCTCCAGGTCTTGCTCACGTTCCTTTAGCTCTGTAACGTCCATGATGACCCCGATGGCGCCTTCGATGCACGCCTCGTTCGTCGCCCCACCCGCCTTGGCTTTCTTACCCATTATGGGGAGGAATCTGGTTCGGTACCATCGGTCCTCTATTATCAGTTGTTAGCTCTGACCTGTTGAGGGTCGAAATGTGCTCGCAACATACCGATGCTGTGCTCCTTCACATCATTGGTAGCCTGTCCAGACAATATTGACTCGATCGGTTGCAGGAACTTAGGCCGCTCGCCTGTCGGTAGGTCCGAGCTCAAGCGGTTGAAAACTTGGTCCACGTTCTGCCCAATATACCATCTCTCCCCATTGCCGTGGTCCGTGAGGTCGTCGCCAGTGGTATCCCATATCAGCGCACCTTCCAGCATTGTAACAGTACGGTTGGCGTCGACAGTGAAAATCGTCACGTGGGCGTGGGCGATGACGCTCAGGAGCTGCTGCCGAGTTTGTCGCGCAGTCATCTTGGACTGCACGCCTTCATGCACATCGGTGCAAGTGCCTGAAGACCATTGTTAGCAGGCGATCAACCTCGCGACCGGGACTTTTCGTACCAAACCACTTCTCAATGGCACCCGTCTCCTTGTTCCTCAGGGGGAGTGCACGGCCGAGAAACCACCGCCATTCGCCTTCCTTGCTCAAACACCTATACTCGGTCATGTACGGCTCTCCCGTTGCCAGAGAGTGCTGCCATTTTCTCGCCGTGTCCGGCATATCGTCGGGATGGAAAGGGTTCTTCCACCCCAACCCTAGCGAAGTCTCGGGTGTCAGTCCTGTATAGGAGTACCACCTTGTATTGAAGAAGTCATGAAAGCCATCCGGTGTTGTTGTCCAGACGAGCTGAGGCATAGTATCGCAGATGAGCTTAAATCGTTCCTCGTCCCGCTCCCTGATTTGCGTAATTTCTTGCGTCATCTCGGTAATGTCTCTTAACGTAACAACGCCCGCCAGAAACTCTCCGGTATCGTCGTTTCGGATGGCCTCGCCAAGCACGTCAAAGACGACCTCCTTGCCTTCCCGATCAAGCATTCCAATCTTCATGGAGGAAAAGGGCTTTTCCGTTCGTAATAATACGCTCATCGGGTATTCGACAGGTTCCAATCGTTTGGTGAAATCCTCATTCCATGCTTGCCAACTAGAAAGAACGCCCAATCCGTCTTCGGGCTGATCCGTACTTGGCTCGGCATGCCTTTCGAGCAGTTGACGTGCGGCCCGGTTGGGGAAAATTACACTAGCGTCTTTCCACATCGCAATGATGGGCATTTGGGTATTATCCAGCAGGGCGTCCTTCATGGTGATCATCTTCTGCAGGATCGACGGTGTGCTAGCGTGAGATCCGGTGGAAGGAGGACCCATCGGAGGGAATGGGCTCGAGGAAAGCGAGACCGCGCCGGGACTCACACGAAATGAGGGCGAGCTGGAATCATGGCTGGAGCTGACCGATGGCGGGTTAGAATTGGGTATCGTCTTGCGATCTGCGGCTTCGAGGATGCTCGATTTGGCGATGGACTTTCTTGAGGAAATAAGCGAGGATGGAGGAGACTGTGAACTGGTAAACGTGAGGGTAAAAAAGACTTGATGGTCTTCAATCTCCCATATCGTGACAATCATCTTTGCGTAAATCTGGGATTCCGTATCCTTGCTCCTGTACTGGGGTTTGAATGGCGCGAGTCCAATGTCTTTCCGAGAAATCACAACCTCCACGACAGCATCCTGAACGGACGACGAGATCGAGCCTGGGCGCGGAGGAGGGACAGCATCAGCCGTTGGCGTTGAGTCGCCGGCGCCTGCACGATTTCTTATTGTCGCGGCATTCTTTGCGGCTTGCCTCGATCCCATTTCCAATACCAACGAGTCCAAGAAAGCTTCCCAAGTCACCCATACCGGTCTCCCGTCCTGCAGCATATCGATGCCAACTTGGGATAGCGTTTGCCCTCTCAACTTGTCTGCTACATATGGACCCTCCTCGCTAAGACTCGCAGACTCTTGTGCAATTCCTAGCATCTTTCCCATGGCTTCGTTAGCTAAGACAACCGTCTTTAAATTGTTCAAGACCAGTAACGGAACGGGGAGATATTGCATGGCCGAAAAAGCAAGCTGCCCCGGTGTAATGTACGGCATTGCCAGTCGGAACGGGCTGGACGACTGCGATCGCTGGACCCCACCTGGCGCGAGACCCTCACGAAAGAAGCGATTTCCGGCCATTGAATAATGAGCGCTGTCATTGCCGTGCAAGGCCGAATCTGTTAGCGGATGACCGCGAGGGTCGCCGTCCGCAGAGACCCGCGGCGAGGCCCCATCCTGACGAGCAGTCGTTGCTACGGGACTGTACCCTTGGGGATGGCTACTTGTGCCGAGGGGTTCGAGGGGAAGCATGTCGACAGTCGCACGATCATGGGGAACTGTGCCTCGACATGAAGCTTGAAGGCGGGAGGAAATAAGTGTGAAACCGAAGTGAGGAGAGCCGGAGGAGAGCTGGGCGGGAAACCGCGAACCAGCAGATGGCACTAGTTAGATGGTTGCGTTGGACGTGAAGCTGCGCATGTGCCGCAGTGGTGTCGGACCAGAAACTTGAGGTGGTCCAGACCGGTCCAAACCCACTTGACTCGGGCGGTCTGTAATTCGCAAATGCGCTGTCGGCAGTAGATACGGGTGCACTACAGACCTAATTTGGACGCAGCGGTGCTGTTGGACCCAATCGGCGCCCGACGTATTCTTTGTTGTGATGTGTGTATAGGTATCTGTGGGAGACGAGGTTGCCAATTGCAAGCCGGGCGAGACGCGGTCGTGGATTGTCGTCTCGTGTGTGTCTGGGTGAGTAAGTCTCCTAAAACCCAGGTAGGTAGATACTTGACGGATGCGGGATGACGAAAGCTAGCTTCTGGAAACTGGAGTCACACACTTGCAGTCGATGGTGAGGGATTGATTGGGATGTTGGAATGTACCGGTGAACTCCAGGCGCCAGGAATCAAGAGCAAGTTGTAAAGAGGCAATAGAAAAGAGTACGAAGGGGGAGGCGATTGGGCATCTACGTAATTACCTTGGGTCTGTATGTAGCACTTGATCCCTAGTGTAGTTCCCGGTGCAAAGATCGAGAAAAACTTCGAATGGGTCCGTCATAGCCCAAACTTTGTCCGTTCACTGTGGGGTTGGGGGTGTGGAGGGAATCCCATCGATTCGTATCGACTTTCGCCCAAGTTGGATTAGTTATGATGATGGAGGTCGTTCCGGACCAGGTGCATCTGGGAGCAGAAAAGGTCCGCAGGCACAGGAACGCCGCGCCCAATCAGCCCAGCAGATGCAGGTAATAAGACAAGTCATTCCCCAAATACGGGAACGACCAGCCAAAGCAGCCCCAGTGTCACTCACTCAACCCCCCCAAAGCCGGGGGAGAGCGAATGTGCATGGGGCCCCAAGCCGCAATCTGAGCTTTCCCATCTCCCGCGTGCCCGGATTTGACGGTGAAGTCATCGAAGTCCCTTGATTTTCCAGCTTGCCAGTCGCCCCAGCGACGACCGCACCCGGCAGACGGCGTGCGATCTGCTTGTAATTATTGCTGCATTCTGTTTTGATTACGCCAAGGGACGAATGCCGAAACAATAGAGAGGAGAAAGCACATAGTAGACAGAAACGATGAAAAGCCCGAATGAAGCTGTACAAGTTCGGTGGCTAATTCGTCGATCACTTCCAGTTCCTCCCCTTTCTGTGGGGGGGCTTACCAGACCCCCAAAATAAAGACGGCGCCGTCTTCAAGTGGGAAGGATTTGCGTTAATGGCGGATGGAGGGTATTGAAGCCTCAATCTTCTCTCCTAACCTCCTTGCGCTAAAGCACTCTCTTTCCCTGAGTCTATTCCTCCCATCCCGTCAGCTCTGGAAGACCGAAAGCTGAGTCCGTGTCCGTCTGTCGAGAGCATCGAACTGCTCTGGGGATCGTAGATCAGCGCCCGAAGCAGCCTAGCATCGAGGGACTCGAGACGTCTAGGCAGCCCTGCCTGAAATTGTCCGACTAGGATGGAGACGTGGCTCCGCTCAGCGCAGATCATCTGCTCGCCCACAAAACAAAGAAAAACACCGCGAGTTTGGAAGAGGTCAGCCTACGTCATGCTGACTAAATCCTTCCAGTTACCCCATTTACCAAACGTCGCACAGGTCCCATTATTGTGATGCATATGCCGTCCCGACGTGCGTGTACTATGGGAGAACGGCTATATCAAATCCACTCACAATCACCGCTAGAGTCGCACTCGTGTGGAAGCTAGCCCGTCATGCGGCACCATTATGTCATTTTCAATATCTAGCTACACTTCTTCCCACGGAAGCAGGGGTATCTTAGTGTCATGATCATCGTCATCGGTCCCTGAAGACCCTTATTCGACCCTTATTCCGTTTCTATCACATGCACAAACTCCGTCACCTTGAGCTGTCCTTCATGACTCCACATGTGGAACATGTCCACCATTGTCGGCCCATCTTCGTGCCACAAAACGAACACTGCCAAGTCTGGGACTGCGGAGGAGTAGGAGTTGACGTGTCGGCGGGTAACTTGCCACTTGACGAGCTCTTCGTGAGGTCGATGGTGGTTCTTGTTTGCTGCTTCGTAGAGCCGGATGGCGACCACACCTCCCTATGGGGATCCTCTCCCTTCTCTGTTCCACATGCATCGCAGCAAAGGTGCGTCGATTGGTTGTGGAGAGTGCAAATGCTACATGTCCATCCCCGCTCGGATTGCACGACTGGTGGCGGCGGTTTCTGCTGTGAGCTTGAGGATGACGGTAACGGCGGGCGTGTTTCCGCGCTTGGTATCGGTGGCGGCGGCCCAGACACTGTTCTGGAAGACGGGATCGACTGCCTCGAGCCAGCTTCGTCGCTCATCACTGTGCCGCCACCGTTCCCAGTAGGATTCTGTGAGGTCGGTGGGATGTAATAGTTGCCGTACTTTTGTCGCTCTTCCTCTTGCACCAAATCCCAGAAAGCTTGCGCAATGGCAGCCTCATTGGCGGCATCTTCCTCAGCTTGTGTCTTGAAACCGTTTCTTGTGGCAGTGTCCGATATTGCCTGAATCTCTCTCTCGTTGTGGTTGGTATTGCCACAGCCTTCCAAGCTTCGATTTCTCCGGTCCACTGCACCAGCGATTACCCTACGAATGTCCTGCCCAGGGCGCGGAGCAGAGCCACCGAGGCGCTGTCCTGATCCTTTGGTGAGAACACGTCGCTTCTCCGCCGCCGCCCGGGCGACTCTGCGAGCTTCGTTCATCGGCAGTCTACCCCCGCCAAGCCGGTGTCCTTCAGAGAGGAACCCTTCGCCTGTGTATCCCTTCATGACCAGACCCTCGTGCTCGTCTCGTAGCTGGTTCCAGAGCGCATGAAACTTGCCATCGTGCGGTCCGTGGACGATGTGGGATAGCTCGTGGAGCATAGTGTCGACGACTTGCTCGATGGGTGCGAACTGGTTCCGGTCACCTGGGTATCGTAGACGTAGTAGAATTCTCTGTCCCCGATTGACATTCAGACCTGGTCGCAAAGACTGGTTAGTTCCAGCGTCAGAAATTCAAGCAATGCCCCTACTCACCGAGCAGGTTTGCTTGGTCTGGATAGAATTCCGCAAGCTCTCGGACAGTCCATCCTCTGGCTCTCATTATAGGCTTCACCAAGGAAGCCACCTTCTTCAGCGTGTGCAGAGCTTCCTTGGACCTGGGGAATTCCGCCAGATGCGAGTAGGAGAGCACCAAGGCATCGTGCTCGGCCATTTTTGCTGGGTACGTTTCGTGAACAATGAGTCGAGTGTCTCACGGTTAGGGAGTCAAATGAAATCTAAAGAAGTTGAGCCCCCATCGAGTAAAAGAAAGCCAAAAAAGGAGACCGCCAGAGGGAGAATATCATATGCGACCTGAATAATTAGATTGGAAAGCTCCAGAAGGATCAGTTCAGGCATCGTAAGCACCGACAACACACGACTCCCTGAGACCTGACGCGTAAGGCTTTGGTGCCTCTAGTGACATTCAGCGTCCCTTGCCATCGGAGTTTGCGGGGTGGCCAAGAATATTCCAGGGCCAATCAGAGATTACTAATCGTGGTATCGCTCTTCACTGCGTGCCTGTTGGATTGGGGACCGGGATGATTATCCGCGGTCACGATGAGCTTAACAGGCAATGGGTTCTTTGATCGTTTCTGTTAGGTGTGGGTGGTCAAATGTAGCAATGAAAGAGCGATTGCCTGCACCGCAACAGAGTTCAAAGGGGCTCTAAATCGAGGATCCCTCTGCCAAGAATGAGTGCACTGATGATCAGCCGCTTTCGATGTCTTGGCAAGATTGACGACACCCTCACATGAACCCAAGTACAGGCGCGTCCTCTAGGTATTCCCTTTTAATCTAGGTAATTTCGTCATGTAGCAAAACGCGCATCAACCAAGCCAAGTGATAGGTCGATGCATGCTTTCCCAGGCGAATTTACAAAATTCCTTCAACCTAGCTTGCTCACACGCTGAAGAGATGAGGGATGAAAATGGTGCTGTAACTTTGGATTCTCTTGCGCTATTTTGACAGTTCGTGTACGAATCCTCGAGGCACATGTCTTAATTGATCGCTCTGCCGATGACTGAGCCGAACATGTGCAAATGCCCCAAGAACTCCCGCGCAGCCGCAACGACCAAATGAGCTCCGGTTGGCCTGCATAAAGTTTCTCATCCTGATCGGCAAGCTGCCGGCGATCCTCGAGCTCCTGGTGTTCTGAACGAACTTCTCGATAGTGTTGCCTTGGGCCTGTGAGTGAATGAGTGCGAGACCAGTACGTGAGCCTCGCATTTCTCAGGAGACGGACATGTCTGTCATTTTTTTCCCGCTCCGAATTTGTACAGATTGCTCCTGGGGTACGCACTGCGAAGGCTGCCCGTGAGCTATGTGCTGGAAGTTCGGCATCTTTAAAACATCTCGATTGTTGCACAGGGGCCGATTGCCGACCTTAGCGGTTTCGTATGCCAAGCATCCGGCGGTACTCACTGGCTGGCCCGGAGAGCCTCCATCTCGTCCCAAACAAAACCCCCAGATCGGAAGCCGACTTCATGCCCGTCAGCGCAGGCGCCAGCAGGACAAGAGCCGTCCAGACTCTCCACCTTCACGTCGCAGAATTGGCATGAGCAGCGGCTCGCGTCCTGGATCCGTGCCTCTGTCGAATGGCCTGTCAAGGCTTACGTTTGCCAACGAGGCACCGCCTTCGATTCCTCCGCCGGCTCAACTAACCCTTGTCAAATACCTGTCGCGTTCGGATCTCTATTGCCACGCTGGGGGATTTGCAATAACTCCCCTTACGACTTGTCCAAATCAAGATGTGATTGGGTCCCGAGTCTGTACGAAACGGACACTCTTGGGTGAGTTTCGCATGAATGAAGAGCATGGGGAACTTGGCAAAAGCTTGTTGCGTCCCAAGTCTCTCGGCACCCGTTCTTTGTTTCTTCATTTCTTCATTTCTTCATCTTTCTTTCCTTGGCTCTTGTGCTCTTGTTTTTGATATAGAGAGTTTGTCTCGGCGGAATATTTGTGTTTGCTCTCGAACCGCCGCTCCTGACCTCAACTTGTTGCGTCTCTGTGCCTTGCGTTCATCATGAGGCATACCGCCTTAGCTGCTCTGGCAGCGCTTACCTCTTCCCTTGGTAGCCTGGTTTATGCTGCCCCCCTAACTCGGCTTGAGGTCTTTGAGATTGCTACTCTTGGCGGCGCAACGTTTCGGATCCAGCAAGTTCCAAATACGAAGTATTACACTGGATCACGGCGAGGTCCCATTGCCATGGCTAGAGCACACTCGAAGTTCGGGCAGCAGATCCCGCCTGACCTGCTCTCCGTCATTGAGCAGATCCTCGAGGAGCTTGGTTTGGGTGGGAAAAGACCGAATGGTGGCGGGGGGAAAGGAGGCAAGTCGGGCAATGCCACTACTGATGCTCCCCAAGGTATGTTGTTGAGCACTGGATGGGTATGCGGCGCAGCTGAACATCTACGCAGGTGAGGTTGCGGCTATTCCTGCAGAGCTCGACACCCAGTATCTCTGCCCCGTTCAGATTGGCACGCCACCGCAAACGCTGAACCTGAATTTCGACACGGGTTCGTCCGATCTATGGGTCTTCAGCAGCGAAACTCCCCAGAGCCAAGTGGCTGGGCAGACAATTTTCGACATCACAGCGAGCTCAACAGCGCAGCAAGTGGAAGGAGCTACCTGGCAGATACGCTACGGGGACGGGAGCTCTTCTAATGGCAATGTGTACACCGACACCGTCACGATCGGAGGCGTGACGGTCGAGAACCAGACTATAGAATCGGCAACGAACGTCTCGGCATCATTCAGCAGGAACGAAGCGCAGTCTGGTCTTGTCGGGCTGGCGTTTGGGACGATCAACACAGTCAAGCCAGTCCAGCAAAAGACATTCTTCGAGAATGCGCTCAACAATCTGGCCATGCCCTTGTTCACTGCCAATCTCAAGAAATCCGAAGGTATGTAATGCAGATCTCGGACTTGTCTGCCCGCACTGACCTCAGTGATAGCAGGAAATTATAACTTTGGTTTCTTGGATCCGACTGAGTTCACAGGAGACATCACCTTTATCCCGGTGAACAAAACCAGAGGCTTCTGGCAATTCGCCTCGCAAGGGTTCACCATCGGCAACAGCACCCCCATACCGGCTCCGCACGTCGCCATCGCAGACACGGGGACCACGCTGCTCCTGCTCCCGGACGCCATCGTGAACGCGTACTACGCCCAAGTGCAGAGCGCACGCTACGACAACACGACTGGTGGGTACATCTTCTCCTGCCAGGAGGCGCTGCCGTCGTTCACGGCCAACATCGAGACGTACGACGCGGTGATCCCTGGGGATTTCATCAAGTTCGCGCCTGTGGATACGGACGATCTCGAGACGGCGACAACCTGTTTCGGGGGCTTGCAGAGTGCGACTGGCCTGCCATTTGCGATTTACGGGGATGTGTTTCTGAAGTCACAGTTTGTGGTTTTCCATGGAGGCAACAACGAGCTGGGTTTTGCTACAAAGGACCTATAGAATACGCATAGAACGCGTAAGGAGCGGGACTTCATGGGATTGGACGGGCTAGGAGTAAGGTTCTGGATTGGGTATGGCTCTATTACTACGTAGTATTCTTCAGCCATGTTGTCTACTAAATAGTATAACGCAGTTCGATGCCTAAGCTCAGGGGATTTTTACCAAAAGATATTCCGTGATCACATCATGGTCAGACCACTAGTACTGCTAATTCCTCCTGTCCCTATAAGGTAGGTCGATTCGCCCATCTTCATCCGGGGCCGGCGGGGTCTCTAACTGTTTTTAGACGTCATTCCATCTTGCATCTGATAACTGACCAAGAAGAGACAGGCCGGGTTCGCGAGGGCAGTAAACTCCGTGGTCAAGTCTTGGCTCCCGAGCTCATGAAAGCGGCTGCGCGAGCACGCATGTCACCGAAGCCTTGGCATTGCAAAAAGTACTTCGTACACACATGGCCATTGTTCTCAGGCGGGCGTGAGCTGTCTAAACTTTGTGACACAGGTCGAGCTTATCAAGCTCAAGCGTACGCCCGTAGGATGCAACAAAGTGCGTTTACGGCGACGAGCAGCAAAGTTGTTTCGGTGACGACAGGCTGCAAAAGATAAAGATGGGATGAACTATTCGCTGAGCACTTCAACAGCCTATTCAGCCGGTGAGCAATGAGTGCTGCCCCTCCACCACCACCACTCCGGCTCACAAAAAGGGCAAATCAGCCTCGTCCTTCGCGTCTGCAATGCCAGCATGGAGGTTAGAGAAGGGGGGTGTGTGTGGTGTAGTCTCGGTCTGCATTCCTCCGACCCGCTTCCGACCACTGAAGACACGGGCAATTCTTGGGCAGGGGATTTCGGGCATGATGCCACTCGGTGTCACATCGACTATCCTCGCTCAACAAAAATTTCCAATTTTCGACGGTGAGGGAAAAGGCAGGCGTCTCCACCTTTATGAGATGGCGTGGAAGGATTGGCAGTGTCTAGCAGGAACGCGATACCAGATCGGGCTGGAGGAGGGCTTGGGGGCTTCGCGAGTTGGGTGGGGGAGACAGAGGAGGGGGGGAGGATTGACACCTTGCCGACCGAAGCCGCTGAAGCTACCTAGGTGTGTGGAAGACACACATGCGACATGGAGACGAAAGGGAGAGAGGGTGACGGACATACGGGATGTGATGGTGCGGCAGAAGGCGTTGGCCACGTTGGCCATGGCGACGGTGCAGTGACAGATGCCGTAGGAGGCGTTGGGCATCATGACACTTTCTGGCTATCACAGCGGCCAGACCGACGCCAGTTGTGGCACTAGGTTGCCTCAGACGTGCTATTTGCTGATACACCTACCGACATGTCTACATAAAAAACCTTCGGAGAGTTCGAGGAGGAGCAGAGAAGAAAAGAGGTATAGGCGGAGGAGCACATGCATCCCGGTGGGTGGCAGAATGCAAGCGCAGGAAGGTAGCCAAGGTAGGTAGTTCGAGTTATTTCGTTCGCGCACACAAAGTGCTTAAATCCACCACTGTGTGCAAGTCTGTCGTGCATATGCCGCTAGCCCCCTCCCCCTTCTCCTTAGCTTAGGTAGGTCTCTGCGTACAGCGACGGTGTCAAGCCGGTGGAGAGAGGGCTTTTCCTCCTGCCATGGACCAGTCGGCGACAAGTATTGAAAGTCTGTCTGTCTAGGGGGCGTTGAGTTAGTGCTGGAAGAACGAATTTAGACAATCCGAAGAAGTGGGTCCCCGCCTCCTACCACCCCCCGGCCATCCGCCATCTGGGGTTTCTAACGAGAGAATGGAAGAGGGCGGACAGGTGTGTAATATGAGGCAGACAGCGGATAATGAGGGGGGGAGAGGAGCGAGAGCGCGAACGAATGACGGCTCCGACGCACGGTTGGCAGAGGTTAGGCTGGGCTTGCTCTGGGATTAATTGGCTGAGGGAGCAGGAAATGATTGCAGGCGGCCATGCATATGGAGCAGCAAATGAACGGTGTTTGATATGGGCTGATTGGACTCGGATGGTGCTTTTTGTTTTTAATTTTCACAGTCGTGTGAGTTATTCAGCATTTACTGAGGTGGCGGTTGGATGAAGGGGGAGGCCAGGGTTCGCGGCCTCTCGGATGGGGGACTTGCGGTGAGGCTGGCGGCAGGTCCCGGTGAGAGAGACATACTAAGGGAAGTTATTGGATGTGTGGGGGGCTCTCCTTATGTAGACATGCCCCATTCTGCACTCGGAGAAGCGGGTAAGGGTTCCTTGGTGTAAATTGTGATGATGAGGTTTGGATGCTGTGAACACCTTATACCTGCATTGTTTATGTATGACCTATACGTTAGGTTATGCACACAAGGTACAGACTAGACATTCCAATCCCTCTCTGTCTTCCAGTACCTAGGGTAGGTATGTAAAGTACTTGCATAATTACTGTATCTTGCGATCGATCCAGAGGACGGAGGAGGGAAGACGAGGACCCAAAGCCGACAGAAACAAGATGTGATGGAAGGGGGTTTGCCTGGCAGTTGGGTGGCTGACCTGATAGATGTGGGTGGAAATATGGTGAGGTCACAGTTTCGGGCAAGGTGAATAACTGAGTTCCCATGTCAATTGAGGGAAGAAGAGGACGGGATAGGCGGGGCGGGATGAGGATAGGCGAGAGTTGACGAGGAGGAGCCTGGAGGAGTAGGAGGAGGAGGAGGAGGGAAAAGTGACAGGGTCCACGTGGTGTGCATATCGTCCATTCGAGCTTAACCTACTCTCTCTTCTTGGTCTGCTCGGTCGCTTCTTCCAGATGATGGCGTTTGTGGAGTAAACGAAGAGCAAGGCGATCCGTCATATCTCACAATTTTCATATCACTGCCGCCGAGACGTATGCAACAACTTCGTCCCCCGTCCTCGACGACCTACTTCCCAAACAGGGGACCTCACCTGCCAACGGTGTAAAGGCACACACCCGTGATACTCATCTCATCACTCACCACCTTTCATCCTCACCAATCGTCAGGCATGGATTAGCTACACTGCCTATATCCCAAGTGAAGGTAGTTGCTACTAACTACTACTGCTTACTTCGTACCTCCCAACCTTCATAGCTTTGTCAGGATCCCCAGCCCACACCCCCCCTCAGAAGATAAACTTGACAACAATCCTCCCCCCTCCCGGGACTAAGTCACTCACCTACTGCTTCAACTTTTCCACTTACATCCCCTCCGGCATCCACCTTTGACTTATTAGATTGGGGGGTTCGGTTGGCTTCCAGATATCGCGCAATTGCCTAGACAATCCCCATCGAATCCATACGCACGTATTCTGCCTCTTCTTGTTTTCTAGAGACGCCCCTCCTACCCCCCGGGGGTCATGCCACATGAGTTTTCCCTATGTATGTACATACGATAGATGCTTCGTCCAATCTATCCATCTGCTCATCTATCTACTCTGGCAATCCGGATACCTAGTTCGATCGTATCTGCCTCCATTCCGGTCCACATCCATATTTGACCCCCAGACGATTTTTGGGGCTGCTCATCCGGCCCCCCCCTCCCCTCCCTCCTTCGGTTGATCTGCAGCGGCGGTCACCTTGAGATCTCTGGGTGTGGATCGTGGAGAAAGGAAAAATTGCGCTTCCTCCCACCTCTCCACACTAAGTTAGTCCATACCACCTTGGTTAGGTTCCAGATTACCTACCGAAGGAGGCAAAGGTACTTGCTTTAACGTTACCCCCCAAATTCTCATCCCGCGCCTCGTGTCGGCTCCATATCCAGCAGCAGCAGGGGAAGAGAAGGCCTACATACATACGCTACGTACATACATACATACATACATACCTCTGGGGCAGCAGCAGCAGCAGCAGCAGGGGGAAAAAGAAGCAAGACGAAAAGGGAATAATAATAAATACGCTGAGCCGGGTCAAGCGCTCCAGCCTGTATTGGTGGCAAGACAAGACAGACAGACAGACACCCTGACCCTGGGTTCCCTTCCTCCCCCCTGCAGCATATTATTTTTATTTTTTATTGTTATTTTATTTTGTTTTATTTTATTTATCTACTTGGAGCAATTTTCTTCTCTGTTGCACGCCCGGCGACAGATAGAGGAAACAAGACAGCGCTCGCCGCGAGAGAGAGAGAGAGAGCGAGAGTGTGCGTGAGAGCGAGAGACAGGCAGAGGCGAAGAAGAAGCCCCGAGGGCAAAAGAAAAAGAATTGTCTATCAACAAGGGTGCATCATCCCATCCCATCCCAACCCATCCCATCCATCTTTTTCCTCCCTCCTTGCTCGAAGTAAGGTAGTCGGTTGGACATACATAGATAACCCCCGGTCCTGGCTTCCCTTCTCCGGTGCTCGGTGCACGAACCCTTGACCCGACCTTATTTTATTCGTGCACCTTGGCCTCGGCCCTTCAACCTCCCACCTTCACACCTCAGATCTCACGACTCATCACCGAAACTCATCAGTCCTTCCCTCCGTTCTCTTCCCCTCCCCCGGTCCAGGCGCAACAAAACCTCTCACGAACCCCCTTTTTTGGCGACCCGGCCTGCTCTTCGCCTTGTTCGCCTGGAGTGGATAGCTGTGAGCACGAACTCAGCAATTCGGCTTTAAAGGACAGGGACCCTTTCCGGCATCCACTTTTATTTTTATTTCTGAAGATCACACCTGCCCCTCATTTTCATATATTATCAACCTTACCTGCCTGTGGTCGGTGAAGCTCGGTGGGGGCTTCTCAGCTTCTGAGGGCTAGCCGGTAATATTTTATCTGGCCCTGTCTGTCACCAACCTCGCTCCTTCCGAAGTCGATGATGGGCTTTGGAGAGCCTGTTTTCCAGAATGCATCCAGCTCCTAGCCTGCTTGAAGCTCCTCCAAAGACGGGTGGCGATGAGTCCAGATCCCCCGCCCCGGCTGCTCAGCAGCAACAGCATCGAACTTCACCTCAACTCCCGCCGCCCACCCCCGGTCAGTCGGCTTCGCCCCCGTTGAGAAAGGACACCAACTCGTCCATCTCGACCCAGGCCACCACGGCTTCTGCTGCTACCAATATGTCCAGCGAGACCAACAACACATCGTACAGTGCCGACACCTCTCCTAACCTCACGTCCATTTTCCATGTTAAGGATGGCTCCGACGTCTCTAACAGGGTTCGCGCGAGCAGGAGGCGAACGGGTCCCTTGTCTCAGCAACAGAGAGAGAAAGCCGCCCTCATCAGAAAACTCGGCGCATGCAACGACTGCCGGAGGAGGCGAGTTGCTGTGAGTTTCTTAACCCCCCCGCGGCGGCTCGAAACCCGCCATGTTTTTTGGCTCATATAATCACTGACATTTCTCGCCTTGTAAGTGCCATCCCAGTCATCACAATATGACGTGGGAGGATGCCGTGAGGAAATACCATCGTTCCCACAGCCCAACCCTGCAAGACATTGCTCCCTCAATGTCTGGCCAGAGACCATTGAGCCCCGCTCCTGGTCTCAACAACGTTAAGCCGCTGTTCACTCATGATCCCCAAGAGATGGATATTGACAGCCCAACTCCTCCGCTCGGCCGACAGCCCCTCAGCGAGTCGCGCATCCGAACGCCGTTGCCCTCGGGTCCACGCCTGGACAAGCCGACAACTCTGCCGGGCATAGACAGCCTGAAGTCGGACTTGCAGACCAACGTTTCTAGGATCCTCTCCACGCCGCATCGTAGCCGTTATTCCAGCGCCCAGTGCCTCTTCCTCTACTGGCAGGATGATGCCGATCTCAGCGTGCAGGCTACCGTCAAAGAGCTGGCCGATGTTTTCGACCAGTACTACCGATATACGTTTCAGATACAGACCATTCCGTCCTCTTCCAATGATTGCAAGAGCTCCTGGAGATGGTTGTCACGAAGGATCAACGATTTTGCAGAAGATCGTGACCAGCGTGACGTTCTCAAGATTGTCTACTACAATGGGCACTCTTATCTCGATAGCAACCGAGAGATGGTCCTCGCGAGGTACGTACCGCTACTTGACAGTTGCCTGGCCAGATATTAACAATTGGCTCGTTACAGTTCCAAGGACAGGGAGAAGGCCGAGACGATCCGGTGGAGTGGAATACAGCAGATCCTCGAAGAAGCCTGCTCCGATACCCTCATCATCATGGACGCCGCCTACTACCCGTCATCGAAAATGGTCCGCCAGGAAGGTGTTCTCGAGCTGATTGCCGCCGCCGTGTCCGAGGAGCATATGGACACGCTCGAACGCAGCACCTTCACCAAGGTCTTGATAGACCACCTCAAAACCCGAGCCTCGCAACGCTACATGAACCCGTTTTCAGCAGCCGAGATTCACTCGAAGTTACTATCCCACTATCCCAAGCTGATCCAGGATAGAAATCCTGAAAGGGAAACGATCACGAGCTTCCCGTCGCCGCTGCATATGCAGATGTCCGGGAACTCCAGACTACCTTCGATTCTCCTAGCACCCCTCAACATTGGTCCTCTGAGGACCAGCCTTCCCTTCAGCACGGAAGGCCAGCAGGTCCACCTGTCGATCCGCGTGGGCGACGAACCCATCGATGTTGACAGCTGGACCGAGTGGCTGAGGATGATGCCCGAGGGAATCAAGGATGTGAGAGTGGATGGTCCGTACCGCCCCTCTAGATAGGCGACTCTTCGCCATATTCATACGTTTTTGGCTCGTCATTGGTTTGATTCATGTCACCATGACCAGCACACCTTACACGTCAGCCGCCCAGGCTGGACGTTTACTTTCAGGACGAAAGAGGCGGTTCGTAACAACTCCTCGAAGTTGGCGCCGCCAAAATCTCCTCCCGATTTACTATGTTTTATACGACTCCTCTCCCGGGATGCCCCTAGGCTCCCCAATACTTTGTTACGCGTTTGACGACAATTTCACCATGTTCATAACGATCACACCACGAACTACGGCTGGAGGAAACAAGAAAACAAGGGGGGGAGAATGCCATGCGGCACTGGTAGCTTTCTGAAATCTGATGCGGTATACCGGCGAAATGCTCGCTTTGTGGAGTGGATGGAGAATTAAGATTGAGCAAGCGGATGTTGAGCAAATGGGGGATACGAGACTTGGCATTTGGTAGGTATACCAATTCATACGATTTCATGATCGATGCTTGCTTTTTTACAGTTAAATCCGGGGTGAATTGTCCAAAAGTCCGTGACTAAATCCGTCCGCATGCTTCCATGCCATGCATGGTCCGTAGCCCTGAACGCCATGCATCTATCTGCAAGTTCTAGTTTTCCAGCCCCGCCCCCTTGCCCGTCCCGTTCATACATGCCAGTACCGGAAAAAAAGCAAACTACCAAAGCAACATGACCGCCACTGCGCCGACGACAAGCCCCAAAAGGCTACCCTGCGTCCTGGCAGCCCCCGATTCAGCCTTGATCTCACCGATGATGAACGGAGGCTCGTACGACTCCACTTCCCGGGTATCCAGCGTGCCGTTCCAGCAGTACCGCTGGAAGCAGCCGGTGCACACGTCGGGCACGGTAGTCCCCGTGCGGCCGAAGCTGCGCGACAGGACCGCGCAGGCGACGCAGGCGGCCCACTCGGTGTCGACGGTGCTGTTGCCCTGGGAGGCGGCGTTGTAGCCGTTCTGGATGATGAGGTTGCGCTGGCTGAGCTCATACGAGGGCGTGAACGTGGAGACGTTGGATTCGGTGGTATACGGCGCGTTGGGGATGTAGACGACCAGCGGCGGCACGACCTGGCCGGGGGAGAGGGTGAAGTTGGCGGGGTCGCAGCCGAAGAAGGTGGGGCGCTGGTTGAGGCGGAGGTTGATGAAGGTGTTCGCGTCGGGGACCGGGGGGAAGACGGTGCCGTTGGCGATGGGGGTGCCGGAGCGGTCGTACGAGGCGCGGAGGGCGGTGCCGTTGGGCCAGTTGTAGGTGGTGTCGGCGGACGAGTCGACAGAGAAGATGACGTCGACGGCGCGCATGGGCTGGATGAGAGGGTGCAGGGGGATGTTCTGCAGGTCCTCGCCGCCGTCGACGAGGGTAAGCTGGAACTGGTTGGCGTTGGGGTTGGTGTCGGGCCGCCAGTCGCGGAAGGGGTTGGGCGCGTACTGCGCGATGTCGTTGCTGTCCTCGTCGAGGGTGGTGAGGACGCTCTTCAGGAGGTCCGAGAGGAAGGAGGGCAGCTCGGCCGTGATGGCGGTGATGTTCTGCAGGAGGAACTGGTTGAAGAGCGAGGAGGACGTGCCCATGACGAAGCCGGCCTGGTCGAAGCCCTCGACGCACGCGCCGTCCTGCGGCACGACGCCGGCGGAGAAGTTGGACGCGAGGTACTTGGTCGGGGCGAAGCCGAAGGTGGTGGGGTCCCAGCTGCCCGTCTCGAAGGGGTTGAACTCGTACACCGTGGCGTTGAGACTGATGAGCTTCTCGCCGGGGGCGCGGCCGTCGGAGACGAGGATGGGGAAGGGGGACTGGCCGGACGTGAAGGAGGCGTCCTCGGCGATGGAGGAGAAGGTATACGAGGGCCCGCCGTCCGTGGCGTTGATGAGCTGGTAGCTCAGAGCACGGCCCCAGTAGTCGGTGATGGAGGTGTCGAACCCGGCCTCGTCCTTCTTGTTCACCTCGGTTGCGACCGTCGTCCAGTAGTCGGCCGTGTTGAGGATGGACAGGCCGTCCTCCTCGGGGCCGCTGAAGATGGAGTTCTGGAACGCCCAGACGTCGGAGCCGGGGCTTCCGGCCTGGAGGGTCTGCACCGACGAGAAGTTGTTGCTGTAGATGGAGCCGACGAGCCAGCCGCCGCCGGACAGGCCGGCAAGGTAGGTGGACGCCTGCAGCAGCCCGCCAATACCCCCGGCCTCCGTGGCGCCCGCCGTGCGATCATCCGCAGCGGCGACGAAGCCGGCCCCGTTCATGAGGGCGCGGTAGCCGCCGCCCGAGACGGCAATGGCGATGTTGGGCAGCTCAGAGGGGTTCCCGCGCACCTGGTTGATGTAGGCCGCCGCGTCGAAGTTGGCGATGTTTGCGCGCGTCAAAAAGTCGATCATGGGCTGGATGGTCACGTTGCGGCGCAGCGGGAGCCACGACGCCTCCTGCTCGGAAAGCGAGGACGCGAGCCGGATCACCGGCCGGTCCGACGGGCAGGTCACCTGGGCCGGTGCGTAGTTGCCGCTGGGCGAGTCGGGAGCGGCGCGGACGTCGAGACTGACGACGACGGAGCGCTGGCTCGCCATGCTGTCCTGGGGCAGCGCCCATGTTTGGCTTGTGAGCGAGAGAATCGCGGTCAGGGGCGACAGTAACCTCCCCATTTTCAAGCCGAGTAGCGATAACCAAGTCCAACAAGGAAAGGGGATGGAAAAGAAAGAAGTAGAAGAAGAAAAAGAGCACTAGATACTAGATGTAAAAAACTATGAGATTCCTCAAAGCTGAAACTCGATGGACGACTTGGGAGACGTCCAATATTATAGCCGGACTGTTGCGATTCCCCGGGCCCGCCTTATTCGTGGTATGACGCAAAGGAGAACACAACGTCGAAGCTCGGGCTCGTCGGCCGGGGATGCGATGGCAAAGGAGTCCAGTTTTAAATAAGAACTAGATGGTCGCCCGGGTGCTTGGACAGGGTTATGGAGCAAGAACTAGGGGAAAGGAAAAAGGTGTGGATTGAATCAGCAGCATGCGCCTTACCACTACAGATTTCCCTGCGAGTTCAATACGCGGAATTGGGACGTACAAGGAATGTTTGACCCCATGGGATTCATGCGCAGGACGGATTGGGCAAATGACATGGAGGGGGGATATTGACTCTGACGCGAGATTGGTGGCTTGTCAAGTCTTGGAAGTCTTGGAGGCACCGGGAATTTAGCGATTGTCGAATGGATTGCCCAATTGCCTCCGCGGGTTTCACAAACAGAACAAGAATATGGAGTTTCACAAAGATGTACAAGGATGTAGCGGCTGCTCTGCAGGGTACACTGCTGCGAAGTTAAACCGTCAGGCTCCGAGGCTCCCACGGCTCCCTTTGCTCACTTTGTGTGCGTAGGTTTAAGTTAATTGCCACCCGGGGACATGTACATACGCGGCGGATTGATGACAGGGATCGATGCTTGATGAGTGATGTTACTTCGCAGACACACACACGCACATCGCTCTGTCAGGCACGGTTGGCTTTTCTTGGCTCTGTAGCAAAAAGCCCGTAACTCCCGCGGGCTTTCGCACCCTAGGCGAATTCTGGAAGCGCGTTCGTAGTCTAGGCAATTTGTGGAAGAGGGGGCTTGCGTCGCGGCGCTTGGTGGCCGTGCCTGCATGCGAGCAATGGCCCGAAGGAGACGAGGGGTGGTATCCTCGCCCCAGAGCCGATCAGCCGCGATCTTACACTATTTAGCATCGGGGTGCCTTGCCCCAGCACCCGTGTTCGACAAGGAGGTGACGGTTCTTAAAGTTAAAACAGCCCAAACGCTGTACCATACTCGGTGCAACCGAAGAAGAGATGAAGGGGAGGGGGGCATAACGAAGCTGAGCGAGTGCTTGGCCACGTCACTAACGGCAGAAGCAAATGCCCGATCAATCAGTGAATCCCCTGTGACTGTCGAATAGGAAGCCTCAGAGGTGTCTTGAGAGATCGACGTAAGCTGCACTGATGACAGACCACAACACCCCGACGAAAGAAAGGCTGTGTTAGGCGGTTTCGCGCAGCCCACCCGATGTAGGCAGGGATGATCCGGCTCTGGCGCAGTCATCGTGCGGCTAGGTGGTTCGGGAGACAAGAGAACACCGACAGACTGACAAAATAATTAGACTTTGTTCCACAGCATTGTGGAGAGTATTCGTACTTCGTAGCAGAGGTACAGTAGCATCAAGGTGGTCGGGAGAACGTCGGAGTACTCGAGAGCTGTGGCCCAACAGCTACGTATGTATGCATTTTGTATGACGATGGCCAAGAGAGAAGCGCATTGGCTAGCTTTTAGACCAGGAGGGTAGGTTAAAGCTGACTACGGACTACGTACTAGCTAGTACTAAATAATCAGTCAGCTTAATTGGGCGTCCAAGCTTGGTCTTGTGGGGTTGACGGGTCGGCACTCGTTGACCCAGCAACTGCAAAAAACACGCGAAGCTCCATATCAACAAACCCTGGAGCTCTTCCAAACATGCATCCACCCCCAACCATCACAGCACCATGTAAACACGACCCTATTTTGGAACTTCTTTCGCCCAAATCCCTTTCCGAATCTTTGCATTAACCCGATATCCATCTCTTGTAGGCACGAAACCCAACGATGGATCCGCAATCGCCCCCAAAACGAATGACCCGCGCCAGGGCTGCCGCGAAGGCAGGAGATCCCGCCGCCCCGAAAACCACAAAGATCGTGACTGCTGCCGCAAAGGCAAAGGCAGCTCCTTCCAGCACTCGAGCCACGGCTTCTAGCAAGAGAAAGGCCAAATTCGACGACAACGAAGACGACGAGCAACACGACGAAGCTCCGCAGCAAACAGATCCAGCTATGCGAGCTACACGACCCACCCGTGGACGGCCAAAGAAGACGGTCGAGGAGCCTGCAGAAGAGGCATCCAACTCAGCAGCCGGGCTGGCCCGAGCAACTCGCGGCAGAGCCAAGAAGCCCGCTCCCGAGACCCCGGTGGAGGAGCCTGTGAGAGCCCGTGGCCGACCCAGGAAGATCCAGCCAGAAGAAAAGGCAGATGCACTACCTGAGCCAGCAAAGAAAACAACTCGTGGCCGCGCCGCCACACTCACAGCCTCGAAGCCCGCTACCAAGAAGTCGGTAACGTTCGAGGAACCAGAAAAAGAAAACATCGCACCCGATGGTGCATCCAAGGCCAAGGACAAGGCACCCGCTACAGTGGGGCTCCGGGGTAGACCCGTCCGTAAGCCTGCCGTCCCAACGAGAGCAACCCGAGCCGCTGTCAAGTCGGCTCCATCTGCTACAGAGAAAGCAGCAAAGACACCATTGAGCCCTAAGAAGGTGACGCAAATGCCCGTGTCGAGAGAATGTTCCGAGGACGAATTGGCCAGCACCGAGAAGACGCCACTCAAGCCCATGATGAAGAGCCCCATGAAGCTCCCTGCTAGCATTCTTGGCTCAATCAGGAAACCCATCTTCGAGCAGAAGGAAGCCGAGGCCGACCTTGCTGTTCACAACGTGGCCATCGATCCACCAGAGATCGGCGCCACACAAGTGCTGGGCAGTCCCGCCCGACGACCTCCATCGTCCCCATACAAGGACGCCATGAAGTCGCCCGCACGACGAGTGGATGGTCTGTCTGCATTGAAGCCCGCATCAGCCATGAAAGCCAACGGGGAGGGAAGCACATCTTCTTTCAAATCTTCCCTCCTTCAGTCGCCAGCCAAGCGATCCCAGTCTGCCATCAAGGGGTTTGGTTTCTCTTCCTCCAACCGATCTGAACAGAGCCAGTCCCCTTTCAAGACGTCGTTCCTCCAATCACCCGCCAAACGGCCAGTCTCGCCCATTAAGGGATTGTCGATGCCTAAGCGTCAAGAGCCTACTGAGATGATGCAATCTCCTGCAACCAAGCCTCTGCTGCTCTCGACGCCGACAGCACTGCCTCCCATGCAGCGAACTTCTGAGAGGCTGATGTCGGAGGAGCGAGAAAATGACGAGTTCGACCAGATCTCAAACGACATCATGCTGCAGGAGCCCCCGAGACTTCACTTCCCAGGTAGATTATCTGCGGTGCTCCCCCGCCATGCTGATCCCGCCCTCAAGGCGAACATGCTCGTCCTCGACGAGGCTTCAGAAGACGAGGTTAGTCTCGTGCAAGATTCTCCAAAAGCGCCTGTAGAAGAGGCTGGACCTATTGAAGAAGTGACTGAAGACGTCGGAGAGCCCATGATTGTGGACGAGCCCGAGTTCGAGAGCACTGTGCAGGAGGCTTCTAGTCCTACTAAGACCACGACACCTCCACAATCACCTCCAAAACAAGCCATGGGCATCTTCGGCCTGAGACAGAAGGACATGGACCCTTATGAAGAACTGGAGTCAGACTCCGAGGACGAATTGGCACAGAGCGCTCGAAGAGGACAGCAGCACCATACCTCGGCATTCTGTGCAGTCCCGGCAACTCCTACACCAGCGGCCTCGGGACGCCGTAGCTTGGCTAAAGCGAGCACACGAAAGATTGGCTTCACTCCACTCGCTCAGCAATTCGGCGCATGGTCCGCCGCCAGTCCTGTCAAGGCACCTAGACAACTCGTTGACGATGAACCCACGATCAAACCATTTGGTTCGCCAGCAAACTCCCAAACCGACGACTCCCCGATGAGAAGCACCTTCTTTGACGATGAGATGTCGGTACGAGGTGATGTACAAGCTCAGAACGAGATCGAGGCAGCGATCGAGGCGGATATCACTGCACAGATCGAGGAACCCGACTTTGACGAGGATCTCCTTGTCACCGAAGAGGACATGGAGTTGGCTGCCGAAGCAAATGAGATGTCGCTTCTTGAGCCTGAACAGTTGGACGAGATTGTTCACACCACTTACGACCTGGAAGATTCTCTTTCCGAGGCCAGCCAAGAGTATGGAGATGAGAACGAGATTCCGATCGACCCAGCAATCTTGGAGTCGCACAAGAGCAGTTACCTCCCCGTACCACCGACGACGCCCGCGCGAGTTCTGACTCGGGAGTTTCACACTGTCTCCAAGGTGCCGCTCAAGGCAGCCGATGATTCGACCCCTCGGCCAAAGAAGAAGCGATCTGCCAGTATTTCTCGGCTTCCGGTCAGTCGGCCAAGCGGTCTTACTAGAAGTGCGACTGTTATTTCCTACTCTCCCATGAAGAACAACAGGCCTGCCTTTGAGGTCGAGGAGCCTGCTCAGTCTGCTCCAGTGACCCCGGCAAAGTCCGAGGTCTGGTCCACGGCGGGTACACCAGCTCGGACCCCGAGACGAGATCTCAATCCTGCTCTCCTCCGCGGAGCCATCGTTTTCGTTGATGTGCACACGAGCGAGGGCGCCGATGCAAGTGGCATTTTCGTCGAGTTGCTCAACCAGATGGGAGCCCGGTGCGTGAAGAACTGGTCTTGGAATCCCACGAGCCCGACCAGCTCGGATTCTTCCAAGATTGGCATCACCCATGTTGTCTACAAGGACGGCGGTAAGCGGACTATGGAGAAGGTCCGGGAGAGTGGCGGCGTTGTGCAGTGCGTCGGAGTCAGCTGGGTCCTTGAGTAAGTGATATCTGTGAACCTGTGCCCGATTGTTACTAATGTATCGTCAGTTGCGAGCGAGAGAATGAGTGGCTCGATGAGGCGCCGTACTATATCGATACCTCGTTGGTGCCTCGCGGAGGTCACCGGCGCAGGAAGAGCATGGAGCCTAGGGCGCTGGCCAATCTCAACGGTCTACTCGTGCCCAGCCCAGTCAAGGGCAGCCGCGACATACAGACGGCACCAAACACACCGATGAATCGTCGGGATAGTACCGTATGGATCCGCACTCCGTCAGACGTCGCCGAGGACGAGGAACAAGACTGGCAGTCACTATTGACGCCGGTCCCAGCGACACCAGCCCCGGAGGCACTCGCCAGATATGCGGCCAACCTTACTCCCGAGACGCCCTCTGGGATGAGCAGCTACGATGATTCCCCAACGAAGGATGCGTTGTTGATGAGGACGTGCCCGCCAAAGCCAAACGCCTACAGCGAGCTCGGCGAAGGTATTCTGGGCAAGGATAAGGACGAGGGAGTGTTGATGAGACTCATGGCAGCTCGCCGGAAGAGCCTGCAGTTTGCTCCAAAGGTTGGGAGTCCGCTGGCGAAAGCATGGAATTGATAGGTTTAGGAAGGCCGGAGTTGTTTTCAGGGCAAAGTAAATTAGACAGACACAATAATCGTCAACGCTCGTTCACTACGACGGAGTTAGGGGGTGATGGAAAGGCGTTTATTCGGGTTATCATTCTTGAGCACTATTTTGAGTGGATAGCGATACTGATCGCGTATTTATAACATTCAACCTCAGCGGATCCGGAAGCATCATCTCTTAAGTGATTTCTGTATAGTCCGTCAGACTGCTAAGTTTGGATGGATCGCGCGTGTCGTTGTGTAGCAACACGTTGGGCTGTCGGAGAAAGGTCTGTCCAGTCGGGTGTAACAAAGAGACAGTTGTGAGCTCGAGAATGGCCGCAAGCCAAAGCCATCTCCTTGACCACTTCAAAGATTCGAATCCAGAACGACATGCATATAAAGACAATCAAGTGCCAGTCACCGTATAAGACGCCAACACTAACAAAGAGAATGCCGGAACGAGTCAAGGCCCGCAAGATGAAGAGGAGCGAGAGAATTATCGCGCGAGAGACTGCATGTCATATGGCAGTTATCAAGAAAGCCAACAAAAAAGCCAATTTTCGCAGAGAAATGGCTCTTTTAAGTGCTACCACGCAGTTCCAGTTTCACGGCGACATCATCGTCCAGCCCAGAGAAGACGCCATTCTCACCGCCACGAAGAGCTGCAACTCCGATCCCAACCATCAACACCAAGTCTTATTTGCAGATGGCGCCGTTCTGGCACGAGTGAAAAGCAGAGAGTGCGATCCGGGCAAGGGAAAGGCTTCAGGCGCCGCTGTTGCAAGGCCGAAGGTTACAATCTTTACGGACTGCCAGAACGCCTTGCAGCGGATTCAGAAGCTTCGTAAGGTCGCTTCTACCGAGCAGCGAATGTGAGGCAACCCTATTGTCCGCAAGCTCATCACGAGATCTCAGTACCTTCGCGGCCAGGGTGTGGACGTGGAGCTGCATTGGGTCCCGTGCCACTCACGCGTCGAGGGCAATGTACGGGCTGATGCTGCAGCTCGGCGAGCAGCGATGAGCCTCGACCTTGGGGTAAATTTAGACGAAGAGCTGCGATTGATTGAATCTGCGGTCACCCGGGAACATGGAGAGACATGTCTATCAATAACAAGAAGCAACGCACAGCAAGGAATACGGCTGGGTGCACTGTACAGTAAAAGCATGATACGCAGCTTTCCCCGCCAAGCCAGGTGGCTCTTCCAAGTCTTCTAGATGCGTCTTCTCTCTAAGAGTCACACTGAGTGAAGCTGAGAAGTCTGCTTGACACTTATAGGGATGTTAGTTACTTTGGACCAAACAGGAATGCTAGTATCGCCGCGCTGTTTGGGTAGTCGCTGAAGTCCGCGACCGTGATTATGACGGGTAGAAGAGCCTTTATCTAATACCTCAAGGGCGACCTGAAGTACCTGAGCGGAGGAGCAGATGGCGTTGCGGAAATTTACAACAAACGAGCGCCGTACTGGCAGGCCATGCTCAGCGTATGCATCCGAGATTGCACTCACGTGTATGTTGGAGAAGTGGCATAATCATATCTCAGATAACAGAGATCGTTGGCTCCCTTCCTGGATGGTCCCGGGATTTTCTTCTTTTTACTTACTTAGTTTGAAGGAACTACGTATAATACCTGTCTGAGAAACTTGTCTGGCGTGGCTCCAAAATCACTGTGTCAAGGATGATTCTCCGCGGCGAGACAGGTGCAAAATCGGTTTCGCCGAGAGACATCGAAAATACTATGTATGCGGATGCATTGAAAGGAGAAGGCTGAGTTAGCGCCATGCTGATTAGATCTTATGAACCGAGGGGTGGTTACGGAGTAGCTTAGCGCTGGTGAGTAATTGTTGAGTACCTTGCCAAGATGGGGAACGAGGCAGTGCACAATGCTTCTCTTGCTACGTCCGTAAAACTCACATACTTACCGCTTCCCATTGCCTACTAATGATAATGGTGGTGTGAACACCTACTTTAGGACCATGGGCACCGTGTCCTCGATTTCGAAGAATAAACGCGAGTAGCCTGTACGCAGCCTGCCCAATCGACTCGGTCAACACGTTTAAATCCACTACAAATCGTGCGCAGCCGCATATAGAATAACTTGTGGCACTGGCTGACAGTGGCGGAGCAGGTTACAGCGTTGAGCAATTTTTATTGTCATTGAACGTTGGATTGCAGCCAGAGCTCCCAAGCAGTATTGGAGCAAACCATGGGAACACGTGAGGAGCGCAAAACTTGGCCTCGAATCTGGCCTCAGACCATTCCAGAATTGATGTTTTCGGGAGTATGGGTTAAGCCCAAAAGGTCAGATAGTCCGGGTGTGGTAGGCAATGGACATAAACCGCAGCCTCGTCGTTCTTCGCCACTTTTCACCTCTACAACATAACCGACTGGTGTGGATTACCATCAACTGCGCTCATATCCAGCGATGGATCCCCTTAGCATTACCACCGCCGCAATTACGTTGGCTGGGCTCATCTTTAAGGCTGCCATCAAGGCCAGAGACGGAGTTGGCCAGCTACGCTATGCGATACACTCCATTTCCGACGTTGCCGACGAGATTCAGAGTGTGCAGGCAGCTCTGCGAGAGGTCGAGCATACCTTGCGGCAAAATCCAAGCTCAGTCCGGCGTTTTGAGCTTGACGACGTGTTTAACGTTGCCGTGAATGGATGCCATGCGACACTCATGTGTATCAGTAAGGAGTATCAGGAACTATTCCACCGCGACGACTGGAAGGTTAGAGCTTTGGTTCTGTGGAAAGAGGACGATATGGCACGCCTCCTTGGCCGGTTGGATCGGAAGAAGGCGAGCCTCTCGCTCCTGGTACAGGCGCTGAATTTGTAAGCATGCCGCTTCCCAATTCGCTTTACAGTGCTGTTAACAAAACGCAAGACGCTCAATACAAGACATCAAGTCTTTACTTAGTCAGAACCGGCCGACTCTCGAGGATGCGAAACAAGACCTCTTCGCGCTCATACATACGTATCCGAGCTTCCAACAGTCCATTCTTGATTCGTTGGACCAGGAGTCCGTCGACTGCATACTCGGGGACAAGGAATCCATGCTGAGCAATACAGAGTTCGACTTCGACCACGAAATCATCAATACCAGAACCTATAAGCGAGCGCTTGTGAGGTTACAATTTGCTAGCCGTCGGGGGAAGCCCGCGATGAGAAATGCCCATGAAACTCCCTCGAGCTCTGAGAGGAAATTTTGCGCCCGTTCCTTGTCTAGCACGTCTGAAGAAGTCGAAGAGCGAGTCGAAGAGCAGGTTGAAGGCCTTATTGACTTAACTTTCGAACCTCTTCCAACACCACATTTGATACCCACACTGCGTCCCGAATGGGATGGGCGAAGCGCTGGGCCGGTACTCGAAACTGATCGGACACTGGCCGAGGGGGAGCTCAGCAACAGTATCTCCATCAGCCACAACAACGAGGTGGGTGTAGAGCCCGCTAAAATCTCTAAACGAGCTTCACATAAAGATGCAATTGCGGTTCTGACAGACCGCCCAGTGGCATATGATCGACAACATACACACTCTTCATCAAACGAGCTACGCAAATCTAGACCTGAAGTCACTGAAGCGAGATTGTCGCCATCCCACACACCGAGTTCAGTTGAGCCTACATTCCATACTTACCGCCAAAGATTGCCTGGAGATCGGCGAACCTTCTCGGATCCGACCGCGACGAGATCAGCCCCACCACCGTCTCCGCCACTAGTTGATAGGCAAGATACTACGCATGGTCATGGCGAGGGAAGAAGACGAAGGCTACGGCGAGCTGGTTCGAGAATTTCAGTCAGCGACCAAGGATCACAACTTTCGCTGCTAAATCAGCACTCCGAAGGTAGTAAATCCTGCACATCTTTATACAACTTTGCCGAGCCATCAACAACTGGTCTTGAGAACAGCCCAATTATATTGGATGTACGTCGGTACGCGCGAGAAGTCCACCATATCTCGCCCAGGCCTTCCTACGTCTGCATATTCACGATACCAGCACCGTCCCGTTGTGCTCATTAGCAGAGAAGGAGCAAGTCGCCACGCCGACACATACTAGCCGAACAGAAGAATATTTCCCACAACAGGATCTTCGGCACGCCCTATCTGGCTGCGAATGGGTCTGCCGCCAGCCCGAGCGGCCACTTCTCGTGTCTTCCTGCCTCCTTGAAGAATGCTCGAGTTGCTACACAGAACAGCGATACCAGACGGTGGACTCAGCTGCGGTTCATCTCAGCCTGCTGCATTTCAAGCTTCCAGACATCATTCCACCAGTAGAGATGTTCGATTGGATTACTGGCTATGAGCCTAAATCGTCAACTCTTGATACGACCATGCAATCTTCCGGATCTTCAGTTAGAGTCCTAAGCTATAGGGAAGTGCAGTATCTTCAAAACGTTACTATGGCCAGGCTTGTGGCAGAGATTGAGCCGCCAACGACAGATGCAAGACAATTCGGAATGAACGTCAGGTCAACCCTTACTAAGCATAGTCAAGTAGACAGCAGCCGATTGCGAAGTATTGGTGCCACACAGCTTGCGGAGACGGACACTACAGGCAAGGAGAGGCGGAACGCAGCGCTAGATGAGACGGGACAAGAATTGGCGGTTCAGGCGGACCAACTTGACGAGACGTGCCTCGCGTCCCATAGTACTACAGGTCGCAGCACATCCAACAGCGAACCTCCGGTTTCGACTCAACCGAAATCTTGCAGACGCAGCCAAAGTTCAATCAACGACCCACAACGGTTGAAGTTCGTAGAAGACAGCATCCGCTCACTAGTCCTTCCCGGGCTCAATGCTCAAGAGAGACAAGATAGCGACAAGATTCCCGGCGGCTACTACGCCACGACCTGAGAACATTATCGAAATTTAAGCCCGTCGAATAACAACGACAGAAGCACTCGAGGGGTTGGCCCAGGATTACTCGAGCCCGTGAAAATAGCGACAGGAATTGCCGAAGCTGGCGGACCTAATTAGCCGTGCTTTCTCGTTTACAAAGTAATAATACGCAAATCCACCGCCTTACCCTATGGTTTGGGCAACTTCATCAGCTCCATCGAAGATCATTCTGAATGACCTATCTACCTCCACCTTCAACCCACGCACCACTATGTAGGCGGGTAATGGTGCCAGATGTTGTCTAATATTATCGAATCACAGCCCTGGCGGAAATCTATAGTCCATGCTCCCTTGCCCAAGATTCTACCCATAGGAACGACGAGAAGCAATGAAAAGAAAGAGAATACGAATAAAAGCATGATACGCAGCTTCTCTCGCCAAGTCAGGTAGCTATTCCAATTCATCTATATCTAGCGCCGCTGTCATCAATATCTGCCCTCATCTAACACGAGCAAAGAAGGATACGTGTACATCCTCTAGCCCATACATGGAAACGTAACGTCGTAAATGTCCTGTCTCTACTGTTTCGGGAGACCAGAGAAAAAGGTATCAATCTCAGAAAGCGTGTAGTCAATCTCATAATCTGTGTTGTTCGAGGCGACTACTGCGTCCAGCTCGGGAAATTGAGCGCCCAATTGGGCCATATCGTTACCATGGTCGTAATATTGGTCATACAGATTGCCCCCCAGCTCGGCCTGGTGGCAAACTGTTCCTGTCATAGTCAGTTCCATCACGCTGTCGATCATGCCGGTGCCGGGAGCGTTCAGATCATTATTCGGAGTGCGTGGTGAAGCAGTTGATGGAACCGTTGGCCAATAATCTAGGTCCGGTCCGGAGAGACATTTCTGCTGCGAGCTGCTGCTTACCGAAGGTTCTCGCCGGGATTGCCCCGAAGAATCAATTCGAGCCAGTGCAGCTTTTGAAGGACGTTTGTATTCGGCCACCGTCCAGCTCTCATCATCTGTAGATACCTGACCTAAACCATACAGTTGAGCTGGACTTAAAGTGCGTTGAGTTCGACGCCTAACGCTTAGGCGACGCGGTACCAATACGTCTTCGGAAGTCAGCGTATTGGTGGCATAAATGATCGCAAAGATACTCACAGTAATCCTCAGGGTGTGGCAGGTACAAGGCATCGTATATCAACGGTAGCTTTTCTTCCGCAAGGAGGCGTTTACCAACTTTGTTGCAGTGCGACTCTTTCACCTTAAATAGGTTTCGCTCTTGGTCGGCGCTCATGAATTGATCGTTCCTGGGCATTTTCTTCGCATCCTTCCACTGCCCTTTGCAAACCCCAGCGTGTTCTGATTTCTCCTGAAGAGTATGCTTGCAGAACGATTGTCCACAGTCTCTACAAGTCTTCGTCCAGTATCGACTAGAGTGCTTGCCCCACAGATGCGCCCTTGAAGTAACAATCAATACGGATTCGAGTATTTTATGTTAGGGAAAAACTTACATGAGCCTGGCCGGATTTGGATATAGCATTGGGCAAAATGGACAAGGAACCATGCGTACGAAGCTCTCCTCCTCTCGTCCGTCAACCCCATTGTTTTTTAGATGGGAATCCATCGTACTGCAATCACTTCTTGTAAGTATGACTCGGCCAACGTGGAAAAGTATGCCTTGATAGTCTCGTAGCGGTCTCTTCCGAAGGCGTACGTAGACCAGGCCGCTGTCTTCGTCCCGGGCTCCTTGGTCGAAGGCTTGGCCTTTGACGCCAGCGATTCCTATTACGTTTCGAAGATAGTTAACCTCCCGGTTCCACGGCCGAATATGAGCAAGAGCCGTATGCGATGCACCTTGGGTTGTATCTTTTTCTGATGTTGAGTGGCCCTAGGTGTGCCCCCTAAGATCCTGCATCCCACGATAGGGCTTTGTACAACCTGCAGGAAGACAAGAACGCCGGTTGGAAGAATTCTTTATGTTCTTATGTTCATCAAAAGAGCAAAGTGATAAACTAGAAGACAATGTCCAAGCAGAGCGTTGATGGAATGGTGTTGAAGGCGGAATCAAGTATGTCGGGCTTTGATGTAGCTCTGCCATTTATTAGGGTCAGCATTTGCGTTTGCAATGAGAACGCGTTCTCCTGCCATGGTAACGCGCCTGATGACTAAGAAGAGAGTGCGTGGAAGAAATTTACGATCGTAAATGTACTGGAGATTTTAACCTTGCGGCGATTCTGGAGCATTCTTCGAATCTTTGCTTGGTTCATGATCATCAACGACATCGTTCCAATTAAACTGCTTGCACAAAGATCACATCTCATATAACAATGGCCGGTCGATGTGCCACGGCGCAGGTAGCTCCCGACACCACCAACACAGCGCATGAAATTGAAGATATTGAGGGACGTGGGACTCACCAGCCCGGGTCGGCACCGCACGCTCGGCCTCGAGTCCGCATTGTTATCAACGCCAGTCGCAACCACGGCGACTTATATCATGTGCCGTTCGAAAGGACTGCTCACACCGGTGAAGTGATGAAACTGGTCCGCGACAAGAACAAAAAGGCACCGGGCCGGGTCCGCAGGGCAATTAAAAGCATTTATTGGCGCGAGATCATCGAAGCAGCCACCATCGCTGTAAGCCGTCGTTAAACTGTCCCTAGGTTAACTCTTCGCTAACCAAGGCTCCCCTGCAGATCGATGAGTATGGGATTAGCGCTACCGACGGGCCGGTAGAAACGGCTGTAACTCAAACCACGTTGCACCCCGCACTTTCGGCTGCCTACGACCACCCGAAACACTTTCAGTCTAGTGCTGAAAGTCCCCATGCGAATCCGCAAAGCTTGTTCGCCGTCACTTACAGCCAGTTCCTCGACTCGTCCGAGACTGCAGATGCCTTGCTCATCGGCAGCGAGTTCAAGAAACCTTCGCTGCTCGCTACTATGGCGGTGGCGTTTGTCTGTGGACTTGGGCTTGGCGTCCTTGTGGGCTTCACCACGGCAGATCCTGTGTACGGGCTGCTGGTCGGGTTTGGGTCTGGGACCTTTATCTCGGCCTTCGCTGCGCTTCTCTGTTGGATTTTGAAGAAGGAGTGATTTGATACCCCCTGGCGTGGAGAAATGCTGGCGCGATTGGGGCGATGGACTGTATGACAATGTTGCGTGCGTGTCACTGTTTGCTTCAATCTGTTCCCATAGCATGCATCAGCACATTCCTCTCAAGCTGCTTCCTAGCGATGGTCCTGATTTTATCACCCGCAATTAGATTAAAATCTCATAAATAACAAATTCCTTCCGTTGTACTCGAATTCTTCTCGTTTGCGCATACCCAGTGGCCGGGAACTGACAACAAGTCGCACGAGCCTGTGCACTGGCCTGCAGTAAGAAACCGAGCCCGCTGATTAGGAAACCTAGCTACTACCTCGAATGCCTGTGAAGAACCATCTGATTTCGTGGGTTACTTTGCTTCATTCTAGAACCCTAAGGTGGTCAAGACCGCTGGGGTGGGCTAGATGACGCGCGTTGCATGTCCATGGCGCTTATCCCCTTTTTGCCTCGGCCGGCCCCATCGAGATAAGAGATTCCGATTCGAGTAAAGGGCTGCTGATATGGCCGCAGACTTCTTGTAAGTTTCGTTTTGGAAGACTTGCCAATGGAAATTAATATCTCTTGGCTGTGGTAAGCAGTGTTTGGGTTTCTTTACGATTTCTCATCATGTTCCTCTCGTTATTTTCAGGTGTTTTCCTTCTTATCCTTCTATCACTACACCGTGTTGCCGCGATATCTCAAATACCTCTTATCAGCGATGAGCCGGACACTTCGCTATTGTCTTTGAATTTCTCCTCGTCGGCGCCACATCTGTTCGCCTCGACGTACTCGCTACTGCAGCAATGGAGCAACACCATCTTCCCCAATGGTCATACCATTGCGGCAGTGGAGATCCCGGCGTACACGCTGCTGTACCATGGCCGGATCGGGAATGATACGCCGGCCAGTCCTGAATGGGTCGCATTTGACATGTAAGGAACTCGCCTCGCACATAAGAAAACATACTGATTGATATCCAGAGATATGGCCTATGGGATCATGGGCAGTACTCGCGACTCGTGGATGCTGAGCTACCAGACCAGTCGGCCTATCAAGGCCGTGTACTTTGACGGCGAGTCCGCCACTCTCATGGGGCTGGGGCAGCTGGATACGCAGATGCTGCACATATACGGCAACGTCTCGGGTCCGTCGGACAGTGGCGGGCATTTCGGGGGCCTGGGGCCGGAGTATGCGCGGGCCATCCTGCTTTGCGACTGGTTGGTGGATAACGGGCTTGGAGGCAAAGGTTGGGGATTCGAGGGCGTGGTGAGGATGAATGCGGGCTTCGAACTGATATGGTGTAATTTCATGAGCGACGGGCTGACGCTAGTGAGCCACTTGAACGTGACGGCACCGCAAATCCGCCTTGAAGAGACGAAGGACGAGGAGAAGGCGGGCGAACGCTTGGAAGAGGAGAACGGATGGTCTGATGGAGTCGACGCGATGGACGAGACAAGCTCATACTACCCCCTCCCTCCCAAGCCCACACGAACAGAGCTCTCCACCTCTCCGTCCATCGGGCCTATCCCTCCCAACTGGCGTACGATAATGGGACCGCCCAACCGCGAGCCATTCCTCGTCTCGCAGGGTTGGGCTTGGCTCACGAGCGCAACGTACCACTACGGCTCGAACCGGGTCGGGCAAGGTGTGGGCGAAATGCGGGCGCGGTTACTAGGCTGCGGGGTGCTTAGCTATTACTCCCCGGCCTTTGTGAACCAGTCGCTGAACCGGGCGGTGTACGAGCGGAAAGTACTGAACTTGACGGACGACGGTGTATGGAAGGGCGCTGGGATGGGGGGCAATCGCACACTGGCGTTGAAGATGCTGGCGAGACGACGTAGATTTCATCATTTGGAGGAGGTCACCACTGAGGAGGCGGGGCTGATGGTTTCAAAGTCGAAGACAGCTTTGCGTGGGCTACTTCAGGGTGAGATGTGTACGGGTGCGGACTGGACACTTATGACGAGGGAGATTGTGCAGCGAACAGCTGGCCATCTCAAGGTATTTGAAGAGTTGGTCTCGGAATTCGACGCTACCAATTCGACAATGCTACGGAGATGGATGCACGGGGTCCGGGCTCGGAGCCATAACTTCCTGGTCTCATTCCTGGAATACCCGCACACAATCGACGAGTCGACCTGGAGGCTCGACTCGGTCTTATACAACGAAACTTACGCCCGGTGTCGGTACCGCTACACCCGCCTCATGGTGCACGAGACTCTTACTCCCGAGGAAAGGGATCTACGCTGGGCAGTGGAAGAAGTGCACGGGACGATCTGCACCGTACTACTCACCGTAGGCTTCGGCATCGAGCACGCCTGGTACACCCAGATCGAGACTCCCAGCCCTGCCAAGCACGCCAGCCACCTCCGCTCCCTGTCGCTGCATTGGGTGGCCAGCATCGCGGAGCTGAGCGCCTGGCTCGGCTGGGAGGGCGAGTACGTCTCCTGCTCGGAGGTTTGCGCCTGGGACGAGCGGTGCTACATACCCATGTGGCCGCTCCTCGGCTTCACGTGGGGAGGCAGGCGGCCTACTAATGGCACGTATCCGCCGCATCGGAGGCCATATTACAGGGGTCCCGGATATCCCGGGTATCCCGATCGGCCGGGTCCTGTGCGGCCACCGGGACGGAGCCCGTTGTTTATGGGTGATGATACAGATTTGTGGGAGCCGAAGTGTATTAAGGCGGAGTATATTATGGGGGTTGAGGGCTGAGGATGTTCTGGAGATGAGTGTTAGCGACTAGCCGGAGCTAAACAGAGGGTTTAATTACCAATTTATAGACTGTTTCACCTGCTCTCATTCTATTCTGTTCTGTTTAGAGTGCTTGTGTCCTCATGCGTGTATAAACGCCCTCATCGCCTTCACCGCATCCCCATCATTCGCCTTCAATAGCTCTGTCGCCTTTGGTTTCGTCAGATCCAACTCGTCGACCTGATACAGAGTTAGTACAGTTCAACAGACCAATCCCGACTTGTCCTCCTCCACAAGGTCGCCCCCCTAAGCAAAACACCGTCGTTCTCGCGGGTGGTACGTACCAGCAACGCTACATCCGCGGCATCGACCTTGACGTTCTTGACCTCCTTCTTCTCCGCGCCCTTGGCGGCACCCGCGGCGCCGAGGCTCTTCATGGCTTTACTCACGGCCTCTGCGTCGACTTCCTTCATGGGCGCGTCATCGTCGCGGGGGGTGTCGAGCTTCGCGAGCGCGGAGGCGGCTTTGCGGTCTTCGGCCGACTTGGCGGGCTGGACTTCTTCTTCGACATCGCCGGCGGTGGCGCCCTCGACTATTGTTGGGGGCTGCTTTTCAGACATGTTTTTCGAGAAGATGATGAGATCGGCTGGACAATTGGGGTGCTTTGGAACAGAGGACAGGTGCTGGTCTGGTGTGAGCTGTAGACCCAGTGATGTTCGTGGAACCGTAGAGCTCGAGAATTCTGTGGTGGGGTTGTGGAGGTGGGGCAGTCAGTTGCTCACCGAGAATTTACTTAGCGCAATAGCAAGTCACTTGATCTCATCTCACAAACGTGTGGTCTCTGAAAGTACTTCACTATGCACCTCAATCAGAACATCCGAGTTTGATGGTCAGTTCATTTAAGTTTGGGGCCAGTCGGACGGGACCGTTGAAAGCCTTCCGGGGTTCTAACTACCCGTAATTATTAATTCACACCTACATTTGGACACTTTTTCAATCTTCACAAGGAATGACTCACAAGAGCTCCTTTGTTTGCTAGGACCCAATCTGAATCCCAAATACCTATTTCAAGAAGAAGATACCCGAACTCACATAAGTTGGGAGCACATTTTTTGTTGTGTCCAAATTCAAAGTCAGCTTTACCGATCTCACTGTTGACTTTGGCTCACAGCCACAACTAGCCGCAGAGAATAATCCCAGTTGGACTTCTTATGCCTATCACAAATGGCTTCTCAATCTTCGGACTGGAGCCCCAGCTCATGGCGTTCAAAGCCCATAAAGCAGGCTCCCTCGTACCCGAACAAAGAGGCCCTTCAGAAGTCCGTCGCGGAGCTTTCCCGCTTGCCGCCCATCGTGCACCCCAAGGAAATCGTTGCCCTCAAGCAGCATCTTCGAGATGTCGCACGTGGCGAGGCCTTTCTCCTCCAGGGTGGTGACTGCGCGGAGCTCTTTGACTACTGTGAGCAAAACGCTATCGAGTCCAAGATCAAGCTGCTTCTGCAGATGAGCTTGGTGCTCATTTGGGGTGCGGACAAGAGAGTGGTGAGAATTGGGCGCATGGCCGGCCAGTATGCGAAGCCGAGATCAAGTCCGACGGAGATTGTGGATGGGAAGGAGATGCCTTCTTTCAGAGGGGATATTTTGAATGGCTTCCATGTGGATGAGCGTGAGATAGATCCGCATCGACTTGTTAGGTGAGAAGATCGGTTGAGAGGCTTTCAACTAAAAAGCTGACATGGTTGGCAGAGCATACAACTATTCCTCGGCGACTCTGAATTATATCAGAGCTTCCATCTCCTCCGGCATTGCCGACTTACATAGGCCCTTGAACTGGGGCCTGGGCCATGTTCGGGATCCTGAGCTGAAGAGGAAGTATTCCGAAGCAGTGATCTCGCTCACAGACATGCTTCGATTTTTACACACCATTGGAGCTGACAAGAGCGACAAGCTTGACACGGTTGATCTCTTCACCAGTCACGAGGGTCTTCTTCTTGAGTACGAGCAGCCCCTAACCAGGTTGCTTGAGGTTCCGGGTACACCGCCTCGGTCGAATGGGTACTCCAACGGCCACACGCAACAAGCGAGCAAGGAATACTATGATACTTCGGCTCACTTCCTTTGGATCGGTGATCGAACGCGCCAGATCGATGGCGCTCATGTAGAGTTCTTCCGCGGCATCGCCAACCCGATCGGTATAAAAGTTGGTCCCACTACGCCGGCCGATGACCTGCTTGCTTTGCTCCGCACTCTCAATCCATCCAAGGAGCAGGGAAAGATCACGCTGATCACACGGTACGGAGCGTCCAAAGTGCGGTCTCTGCTGCCTGCTCATATCCGCGCCGTCGAGGACAGCGAGTATAAGCAATGCGTCGTCTGGCAATGTGACCCCATGCACGGCAACACGGTCAGTACACACGGCGGGATCAAGACAAGGCGTTTCAAGGATATCTTCGAGGAGCTGCAGGAGACGCTACGGATCCACAAAGAGCAGGGGAGCTACTTGGGCGGCGTGCATCTGGAGCTCACCGGCGATGCTGTAACTGAATGTATGGGCGGGAGTGAAGGGCTTGATGAAGATGATCTGTCGACAAATTACACCAGTTTCTGTGATCCGCGGTTGAACGAGAAACAGGCCCTCGAGCTTGCTTTCTTGATCGCGGATCATTACAGAAGTGAGAGACAGCCAACCCTCTAGGAGACCAGTGGGTGTGATCAAGGCTCGAGTTTGGTATCTCATTGCATTGCATTTCTTGGCATCAACAGGTCGCGAAAAGTATATGAATTTGTTCATTAGTTACGAAATTACAAGCTTCCCATCTCTGTATTTTACCAAGAGCAAGTTTGGCGAACTCCTATTACGCGGAATGCCTGGACATGCTCCCGTCCAAGACTTGGACCATTCCTTACAGGGATGTTACAGGCGGTTATCTCCGGCCTAGCGTTGATAAGAGACAGTGCGGGGCAGGCGCGAAACCGGCAAGTACCCCTCCAAATCCGGGGTGTAGACTAATAAGATAAGTTGGTCTTGTGGACTTATAAGAAACCCCCATGATCACTCGTCCACCGTCTCCCTTGCCATCTCGCATCCTCTCTTGAATGAGAGTTGATGGAAGCTGACCACCGTAATTCAGATTTGCGTCGTTGACGAAGTAGGATATCGTAATATCGTTCAAGATGGGGAACCCATTCGACTATCTGCAGCATCGCCGGGACTGGTAACTCACCGCCGTTGCCCTTACTCGAACCTCCAATTCACTAACATGTTGTCAGCCAATTTAAGCAGACCGAGAGGACGGATAGGATTCGGGCACTTCCGGCGTATACGGGCCCATTTTCAGCTCAAGATCGCGAGATCCTTGATAAGCCTATTGAGGAACTGGTCCAACATGTCCGAAAGGATATAATCCAGCCCATCGATATTCTGAGAACCTATGGCAAGGTTGCTATCAAGGCGCACGAGAAAACAAACTGTCTCACAGAGGTCATGATCTCGTCGGCGGAAACATGGATCAAAGATGGCTCCATCAACATGAAGGGTCCTCTGGCCGGCATTCCAGTCAGCCTGAAAGACACCATCGTGGTTGGCGGATACGACGCTACCGTCGGCTTCAGCAGTTTTGTAGGCAACAAGGTTCCAGAAGACGGCCCGACAGTGCGGTTGCTCAAAGATGCTGGTGCTGTACCGTACGTGAAGACGAACATGCCCATCACTCTGCTCAGCTTCGAGTCGACCAACGATGTTTGGGGCCGGTGCACAAATCCCCACAACAGCAAGTACTCGCCTGGAGGTTCGACTGGCGGCGAAGCTGCTCTTTTGGCTTTAGGTGGCCGTATCGGGATTGGAAGCGATGTTGCTGGCAGTGTGCGAGCACCCGCCCACTTTTCTGGAGTCTTTAGCATTCGATGCTCAACCGGACGATGGCCCAAGTTGGGCTTCTGTACTAGCATGCCCGGCCAGGAGGGCATACCGTCCGTCTATAGTCCCATGACGCGGACGCTTGATGACTTGACGTACTTTACCAGGTCCGTCATTGGCATGAAGCCCTGGAATTACGACTACTCGGTCCACCCAATTCCATGGAGAGATGACATCGAAAAGGAGTATCTGAACAAGATCAAGCTTAGAGTAGGTGTCATGCGCACTGATGGGGTTATCGACCCGAGTCCAGCGTGCCGGAGAGCATTGGAGATGGTGGAGGCTGCACTTCGGAAACAGGGTCATGAAATAGTGGAGATTAACCCGCCCTCCGCTTATGAAGCTCTTGTCGTAGCTTCTCAAGCCCTCAACGCGGATGGGTGTCAGATGTTCAGCCAGTTCTTCAGGACCGGCGAATGGAACGATCCCGGCGCGGCGCAAATGAAGTTTTTGATGGATCTGCCGAGACCGCTCAAGTATTTGTATTATCTCTGGGTCAAGTATGTCCGCCGCGATGATATTTGGGCTGGACTAGTCCGCGACTGGCATGCGAAGAGTGCGTTCGAGAACTGGAAACTGGTTGTGAGACGGGAAGCTTGTCGGTTGGAGTGGTTTAACTGGTGGAACGCTGTCGACGTGGACTTCCTCATCACCCCACCTAATGCTACGCCTGCTGTGCCCCATGATGGTATGAAGGATGCCGTCAGCAGTTGCGGCTACACATTCTTGTTCAACCTGGTACGTCGCACTGAGATCTTCCCATCACTGGCATGACAACTAATGGACACACAGTTGGATTACACTGCTGGAGTCATTCCAGTAACTCACGTAGACAAGGCCCTAGATCAGCTTCCTGTCGGCTTCAATATCAAGAAACTGAACGGGGTGGCACAGGGCGCTTATAAGTTGTACGATGCCAACGAGATGCATGGACTTCCGGTTGCAGTACAGGTTGTAGGTAGACGGCTAGAGGAGGAGAAAGTACTAGCGGTTATGAAGAGAGTAGAGGATGCTCTGGGCGACCAGAAGTACAAGCTGCTGGACATTGATTGAGTTACGGAGATGGCGTTTAATTGGGATTGCAAGCTTTGCCAAACAAGCTTCGATTAACTACGGTAACACGGCCCTTGGGGTGACCTCATTGCTGCATCAAAGTTCTTTGCTAGTTCCAACTTCCAATAGGACGAGTCTATACATCTCAAGAGCCTCGTTTACCCCACGTTTTAATGGGGCAGGTAGACACAGGGTCCGAGATCGGACAGCTTGGGAGCTCTACCTGAACCACGTACCAGGCATGCCCTTCGTGTAAGTGATGAGATCAGCAGTATTTATACACTTGCCTTTCCCGGGTTTCAAAATCATAGCAAAATTTCTCTTTTAAATATAACTTGAGACAAGAATATCGTGATGGCTCAAGAAAAAGGAGACAACTGGTCAACGGAGGCATGTGTTCATCCACCAGCTAGACTGACAAGGCTTGCTGACTTCACATGCAGGAGTATCAAAATGCGGCGGCATTCGTCCCTAAGCTGGCGGGAAAAGTTGTCCAATGGCTTGATGTCCAGCCGGACGACGTGATTCTGGACGTAGGCTGCGGTGGTAAGTTCTTACGTTCAGCAACAGGAACCAAAGTCTGATTATACGCAGATGGAATACTTGATCTTCAGTTTGCGCAGATTCTCGCGAAGGGCAAAGGCTCCATACATGGATACGATGCCTCTCCCGCCATGATTGAAGCTTCACAAAAGGCGGCCAAGGAAAAGGGCTTAGCAAACTGCACATTTGAAGGTAGCTACTCCGTTTCATAAGTCTAATATGAACCTGCTGACAACACAGTCCTCGACGCCACTGCAGTTCCATCCGACGCTCTCCCCAACAAATTCACCAAGGCTTTTTCCAACGCAGCTCTCCACTGGATCCTCCGCAACGAACCCACCCAAGCTGCCGTCTTCACCACCATCCGGGACGCCCTGGTTCCCGGCTCGCCCTTCGCCTTCGAGCTCGGTGGTCTGGGCAACTGCTCTGAAATGCGAGGCGCACTGCTGATGGGCGCCGCGCGACGCATCGGGATGAAGAAAGCCATGCAGGCGGATCCGTGGTTCTTCCCGGACGAGAAATGGCTGACGCGCATACTGGAGGAGGAAGTCGGAGGCTGGAAGGTGGAGCGGGTCGAGAGGGAGTGGCGGCCGACGATGGCAGACAAGGGGGGCGTGGATGCGTGGGTTCGGCTTATGGGGAAGGCGTTTCTTGATGCTGTCGGACAGGAGAAGGGCGAGGAGGAGCAGGAGGCTTGTACGAGGGAGGTGGTTGAGGTTCTTAAGGAGGTATGCAAGGATCCGAATGGGGGGGAGATGATGTCCTACGTTAGGCTGAGGTGCTTGGCGAGGAAACTGTGAGTAGTTATGGGTGCATATGGGTCAGCAATCAAAATGATTTCTCCCTCGCAGTAGTGGCTGGGTCTTTATGATCAGGGAACAGATTTGCAAGACTAGATGGCAACCTGAAGAAAGGAGTTGGAAGAGGCAAGCTCTGACTGATCATTGGAAGGAGGAGCGTAGTGCCCCGGATCATAGAGCAGGACAAGGTACGAAGAACAATACAACAGCGCAGTTCCTTATCGGAATACAAGAATCAATTCCATCTAGGCCAGGGTCGTGATACAGAAGAATATGTGGCAGACTCCGCTAGTATATATGGATGAGAATATATCGGGCTACGCAGGAGGAATCGAAGCTGATCTATGACCCAGTTGAAACACTCTCGACGGACGAAGAAGCCAAGTAGGTCAACTGGAGTTCCGTATCGTTAGGATAGATATCTAGACCGATTTGCCCTTGTTTCCATTCCCACCACTTGGGCCAGGCTTGCCATCGCTAGGGCCGGCCGACTGCTCATGGCCATGGTAGATGATCACTCGTCCTTCGGGCGTTTTCTTACAATGGGCACATCCGTCGAAAATGGCGTTGTGGTATCTCGTGGGTACAGCGGGACATTCTTCAATCTGGCATGTCTTTATACATCTAGTGCTGGGAGCGCCCTTGCACTTGTTACTAGACGTTGCGTTAGTCAATGTCGGATAGTTGCAGGATGTCGGATGCCACATACCAATGATGCATTTCAATGTGACTAAGAGATGTCTAGTGAAATGAGGACTGAGGCAGCGGAAGACAGAGGCTATTTTCGAGGGGCAAGTTGGCGCTGCTGATTTTGAAACTTGGTAGGCTGGGGAGAGCTACGTGGAAGTGTATTGCTTTGGATAATATCAAGACGATCGGGTTCTAGATTCGCCTCCATATCCCAGCGGTCCAGCCGGCTTTATAGAACCGAAAACACTAAGGACAGCAAGCTGGTAGGAAATGAAGCTATTGCTCCAAGCCAGCCATGAGGGCCATCGTCCACGACCCGGAGTTTTGCAATGGTGATGCAGGTTGGCCGAGGAATACAAAGCAACAAAACGACCTTTCGCTTGGTCATGCGATCACGTTGAGACTGGGTTTCAGAATGATCCTATGGCATGGCCACTATGCCTCGTCTGCGACTCCTTCGCTCAGCCATGGCCATCATTCTCATTGTGATCATTAACCAAGATGTGATGAGAACTTCCACACAGACCACACACGGGACCGTTGGAGGGCTACCAGCTTTCCAGTCATTCCTTTGAGAACCCGGTCGATAGGGACTTTTGTGACCTTGCCTGGAGTCTGGAACAGCTTGTGCGATCCAGGTAGCAAGCTGCAAGCTGCTTCGGGCCTCCCAGCCATGGCTCGCTCGTGGTAGATGTCCAGCAGCCTTCATGTTCCGCACTTGCGAAAGGGGTACTAGTAGACTTTTAGCCATCCCAGCTCAACGCCACAGTGACAAAAGAATGACCGATCATACATAGTTCGGGGAATTATCACGATTGGTTCCATTTCGTTTCACTGTTTTAGAAGCTTTTCGGCAGGTTGTCCAAACAAAGGATGAACGGTACGAAGTACGGACTAAAGACGAGCGACGCTCCACCGAAACCGATGACCGGGGTTCGCGGTGGGAGGGCCAATCACACCCATGACGCGGCACACCAATGACGCTCCCGGGATTTCGGAGGCTTCCCCACGCCACGCGGAACTTGTACCTGATCTTTATCCAACGGGCAATCATTCAGAGCTCGCCATCACATCAACCCAGAGCTATCGTCGCATTTCAAGCCGTACAAACCAGCTCCCCTGCATCAGCAGCATCACCCAGACAAGCCGAAGATGTCGGCGGACGACCAGCAATTCCTGGATGTGGTAAGTGGTTCTGCGAGGCAGCCTCTGATCAACAAAAGCCCCTGCTAATCTGGTGCGATAGCTTTCGTCCCTGCCGAACCACATCCGTAAATATTCGAACGACGTAGCCGACTTCGTCGACCAGCACGTTGAGAAGGCGGCGGGCGCAGTGCGCGACACCCTAGCAGCGACGCCATGGCTACCAGATTACATTCGCCCGAAGCCGCCCGTCCGGACGGTGCCGGTGGAGGTGATAGCGATGACCCGATATGAGCAGGTGCAAGACTGGGTGATGAAGCACAAGGTCCTGACGGGCGTCGTGGTCGTCGTATTCGGAACGGTCGCATACAGCACATACCGGAGTAGCAGGTTCTCGCGGAAGACGCGACGAGCGAAGCGCGCCAGGAACGGAGGCAGGCTCGAGGTGGTCGTCATTGCCGGGTCGCCGACGCTGCCGCTGACGAGGTCTCTATCCCTCGATATGGAGCGGAGGGGATTTATCGTCTACATCGTGTGCAATGCGATGGAGGATGAGACCATGGTCCAGAATCTGTCACGGTCGGATATCCGGCCCCTGACCATCGATACTACAGATGTACGGAACCCCCCCCCCCCATTCACTCTACGTGGGACCTTTGACTAACGCAAAGCAGCCTCCTGGCGCCGGCGCAGCCATCGAACGTTTTGCCCAGTACCTGCAGCTACCCCACGCGCCAGCACCGAGGACGAAGCCGAACTTCTTGTCCTTGAAGGCCGTGATTCTCATACCATCCCTCAACTACCAGACCTCTCCTATCGCCACGATACCCCCGTCCAGCTTTGCGGACCTCTTCAACACGCACCTCCTCCACCCCATACTCACAATCCAGGCATTCCTCCCCCTCCTCACAGCCCGTCTAAGCCCAGCAGGCGAAAAGTGGAGTCCGCCAAAGGTGCTGGTGTTCACCCCATCCATCATCTCCTCTATCAACCCGCCCTTCCATGCGCCGGAAGCAACCGTCTGCTCCGCGCTATCAGCATTCACAGAAGTCCTCACCGCGGAACTCCGACCGCTTGCCATTCCCGTTACACATATCCAGCTCGGTACCTTTGATTTCGTTGGCTTCACGCCCGCCAAGAACTCGCAGGCTTACCAGCAAGGACTCTTAGAGGGGCCTGGGCTCGATGCGGATGCTACCGAGACGTTAACATGGCCGGAGAATGCGCGCCACGCATATGGTCGCAACTTCGTTATGCAAAGCACCTCTGCCATCTCGGCGGGACGCATCCGCGGGCTGAAGGGCAGCTCTTTGCGGTATCTGCACAATGCCGTGTTCGACGTCATCGACGGGTCAAACACGAGCGGCATCGTGCGCGTGGGACTCGGCTCGAGCGTCTACGGCTTTGTGGGCCGGTGGGTGCCGCGCGGCTTGGTCTCCTGGATGATGGGCATTCGGAAGGTGGACGAGCTATCTGCATGGCAGACGAGCTCCTATGATGGGTCGCGGGAGGGGAGCGAGAACGGAGAGAGCCAAGAATTCGTTGCTGTCCCTTCCGAGAGCGGCGTGGACGGGAACATATGGAAGGAATAGAATCGACGGGCACGAGTACATGATCATGATGTTAGCTAAGGGATTGGGGTCGGAATCTCCATTCGATATATAGACACGTCACGACTCAATAGCTAATGCATCATGCGATGAATCCTGGGAATGAAGAATAATTCTTGGTATCATTATTGGCATAATGCCTGTTAGTACATTGGTGATGACCCTTCCTACCACTAGCACCGCTAGCCATGTAGTTGGACCGGAAGGCTGCCGCTCTTCAGAGGCAGTTATTTCCACAGTCAGTCTAAAATGAAGATCAGGAAACCACAGCTTCTGACCCGCGCCGTTATAATTCCGCAAATATTTAGTGCCCACGAGCGCGGTATCTCCCTCTTCCGCCACCGCCGCCGCCGCCGCCGCGATCCTTCCACCTGCCGCCTCTTCCTCCATGTCCCCGGTGACTCCCATACCGTTCCTCCCTGTCCTTCTCTCTCTCCCTTTCCCTCTCCTCTTCCCGCTCCGCCGCCTCTCGCTTCTGCTGCTCCAGCTCCTCGCCCACTGCCTTGGCCGTTGGCTTCTCCAAATCCTTTCTCCACTTTGGGTGAGCGCCTAATTTGCATGTCGGGCCGTCGGGGCAGAAACCCGCAATGTAGAATTCACACAACTTCCGTCTCACATGCTTCTTCGCGCAGGTGGGCCCAAGGGGACAAAAGCCCTGGTCGTAATGTGGGCAGGGCGGCAGCTTCGATTGTGGATCGATGTGTAGATACAGGCACTCCTCGCCGTTAGAGCAGTAGCCGTTGCGCATGAAGAAATTGCACTCGGGCATCTTGCGCAGGTTGTACTCGTGGAGGAATTCGCAGGACTCGCCTTTTTTGCAGAGGCCCCGCAGCCAATGCTTGCAGACTAGCGACGGCCCGCCCGAGTGTGAGGTTTGCGCGGCGGTGTGCCGGTCGGGGCATTTGCTGCCATTGGGACAGTGGCCAGCGAGGTACGCCTTACAGACTGGCCGGTCGGAGGTGAGGCTGTGATTGTAGGTCTGGCGTAAGAATGGGCTGAAGTTGAAGGTGGTGGGAGTAGGCTGATGGGAGAGGATGGATTCGGCTTCGCGGGTAGTCGTTAGGGACGCCATCGCGGCGGTGGAGAGCTTTGAAAGCCTGAGAGAGTTTCGAGAAGCTGTTTTATAGCTATTATGTGGTGGTGGCGGTAGACGTCGTCGTGTTAGGTTGGATGAGGAGTGGCGTTGAAGGTCAAACAAGATCGCCGCAAACCAACTCGCGAAAACCTGATGTAGAAACGGAAAGAAGTCGCGCTATCTTGTTTGCTTCAGCCCTATGGAGACTATGGAGCATTCCAAGGTTGTCCGGTTTGCGCAAGTCTAGTCTTGCGTCGGGGCGATCGAGCTGCAGATTATCCTAACCATGTGAAGCTATCGGGTGGGGTTCGACGAAGATCTGAGAAATAGCTTCAGATTCCAGCAGACGTGCTGGAGCTCAGTGGAATCGTATTAGTCAGCATACTTCCAAGGCGGGCTACAGTACCAGCCATTTGCAGTTCCCGCAGGTAGCTCCTGCTTATTAGTGGGGCCGGATTAAGCTCTCTTGCGCTGCCGGTGCTGCTGGCCTGTGATAGCTGCATGCCGAGTGCAGATGGCCTACATGGCTACCAATGTATGAAGGGATCCTGCTGCATTGAATTCTTAGATCGAACTAGCACGGAAGCTTACAAGTATGTTATAGCTTGCCGAATGTTCGGGAAGTGCACACAGGGATCAGCATGACTGCAGCTCTAGATATTAACTTAACATCTCTCATATGAATCGGCTCTCGACATGAACCGAAGTTCTTGACAATACCAAAGAATTACTGATTTTGGCATTCGTCTGCCTCATACCTAAGCAGCCATGTATGGATGTTTACCCTGTCATTTGGCTTGGTCACAGGGACTGCGTGACTCGGTATCGTTTTGGACCGCGAAAATCTCGCGAAAATTTGGCATAAGTGTTTCCTCGACTGAGTAGCACCTCTGCAACACATTGTCCCGGAGCCAGGCGTTTGGTGTTTTGGCGCTTCAGTGCGTTCCTTTCATCCCCTTTGTCTCGTAACAGTCATAACTACGAATGTTCGTCATGAGGCCAGGGATTCTCCAACCACCAGGCTTTGCTAGATCCTGGATCTTGAAAAGCATGAAATGTCTGAAAGTCAGGCTGTGGTTATCGGTAGGTCGGCCCTCTCAATAGCCTTCTCGAGATCCTTGAGTAAGGAAACCTAGTGCGGAGGTGAACTAGACAAAAATCAACTCAGCGAGGCGCTCACCCTGACCACCATCATCAACAACCATTGGCAGACCATATCCTTTCGTAACTTTGAAGATTAAGAAGTCTGCTTCAGATTGTCATTTATCACAGTCCCTGGTTCCCATGACCATTACCATCTGCGGTAGACTAGCAGTAAAGTTTCCCATCCTATCCTGTCTTTAGCTTTCTCCCATCCATCCACATCAAAGGCACGTGGCAAGTTGTGGCCAACCGATAGTTTTAAGCTTCGTAGACTGCTTGGAACTCTGTATTCCGTTCGGAGTCGTCATCAGATATGGGATGTAAGCCTTGCCAATAGTCCAAATGGTGGCCGTTCCCGTGCGTGCATGACCAGATAGTCAGCCACCATTCTACGAGAATAGATTGTGACAGGTGACGGAGTTGCCGACTAAGTCACGACTAGGAAACTTGGAGGAGTGACACCTCACTATGAGAGATACCAAACTCCGTTGCTCCGAGAAGGTAAAACTGGCTGAATATCGTCCTGCGCGGCCACATGCACGCCGAATTGTTGGCACCCCCTAGCTGAAGGCGGTGACCTCGGGTGCCTTGGCTTGTGAAGGAGACCGGTGAGGCAGCGCCATGCCCTGTGCTTGTGTCACCTCTGTAATCTTGAATCCCGGGTTTGAACTGTGGTACTGAATCATGCTTGCTGAGGCTCTGCAGCATAGATGTCTCAGGAGATTCTTCCCAGAGATGTCCAGTCCCAGCAACGAGCTCAGGGAGATTGCCGAGACCAAGGTGCGTTGGCAGTGGCTTTGGTTAAAGACATCCAACGCGATGCATCCGTCTCTCTCTTGGAAGGGTCGCGCCGTTGACCGCTATCCCCCAAGGTAGGCTATGAGTACGCAAATGGGCCTAATTGCCAACTATTTCCTTAACTTAACTAATTACCTGGCCAGCCAGACAGGTAGACTAGGCAAGCGTGGTGAGGCACCTAGTTTAGTGCTCCGTAGGAGTTCCCCGTTGGTGGCTTTACTGGGTCAATAGGGGGCTAGTCAGTGGCTGCATTTCATCCCCAGTTTTGAGTCGGCGCCCACCGCTGTGGGATCTCCCATCCAAAGGATCCTGGCAAGTCGCATGGGGGGGTGGTCGCTCATGCCTGCAGAAATCGTCCATCCCATACGGAAGATTCATCTTCTTTGGGCTTGCCAAGTTGATTCAGTTGCTCTCTAACCACCAGCAACCCACTCGGTTCAAACAATGCTTTCAACAACATCTACGCGCGTGCTGAATTTGGTAGGCATGGTCCTGGTCAGGGCAGGCTATGCAGCCTCATATTTTGCGACGAGACAGTCTATCCTCGCCTTATCTGATTTACGCCCCCTTTCTCCTCCGCGTGTCGTAATGCTCCCGTCATGGTCGCTCCGGCGCCAATGTAGAAGCACTCGAAAGCATCCCGATGCTGGTTGCCTCTGTGCCTCTGCAGCAACTTGCCTGCAGATTCACGGGTAACTGACTCGTCTCCATCTCTTTACATTTGATTCGTTACTCGGCGCCGTTCTTATTCGTGACATCCGAGAAGGCGGAATGTTACGTATGATATCCTCAAACCCCCTCCTCATCCCAGGGTCCTTGGCCGTGTGCTCGTGCGGGTTCAATGCAGATCTCGTTAGGTACTCACTAAACTACTTAGGACCTGCCCGTTGCGAGCGTGGCATCTCTCTTACGTGATGCGATACGCGACCACTAAGTATACCGGGGGGCCTGTATTATTCATCTGATGCCTTCGCTGGCATTTCCTTTTAGTGGGGATGATAGGCGTTTCCAAAAAAGCCCGATGGATGACCCGCCGCCCATCATCACGTTTTGACCGAATGGCCGGATCGGTTCTCTGGCATTTCAAAGAGGGTGTTCTAATGTGCTGCCAGCGTGGCATTGCAGTCAAGTGCCACCGTCCCCCTCTTCGTTTCTTTGACAGGTCGCGCAGTCCCGCCCTGTGGCCAGAAGCCACTCCAGTCTCATGGGCCGCCAACGGTATAGCATAACCTAGACGGAGTGCTGGGTGCGCCGAGTCGCTGGGAGGCTGACATGACAGACCTACACGCGACCAAGGCTTGCCTGGCAAACTTGGTCAGGCTGATCAACTCACCGCCTCTCATCCTAAACCTCTCCGCGGCAATGTGTTAATGATGAAGCGAAGAAGGGGGGGGGGGGGGCAGCAACTGTTTTCGTGTTTTTCTTCTCGACCCCACAGGGCCTCACTGTAGGTAGAAGTGGACTGAATCTGAATCCCCTCAGGTTCAGACGGTCCTGAAATTCAACCTAAAGGGATCTTAACAAGGTTGATTTAAAGTTCTAGAACAGAAACGGATGCTTCGATACTCTTCACGCCTTCGCTTGTCGGGTTTGTGTTAGGTTACGCAGCCCGCAACCCCCGCCATAATTCCCTTCTGCAGTTGACTAGTGCCAACTGTCCCAGCTTCCAAACCAAAATATGGAAGCAATATCCCAGTTCGGAGCCTCGGTGCATCATCCCCTTATTGTTCGGGATTATTCTCATTCCCCCTTTCCGGCAACCAGGAAAGAGTCTTCGGCCAGCATTCACTGGTTCCGGCAAGCGTGTGGCCGTTGATATACATGCCATGAAAACCAACCAAGATGGGGTTTCATCCCTGAGATCGTGGAGCTACGCTGGGCAAAGCACTCGCTACGCGTTCATCCACCAAACTTCTGCGGCATCCCGGTCCGACTCCTTTCATCCCGACATGGGGATGAGCTGGACAAGACTATATTTTTGGTCGGGCTTTGAAGACCAAACCAGCTTTTGTACCCAGTGCAATAACCTGCGGCGGTCTAGTCAGCGTTTAATCGTCAACATACCTGGGTCTTTTCCCCTTCCGCTCCGGAAGCCAGAAAGACTGGGTGTTGATTGGGCGGATCTATTTCGCTTCCCGACACGGAAGTCGGCTCGCAGGAAAAAAAAATTGTGCCAACGTTGTACGCATGCACGAACGGACGCTGAAAACGGCCTGGGACAAAGAGGCACGGCCAAGGGGGGGGTGGGAGAAGAGGCTAGAAACGATACAGCACACTAATGAAAGTAGCGGTCGCAGGTCACTCTGTCCGATACAACCTAGATCGTCAACTGCCGCCAAGGGTGGGTGGTCGAGGTCAGGTTGTGGTCGACCTCGGGGCGAAAGTACAGGAGGAGCTAATCAAAAAAAAGGAACAGGACAGCAAATCGACATGATATCCCACGCTGTCTCTCATGGTCTCATATATGACTTGACAAAATGTCTGATTCATCCGTCCCCTGCACCGATAGTACAGTACCTTTGCGTCCCCCCCATATCCCACCCCCCCAGCACAAATTATGTCATGCATCATCGCATCTTGGTATCCTGGACCCTCTTGTAAAATTGATACCCGTCGTCTCCACCAGCAGACGCCAGCCTGTTACCCAGCTACCTTTCCACGTTTGCTCACCGTCGCAGCTCGGAGGGCCTATATAGCTCGACATCCTACTGGAGTCCACAGAGGTTCGCGCTTGATGCCTGACCGACCAGTTCATCAGACCAACATGCAGTCCTGCTACCACTCCCTTCCCTTCTTCATATACTGTCCTTACCTTCTCTTTCAGCCAGTGACTCATTAAACGCTCTTCCTCTCTCTTCATTCTTCTTCACGCTTCTCAATACACGCATCCCTGGCATGGTCTACTAGTTTAAACATGAGCTCGTCTTCATCCTCGCGCAAGTCGCGCAGACCATCGACTGTCGCCAATGTCATGTACACGAACGCAGTCTATTTCCCCAACTACCGGATTTATCAGGGAGACACTCCTGCGGCTATGAACTACGGCTGCATTAACCACGTCTACTACGCTTTCGCGAACGTCAATCCGGACGGAGGAGTTTTTGTAAGGGTTTTATACAGACTCTCTCTAGACTAACGAGGCTGACAAGTGGCCCAGCTAAGCGACGAGTGGGCGGATGCCCGAGCGCCGGTTGACGGTGTCCAAGGCGGTCTGGGATCTCTCATGCACCTAAAGCAAAGGCATCCGCACTTGCAGGTTATTCTGTCGATTGGCGGTGGAAACTCGACGGAAGCATTCCCGCTAGTAGCCGCAAACACCTTGTACAGAGACAACTTTGCACGCTCGGCGAAGGGGCTGGTCGAGGCATCCGGCCTGGATGGCATCGATAGTATGTCTTCTACTCTGCATTGTAGGGGGCGACGACTGACTTGAATCGGCCAGTTGTTTGGGAGTATCCCATGGATCCTCAGCAAGGCCATGACTTCTTGTCCCTACTTGCGGCTGTTCGTCTACATCTGCCAGAGGACCACTACTTGCTCACCGCCGCTTTGCCCGCAGGTAAGGCTGTGTTACAATGCATTGATGTGGAAAGAGCCGCCGACTACCTTGATTTCATCAATTTGATGGCCTACGACTTTTTCGGTTCCTGGACGAGCAGGAGCGGCCACCATGCCCAGCTGTATGCCATGAACAAGGACGAAACATCTGGTTCGTCAGGAGTGCAGTACCTCATGTCGAAAGGATTCCCAGCGAGAAAGATCCTGCTTGGAATTCCCGTTTATGGCCGCAGCTTCCTCCATGCTGCCGGCCCTGGCCAGAAGTTCAAAGGAACTGGTGGGGAAGATGGCACGTTCGAGTACAATCAGCTACCTCGACGCGGAGCGAAAGAATCCGTCGACAAGAAGGCGATCGCGGCTCAGTGCGTAGGTGGCGACGGGGGGTTCGTCTCGTACGACAACCCGGAGACAGTGAAGATGAAGGCGGCCTTTTGCAAGCAAAAGGGGCTGGGGGTGAGTGAGACGTACCAAGTTTGGGGAGGACTCTCCGGCTAACCTGTTGGGCAGGGACTATTCTACTGGAGCGGACCTGCGGATGCCAGAGACAGTTCGAGAAGTCTCGTCGCGGCGGGGTTCCGGGCATTGCACAGTTCGTGAGCAGAGACAGGACAGCCAAACGTTTTATCCGGCAACTGGACATTCCATCCTCCGACCGCAAAACTTTTTTTTGGGTCTTGTTCCACAGCATCGAAGGTCTAAGCACAGGTTCCTGCATCGCATCGCATCACGGGAGAACGGAAGGTGAGGGTTTTGAAGATTTTTTGGGACAGCGGCTCGGCGTTACTTTAGGCGACTCATCCGATCATGATCTGCATCTCGGATCGAAGGGACACTTTAGCCCCCTTCGTCTGATGTCTTTTTTTTTGCTGCTGTTTTTCTTTTTCTCATTCTTGCATGGCGGCATTGAAGTTCATTCGGGTGAACGAGCACAATCTCATACACGATATCCACATGGTTCAGATGAAAGGGCGGAAGAGTTGAATTCCATACGCATTGCATTTCTGGTATGCCTATCAAATGACTCACATATAGACGGGGGAGCAGTATTTTGGAAAGCGTATTTTTCGGGTGTACATGGGTGATTTGGGGTCTGTTTGACCATACGCACTTGATGAGTGTCGGCTGGAAATCCCATCATGTATTGCAAGGTCCGAGTCCTTGATTTGTGTCCGGCCCGGTTCCTTTAGAGTATTGCTCGAGAGAGCCACCCTAACGACCACCAAGATATTAAATTTTGTGTGGCTTGCAAGCTGAGAAGGTCGGTGTGCACACCAGCAAGGTGTAGACAATCCAGCGTGCACTGTGACCTGTACTTGCATTCGTCTGGAGTGATTCCTCCGAGGCCCACGCTGTCCCATGTTCCCAATAAGCGCCACCAGATCGGATCTAATATAATATTGTCACAATCTCACCTCTACATACCAACCGTGAGTTTCTGCTCGATTGCTCAGACCAAGCACGGCCATTGCTGGGTGGGGTCCATCCCGCGGTCGCTTACACCTGCAGGCGTGGGCCAATCGAGTACATGACGGTGATTGGGGAGGGGAGATATTGTTGTTGCAATGGGGGACCTGGAGGGGAAGGACGAAACGGGGATCCCGAAGGGTGCCGGCGGGAAGGATGATGTGCCAGCGAAGTCGCCTGTTTACACCTTGGTTTTAGCACGTGGGAGAGGTGACATAGAACCGGTAGAGTGACGACATTCCTAGCTTCGTGAAGGTGAGCTGGGGTTGAGCTCGAGGCTTGTGACAATCATTTAGGCCCGCATCTGGGGTGGGGGGTAATCACGGAGGAGGGGAAGGGACACAACGCGACCTCGGCCGAGAGTGAAATGGTTTTCCTGTTCGCAGATCAGGACCCAGGGGACCTGTAGCGTGTTTGAGAGTTGGGTTGGCAGCCGATCACTCACAGATGGCGGGAAGACGAGCTACATACGTTATGAAGCCAGATATCGACATGGAGCAAGGTCTGCTGGACGAGCCCAGGTACAATGTTCTACCAACCACCGATAGGGCCTGTATCATGAGTATATACGGGCTTTATGAACAGTATGCGGAGCTTTTCAGCGTAACATAATGGGCCAGACATCCATATGACTGCATTTGAAGCTCTCTCCAGGTCGAACAATGAGGACACACACCTTTGACAAATGGGAGCCCCCTCTGCAGAGGCACCAGAGAGGCTAACGGAGCCCGGCTTTCATTGCAGAACTTTGGAAAGTTCGAAAAATGGGACCGTTCGTTAAACGGAACGATATCCCATACGTTGTCTATATTGCGTGCATTCCGAGATTCACTGCCGACACTAATATTCGGGCTCTACCCGCAGAGTAATCTTTCCAGCAAGCTGCTGACAAAACCGAGCGGTCTCACGGCGGCCGCAGAATATGTTGTTGAAGCCAAATATAGCTAGAGGTTTAGATAAGCACTTGGATGTGTCAGGCCTATTGATGCGGTGAGGCTCATTGGGCTTGCATGGCTAGTTTGAAGACCCAAGTTTTGCTTTTTGTGGGAAAGTTTGTGGAATGATGAGACAGATGAGATGGCCCCAAGACTCCAGATCTGATCGAAGGTGCGTCGGGTCCGAGCTTCTCAGGCTACCAATCCTGATCCGCGGTGCCCTTGTCCTGATTGAGGCTTCCCGATTGGTTCGGTAACTCCCATCGAGGGACCCTGGAAAGTCGATGTTAACACGTGATGGCATTTGAGGCTTCCGCGAGATCACGATGCAGTGTCAGACATATCGAGCTGCAATAGCAACAAAAAGACATTGACCTCGACCTTTTCGCGATCGTAAAGCTTTGTTTTGAGGTTTCATGCAGCTTGGTAATATGAATGGCACACTGGCAGAGCCATTGTCCCTCGATACAGGTTGGAAATTCTTCCCTCGAGAACCAGGAGTTGCCAAAGCTGACCATCAATCGTGCAGTTGACTATGATCCGATCGGCCATCTGAACCTTTTATTCTCTCACCCGTCGACGGCGACCTCAATAAGCCGCGTATCACATACCCTCCAAAACCATAAACATGACCTATCTACCGAGATTTCCGAATTGGAAGTCAAGCAGGCGTTCAGCCCGGACTCGAGTCTGGAGAGGATGAAATCGGCGCAGGCTGATCTGGCCCAGCTGTTCCGCAAGATCGAGACCGTGAGGTCGCGAGCTATAAAAACAGAGCAAAACATCACCTCCATGACTGCGGATATCAAGCGTCTAGATGGGACGAAGCGGAACCTGACGCTGAGCATGACGGCTCTGAAGCGGCTCCAGATGCTGACGACGGCTTACGAGCAGCTGAGGGGGCTGGCGAAGACGCGGCAATACAGGGAGTGTGCGAGTCTTCTACAGGCTGTTTTACAGCTGATGAGGCATTTCAACAGCTATCGAAGCATCGAGCAGATCGCAACGCTCAGCAGAGGAGTCTCCGAGCTGCAAAGGGAGCTGCTCGAGCAGGTCTGTGAGGACTTCGAGCTGGCATTTACCAAAGGCGAAGTGGCTCTGCGAAGAAACACCCTGGTGGAGGCGTGCCTGGTCATGGATGCTCTAGGAGACACCGCTCGGTCCAGACTTATGGCGTGGTATGTGAACACCGAGTTGCGAGAGTATCGGCAGGTGTTCAAGGGCAACGACGAAGCGGGAAGCCTTGATAACATCGGCCGGAGATACTCGTGGTTCAAGCGCATGTTAAAGAAGCACGAAGATGAGCACTCCATGATATTCCCAGCACATTGGAAGGCGAACGAAATGTTGGCCATGGCATTCTGCGACGGGACAAGGGACGATTTCAAGGGCATTTTGGAAAGGAGCATGCGGCGTACAGACGGCAGCAAGATTGACGTCAACTTGCTGTTAAGCTGTTTACAGGAAACCCTAGAATTTGAGCACAGCCTGGAGAGGCGATTTGCTAGTGAGCCCAGGGCCAGCATCGATACACTGAGCTCCGCGGATGATCGATCACAGACTTTCAACGGCTCGATATCTACGGCATTCGAGCCTTACCTCAGCTTGTGGGTCGACTCTCAGGACAAGGCGCTCGCAATCATGATACCCAGATATCGGAACCAGCCACTCATACCTGACGACGAAGAGTTTTCTCCTCAGGCCGTCATTACGTCGGCTATCGAGCTGTTCCATTTCTACAAAGTCACCCTATCGCAATGCGCCAAGCTCTCTACCAGCGACAGGCTGCTTGATTTGTCAAAGATTCTAGCCAAGTATTTGGACGAGTATGCACAGCAGATTCTGCTGCACGCTCTCCAGAAAGGGGGCCAGCAAGGACCACCGTTGGAGGATGTGATTGTGGTCTTGAACACTGCCGACTTTTGGCACACCAATACGAACCAGTTGGAAGACAGCATCAAGAAGAGGATCGACGCGGAGCTGGCCAGTAAAGTGGATCTTTCCTCCCAGTCAGACGCCTTCCTCGGTGTAGCGAGCGCGGCCGTGCTCGCCCTCGTTCGGAATGTCGAGTTTGAATGCGCAGGAGCGTGGCGAGAGATGAAGAATACGAACTGGAGTACGATGGAGAGCGTGGGCGACCAAAGTTCTTACGTCAGTGAGTTCCTCAGAGGCGTAAATGGGAAGGCTGAAGAAATCTTGGCGCTCGTCGGCAAGCAGCAGTATGCGCGGGCATTTTGCGACAACCTCGTTGATCATTTATCGACGGCGTACATAATGAACATTGTTCAATGCCGTCCGGTGTCCGAGGTTGGCGCTGAGCAGGTGAGAAGCAATCTCCTTCATTTCCTGCTACACATAAACTAACAGATGCAGATGCTGCTTGACAAATACGTCATGACCAAAGCGTTTGAGAATCTTCTCTCCTACCACAATCCGTCATCCAGCACTCCGCATGTCCCAGCTGCCAGCTTTATCAAACGCGTCAACCAGACCATGAGCCGGATAGACCCTCTTCTGAAGACCCTCCAAGTGCGACCATCTCCGCCTGAGGGCTTAGTACAAGCCTACCTCATTCACATTGGGGATCGCTCTGATACAAACTTCAAGAAGATTCTTGAACTCAAAGGGGTGCGAAAAATGGAGCAGAACCACTTGATCGAATTGTTTGTTATTCATAGAGAGGGCAGCACGAACGACAAGCTTGTACAGAACTCGCCGCTTCTCACACCGCTATTGATGACCTCTGGACTCGGAAGCGGCGGTCTGAGTTCCATGAATCCCACTGCAGCCCTCACCGCCGCGGCGAGCGGAGCAATGCCCACGAAGTTTGACGCGACGTCGCTGGGCGAGAAGCTGCTCAGTGCAGCAAGAGACTTAGGTACAGGCGCTTCAACGCCGGCCAGTGCCAGTGGGACTGAGAAGGCCACAATGAATGAGAACCTGAAGAATTTCGGCAAGTTCTTCAGACGAGATCTCGGAGGCTTTGGCGCCAGGTTTGGGAAACGGGATGGTAGCGTGGATGATACTCAGCGATGAGCGGTTCATGAATTAGGACTTGCTTGTTTAGAATAGGGACCACAGTGAATCTTGGACCTATGTATTATTTGGAATAGATCTGTATCCAGCCTGCATTTTGGTGATGTGGATTTGCGTGTAAGCTGTGCGGATGAGCCTCGGCATTTGTGTGTGATGACTGCTTAGTCATTATCGCAGATCCCCGAGATCGTGGAATCATTGCCGTCACAATTTGGTGTGGAATCCACCAGCGGCCAAATCCCGAGCTTAGAAATCGCGCCCAGAAACCACGCAACTCGTCAAGAATTAGAACCTAGCTCCAACCCAAGACAAAAATAAAGCTCACCACCTCATAATCACATTCATTTGTCACCGCTGTATTTTGCCTCCCTATAAAACCGCAGACTGCTCGCCTCTTCGCTCTCGAACGACCCCGCCATTCGATCGCGAAAATCAGCCAAGCTGTTTTCTTCAGCCTTTAGACGAACGCTTCGCTCGAGCGCGACTGGGCTATCGTTTGCTGCTGTCGCCACTAGTATCAAGAAGAACACTACGAGCCCGAGTGAATTGACGGTTCGAGCGAGGAGTATGCATAGCAGGGTCGTCAGTACGTTCTTCCTGCCTCGTGCGCGGCTGCGTTGGAAGATGAGGCTCTAACGTGTGTAGTCATCGGCTCTGGGCCTGCCGCCCACACTGCCGCAGTATACCTAGCGCGAGCAGAGCTAAAGCGTAAGTTGGGATGTGTCTTTTACTCACACAATGGGTGCTAACATGCTGTAGCGGTTCTCTATGAAGGCTTCATGGCCAACGGCATCGCCGCCGGCGGTCAATTAACTACAACAACCGATGTCGAAAACTACCCTGGCTTTCCTGATGGCATCATGGGCGGCGAGCTCATGGACAAGATGAAAGCACAATCCGAACGCTTCGGCACCGAAATCATAACGGACACGGTCTCGAAGATCGACCTCTCGTCCCGCCCCTTCAAATACTCGACGGAATTCTCCCCTGAAGAGGTCCACACTGCTGACTCGGTCATCATCGCCACCGGTGCATCGGCCCGACGTCTCGGCCTGCCCGGTGAGGAGAAATACTGGCAGAGCGGCATCTCCGCCTGCGCAGTCTGCGACGGCGCGGTGCCCATCTTCCGCAACAAGCACCTCGTCGTCATCGGCGGCGGCGACAGTGCCGCGGAGGAGGCCGTCTTCCTGACCAAATATGGCAGCCACGTCACGGTCCTAGTACGGAGGGACGTGCTGCGTGCCAGCGCGATTATGGCAAAAAGGTTGCTGGGCAATAGCAAGGTTACGGTGAAATACAACACTGTCGGCGTTGAGGTCAAGGGCGGGGAGGATGGTCTGATGAGCCATCTCGTGGTCAAGGACACTGTCACTGGAAAGGAGGAGACGTTGGAAGCGAATGGACTCTTCTATGCCGTTGGACACGACCCGGCGACGATGCTTTTCAAAGGCCAGTTGGATGTTGACGATGAGGGTTACATCAAGACGCAGCCGGGCACGCCGTTAACCAGTATTGAGGGCGTCTTTGCGGCAGGCGATGTGCAGGATAAGAGATATAGACAAGCCATTACGAGCGCAGGTATGTTCTTTTCGTCTAAACGCGCTGAGCGTCTGCTAACTAATTACAGGATCGGGATGTATGGCAGCTATGGATGCGGAGAAATATCTCGCAGAGTTGGAGGATGGTGATGTGAAAGGCGGGAGCAACCTCTAAGCTACCGGCACGTGGTGATGCACTCTTGTTTAGATAGAGTAGATGATAGACCAGACCGCAGAAGTCGGATATTTGCCGACTGGTAGCAGTTCCAATTTCAGAAAGCTAAGCGCCTCTCTGACTCTCCCAGCTCGAACCATTGGACGGGCCGCAAGCCATGCGGGATGTGAGCCGTGCGAGGGTCGATGGATTCCAAACCAGCCATGCTTATCGAGTTGGACAACAGTATTCGCGGCGTTGTCCAGTGTTCATTATTGGTGTTTCGTTTGCTTCCCCGCTTACTGAAACGAGTGGCGTTGACGTAGAAACAGGGCTGTCGACGGATATCGCGAACGGCGTAATCTGTACATGGCTTTGAATTGCTTATCTTTGATGCTTGGGCTAGGATCCACAGACTGACGAGCAGCCGAGCCAGGTTCCGCGGAGGATGGTTTTAAGATTCCTTGGTTGGAACAGGCATAAAAAACGAAGTATATCTTACGTTGCCCCTCACTTTGGTCTAACCTTCTCCGATTCAAATCATTTGCCTCAGTTCTTATACTCCCATTCCAGACATTCTACCTTGTAAACTTCCACGTATTCTGTACTTCCCGAACCATCAAGATGGCTGGCAATCAGGGCTACAGCTACAAAAGCTCCGGCACCAACTCTCAGGCAGGTTACCGTCCGCCCAGCACATGCGCTAGTCTAACATGCAGCCAGGGCAATCATTACTGCGCGCGCGATTATGGCAGCAGTGCCTCCAACTCGAATGCGTATCACTACTCTAACACGTGCGTGGTCTTGACGATATGTGTCGATGCCTGGGCTGACTATAACGAAGCGACGGGTCGTACTACTACTCCAACCCGAATGGTAGCACGTACCACAACAATGGCAGCGGTGGCGCGACTTACACGCCGCCGAGCGGCTTTGGATCGGGATCTTCTGCGACTGGGACCGGAAGTGGTGGTAGCACCTCTGGGGCGAAGAAATGAAGGGCTGGCGTGTAGGGCTCGATGATTATTTGAGCTTGAGATCACTCGAGACGCAGAGAACCGAAATATCGACTTGTTGCTTAAGAGGCTGCAGGATCGTTTTTGTACTGGTCTATTTCTTGCTGAATATGGCATATCACTACTTTTGCAGCTACTCCTGCGAGTCAGATAAAGAAATCTTAAATCACAACACAGACTTCTTGTCGTGGTTGAAATTGTGCTTTCCGTGCCTTGCACTCTCTGCAACTAGTTTCCTATTTTGAAATTTACGTGAACGAATCTGCGTCGATGAGTACGACCATCGGTGAGTACCGGCGTGTTGCGGTCGGGCTCCGGCTCATCATTCCGCCCTAGTTGGGCCGGCCGGTTCCCGCTGCAGCAGCCACTCCCGATCCATGCCGGACGCCAGCGGTTACTCTCCCGACCACTTCAGACCACTTCAACCCCTTTAGCAATCCTTTGGAACTGCGAGTAGGGCGCTCTCTTCGCGGAATTCTGTCCAGACCCCAGAATTGACGTTCAGATGAGTTTGAACCGAAAGTGGCAGCTTATTACTCGGGGCATCGCTGAGGTACAAGAGCACTGAAGGAATGCGTCGCGTCTATAACAAGGGTAGCTGAGTGGTGCTTACTGGCATCTTAAGAGGCAATAATCTCATAATAGGCCGAATTCAGATGGTGTCATTCCCAGGGGGAACATTGTTTAAAAACTTTTCTTGAATACGTAAGAGTTCGGGTAATTATCCGAGTATACAAGGGGGTTTTAACTTATATCCTACACACGGGGCCTGACGCCGCGTGTGCCATGCCGGGTCGACCAGATTCGTGATCTCCAACCCCGCAAAAAGTACCGGAGGATTGATTACACTGCCTTCTGCTTAAATGGTGTGCCCGCTCGTTTATTGCAGGCACCCGCATTCAGCTCCATCCGGAAGTCCTATAGTTCAGGAACCGATGATCCTTTAATGATGATGGTACTTAAGCCCATCTCAGGGTCATGGGGTTCGAACTATACCCTGAGTCGCTCCCATGGGCTACGAGAAATTTCAGACCACACAGGCGCACCCTGGCGCGTATACTATGGTTGGGATATTTGAGCCCTGTCCTTTATGATACCGGGCTGGTCCCCACAAGCTCAACTACATCTTCAAATCACTGGCTCTCTGTGCGAACCTAGAGGCTAGCCATGCGACCCTTAGGTAACCTCTTCTATTCCTCCTGTTTGTTAGCGGCGACAGGTCTCGGATGGCCGCTTGCTGAACGGCAACCCTCGCTTCCTTCGATATGGAAGCCAGGTGTGAAGTGGCAAATTATCCTCCACGCGCCTGTCGATGTCAGCAAACCGCTAGCTCCCACGGATGCCCGGGTGTGGGATGTCGATTATTTTCAGGCGTTGAAGCATCCAGAGATAATTCCTAAGCTGGTAAGTGCGCAATCCGTCTGAGACTCTTGGCAGGAAGGCATACTGACACAACTACGACAAAGGCATCTCCGACTCCTGGTGTAGACAACGTGGTGCTCTGCTACATCAACATCGGGGCTATAGAAGAGTACGAGGGAGACTTCAATCAGTTTCCCAAAGCCGCCATTGGGAAGGGTTACACTGATTATCCCGAATGGTGGATCGACGTCAGACGTACAGATGTCCTTGAGTTTATGAAAAAGCGGTTTGTAAAGGCGGCGGAGGCTGGCTGTGACGGCATTGACCCAGATAATATTGATGGCTATGTAATTCTCCCTGTTCACATTACTTAATATCCGAAAGTGCGAGCTACTGACCCACGCCATAGGACTGGGACCAGCTCGGTGTCGACAAGACGGGCTTCAATTTAACAGAGAAAAACTGCATCGACTATGTCACCACGCTGGCCAGCTTCGCGCACAACAACGTTACCACCAAGCGCGGTCTGCCCTTTATGTTCGGGCAGAAAAATGCCAACGCCCTCGCCTCACGTCTCATCAACATTGTCGACTTTGCCGTCCTCGAGGACTGCCAGGGCCTCAACGGGCGGCGGCCCGGAGAGCACGAGCCCTTCTGCCACGACTTTCAGGCCTTTGTCACAGGAGAGGACCGGCGCGATGGGAGGAAGCTGCCCGTGTTTGAGCTTGAGTATCCCGGGTCGACCGCAAACAGCGGCACGACCCTGACGAGGAGTGATTGGGAGTACTACTGTAACCGGAACAAGACCGACGTGGGCAACGTCGGATATAGTCAAGTCATCAAGCATGAGTCCGGGCAGATCGACGGCTGGGGGCAGTACTGTGAGACGAGCCATACGCAAGGGAAGTTTCTGACGGCTCTCTTGCCTCAAGAGTAAGAAGCAGTTTGGTGGAATACTAAATTTCTTGAGCTATTTCAAGTACAGCAATACATTGTGGCTTCATCCAGGAAAACTCTTCGTATCGTGATAATGCTAAGAACGCAGTGGTCAGACTTTAGACTTGACATCTTGTACAACACCGCCTTCAAAGTTAGAAAAGGCGAAGCACAGAGGTCCATCCATTAACTTATGTGTCCTCGTAGCTTATGAGTTTGTATGTACCGGGCTGCCGTCTTGGCTTCTCCTTGCTGGTGACACACTATCACGCTTGGTCTTTCGTTTTCACGCCTGCTCGGTTTTCTTTGGTTGATTATCCCGCTAAGATGCACTTCGGATACCGGCCCGGGCCGAGTTCCACTTCTGCGGATTAAGTGGGCTGTACTTACAGAGCAGTACAGACTATCATCTTGGTACCACTCCAAGCGGCGTTTACTCTTCGCCAGTCATTCCAGATGTTAGTCCCTCTTAAGTTAGGCGACCTCAATCACATAGCGAGTGCCTGAGCCCGCCATAGTGTTTGACACAATCCGCAGCAAGCGTGCTTACCACTTCGAACACTTCGCTGGCGTGCGGAACCTGCCGGCGAACTGGAGAAAATTTCCCCAAGAGTCGGCCTCCTGAAAGTTTAATGATGAATATGATGAATATGATGAATGTGATTCCCCATAGGTAGCTGCTTGAAGTATTCCTACCTTGCGCCTCTCAACAGATCATCATGTGGCAGCATTTTTTTCATCTGCTCCTTCCTCGGCCTGAGTTCATTGGGCGTATAAGGTGTAATCGTCTTTCCTTCCATATGCTTAGCTTCCTCCATTTCACTCATACACGTGCGGACAAACCAAGGATTATTGGGAACACGTTCAAGGTTCAGGTCAAATTATACAGTCATAGATGTGTTCTGTACTCGAGACTTGTACAAACCCCTGATGCTCATGAGGCAATGCATGATGGTTCTCCACCCATCGATTTCATCAAGTCATCACCAAGATGAAAACAAGCTGACATAAGGTGATCCGGAAATGGACTTCAGTCAAACGGCATGCGGCTCCGCTTCGTATGCCCAGCATAAAAAGATGCCAGCCGCATCATTCCAGCCCCGAGATCAACACCGCGCTCACGAAGTCCTGCGGATGCCCCTGCGTGTCATTCGTCCCCGTCCCATTCTTCAAGTAGCAATACTCACCCGGCGTCTTAACCAAGGCCACGGAGCGGCAGAACCCCCCTGAAGTTACTACGCCGTTCCTGAGGTTCACCTGGTAGCCGACATTCCACTGCGCGCAAGTGGCTATGCACTCCTCCAGCGTTGAGGTGTACAGGCGCAAGATGTCGTAGATGCCCGGGTTGCCGTACGCCTCGCCGGACGGGTAGTTCGTGGCGCACAGCTGCATAAAGCTCTGCGCGGGCAGTCCGTCAGCGACAACTATCTGGTCGCCGCCTCCATTTGCAGGAATGAAGGTCGTGCCGTCGATTTCGGGACAACCACCATCTTTGGGGGCTGGGGAGACCCCGCCAGTTGGAGCTGTTGTGGTTGTGGTTGCTGTTGACCTTCTGGTTGTACTGCTTGCAGAAACCGATCTGGACTGACTTGCTGGAGAAGATTCAGATGGTGTGGATGGGCTGTTGGACTGTTTAGTACTGCGTCATGACTTCCTAACGCGACATGGCTGACCTTGCTTGCTGTGAAGATTTCTGAGCTGCCAGACCACCTCCCACACCACCACCAATGCCCGCGGCAAGAACAATGATCAGAGCGATCACGAGCCCCCAAAAGACCGGCACCGTCAAGCCTAGAATCCGCCGCCTCTCCGGAGCTGGCTCCACGGGGTGAAGTCCGTTCTCTACGTACTTCGAGGCCGAGTAGTCGTGTGTTGGTGAGTATGCCGTGGAAGGTGACAGGGTATTTGGCGGGCTATACGGAATCGGCGTTGAAGACCACTGGTTCGGCGCGGCCTCGAGTCCCGGTTGGCTCTCTACGGCCTCTTTCTGATGATCAGCCATGAGTCGCGTTCGCAGGCGACTGGACTGCAAGTCGAAGGGGATCGGCTAGTATGAAATGAAGAAGCAATGAGATGGAGGGAGAGGTATGGCAGAGGAGGAGAAGATATGGGATCAAACAAATCTGCCTTGCAGTGGGGGCTAGCTACGGCCCCCGACGGCCATTATGGTTGGCACCGGGCCCGAGAAGTCCTTCATTACCTTGCCAACTTGTCTGCTTCTGCTACCAACTGGGTTGCGAGAAACAAGGCCGCTCTGTACATGAATCCTATCACCTTAGAAATCCGAATAACCTACTTCACTACCAGCACGTGAAAGGGATTCAATGGCAATCCATCTGTACCTTTTGACGATTGGCAATGGCGCCGACAGGCAAGTTCCTGATACTTGGAAATAAGGGTGATTTTACCCCGTAATGAAGCAGAGATGCGTTTCTAAAACCCCCAAACTTGTGAATATGCGGCCACAATCTCGCACGTCTAACCGTATATGACCCTGGAGGATTCAACTTGCATGGGTGGCTGTGCGACAGTGACCTGCAGGTCCAAAATTGGACAGGATTGTCGGATCTGCGTTTGAGCTCCATCCAGGATTTGACCCTGATTGTCACGAAGCCTGTTTCTCAGCATGCCCTTATCTTAATTGACACGCTGCTTTTCTCTGCCTTGTGGGCTGGGAATGCGTCCTCAGCTAACGCCATATTATTCGTGCTACGAAGTATATGAGATCGAGCTGTGTCGTGGAGCGGCACCTCCCCAGGATTCTGGTTTGGCGCTCCCGTTGAGACCCATTACATTTAAGCGCCTGATAGGGCTTGGCTGGATGCTGCAGGCAGCGCGGTTGGTCACCCAGTCACTGGATCAGCCTTGCTGTTTACAGAACATATCATTTTGACATAGTACTCTCGGTATTGGCTATGTGCACTATGTAAATTGACTCTCTGATTGGTGGAAGACTGGAAATTTTGGTGCACACGTTCAAGCTCGTCCATTCTGCAAACCTCTCAGGATACTGGTGTGGATTGGGGAAACCGTAGAGTGAGTCATGTTGCTCTCCACATTATCCAACACCTGCGCTTAACTTTACTTACGCAATGATCACGTCGTAGTTATTCCAGTCTTCTGCGGAGATGCATCGCGAGCACGCATTATGCGGTAGAACAAGCGTTTCCTTGCCTTGCATAACACTCACCGCTGCACCAGCAAGTCTAGCCTGCCAGTTTCCGTATGCCCGAAATATGCCTATTGACCTCGGCGGATCCAAAACTTCGTCCCAACAATCCAGAGATACTAAGTTGTACTTCTTGCTTCCAACTGGCGGTGCCTCATCTTCATGTCTCTTGCTGCAGAAACAGTCTGGCTCTATGGTTAAATGTTCCATCTTTGGGGAAACCCAATTGGTCCTGTTCGAAAATAAGGAACAGATATCCAAGTCGCCTATGTGAGTTCCGCGGTCAATGACCGAGACCAACGCCTCCAACAGCACTACCTGCGTATCTCGTAACCCTCGGCTCCCAACATCAACTGGAAGCTCGTAGTCGGTGAAGGAGAGATGAAGTGAAGTGCCGCCGAACGAATCCTCAAGCTTGCCGTCGAATGGCAGATGGTTTACCATTTTCCAACTGCTCGCATCGTATGGCCGCAACATCGGGTTCGTAGGAGGAATGAGAAACGCAAGATCGGACCTGCCCAGGCTTCCTAGAACTCGTTGCAGTCGTGTCTGCGAGCTACCCACGGTTATCGACGGATCGAGCAGTAGACATGAGGTGACGTATATAGAGTCTCCGGCTGAAAGAGCCATGACATGGCAAAGAGAGCTTGGCTTGATGTTGAATTTCCCAGATTCGAACATGGCAATGCAAGAGAAGAGGACCTCGAGCGGCCACCATGCTGTCGATACCTTGCCCTCGCGTCTAAAAACCCGATGGCCTAACTGAGGGCTTTCCTCTTTTTCAAGTGGATGCTCCCAGCAAAGTGACTTCACCCAATGGCAGTCTGAAAGGGTCATCCCTAGTACCGAGAGGCTGATGGTTGCGCCATGCAGCGAGCCATAGAGCGTATCTGCAAAGCAAAGAGCTTGAATGTCATATTCAAATTCGATGTAACCTGTCCACCATCTCGAAACTTGCTCCCTAAGTCGATCCACATCTAATACATGCGAACCGAGAACTTCCATGATCTGTTCATATGTCGGCGTGTAACGGTCTTCTTCTTGGACCAGAATATTCTCAGCTTGTGCAGTCACCGCTCTGTCTTCCGGGCCCTCGTCGTAATCCAGCTCAGATAAAACTGGGGACAAGCTGGGGGAGCGAGAATTAGTGCTTTGGGTAAGAGATTTTGGACGGAGATTGATAAATGAGAAACCAAGTTGGTCACCACAAAGGTGATCAATATGCCAATCAGCACAGTTGATAAACGCAAACTGCTCTTCGTCTCGCTCCGTCTTGTTCTTGAGGTGTCGATTTAGGCATCCATAACAGTCTGGGAGCAAAGTGCTACCTTGGTCATGCTGCAAATACGTGTGCGGGCAGCTGATATAGACTTCATTGCCATGGTTCCAGTGGGCCGCATATGAAAAGGCTCGTTGAAACCCGGTAGCGTATCGGCAATGCGTGTAGGTTGACAAGGTTTCGTCGTCACCTTGGGCTCCTCGCTTCAACGAAGGTTGTTTTACTTTCCTTGCAGATGCGTAGCTGTAGACGTCGTCAAAGAATTGAACACTATTTCTTTTGTTGTCCAAATCGAGTTTGTATCTAATGAATATGTTGAGATCGTTTCCCGGGAAGCCTCGCGCGACTTTCCGACACAGTTGAACAGAATCATCTGAGGAACGAAGGAGTGACAAGAGGGACGTGAAGCTAAGTGCATCGCTTAGTATATCAGGAACTTGCAGGAATGGCGAGCTGCTACTCTCCCGTGACGTGGGCGCTGCTTTGCTACGCCGGACCCCGAGATTCAGCAGTCTCCCAAGATGCAATCTCTCAGTTTCGTCCGCATCAAGATACTTTTCTGCTGCGGCTGCCAACAAGCTGAGCCAGTGAGGCGGTTGGCGTTGAGGCTCATTAGCCCCTAGCTCCGCTTCGGTTAGTCTGCTATGGATGAGAGAGATTAACCGGCAACTCTCGTCGATTTCCAGTCGTTGCTCCCAACTCCCGGCAACATACCCGAGCAGAACAACGTGGAACTCTTTCATAGTTACCCGAGACGTGTCTGATGCAATCCGGCCTTCTGAAGGGACAGGTGCGGAGTAGAAAAGCATTTTGGAAAGGGGCAGAGACCAGAAGACGCCGTCTTTGTGACCGATGCCCTGGGCAGCAAGCGTGATCAGCGCGTTTCCCATCAATGGGTCCTTCTGATGGACCGTCTTGGACGCATCGACGAGAACTTCCATGTCGGGGTACAGATGCCACGAGGAGATGGCAAGGAGAACAGCCCCGTCCTGGACACGCTGAGGAATGCCTTGCGCGACGCGCTCCATCGCCGTCATGCTTGAAGTCCATGCTTTGATCACGCTAAGATACGGATCGTTGATCGAGTTGACTGGCATGCGCAAGTTGTTCATGATCAACGTAAGTTGCGTATGTTGCAGCCGTTTTGCTCCGTCTGCAGTCTGAAGCCACGACCTGGCGCTGCCGTCCCATATTGCCAGTTCTTTTCGGGAAAAGATCTGTTGGCTCGCCATGACGGACGCCAGGTCGGAGCTGTTGGACTCCTGGAAACCGGCCATAACCTCTTGTTTGCGTCTCTCGACAATCTCGACCCATAACGAGATGGCTTCGGGGCTTGTCCAGATCCGGGCGAGCATGCATGCGAGGAAGTGGACCGCTAGAGCGCCCTTTCCAGAAGTCGCGGCGGCCCATATGCTTGTTCCGTCTGGGCCACCATGAGCCCCGAACATTCCTGGATCAGGCCTGTACTGGCTGCTGTCCTTGATGCTGGAGGATATCTCAGAAACTCGAGACCCGTAGGCCGTGATCAGGTTGGGAATTGGGGGCACCAGTGACTCGAACAAAGCTCCCAGTCGACGCGCGATCATGTGAGGCTGACCATCCTCGGCTTCTTTCAGCCGTCCGTGGGAGAGAACGTCGCGAAGGCCATGATACTCCTTTGGAGCGTCTACTTTCAGGAGCGAGAAATCAATGTTGAACGCGGCGGCAGCTACTGTGAATTCGTTCGTCACGCCCACTGCCGCAGTTGTAAATTTGCCAATCGAAGTCATTTGGCACGTATGTACCACAACCCAGTCGAAACGTTGTTGATTGGGGTGGTATTCTAGACTTATGAGTTGGATGCGTCTATTAAGAAAAATCACGAGAGCGACCGAAGTCAAAAGGTAAAGAGAGCTGCGATGTCAGAACTGATACCTTTTGAGAGATCTAACCGGGCTGTGCTTGGCTTGCTGGGCTGTGTTTGGTTACACAACGACACCAAGTTTTGCACGCGCTTGCGACAGCCTCGCGGCGACGCTGCTGCTTGAAGAGAAGCCACTCATGGCGCATGTCATATATGGCGCCGCCTAAATCGTCAAAGCCTGCCTGTAATAGCTAACATGCGTCCAGGCTAGTATTCCGAGCACCTCCTACATCTAAATACAGCACTTGTACATATGGCAGTACAAACCGCTGATAGATTCGACGGGCCATGTTTCAGAAGCGCCACGCTATGGATGGCGCGCTCCATACCTGACAAGCGACCAAGGCCTTTGCAAAAGATTATGATGTGGTCAATACCTTACCGCGCGGCGTAAAGGGTCGGAGCCCAATGGGAGCCGTTAGGATGGGTTTACTATACTTCCTCATGCCCAAGGTGTGGTTGTAGTTGGAATTGCCTGCCTGTATGGAGGCTACATATGTCAGTCGACGTGGACAAACATAGTGAAGACGTTGAATGGGCGGTTTGGCTCTGTACCATCATGTGAGATATACAGATATTATGTAGGTAGGTAGTTACAAGTCCAATGAGCCTTCAGTCACCGAATCCACAATTGCCGCTAATTTCGGGAAGCAGTGATCACTCACCGAACTTACAGGGTTCTCACCTTTGTCAGTTCAGTGGAGCCACCTCGTCGGAACAGATGAAAATAATCTGGATGCCTCGATATTAAGGCAGACACGAATTAGGGCTCGCCAAACCACCGAAATTCCGACCACACCAAAATTTGGCATCACAGGCAAACCAGCTTCCCCGCCAAAAAAAAGTCAACGACGAATCCATACCCAATCTCAACACCCTTTTTGCGCAACAAACATCTCGACAGATTTAAAGCGCAAATATGGCTGATCGAGGAGGCACTGGCGCTGCCCCTGCACGCGGCGGCGGCGGATTTGGAGCTCGAGGTGGTGACCGTGGTGACCGTGGTGGACGAGGAGGCCGCGGTGGACGACGTGGACGACGAGGTGGTGGTAAGAGCGACGAGAAGGAATGGCAGCCCGTTACCAAGCTCGGTCGTCTGGTGAAGGCCGGCAAGATCAGCAGCATGGAGGAGATCTACCTTCACTCCCTCCCTATCAAGGAGTACCAGATCGTCGATGCTTTCCTGCCAAAGCTGAAGGATGAGGTTATGAAGGTACGAACATCCCGTAGAATGGGGGGATGAAATCGGTCGACTGACTTTTTGTGTCAATTGCAGATCAAGCCAGTTCAAAAGCAGACCCGTGCCGGTCAGCGAACACGATTCAAGGCGATTGTCATCATTGGCGATTCGGAGGGTCACGTTGGTCTGGGTATCAAGACGTCCAAGGAAGTCGCTACTGCGATCCGAGCTGCCATCATCATCGCCAAGCTCAGCGTCATTCCCGTCCGACGAGGATACTGGGGTGCCAACCTCGGTACTCCCCACTCGCTCCCTTGCAAAGAGAGCGGCAAGTGCGGTTCCGTCACTGTCCGAGTAAGTGAACTTGCAAGACGGCTTGAATCATGAACTGTTGCTAACTCTTTCACAGCTTATCCCAGCTCCCCGTGGTACCGGTCTCGTCGCCTCCCCCGCTGTCAAGCGACTTCTCCAGCTCGCTGGTGTTGAGGATGCCTACACCTCGTCCGCCGGTTCGACCAAGACTCTCGAGAACACCCTCAAGGCCACCTTTGTTGCCGTCTCAAACACATACGGCTTCCTCACACCCAATCTATGGAAGGAGACGAAGCTCATCAGAAGCCCGCTGGAGGAGTTTGCGGATACTCTGAGGGAAGGCAAGAAATACTAGAGGGATGGCACGGGTTAAGGAGTTGCGTTCCATTGTGTTTCATTTGCATCGTTGGTTGGCCAGGCATGCGATTAAGGCTATGGGCTAACTAGCTCGGATCTGAAATATGAATCAGTTCTTTGCATTTCGCTCCCTGCAGTGTGCTTGAAGTCGACGTTTGGTAATAGTTGCAAGTGCAACCTAAGTCTTGGCTTTGCGGCTAGAAGTATCTAAATCCAGTATCCCCGTTTAACAACGAGGAAACCCTCTAGCCTGTAATATCGGTGTTCCCGTTTGCTCCCACAAACACTACTAGCACTGCAGCATAGGCTGCAGTCGCAGTGATGATTTCCGAATTGGACGCTCTGAGGATCAAAGAAAGCGCAATGGAGAAGAGCATCACGGCCACCGAGACTGTAACGACGCTCTTGGTGACCGAGGGACCAAATATCATGATGACCATAGGGAACACCAACGCCATACCACCGAGCATCGCAAGGATGAATCGAGCTACCTTATCCACAAAGGGGGATATCGCTTCGGGAGCTTCCCTCCGCTGATAAGCCTTGCTTCTCTCCTTCTTCTCTTCGTCGCTGTAGGTGAGGAAGCAGGGTAACGTTTGACGGAGTGCGTTCCGGATCGGATCCGTCGTGGCCACCGGCTGCGCTCCACGATTGATCTCCAGATAGTAGGATGAGCTAAATGGATCGCCGCGTAGGCTGGCTAGCTTGGGAAAATACTCCTCCAACCGCTCTACACAGTGTTGTGAATCATCCTTCGAGTAGCGTTTCAAGCCGGTCATATATTCATAATCCCGAATCGCATTCGCTGTCATGTGTCAACGACCGCATTTACACCACACTAACACAGATTGGCTTACTATAGTTGCTCAGCAGCTCCCTCAATTTCTCACATTGCGCCCACGTTGCCCTCCGATCCGCGAAGACCTCGCCCTTGCACTTGGCAATCTCATTTTGGAGGTGCACCAGGTTGAGCCGGTGAAGGAACCCGTATTTTAGCACGAACGGCGCTTCATCGCTTTTACACACTTTTGACGTGTAGTCGTACAGGTCCGCGGCCGGGTCAAACCCGTGTTCTGAGAGCGCGGCCTCGAGATCGTGGGTCCGGCTTCGTCTCGGAGGAGGCATGCTGATGGGCGAATTGATGGTTCATCGTCGACCGAAGAAGCAGGTTGGGAGATTGGCTTTATCATTCGGATGTGCCTTGGATGCAAGCCACAGTTACGCCCGGTGAATATGGAGGGCTTCGCGAACGATATCGGCATCGTTGCCGATCGGAATTGTCGCAAGGCATCTACACCGAAAAGAAGGCTACCGAGCTACTGCGGCCATGCTGGGCCTTGTGACCGGATTTCGAATATTCTGCCACAGCCTCACTTATCACACCATTGTTGCGGACCCTCAAATGTGAGATAAGAGGAGGGGTTTGCGAATGGTTCCTGTTTCAAAATCCCCTCTAAATCAATTGAGCTCATCAGAAACAGCTAGACAACAGCGCAACCGCCAAGTTGCGTTTGAAATCTCATAGTCGTACAGTGCAAAGCCCAGGGCCATGCCTAAGCCTGCCAGCCTCGTCTCCTCGTCGGCGGTCGTAAGCCACGCCTCTCTCAAATCCTCGAGCCGTGAATATTGCAGCAAGTTTCTCTCCTCGCTCGATCGCTCTCTTCACCTGGTTGAGGATATCGAGAGCGAAAGGCATGGGCGCTTCATGGGTCTAATTCCCCGCAAGCTGGACGGCTCGGCGCTTGCGCTCTACGAAGCCCTACAGACTGTCCATGATCAGATGCGGAGGAAGCTTCACAAACTCCAGTCGAGTAAGTTTTCTGTCTAGTTCGCATGTGTCAGATAAGGAGTTGTCTAACTGGCGTGCGTAGGCGAGAGACGGAGTGAACATGCGAGGCAGGCGTTCAAGCCGATTGCAAGAGAGCTCAGAAGCGAAGTCGAACAACGGCTGGAGAGGAGAGAGAAGAGCTGCAGTTCGTATTCGCAAGAGGACCTGGACCGGGCTTATGAGAAGATGTTGGACGCGCTGAGGAGCATTGAACGGGATGCGATGAGGGCTCTTCAGGGGGTCCAGGGGAATCGGTCGCGGGTGGTCTACGTAGGTTGACGGAGCAGATTCTTTTTCTGGAGAAATGACAGTTTGGCGTGACCAGGACAGGAAGATTGGAATAAGAATAAGAAGGAACGTAGGGCTTGCATGGCGTCCCGAGGCTTGTTAGTTTGTCACAATAGGAACTACGCTTCCCAGATTGCTTATCACACAACATTTGAACATCTCTAAAGAGCGAAAGTGGAATTATATTAAAACTAGCACCAGTCCCAATCCATAACTAAAACAATAAAGATCTCCAAACATCTAGCGCCTTCACGAAACACTACTCATCTACGTCCATAGTTTCCGCAGCACTCGCAGCTAGACCGCCATCTCTCGTCCTGGTTCGATCTCGAGACCCATACCTGGCGACCCGACGAGACTTCTTCTGCTTTAGTTTCTTCTTCTTCCTCGCGGCTGCTTCATCACTATCGGATCTTGATATAGTCTCAAGTGGCGTACTACCACCAGAAGGCACCAGATTCCCTGGCCGCGGTCGAGAAATTCCGTCCTGAGGGGACTCTGACACAAAAGAATATCCGTCTTCCGATGCCTCGGTGTGCGGAATGGGAATGCTCTGTGGTACCTTGACCGGAATTGGCAGGGCCAGAGGCTCAACAGGAGAGACTGCGATAATCTCCTCATCCGGTTGTTCTGTAGGGCGTGAGAACAAGCTCGCCAGGCGACCCATCCACGTCGTTGGCTGGACTGGCCGCTCGACGCCGAGAACTGCAAATGTTAGCCAACGTATGGTATACTAATAGTGCCAAACTCACCACCCCTGAACTTCGACATGGCCACTCTCTCCATCGCTTTCCGCTGCAACGGCGTATCGCCGAGCCAAAACTCTGCCTCGCCGGGGATGAACTTCTCTCTTCCCTCCACGAGATGCAGTGGCCGTCCCATCGAAGTCTTCTCCACCGGTGCCGCGAGCTCCTCGACCACTTCCGGCATGGACTGGTTCCGTGGGTGACTCATGAAGATCTCCTGCTGCTTTTCTGGAGTCTGCAAATGCACTGGCCAGCGATCGAGACTGAAATACCGTGGCGCCGGTCCTCGCACGCCAACCTTGGCCCAATCCCACACGTCTTCGCGACGAAGGACCATCTTGGTCGAGTTATCCCGCTCATCCTTGTAGAACTTCTGCCGCACTGGCCACAGCATGTTCTTCCCCTCGTGAGCTTCCTGAATCAAACCCTTGCGAATAAGCTCCCGTGCTTCCTCGTCCAGTCTATCCTTTCCCATTCTCTCATCCCAGTGTTTCGGGTCCGCGGCTTTAACTACCGTCCCAAAGCCGACCGCCACCTTAGACAGGTCCTCGCTATGCTTAAAAACGTTACTTTCCCAATGTTTCATAAGATCCAGAAGCTCAAGCTCGTGTTCGATTAGCATCCGACGATCTTTGCGGAGCATTTCCAGATCCAGGTCGATTTCTTCGCCGAGCTCGCGCAGCATATGGCCCATGCGATAGCCGAGTCGCCAGTACAGACGCTTCTTGAGGCCACGACAGGTGTTGACGTGGTTTATGTTGGCAAAGGCCTCGCGGTATGTCCAAACTTCTGACCAGCGCGGGAGTCCTGCGGCGTCTTCATTGTTTGTGGCATCGACGTCATCGGAGGTGCGCCAGTAAATGCGGTCTTCTGGGTGCCAAGTGCACTTTGGACGACCGATGATCCATCCTTCGTGGTCCTTCGCATATCTGTACCGTGTTAGTCTTGAGTGAATCACCAAGTTATAGAGGCTGGATACGTACTGAATCAACCCATGGCTTGCAAGGATAGGACAATACTTTAAAACGTCGTCCAGATCAAACCGAGCTTTACCAGGTATCCACGACAAATCTAGGACAGCCACTAGTTCGTCCGCTCGCAACGTCTTCTCGAAATGAGCCAAAAAGCCCCTCCCACTACGATCATCGAGCATCGCCTGCATTCTCCGCGCAAAAACCCCCAGCCTGGGGTCATTTGTTTTCCAGTCTTCGATCATTTGCTTGTTGACGGAAGGCTCACAAAGTAACTTGAGCCACTGGAATTCCATATCGTTCATATGGCGGTACCTCTTCCTGGCCGTGTACGGGAGCCTGTCACGCCCGAGGGCTGTAATGACATCGAGGTCAATGGGCTCTTTCCCGGCGATTCCAAGATCAATGTGCTTGAGCACGCCCTCAATCAAGAGCCTTGGTGCACGACGAGTAGACCGTTCGAGACGATCGAACATTGTCTTCAGCTGCCTGTATTTGTTCTGTCGGGCTCGCATGCTTTCTGTGAGCCAATCGATCTGGAATGGGCCTAGGAAGTTTGGCGGAAGAGTCGCGCCGTCATGGCGACCCTGCGCTCTGATCTTCTCCTTGTATGACGCTTGAACCTCCATCTTGGCTCTAAATGCGACCCGCTGATGGTTTGCGAGAAGTTGGTGGTACCAGTACGTGTAACCAAACGGATCTAGAGGTTCGTCCATCTCCGGTGGTTTTGCGAGCGTCATCGGCTTGTAACTGATATCACGAACTTTGTCATCTTGTTTCTTGCTCGGAAGAACAAGTTTACGCCAAGGACTGAGCAGCTTTCTGTTCTCGCTGTTGTCGAAGTGGTTAAGACACTGCTGGAGCCCCGCTCGCTTGACACCGCGGAAATCAGCGAAGGATTTGAGCGTCTTATCTGGGAGGTGAAGTTCCCCTTTAACGGTCTGCAGTTCGTCACCGGTTAACTGGAAGTTAGACTCGCCCTGAAACGCTCCTTGGGTGACTTGTGTCCCACCCTTCATGCATTTCATGTATGCTGCATCTTCCACGAGAGCCATGTTGAAGTCGTCTGCGGCGCTGAGCCGTGCGCCCCTCCGCCCTGATCCTCCTATCTTGGGCACGAGGGGATGCGCCCAGACCCTTTTCTCGTCCTTCCTGAACTCCAAGGTGAGTTTGTCTACAATGCCCACAGGGACCTGATAGTCAATGTCGTGAAGAGAGGCCGGTAAACGATTCAACAGGTATCTTGAGCTCGTCTTAGGCTCAGGTAATTTTTCCACAGCAATTTCGGGACTCGATAGATGTGGCAGTCGTGCACTCTCTTTCGGAAGTTTGGGGAAGTCGAGAACAAGCTTCTTCTTGCCATAGTAATGCTGTTCGAACACCCAATGCGTGTGCAGCATAAAGATGGCCTCCTTCAGATCGTACCCCCAAGATTCGCCTTTGTAAACGTCCATCAGATGACGGAGGTAAAGGTATATCTCGGCATACTTCTCTTTCCAGTTCAAAGTGCGGTCGATATCTTCATCAGAGAGAAAGTTTTTGATGCGGATGAGGGTGACCTTGGGGGAATGAATTCGCCAGCCTTGATATTTATACATCTCTGTGTCAGCCTCAGTTGTGTCCCCGACCTTCTTGAGGAAGTTGATGAGCCAGTTCTCGTCGTATTCGATGTTCTCTGATGACCCCATTTCGTCAACGGTGTCTTTCATTTCCACGTCATGGCCTTCCTCTCTTTCAGGTTCAGCAGTCTCAGGAGCACGGCCGTGTTCAGATATGACTGGCGCGTCATGGATGATAGGCTCTGGAGACGCACGAGGAGCATCCTCTGATTCAGAATCAGGTGGAGGAGTACCGAAGGCTCTAGCTTCTTGGGGCGACTCCGAAGATACTCGAATCACCCTGACTATATCCTCCTCCGCATCTTCCTCCTGTATCCTCGGGTCGCTCAGCGTATAACTACGGTTGCGACGAACTGGTCTTTCTTCAGGGCGGCTCTTTGTCCCAGTCCACAAGTCATGAATCAAGGTCCTGGTCGCCGGAGTCCTCCTAACTATTGTACCTGTTGTTACCCCCATAGCTCGTGCTGTCAATGTCCCAGACTGTGTGGGTTCCTTCAAGTCTTCAATGATCTGAGTTGATCTTTCGCCAGAGAGAGAAGTCTCAGAAACCTCGGAAGTAAACCTCTTACGCACCTCTTCAGTGCTGAACGCAGGCTTCACCCCTTTTGGCGGTGCTCTAGGCTTCCAGGTGCCTGTGAATGGATCCCTCGGCGCAGGTCCGCCTGCACTTGGTGCAAGAGGGATTGGCTCCGGTAGTGTAACTCCAAACCTGAGCGACGCTTCGAAATAAGGATCTTTGCCATCTACAAAGTGTGTAGGCCCGTAGGATCCTGAAGTAGAGTCCAGACCTAGCTGAGTTCTAAGAGTGCCTGCGCCGAACTCGCCGGCTGTGGAGGAGATTGGATCAAAACGTTTCATCATCTCCTCAAGGGAACGTTTGGAAATGTTCGCCGAGGCTTGCTTCCGCATCTCCCTTTTTGCGGCCTGATCCTTTTCCCGCTTTGCCACGCCTAGGTCCGCGTAGTTGAGGTAGTCATATCTTGGACCGTAGACCGCCGCCAACTCAGCTCTGAAAGCCTCGTTATTTAACAGTAAACGATCCAATTTACGAACAGCAAGGAGATATTCCAAAGCGGCGAAAAGTTGATAATAGTTTTCCTTGCTGATGTGCTCTTTGATGGGGTCTATTGCTTCCACAGGGAACTGGTCAAGGTACTTGGATACCACCACGGAGAGGTGGGCTACGAATGATTAGAATTGCACTCTAAAAGCTGATTTGATGACTTACGCATTTTGCTTTCGGCCATGATTGCGGTGATTTTGCGCGAAGCACCGGCTGAGTTGGGTTTTCACCACTTGTATGTCGTACAAGAACGATCTGCCTAATCGATACACTAGGTAATACGAGATACTAAGATCCAACGAGCCTATTCAATGCTACAGACCTTGACCAGTGTCTTGTTCCGAATGACCTGACGAGAAACGACCATATCCCGATCATAGACGAGTGGGTAAGATTAAGAATCGCAAAACAATGGCTAGGAAGAGAGAGAAAACACCTCATGTGCGAGACATGATGATTTTGAGAGATTATACTCATTGCACAAAGAAAATAGTGCGTCGTAGAAAGCGGCGTGCTCGTGCATTCCAATAAGTCTTGCGCACAAAGACAAGCCGCTCAATGCGGGATTCGGTCGCTGTTTGACAATGCTAACAAAGAAACTTGTCGTAGGACTTCCCACACGGATCATTAAAGCCACAGTCAGTTCATTCGAATCCAAGAGAATTGGATGCCGCATTCGGTTTGAAGCCGTCCTCAAAGCCGCCGAAGGGGCAACAATGACCAGCCGGATGCAGTCAGAACCATCCAGCTAGAGATACTCTTTGTAGAACAGGAGCAACAAAAGTATCGGATAGTGAAGAAGTAGAACTTGCTCGCGAGGTGAGACGTTTAGTTCGCTAAGAAACACCTTGCACCAAAACAGTGACTAAAAGAATCCACCAATACAGGCTGCGATGGTGCAGACTAGAGCTGAACGGCGTCGTCAGGAAGCAGCGGGACAGCAAGGAGACACCCCGCCAACAACCCAGTTCCCGGAAGACGAGCGACTGGCCGAGAGCCCGGATAACGGAGCTATTTTAGAAAGATGTGAATCTTTGCCGCCAGATAACCCAACGCAAGGGCATGATCCAGAAGAACATGAATCTCGGCCGCTAGGCCATGGCGACGAGGCAGAATCAGACATCGAGTCTTCCCGGCGCTATGCAAGGCTAACTCTGCCTCCAACACTGGGAGAGCTCCGCCGTGAATGGGAAGAGGGCGAAGCTGCAGCGAGAGCGGCGCGGGAAGAATTAGTACTTGACCGCGATCCGCGACAGGCGGATCTCGCTTGGATTCCGTCCTTGGTAGTTGGTGCGTCTCTCGGCACAGGACTCAGTGTAGTGGAGGCAGCAGATAGACAAATCGCCCAGTACGAGGCAATTCAGGCACATATTGAAAGGACGTGTCCCGATGGCTTGGAGGGAATAGATAGTCTGCTTGAGGATGCACGCGCGACGAGAGCAGGAATTGAGGACACAGAGGAGAATCGCACACCTCTGTACGCATGCTCAACTCCAACACATACAACAGGATATACTGACTTGATGCACAGTGATCAGTCCGAAACTTTCCAGAACGAGGCCATACAATTCCGCATAGCAACTCTGGTGGCAGGCCTTGAGACCTCAACCTTCCCACCTGAGAGGGTCAACATCCAAGCGGCGATCGATCTCTACCGAAACGACCAGCTGGTCTACTCAAACCAATGGGCGCTCTTCTACGCCGGCCATCTCATGGACCTCTGCCCATCATACGCGTCCTTCTCCCGTAACCGACAGGAACGCCTAGATCGCTACCACGCACAATACGGTCCGGGCTGGCTGTGGTATGAACCGCCGCTGGCTCGCGAGGATTTCATGCCGGCGCAAGCGAAGAAGTCGACATGGTTAGGCGAGACCAAGAACCACTGGGACATGGGCTGGTTTCCGGTTACAATGGGCTTCAGACGCATGACGAACTATGTCTCTAGATCCGAGGATGAGAAGGCTCGGTTAAGGAAACGCAAAAGGGAGGCTGACAGCGACTCCCCTACTGACACGGGAACCGACGTCGACTCAAAGTCAGAAGCATCTTCAAAGTCCCCGCCGCCAGCCAGCCCTTTCAACCCGATCTACTCGAAGCGCTACAAACATCAAGAAGGCTTGGAAGACGACCCAAAAGCACCGACCATCTGGTTCGGGATGATGCTCGACAGCGGAGCAACACTGCCACAGCTGTATGAGAAAGACTTCACCGCCCTCGGCATCAACAAGAAGGCACATGCCGCCAACACCATCATCACGGTCGGGACGGCGGACAACAGGGACATCAATCGCCGGATTTACGAGTTGCAAGTCGCAATCTATGACCGCGACCTGACCTCGCTCGTAGATCCGGACAAGCCCGTCTGGCCGGCCGAGAGACATGAATTGGGCGGAGTCATCCCCGTCATGATGATGGATGAGACAGAGGTGCGCTTCCCGGCGACAGAGGCAGTGGGTATTTCATCCCACAGGAAGCTGGGCCCATCCAAGCGGGCTAAGGAACTGCACCTCGTAGACCTTGCCGAAGGCCGGGATACCGTACGTCTATCGGGGCTCCTCCCTTTCAAATGCTGCTACGTGCAATCTACGCCAGGCCTGAACGTCATGTGGCTCGGCGAAGACAGGCGCGACGTACTAGGAGCACACCGAATGCCTGGCCAATTCCGCTGGGAAGCCGGCACGTCTCGGCTGCTGGATGCGCAGCACTCGCTCCAAGACTGGCGGAAGATTGACCCCAGGAACGCCAATCCGGTGCTGTTGCGCATGGCCCACCAGCTGGCGGGCCACGAGGCCGCGCGGATGCAGGACAAGGAGCTGGAGGGCTGGCATGGACGAAGTGAGATTACGGTCCTCGATGGCCATGGGGGTTTGGTCAAGTATCCCATCAACCCAAGCGAGCTGCCAAGTCAGAAGAAGGAGGCGAAAGACGCTCATAGCGCGAGAAAGATCAGCCGAAACTGGAGGTAAGACGGCGTGGAGCCGAGTCTAGCCCAGAGAGCGACATGCTGTATCCCGGGGCTCAGGGCATGAGTTATGATTCTTTCAGTGGAGTTCGGCAGGGAGATGAAGTGAATGTATTGCTAGGCGCAAAACGTGCCAACCTTTAATAACGTCAAAGTGTCATAATTCTATTCGCAGGTCCAAGGGCCATGGTTGGAAGACGCATAATCAGCCTCCTGTGTGCCTGTCAATAGCAGTCCCACCGCTCAGTTTCCAAAACCGGGTTCTGCCCAGCAGTCACTTCAATGCGGGCGATCCCTACCGTAACGACCCTTCCATAATCGCCTCCAGACACGCAGGGATACCTGCCCGACCAAATCCAGTCCCCATTCTTCCGTTCCAAGAAAGACAAATCGGACGAACGATTTCTTCCTTTGGAACGCGAATGCTCATCTCCCTTCTGCGGACCGGCATGAAGTCCAACAAAGGGAGACGCCTTACCTAAGCACAGAGCACATGGATGCTAGACCAGAAACGGACGTGGTATCCGGAGAATCTCCGACTTGGCGGGGGGGGGAGTGGGGGAAGGAGAAAGGGAAAGGTAGGCAGAAAAAAAGGGAAAGGGGCTGGACCAGGCCGAACCCACGCACGATCTGGGTGCGCGCAATCTTGCACTGCAGGAGACTAAAGCATAGGCAAAATGATCGATGCTCATCAATTTCCCAGCCTTGGTTTCTGGGTTTAAACTCGAGCGCCGAGACTCGAGCCGATCAGCAGCATTATACGAAACTAAGGCACGCCAGTATTAGTGACAACGCATGTGGCGAGCCAGTGCTTCCCAGTTCCGTGCATAGCTCATTTTCCAGATGCAGAAACACATTCACCAATCAGAGCCCTACGACGAATAGCTCAGCAGATGGATACTTCAGTACGGAGTACACGAAAGGGATCACCCTGAAAAGGCCTGAAAGGGGGGCACTGAGAGAGCAAAGGAGAAGGGATCAATCATAGCAGTGCAAGTCACATCACGGAGAGGGGTCATTGAGCGATCAAGATATTTGCAGAGAATTTTTACTCTTTTTTGTGCCTGTTTACAACTACCTATACTGGGGGGCGGGTAGGGGGGGAGACGTAATGCTCGAACACTCCAAGTTTGCTGGCGGAGGGAGGTAATATATCCCTCCTCCATAAGTCCGTCCCGAGACTCAACCGATGTCGACTTCTTTCCCCCGAGCTGGACGCCCAAAGTTCAGATGAAGAACCTCGTCCATATTCGGCCATATTACTAATGGTGTGCCTCAATGGGGAGGATCTTCCCCAGAGCCCAAGCATCCAACCTGAGCTGGCCTCGATTGGCCCCTGAAGCCTCCTGTCCTTGAACCAAGCAAGGACGTCGGAGTCTTGGGTAGCGAGAGGCCCAGGAATAACCGGCTAGGTCATCCAGGCGCCTCACCATCCCCAAAACTCGCATCGTGTTCCCTTTCTATCGCTCGAAAGCTTTCCTCCATCCGGACTCGATCCAAAATCCTGGCAATCTGGCCAATTTCTTTCCTGGTCGGAACACCCCTTTTTGTTTCATGATCGGATAACCGATTCCCTTCCATCGATCTCTATCCGCAACACACACAAAGACCGTTTTCCCTCTTTCCAATTCCTCCTCCCAACCTCTGATGGGTTCCCAATTCCTGTGGTACTACCGAGGCGGGGACCGCGCGCGCGTGAACGTAAATACTGTGAATGGACGTGACGTGTTTGGGCTGTGAAAACAAAAATCCTTGGGGTATGATCCGTATTCTTTTTTTGGGACTGCTGCTGAATGAAAAAAAGACGTTGCTCGCAAAATCAAATCGCTAAATGCCATGACGTGCTGTGCTGAGAGAAAACCATTCTGTATGCCGCATGCAAGCAATCTTTTTCTTTCTCTTCCATAGTACGCTCAAATGCCCTGCCGATGAGTCAATGAGGGAAAGTGGTTGGTAGTATATTTCGGGGGCATCCGTGGATGGATGCCGGCGTCGATTAGGGCTGGAGAGTATGCCAGCCCGGGTCATAAACGACTCGGCTGAGTAGTTAAACTTGGTTCTCTAAGCCATGTGGCCTGATGAACCATAGTGTACAGGGTTTGCATATTGCTGCATGTGATGTTGCGGTGCATATGCTGTGTGGTTCGGTTGAGGTGTTGGCGTTACCGGGCATCGAGGGGGTAACGGGTATGAGTCTTTTGGTACATTGTTCCCGAACGACGTGCCGTCTGGGGTGATGGGTGGTGTGAGGTACCCATCGGCAACACCAGGTACGGCACCGTGGCCTTTTTGCGGTGTGCTGTAGATGTCGAGATGCTTGATGGGTTCGCATGGTGGCGACGGTGGGCCGGCCTGTTGGCGGGTGATGTTGGCCTGGTTGGTGAGAAAAGTCGCCAGTCGCTTCGACACGCAGGAGAGGTGAGGTGACGAGTATTTTCTTGACAGTGCAACGGATGGCTGGTGAAGGTGTTGAGACAGTGTCAACAGGGTAACGTTCTCAACGTGATCCCACTCTCCATCGTTGATCTCGGGTTCACCTAATATCGCTCTTGCTAAGGCCAGCGACGCACGGGCCATGATGGACGGCTTGGTCGATACAAAGTCCCGTTGGTAGAGGGCGATCTCGCAGATGTAAGCTGCCATGTGTTCCACCTCCACCTTGTCGTGCTCGTCGGCCACTATTAGTTGAGTGAAGAAGTCGACAGTTGGGTGCCCTATCGACCATTCCAATGTGTTGAGCACATGCATCTCCATCTGTGTGAACATGCCGGCGTCGTACAGCCCGCAGCACATGTTGTTGAGCTCGTGTATTTGAGGAACTCTATCCTTCTTGTCTCCGTACTTGGCGGCGATCAACAACGCTGCACATCCCACCAGCTGATAGTGTTGCTTGTACACTACCCTCTTGGAGCAGTAGCGATCCAAAAGGTTCACGGTCAGGAAGAGTGTCTCGGGCAGTAAGGCGAAGGCGGCATGGGCCTCGATCAGGAAATCGATGAGATACGGCCTCATGTACCATTGGATCTCTCTTTGCATATCGATCAGGTTTGCGTCAGGCATTGTCTCGTCCTGTTCGGTGTCAGTAGGTTGTCACGGTGGGCTCATATGACCTTTCCGCAGCTTACCTCCATGTGCCTCATGTGCTTCATGATGTCCTCCAAGTACTCATCGCCAGCTATGCGGGAAAGCTCGTTCCCGATAAGCTCTTGCCGTTGTCGAGCAATCATCTTGGCTGCCTCTCTGGTGTTCATGCGCGGAAAGGTTACGTCGTTGCAGTCGGTAAAGGATCTGGGGTCTTGGTGGTACGCCATTTTGGACGTTCTGGAAGTGGGTCGAGATGGAAGTGAGTTATATAATCGTACTTGCCGCTTGTGAGTGAGTGACTATTAGTTCTCCAGGAAGCTTTGATAATATCGGAGATCGAAAGAGTGAGTGTCAGTTCGGTAGGCTGAATGAGTGATAATTATCCAAGCCGAACGATTAGAAGATTAGTATTAAAGAGCGTGTTGAATAGTATTTAAAAGAGTGACTGTGGCGGGAAAAAGCGCCGAGATAGTACAAGACTGAGTTCTTCGAGAAGGATGACTGAAAAGATGGCCGGGAAGCAAGCCGTTTAAGAAAGCTGTTGACTGGAAGCTCTATAATTGTCAGGTCAGCCTCACAATTCAGGCAAGTGGCCAAAGATAGACAATCGTTGCACATGGGGTCCGGCCGATCCAGGGGTTGCACATTGAATGCCGCAACCTGAGACCCTGGCCGACAATTGACTGCGGAGAAAGCTCAGGCACGAGCGGGAGATGGTGAATGGGGCAGATTGACGACAGCTGTCTCGCCAGATCGAGACTGATGAGAAAAGGGGTAGCCTTACCGCCACGGTTAAGGATAACCTTGACAAGAGGAAATGAGACAATTCCTGAGGTTGGTGGGAACAACGAGTTAACGTCTCCCACGAACAATCCTCGGCCGAATGTCGAGCGTGACTTGTGGAGGAATGCCTGAGCTTTGCAGGAGAATTCGACGGCACGTAACTGTAAGGGAGAACCGCCACAACTTAGAATCAAGCACTATCAAAATGTTGCTAGGAGGGAGCTTTTGCTCCCAATCTCACTGACGTACCTTCACAATCAACACTTTTGGGAGAGGGAAAGAAACACCTAAAGGTGGCACGGTGATCGAATCATGTATCGTATCTGCAACTCTTCTCGACCCAGAAAGATGACTTTTTCAGTCCACTCCAGCTATCCCGATGAAAGGACACGGAAATACACTGATGGGATTTGTCGAGGTCGGAGATGGGAAGCAAGATTGTGCCTGGATTCCAAGACTCGGGAGTCGAGATGGAATGGAGATAAAAGTGAGGTCGGCGTTTAGTCGACGGACGGAACGAAAGGGAGTGTCGTGGGCCGCTCTAGTTGGGTGCGGTGGATTGAAATGGGAGGATTCCTCTTCGTCGGACCGAGGAATTCTGTGGGGGATAGCGGAAGCTGGAGGAGGTAGCAGAGACAATCGAAATAGTGAAATACCAGCAAAGGTCTGTTCACTTTCTATTCTCTCTCCTTTTTCTCTCAAACAAACTTCGGGATCTTCCTATCCTTTATATCGGAGCTGGAAGGGGGGTTCCCGGGGGGGTGGGTGTGAGGTGGATGATTCCCGGATTAAGCTCCTCCTTTCCTCTTTTTTCCTATTCTCTTTCCGTAACAAGAGAACAAGGAAAGACTCTATTGACGCTTCAGGTCCAAGAGTCAGGAAAGACTGTCGATGGAGAGGGAATGAATGGATGGGGAGGAGGAAGAGAGGGGAGGAGGAGGAGAGGATGGGTTAAAGGTTGGAGGAGGACGGAGGAGATGAAGAAGGATTGGCAGAGAGGTGTTTTAATGGGCAGTCCTAAGACAGAGTTGGTGCAGCTTTGGCCTCCCTGGGGGGTGGTGGTGGTGGGTGGTGGAAGATGCACGACCACGACCAGGTACCTCCCGTGTACGAGTGGTCAGGTACTCCCAGCTCCAAGCGGTACCTTCTGCCCACTTTTTTCTCTTGCAGATTAGCCCTGCAGCCTCTCAGCAGGTAATGCCTGTAGGTGACGGGGGATTGGATGTATCCAGCACCGTAAGAAACGTCTTGGCCGTACTTGTTGGACGGAACGGCCTGGGTTGTCCGTCTGGGTGGTTGGGGGGGCCCCTGGCAGAGGGGGGGGAATATGGGATGGGATGGGATGGGATAGGGTGGATGATGGGGGGCCAGCGTGTAATTGTGTGGAGTCTCTGCTCTCGTGCTAGTTTGTCTCTCGGCTGGGATATTCAGGCCCGTCTGCGTATGAGACAGGGATTGACGGGTAGTGAGGTACTGGCTGAGATTGAACGAATTGGAGTGGACGATGAAAACGCGGTACAAAGCTGCTTGTAACTCTCTCTCGTTCTGTCTGTCTGTCTGTCTGTCTGTCGGTCTGTCTCTCGTTGTCCTTTCTCCTCTTTAGCACGGATAGTGGATAATAACTCGTGCTCGGTGCGATTGTGCGGGTTGAAGAACGATGCAGGTTTGTGGCTGCGGATGCCGGAAATATGTAATGCTTTAGCGTGAAAGGTGTTGAAGCCGACAGCGATGGTCCGAGTAAGTATGTTGCAGTAAATTATCCCGTGAGTACTGATGGTGAAAAGGAGCTTCGTTCGGAGCATCGTCGCCTTAAGTGTTCGAGGCCATCACTCGACGGCCTCGTTATCAATATATAGTTCGATGAGGATGGACACGGGTGAGGGGGGTTCAATTGTGTGTTGTCAAGATGAAGCAGTTTGTTTGTTTGCTTGCTTCGTTGCATGAATGGCCTCGTCTTCATGGACCCGACTTGCCCATTGTACGCGGCCGTGGGACGCCGCTATCCAGATCTTCGATGGAAAGAAGCAACCCCACTGGCCAAGCCTGCCCGTAGCTCTCTGTATCTGACCATTCTCTCAGGAGTCCACGGTCCCCCGGCGCCCATGGCCAGGAAATACAGTGGCCACTCCACTGTAAAACAGGCCCGCAAACGGTCTAGCAAAATTCATTCTCTAGTAGGTAATTTACCTACCAAGGTGTGCATTGTCTATCCACCGCCCAAGGTCAGGTCAGAGCTGCACCCTACCTGGAACTTGTGTAGCCCTCGACATAAGGCTACCAGCATCTGCAAGAGATGCACGGTATCCATGCCCCCATCCATCCACCCATCATCACATCAAGACGCGAATAAACACGTCTTCGACGCACATACTTACATACATACACACGATGCACTCTTGGGGCTCTGCCCCGGCATTGCCTTCCTGGATGGCGTATCGCAAATGGATCGAAAAGGTGCGTGCGTGGAGCCGTTTGCGCTCAGGTCAGATAATCCCTACTTTGCACTTTGGGCTAAGCACTGTCCATCATGGGTGTGGCTAAAATGAGATCAATCCATGATGACCTTTCGCAACGGAGTGGGATGGATGGGTGCACCAGCTCATACGTCCCCCCAAACGCCGTGGGTCACCATCTATTACCGGTACCTTACCTCGACGGAGGCACCACTGAACTCTAACACTCGCCGCCGTCGTTTGAGTTCGAGCTATGTCATATTCAGTGGCGTCAAAGATGGAGAATACTTCTTCATGACCTTTCGAGAGAGTCGGTGAGCCCGTTTGCCCCAGCCGCTCAGTAAGATCCTCTCGTCCAGCAGGCAAGCATATCTCTCCTCTTCTGTGAATCCTTCAGAGCTTTCCCAACCAGCCAGTGGGCGAAAAGCAACAAAAGACCACCATAAGAAACGTGAACCGGGGTCGGGGGGGGGCTCCACGGGCTCCAAGACCCAATTAGCTTGCCTTCCTGGTGCAACGCTGGCGCACGATATCCAAGGCAGAGCAGGGCAGGCAGGCTGTCCGGCTGGCTGGCCTCAAGTACCTCACTAGAGAAGCATGGTGTGTAAAGTACCTGGGCATCCGAAGCAGACCAGACAGGGACTCAAGTCGTCCACCAGGCTCAACTCGTGCATCGCGCTTCGCAGCAAGCCCCAAAAATCTTGGAACGGAGTGGTCGCGGCCAATCAGGGGCCCCATACGCGCTCCTGCACGACTTCAGCAGAATCAATTAATCATGCGTGTCATGATGAGCGGCCATTTTGGGGGGGCAAGCCCGGCCAGCCAGACAAGAACAAGCACGACTGGATACCGTATCGTCCGTAAACCGTAGCCTCCTCTCCTGTCGATTATTATGTCTCCTGCTAAAACCCCACTCACTGCTGTAACTCCATACGTACGAGCTAAAATCCCCAATTCCACAGCCGCATGGCTTGGAGCTGCTGTCCCCGGCCATTAACTTGGGGACATTGCTTGAAAGCAGGGAATGGCGAAACCTTGCGTAGTGTAGCTATACCACAGCTTTTATGGTATCACGGAATTTCCATAACCCAGATCCAGCGCCAGATCTAATGCCACCAAATCTCCCACACCGTCCGCGTCCCCCCCCTTGCGTAGTCGTCTGCTTGCAGCTGGGCCGTAATTGCCGCTACGAATCGCGTCAGAAAGTTCGAACCTCGAAACAGAGGCAGAGGAGGCTGTCAAATCTCGAAAGTGGCATGGAGATCTTCGCCGCGGGTGTGGGATGACGGACGCCTCCAAACAATAGAACAATCAACCCCACCCATTCTGGCGTTTCGCGGATTGATTGCTCTTGCATGCCGTGGGACATTTGTGACAGCCAGCTAAGTTACTCCATGCTGTAGAACAATATGCACCCTTTCAATCAAGCTGGTGCAAGGTAGAGAAGGCCGTCCAATCCATTGTTCTTTTGATATCCAGGCCGTCCTGCCACCAGATAGATTTGATAGCACCACCCACTCTAATAAAAGAAGCCCTGGTGATACGTGTGAACAATTCGTGTCCCTCATTACAATGGGCGCCCCCAGAAGAAAACGGGAAGCACACCCGCCCGGCGATATGCAACTCTGAGACCCGAACAATGAGGAAAAAGCAAAGCTCTGCCCAAGGCAAGCCACGACATGACGCCTTTCCAGGCAAGATGAACATCCTTTCCCAGACCAGCGTTTCTCGCCAACCGCGTACAAGGAATGCTCAGCTGCTGTCCAACATATGCACCATGCTGGTTCTCATTTGCTGTTCATCTCGTCTCTTGAAGCTTCTCATGGCATAGCGGTCGCTCCAGTTCTGTCAACGACCGTTTTCTAGGCCCCTTGGCTTTTTCATCCCAACCCTACACAGGGATCCCTTCACCTGCTGCTAAAGGGGGCAGAGAATAGAGGGGGCCAATTAATTATCCCGTGCCCTGTTGCTCCTGATTCGATAGCACGAACAAGGTGCCGCGGGCATTATTGCCCGCGCTCAGCATCTATAATCCGTCCCTGTTAAAAGGGGACAGGACGGGCGATTGACGAGAATTGGGAGCATCATTCGGTATGGAATGCAATGTGCACAACACACACGCGTACCTGCAGAGCCTTTGTTCCTGGCCACTGTAATAAGCCTGAGGATTGTGTGGTTGTATTGTTCTATCCTCTGCAGGATGTTACCCTGCGTGCTCCCCAGCGATTCCGATGGAATCTTGACATGTGACCAGCTGCAATGCATCAGGGCTGTGGAGTGAATAGGTTCCCCAAACACGGGTTTCGCATGCTCAATATCGAGAGACATGGTTTCAAGCCCTTCTCGACTCCTCGGTCGATCATCCATCTCCACCCTGGAAACATCATTCTTCATTCATGAGGCTCGGAGAGCCGATCGTCGCACCAGAAGATCGTGGTCGATTAGGTAAATGCAGATTAAGGTGGTGCACTTGGTCGGGAGTATCGGTAGTTGCACACACTTTGACACCCTGCCTGAGCCTCTGGCTGAGGCCACTCGTGTGGGATCTTGAGGACCCACGCCTCCCCCGTGCGATAGCTTTCTCCATATCTTCAGTATCAGGGGGCGCCCATTGGGTACGGTTTGATGGAATATGCTTAAAGAGAGACTCAATTTCGTAACTGTGGCCCTTCTGTGCCCCTCATTCCCACCAGACAGCCATGCCAGGAGTAAACTGTTACCGTACCCGCCGTTCCCACTCAAATAGAAAGGCCCGAGTCGCTCCAAACAGCCTCTGGCTTGAATTCAAAAGTTGCCTTTTAGCCTGCAGGCATTCCGCCGAACCAAAACCTGGGGAACATTGGCTGCTGGATATGCATAGCCCTTTTTCATCCTGTCCATCTATATCCTCCATCACGATAGAATAAGACGTAATGCCAGTCTTAGTGCTCGGTCCCTTCCTTGGTGCTAAGAATCCATCTCTTGTTGCTTGAGCGAAAAAAGCCGGGCTCCGACGGGCCACTCCCTCGGCTTGTGAACTCACGAGCATTGCTGCGGATCTTACGGTTTACCAAGTCCTGGGTACGGTCGACATCTGGTTCGGTGATAGCCTGGAAAGCGCTGGAGACCAATGGGATGGTGTGGACGGCGGGCTCATGAAACTTCGGTGCCGCTGGCCAACGCATCAGCTTTCCCAGGCTTGTCAGCTTTGCAGGGAGGCTGGACGAGTGAGAGGACATAGACTTTATCTCCGTATCTGTAGGTGAGGGGTAAAAGGGAAAGTCGGTTCAGGAACCATCACGAACCACTGACGGGTCCGACACACCATCATTCTTTCCAACCCTCTCGAATCCAAGGTTGTTCCCCGACACACACTATCCCAAGATAGCTGGGGATTTCTCAATTGGCCCGCAAGGGGCTACCGACAACTAGCTAGTGCAGTTCGAGAACGTGTGGTCGATTTGTTGGCAATTGGAATGGTGAAAATATAGAATGCCACCAACTTAAGCGGCAGTGCTCTCTCCCGTCCCCCACCCCACTCAATTCCCCCAAAAAGAGCACACTATCTATACACGTCCGCAGGTTTGGAGCTGAGAATCCTACAGAGAGCTAGTTGTAATCGAGAAGTGGGTGTCGATAGCTCTCTTGCCAAAGGAACCTTCTGTCCGGACACGAAACACGCGCAGCCAAGACTATGGCGAGCTTGTAGTCCGGGAATACCGTCTCATTGCCTGGCCCTTTACACCGCGACCCAACGTCACGTCTCAATATCGTGTTCTGACGACCTGTTTGGCTCGCCAAGGATCAGGGCTAGCACAGCAGTAGACCGACATGATCATCTCAGGGGGCCAGCTCCAAACACACGCAGTCTGGAACGATCATCATGCCCATCAGTTTGGACTTCGCCGACTGGATGCGGCCTCACGATCGGGCCACGCAGGTCATTCCATCTCTAACTCTACTTCGTAAGAAGAGGGGGGCTGCGGTGGCTGCGGTGGCTTCGCTTCTGCTCGATTGTATGCAATGGAACACCCCGAGTGCAGAAAACGCGGCATTCGCATAACCTTGTATATTCGCGTTATATCAAACTTCTGCAGGCAAGCTGCAGGCAAAGGGCTTCTGCAAGTTCTTGGGGTGACGTACTGTAGTGGATGGAGGTGGACCTCAGGGTGGAGGGGCAGGCGGATCCATTCCATAGGTAGGTACCTTAGGTTCTTCCTCCCCGCAGTGACCCAAAACACAGTCATGCATCTCAGCGCGTGAGAGGGGCTTAGGAGCTTGCTTGCTCTCGACCGTTGGGTCCAGAACTCATCCGTCGAGTCACAATATACTTCGAGACCCAGAACGCAAGGGGTCTGCTCGGGTTGTCTGACCTCGCAGTTCGTGCGAGATGGGGCAAGTGACCCTGGTACATACTGATGTCACAAAATGCTCCCAATAAGCAGCATGCAAACCTAAGACGTACGCTTGCAGCTTGCAGCGAGTATCAATCATGTCCGGGCTGCAGATCTGATCACCTGCTTCCGTAGCTCGTCCGGAATCAGCCTTTGAACCAAGGCAACTCCAGCTCCGGTGCAGCCGCCTAGTTAGATTTGGGCGGTCAATTGGCTCCAATGAAGATGCCTCAAGACTAGCAGTTCCTTACTTGAGGCTCAAGACCATCGAGACAAGAGCCTCGAAATGGGCTCACACATGCATCGTAGCTTCGGGACTATCTTGAAGATCCGACACCGTGTTTACTCCACCCTAATCGAATCGCGACAGTGCAACTCGTCCAGTGACTGGTTGGTAAACGCAAGCGGCTCCAGGCCAAGCTCCTGTCAGCCAATTGTCTACTTTCAAATTTCCTAGCCCAGGAGATCCCGACAGCGAATACCCCAGGAAACATCTTGCTCAACCCTCCTTGTAGCACAGAACGAACTCAGATCCATCTGCTTTCGGAACTTGTTTGATGTCATTGTTTCCTGCATTGTCCCAGCTGTAGCCGCTGCCCGCTTGCTGAATCCAATCCACTGGATTCTGTCTTCTGACCACTCAGACACCTCCTGATGGCTTTTGGCAGTGAGCGAGACGCGACGTGGGGCGTCTGCACGACGCGTGAGATGCTCACGCACATGACAATGTGCTTACACTTTTTTTTTCTTCACATCTGCTGCGGCATTGCGGGTATGAGTACATGATTGTTCGGTTTATTACGGCTACCCGGCCACAATGCAAGCTACGCAGGCAGGCGATCGCCGGTCCAGGGAACAAAGCACGCAGTTCCTCCGTCCAGGCTCCTCCCAGCTCCGCCCTGCCTGTCAGATGCACATGTGGAGGTCCAAACCAGGAGCTCAGATTGGAGGCTTGGGCCCTCAGCGCCTGCTAACTGCCTACAACCAGAATTTTGCCATACAAGATGCATGCTGATCCCAGCGAGGCACGCGGGAAGGAAGTCGGCTTTTGCAGCGTTCGGTGTGAGACTGGTCGCAGGACCGTACCACAGTAATTATTCCTCTGCCGAGAGGCCAGACTGGGGGGGAGGGGTTCCAAACGGTTTGAGGACCTAGCAAACTATGTACATCGCGGGATCGTTCAATGGATTCGATATCGGCGGCGGTCTTGTCGCAGCTCCTGGCGAATTTCCTCATCAAGACGCGAGGCTGCATGCGGTTGATAGCTATCCCTGGCGTGGGGAAAGTTAGCAGTGGCCGTTTCGAGAATTGCCTAGGTAGCCAGCTAGCCTGAACCACAGACGAGAGCTGCTTGACGTGATGGGTACGACCGAGATACAGCGAGGTACAGCATCTACAAGGCCAGTACATCTGCCATGTTGCCCAGGATTGCAGGGTTGCAGGGTTGCAAATTGGCATCTGTGCGCTGGGAACGGACTGGACGCGGCTCGGTGCACAAAATGCTGTGCACGTGCAAAATATGATGAATCCAGCCATCAGCCTGGTACGAAGTAGTGCATCTAGAAGGCTTCCACAGCTGACAAGTGACAGCAGTTGCCAGAGAGCACGAACAGGGCTGGCCTCAGCCACAGCCTCATCTCAACTCGGGATCCACAGCTGCACAACACCCCCGCAGCCCCAGCACAATAATGAGGCTGATGAGGAAGAGCAAAAAATGCACCCCAGGAAAAAATTGTTTCGATTATCCCCGATGCAACGCAACAGGGACTCTGTTTTTTATTTTATTTTTACTTGCTGACAGTCCGTCCTTTTGCTCAATTCGTATCGTACAGTAAGGTAAATTTATGATCTTTATGTCGATCTGGCTAATGCACGCTTATTATCTGGCTTGCATTTGAGGGGGGAATTACGGACGTACATACGTAAAAGCGAACCTGTCCTTCCATCCCGACCAAAAGATCCGTTTTGGAGATGCTTGGCATTTTTTTCTTTGGTCCTCGTGCGAACCATAATTGTGTCTGGACTGTCTGTATATGCCATCGGATCTATTGAAACAGACTCCCCCGCCCGACACCGCAAAGCCTGCAGATATCAGCTTGAGCTCTGACGATGCTATCGCAGGCTCAATTGCACAGATCATCCCAGAATGGACCCTTCAATACGACTTGAAATCCCAATTGGCAGGATCCCCCGTCTTGAAATTTTCTCCTGCCGTTTGCCTCTCGTGCCTCTCACAATGTCCCGTCCCTCCTCCCCAGCTTTTCCACGCTTCAGTAATCCCCGGTTGGTGAAGCACATATGCCGTTTCCGTAGCGAGAAGCCGTTCCGCTTTGCTTTGACCTCTTGGTCCATAGGACGAGTACGACTACCACTTTACAGAACAGTCCGGGCATCGCGACAGCCACGTTCCCCCCCTGCCCGACGGCCAGCCGGTGGATACTTCCGGTGAGAACAGACGTTGCCCTGCCATTCGGGCCATCACTGGAAATTTCAGGAGGGGACGAGGACTCCGCGATGGCTTCATGATCAGGAAAAGTCAGCGTTAGGCTGAGCAGATTGTGGCTTCATTGCCCCAGAGCGGAATTTGCCACGAGGCTAGATCTTTCCGACCTGGGTGTCGTCCATTTCTCATTAACTCTGCCGCCTCAGGGCCCAAAGCGCTTCTACCCGCTTTGAGAGAACCATGGATATCTTAAAGGGAAAATAGTGGCAAGCAGCCTGCACAACTTCCAAATGGAGATGTGCCTGTTACTGCATACTGCCTGTTCGGGGTACACCACAGCCTGCGGGCTGTCTAACCTACAGATACTTGCAGTACGAATTATTCCCCGCGTGTGAAGCGTACATACATACACTATCCTGACCGAGAAACCGCACAAGCTTTTTTTCTCCTCTTGCAGAACCTTCATCGGCGGCAATTGCATGTGGAGTTGGGGCAGCAAATGGGCCAACAGTCTTTGATTGCAACGGTGGGTGGCTGCAAAGTGATGTGCCATTCCATCTCTGCCGCCGTCGTTTCGAAACCATCAGGCCCTGTCCTCGGAACCCGCTGCTACAACTCCCCAGCGTTGCACTGCATCACAGGCTTTTTTCGCGGGGAAAGGATGCACAACTTCATAGGTCAATCGTGCCGCCCTTACATCGAACCGTTCCCACGTGAAGTCAGGAACGGCGAAACCCAAGTAATGGTCGACTCTCGGACACTTGTTGGACGGCAAACCACTTTACGCGTTGGATGGATGATCCAGACACGACAGAGTAGTTCGGTCCGTGTTGATTGTTTGTCTGTGTCCTCCGTTGTAGGAACGTGAAGTCAGAACAAATCAATACCCCGAACGGGACTGAAAATGGGGGCACAATATCCCGACAAGGAGATCTCATCTCACAGCCTTGAGGAGGCCGCTTGGCGGCCGCCATGATCAGCGGTGCGCGGTGCTGCTTTGGGGCCACAAATCGCCGGCCGTTTACGCGGCCCACGCTAGCCCAGTTAACGATGACCTAAAAAAGCCCCGAACAAAGGAAACATTCGACGCTCAGACATGGAGGCATCCCACCGGGGAAAACTCTGGTTATCAATTCTCCTTTGTGACTGGTCAATGGGGCTCGGCCCATCCATCGTTGGTGGACGATCTTGAGTTCGTGATTGCTGACGAAATGGCACAGGGTCGCAGCGAGTGGTGAGATGGATCCGACTAGCAAGGACGCGAAAAGGCACGCCGTACATTGGCGAGCTGCAGCTGCTGCAATGACGCGTGAGTGCAGCGGTTCATCTGCCTTCCGACACCAAAAAAAACCACTGCCTGTTGGAGGCTGGTTGAAGAACGTAGCCTGACGCAAGTCCCCGTGCCTTGTAAGAAGCCATCATGGTGAACTGTGCATGTTTTACTGGGAGGAGAAATGCCTCGAACATCAAACCTCGGGTGGAAGATGACCTGCAACTCATCGGCGATTGACGGGCCTATCAAAATCGCAAGTAGAGCCACCTTTCATGACTTGTTCCAGAAACCCCTCCGGTGTGCCATGGATCAGGGCTCATCGAATGTCTTGAATTCCCGGGATGGAGAACACGCGAGCTTCAGAACCTGGGACTTTTCCATCGAATGAACACGTCCCATTCGGACTCTGTTTGAGGAGTCCATTTTCCGACCGTTTCCAGTCTCAATCTCAAATTGGACATGCCGCCACTGTCAAAGTTCCTCACCATAGAAACGCAAGATGAGCTGTACCCTGTGCTTTCGATACGAACATGGATCCCGTCCACGATCCACTGAAAGTCAATCAGGCAAACGATCGCCTCATCAATCTCAGCCTCCAGCCTCCCAATCTCTGCATGCCGCCATCCGTTCAGTAGCTTCGTGACACCGGGATTGGAGGGCGGTTCCTGGGTGCAATTCCTATCGGGAGCGTCCCCCATCTGTTTCTTTAGCCGGTCCGATGGATACACGACGAGGACTGGCGTGGGACAGGCGATTCAATCTTTCAGAAACATAGCCTATGGCTTAGCTCCACGGAATTTAGATACGGCCCTAACTAGGGGGTTTGTTTCCAGGGCCAGGCCAACCTGAGGATCGTGCCACTGGTTATGGAGTTGAGGCAGGCAATCACCGTTGCAAGCTCTGCAACTTGGTCCTTGCACGTACCATAGTGAGATCCAAGCCCTAAGCTCCCTCAGCAACGGTGCCGAGAGGAGCTGCACTGTCAGGGTGCATCAGTTATCAGCGTAGTACTTAGTCTGTCTGCTCGTGGCAATGACCACTTGCGCACGTATTAGTATAATCTTACGCCTCGTCGGGTGCACTAGTAATGTAGCATGCCATTCGTACCAAGCTGATTCCCAGTTTTCGGAATGGCCATGCTCATGAGTGGTCCTTCGAGCGGCCAAAGGCCCTGGTTCTCTCTCCCCCACAACGGGGCGAAAAGACGGATACAATGACCGGCCTGCCTATTGCAGTTGTGGAGATGTGTGGACTCTGCCGTCGTAGGATGTGAACGAACAGGGGAAGCTGGCAGATACGCAGGCGATATTGGAACTCGGCGGCTGGGCGAGGAATCATGCCTACCTAGGTAGGTGCGTGCTGCGGACAAGGCTCGAGGCAGTGAGCTGAATAACCTCATTACTCCATCGAGGTATGATTTTCGTACATTCGGTTTCTCCTACCTAGCCACCTACCACCCTCATCCCGATTGTTTGGGTGCCATGCCTTGTCCGGCCAGCGTGTCGACGCGTTCTGCTATCTCCCAACCTTCGGCCTGAAACATAATATCTTGCTAGCCCATCATCCCCGCGGATGCAGACTCGACTCAATTCAATTGCCTCTATCAATGGGGGGAGGGGGACGTGGGATCAAGTGAGACATTCTGCTGCCGGTCCCGCACAGACATGGCACAATTACGTCGTGTCTCGGTCGGGGCTTAGGCTAGCAGATGGATCCAATGGAGGTTTTCTTTGGTGATGCGATAGCCCCAGCTCCACCGCCTAGCCGAGGAGCCAACTTAAGATTTCGCGTTTTTGGACGTGTTGAGATCTCATCTCACAAACGCCATCACAACACCCGAGTCTCTATGTGTTTACGGTACGTATCTGCGTATCTCGATTCGCAATTAAGATCACTTCTCGAATGTGTGCGTGCTAAACGCGATCCAATTGTCTAATTCCCATGCCAGCCCATCTCTCTCCAACCAAGATCTCCGAGCCCTTCCCCATCCTCTAAAATTAGCTGTCAAAATGCCCCAATGCCAGGCCCCCATTCAGAAATTTGGTGGCCAGCTATTAGAGGCGGGCTCCAGTCTGGGATGCGCACCCCCGGTCCGTTCACTTTACGCGTCTCTTATTTCCTGTCCCCACGCGACACGGCTCCTGCAACCGCTTTAGCGGAGCACGCACTCTCGCATCTGCAAGCCACACGCACGCCCGGCGTCCGCCCGTATCTGCACACAAAACAAGATTTTTCCTGGGCTCCTCTCTGGCCTGCCCGGCACCGAAGCGTGAGAACTAAGGCACGTCTTCATCTCCGGGGGCTGGAAGGAGTGTGGTGGTCAATATTCTCCGATTCGCGATAGGGCCATGACCTGGCTTGTGAAGCGACGGCGTGGGGCGAGCTTTACAGTGTTGGCTCCTTTTTTGCCTGGCTGTGCCTCTAGAGCTGCCTCAGGGCTGAGATTGTGGTGGATTGGGCTTTGAGGAGGTGGGATGATGTTCTAACCCCTTCTTGGAAGCCATGTTTCGCCAATGCTACTTAGCTTTCAAGGCAGACAAGACTCTCGCATGAATCATCAAAAGTAGAAAGCTGCCAACACATCGATGCCCAAGCGGGACTCCTCGCGCTTAACTAACCCTACATCCAGTACAGTGCTGTTGGCTGTTGGTTGTTGGCAGTTTGCCACGATCACGATCTTCGTCATGCCATCTCGCTTCGCGCTGCGCACCCATCGGGGTTCCAATCTCCGCAATCAGTCCTGCACGGTTCTATTCGCAAGCCATGCTTGCAAGCACCCAAAAAGCAAAGTTGCCTGGCCCGAGTTCCTAGGTTTTTGCGCCGGTGATATATCTTTTGATCCTGGCTATATAACCGCTCGAACTGGTTTACTACTAGGGGAGATCGAGGCGAAAGCGATTCTCCCCCGTTTTTTGCAGATTCCGTATCTTTCTGGAGCCATCGCGTCGCGTTTTGCTGTGGGAATGAAGAGAGGCCCGGTGCCTCACTATTGGTGGCTGCCGAAATGATGCGAAGGCCCGACGCGGGTGTTGCCGAAATGACGAATTTCTAGGTCAAGCGCCTGGGTCTGCCACTAAATGTAGGTTTTCAGCTTGTTGCTTTTTTCGGGCCATGATTGGATCTCGTTTTGTAGAAGTAGCTGCGTGTTGGTTGGCGGTTTGTTCTCGATTCAGGATGGTTTATGCGGCGACACATGGGCAGCAAGTGAAGCGGCTTGTAGCGCTTGATTGCGAGCTTGGATGAGAAGGACGTTGGGAGTTGGTACGTTGGGAAGAGGGCTCCTTGATATTCTTGCTTGGACTGGGTATTCCTACAGCACGAGGAACTGGCTAAGCATCAAACGTAGCGGGCGAGTCTGGGATTGTTGCAGTGCGATAGTAACACTGCTTTTGCGCACATAGATTCTCAATCTCTACACAATATGACATCCATCCAATGACCCATTCTCCTCCTTAACAGTTATAACTACACTCCATGATGTTCTGTGCAAACAATGGAACCATTACAAGACGTCCACTCCACATCATGCCATCGCTCAAGCCGCGTGGTAACCTGGTAATCCATCTGCTGTTAAGCTTCTGCAACATCCTAATACACTCCATCATACGGCGTGTTACCGACCCTTACAATGAACGGGTCTCTGTCCCCAAAATGAGATCTTTCCCCTCCTAGTTCGCACAGTGACCGAGCAAGGCAGCTCCCTCGTCTTCGTCTGCAGCGGACACACCAAGTGGTGTTTTGCAGCTACCGTGAAGATCATTGATGTCGGATCATCCAACTTTCCAATGCCCAAACGAGGGTTTGGGCGTCACAGTACCTCCAGAGAACCGTGGAGATGGATTCTTGCTGCAAGGTCGTAGGCATCAAATTCGTATGTATCATCTAGGAGTGTCTACCAGAGAGATTGACGCATCCGTCGCGACTTCGAATGATGCGAGAATCAGTGTTTCCTCCGGCTTGAAATATTTATAAGGATATTGGGGAGGCGCCCATGATTCATGTCGAGTGTCTCGTTTTGAGTATCATAGTATCAAGGATATTGTCCTTGGTCGTCGTCAGAGAAGAGACACATCAACCGTCCATCGTTCGTTGATCGTAACAGTGCCACACCACCTCCTCGTTATGCTTGGTGATGGCAGCCCCCTGTGTTGGTTACACGCATGGCAAGCATAAAGAAAGCTTTTCCTGGACAGCTTGGAAACGACAAAGCTTTCCTCCATTGACCCGACCGCTTCGTGGCAGCCAGGGGCGACAGAAATAGTGCAAATGTCTTGAGTGGTTGTAGTCGGTGCCCTTACCACCATAAAATCATGTGATTATATCACGCGTTGTCCTGGAATGGCGATTTACTTTCATAAATCATAATAAGTTCCCCCATCTCAACATTCGTGGCCCCTTTGGTCGAACGGTGAAAGTCCTGCTTTCCCGATCTGCCAAAAATGGGACAGCGCTATGAGTTACCTGTTCCGGGTTCGACCCTACAACGGATGGCATAGCCCACATGAGAAACCGGTATAATCGTAGTCGTAGCAAAGTCCCGTTTCGTAGGCGCACCCGCGGAGGAGTGCCGAGCTTTTTTGCAAATGTTTTGCGCCTTCAATGAAGAGATATTCGTTATATGGGTTGAATGATTTGCATGTGCCATCTCCTGGGCGGTCTGTACAGGGCTAGAACGGTCTCCATAATGTTTACGAATGAGGGGTAGTTTCTGCTTTGGCAGGTCGACAGCCGCTACCTCTTCTCATATTTTTGTCGTTCTTCCTTGTATTTTCCGGTGAAAGAGAGCCGAAAGGGGCGATCGATTCGAGTTCCAAACCCTAGACACAGGGTCCTCATGCTGCGCTGGCATGTGATCGTATAATATCGGGCCCAGTATCTTTGAGGAACCTGTCTCGGCATATCTGGAGAAGCCAGCGCTTCAACTCGACAGATGGTCCCACCACAATGTCTTTCACCAGCACGAGCAAAGATGCCTCGGATGGAAGCAATGCCCAGTGTTCTGGCACATCATGTTTCTCGGCCCGTCGCATGACCCTTTGCCTCCACACGGCATCCACGAGATCTTCAAATAGCCACGACTTGGACAAAGTGGTAAACTCAATGTCCGGATGGGCGAGTCGCTGGGTTCGCATACGCCTCACAACACTGAACAGAGCCTCGGTGCAATTCTGGCCCGTCTTAGCGGAGACCTCGATGTATTCCACATTGAGTGTCTTGGCAAGGCTCCTCCCTTCGTCTTCCGACACAACTCGCTCGTCTTCACGGTCGATTTGAGTGGCCACCAGGCAGATCTGTGGCGGGGGCAGGTTCAAGGGCAAGTCCATTCGAGAAGCAACGAGATATTGAATCCACTGCGGGATCTTGTTGAAGCTGGACTTTGAAGTGACGCTGTAGAAGAGGAGAAATGCTGGCGCAGTCTTCATCCAGATCCAGATGCGGCGCCACTCTGTGTCCCAGAACATTGCGAAACGACAGAGCTCATCATCAACAGGGACGGAATCAAAGAGACCTTCGGAACCTTCATAGACGGTCTCATCATAAATGTCATATTTGATCTGGAAAATAGTTAGTTTGGGTGAGATGAGCAGATGCTTGAGCCGCAAGGAGAACAATCAGACTAACCCGCCAGATGACAGCTCCCAGTTCAACTCCCGGGCTGCCTATCATCACCAAATCACACGGATCTCTCATCTCGATCGATTCTAGTGAGATCCACCGTAACTAAATCATTCCATGAGGTTTTGATGCTATCACGGGGGCGAGTTTAGTGTCCTGTCTCGCATTTTCGTGGGGGTGCGGTTCGTGGGATGCCGTTGAGAATATTGCATTAAGCGGTATAGAAGCACATCTTGCGGCGTTCGAAGTGAAACACTGACAGAATGTTGGCGATAATGACGGTACGTACCAAGCAGCAATACTTCTATCGCAATTACACGATTTACGTAACCAGCACATTTACTTTTGACCTGAAGAGGAGCTCTCAAGTTCTCTCTTCAGATATCAAAAACAAATCGCTCCAGTCTACAGGGGATTTGAAATCACGTGGGGCTTGTTCAATTGACGTCTAACCCAGCTCGTACATGCCCCATCACCGATATCCACTAATCTGACATTCTCAATTCAACCTCCTGTCTCAATCTCACACTCCAATTGCCACTTCAGCTCCGACTTATACTTCAGATAGCAGGTCACAGGATCCCATCTCTTCGGACTTCTCTCGCTTCATCCTAGGGATTATACGGGGCCATTCAAGTGGTTCCGGCTTTCACATACGCAACAATGCTTGCCTGGTAGCTACCCTAAGCCGTCCCATTTCAAGAAAACTGTCGCTAATAGTCTGCTCAGGTACCAGGCTAGACTGGCGGCAAGGCCACTGCTTACCCAGAGCATCACCACTGCCGTTCTCTTCGCGGTCGGTGACATCACTGCCCAACAGCTGGTTGAGAAGAAAGGCACGAAGGGCCATGATCTAACACGAACTGGCCGCATGGCACTCTACGGCGGAAGTCAGTAGCCTCACTCACCGCTTCCCTCTGCCTACACCTCATTCCCAACCCTATACTTACATCCACCACCCGACATGAATGTCTTACTTTACTAACCCTCGCGCCAGCAATCTTTGGCCCCGCTGCAACAACTTGGTTCAAATTCCTCCAGCACAATGTTGTACTCAAGAACAAGAACGCCGAGATTCTCGCCCGTGTCGCCTGCGACCAGGGCATTTTTGCGCCCATCATGATCGGTGTCTTCCTTTCGTCCATGGCAGTGCTGGAGGGCGGGCCACCGAAAGAGAAGCTGGACAAGAACTACACGTCTGCACTAACGGCCAATTACATGATCTGGCCGTTTGTGCAATTGGTAAACTTTAAGGTGGTGCCGCTACATCATCGCGTGCTGTTTGTGAACGTCATTTCGATTGGTTGGAACTCCTACTTGAGCTACTTGAATGCTTCGTAGCTCATTGATGGACCGTATGAAGGACGAGAACGGAGATGGATAGTCGATACCCAAGGGTCTGACTGTGGGATACCTGCTTTGCATTCACGGATACAGATTGAGATATAGGAAAAGGTTTGGTGGGTGATAGACGAATTGCACAATAGAGAGCATACGCACAACTTTCTGGATCTCTTGAGAAAGATCCAAGTGGGGAATTATGATCTACTTCCGAGTCGGTGATTATCATTCTGAACATAAAATATTAATGCACGGTGATGTAACTGGCGGTGGTATGTCTTTATCACCCAGAAGCTACCACATATCTCTTCACAACTCGACTCCTACAGGTAAACCTAGAACCTGGTCATTCGTCAAGAATCCACAGTCCTCTACAGTAGCCCATCCCCCTTCTCGTTCAGTCAGGCACCTACCACTCGCCTTGTTCTTCAAGTTCCCCGAAACGCCATACTTCCACAACTGCGCTTTACTACTGCCCCTCTCCGTAGTGCAAACCCCGCACTTCGTCGTCTGAGCCTGTCCTTCGGCCTCAACTAGGCACCGATCCTCATAAGCAAGCGAGCTGACTGTGCCATCCGGCCGCACACGCCACACTTGAGAATCGGAGGCGCTGCAGTTCAACCAAGTGGTACCGCTGCCTAATGATTCTGTGAGGCATTTAAGCGAGAAAGTGTTGAAGATCATACCTGTTGGCTGTGTGCGTACGGGCTTGAGGGAATTGGGGTTGGAGAGGCGGAAGATGGCGGTGCCGTGAGACGGGATGGAGGATACTTGAAGAGCTGATGCTGTGGCGGGGAGTGTGGTGACTTCGCCGGTCCACAGATTTTTGGATAGCAGGTCAATTCTATCATCTGAGGGAGGTATGCCAATACGGGAGAGCGAGACAGAGTAGTCAGCCATGTCATCCCCCCTGTTGAGAATCGTCACAAGCCGGTCTCCGTTATAAAGGCTCTTAGTCAACACATCCCAAGTTCCAGCCTGGCTCACCAGCGTAGCCTGCTGCACCAGTGGATCCTGATTAACATCAATGAGATCCTTGTTCTGCAGGTACTCGATCTCCTCTGGCCTGATTCGCACCATATCCGTACTCAGAATCAGCGGCGCAGAAAACGAGCACCAGAGCGCAAAATGTGATCTCTTCTCGTCCATGGTGTAGTCAAAGTGGTCGACATTTAGGAAGTCGGGGTCGTTGTAGAAACCAGGCCGCTGGAACCGAGAGAGTAAGACCTGTTTGCCGTAGTTGAACATGACACTGTCCCATCCCCTGATCTCAGGCCAATAATTCGTCGAGTTCCATACCAAACTATCGCGGGAGTGACGGGCGAGCGTCCCGTACTGGGCAACCCATGTCATGACGGAGTACCAATCCGTCAAATTCGGCGAAGCAGGTTCCGCAAAGTAAGCCGGTGCCGACTGCGAGAAAATCATTGGGTTTTCCATCTTGTTGAGAATGTCATGCCACTTGCTATACACTGCCCTGTACGTCGCCTCGCTGGCATCAGGCATATGACAGCCATCCAACTTCACATACTCAAAACCCCATGCTGCAAAGTCACCCGCATCTGTTTCCTCATAGCCGTATGCACCAGGATATACGCCTTCGCAGGACTTATAGCCCGCATCGGTGTAGATGCCGGGTCGAAAGCCTTTGCTTTTAATGTAGTCTGTTAACCAGTAGAAGCCGCGCGGGAACCGATCCGTGTTCACTTGCATTGAGCCGTTGGGAGCTCGCTCGAGCTTCGACCACGCGTCATCAAGGTTCAGCCACTGGTAACCTGCTTGCAGGAATCCCTTCTCGAGCATTGCCTCTGCGGTCTCAACGAACAGCGTCTCGTTGATGTTGCCCATTGTGCGAGCCCAGTTGTTATATCCCATCGGCGGGAGGGGTGAGAGCACACCTGGTGGGCTAGGGGCCGCATATGCCAGTGCTGAGAGGAGCCATGCTGCAAAGATGAACTCTGGACTAGCCATTACTAGCCACCGAGTATTCAAGAAATCTTGCAAAGTGACTGAGCAGCTACTATGGGGATTGTACGACCACACAGAAACAAGATACTGCTCGTAACTGATTTCAGGATAAAGGACAACGCAATGCTCAATGTTTGTACCAGACTATTGACAATAGATGCTTCATTATGCGAGGCTCATCGACGGCCGACAAACATGGGTTCCCTATTCCACAAGGAACGGCGATCTGAAAAGTTACATTGCAATTTAATAACCGGTACTCACTTATCATGGATAATATTAGGAGGCTTAAGACCCCGCGACCTATCCTACACTCCTAACGAGGGGCATGCCGCGTGAGTGCAGGCCGCATGCAGGAGGCAGGACGACATGGCGGGAGCTCAATCCAATTGCGCGAAGCAGCAGCAGCAGGGGGAACAAGGAAATTAGGCATGAAACCCTTTGCCCCCCACCCAGGCTTCACGGAACCTGGGCACTGTTGTGATATGGTGATTCCAGACCATGCTGAATAGGACGAAAGTACTTCGTGTAGGCAATTGCACGATATCATAATGTTGAAAATATAGAAGGAATGAGGTTTGCCAGACTCGCGTTTGCAGGATGCCCCAACCCCGCTGTAGTCATAGTCTTCCGAGCTTCAAAGCTGCTAAGGTGGCCCAATAGAACTCCTCCGAGACTTGGGGAACCGGGAAGTGAGGAGGAGCTCCGAAACGCGGGGAGGAGTCGATCAAATAAAGTAAACCATCTATCCACATCAAGGATGGTTTCGTCGCCTCACGGACAAATTGGTGAGACCTTACAAAGTCGAGATCTGAATCTGACTGGACCATTATACCCCAGTCCTATTCCGAATGACCGCGTACTCATGAAATACCAAACCCAACCGCCGAGAGCCACTTTATCTCAACATTCATTTGCCATCTCCACCGTCAGGTTGCTTTAGTCTTTGAGTTGGACTGTACCAGCGACCAATCCTGTCTCGAGTCTATTAGACTTTATACTACTACCAAACTCCCGGGTCAGGTTCATCAATCGGTGTGTACCGTTGCGAACTAAGTTTCGGGCATCCTGTACCGTCTTATATCGCTGAAACCTGCCAACAGTGAACGCTTTGTGCCTGATGAGAATGCATGCAACGCGATCGCGATTGCTGAGCTCTCTAGAGGTTGTATCTTCCGACTAATGCCTCACTGAACTTGAGATACGGGACACACGATAAAATTCATATAGGCCATTTGCGATTAGATCTACTAGTTCTAGCAGTCCGTTTCTGCCCCGCTACCTAGTCTTCGCACCTGCCATCTGCAATCATGGCTGGGACCAGTCTACTCGAGCAACTTGACCGAGACGGTTTCGTCATTGTCCCATCCGTTATGTCGGGGGTTCAGCTGGAGAAGCTCCGAGAAGCCACTAAGGCTTCTACCGCGCTTGCCCGAGCCGGGGTTTGGAAGAGTGTCCGCACTCTTCCGAAGCAGTTCCCGCCATGGCCGGCGTCGGATGTCGCTGCTAATGGCATATGGGGTGTGCAGGGCCTCATGCACCCAGACATGCCGAACCATGATGTTTTCATCAAGACTTACTTCTCGGACGCTGTGATTGAACCGACAAAGGAGCTTCTGCAATGTACCGATGATGACCTTGTCATGGAACTTTTCAACCTGCTCGTCCGCCCCGACCATGACTTCGAACTCCGCTGGCACCGTGACGATATTCCCGCTACGGCTACGGCAGAGGAGGAGCTTGACCGGCTCAGCAAGCCTGCTTTCTCCGCGCAATGGAACCTCGCCCTCTACGACGATGCGAGCCTGATTGTGGTTCCGGGCTCTCACACTCGTGCGAGAACGGATGTGGAGCGCAGCGCAGACCCGTACGAGGCGCAAATTCCGGACCAGCTAGTGGTGAAGCTAAACGCAGGCGATGTGGTATTTTACAACAACAACATTTTTCACCGAGGAGTCTACGATGCGAGCAAGGAGCGCATGACGCTACATGGAAGCGCTGGGCATCTCAAGGGAAGCACTCTACGCGCACGAAATGTGCTCCAGCACGGTCTTAAAGGCTGGGTCGATCGCGTTGATCTCAGTTCCCTGGATGATAAAGAGAGAATCCGAGCCGAGAAAATGCGGGAGAGTTTGGTGAAGATGGGGCAAGAAGCCGGCGAGGTTGGGTTTTCCTTGGAGGGTTGATGGATATCTTTCGAACTAGTTCGGATTCCCGAGTTCCACTCAAGATAAGATATCTTGGTATTCGGGGAAATCTGGCGGTGTAAGAGGCAATACCCGCAGCCTGGGCTGATGGATGGGGCGATTTCGAAGACGGACCCAACGGAGGGTCATGTGTGAAACCAGAATTTGCCTCACATGACGTGTTGAGAAACTCGAAGACTGCATTGCCTTTCCTTTGAGCAATCCTTGAGGAGTAATAAATAAGTAAACTACGTTTTAAAACAAATGCTTATATGAAGGGAAAGTTACCGTGAGTTCGAAGACCAAGAATTAAAGGCTAGAGAGATTGAGGATTTGAGGTGTAAATTGATGCCTTAGGCAGTTCGGCCAACCGCCGCCAAGCCTCGCAGCTTTTCCGTACAGCGGCCAAATCCGGGTTTGTGACCAACAACAACCGACATCGTTCCAGCATCTCTCAACCACGTCAATACCTCCTCCCTAACCTCATCTCCTCTCTCCTCCAGACGTCCGCACCTGGTAACAATCATGTTGCCTTCCTCGGTGCGGCGCGTCGTCTCTTCCGCTCATCAGTCGCCTCTGGTCTCGTCCTTGACCGCATCTGTTCCGAGAGCGGCCACCGCCATCGGCTTAGCTCGACCCGGCTCCCACCAGCGACGATGTTCCTCTTCGAAGCCCTCGAGTCCGGACAATGGAGCGAAGGACATCCCGGGACAGTCCGTGCCTGCCTCGGCTTCTTCGACGTCCAATGACCCCAAGTCGAATGGCGAGAAGCGAAAACGGAAGACCAAAGACGCTACGGAGAGGGATGCCTCATCCAGAAAGCTGCCCAGTGTTCCCAGCACACAGCATTTGTCTCAGGAAGGTATGTGATCTGCTTAGCCTCCGCGTAAGAGAGGAATCTAACGCTATCCGCAGCCCTTGGACTGTCGACATTCTTCTCCCTACACCGACCGATTTCAGTCACACACAGTTTGCCCAAGTCTGTGACCGAGGAGGCGTTTGCTCAGATCTTCAACACCCGCACGAAAGCTGGAAAGGTGACGGATGTGATTTCTACAATATCGAGGACAGCAGATGAGCTCGAGGGAGCCATGGCAAAAATGACCATCTCGAATCAGCCGGAGACCGATGCTGCAGGAGAACCAGTACACAAGATCGACTTGAAGCACCCAGATGGGAGCGAATCGAGCGTCTACGTGCAACTTAATGCTATGTCGGGACAATTTCTGCCTTTCCGTCCCCCACCCTTGCCGGAACCCCAGAGCGCTGCGTCCGTCCAAGCACAGGCCGAGGCAGCTGCAGAAGAGCAAGCCGAAGATACGACCCCTCAGCACCGAGTTTACAGAGCCATGTTCACGATAGAAGAGACGACGGACTCCGACGGCCAGGTCCGAGTAATGGCACATAGCCCCCAGATCATGCAAAACGGGGCGCCACGAACCTTCCTGGAGCGCATGGCTCTCCGACAAATAAAGTTCGACGAGGCTCAGGGACAAGATGGAACCATGCAGGCCATCAGTGTCAAGCGGCAAAGAAAGCTCAAGATGAAGAAGAAGAAGTATAAGAAGCTCATGAAGCGCACGCGCAATTTGCGACGGAAACTCGATAGAATCTAGGCGCTGGCTGGTGCTGTATATATGCGCCTGGGGTTTCAACTTTTCTTGAGCATTCGAGTCAGGGTCTGTCATAATTGGTGTCCGGTCACCGCATATGGATGATTTTTTCCTTCCTTGTTGGTTGTGGTATTGCACTTTGTGGTTTTCATGCTTCATAGAGCGATACAACAAGCACCACATAGCAATCATCAACTCTTACGCTCTACCTTGACCGTTTATGACCTACCCACGAGTGTAGGTGTTCCTGGGATGATATGGGTAGACATATCGTGTATATCATAGTGTATTACTAGGTTCTAAAGCTTTCTGAAACAGAGTTTCGTGGTTCATCCGAAAAATCGTCGTGAGCCTACTTTACTACCTTGGTAGGTCGTGAGCAATTGGAGAGGGTGTGTGTCTTCGAATGGTGGGGTGGCTGGATGATAAAAAGTTTCAGCACCCCGCCTGAGCTAAACCCCCTGTAATCTCACCGCCTGGCAGAAATTGTGCGGTCCCGCCAAAATTTTGAATTTATTTCGAAGGACGGACAGGCTGGGAACTGGAGACGAAGAATACCTGCGCGAATCGCTCTGAATAGTTCCTCTCGGTCCGGCTTCTCCCTCCCAGATCTCACAATGTCGCGAAAAGCAGTGTGAGTTATTGCGAACGTACCTTTGGCTTTCAATCGACTGACAAATCACAGAGACTCGCGCATCCCAGCGTTGATGCGCAATGGGGTGCAAGAGAAAAAGAGAAGTTTCTTCGTCGTGATAGGAGATAGACCAAAAGATGCGATTGTAAAACTCCATTATATCATGAGCAGTATGGCTGTGAAGCAGAACAAGTCGGTTCTATGGGCTTACAAGACGAAATTGCTGGGCTTCACAAGGTATGCAACTGCTTTCTTTCAAACCTTAACTCAAAGGACAGAGCTGACAGAGTGCCTGTTTTAGTCACCGAAAGAAGAGAGAGCTGAAAATCAAGAAGGACATAAAGCGAGGCGTCAGAGAAGCAAACACAGAAGACCCATTCGAGCTCTTCGTGTCGCTCCACAACATCAGATATGTCTTCTACAAGGAAACGGAGAAGATCCTCGGAAACACGTATGGCATGTGCATTCTGCAAGATTTCGAAGCCATAACGCCGAATATCCTCGCGAGGACGATCGAGACTGTCGAAGGCGGAGGCTTGGTGGTGCTGCTCCTGAAGGGTATGAACAGCTTAAAACAGCTCTATACGTTGTCCATGGACGTCCACTCCAGGTATCGGACAGAAGCACACGATAACGTTGTTGCGAGGTTTAACGAGCGCTTCATATTGTCACTCGGGAGCTGCGACACGTGTCTGGTCATCGATGATGAGCTGAATGTACTTCCGATATCAGGAGGCAAAGGGGTTAAGGCTTTGCCGCCACCGGATCTGGACCAGCCGAAGAGCGAATCGCAAAAGGAGCTCGACAGCATGAAGGAATCTCTCCAAGACACACAGCCAATCGGATCCCTGGTGACTCTGGCCAAGACAGTTGACCAAGCGAAGGCACTTCTGACCTTCGTGGACGCAATTTCTGAGAAGACTCTGAGGTCCACCGTAGCCTTGACGGCGGCGAGAGGACGTGGAAAGTCGGCAGCGATGGGAATAGCGGTGGCATCTGCCGTCGCATATGGCTATAGCAATATCTTTATAACATCTCCGTCCCCCGAGAATCTGAAGACCCTGTTCGAGTTCATCTTCAAGGGGTTCGATGCGTTGGGCTATGCAGACCACGCGGACTACTCCATTATACAATCCACCAATCCCGACTTTAACAAGGCAATTGTCAGAGTCAACATTCACCGACAGCACCGACAGACGATCCAATACATCAGACCCCAAGATGCACACGTCTTGGGACAGGCTGAGCTAGTGGTCATTGACGAGGCTGCTGCGATACCGTTGCCTCTGGTTCGCAAGCTGATGGGTCCGTACCTGGTTTTCATGTCGTCAACCATCAACGGCTACGAGGGCACTGGGAGATCTCTCTCGCTGAAGCTAATAAAACAGCTTCGTGAACAATCTCGACCCGGCGCACCAGGGACCGGTGACACAGAAGTCACAGACCGAACCACTGGCAAGGCAGCAAAGGACCAACAATCAAACTACCAGAGCGCTCGTTCTCTACGAGAAATAACGCTCTCGGAGCCCATCAGATACAGCCAAGGAGACTCAGTGGAGAAGTGGCTGAACACCTTGCTCTGCTTGGACGCCACACTACCCCGATCGAGGACTAATACTCAAGGCTGCCCAGATCCTTCCCAGTGCCAATTGTTGAACGTCAACAGAGACACCCTGTTTTCCTTCCATCCCGTATCTGAGAAATTTCTACAACAAATGGTTGCGCTGTACGTGGCGAGTCACTATAAAAATGCCCCTGACGACCTTCAACGTGCGTATCACCATTCCGCATATTTGCAGTACATGGCTAATCTTCAGGCAAGTTATGAGCGATGCCCCCGCACACGAGCTCTTCGTCCTGGTGCCCCCTGTGTCCGAAGATAGCCACAGGCTACCAGAGCCATTGTGCGTAATTCAAGTCTCACTCGAAGGTCGAATCAGCCGGCAAAGCGTTCTCAACAGCTTGAGCAGAGGACTTCGTCCTTCAGGTGACTTGATACCATGGCTCGTGAGCCAACAATTCCAAGATGAAGAATTTGCGTCCCTCTCGGGAGCTCGTGTTGTACGCATTGCCACCAATCCCGATTACATAAAAATGGGTTACGGATCGAAAGCGCTCGAACTGCTTACCGATTTCTATGAGGGAAGATTTACAAACCTGTCGGAAGAAGGTGAAGATCGTGTGATGGAAGACACTATCACGAGAGTGACTGATGTAGAGTTGGCTAATGCGTCTCTTCTGGATGATGACATCAAGGTTAGGGACATCAGCAAGATGCCGCCTCTCTTCTCCAAGCTCTCGGAGCGCAAGCCGGACCGTCTGGACTACATCGGTGTCAGCTACGGCTTGACTCAACAGCTCCATAAGTTCTGGAAAAAGGCCGAGTTTGCACCAGTATATCTTCGACAAACGGCAAATGACCTGACTGGTGAACATACCTGCGTTATGCTCCGGCCGCTCGAGAACAGTGCAGATCGGACGTGGCTGGGTGCCTTTTCAAGAGACTTTCACCGAAGATTTTTGTCGTTGCTGTCGTATCAATTCCGCGTCTTTCCCTCCATCATGGCGCTCAGCATCGACGAGTCCGCAAATTCAGGGGCGAAGCTCGACTCCGTGGACCCGACGCCGCTTACGAAAGGAGAGCTCGATAACTTGTTGACGCCTTTTGATCTAAAACGTCTCGAATCCTACGCCAGTAATATGCTCGACTACCATGTCATTCTGGACCTCATCCCTACTCTTGCCATCCTCTATTTCACAGGGCGATTGAAGTCAGACATCAAATTGACCGGCGTGCAGCAGTGCATTTTACTGTCTATCGGTCTACAACGGAAAGATATAGATATAGTATCACAGGAACTGTCGTTACCTTCATCACAGCTTCTCGCGATGTTCATCAAGATCCTTCGAAAGATGACATCGCATTTCGGAACACTAGTTTCTGCTGCCATCGAGTCCGAGCTGCCCAAAGATACCATTGGCGTCAGCAGGGAGAACGCCACTGGTGTTCACGAAGACGAGGTCGTGGATACTCGCTTCGTGCCTCTCGAAACCTCTCTAGAGGACGAGCTAGAGGATGGAGCCGATGAGGCTCTGCTTAGCATACGGAAGAAGCAACGAGAGCTCATCGACTCCCTACCACTTGATCAGTAAGTCTAGCCCACAACGTGCAACGATATAATCCTTGCTAATATCAACAACCAGGTACGAAGTCGACGGCGACGCACCGGCATGGGAAGAGGCAGAAAAGCAAGTCCTCGTCGCTGCCAAAAAGGGGAAATCCAATCCCGTTGTCAGCGTGAAGTCCAGTAAAGTGAAGAGAAAAGTAGGCCAGACGGCCACGGAAGTATATGATGAAGTATTTGGGGAGAAGCCTCATAAGAAGTCCAAGAAGTCAAAGTCTTCTAAGGCGTAGTCTGCGTTGCTGGAATATTGTGGAAATAGCATCCTGAGACTCATGGCATATGTCTTTGTAGTTCAGACGAATGGGACTGGATCTGGAACAAGTGATTCAATGCCAGACGCTACTTGCACGTTCACTGTCGCCGGAGATGCTTGATGCCTGTGATTCACGATGTTCTCACCTTTTCATATTTAAGTCGGTCTTGCCTTTTCGACGACGGTATCGATAACCTGTCTCGATAGCAGAAAATCCTCACCATCAACCCCATGACCGTACCGCAACGAACATCAGTAGCAAAAACATTGGAATTATCATCAAGAACATTCTGGTCTATTCGACTACCTTTAATTAGCTGACGATTCCAAGACGACAAGACAAGCATTTCGTGTGCTGCTACGCCCATTCGCGCCCCTCCCTTCCCCTTTTGGAAGTTACTATGTGCACCGAAGACATTGCTAAATGCCATCACTGCAACTTCCAGCGGCACATGTACTGGGACCGCTGTGAGCAGTGGGAGTCCGAATTCAGGAAGATCAAGTTCGTCTTCATGGGCAAGGATCCCATCCCTGATCCAAAGGATTGTCCCGACGTCTGCGACAGAAGCCACGAGATCCGACCTGGTGGATGCCCAGTAGATGCCTGTCCCGGTCGATTTATCAAGGAGTACGAGACGGCCATGGCCAAGAAGGAGAGGGCGATCTTCGAGGCGAAGATTGCAGAGAAATTCTCCAAGATGAAGCAGGCATGCGAAGATGGTGGTAGCGGGAAGCACGAGAACAAAGATGGCAACGAGGACTCAGACGAAGATGACTTTGTTCCAGCTATACCGGCTGGACTCAGACGACGAAGAGAGTTTAATGGACCTATGGTGGGATCTCATTAGGCTCTGAACGAGCTTGTCACGGCATGAAACGAGATCACGATTTTTCTTTATTCGTTCTTGAGATACCCAAAAGCAACACGACTTACGATACCATGACCTGGATTTTCGCCACTAGGTCTGCTGAGATTTGAGATGGCGATGGCCTCTCTATAACGGAACTGGGCATTAGTAGCCATTTTGTTTCCGTTACGGTTGAGTCTGGATTTGTTATTTTGGAGTTGGGAAGGTAGGGCTTTTGTTGAATAGAGGATCTGAACACTCAGGGGGATGGATACTTTCAGCAAATCATGGTCAGGGAAGGGCTTTGTTAAACGATGAATACACTTGCTTGTGCCTAGTCCCATGCCAGATACTCACCTCGATGTTGTGATTCAGGACCGCCCACCAAATATGAAGAGAGTTTTCAAAGAGTTCCTGATATGACTGCCATACCTAGGTACCTGAAGTTCCATGTTTGCCATGATATGGACTGAGATCACATTACGTGGGATGAAATACCTCCTGATGTAGTAGAACGGTATGATGCAGTGGGCTGGATGATTTTGAACTAGAAATGGACGAGTTCATCCATGGGGAATTCTCATCGATGTAGGAATATCCTGCTAGGTTATAGAGGACTTGACAGGATGAAAGGCGTTGAATTCGGATTGTGACACTACCTATCTACGAATGCAACTAGCCCATCGCCCCGTTCCACCAATTTCCTTTTCCGGCCCCGTACCTGCATCTGAGCAGAAACCGGCCCCTGGAGCTCCAATTTCGGCAGTGGGCTATACCCCTGATCAAAGGGGCCCGACCAACTGATAAGCTAATTTTTTAAACGAGTGACATGGTGCAGGTCGCCGCGACTTTCCCCTCTGGCCTGCCTCCATCAACACTTGTTCTGCTCGCGGATGCACACTCTTGCTGTCCTCGAGGCATAATTTCTCGTCGTGGTCTCTGATCTGAGACATTGTCACTCTTTCTTTTCCACATACACTCGCTTTCAGAACCAATTGACCTATTGGGGGCGCCTTTGAGAGGATTAACATTGAGAGGAAAGCGAGAATCGCGGACACAATGCACGCGTCGAAATACCTCCCCCTCGCGGCCCTTGTCCTGGGGACAGTCACGGCCGTGCCAGCTGCAACGAACCTCCCACGCGCAGAGGCGGCGGACCCTACCGCACCCTGGATCACCGTTGCCAACGATGGAATACCGTCAACCGTGACGCCGAAGCCCACGACCATCAGCGGGTCCGCTGCTTTCGCGGATGGGGCTCCAAACGAACTGACTGGCAGCGTCTTTACCTTCACCCAGTACCCGGCCTTGAGTCTTGTCACCAGCACCGGCGCACCGCCACTAGCAACCGCGTTGTCAAAGAACGGGAGAGGCGCTTTCGTGCCGTGCAAGAATAAGGACGGCGAGAATAAGCCATTTTGCGACCCAGCCAGTGGAAGCGAGCTGTTTGTGGATACCACATACTACGGTGAGTTTTTGGCCATAACCAAGTTGAGATTGTGTTGCTGATTGGAAACAGTTACGTGGGATCCTTCGTTCTTCGACACCGGCAACCAGACGAATCGCGATATTCAAGTCAGGATCAAGGGTCAACGCGTCAACGGCACTACAATTGGCGATGTCGCCTTTACTGCCGATAAGACCATGCCTGCCAAGTATGGCTACTACGCCTGGACTGTCAACGGAAACCTCATCGCTACCGGCGAGCAGAACGCCACAATCAGCCTGCTCCTCCAGCACATTATCAACGGCGAGGCCAAGCCCGATATCAGCGGTCCCAGGCTCACCATCTCCCGCAAGCCAACCTACCACCCCGAAGGCGCCAAGATTCCCACCGGCCAGGCCCTGTACATTGGCCTGCCCACCGTCTTCGGCTTCATCCTCGTCTGCGTCGTCGGCGGCTTTCTCTGGAACCGCAGCCACCGTCGCATCGGCCTCGGCAATGTCATGAGTCGGTCGCGCCACGGGTATGGCATTGGCAAGGCGAGGGCACAGCGCATTGGCGCCAGGGTGAGGAAGAGCATGATGCGCAAGAAGGAACAGGGCATCTTGCTCCGGGAACGGGACCTGGGAGCGGAGCCCGGTTATCAGTACCGGGATGTGCCGGAGCCGAGGGCTGAAGGCGTGCCCAGGCGGGATAGTGATGCCTTGGGTAGTCTGGCCGGGAGCCCGACGGAGGAGAGGTTTCAAGGGCAAGGGGTGCAAGGAGGCCGAGGAGGAAATGCCTTTAGGGACGAGATGAGGAGACAGGAGAGGGAACGGCACTAGGGGTTGCTTGGTAGATTATAGATCCAAGAAACACCGTTGCTTAGCTGTGTTGCTCCGTCTCTTGGCTATTGAGGCGGGATCTCGAACTTGAAAAAGCCATCCGCGCCTCCTGAAGGTGTTCTAGCCGGTATAACACTGACTGCATTAATGGAGATGAGATGAAATCCATAAAGATCGTCGTTTGTACTATCATCCCAGTCTGTTGCAAACCAGTATCCCTAGGGGTTTCCGGTTTTGTTTCTAACCAGTTTCTTGGTGAGTCAAGATCCAGGTTATCTTCCCGAAGGGATATCATGAAATAACTCCCCGATCTCATAAGGAATGGTTCTCTGGCCCAGATGAGCCAAACTTGAAAACCTGGCCATTAAATACCACACCAAGACTTGCTGGACAACACACTCGCACGGAAAGTCGCGAACAGGGTCCGGGAAGGCAACAATTAGAGATCTCTCAACGCAGGGTGAGCGTGGACTGATGTCTTCGTTCAAGCCAATCCCGAAGATGTGGGATTTTGGTAAAAAGATAACAATGAGTACTTATATAGCGGCTCAGCAATGCCTTTCCTTTACCTCTTCCATTTCCCTCTTCCATTTCCAAGGCTGGGCTCGTAGGTTGAATAGTCTTACGCAACTCCAGAAAGAAGCTTGTCTTTTCTACCGGGCAACGGAAGCCGTCCTTCTTTCAAGCAAACATCTGTGTGAGTGCCAGGACGAGGTATACAAGCATGGCGATGCGGAGATCCGGATATGCAGAGCTAGGTTATCGACGGCCTCTTGTCTATGATACTGATCGTCCATTAATTGGTATTTGGTTAGAGACTTTGTGAACTATGAGTGACTACCAGAACAAAGAACAGCAAAGCAAGTAGGAAACAAATCCATACAAGCTCTGCAATGTTTGCTACTACCTGATTGCAATTTGAACTTGGAGTAAACTTGACATAAAGAGAATGGAAATCTCCCACTGTTCATGCTACTGCTCATGGTACTCAAAGCTTCAAGAGACATGCTAGAGAATCTACATATACCTATCTCCGTTGCTCCTCGAATATATCAGCTCCAGACTTTGATCGCAAACTCTTTGGAATTTATCAACACCACACACAAGAGTACCACACACCGTATTTCAGTTGTGGAGCTACCACCGACCGAGTACCATACAAAGCTGTTGAAGGGAACCGAAGCCGAACAGCGAAAACCCTTCCTATTTAACATCTCTTAGGAACGTCTGGTTCTCAAACCATCTTTCATATCTTTCTGTCAATTTGAAGTGGAGCTGAAGCGCCGGCCACAACCTGGACCAGCCCACAGAAACGCGCGAGCACACAACTCAAACATGATGCCTTTCAAACCAGAGGAGTTCTTTGCCTCGCTCCGAGAAAACGCAGCTCACATTCAAGCTTCGTATGCAGTGCCGGAGAAGCATATCGTCGTCCTCTTCTGTCCGCCTGGCGAGGATCTTACTCGGGAAGCGTTCCGAAATATTGTACAACCACCGCAGTCCGAAAACCCGGATTCATTCGCCTTCCATACCCAGGCGCCAACATACAAGCAGACGTCAACGTCTCCACCTGCGCCGTATTCAAATTGCACTAAGATAGTGACGCTGCTGAGACTCCCGGAATTTGAGCGAATCGACGAGTTCTGCAGACGATATCCGCAAGGGGAGGGGCATGCCAGACCACACAGTCCCTTTCTCATTCTGACTCGTTACCGGCGCAACGGTGAACCGAACTTCGATCCGTCCTTCACAGATTTGGTCATAAACAAGACGATATGCAGGGTGGTCGTACAAAAAGTCTTGACTTGGTTGACTGATCCGCCTCCGCTTCCATCAACCCACGAAATTGATCTGCTCCTCCAAGACCATCCATCGGTGGCGCATTGGTCATCTAATGACCGGTGGCAGACAGGATTCGCACCTGCAGGAATCTCTGACATGCGGTTTACTTATGATACCAGCGGGCAAGGGATGAGGGCGGGTATACCCCGAGTAGACCAGAGAACCATCGTTGGCGGGAATTCCTCTACCATGGCGGCAACACCGGCACCAACGCACTATGCAGCGTTCTCTTCTGCAAACATGCACAAGCCTAATCATGCAGCAATGCCCTTCGATGGACTACCCGCATCGCCGATGGAACAGAGATCTGAATTACAAAACACGCCCATGCAGTTCAGCTATGCCTTGCCATATAGTGGCCAGCTTCCGCGAGAGCACGGCCAACCCGTGGGTTTTGGGCAAGCTGACTACTGGCAGGGCATGCCCGTATCGATGCCAGGGACTGGATATCTGCCACCGACACAGAATGCGGTGGTATCCTGCCAACATCCTGGTTGGCTGGCTCCCGGCGGAGCACAAATCTCTCCGGTGCAACATCCGAACTTGGCTGCGTCTCAGAGAGCAAGAGAACAACTGGTAGCGGTGTTACGGGGCGAAATTTCTCCAGTGATGAGTTCCGATCCAGGGGAGATGCCACAAAGATAGCCGCCTCGTTACCCAGAGAGGCGACCCAAGGCTGGGACCCCTTCCGCACCGCCTGCAGGGCCTGGACTTTATGTTAACGGAAGGGGCAACGAGGGCCCCGGCGCAGGCCATGGGCAAGGGTCGACTATTCGGAACAACCCTTAACCTTCTAATACTGCCGACTCCCGGGCAGCAGATGCATAGTCATCCGACTTTCTGTTGCAGGAGGTGGGCCAAGCTGGGAATCTGGGGAAAGATGGGGGAAAATGTGTCCATAAGTCGGGGATTGCTATAACTGTCGGCGCGGCATATCTGCTTGAGGCGTGTTCCCGCTTTGTAGTCAGTGTCGATAGTATCAGATAGTACCAAGTGCTGGTTGCTATGATACAATAAATTGCGATTCAGTCAATCCTAGACAGACTGCTCTCGTGCCCAGCTCTGGAGAGCTCATTGTGTACCGCGCGGATCTTGAAAAGGTACTGATCCATGATTGCTGTCATGATGCCCTGTCCGCCCTTTCTGGAGTCCATATGAGGGAGAGCGGCCAGCACAACATCGACTGCTTGCTGCATTCGATCCACGTGATATTCTAGCATGCCGAATAGTACGTACTCCCGGATTGGATCTCGACCTTCGAAGTCTCCGGCGTCCAGCGAGAAATTGTTTTGAAACGGAGTACCGTTTGACTGCTCTGGCATCGTTGAACCCGAACGTGATAGAAGAGTAGGGTCTACCACACCCGATTCTTGCGAGAGGTCCAGCCCGCGTCTGCTCTTCATCGAATCATCCTTTGTCGAACCCCTGTGTAGCATTGCCACGATATCCACAAACACATCTAGGACGACCATTGCAGGAGAGACGATTAACATGGTCGACGTTTCATCCGAGATAGCATGGAGCTTTCGAGTCCTCCAAGAGAAATGTGCCGCTTCTAACATGAGCCATATGTGAGTGCTGATGGCTTTCTGAGCAATTTCGAGGAGATCCCCAATAGAGCCGCAAATGTACAACGAGCCAGTTGCATTTCGCCGTTTGAACAATCCTGACATTGCTCGCCTCTTCCCCATGAGCTGTTGCTGCAAGCTAGCTAGTAACTCCAACTTGGCGAGGACAAGATTCTGTGCCTCATCAGAATCTCTCAAATTCGGCAAAACTTGCTCCAAAGTCTGGTCGCTGTCTTCGAACGGAAAGTCTGGTACACTAAAGTCGATGTCAGGTTCACCCGCTAGAAAAGGCTCGTTTAGTGGCGACAACCCAATCGAGGGTTGAAAACCTTCCAGGAAGGAAAAGGTAGGCGAAGGCATCCGAACGATCTGGGTTGCGTCTTGAAAACCTTCGTTTCGGGCCATTTGCTTCTCTCTCATCGCAAGCTTCTTTGGTCTCCCCATTTTCAACATGGGGCTGAAGACGCACTCAATTCCATCTCGAATGCACTTGTCACAAGGTCCCGTTGCGCTGGAGGGAGGCTTGGGACATCGAACTTTCTTCGAATGGCATGAATCGCACGCTTGGCGGATGCCCTTGAGTTTGGGATCAGGTCGCAGCATGGCTACCTCTGACAGTTGGAGTCGCGCGCCTGCAAGAACATATGGCTTTGTTGCTCACGCCAAGTTCCAAAATAAAGAGAACTCTTGTCTGACATCAATGTGATTTATTATCAGGAGCTGATAGGCAGGGGTATTGTTGTGAGATAGGCAACCTCCACACGAGAGGGTTGTAAGACGGTTGTAAGACGGGAGACACCGAAGCTTGACCTTACGGCGGTATCAACAACTAATGTCTGGAGAGGTTGAGAAACGCTAGCTTTCTGATGGTGCCGTTGATAAACTTGAAGCGTCATGATAAAGAATTTCGTTTCGGACTGTGAAGGAATGGCCCATCATATAATTGCGAATCCTTCGGCACCGGAGGAGCAGCGCGTGAAGACGTACTGTTTGGTGCATACCCATATTGAACGAGCTAATTGGGCCAGTAAGTTATATTGCATAGGTACCTAGTGAGACCCATACAGACGTATTACGTAAGCTTTCTGATTTCAGGTGGCCACCTGGGGATTGCAGCCATCAAACAGCTAAAATTTTCTCCTTTGTAGTATTCATCCGCTTTTCAACAAAGTTGAATATGGCGGCTGTCAAGGATAGTCTTGAGGACATCGAGAAGCATCGTCTGCAGCTTGAAGAGAATATCGCCAGGCTCAGAAGAGCACTGCAGCACTGGAGACAATGGGATGCCGAATATGAAGAACTCAAGGAAGAGATCGAGTCAGTGGCCCAACCGGCTAGCCAGAAGGATCTGGCCAGGATCAGAAGAGATTACGCTGGCGAGCTGATCGACAGGAAGGAGATCAGCGACCTTTTCGGCCGCATAGACTTAAAACCCACTGACCAAATTGTTAATCTTTTGTCACGTCGCATAGATTACGTGACGAGGAATATTGAGACTCTGGAGAAGCAGGTCGAGGAAGCCGAAGCGAAGTATGCCGAGATTGCTGCGTTAAGCGCACCGGATGCTACGGGCGAGGAAGGATTGCCAATTACCGAAATTGTCGAGGAGCTGGATGACAATGACAACGTCTTGTCCTACCAGCTGCGGAAGCCGGGCGAATCGCAACCACAGCTTCGGGAGATCTTGGAAAAGGCTGGCGTCAAAAATCTTACTGAACCGGTCGACGAATCTCAACCTGTTCCGTCAGCTGCGGAGGAAGCTGTTCAGCTGCCAAGCACAATTGTCCCGAGCCAAGCCCAGGCACCAGAGCCAGTGGCAAAGGATGAGACAGATGGAGGAAGTCTTGCTTCGGCAAGAAGGGGTGTATCTTTCGCAGAAGATACCAAGCCAGGACATGAGCCTGAAAAGTCGAGAGCGGCCAAGCGGGTTGAGCGGGTCATGCAGACGGCCAAAGAACAGGAAGAGTCTAGTCGGGAAGGAGCGGTGGTGCCGTCAGATGAATCCGAAGAGGATGCGAAATTGCGGCGAGAAATGCTCAGGTACGGCATGGGCGAAGTCGGGGCGGTAGTGGCGGAGCTGACCCTCGAGGAGGGCACGGATGATGACGACGATTGGGAATTCGACTACTCCGATGACGAGGACGAAGATGAATTCGGGCGATCAAAAACTGTTCTGGACGATGATTATCACCAACGAATGCTGGAGCTTGAGCAACGCCTTGGCGTGAAATCTCGATTCACTCAGAAGCTCGAGAAGGAGGAGGAGGATTCTGACAAACTCGAAGAGGGGATTGGCCGCATAAAGGTGAAGAATGACGACCGATCTTCGTCAGATGCTGCTGCAGCAGACACAACGTCGGCGCTAAAATCTTCCAATCCGCGCTCGGTGGCTGCGACGGACGCTGCAAAGAGTGTTCGCTTTGCCGACACACTGGATGTCTCGCCCGACGCTCCCACACCTATTCCTGCTCTGGCTCCCGCTGCGCCGAGGATTGATCCAGTCAGTGATGTCGTTGAACGTACCGGCCAGCCAAAGCGAACAGAACAGAAACCTACCCGAAAGCCAACCTCCAGATTCAGAAGGCAATTAGCTGAGCCTGCAATCCTGGACGAAGTGGCCCCGACAGCGCCGCCGACCACCACACCTAAAGGTCCGCTAGATGTGCCGCTGCGGTTCCTCAACCAGGACCGACCAACCGCCCCTAGCGGTCCAGAAGGACAGACCCTGGCGGCTGCTATTGTGGAGCGCACGGCTATACCTCCTCCCCAGGATTCCGAAGAGTTGGACGACGAGTTCGTCGACCAAGAAGTTGCGGAAGAGTACTATCGTAGACGGAAGACTTTCATTCAGAGGGAGGGCGGGTTCATGAAGGAGGACGAATCGCCTATACAGCCGCTCGACGAGGAAGATGGCGGCCCGAAACGGATGAGCAGGTTTATGGCTGCCCGCCTCTCGAAGCAGTAAATCGCATCCGATGGAATAGGAATATTAGGAGTTCAGAGTGGCGGTAAAGGATAGAGAATCTATTGATGTTGGCCATGGCGTGGTCCTCGTCTGTGATTCCTTTTGGTGGCGTCCCCCTTGCTTCTACATTCATGCTTGCCAGATACTAAACCGCAGAACGCTTTCTACTAACAGTCCCTCTTCTGGCAACCCACAGATGTGACCTGCCTGCAGAGCCTCCTGTTGCGTTTACAATCGTCATCGCGTTACGGTTACGAATTCGTTGGATATGGACGGAACGCTTATATCTCTAACAACAAATGTGTTGCAGCCTCAATCTGCTTCTGCATTTACTGTGCAGTTCCAAGATTAAAAATTAGGGCTCTCTGACACCTCTACCTTATTATCTTTCGTGGTTTTGGTGACTCGTTTCGTCCTTGACATCTCACGTACCCACGGATAGTTTTAAGTCATTCTGCACGGCTTGGCCAACCCGATTTGACCACACGTGCCTCGCCTGTACATCCAGGTATTCTGGCCCAGAGTTCCGAAGAAACGTACATGTTCAAATTGCACGCTTAACTGATCTTCGCGTTGCTAAAGTCCATCTCAGGATGCTCCGCCTGGAACTTCTTCAGGATATCCATCTTCTTCTGCTCATCCGAGGTAGGTAGCCCTGCCTCCTTCTGCCGCTGGTCAAACATCATCTTTTCCACCATGCCGCGAGTCTCTCCATCCAGGTCGGACAGCTTCGACTGGTCGGGCGTGATCTTCGTCACATCGATCTTTGGTGCTGTCGTGACCACATGCGGCCACCACTCCATCTTGTTGATCTTGTCGAGGTGAATCTCTATAGTCTTCATGCCGCCCGGGGCTGTTGTGAGGGTCCAGGTTGAGTCGTCTACCTTGACGGCTTGGAATAGGTCGCCCTTCCCTTTCATTAGCTTGATATGGCATAGATGCGATTGATCAGCTCACCGTTATGAACGGATCTTGGCCCTTGATCCCCGCGACAATCTTCGTCTTCTTGATATCCACTACCAGGTCCCTACTCTTGAGATTGCCAGGAATTGTGAAGTTGATGTCAAGTTCTCCAATAGTCTGCTCCCATTTGTAAGGAAGCGCCGCCTGCTCCTCGGCTTCCCTTACACGAGCTGCTGCCTCCTCGGCTGGGGTGAGTTCTGTTTTGGAATCCATTAGCAATGAACCGGACCATTTCCGAACAATATGAGCAGAGAAGTATCGATACCAAGACACTCAGCGGGGAGGAACATACCTTTGTCAGCCATATTGCTAATATTGATGTGTGTGGAAATCTTCGAAGGCGATGGAAGAGTTCCAGAAGGCTGACGATGTTGATGGAGGGGCAGATGACAAAGTGGGGCCTGGAGCAGGGGTGTGGAGGACTAGCCAATCATATTTCCCGACTAGTTCCTTACTTAATGAACCCTTCAGCCTCGTCCTTAACATTCCACCTCAACACTTCATCAAGTCCACTCCCAGTAGGCTCACTTTGAGCTCACCGCCCGCGCCACGCTGCTCGTTCTGGACTGTTGACGGCGCAGGATGCAAATACTTCTCCACACACTTTGCTATACGTGATCAGCAAGCCCAATATGTCACGAAAGGCCAGCATCCAGGCCGTCTCGGTACGTGCAGGCACCACCGGCCCCGGCTCAAACATGCTCGACTCCAACAATCCGGGAACGGATATCTGCCCCGTCTGCAAAACGATGCGCTACCTCAACAAGGACCTCGAGTTCCTCGTCAACCCAGAGTGCTACCACCCCATGTGCTCCGGCTGCGTGGCTCGCATTTTCGGCGACGGCCCGAACCAATGCCCCTACGCGGGCTGCCACAAGACGCTGCGCAAGAAGGGTTTCAAGAGCGCGTACTTCGGCGATCTAACCATTGAGCGTGAGGTCGACATCCGGCGGCGCGTGGCTGCCGTGCTGAATAAAGTGGAGGACGAGTTCGAGACGCTGGATTCGTTCAACGAGTACCTCGAGTGGGTGGAGAGCCTGACGTTCGATCTGATCAGCGGCAACGACGTCGAAAAGAAGGAAGCAGAATCACGTCTGATGGAGTGGGAGGCTGCGCACAAGGCAGAGATCGAGCGAAACAAACGGCTGGGCAAGGAAGCAGAGGATCTCACCCGCCAACGCCTCGCTGCCGAGAAAGAAGCAGCTCGTCTGCGCCGCCTGGAAAGCATGAAAGAAGACGCCGAGGAGCGCCAAAAGGGACACCGCATGCGTGAGGAGATGCTCGACGGACTCACCAGCTCCCAATCCGGCCAGGCCAGCCAAACAGTCAATCGCATCCTCCTCAAGAAGCGTGGCCAGGGTCGCCTCGCTTCGGCCATGACCTCCTTCAACGAGGCCACGGCGCCGAGCCTATCCATCCGCGGCCTGAAGAAGAAGAAGGAGCGATCCGTCGAAGATGACAGACCGTACGATCCCTTCGGCGGCCTGGAGCTGCGGATGGACCGGTACGCCATCGGCCCCTTGGAAGGCTACCGCAATGACTGGGTGGATGCGGCGCGCACGAGGCAGGATATCGTGGTCGGAGGCTATCGCGCGGAGGAGTATCTTAGCCGAGCCATGTTTGAGGCATTCTCGGGCCTGGGGGTGTTCATTGAGGATGAGAAAGGCGTGCAGGGGATTGCCACGGCCGAGGCGGCAGCGGCAGCGAATACAGGGCAGATGTCGCAGAAGATGGACGTGGACGACGTCTTCTGATACTTTTAATGCCGTAGGCAAATAGCCCATTTGGCTCGTCATTTTGACGCATAGCGATGGCGTTCAGGTTGATGCACCGCGGATTCAGGCTCACGTGGTTACTGCAAAAGTAAAATAAAATCATATTTAGAGAAATCCATCTAGAAATACCTTGACGTCATCCTCGTATGCATTCATTACAACTAAGTCTGGTGGAATAGATGATACAGCCGCCTCCCTAGGCCGTCTTCCTCTGGCCTCCTCGGCTTGAGCCCTTCGAGCAGCCGGGCCACCTGTCTCATGTCTACTGGATTTTCAGTCTCACAGTTTAGTTCCTGGAACGCCTTGCTAAAAAACATGGTGAAGAGTGTCTCAAGGAGAACACCCAAATGTGATCCGAAGACGGAAAATATCGGCAAACGGAAGCCTAACTAAAATCTCAAGGACCGCGGGCGCTACTGCCACGGTGTCTGTTGTGCCGGCCGAGGGAAAACGGGTATGGTCTCGAGATTGTCCAAGCCACCTCCCAACGGCTGCTGACCATGCTGCCAGCCCATGCCTGTGTTGTGGTTCACAAACGCGCCCTGCCGGAAAGGGTTCGTACTCCCAGTCGGTTGCGGCACGATCGCACCGGTTGTCTGAAGCTGCTGGGGCTCGGCCTGCGCTCCAAAATTCCTTGCAAAGGGATTCGTGCCAGTAGCCATTGGCTGCAAGGGAGCAGGCGGCGAAGCAAACTGTTGAGGAGGCTGTGATTGGAAAGGGGAGTTGTTCGAGATCGGAGAGAAGGACTGCTGTTGCTGGGCTAGCGGTGATGATCGGGCAAATGGATTCGTGTTTTGCCGTTGAAGACCCTGCGGGCTGCCTGGTGACATTGGCGATTGCACTGTGGGACCGGAGAGTCCCGTTTGTTGCGTCATCAGCATGGATTGTCGGAAAGGATTCGTGGTCTGCGCAGCCTGCAGATTTGGCATGCCTTGCTGAGCCCCAGTTGGGAAACTGGCTACTGAATCCTGCGGAATTGACCCCAATGCACCGGGCTGGAAGCTCGGCTGTGGCGAATAGCCGCCAAACCCGGCACCGGTGAAGTTGGGCTGGATTTGCTGTGGTATTTGTTGCGGCAGTTGCTGCGGCTGACCAAACGGATTCGTACTCTGTGGTTGGAAGGGGCTGTTTGACGCGAATCCTGTCTGCTGTACCGCGAATCCGTTCTGTTGGAAGCCAGCAGGTTGCATCTGGTAGGGACTGTTTGAAGCAAAGCCTGTCTGCATAGGTAGCTGCTGCAGTTGCTGCTGCTGATGCTGCTGTGTGTTTACCGCCATCGGGGTCTGGTTCTGCTCGATGGACTCGAAGAAATCGATCAGATCCGCGTCCGGGCCCTTCGTTGGCTGGGGTTTTTGCTCTTGCTGCGTTTGACTCCGGAAGTCTGGGACATTCTTGCTCGGCGTCGGCTTCGTCTCAAAGGCGTTTAAGCCGGACACAGCGGCGCTAGACGAGCCCCCTTTGCCCTTTTTGACTTGCAACTCAGCGATATACTGCCTCCGGTTAACCTCAAAATCGGGATCCTTGAGATATTCCTCTAGCTGCCGTCCGAGGTTGACGGGGGCATGCTTGAGCTTTGGGACTTCCACTCGGGTGTGGTGTTCGTGTTGGCGCGCTACACTAAGATACTGCACAACGAAGTCTGTCTGCTTCGTGAAGTTGCGGTAGATTTCCATAGCCCTCTCTGCGTCGACCTTTGACATCTCGAAAAAGTGGCCTAAGGCAGTCAGTAGAGATCAAGCGCTTGTGTATAATACCATTCTCACCTAGGATATTGATCATTGCCATATTCAGAACCTGGAAGAGGGCTAACAAGTCCAAGACCAGAAGCCGGAATACGGTGATTGTGATCTCATTCTCGGGGTCCTGATCCATAACCTATTTCAAGTCAGCCGCAGCTCAAGGGTTGAGATACAGTCTAGACGCACGTCGGATACCAACAGTGCGGTGATCTGGCGCTGCACGATTTCGGTTTCTCGCAGTAACCCTTTCTCAACAGACATCTTTTCGAGGCGCGAGTCCTTCCCACGAACCCAGTCGCATTTCGTCTCTTTGTAGGCTTTGGCCCTTTCCGTAAGATAGGCAGCATAATGCCGAATATTCCGGCCTTGTGTTTGAACTATGAATTCCGGATTAGCTCTGGCTAGCACCATAGGTCGTTGAACATGTCCAGCTTGACTAACCGTCCGCAAAGCTGCTAATAGACAGCATATTCCTGTGATGCGCCAGGTACGCAAGCGTGACGTCCGGCGACCCTTCCCTGATCATCAGGTGCACTGTGATTAAGCTCTTGAAGACGACAGTCCATGTTGAATCGCGTAATCGGAACTGCAGGGCTCGGAAGACCTCCCCGACGCCAGCCTCTCCCGCGTGCGTCGCGACGAGGATATGCTCGATATACTTCGTTTTCGGGGGTGCCGCCTATTTGGACAACAGTCAGCGTCTCCTTTCCCGAATTGACGAAGGCATGGAGCAGGCGCTCTCCGGCAGTATACGTACCTTGATCTTGGTCGCGCCCTTCACAGACTTCTCAAAGGAGCTTGCCATCCTGTCAGCTGCCCAACGAGCAACTCAATCGCCTCAGCGCTGGGCCGGCCGCGGGGGTTGAATGTCTGTCCGCTGGCGGAGGAATTTGGTGGTCGCAAAGACGGCTCCCGGCGCAAATGGAGTGCGGTGCCAGGCTCAAGATTGGAAAGGTAGGATTGGCGTTTAGTAGGAGAAGTCAGTCGGTAAAAGATGCTATTTTAGCAGCCGTCGAGTCGCACAAAGAACAATGATCGACCCTAGGATTTCGACGTAATGGGGGACACCTCGGCGAAGGGGAAATTGGATCCGATCAAGGCTAGCTCAAAGAATGGGATGCTTCGGGGTCCGGGGATTGCGACAGTGCCATGACAGATTGAGCAGATTCTAGAGGTGACGTGCAATGTGTCGGTAAGAATATTATTACGTAGATGATGGTAACTGTGTTTGCTCAACCGATGGTGAATTTCGGGGGGTTTTGTGGAACCTTGGGAAGCGTTGACGTTGAACTCGTCGGTGCCAGGCTGGAGGCATATATTAATTGGAGAGGTCGGGTCGGGCGGCGGGCCAGGGTTCGATCAGGTTCAGGTTCAAGCTTCAGGCTCGGGCTCTCCGTCATTGGGACCAGAACAGGCTGTGCTCATGATGGCACCCATTTGCGTGCGGCTGGAGAATGCACTAACTCACCTAAGGCAATACCTAACCTAAGGTATAATTACAAACTAACTAATTATGTATATCTTACCTCAGGCCACCGCAGAATAGGTAATTAATTACCTAGATTTACAGTAGACCGCTAGGCAGGTGATAATTAAGTACTGTAGTCCGTAATTATTTTATACTTCCCCCAATGTACCAACATTATTGTAGGGACACCGTACAACAACCCCAGCTGATGACACTGCCAAGAGCTCGATTGACGAGCGAAAATTCCCTGAGCGTGCTTTACTTGATGCCTCGGAACTCGCTGTGAAACAGTTTTGGCCACGGTTGGACCGTGCATGGGACATTCAGATCTAATTTGAGGTTCTCTACACGTGTTTCTTTCAAGTTCTTTGGTTCTTTATATTTCATATGAGACCAAGATCCAATGCTCACTCGAACACGGATTGAAGCGGTACCGCCTCTCAGGGCCAAGATAGGGCCTGCCTCGGGAGGCTACTCCTCACTGCTCTGCTCAGACCTTATTCTATACATTGATGGGAACAAATGAAAGTCATTGCAGAGACACCTGGCCAATGTCTGGTAGCGGACACGTCTAGATCATCGTAGTTTGAAGACTCCATCTCGAGATCCTTCCCTCGAGTTCATCCCAACTATCACGACACAAGTCCTTTCCCCTGGAAGCCCCACAGAAAACCTCCAATTCATATAGAAGTCAGAAATGCCTATCATCGCGTCCGATGCTGTAACAAGGTCGTGTCGAACGCCTATATCAGAGCCCCTCCATCCGTCACAGCCAAGCCACTGAAGCCCCCGAAGGGGAGAGCGTTGGAAGCTCCGGATGAAGGAAGCTGCATCATATTAAACACGTGGCTATCATCATCTAGATAGGTTCTTGTTAGCATTCAGCTTGGAATGGACAGTCAAAGGGTGGCGCGAAAGCCTGGAGTTGACATACATTTTCTTGAATTGGAGAAATCATGAAGAAGAAAAGAAAAAGAAAATTTCGAGGTCCCTCCGAGCTGGAATATAAGTAGGAGCAGGGATGTGGCTTCAATGTTAGGGTGCCCCGCGTTTTAGTGGATCCTTGCCTCAGGACCCAACCAAGAGTGTCACCAGAACTTTTTGAGCTTCAGATCAGCCCATCCCAAAGTCATGCCGAACCACATCTGCCCGCAACGCACGAGCTCATCTTGCAGAATCTAGCTTGTTTTGAAGCTTGTAATTGATTTTGATCGGCTCTAAAGGACATCTACTGCTCCCAATTGCCGAGTTCTCTACCAATTGGGATGCATGAAGCTCCCCATGCTTCTCCCATGGGGTCGTCAGAGAGCTCTAGCATCCCTGAAGCCACGAACTCCACGAATACGTCCGGTACAGTTACGACCATGGACTCGCGCATGGCTTCACACGCCTCATGGCCCCAGCACGGCCAAAGATGGAGAGTCTCGTGAAGCGCATCTGACGCGCGACTATGCACAGCTCTGTAAGCCAACTCCGTCACTTTGGTGTTTTGCGCATCACTGACAAGAGCTGCACAGTTCGGTTCGACACCATGACGGACAGAGAATCCTGGACTGTAGGCAAGTCCGTGTCAGCCTGCGGGTTCATCCGAAAGCCGAGAAAGATGAGCAAGGACTTGGTGTTTGCCGAAGTGGAGCGCGACGGGATGCCAACGATCAAGCTGTGCGGGAAAGGCGCATACGCGGACGAGCTACGACAGGTACAACCTTATAGCGCTGTGACAGTCACCGGCACAATAACTGGAGGGGCCAAGAGCGGCGCCAGCTATGACATGGACCTTACATCAATTGACTACCTAAATCCATTCCCCAAGGATATCATAGTCTCCGCCGATGCCGTCTTTCCTCCGCGAGAGAGGCATCTGCAACTTCGCTTTCACGCAAAATTGAAAGAAGCATTGCAGTTCCGTGCCTCTCTCAAGCAGTACCTGGTCTCCGCGATGCAGGAGCAGGGATATATGGAGGTTGAGACCCCCGTCCTCTTCAAGTCCACCTCGGAGGGAGCACGAGAGTTTATCGTGCCGACTCGCCGAGCTGGCTTGGCGTATGCTCTTCCCCAGAGTCCGCAGCAGTATAAGCAGGTACTGATGGCCGCTGGACAAGGGGGTTACTATCAGTTTGCTCGGTGTTTCCGCGATGAAGACCACCGCGCAGACAGGCAGCCCGAATTCACCCAGGTGGGTATTCTTTCTCATTGCGCAGAATCGCCTGCTGACAATATTCTTAGTTGGATCTTGAAAAGTCCTTTGCCGATGGTGACACCATCAAGCACGATGTCGAAGTTATGGTCCGACATACGTGGACGAACATGCGGCAAAACTATCTTCGCGCTACCCATGATGAATCGTGGACTCCTGTGCGCAAGACAGAGGCTCTGGACGAGGGAGCTTGCTCCGAATTTCATGCTATCCCGGAAACTCCGTTCCGCCAGCTTGGATATCAGTTTTGCATGGACTGGTATGGGTCTGATAAGCCGGATCTTCGGATCCCCAACAAGGTTTGTCTCTTTGTAACCTGCAGTCGAGCCGAGTCACGAAGCTAACATACCACAGATCTATCGAGCCGAAAAGCATTTGAGCCCCGACTTTGTCGGCATGATCACGCACCTGAAAGAACCGGCAGTAGACGTCTGGAAAATAAGTCTGGATGAGTCTGCAAACAGGCAAGACGTTCGACGATTTGTAACCGACTTCATGGAGAAGCTCGGGAAGTCCTTTTTCCAAAACTCGGATGGCACCCCACAGCTCCTGGTTCACGATACCAGTAAGCCACTCAATGGTTTCTCTGCTCTGGGTCCAGGAGGTCTAGAGAGACTGGTCGAAGGTGCCCCTCAGGACACCGGCCTTGACTCTCTACAAGATGGCGACATCCTCCTATTCCAAGCTCGTAAGAGCAGGCCTCATCAAGGCGGTTCTACGAAAATAGGCGAAATAAGGAACGCATTATATCACGCCGCTGTCAGCGCGGAATTGCACCCAAGAAATCGGGCGTTCGAGTTCCTCTGGGTGACCGACTTCCCCATGTTCACGCCCAACGAGGAAGTCGACGTTGGCCAAGGCGGCTCTTCGGGCTTCTCCGCCACGCACCACCCCTTCACCGCGCCCAAAACCCCCGAGGACTTCCAGCTCCTCTTCCAGGATCCCCTGAAGGCCACCGCCGACCATTACGATCTCGTGCTCAACGGCGTGGAGCTCGGCGGCGGGAGCAGACGTATCCACGTCGCGCATATCCAGGAGTTCATGATGCGCGACATCCTCAAAATGAGCGAGGACAAGATCGCTGAGTTCTCGCATCTCCTGCGGGCCCTCCGTGCGGGTTGCCCGCCCCATGCAGGCTTCGCGCTGGGATTCGATCGGTTCGCCGCTGTCCTGAGCGAGGCGAGCTCCGTCCGGGACGTTATTGCATTCCCCAAGAACAACAAAGGCGTTGATGAGTTCGCAGGCGGGCCTGGGAAGATTACGCAGGAGCAGTTGGAGACGTATCATCTGCAGTATCGGAAGAAGGACAACTAGGGGGCGCGTTGTTTACAACTCCTCTCATTGTTGAGACGAGTATGGCTGTGCTTGTCTGGGTTAGAGGCGACTCTAGTGCATATTGCCTGGGGCATCTGGCATGGCGTTCATGGAGACGGTAAAACTTGTATGAACATGTAACATCTTGGCCGCGGTGGAATGTAGAAAACTTAGAACCAGATATATGTAGAACACCATCTAATTACCCCTCTATTTTCTTCATCCTAACACCAGCTGCGACTACAATCGTGATCTGACCTAGAAATGGGGGACATTTCGCAGTCTGGTAAGCATACCCGCTTGGTGAAGGGAACTGTAAAGCTTGGCGATTCTATAGAGACTAGGCAGTAGAGTCAAGTTCGTTATCAAACATACCTAAATCACCTCATTTTATGGTGAAGTCGGTGGTACCTATAGAAAAATCCCACAGAAACGGGCCCAGTAACTTTCGCAGGCAGATAATACTTGTTGCAGGAGACATCATCTGTGCCACCTATCTTCTTTACCGTCATACAAGGGGCGAGCAAGTTTGACGGTTGGTGAACATATCGAAACAACACTCAATCTCGGGCATGAACCTGTTGTCTTTCTCGGCTTTTTACTAATTATCCTCGTGCCTTCGTGATAGCCCTGCCCCGATATCGATTTGGCTGATCTCCTGCATCAAAGCCGAGTAGTCACCATCACCGCCACCATCTCTTCCACCGTGTTCGGTGGGCATCGCACCACCATGTGCTTCTAAAAGTTCCACGATAGTTGTGTGCCAGTGTGCGCGAGCATCCTCCAGCGGCGTCCGGCCCGCCTTGCTCCTCGACTGCACGTCTGCGCCCTTCTCAAGCAGCAGCCGCACGACTGCCTCGAGTCCGTTCTCGGCGGCCCAGGATAGCATCGTCCGGCCGAGCTCATCTCTTAACTCTATATCAGCGCCGTTCTCTAGCAGCACCCGCATTATGTGCAGATGCCCGCTCGAGGCCGCACGTCGCATCGCCGTCCACCACGTGACGCTATCTTTCGACTCGTCACCAGACGAGCCGGCACCTTTCTCAATCAACAGTAGCACGACAGCCTCGTGCCCGCCGTCTGCGGCATGTGACAGCGGTGACCAACCTATGCTATCCGTAGAATGCGCGTCGGCACCGTGCTCAAGCAGCACCCGTACGACGCCTAGGTGCCCGTCCATGGCGGCACATACCAGTGGCGTCCTCCAGTTCTGGGCATCTCGCGATTCGATATCGGCGCCCTTTTCAAGCAGCAGCCGAGTGATACCTTCGCGGCCGCCTAGGGCGGCATATGCCAGCGGCGTGAGGTCTTGAATGTCTCGCGCCTCGACATCGGCGCCCTTTTCAAGCAGCAGCCGAACGATAACCTGGTCACCGCTTATAGTGGCATACGCTAGCGGCGTGAGGGCCTCTTTACCCCTCGACTCGATATCAGCGCCTTTATCAAGCAGCAGCCGCACGATATCCAAATGCCGGCCAATGATGGCATATATGAGTGGTGTCTGCCTATGAGTAGTGTGTCGTGACTCAATGTCGCCGCCATTCTCGACCAGTAGTCTCACAACGTCTGTATGCCCGTTTTTAACGGCATACAACATCGGTGTCCCAGCATCGCTATCTTCCAAGTTCGGATGATCTAGTCCGAGTAAGAATTTGGTAGCGTTCGCCAATCCAAAGTATGACGCCAAATGCAGTCCTGTCATTTGCCTAGGAAATATTAAGTGGCTGTCTTGTCCAGACTGCCCAGAAACCATCAGCGCTTGACTAGCCGCCGCAACAAGATTCGCACTCTCAAGAAAGGCTATGACTTCTTTCTCAACTGCCTTGGATGCACGAGCATGGTCTCCCCAGTAACCTGCAGCGTAGTAGGAACATGGGTTGGACTGCATTCGTTTCACATAGTCTGCGTCTGATTGACAAGCTCCGTCCCAGAAGGCAGGGAGTGAGAGGATGGCGAGGCATTTCCTTGCCAGAACGGTCTCAGCATCTGGAAACCACCGGTCTCGTGTTCGGGTGAGGTATTCCTCGAATGTAATGTCCGCCCATCGAACGACATCACCTTCATTGACCACGAGTAGCCCATTACAGTGTGACACTATGTGTTGGGCTAGCAGAAGATTGCCTTCGTTGGCAAGCAGCTCAGCTGGTGTGATCGGAGCAATCGCATGCGCAAGCTCTGACACAGTTAATGGTCTTTTTGCACATGTAATCCATAGCAGAGCCTGCAGAGCAAGAGGTTTGCTAATACGCCCAATTTCGGCTTGGTATACATCATCATAGGGCACAACATTAGTGGATATTCCTGCCAGGGCTGCTCCGCCTTCCTTCGAAACTTTGTTGATATAATATTCAGCATAGAGCCGCGCGAGCAAGAATCTGGTCGACTTAGCACGTTTTGTATAATAATTCATAAAGAGCCACTTACATGCCATCAGCAGTTTTGACAATATCTGCAGTAACAAATTCGTCTAGGTCCACACCAAACAGCCGCAGTTCCGATATCTTACTGCTGAGGTACCTCTGCATATCTTGTTCATCAGCCCGTATTTCCATTGTTACGTTACTTCTAAACAGTTGCATAATGTCCGGAACAGATCTAGATGTAGCAAAGAGCTGTACTTGATTGGTCTTCTGAAGGTGAAAGATTTCAGTGATGAATTCCAATGCACTCGGACATTCATCAAGTCCATCGACGATGATGAAGACTTGCCGATACAGAGATGCAACATCCCGAAGGGCAGCCCATAGCTCAATGGGTAATGGTCCTGTTCGATTCACCTCATCCGCATAAAAGAGTAATTTCAAACTGGCTGGAAGAGAAGGTCTGCCATTTGCCAGCTGCTTTAGCAGACTAGCGGCAAGGTGCGCGGTGCCTCCGTCGTTTTGTCGCCAATTGCAGTATATGTATGCGAGACCGATGGATGAGTCGACATAGGCGTAACGATAAAGATGATCAATCACGGTTGCCGCGAGGAAAGTCTTTCCAACACCAGGGCGTCCGTGACACAACAAGGTTGCCTTATTTGTGCCCATCCAGAACTCGAATTCTGGCGAATTTAATAGCCATTGGCCGGTCCCTTCTTGCCGCTGATGAAGAATGTCGCGTTGTCGTGCTTCATGATCTACTGGAGTTAGCCAATCAAGAATTTTCCCTCGGCCGGGCAAAGTAAGTGGCTCCGCCGCTTTTGCTACGGCGGTTGCGTTAGCAATGCGAGTGGCAGATGACGAAAGGCCCTGGGAGTCCGCTTGGGACCCGTCTGAGAGGATATCTCGAATGTAAGAGCTAATAGAGTCCGCTTCGGATCGGTTCGAAGAGAAATCTAGAACCACAGACATAAGAGAATCTGCAGATCGAGCTCCTCGGGCATTGTTTGAGTCATTTCCTTGCGATGACCCATCATCGCCGGTTCCCGTACTCTTCGGCACGGCAAAGCACGCAAGCTTCTCCATATGTGCAGCCATATGGTTCGTGATATCTTTCTGAAAAGGTCCCGAAGACATACAGAAAGGGCAAATAGTCCTGTCGTCCTTGATGGCAGCATGGCCAAGGTCTGCCATGGCCTGAATGTGGGACTCGCCGAGAGATTCGTGTTCTATTTCGAGGTGATGGCTCAATGCTTCTTTAGATTTGAACAAGTCAGTGTGCTCGAAACAGCGCCACACCTTGCGATGGACCTGTTCTTCGTGGTGCAACCAAGAAGTCCGAGACGCGTACATTGTATCGGCTTCGACACAGTCTGGATACGTGCACATGTATGGCTGTATGTCTTGGAGAACGTGCTCTCTGTGGCCAGAGTTAGGAATCAGGGCAGCCAAACAGTTCCTGCTACAGCAACCTACCTCCAATATTTGCCTTTGGCGTGTCGCAATGGGCAAGTGACCCAGCAGTACGGGCATGTGAATTCTGACTGCGTAGGTAGCGTTGTAGGCGGCGGCGGCAGCTGGACGGCATTTCCATCCATATCGTAAGCAGTAGAGGCGTATGAGATCGAAGATTGCGCGTCGATGTCGTCGTCTAGATTTCGATCATATCTCGTTACTTCTGTCCCTGATAGCATGGTCTTTGCGGTGACACTCAGTGCCGCCAGATTATGAGTAAGAGTTCTAGTCTGTCCTGCTACTGGACTGATGTTTGTCTTTTCTGGCAAGACGTTAGTTTTCATTGGGGTGGGCTGTTCCTCCACCGTTTTGTCCCGATCCGCTCTGGCTAGTTTACGAGCGTGCTTCTTCCAGTAAGCGAAGTGTCGACGACGATTCGTGATTGATGCACTCCAGCGTTCTATCAGGTATGGATCAGGCACACCACCGTCCTCTACCAAACTGCTGGTGTGAGGCTGCGCAAGATCGAAGTAGCTTTCATCGGCCTCGGCCGGACTGGGGTCTAAAGGCAGATGGTCTGCTTCCTGCTGTATAGACTGGCGCAATTCTTTAAAGACCTCTATGACATGACCTCGGTCGAAACTTGAATACGAACCCAACAAGTCCACGCTGGTTGCATCGTCAACCTGGACCATCTCTTTGTGGAGTAAGGCTCTGAGGCTCAATTGGGCACTTGACCGGGCAGCGGGGTTTCTGATCTTGAAGGACAGCTTGAACAAGTCAGACAGGATGTCAATTATCTCCGACATATTTTGTCCAAGTTCTGTTCTTGTACTAATTTGGTCCTCGGAATCGGAGCTGCTATCGCTGTAGTCTTCCCAGGTTTGCTCTGCGTCATTTTTGAATGATTCTTCCAAGGGTGGTCTCACGCCTTGCACGACCTGGATGCCTGGCAACAGCTGTTAGCCTCATAATCACAGACTGGTATATGGACGTACTCCTCGTCATGGCGTCCTCCAACTGCTTTAACAGCTTAATAACGGTCATCTGCATCAGTGAAGACTCCTCCAGTCGAAAGTCAAGTGATGCGCGGCCGTGCTGGAGGGCTCCGAGGTTCCCCGCCCATATCTTGAACCGATCGCGCTGATTTTGTACGGCAGCGGGATGCATGAGGTTCCTTTGGTTTCCTGTCGACGCCTCCAAGCTCGATAGTAGGACATTGAATGAGTTCAAGCAAGCCTTGCTGGCGGCTGCGAGTGGGAAAGCCGGAGAGGTCTCCATGTCGGTCGCATTTGATGTGGAACATAATGCTGTTCACATGTATAATCTTAAAGAGATAGCGCAGAGGCCTCATGAGCGGTGCTAGAAGTTGGCGGTCGCTGGCTAGGCGCACCTTAGAAATAGGTAGGAAGGTCATTGGCTGACAGGGAATTGCGGGCGGTTATTGCCGAGTAAGGCTGAAAGACACTCCAATCGATGATGGATGGATTGTTCATAGAGCATACTTATGTTGCCAACTACTTATATACTTACCTCCACATAGGTACCTTAGGTACATAGGTAGGAATTACATGGAGAATGAACCATTTTGTTTGCTCCACAGTAGAGATGATGCAGAAAATCGTTAATTTATCGTTGCCATATCCCGTGCCAGCGATATCCCACTGAACGCAGGAGGCTCGCAAACATTCAATCATGGACCCAGTGGTTATTGCTATATTTACTGTCTAATAACACAACCTCAAGTCAGTGGACCCGATATCCCTCAGCCAGCCAACGACCCATACAACAGAAGCCGCATCTCTCGCTCCAACGGTTCAAGGACTCGATCCTCGACCGATTTCAAAAACTCCAAGTTGCTAAAGGTCGCAGTCGGGTCAAGGTAACACTGGAGACAGTATGTGATGGCGCTCCCGAAGGCGGACGTCAAATGTCCGAGGCCCATCTGCGCCTCCAGCCATCTGTGGGCCGTGAACAGATCTGCCTGCACGTCCGGGGCTCCGTCGGGTCCCAGGTCCTCCTTTCTTCGGAGAGTCTCTATCGGCTTTCCGACGTTAATCTCTAGTAGCATGATAGCAAGTGAGAGGATGTTCAGCCGATCCAGCGGCTGCAGTGGTGCGGGGGCACTCGTTGCGAAGATGGCTGCTCTGCATGTAAGCAAACAGCCTCGTGTCAGTTGGATTTGAGGTGTAACCTTACCAGCGTCAAGCCGAGAGTTTAGATATGGGTGTTTGACATCTACCATCTCCCCGCCCTGGTCCCTGAGCCGAAGGAAAATAATGTCTTGCTTACTCCACGGCCGGCCGAGCCACGGTGTGTCGCCTAACTGCAGGACAGTGCATACGAGGGTGATCGCGAGGCTATACAAATCCAGCAGAGGAATATCCCTCTGCTGTAAGGCGGGTAGCAAGTTTTCCAGAGTTATGGAGTCGGCAGCCAGCCTGCGAGGCTGACTTTGTACTTCATATAAGCCTCGCAGGTTGTCTGAAGAATCAAGGCAGAATCCAATGTGCGGGTGTGCCGTTGCTTGGACTTTCGAGCAGATATCAGTGACTTCTATGGCTCCTCCTGCATCTCCTCCCGAAGATGGAACCACAATGACGGGTGCACCGGAGAAGGCTACCCTCCGTGCAGGCGGTGCGCTGCTATTGTGTTAGCTGGCTGAGTTTTCGCAAGGGGCAGACATTCCATACCTCGACGCCATGCCCACATTTTCGTCTAGGCTGAACTCGGTGTCCAACCATGTCAAGACTGACTCTCTCCATACCGAAACGCCAAAGCAGTTCACCTTGCCCATCTCGTGAGACTGGCCCTTCCAGTTCCTCCTCCTGCGTCGCATGAGCCTCTGTTCCAGGAGCAAGCCTGCCCGATGTGATTTGTGGAGTGGACACCAGCTCCTGCGCAGCACTCTGTGGACCCTGGATGCATTCTCTTGTATGCTCTGCAGTGGTGCCACAAACTGAATACGGACTCGCTGCCCTGCCTCGTCGCTCTGCGCGCTGTCCTGGATCTTCCCCGCCTTCTCGAGGAAGTCGTATAGCCTTGCGTTGCAGGTCTCCAGCCTGCCGAGCTTCTCATTGATCGCCCGCCGCTTCATAGTGAAGGAGACTCGTTCCCTGAAGTGAAACCTCTGGCGAAAGATCGGCGTCTTCGAGACGGGCGGATTCGCGAAGACGATAGCTTCTAAGCCTTGCTGCGTCACCTGCCCGCCGAAATTTGTTAGCTGAGCCTCACGAGCAATCCAATTGAGTCTGCCCAACCTTGTTCGCTCCATCTATATTGAGACTCGCGGCTATGCTGACCATGATATCTGCGATCTCCTCTATCGTACTTATGGATGACGGGTAAGCGTGCCCCAGCTTGGATTGCAGATCGCCGACGAGCGTACCAGCCTTCCAGAGATGGCTCTGCGGATTGTCGATCATATCGACGAGGTCCTCATCGCTCACGGCATGTTTCAGCAGCAGGCGCAGGTTCTGTTCGTAGGCCGTATGGCCCATTAGCAGACGCCGCGTGACTTTCGACAACTGCCCTTTCCATAGGAAGAAGGCTAATGTTGGCTCGACGAAGTCTTCGTAGTGCTCCAGGGCGGATATGAGCAAAGGCACAGCTCCTAGCACCAGCCCTGCTATTTCTGCCATTGCGAATCGCGATCGATTCGGCGCTGGAGAAGCCTCAATTCATTTCGAGGCTGGAGTGGCATCGCGATGAGGCTGAGTCTAAGATAAGTGACCGACGACCGCACCCCTCCTCAGGTGCGGATGAACCCCACGCACCCTGCCCCGCGCTAAAACGCGTTATTGCCAGCGGCAGAGGCTCTATAAATAGGTAGCCTGAGGCATAGTAATTACTCTGTAATTCCCGGGAATTACATGCCAGGTGGTCTTTCAGTGGTCGAGCCCGCTAAATGCCCTGTAGCAGTAATTGACCAGTTTGTAATTGGCCAATATCCCTGCTGGCTACCTCTGTGGGGTTCATCCGCACTCGAGGGGATATTACTAGCTACTTGCTAGACATGGGGTGAGTGCTGTAGACCACGCCACGTATGTTAGGACTTGCATATCATGTTAAGTTAGGTATGTGAAGAGTAGTAGTAGTATTGATGATGAGGTCCACACTCCAGGTGTTCTGCCTAAGTACCTAGTAGCTATGTAAGTGCAGAGTCTTAGTTTTCCACCTGGAGCAGCCAGGCTCCACTACATTGTCAGAATGAGTGTACCTAGTTCCCGGCAGAAGCGAAAATAGAACACGTAGATCAGAAAGAAGCCACTAGTTCTGGAAGCAGTAATATATTGCATTACACTAGTATTGTTAGCGAGACGCTATATTTAATTTGAATACTATTGCAGTTGAGCATCTTACCGAATGCTGACGCTGTACACCTTCAGGCACGGTAAACAGCGGACGACCTGTATCTTTGTGGCAAGCTATGTGCGGGTTCATTTAGCCAGCAGTCGTTATCTTGCTACGGGATCCGACGTCTAGGGGCGAGGAAGGCTTGGGAGAACCACTTACTGAAGGTAGCACCAGCACTGTTCGAGCCGGAGCCCACGATTTGTCCAGCGGCCTATGTATCCAGGTATCAGCAGCTTCCAGCTATGAAATGGACTTGTTAATGGCGTAATCAGCCAACTTACCTTCGTTTGAGCGTTGCCGTCAATTATTGAACAAAAGCGTACGCCACTACCGACCAGACTAAATTAGCATTTTTACTTGGTGAGTGTTCCCCTAATAGGGCAATCCCTACCTTTTTCGGAATACTGCGCAGTGGCTACGACCTTCCCAGGTAACAATCGAGGCTTCATCAGTAACTAGCTATGTCTCGTCAGACACTTGCCCGCTCTGCCAGGTAGTAAATGTCAGTAACTTGAATAGCAACTCGGGCAACCAGATGCCACCAACTCGAGAGCCTCCCCTTGCATTATTGTAATACTCGAATGAGCTGTACTGTTTTTCGCCTCTAGTAATACAATTGGCGAGATACACTCCATTCTCAGCTCGCCGCTCCAACCCAACTTCCATAGGGGGGATGCCGATATAAGTGCGGCACTCGCAACGGCGAGAACAGCCAAGAGATTGTGCTGAAGCATTATGGAATCCGAAATAAACCACGCTGGTTATACTGTTTATTGATCGATGAATATTGGGTGTGAAAGTTGGCTGCATCCGGCTGTCTCTATTACAATATATAGTTCCGTGATAAAACCTTTATCCAACTCTTAGGGGTCACTTGGGATTACTTAGGGGTAAACTTGTAACATTTCAGATGCTCTGACATAAGCTCTACTGTAAACTTTGCTCTGACAAGTGTAACTTCGTTAGGTATGTCGGCTGCCGGCATTCAGTATCGTATATACCCCTCTACCTGAACTACTTTCCCGACAATGATCTTTACTAGGTCAGGTGAGTGTAATGTAGCTAGTCATGTGGCCGATTTTGCTCTGTCGGCCTATCATGCGTTGAAGTTTTAACCCCTATCTGGTTTAGGTTTATGAATATCCCTAGTCTATTAGATCCCTTCAAAGCAGGGCCAACTATCTATTAGACACCGCTGGCGTTTGCTATGTACCTTTCTGGTGGGTTAAGTACGGTTAAATATTAGTAGTTAGACTTGCAGACATACTATCCTGATATTGCCGCAGTGGTATATGGGGGTAGCCGTTAGAGCCTTGCCGACGACATATGGCCAGTGATCCTTATGGTCCCTGCTGGGGGTTAAAACGTCACAGAAATTACCACCCCTATGAGGCGGATTCGGGCAGGTCAGTATGACCGCGAAAACCCGGCGGCTGGGGCCGGTCTCATAATAAGCCCGGAAACGCTGGAGGCTTTTAGCTGGTTGACTGGCTGAAGATAGGTTTCCCGTTGGGGGAACGGAAAACCACTCCACGAGTGCGTGATGATGCCCAAGCGTACACAAAGTGATAGGAGCCATCACTTTGAAATTAAGGCATGGATAATAAATGATATCACGAATAGAATGTAAGAGGCCAGCTAGCTTAGGAAGGTGAATATGTGCCTTTTCATCCCTCCTTGTCGTCTTCTTCATGCGTCCCGTTCTAGGGATGATCTAGACTATTCTGAGAACAAGATAGAAGTCAAACTTCAAGCCTATTATCAGTTATTTTTGCTCCAGTAACTGCATACATTATGAAGCACTGACATCTAGCTTACTAGCTTGGAGATCTAGGAAGCATAAAAAGTCATCTAACCCTGCGGGCGCCTTACCGGTGGCCTGGTCTAGATCAGACTTCTCAGCTGATCGGAAATGTCCGAAGAGCACTACATATCTCATTTTACCCCTTCTCTAACCTTACTAGTGGATGTCCGGTATGATCTCGAAATGGTAGTTCGGAAAGGCAATGCAGATTGCTCCAGAACATCGGACAACTTTCAAGCAACAAACCTTGGCCCTGAAAGCTCAGAATGATTTCCATATTTGATCATCTAACACGAGGAGCGGGGCAGATTGATCATGGCGTTTCTATTCCTGTCGAACTGCTGTCTTTGTTCCTAATATAAGACACATAATATCGCACTCGAGGTGTTTAGCATTGTGATCTATCCTTCAAGCTATTGCTACACGACTTATTCACCAGTCGCTTTCATCATGCGTTGCTCCTATGGCCGCCGGTCTGGCAGTTTCTTGTATTGCTGCTTCTTCGGCCGCGCCCAATGAAGGCCACTTGGAAGCTCGTGCCAACATTCCAGTCTCTGCCCGCATTGGCAACAACTGGGGCAAGCCCGTGCAATCCTCTTTGGTATCCGGAATTACATGCCACCTACCTTGCAATAGATATTGCCTGGCGACAAATTTGCACCTAGAAGTCTGTCCTCGGAGTAGTTTAGTACAGCAACACAGTCAAAGTAAGCGGCACATGTGTCCGATGCGTATATCTGGTAGTCTCGAACCTGGGCGAGTCAGGCCCATCGTAATACTAGAGTAGCACCTATATAGCTGAGTCCTCAGAGGCAATTGATAGGAATCAACGCCGACTTGAACTAAACACTCTCACTCTAACCACGGGAAATGCACATCACAAAATGAGTTTCATGCTAGCTCAAATTAAAGGCCCAGTGTGTGAGACCAGAGTGCAAAGTGTCACGGACTTACAAAGCGTTTGCAGTCACCTGAGTGGTAACCTGACTGGTCACCTAACCATTGTAGAGCGTTTTGTACTTGGACCTGCAGTTGTGGGCTGCGAGCTGTTTGCTCTCTTCTTCTCTTCTTCATCCTGAAGTTCAGTTAGATAGCTAAGGTATAGTTGCCCTGCAAGAACACCATGCCCCCGGCCACCCACAAGCTCAGTTCTCAAGCCAGCAATAATCAACAAGTCCTGAACAAGAATACATATGATATCTCGGCATCTACTGGAAATGATGTTTTCGGAGCAAATCGACGTGTCTAGGCGCTTGAAGCAGCGAACACCTTGCCAACCTGGGCTGGTGCCTTCGGAACCCAAGTACAGGGATTCGGGCCAGGTACCAATTCGGTACCATAAATACGGCCGTGCCTGTTCCCCACTCCCCAGATCTCCCAACTGCCACCCGTCTGCGCTCAGACTGAACGACCGTGTTCTCCACGAGATAAGAGAGTTACAGAAGCTGAATTTGCAATGTAGAACCTCGCTTAAATTGCCAGAAGAGCACCTATAGATACTAATCTCGCGAGCATAGTGCCCGGGACATTTCCCTAGGTCTCCTACTCCCATTCCCATCAAATTAGAGCATTATAGTACCGTCTGTGTTGGTTATTATACACATGTCAATACATCAATCCCAGGACGCCGTGCTTCGGTGGATGCTCTGCGCGAGCTGTGACCCACTCTATGCTTCATCTTTCATCTGTTCCATCCCCTTGGAAGGTCCCCCGTGTTTTCACTTCAACAGCCACCATGGCCTGCGCTGCCTATCGGCTTTACGGGTGCGACTTCTTCATCCACGCGTCGCTCATCAGCTCCTCTTCCGTAATGAAGAAATTCTTCTTCTCCTCGAGCATTTGCTTGTGGAAAACCTCGAGGAATTTGCCGGGGATCATCTGGCCGATGGCAATCTTCAGCAGGCCGATCTTGAACTGGTCGCTGCCGCCTAGCCACATGTGCTTGACGAAAGTACCAAGGCACTCGGAGTGGTCCTCGGGGAAACCGTTAGCTTCGGCGCAGGGCAGCTCCTTGACTTCGTCCTTGTAGTCGTAGCGGATGAAGTTGCCGAAACCGCCCTGGTCGGATGGACGGCCAAAGGCGGTAGTGCGGTATTCGATACAATCGGGGTGCTTGCCACCGTCATCGGCGCAAACAGCCCAGTCGTCCATCATCTCGAAGGTGACGGGGCGGTTCTGGGCAATGAAAAAGCCCGTATTGTCGTATAGCTTGCCCTGCTTGTCCTTGTTGTGGTCGGCGTTGGGATCCACAGCGAGAGCAATGGAGTTGTTGTTCTTGTCGATGTCCCAGTAGTTCATGAGCCACTCGAGTGGGAGGTCCAGATGGTTGAAGAAGGTATCCGAATCCATGAAGACACAGGTCTGGTGCTTCTTGAGGATCCTCCCCATGATGGAGGGCTTCTTCCAGGACGCACGACGATCGTCATACCCGCCACTGCGGACGAAGTAGTACTGGTAACCGTGGATCTTGGCTGTGCGCGGGTTAGCCAGGGGAAGCTATGTTGGGTGTAACGCTGGGGGTATGGGGGGTGGGAGCGGGAGCGGGCGAGCGCAGCGCGCATCCCATTCATAGCGTGGAGACGTACCATAGAGCCAATGCGAGAGGATACCGAGCGACAGGCCGTGGAGATGTGTAGCGTTATTCCAGCTAAAGATCTCGTTGCCAAAGATCTGGCCATCATCTTCGAACGGTCGGTTATCCAGGTCGAATATGCATAGTTTCTTGCCCAGGGGTTCGGTCCACCTAGGCTCGGCGTTCTCGGGGAGTTTCCATTCGCTTGCGCCGTACGGCTGGTACTTTTCGGCGTCGATTTTGACGGAGGGCGGGGAGATGTGCTCGAGGAAGAACTTGCGCAGTTCCTTACCGTTGTCGCCAGGCTTTTCGCCGTAATCGCCGCCTCCCAGATTGCCAGTAAGCTCATATCTGCGCGGGAAAAGACCAGTTAGCTTTTTTCGGAAATACGGGGCAGAAGCAATTGCCGAAGTGAACACCACAGGATAACGGATCTCTGATCGCACAGAAAAAGGGTGGTGATACTCACAGCGATGGGAATTGGTAGTCCCCCCGATGGGCGACCTGGACAAGGAAGATTAGGAGGATTATCGCGAGGGCGATGGCCCCAGCCATGCGGCTGCGGAGGAGAAGCGATATCATTTTTCGACACACTTCCCCCTCTGATTAACTAGAAGAAAGAAATGAATACAATCCGCGACATCCGACCTAAAGAAGAGCCGCCAGCGTTAAGACGGAAGCTAAAAAAGAAAAGCTAGAAACGAAGGAGGAGGAGAGGCAGCAGCTGGCGCGAGTGCAAGGGGGTGGGAGGGACACGCGAAATGGCTTAATAAGAATCAAGGCGTGTGTGGAAAAAGCAGAAGAGCCCCATCCGCACTGGTTAGGAGGTGGCGGCACGGTACCAGATAAATGGGGGGGGGGGGAGAACCTCGAAGTTAATTACTGCAGTACGCGTACGGACTAGACTAGCTGCTAATGAGTCCCTTGCCGCTTTTCCCATCGCCAAGTGCGAAAATGGTTCGTTTTCATACCTTGATCCAGGCGACCAAGGAGCTTGTAGAAAAATGTCTGGAGTCGTCGGTGGGTCTCGTCAGCCTAAGCCAGCTGGTAAAGGGGGATTGGACAGCGTGCCGGCTGGGGAAGGATTCCTCGTCGGAGTTTGGGGGCGGTTCAACATAGGCGCAGAGTACGAGGTACATGTGTAGATTGCTAATTGAAGGCTGAAAGTCGCGGGTTCAATCTCATTTGCAGAGGTACCGAAATCACGAAGGATCGGCGGCGCTGGGCAAAGAAGTGGCCCCTTTTTTTGTGGTTGCCAAGATGTCAATCAAAAAGGGAACCCCTGCGAGCTGACCAGGTTGTTTACCCCAATAGGCTCTGTGGCTCTGCAATTATGGGGGTTCTGCCACAAGCGGCGTTGCATTCGTACGCAGCATGTTCGAGTTAGGGGTCTTGCGGGGGAGGCAAGGAGACCATCTGGAAATTGTCTGCGTCCCTACAGATGCAGTTAGAGAGAGGATGTTGAATGCTGTTGGAGCCCATGGGATGATTTCGGCACTCAATTAATTAGAGTTTGATAGCCAATATCAAGTGCCATAGTAATCTCACAAACGTGGGGAACACGGTGCGCTACCGCTTGTGTTCTCGCCTTACGGCTAGGCTGGGGTAAAAAATCACGCCCTGGAGTTGGGTTCAAAGTCAGAGCCAGCTGAACCCCTTGACGTCATGGGAGGAAACGTATCTGGTTCAGTGATCCCTTGGAAAATATTATATATTTGCTCATTAGCCCGTCTAATGCTGATATCGGTCTCAACCACCTGGAAATTCTTGTTCACTTTTGCAGTCAGTCATCATCCTCCTGTGATTCACTAATCTTGCCGAGAGGAATCTAACCTTCAGGACCACCGACTCTGTCAACTGCTGAACCTCCTCTCCTTTCCATCTTCCTGCTCCCACGTCTTTGCCTGTTTCAAGATACAGCCGTGCGGCCGCTATCGTCGCCGAGATGCCGATAGCATGATGGGCTTTCCATTGTCTGATCCTTGACGTTATCGTGGCTGGGATTATGAGAGTCAAGGGAGCAGAGCTTGAAATCCAAATCGAGGCACTGACTGTCTTGATTCCGACTGTATGAGATGGCAAACTAGGTATGCAAATACACATTTCTCATCATGCCTTCCCGGGCTCCTTGCCATCCTTGCCATGGAAAGACTCAAAGAGACTCTTGAAGGCCGAAGGACGAGAAAGCAACTCCATGGGATTTCCATCCTCGACAATCTTGCCCTTGTCCAAGACAAGTATTCTGTCGTAATCTAAAATGGTGTTCAGACGGTGCGCCACTGATATGACAGTGGCATCTCGGAACCGTTCCCTAATGATCTCCTGCATCACTTTCTCTGTATCAACGTCAACGCTGTGGTGCCGAGTGTTAGTCAATGTCCTGCTTTAGCTCTGAGTAAGAGAAATCATACCTGCTGGTCGCCTCGTCCATAACAACTATCTTGGACGGATGCAGGACAGCTCTGGCGAGACAGAAAACCTGCTTCTGGCCGTGAGAGAAGAAGTCATCAGTGAACTCGGCATCCAGGCCACCTTTCTCTTCTACCACCTCCCATAGTCGCACTACGCGAAGGGCCTCGGTGATTTGTTCGTCGGTCGCATCTCCATGTGGATCGCAGTTGAGCCGGAGACTCCCATTGAGGAACGGTGGCTCCTGTGGAAGCGCGTTCAAGCGCGTACGTAGTGTCTCGCGAGGAATGGTAGACGTATCTACACCGTCAATCTCTATAGAACCTTCACTGCAGTTGATGAGTCGCAGCAGTGCAAGAATAAGTGAGCTTTTCCCACTGAATCGCATCAATTAGCTTCAATCCGGGGGCAAACGCGTCAAATTGAAACGTTACCTTCCACTTCGTCCGCAAATGCCTATCTTCTGGCCAGGCAAAGCGGTTAACGATACACCCGAGAGAACAGGGGATGACTCCTCGCTATAAGAAGCGGTGATGTTGTTCAGACTGATCGATCCTGCCTCGGGCCAGTTGCTGGGAGGAGTCTGAGTCTCTCCTGGCAGATCTTCGCAAGGTGTCAACTCCTCGAAGGTCTTGACGCGGGCAACTGCGCCAATCGAAGTCTCGAGAACCGTCCAGACACTGACGGCAGCCTTCATAGCGCTGCTTAGACCCATGATGTTGTACAAGGCGACACCTGCGAGACCTGCATTCACCGATCCTCGCAATGCGACGGCAACGGAGATTAAGACGATTGCCAAAGCGGCCACAGCAAGGTCGAGAACTAGGTTGAGCCATCTCTGGATACTGTAGAGTAGGTAAAAGGGCTTCTGAGAGGCATTCAGTCGATCATCCATCTGCGTCAACAGCTGATCTTGCCAAGCAAATGCCCGGATGGTTGTCAAGCCGCTCAAAGTCTCCAAGAACTGAGAGCTGAATCAAATGTTAGTACATATAGCCGTCTTCTCATAGGAGTGTAAGGAGAGTACATACTACATCGGGCTTTTCGCGTCCAGATCAAGGAATCGAAGTTGACGCGAAGTTCGCAAGTAAAACCTTTGCAGGAAGAAAAGGACCCCGAAGAGAAAAGGATAAGCGGCCACTAGCTGGTAGGAAGCTGGGATAATCATGATAGCCTGAGCAACGGTGACAAGCGCGTCTATGCCACGGTTAGTATTTCTCATCTACCAAGAAATAAGTGTTCACGAACTTGCAGCTGCATTCAGCAGGGAGATTGGAAGTTCGGCATCGATCAGCTGGATGTCTTGGCTGAATCTAAGGAAGGGGGTAAGCATGGGCAGCCTGAAGGTTCGGGTCCAATACCTGTTGATGAGAGATCCGGTGTCGGTTGTGCTAAAGAATGACAGAGGAGCCCTACTTTGTGTCAATCGAGATGCCTAATATACATAGCGAGACAGACTCTGTACCTGATTGACTTGTGCAAAAGTGTCCAATGCAGCTTGATTCCAGAATTGACGGCCATGACCAGAACCGTGTACCTAAGAGAGCGTGTTAGCAAATTGATTAGAAGAAGCAAAAGCATGACCCAACTTACCAACAGGTTATCCCCAATACGACGAGTGACCCAATCTGGAGAACAGTATAGACTCCCAGATACTTCCCAACCTGTTGGTTTGGATGTTCGGCATTGAACTCTCCCCACCAAGAGAGCCAGATTTCTAACGGTTAAAGTCAGTTATTTCTGAAGCGCCACGGGACTTCCAAACACGTACCAGGAAACTTCAGTAAGAAAACGAAAGAGATCTGCATGGAGAAGAAGAGGATCGTGCTGCGCATACTGAGCGCCCTGAAGTAGTATTTGTAAACCGACCAGTCCCCGAGCCGTTGCGTCGCCTCATCCACAGCATTATCCATGACCAATCGAGCTTTTGCTGGAACGTGGGCCAAACCTTCCTTCTCCGGTGTAGCGTCAATGGACTCTGCCTCTTCCTCCTTGGCCGTCTGGCCCAATTCGCGGATATACCCATCTTTCGAGTTTAGCTCGTCGAATGTTCCCTGACCTGCAATAGCACCACCAGTATCAAGGGATACGACGAAGTCTGCCTGGGATAAAAGATGCACTTTTCAACTGTTAGACGAGGGGGGACGGATGTGGCAGATTAGGCAATGGCATACCAGCGTGAGTGACAAAGACAATTGTAGTCTTCTGCGCCTTGAGTAGACCAGACTTCCCGAAGACACTATTGAACACACGTGTTTGCGTCTCAAAGTCAAGACCGCTGAACACGTCATCGAACAGTGCCAGCTCGCGCTTCGCATAGACTGCTCGCGCAATGGCCTTTGGAAGTGCTGTTAGAAGAAAGTCCAGAGAAGCTTTGGACGCAACGAGACGTCAGCTTTATTGCACTTACCACCCGCTGTTTCTGGCCACCGCTCAAAGAGATACCCTTGCTTCCAATCATGACTTGATCACCTTCAGGGAATAAGGCGATATCTTCTTCTAGTGCACAGGCTCTGACTACTGTGCCGTACCATGCGGCGTCAAAGTGCGAGAAGCCAGTAATGTTACTCCGGAGTGTTTCATTTGTCATCCAAGGCGTCTGATCACAGAAAGAAATGCTATTGGATGATCGGGAGACGAGACCTTCATTAAGAGGTGTCTCGCCGAGGATTGCCTTGAGCAGTGTTGACTTCCCGGAGGCCACCGGCCCCACAATCATGGTCAACTTCGAACGAGGGATGTTGAGAGAAATGTCTGGTAAAATCGGCTTCTCATCCAATTTCCAGCCGATCTTGGCGTTTTGAAGTTCGACAGCGTATGCAGCCCCGTCGCTACCGAGGACAGGCTTTGTCCCCTCCCGTACCGCAAGATTTCTTTCTGCAAGCTCGATTCCGGAACCGCTTTGTGAATCTTCGGCAGAAGTCGGTCCAATAGATGGTGTGTCCGTCTGTGTTCCAGTCTGGCTGGAGTCCGATGACTGCAGAAAGGTTTGAATGCGAGAAAAACAAGCCACAGACGCAAAGATACTTGGCAAATGAGCAAACAGTTCATTGAGTGGCTGGGTGACCAGCGAGAGGAGAGCAAGCGAGGTGAATATCCGGTTGGAATCCAGTGTCGTATGCTCCTTCTGGGCAATGGCGGTGTAGGCGCCGAACGTGATGACTGGCGAGAGGGTTCCAGGCATATATGCTGTGACAAAGCTTGAGCTCCTGTATCTGGCAAGATAGGGAGGATCAGGTGCACGAGCGCTTACACAATGTCACAATAATAAGCAGCATCCCTCTGAACTTCGCTGCTGAAGCGATCTCCGCGAGCCGCAAATCCTGGATTATCGTCGTGATCTTTTCCGACAGACCTGAGAGCTTGACCCCCTTCATGGAGCCGAGAGCAGAGGAAGTGACGGCTAGAACTTCTGCGTCAGCTGTTCTGTCAATTCAAGAGTCGGTATCACGAAGATGCTTACCAACTCTCTTTTGGATTGCAGCCATCCAAGCAGCTTGGAATGCTCCCGCTGATCCAGAGAGAACGCCGGCCCCAACCGCACATACTGTAGCACAACTAGTTAGGAACACAATGTCAGATGAAGGCTGCCACTAGTGGCAACTCACCCAGAAACAGGATCAACGGCGCGATGAAGACAACGCCGACTTGTCTATATAAAAGCCACAAAGCAACCGCCATTTGCAGAAATGTCGACCAAATATCATGAATCTTGGACATGCCAGTGATAACCCTCTCCACATCGGTGCTCATCAAGGTGACAGCTGCAGCTTCTTCAGCCGCCACAACGCTCATAGCGGTGGTCTTCCGGTAAATCAAAGTGACAAGACTGCCTCGCATCATGGTCACGTAACGGTAAACCAAGTGCTGGGCCCAGGCAGTCACAACCTGGGAATTGGCTTCGTGTCAGCATGGCTCTCGGCTGGAGAGGGGTACGTTACACTTACCGCAAGGCAGATATAGACGAGTCCGTATGCTGCGATCAATCCGTATCCAATGTTTTTCTGCAGCTCGCTACCATCAACGGGACTACTGAGATAGCTCATGATGTTGCTGATCAGGAAGGGTTGTGCCAGTTGCAGTGCGATGTTGAGAAGGTAAGGGATGACTGGAGCTAGGATTGACCATTTCAGGGCCGAGAGTACGCTCACAAGCAGTGCATTATTCCCTCCCTTTGGGGCTTTTCAAAGCAAACATATCAGCAACTCCCATTGCCTTATAGCCGCAGAAAGAAGGGTTCACGCCTGGCATGGTTTCATGTACACATGGCATTTGTCACTCACCAGTTTCCCACTTGGCCCCAACACGTTCCCACAAGGCTTCGGCCAAGAGGCTCTTATCAATGACTGGCAATGTGGCGACCGATAGAGCAGTTGAGTACCCGGTCCAAAAGAGTCTGTTGAGCCAGGCGAAGCCGGTTCGGGCTAGGAGACCTGAAGTCTCCTCGCCGCTCCAGCCACCTTCGTCGGGAACGATCCATCGTCTCTTGTTGGTCTCCTCCAGCACCAATATGGCAATTTTCAAACCAAGGGAGGCGGTGAAGAGCCCAGGGATGGAGGACTCGCCCGGCTTCAGCCAGAGTGTTCTCACGCGAACGGCATCGAGAAGAGCGGAGTGAAACAGATAGAGATTGAGGAGCAGAGAAGGACCGATGGCTCTGGAGTGTTCGAAGAAAGACAAAGCCAGGAATGCGAGGCAATCAAGGATTCCCAATATGGCATCGGCGACAGACGCCCTGGTGGTGTGTCCAACTGCATGGTCACGTCCCCAAAGAGCTGCGAGGGCCACCTTGATGACCAAAAGCGCCCCAATGGCGGCCTATGTTGCCGGAGACGATTAGCTACGAGCCTCGACAAAGGATTCCTCGAGCAAATGTTACCAGTTTGACCAGTCGCGCCAGATTTCCCGTGACTTTTGGTTTCCTTCCTCGGAGCATTGCAATTCTGAAACTGGCCACGATCAAGAACACGCACGAAGGGAGGGCAGATAAAATCGATTCCTCAAAGAGAAGAGTAAAGTCGAACGAGCGCACACACTCGTCCACCACGGGCCCGAAGGCATCGTCGGCTTGCGGCGAGCATGTCTTGTTGGTAGCCATCACTAACTCGTAGTGGCCTTGATGACGTTAAGAACGTCGTCAAAAGCAGAATCGTCAGTCTGAGCGACAGGGCTGGATAATATCCTTCCGATTAGGAGACCGACCCAAGAAAAACAATATGGGAGAATTTGTCGACTTTTGTGTTGTCTGATATCGTTGGTGTTCCACAGCTCACATCAGTCTCTAATGTGAGCTCTCAATTGGGGCTTGGGAAGCGCCGCCAGCATGTCTAATATCCGCAGCTTGGCATGTGGGGGACGCAGCTTGATGGAAAACGGCAGCTCTGAACGTTCTTATCTCATGTGGTAGCATCGACTGCGGGCGCTTGCCCAGCTATCCAGAAGGGTCTGGCCGGCCGTTGGGTCCAAGGCTGCATGCAGGTGCATAAGATCTCGTCGTTTGGCCAAGTCGATACGCGGGGCGATGGCGTGGTCGCATTGATCCGGCCAATCGGGAACCGGTAGGCCATCACAGTTGGGTGCGAAGCTTATTTTCAAAGGTTCCTCGCTACTACACAAAGAATAACTTACCGTAAGGGACCAAAACGCGGCAGGGATCTTACAGGAGCCCGGCTGCGACAGGCCCCGGCGGGACTTGTGAAGCATCCACGTGCATCGGTCGACAGTTGTCGTCGCGTCCTGCGGGGAGCCCTGATACTACGCGGCTCACCTCTATTTAATAGCTAGTCGGGAAGGACGGTTGGTTCTGCTGGACAGCCTATCCGCTTCGTTGACTAGGTCGTTACGGTCCGTAATTCGGGAAGAGCTCAGTGTTGGTACGGCGTTGCAATCTCGTCTCTAAATTCCGACGTCGTGACACCTGCCACAAACAGCTAGCCCCCACGCCCCGCAGCCTAAAGTTGGGTTCTTTATGAAACCGCCCGACTGAGATGGGCATTAGTGCGTGCTGGACTGGGGTTATCATATGTAGAAGCTCTCGCCAGCTCCCTCAGCCCCGGAATCAAAACGCTCACCTGCAGTAATTGAAGTTGCTGCAGAAAACATACCTGGAACCAACTGCATACCTGGTAGGAGAGCCTTCTCAAGCCACTTAAGAAGCTCAAAATGAGTACGGAAGAAGACGGGCCCCCACCACCCGCTTACGACGACAAAACCTTAACCACACCTCATCCCATTCTCCGTCGACCTCAATTCTCCCGCCCTGCATCCATCACGACGCATAGCATCGACCTCTCGCCCAATGCCACATCGGATGCGTTTCCATACCCCGAGCCGGCTCAGGTCTGGCTGAGTCGAGATGTGCCAAGGGAAGACTGGGCCACCTTCATCGCGAACCTATTGGCAGCTGGGCGGGATAGGAAGGATCGCCATGAAAAGACTCTTAACTCCAAGGGAAGTGATGAAAAATCCGGGGGAGGCTATGGAACCAGCTCCGAGGAGCTTCTTCAAAGCCAGTTGGAAGTACTTGCGAGGTGGAACAATGACTTTTTCGAGCCCCGTGCGCTAAAGATCGTTGCTGCTGTCGTCCGCGAGACAGGCAGTAGCAGCTCCAGTCGCCCTGTCCAGCTGAAGTTCGGCCCGGATAAGTTTGGGCTCCAAATCGGGGGTGCTGTGCTTGGGTTGGACCTCTCGCCATCAACCCCGGTGACCACAAAACAGTAAAGTTCTGCAGACACTCTCGATGGCGGCGAGAACCCTATCACCATGTGTTGCCTCTACTAGTAGTTAGCATGAATCAAATTCGATGCTGTATTGATTATTGCCCTCGGCCTATCACTGCTTGCTGCTAAAGTGCAACTCTGGAGGGCAGACAGTAAAGTCAATCTCAAATTATTGGGCTCAGCTATTCAGCATACTAAATCATAATCAAAACTAGGTACTGGAAGCGCTACCATCACTCAAGCTTTCCCATTTGGTTTCCCCTTCCCCTTAACCGACTTCCATTCCATGAAGCAAGATGCCACAACCGCGAGTCCAGCCAATGGAATTGCAATCGTGAACGACCATTTTATAGCATCATTATACACGTCTAAGAAAGCAGGAAGCGCGTCCGCTGATACCAATGTGCGAAAGGCTGTTGCGCCTGCCTCGACGACGCTCCTTAAATCCACGCCAGGAACAAGATTATCCGCAGCAGCGTTCTGCAGCCGGCTTTGGAAGATGCTGTTCCCGACGGATATGAAGATGGCGCCGCCGAGTGATTGGGAAGCAACCACGGCTGCTGTGCCGATGGAGATTTCGTCTGCGGGCAACACCGACTGCACTGCCGTAAATCCCTGCTGGATTGACATACCGAAGCCGGCAGAGACAAGTATCTCGAATCCAACCCACCGAGCAGTAGACGTCTGCTGGGACAGCAGAGTGAGCGTGCCACAACCCACGGTGGCAATCGCGCTACCCAGTACAGCAGGCGGGACAAAATATCCAACCACTGATACGAAAACGCCAGACAGGACGGAGAATACCGCGTTGGTTGCAACGTAGGGAATCATGTCGACTCCTGACCGGATTGCACTCTCGCCTTTGATCGCTTGGAACCAAATCGGCAAAAAGTACGCATGAATCAGCAGTGCTCCGTAGGTGAAAAATGCAGCGAAGCAAGACGCTGCAACAGTGCGTTGAGTCACAATACTGGGTGGGAGCAACGCTGCGTCCTGCTTCCACCATTGCCAGACTACAAACAAGACTGTCGTGACTCCAGCACCAGTCAGTAAGCCTACGACGAGGGCGCTTGACCAAGCCTCTCCTTGGGATGTGTATTCTAGTCCCAGGAAGAGCATCACCGCAGCCCCTAAGAAGATGAAGTTGCCGATTAGGTCGAGGTCGAGGAGGCGGTTGACGAAGGAGCGGTGGACGTGTGCATTGGGTTTTGGATGGAAGAAGAGAACTAGTGCGAGAAATGTAACGGCTCCGACCGGGAGGTTCATGTAGAAGCACCATCGCCAAGTCTAGGATGATCAGCATCGATGCTTCGAAGTGATTGGCAAGGGGCAAGGGAGAGGGCACTTACAGCCAACTCAGTGAAAACACCACCCAGCAAGGGTCCAACAGTAGCGCCGACGCCGAACCTGATCTATTAGCCGACATCCATATGAACTTGGGAGGCTGGTAGCACGTACATCAAACCGACGGCAGCGGTATACATCGGCCTCACGCGGAGCGGAATAGCCGTCGCGACGACGACGAAGCTACCGGTCAAGATTCCTGCACTGCCAAACCCTGCAATGGCTCTGCCCACAATCAAGACCACGGAGTTCGGCGCAAGACCGCACATGAGAGACCCGACCTCGAAAATGAGCATCGCTAGCAAGTAGGACCACTTTATGGAGTATAGCATGAATACCCTTCCAAACACGGGCTGGAAGGCACATGCTGTGAGGAGATAGGCTGACCCATACCAACCGATGTCCGTTGTGGATTGAAACTCAGCCGTGATGTACGGGATTGCCTATATCATTAGCATTCCTTCATATTGTGCGTTTCCGGAACTCGGAATGAACCCACAGTTGTAATGATAGTTCGATCAATAGAAATCAGAAAGACGACCAGACATAGCCCCAGTACGAGTGAAAACAACTGCCACCCCTCAACCCACTCCCCATCCTGCTCCTCTACATGCTGGCTCATTCGCTGCGAGTTCCTCAAGTTCTCCACCTCTCTGACCTGTTTTAGGTAGTCTTCAGCATCGTTCTCCGCAATATCCGGCTCGAATGGCCGAGAGTAACGGCTGAACCTCAGACCCTCTTTGCCAGGATGGCGCTGTTCGGCTGCAGGTGTGAGGGTCTGCGGTCGTCGCGGGATAGAGTGACCGGATACATGGTCAGCGGAGGCCAGGTGACGAAGGGCCGGCGCGAAGATGGAAGAGATGATGGATCCGGTCTCGCTGAAGTCATCTTGCGGAAGGGGCTGCTGCCTGGGTGATTGTGAAGGTGCTTCGTTGTCGACTGGGGCTTGTGATCGTCCTGAACTCTCAATTTGTGAGGCTTGAGACCTTGATTTTTTGGAGCCGGAGCGGGAATGATGGCCACAATGGGAGCAATGGGATGGTACAGAAGAGGACTGCGACACAACTCGGGAGAGGGCTCCTTCCTTCTCAGAATCTGGCATTTTGAATAGGTGGTGGATGTGATGGGCCTGAAAGATTTGTTGGACCGGGGGAGAGACTTGATACTGAATGTTGTGAGATTTGTTTCGGCTTTGTGATTGGCATGTATGGGTATGGGTACTGTATGTTTATTCCCCAGACACGTCCTGTCCTTTCGATCTACTGCAGTTCTAAGTTGCTGATCTCCTGGATGACAGCTTTAAGAGTCATGTCTGCAGGCGAACAACAACAATAGACGAAAGACAGGGATTTATTCTTCACTGCCAATACTAAGGCGTCATTCGACCCCGGGGGCAACTCCAGGCGCTATGAACAACCAAGCATGCGCGGCTGGCTACTAGCATCTTGGTGCCCAAAGATCTGACTACTACCAGAGTGGACCCCGTAGTTCGTCGAGCTAGATCTGCACATGAAATCCAATCGGAATCATGCACAACCATCGTCGGTAGCGTTGACGCCTCCGATGTCATTGCGCAGTGCTTTTATGGGGACCAGGAGACAGTGGGGCAGTGGATAAGTGTGGAATCTCAGAGTACAGCTAGTATGTAATGCACGGCCCGGAAGCCGATTGGGGTTACGGAATCTAGCACTGTTCCCGATTTATGTACGGGATAGGGTGATTGATTAGGAGGGTGTCGACGAGAGAGTTGCTCCCTTGACATGTGATAATCTGCAGTCCTCACATGCCAAGGCCCGATTTCTAAGGCTGGCCCTAAATGTGCTTGTCTGGGCTACGACTCATTCAGGGTGTCTGCATTTACGGTACATCATATCATTACTCTCTATAGATATTGTGATTTTTTCAGCCTCGCAAGCCTCAGCAAGGTCAGGACAACGCCACTAAAGCCACTTCCATCCGTATGTCTTCCCAAGATTTTGCCATCACCGCTCGCAAACTCCGCTTCAAGTCCCTGCTGGTTCTGGACTGCGAGCAAAGTCGCCGTCTTCATACCTCGTTTCCGCTCCTCTTCGATACTTTGAAGTTCTTGTCTCGTAGACTCTGCCGCTTCAGGGGATGAACAGTCCTCAAGTGCTGCCGGAAGGAGCCCTGATATCCTGAGCATCGTCTCGGGATCTATTGTTTTGCGACCCGATTTGAAGACACACTTGCTCAAGGAGCTGGCAAACAGCTGTTTCTCTGGCTTAAACCCATCATCATCGTCATCGCGTTTTGTTATTGAAGCTTCGGACTTGGTCTGCTGTGGGTACAAGGTGCATGAGCGAGTGCTCGACGTCTCCTTCTTCACGAAGTGTGTCGCAATGTAAAACCATTTCTCATCCCAAGATAGAATTTTTGACCACATCTCGTACTCTTCGTAGGGCTTGATCTCGCGCTTGAAACTGCACGTCATGGCTCCGAGCGCAAGACCAAACATTGGCTTTCCAGAGGGTACATAGGCTCCGGCACCGCCTCTCATCTCTTCGATGCCCCCGGCAAAGAGAGTGCTCATGTGATGTGCGCGGGAAACATCCATGTCAGAGAAATAGGATGAGTTTGTCTTGTGCAGGTTGAAGTCTACTTCCAAGAGCTCTGCCGTAGACGTGGTGACCATGGGTTGGAATATATGTGCTGACTTAAGCGGGACCGGAGGCCGTTGAGAGCGGATTGTGAACCGGAAGCCATTGAAGATTCGAAGCTGAGTTGGTTAGTGCTTGTGAAATTGGACAACAGTTTGATTACTTACATGCCACATCATCGGCAAATTCTTCAGGTTGAAGGCCGCAAATGCCACGGCCAGTACAGCCCATAGTGTTGACAGGCTCAGCCATGAGGTGAGATTCTCATTGAGAAGGATTGCGGGGAGTGACGACAGGCTGTATACGCCCGGATTTGCTCCGTATGTTGTCGAACCATGGCTATGGTTGCCAGACTGTTGGATGTACGACGCAGACATTTTTGCAGAACGAATATGGTATTGGGTTGTAGGAAAATGGAATTGTGGCCAGATTGACCTTCCACGAAATATATTAGTCTTGGTACGCAAAATTGCTATGACTTGCAGCTACAACTACCATCAGCTTGCAGCTCTCTCAACACATTGCTCGTCTCCACACTCTGAATCAGTGCAATACTAAACAGGACAAGCCGGCCCCCCAGCAAATACGTCACCGACACCCGCGAGACCAACGCAGAGCATAATTTCCAGGCATGTCTATGCCATATCTGTGCTGGCATTGCCTGGCGCCCGTTGTTTAGCGTAAACATTCCCAAACGGGTAGAGATATTCAACTGCGAGCTGGGACCCCCACCACTGAAATTTTCAAAATGATAGCTCAAATACGCTATCTTCAGCCGAAATAGCCATCGTACAGAATAGAGGGTCAAATCTCGGAGCCCTGAGACATTTTCGGTGCAGCGGAGCTCAAGTGTGGCGCTAAGCCGTTGAGATCAGACTGGAGGACGGGAGCGCGGCGTCCGACTGTCTAGCGTGGGGATGACGCCAGACTTAGGGCACCTCGGCTTCAGGAGATCATCGATCGGCCGTGCGCAATCGCCGAGGCTAGAGATAGGGGGAAGGCAGAAGAACCAGTCAAACTCATGTTTTGGGCTCTGACTGTCTTTGTACAGAATCGACCATATCGGTCTTCCCAGTCATTAGGCCCGGCAACGGGGATCGATCGACAAGTGGCTTGTTTTGCAGAAAAACTAGTGGATGGATATTTGTGTAGTTGATTGGCTACTGGAGCTCAACTGAATAGAACCATAGCGATCAAAGAGATGCTTGTCTTGCTGGTTGGCCAACGGAAAGACGGACAGACAATCCAAGCTACCACACGGCTGCCTCCAATTTTTGCTTGTGGTAAGTGTTTCCCGAGCATTTCGAGACCCCAACAACTCGCCGAGCCAGAAAGAGCTCTTTTGAAACAGAGAAGATTCTGGTGTATGCCGATCTTTTGCTGCCTTTCACCCGAGTGGGAACTCACCCAGACGAAATCCTCCCAACAAGAAGCCCCCTTGACCCAGTTCGGATCGGCATACTAGGCGTACGCACAGCAATGGAGGAAAACACAGGGCTGGATCATGTACCGATTAGGCAATGATGTCACCCAGGCCGGGCGATTAATCATCCAGAAAGGCTTGGTCGGAGGGTTGATATGGGTAGGGTAGGTAAGGTAACTACTAGGTAGGTGGTGGAGGATGTCGGAGAGCGGGGCTGAAATTCAGTCCAAGCTGGGAGTGCCCTACCTGGCCTTGCAACATTACACGTATGTACTGCACAGTACATAAGGACTACTGTACCGTGTAGCAATGGAGATAAGAGGAGCCGACGGAAGATACACATCTCACCGGATCTAAGTCCTAACTATGTTGAGTCTAGTGAGTTACGATCAGGGTACGTACTTCACGCTTCTAATCGTGTAACCCAATCGACTTGGCATATGCGGCGGCACACGGACCAAGCAGGGTTCTCGGATATTTGAGGCTCCTCCGCCAGGCTGCATTAGCGGCCCCGCCTGTTGACTTCAGCGCACAATTTTTCAACCTCTTCCATCAGGTAGGCTGCCTAACTTTCTTACGCGACTTTTCATTTATTGGGACCGTTTGATAATGTTTAATACTTTCGTTTCAATAATTACTAACAATTATGATTTGTTGCCAGCCCACTGCAATTCTCCAATTTGATTGGACCGATGTGGCTAAACTCCAAGCACCTCCAATTCCTCATTTTGTCGGGGGTGAACAAGTACAACCAACGCAATAGTATCCCAACCATTGACAAATCCGTCCATGTGCTCCAGAGCATTTCCAATGATTGTTTCTAGATTCAATTCTCCTGGAGTACAAGTCTGTTATATCTGCGTCTTTCGTATCTGTGAGACTTGCTCAACAGCGCTGTTGATCGACTGCTGTGCTTTTTCCTGTACAGACACAGGCTTGGCTGACCTAGCACTCTTTCTCCCAGCCTTGTTGTAGGTGGCAATGTAAAACATGATAAAGAGCACAAGGTAAGAGCTCAGGATTACGGCACCGGAAACAGCTGCAAACGGCTTGCCGTCGCACTGTCCCATGTGAGGCAGCCAATCGTAAAAGTGTGCCGTGAAAACATCATAGCAGCAGAAGTACACGAAGCCTGAGGACGAAAGGTTAGTGGACTGACATGATCCTTCAAAGGAGGCAGTGGAATCGTACCAAGATCAAGGACAAACTGGGCGATCTGGAGACGCGTGATCCACTCCTTCCATGCGACCTTCACGCCCCGTGCCGTCTGGAAATAATACCAGTACATCACCACATGAACTGCCAGGTTGGCAGTGATGGGTACCCAGGAGACGGGTGTGTCTCCAATAAGCTGTGTGAAGCAGAGCAGCACAGTGGCGGGGTGGTGGTAGCAATGCAGGAACGTCAAAGGCTTCTTTTTAACCATGAGGAAGACCGTGTCGATCAGTTCATAATACTTGGTAAGGTAGTTGATCTGCGATGCATGCATTAGAATGGATGTAGACCCCATCTCGGGAAAGAGAGGAGACTCACATAGTACAGCAGTACCAAAGGCTTGGTCCAGCCGTCAGCCCCGCAAATGTTTTCATACAGCCCATTCCGCCATAATGATGGGACGAGCTGTTCGACGAATGCAATCAAGAGGCCACCGCTCAGCAGCGTGAGGAACAAGTTGTGCGCTTTGAAAAGAGTGTTGAGCTTCAGGGGCTCGCGATTTCGCATGATCTCGCGGCCGCCGAAGATGACAACCAGATATACGGCTATCACGCACATGGTCTCTGACAAAGTTGACAGAGGCGTTTCCCCTTGCGTGAACCTGAACTTTGCTGCGGGATAGCCCACGATAGGTGTCCAAACCTTGTTCAAGGCTGCCCATGGTGATGGTGCAATGGTTCCCATAGGAGCTTGGCTGATTTTGGCGCTGATCTTGGCACCAAGAGTGGTGGTAGTGTTACCGAAAGACATATTGAATGACATGATGGGCGGTATGTTAGAGTAGGATAGAACTTGAAGCTTGATTCGAAGGATGGTGATGAAGGCATTCGTCCACGCGGCCCTTGATATAGATCAGTTGGCCGACCACTCGATATACCGTGCTCTCGGAATGAGGGGGTTCCTCTGACGACACTTCCTTGCGAAAATGCGGAAGAAGCCCGAACCGCCACTAGAGACGGTGATCCTCCAATCTCCATTTTCGAGGCGGCTCTGCAGATCTTGCTTGTTCCGTCAATTGTTCAGCCCAAACATGGAGCTCGATGGCAATATCTGGGTCGGCGTCATGGTTGTTGGGTCCCAGCGAGTGTTCAAACTGGTGGATATGCAATGGACAGGGACTGCGCTGCGAGCTGCAGCTGAGAATTCCAGCATTGCCTGGTGTGTTGTGTGTGGAGCTGCTGTCTCCAGCTCCGAAGGACCAATGTCAATGGAGGAGATCTTTCAGGTCGGCGATAATCCACAGTCAGTGCATTAGGGAGAGGCGGGCTCAAACTGGCAAAGTGCCAATCGTAGACAGGCAGGGGCCACCTTCGAACGTCATACGCATAGTAGGATCGTGTCGCTTATCTCACTTCACTGTTATGTATGAGTGTGCGGTGCAAGCCAAACGGCGTTTCGCTTCTATCGGTAGCCCCGGATATCGGGCGTGCCGTGCGTGGCCGGCGTTGACCAGGGCCAATGCCGTCGTCACAATTTCCCTAGGCGGTCCGAGAGACGGCGGCAATTTTATCTAAAGAAGGTGACGAAAGCCAAGACACCTAACTACGGCAAGCAACTTGCTCACTCGTCTTACAAACAATGTGGGTAGGGGGTGATTGAGAGCCTTATCGGTCTCCAGAATAGCCCGCGATTTAGCTGTACGCCGGCCCTACGCCAAGAGTGGATACCGAAACGGTACGACTCAGCCCAAATGGGGTGCTTTCAATTTCAGATGCCCGCACCAGCTTCAGCGTGAAGCGGATGGTTTCTAGTCTGTATCCACATACTGCTAGCTTGAAGATCGACAGTGAGCTCTGAAAACATCTCCCTGAATACTCTCCTCGGCATCATTCAGCTCCATGCCCAGAATCACAAGCTTGTCTAGTTTCTCGCTGCGGTGCATTACATCATGTTGCTTGTGTCATGGTTGGTGCTGTTGGGAACGAGGGACTTTGGCTGAAGAATCAGTGGATGTGTTTGTGGATGGCATTTCAAAGACTACAAGTTCAAGCTCTCCTGTCGATCTGTCTCTGCTCATCATATCAACAACACTCCCCCAAAGATATTCACGTTGCTTTCTAGAGCTTCATATTCAGCATCGGCAAAACATTTTCAATAGCACTTCTCTAAATCTCAGCGTGCCCTCTTACAATGTCAAAAGTCAGTTTGATGCCCGTGTTGGCAGCGTCGGCTGGAGCTGCATTCTTTGCTGCCCGTCGTTTTGAACAACCCATTATACCCACCATTGGTCTAACTTTGGCTGTCGTCCTTCCATTCTACCTTGTCGTCTGGATGAGTTGGATCTTCCCAACATATTACTCCGAGCTGAGGCACGTTCCGACTGTCCCCGGATTTCCGCTCTGGGGCCAATTTTTCACAATCATCACTGAAGAATGCGGCGTCCCCCAACGCCGGTGGCATGAGGCCCACGGACCAATTATCCGCTACTTCTTCCCCTTCGGTGCGGAGCGACTGTCCATTGCAGACGATGAAGCACTCAAGCAAATGACTGTCAAGAACCCGTACAACTACCCAAAGCCTGTTCGTGCCAAGCTGTGGATGGTCAGAATCTTGGGAGAGGGCGTTCTGCTCGCCGAGGGCCAGGAGCATATTCATCAGCGAAAGGCATTGGCTCCAGGCTTCTCTATCCAGTCTATCAGAGCCCTTGCTCCAGTCTTTTGGGAGAAGTCGCTGCTTTTGGCCAAATTGTGGAAAGAGGAGTTCGATGCAGAGAACGTAACAACCAAGTCAATCGAAGTTCTCGACTGGCTAAATCGCACGACGCTGGACATCATTGGCAAGGCTGGGTTCGGCTATGACATCAAGTCTCTCGAAAACCCAAACACGGATCTCCGTGAGGCCTACCGTCTCGTGTTTGCGTTCGACCTGGTTTCTCGCTTGATTCATGGTATCCAAGCATTCATCCCGGCCTCCAAACATATCCCTGCGAAGGCAAACCGAGACATGGATATTGCTCGCAGCATTATCGTCGACAAGGCCACGGAGATCATCAACGAAAAGGTCGAACAAGCCGATAATAATACCGGTGGTAAAGACATCGTCTCCCTCATCGCCCGAGATAATAAGAAAATGAAGGAGGCTGGTGAAGTCGGCCTCTCATTTGAGACAATGCGCGACCAAGTCATGACATTCCTCGGGGCCGGCCACGATACCACTGCCACGGCCGTAGCATGGACGCTGCATCTCCTTTCCACCCACCCCGTTGTTCAATCCCGTCTCCGCGAGGAAATTAAAGACCAAATGCCCTTTCTTCTCAACAAAGAGACGCGATTTGACCCCGCAGAAATTGCATCCGCGGATGCGGACAAACTCCCCTACCTCGATAATGTCTGCCGCGAGTCTCTGCGTTACATCCCCCCCATTCCTATGACGGTCCGACAGTCTATCAACGACGACGTCCTCGGCGGCTACAAGGTCCCCGCTGGCACCGTCATTTACGTACTCGCCAACGCCATCAACAGGCTGCCCATGTACTGGGGCGAGACGGTGAATGAGTTCGATCCCGACCGATGGGATGATTTGCCCGCAACGGCCACACCCAACGCATTCATGACATTCCTACAGGGACCGCGGGGTTGCATTGGCAAGAAGTTTGCAGAGACGGAGATGAAGGTTCTTTTGTGTTGTCTGCTGAGTATGTATGAGTTCAACCGCGACGAGTCAACGCCGAATCCCGAAGAGTGGAAGATGTGGAGACTTGTACTGAGGCCGAAGGAGGGAGTCACGATGAAGATTTCTGCTATTTGATCATGATTTCATCGACAGATGATGTGAATGGAACCGTTTCATAGATTGTTACTTTTTTGACCTTAGAAGGTTGGTAGTTTTGGGTTCAAAGAACCCTCGCCTGTTTTGATAGAACCGTCATCAAATGAGCTATAAAGTAGAAATCATGATGCTTCAAACTCTTTTTCTCCTGGTGTAATTTAAAGTCGAGCGTGAAGAAGATCGCTCGATATTATGATGACTAAAAAATCGGTCTCCTAGGGTGGGCCAGATAAGGTTTAAGCTCAAGAATACATCTCATAATTTGCATTTTCATCTTTTCTTCCTGAAAGAAAATATGTCACATAAAAAGCTTTGCGAAAATCCATACCTTTGGATTATGGGTGGATTTAGGGTATTTTGGTCGTGCAGACGCTGGGAAATAGAACTCGACCTCACACATTGGGACATTAGCCACTCTGTGAAATTGTTTTGTCCAACGCCCATAGAGACGAAAAGTAGACAGGTCATAAATGCATCACAGGGAGGCGGACGAGATCTGTATTAGATAGGTATCATTATTCACCGCCACTTCTGTTCTACACCTAAGCCGCACCATTCGCATTCTGTGTCCCGCCAACATTAATCGGATCACACACCGAGATCCCAAGTCCAAGACACCCATTATTTCCTGACAGATCCAAGTCCGGCGCGATCACTGGCGCAATGTTGAGCAGCCCGCCATCGTCAGTGTCGGTCTCTTCAGCCTGCTGCACCGGCGCCGGCGTAGCTTCCGGCGTGGGAGTGTTGACGTTTTGCGTGCCTCCCACGTTAATGGGATCGCATACTGAGATGCCTAGGCCAATGCAGTACAGATTGTCTGATACATCGACAGAGGGTGATACGATAGGCGCGATGTTGATGAGGGCGCGCTTGACTGGGGGTGTGGCGGGTGCGGCGAAGATGGTGGGGGTGAGGAAGAAGAGAGACGCCAACGAGATTGGGAACTTCATCTTGGTGTGGGGGGCTGTTTGTGTGTTTTGTTGAGATAAGTGAAGGGTAGACGCGTAATAGTGAGCAACTCTACTGCTTTCTTTGTGCTAGAGTGTGATCGGCAAAAAAGGATTCGGCAGACTCGCCTGTCCTATTATACACACAAACCCAACGATATCCAAGCTGATGCATTGGCCAAAAAACCAGCTAGACCACGGAACTTGCAATGAGGATCGACGTCAGAGGCTTCACTAAGTTCACCGAAGCTCTTGGTTGAATTCTTTGTCACGGCCGGCCGTTTCTGGCGGACGCCACCGAGGGGACTAGTAGGAATCAGTGCTCAGGGATCGAGGTTCCAAAAGGAGTCCACAAGATGTCCACAACAGATCTCGAAGAAAGAAAAAAAAAACCACTCCTTGCTAGTTTAGCGCGGCTCTCGTGCAGTCTGAGCCATCTCATGCAGGTGGGCGATCTTCGGGCTTGTGAATTGCTAGGGAACGCCGGGGTTTTTGCGAAGAGACACAAACTCCACTCCTCGGCCCTCGATGTGCGCAGTCGACGATGACATCATATTCACTAGACTTTTTTGCTCAGGTTCTTCCTGTGAAAAGAGTGAGGAAATGTTTTGCCATCTTATAAGTGGATACTCGGTACTTTCCGCCGCGAGCCAACCTAACAAGATGAGATGTTGGGAGTGCATCTAATCGTTCGGTCAGATCCATTGAAGTTGTCGGATGCCGGCTACTGATCCCATGTACGCTGCCTAGGTTGGCTAGCTTGCGCCTTGGGCATCTAGCGAAGTGCGAGGTTCGGATTCTCGGGGTATTTCGTCCCAGCCGAATGAAGGCAAGAGCACCGGCATACTGCTTCTACGATATTTACATACTCCGCAATTGTATAGTATGTTGTCTATGAGGCGGATATTTGGCTTTCTCAAGACTACAGGGTGCGGCGCGCTTATACGTATTGAGGCGGCCACTCAGATATATTTCAAGCAGCAGAAGGGTTGCTTTCAGGCTACAACAGCGTCGTTTGGCTCGTTTACTACTGGAAATCCGTTTAAAGAAGCAAGAATTCTCTATTATAAGTCGAAACTCGTAGCAGTCAAAAGACCCCTCCGAATGACTGTCAACAGAGTAAGAAATGATGCAGAGTTCTCATGGCGACGTTCGTTGATTTTATGAGCTCGGAAGAGTTTCTACTTGTCGAACGTCGGCTCCCGCCACCCGGCTCCCGCGCCAATACCTGTGCTTGAACCCTTATTCTCAAAATAGGGTCAGCCGTCTTAAAAGAACTTTTGTAAAGCTTGAGCGTCTTCTCTGCAATGCCCCCTCTCACCAAAGATCCTTCGAAAATCTTACCGCTGCGGCCACCGCGGAGCCCCCGGCTCGCAGCATTCCACTCAACTCGGCCCAAACGGGCTTGAGAGCTCCGTGTTCTTTATCCGTAACTGTTGTCTCATCAACAGATCAGATCCACACTTGCGGGCAGGATGCGTGCTAACTCCTAATTGTCACTAGTGGACAGACGGGCTTCAATTGATGCGAATCAGATAGAGTCTTAATTAACTGAAGACACGTCGCTATTACATTAGACTCAAGATTTTATCACTTGCCTCGCTTGTCTGTAACATAAATTGTGACTTAAAGAGGAGGCATATTGAGATATTATGAGCAAGTTTGTGTGGAGTTCCGTGCCGTCCTTGGAGGGTGGTTAATTGGTTCCGTCGCTCTCTTGGAACAAGAAGGATTACCCCGTGACCGAGCTGGCCACCCAAGATTGCGAAGGATGCACGATACCAAGCGACTCAACACTGCAGAAGGTTTCTGCAATTATATAAAGCTTTCATGGCCTTAAAGCAGACGATATGGCGATACTTACTTCCTGGGAAGGCGCAAGCGTTCTTGCTTGTTATCCTTAGGCATTGGCTTTCAGTTATACTACAAGTTCGTGTGTGAGCCAGGTTTTAACCCAAAACGCCCAATTATATTTTTATCTACAGCTTAAAGTCTAACACTCCCATCATGACTCTCTCAGGGTGTTCAACCTCCTTCCTGGACCCTTCAGTCCTGTCGGGGATCGATGTTTGGGCGGTAAATGCCAACGTGGTGACAGACTACAGTGTTGTCACACCGTCCATTCCTAACCATGGCGTGTTTAACGTTCAGAATATCACCTTCTGCAACATTACCGTCACTTATACTCATTCTAGCCAAGGAGACAAGACAAATGTGGAGGCTTGGCTCCCGTTAGACGACTGGAACCAGCGTCTTGTGGCAGTGGGAGGTGGCGGCTATGCAACTGGCCGAGATGCTCCCGCCTTCAACCACATGGCAGGCGTTGTCAGCGAAGGTTTCGCAGCATTTACCACTGATGGAGGGCTCGCTGATCCTTCTTCGCCAGCCACTTGGGCACTTCAGAAACCCGGCGTTATCAGTGAGGTTAACGTACGCAACTGGGGTACAGGCTCTCTGAAGGATTTGGTGAGTGACAGATGAAGGCCAGCTCCGATGCGTTTATCCATTCTGACTCTTGCATCAGGCACTCATAGGCAAAACTGTCGTAGATGAGTTTTATGGAGTACCAGCTGCGTATTCGTATTTCTCCGGCTGCTCCCAGGGTGGCCGTCAAGGCTATGAGCTGGCACAGAAATACCCCTGGGCATTTGACGGTATTGCTGCCTCAGCGCCAGCCATCCACCTGCCCGAGATCTTGGTAAACTTTTTCTGGCCGCATCTGTTGATGAATCTTGAGGGGGATTGGCCTCATGGCTGCGAACTGGACTCGATCAATGCTCATGCTGCCGAGGCATGCGACGGGAAGGATGGCATTACCGATGGAATCATATCTAACCCGCATGCTTGTGATCCTTTCGATCCCTTCGAATATGTCGGAACAAATGCCACGCACTGCGATCACTCGGTTACCGCCATTAGCCAGCTGGCAGCATATATTGTGAACGCTACACGGAGTGGAATTCGTGACGAGAACGGCCAGAATCTCTTCTTTGGCGTGAATCCGGGCACCGACATCAGCGGAATCCGCACTGGCGGTGGCATTGCAATGACAAGTTGTGATAGTAGAGGCAAATGTAGTGGCAACCCGATTTTTTTGAGCTATCTTTGGATACAAGTGTTTGGCTTTAGGGATCCAGACTTTGACTATACGAGGATGACCCTAGACCAGTTTTACTCCGTCCTCAGGGATTCGGCCGCAGAGTTTGATCCATATATTGGTTCATACAATCCTGATCTGAGCGAATTCAAGGCCTTAGGTGGCAAGCTTGTCAGCTTCCACGGATTGGTGAGTAGCCAGATACGCTTCCTCATCCTCTACCATTCATGCTGACGGCTTTGCTTTAGGCCGACCAAACCATCCCTAGCAACTTGACTCGCCGCTACTATGATCAAGTCAAGTCTAGGGATCCCAGCGTTGGAGATTTTTACAGGCTCTTCGAGGTTCCGGATCTTACGCATTGCGGGGGCAACGGACACCCCACAACGACTTTCAATGCACTGAGGGCATGGGTTGAAAACGGCACCGCGCCAGCAGTACTGCCGATCACTCTGACGGATTTTGAGGGGGGTGAAAACAGCCGAATCGTTTGTCCCTATCCTCAGAAAACGCTCTATGATGCCGACTGTGGGGATCCGTCAGTCCCAGAATGTTTCCTTTGCTCAGGTGCGTTGGCATCAGACACGGCGGCATTAGTGCGATAAACCTGTCGACTAGTAGAATCTTCCGAGATACCATTAACAGGGGTTTGTCTGAGATATACACAAACACTGACGATATTCTATCACCCGAGCTAGTGGTTCACCAGCCTGCAACCATCGCACAGCTTAGCTCTAGGTGAGGCTCGAGCCATGAGACCACGAATGTCAAATTAGACTCTCGCTTTTGGCATTTATACAATGCGAGTAGGCATGCATCTGTGTCTTTCCGCCAAATCCACATTATCCTCACAGCTCTCCCTTTCGTAGTATCGCGATGGACTATGATAGAACTGTAGTGAATAACCCAATGACCAGAATAGCACTACCCAGCACTGTAACCATCGCCGGTGTGAGCTGTGAGCCACCGGACCAGTTCACCCCTATTATTCCAGTAGACCGCCCAGCATTTTGAAGACAACTGCCTATTGGTCCTACTTCGGGACCTCCATTTCCTATGGTACCGTTGACGTATGCCTCGGGGATCTCGCACCAGAGAATGCAGTCTGCGAGGATGTTGACGGGCCCCGGGGCGCAGCAGACTCTCATTGCCGCCTCGCTCGCATTGTCGCGCGGGACCATGACAATATTCAAGTCTGTTGGGAGCGGGAGGGATTCAAAGCTTGGGAGGATGCTTTGCGACAAGCAGTATTGGGTGTAGTTTGAAGCAGACATGGCTCGTATGACGAATGGTTTTTGGCTTTCTGGGAGGGGCTTGGTGACGCTCGTTTAGGTTTCGAAAGGTGGCGGGAGGTAAAGTTATTATGTGAAGGGTTCAAGGTCTGCGTTCTCCTTGTATCTTTATAATTGGACTGGCCCCTTGTGTAAAGTACCTTGTGGAGCAATTTCCCTTGCCGAACGGACTAGTAAAATAGTCCCGCAAATTATGATAGGAAGGCATGGACCTACTTAAGCCGGCCAGCTGAATACTTCTCTGTGAATACTGCAAAAGAAGAGCGAGTGGTGGTGGTCTTTGCCTCTGTGACCGTGCGTTTTCTAGCGTACATTGAACCCTCCGTGTAATGTAAATCTGCGGCTCGGCTGGACAGGATAGGAAGGACAAACTCGACAGGGAATTGCGCCGCCGAAGTTGCGCAGGACGCGCAGGACTTTAAACCCCCGTATCAAATCATGGCAAGGGCACAATATGCAGTTGGCTACGGCGAACTTTAATCTGTGGCTGTGTGGCTACTGTGTTTACTAGCCCCCGTTAACTAGCCTATGATATACTAGGCTTGCTAAGATAAGGCTGCGGGACCCCGGACAGGACCCCTACACTGACATTGATCTTACCACAATCGACGTTCCTCGGCAGGCAAATGCCTACATGTGCATATGCTGCCCCCAAACGTAAGGTCTATCCAAGCGGATCGTAAAAACAGTGCCGTTTCGGCACCTCGATAATTCAAGTGGCGCTATTCAAAGACGCGTTAGAGTGAATATTGCAGTAAACATATAGCAAATATTAAGATATTCAAGTAACTATTCATAAGAATATTAACGTGAGTATTGCAATGAGTATGCAGTAAATTACTAGTATATTCGTTATCTTCTTAATTACATTACCTTACCTTTCGGAAAGAAAGTTGCCTGCAAGTGCCACCAGTTAAGAGGCACTATTCTTTTGCACGATCTATACACTATTGTACTAGGTATGTAGAAATACCCTTCATATCTGGCCGCCTACTGAGTTCAGGATCCTGCATGCCTCTTGTACGTTAGCGCCGCCATCTCAAGCGGCTTCTAGGCAGCTTCCAAGACTTCGAAGTCGCATATTCTCGAAAGAGCACTCATGACTTGAGCTGGCTAATCTTAGTAGTCTTGTGGGTAATGCCTTCTGAATATAATCACATTTTACGAAATTTCTTAATGATATTTGCCTGGTCTAATCCAAATCTTGGGTGTGTTTCTCATACCAAGAGTATACTAGCTAATCCTGCAACCCGAGGGACATCACCACGACTATCCCAATCTCGCCGGAATAGCCTCCCCATTTGCTTGACTTCCTTACATTACTCCAAGACCGCTTCAAGCCTGCAACTCTAGTGCCGGTCGCAATCTGGGCTTCAAGGAGATGGCGAGTTCGAGCCAGTTTGTTGATGCAAAGTCGGACTGGTAGTTTGATATGAGCTTCTCCAGGACAGCCTGCTTATCCGGATCATCTGCCACCAGCCATGCCGTAAGTAGATATAACGGCGTGCCGCTAGATCCCAGCGGGCGGAACTGCTCCGCCTGTTGCGAAAGATCAATCACGTCGTCCACGTAGATGTTTGATTCGAGCTCCAGGCTGCGGTTCGATGGCTCGTTTGCCTTTAAGATAAAGTTAAGCATGATGGCCACAACCAGCAAAACACCAGAGCACGTTTGCTGCCGAACGTAAAGCCGTATGTCAGGCACCGATACCAGCGTAGTCACCAGGAGGCCATCTGCTGATGTTCGCAATGGCACCTCTGACAAGATTGCTTTCATCTTGGCACAGTCGTTCCGTGCTTGCTCGTAGGCGGATCTTATCTCGGGCAGGTGTCCCTTAATATCCCGGATGAGCTCGACGGTTCTTGCCAATGTGTGAAGCTTAATGGATTCGATGTTATAGGAGTCCTGAACGGTAGTTCGTCGACCAGAGGGTTTTGGAAAGGTGAGAATACGGGGATTCAGCGTGATTTTCTTGTTGGAAAAGCTTTCCATTACCTGCGAGTCCATTTGTCAGCAGGCTGACGACAATTCCTCTGATCTTCGAAAACACGGGGAATGACTTCGTACCACAATCATGGCTAGAGTGGCGACCATCCCTGTTTCGAAAGCGCCAAGCCAGTCGTTGTCGGCCGCTGAGTCAAGTAGGTGGGCGATGGCCTCGCCATGGCTTGGTAGAAAATCGCCGCGGCGGCCAATCCAGCCCTGACATCCACCCGCAGAGCATGGTTAGTCTGGGTCCCCTAAGTTGTCAAGAAAGAAGGGCGGGATCAGGCGCGTGGCGCACTGTAGGAGTGTCGTACCTGGCAAATCATGATCAAGTAAACGGCGCACACGGTATCCGGCGACTGGGCAAAGGCGGGGTCGGCGAGACATTCCCGCAAGCATTTTACAGCATCGTTGTAGCTCCGAAACACCTCAGCCGACCACTGCCGCATCCGAAGGGAAGGGAACGCAACCGTTAGAGCTCGTACCGAAGCGTCGAGTGCGGGATTCCTGCCCAGCCGGCGGGGAACATCTTCGAGGAAATAACCGTATATAGTCAAGTCGAAGCGGGCGTCCGTCCCTGCCATGGCGGAAACCAGGCTAGCCGTAAGAGTGGTAAGTTCATTGCCGAGCGGTGCCGATGGAGAGCCCCCGCCATCGTGCGCCGAGCGAGCACTTTGCGATTGAGTCAGGGCAGGCGTCTGATCAAGGAATTTGTATCGCTGCTCGCCGCCGCCCACACATGCAATACCGAGGCGGCCACATCTCGAGCACGAAGGTATCAGCTGGTCGCACTAATGAGCACATGGCAAGTCAGCATTAGCGCCATGGCAGGGAGAGGATGGAAGGCCCGCGGATGCGCTCGCCTTCTTCTTCTGTTTGCGGCAAGCCTCGCAGCCGCGTCCCGACGGTACTCCCGGCATGGTTCTAATGTTCAATCTCTGGCTAAGATGGAAAGGCGCGGCGTTGTGCCTCTCTGGGAATGATGTCTGCGACAATCGCTTCGCCGACCATCAACTATATGATTATTTCACTGGGCGATCATCTCCAGAAGGTAAGCACTGGGAGGAACAGGCAGCTTTCAGCGATGAGCTTACAATGGGTGAATGGCTGCTGTCTCCGAGCTCGCGGCCGCAGTCTCTGCGAAAAAACGCCTACCAAGCGTTGCAAGGACCAATAGTGGTGGGTCGCTGCAGGTCATGAGAGCGTATGTAAGCCTAAGCGGTCGATCGCTTCGCACCGCGGGATTCAAAATCATCCTGCCGAGCGGCACATCGAACCCAATCGAGAATAGGGCGGCCGAGGCCGAGATTGCCAAAGAACCTAGAAGTGATTCGAGCTGCGCCTTAATTCGTATGACGTACTTTTTGTTGGGGGATATCGTTGGTAGGCCTACTTCTTTCAAAGCGGACAACTGGAGATCTACCCCAATTGGCTCGGCTGCCCAATCGAGGCATCCTTTCCCGCTCAAACCGGGGCTGTGGTTGGGGCTAGACGCCAAGACACTAGCCCAATATGGCTCGATGCAGCGCTCCGAGAGGATCATTATCATGGATCGACGAGAAGGCCCGTAGCGTCTATTGGCTTGCTTAGCCTGACTTGCAAAGATGAGGATTGAACAATTTGAGTCCTAAAATACGCCTAAGCGATCCCTCTTGCATCCGTGAACGATTTGCCCTGCGTCGAAGCACGTAGTTACCCACTACATAAGCAGCTCAGATATTCCCTGGAAACGATGAGGGAGCTCAGTCCGCGTTCGACGTCGATTCATGACTTCCTGAGAAGCACAGAGACCTATTCATCCTCAACTTGATCGTACATCGTTACACAAAATGCGTCGCGCTCTTCATCACTCGCTTATACTTTTCGCGGCATGCCTGGCACCGGGAGCCGCCGACTACCTGGGTCCGCACTACACAGCGCCCAGGGATCTGAGCAGCGAGCAGAGTCTAGTCGCCGCGGCTTGGAAGAACATCACATCCGCCCTAGATGCCGTTCTTCAGCCTTCGGCATGCCATCAGACCGGCTCGCCCGGGGCCGTCGATTTGACGGAAGCTCGAAATGTCACCTTCTCTGTGGGGCTATTCTCGCCGAACGACCCGGCGGCGACCACGCTGCAGTTCCATTACACGTCGTCCGAAATTGCCACCGCGGCCAACGGCACACACAAGGTCGACGGCGACAGCATATACCGCGTTGCGAGCGTCACCAAGGTATTTACCGTCCTGGCCGGTTTGCTCGAGCTGAGCAGCGACGACTGGGATCGCCCCCTCGACCAGGTGCTGCCCTCGCTAGGCCGCAGCAGCGACTCCAGCGTGCGCTCCACGCCGTGGGGACAAATCACCATGCGCGCCTTGGCGGCGCAAATAGGCGGCGTGCCGCGCGATGGGTTCCCCAACCTGGGTGAGATAGTGCTCCAGGTCTTGCAAGCCGGCATCAGTCTGGACGCCGTCCGCGCTGTGTCCGGCCTCCCACCGCCCGATCCCAACGATGTGCTGCAGAACCCGCCCTGCTTCCCCTTACTTCTCGAGGGTAAGGACTGCCCGCCAGTTGAGTACGTACAGGGTGTGTCCAACCGCCCCCCCGCCTTCTTCCCGTGGACCACTCCTGGATACTCTAACAACGGCTTCACTCTGTTGGGCCTGGCGATCGGCAATGCCACTGGCAAGAATATCGAAGATATCTACCGCGAACGCATATTTAAGCCCCTGTGCTTGGACTCGACCAGCTCCGCTGCGCCGCCGCCGTCTGAGTGGCCTCGGTCGGTCATCGTTGGCGATCCTGCCATTGGATTTGCCTCTCCGAATGGCATCTTTGTTTCGTCAGGCGGCCTGTACTCCTCGCTCCACGATCTGATGCGGTTTGGAGTCGACGTCCTCGACTCGAAGATTCTTCCCGGTGACGTGACTCGCCGCTGGCTGAAGCCCGTGTCACATACCGCTCGTCTAGCGTATTCGGTTGGCGCGCCGTGGGAGATCTCACGCTACACGCACGCCTCGGGAGTTGTGACTGATATTTACACTAAGAGCGGCGACGCGGGCTTCTACAGCGCCTACTTTGTGCTGCTGCCAGACTACGACATGGGATTTGCCTTGATCGCCGCCGGCGAGTCGAGCAAGCGACTGGCAGTGACATCAGCCATCGCCGACCTTGTCACAAACAACCTGTTGCCAGCTCTTGCTGCCCAGTCCGCCCTCGAGGCAACAAACTCCTACGCTGGCCGCTATACTGCTGCCGGGCTGAATTCGTCTCTTACTCTTGCAGTTAATACTTCGGCCGGTGCTGCTCCCGGCCTCGTCATCACTTCGTGGATCAGCAACGGTACAAATGTATTAGCTTGGCTACCAAACGTATTGGGCAAAGCGCCGTTCCGCCTGGTTCCTTCTATCACAGAGAAAGAGACGGGAACCAAAGGTCAGATAGCATTCCGACTTGTAACCGGGACGGACGCGCCATCTCCTGACAAGCCGGGCCATCTTTTTTCTAGTCCTGGCATCGTGAGTGCGGATTGGGTGTCTGCAGACGCAAGCACGTACTATGGCATTGGACTGTCGCTGTTTGTATTTGACGTAGACCTAACAGGCAAGGCCAATGCGGTGACCGCGGAGGCTTGGAGGATTAAGCTCAGCCGGTCGACGTAATGATTAGGATCTTGCACGAGCGGTATCGCATCACTCAGCTTCATGGTATAATTAATTAGAGATTAAATTAAACACAACTTACTTATATTTACGATAGTGAATTCAAGGTACGATGTGCTTCAAATCGGAAAAGTTATGTGTATCGATACCAGCACAGTAAGAATTGAACCAAGTATATCTGTTTTTTAGGGTCATATTCTACTAGCAAACGAAGCAACAGCCATGGGAAAAAGAGGAATCGAAGTGAGTGATGAATGAAGGTGATGCTATCTAACGAGCTACTAAACGAAGTGGACCACTGAATAGGTGGTGTTTCGGCACAATATCAATATCCGATAGCTGGATACAAAGGGTGCTCGACGCGCGCGTCAGCACAGCGTGTTGGGCACACCACCCGACACGGTTGGAATTGGAATCGGAATAGAGAAGCCACTTGCGAAATCGCCAGTAACATTCTCAAATCATATCCTGCACATTTCCACTGGCCCGTCCCGAGTACTGAGGTCCGCCAACCAAGCCTCCTTTAAGTGCGCCAACGAATCCGCCAACCCTGGTAACATTACCGGACGGAAACAAGTACACAGTCTGTGTGTAGTCAATCTCGAACTTCCAATGTTTTTTGGCCTTTGGATCCACCATTTCCAGCACGTATCCCGTGTGCTTTGACGGAGGCAAAGGCGCCCCGCTTGGGTCCGATGTCAAATGAACAGCCCCGCCGTATGCCAGGTCGAGCGAGCCGAATGTGCCGGTTTTCGATGCCTCTAGTTCCTGAGTTCGGAATACTACTTTCTTTCCTTTCATAATGACGCTGGTGAAGTACGTCTGCCCATCGACTTTTGATGTATAAATCCAGGCCATAATAGTATATGGGCCAGCAGTCGCCCTCAGCATGTTCCAAGTCAAGCTTACTTTGGCCCAGTTGAAAGAATTCCAGTTGCGCTCTCTGCCCCCGATACCTTTGATGTTGTACGGAGTTCCCTTGACGACAAGATCGACCTTAGTGTTCGCAACAGGCACAGTCTCAGCCCAGTAAATGTAGGGTGCAAACAAGGCGTTTCCACGGCGATCAGGGTAGACAAGACCATTTGGATAGACAGCAGGGGCCAATGAATCCAATGTAATTGTCCCTTTGATGGTAGCTGAGTCGATCTTAACAACCGTATGCGAGTAGTCGTTGGATGACTCAAAACTCCAGTTCAGTCCCGAGGTTTTGTTAGTCCACGTCCCAATTGTCGAATGTTTGCACATTTGAATTGTAGACACGTCTGCAAATCCAGACTCCATATACCTCGTCCCGTTGGGCCAGACAATGGCGATGAATGTGCGTTGAGCCAAGAGGTTTCCGGCGATTGTGCCGCGACTGAGCATGTAACCCATCCCGGATTTCCCATCTGCGGACACCCCTTCAAATGACCACTCCTCTCCAGTGGTACTATTAAATCCTTCCGTCATCGGATAATCAAAGGGTCGCAGTGGATCTTCATTCATACGAATGGGGCCGTCGGTATAGACCCCGGCATATCGGGTATCGGTAGTGCAGCCTGGCTTGGCAAGACTCGCAGCGGTCACTGCCGATGCCAGAAAAGTGGTGAGTAGAAACATTGCAGCAGCGATTTAGAAGGAGTTAAGTGAAGATGAAGTCAAATTATCTGGTTGTGGAAAGAGTGTTGATGTCCGAGGATTTATATAAGTCAAGCAATGTCGAGGGCATAGAGCCTTTAAATAGTCACGAAGGCGAACTTCCAGCTCAGGAGCGAGGCATTGCCTTCGCCGCTACATGTTGACAGGCAGACAGAGAGGCAGACAGAGTTGTCGTATCCTCGTAACCGTAAGTTACTTATTTTGGATGTAATCGTGATCCCATTTAGTTGCTAGAAGGGATGTAGTCGTTGGAGGATTCGGCCCTGAGTACTGTCCGCTTCTATGGTTGCGTACGCAGCGTCGGTCTGGAGCAAATGTGCGATTGTTTCATTGGAGGGGAACTGCAATTGCAAGGTATCCCTGGAAAGGTAAATTAGGCCAACCGTTGGAACAAAACTCGTAACTTTCCTAATTGGAATAAGCTCCTTATAGCGCCAAGGCTGATGAATTAATGATCGCCTGCTACGCCACCATGCATGAACTCCACCAATCCGGCCATAGCCGGGCCTCCCGCCCGTAGGGTGATCTATATAGCTCGTGAATTACCACATCCGTCCACAATCTACACTTCACTTCGATTATCGGAAAATAGGGCAAGGTCACTCATTCTCGCCCATTCTATACAGCCGACCAAATTTGCAAGACTCCAAGCATGCCAGTACCAGAATTGTCCAACAAGATAAGTGGTAATCCTGTGGCCAGAACCAGAGCATCAAAAGGAAGATCTCGGACAGGTTGCTTAAGATGCAAGGAGCGAAGAGTTAAGGTAGGTCAGTCCACACTGAGTTCAGATGAAGGACGCTTCCACCTATATATCAAATCATTCACTTGTGTTCTTCAAATTGGGTTGATTCGAATCACACCGTCAGAATCAGAATGAAAGCTGACCAAAGTTAGTGTGACGAGTTGCGCCCTTGCTCCCGGTGTAAGATCGGTCCAAATGTCTGTGTCTATCCAACCGTTGAGGCGCCAAGCTGGTATAGTCAAGTCACCACATTCCGCTCGTCGACTGCCGCGGTCTCAAAAGTCGGCTGTCAAGATAACGCTGCTCGCGCCCAACCCAAAAAAGCATCTTCCATATTGTCTCGTAGTTCATTATCGCATGGGTATCAGATTTTACGGGTGATTGCAGATGATGCTCCGGTTTTCGACACTCATGATGTCTTCCTCTTGAGACATTTCACGTCCACTACCAGTATCAATCTTATTGGCAATCAATCCATCTGGGTTGAGGATGTGTTGCAACTCGCCTTGCAAGTAGGTAACCTCCGAAAATGGGTTGACATGCTCGTATAAATACTAACTACATACCTCAGCATGATTTTGTTATGCATGCGATACTCGGACTCTCCGCCCGGCATCTTCAGGAGACCAACCGCCACACTCATAGTCCCTCACCTTATGACTATGGACTTCTGGAAGCACACCACCTGAAAAATGCTCTTTCTAGCTTCAACAAGCAATTTCAGAGTAGCATTTCGGCAAACCAAGACGCAGCACTCGCAGCGTCATTCTTGCTCTGTTTCCACGCTTGCTCTACGGTTCACATGAATCCACTCACGACCCCTTTACAGGATACGTCGCTCACTTTTCTCCGTGGCATCCGGTCAATCGTGGCCAGCCACCATCGCGCCGCCCACAGCGGTGTCTTCAAGTGTTTAGTGACACCGCCTCTATTGACACGAAGACCCATTCCCCCAATCGTGCCATCTGCAGGGCCTTATGCACATTTTATAAATCTCCTCAATGGCTTACCCCTCCTTTCCCGCTTTCTCGAAAACAGAGAGGTATACGAAGAATGCATCCAGTCTCTCGCCCCATACCTCTCTCTAGCCGAGGACCAGGATGGGTCCAGAAAAGAAGCACTAGAGTTGTTGCTATGCTTCCTGGAATGGCAAGCGTTCTGTCCTGCTAAATTCGTGGCGCTGGTCAACACTCATGATCCAATCGCTTTGATCCTTTTGGCATATTTTCATGCGGCGGCTGGCTCTGTCTTATCTGAAGCACAGAGCAGGTGGTGGTGGTGGCAGAGTAAGCCGAGGTACATGGTGCAAGCCATTGATGAATACCTCGGCAATGCTTGGACTATTTGGATGGATTGGCCAAGGGCGGCCGTTCGACTTTCCTCCATATATACGACAGAATAGCATATTGATAAACCTAATCCTATCAGTCTATGATTGAAAAGAATGGAATACTCATCGTAAGGGAGAAGCTGGAAACCTGAAATCACAGCTTTACTTTTTCGAATGTCAAATCGAGATGGACGTGTAGAGTCTTGACAGGACAACAAGTACGGACAACAAATACGGACAACAGGCTTATATAGCAGGCAAGGAGATAACAACTAACTGTAAAGACGTTCCGTCCCATGGAAAACTATAAGTATGACTAGGTTAGTTTCTTGAAACCACGGAACTTGATTTCGGGTTCTTGGCGCAGAAGCTGTGATCAAAAGGCCCTTGTGATTAGCACGCATCCTGCGCAAAGCGCGCATGGTTCTAAATGCAAGTCAATTTGTATTTCGGCTTGGTCATAATCTCGTGAGAAGAATGGAAATCGCGGTGCATGGTCTAGCCCAGGCCCGAAGCTGTTTGGCATGTCCCGTAAGTGTAAGAGTATATAAGAAGATTCGCAAATTACGGGAACATAATAGGCTAGCGGTTTTGGGAAAGTTAAGATATGCACTTAAACAGACAGCAGCTGAGTCTAGACCCGATGAAGTGGGTGCGTGATCGAATTGGTATCCTAGCTCCAGAGTGGCTGGGATGGAATCTGAAATCAGCGTTGGCAGTTTGTTAGGCAAGTCCCCTAAGCCATGCTGGCTTGGTTGGAGTTGGACACGTTCTTGTTCACCCCATGTGCAGCGCAAGATACGGGGTCCGGCTGCCTAGCCATTCAACAGACTGAGAAACGCAGTTGATGACTCGAATCGGAAATCTGGGTGTCTCGGCTTTCGAAATGTTACATTGGTTTCCAGAATTTGAGCATGAATCTATCCAGCGCCGCACAAGTTTGAAGTCGATTTTGTCCTTGAGATATCGTGCAAAATACTCCTGGGTAGATGCATCCTCTAAATTCTCCACTGGCGTGAACCAGCCTTTCGGCTGAGCAGGATTTCGTCTGAGGTTTCCGCGCCAAAGACCGACGATTGCGTACGTGCGCTCGGAATCCACATATAGCGAAGCGCTAGAGGTCAGATCGTCGTTAGAGAACGAGTTTCGTTCGTAGAATAGCGTAGCGGTGTTGAATCGAGAAAGCCACAAACCTGGTCCATTCCATCCGTACTCACTTCCAGCCCCATCGATCGTTCCTTTGAACTGCCAAAGTATCAGGCAAGTAGGACAGCCACTGGAGTATATTGGAGGTTTTCGAAGATTTTTGAACTAGAGCCTTTCTGCCCAATCATTCGAATAATTCAGAACCACAATGTCCAAGGTCTTGCATTGACTGCACACGCTACCAAGTCTCGAATTATTGAGGTATTTTCTAGGAAAGGTGGGATCATTTTCCAGTCCGACTCCAGCTTTGACGGAATCATCTCGTTGAAATCGAGTCAGTTGCTTGAAAGCATTCATTTCGCAGGAGAAAGCCTTTTCTTGCCGATTCTGTGTTCGTAGGACGGAGAAGTTTGCATTAAAGCTGATATTGATGCGGCTGTTTAGTCTTGGGGATCGTAATCACCGTTGCCGTTATTGACGAAGTGTCCGAGGTCTTGCGGTTTCTAACAGTAACACCGAGCATGGTGGAGAGAAAAATGCGAACGCCAGATCGTATCCTGAATATCGGCCAGCGAATTAAACATTGGATCGTTCAATAACGAGTTGTATTCTCCTGGTTTGCAGAATTTCAGTCTTTACAGATATTGGATGTTGTCTGGTTATCGCGACTGGGGTCCTCGGTGCGGCTGAACCCGCTGCCCCATGACCTTTTCCGAGCACTCGCGCCTTGCGGGCCGCGCCAGTCCTTCTAGAGTCTAGGCCAGGCTTCCAAGCCACCAACCAATACTTATCTGTCCATATATTAACCAATGCGCCGTGGCTTGACACGGCGCTGCCCAAGCGAGATTGGCTCAGCTATTTCGCTCAAGAGGGGGGATAAAGAGGCCCTGGTTCCTCTGCACCAAGTTGCATGTAAGTCATTCGTCTGGCAAGGCTTGGTGGTGAGGCGACGGATGGATTCTCACACAAGTGTCCAAGAGTCCGCGCTCAATCAAAGTGATAGGGAACCTGCGTCGCTCTGCCATCCCGAATTCTGAGTCTGCTTTGCGATGCCCTCCAGGAGCATCCACTGAAAAGAGCTACACGAGCGACGAAACGTTAGACCTGGCCAGTGCCGCAACCATGGTCCCGGAATCTAGCGCTCACAAGCTAGTGCCCGCAAGTACCGGCACTACGGCTGATACATCGGAGCCGTCAACAAGATCGCAGATTTCGGATGGCCCCGCTGCACAGCAAAATCCTGTGGAAGAGCCTACCCAGGACCATGAGCGATTCAAACAACAACGAGAATGGTGGTGGTGGTGGGAGATTGCGGCTGCTCTTCTCAGCGTGTTCAGCATGTCCCTGGTTTTGGCCATCCTTTTGGCCGTCAACGGCCGCCCGCTGACAGCTTGGAGGCTGCCTATTCAGCCCAACTCGCTGATAGCTGTGTTTACCACCATCGCCAAGACCTCCATGATGGTTCCCGTGGCGAGCGGGCTAAGTCAGCTGAAGTGGCGGCACTTTAATCTGCGGCCGGAGCGCCTGGATCACATCAGTGGATTTGACGAGGCCAGCCGCGGCCCGTGGGGCTCGCTCCTGCTGCTGGCTAACGTCCGAACGACCGCGCTGCTGGCCTGGGGCTTCGCCGTTGTCACTGTGGCGGCCCTGGGGATCGAGCCGATGGCGCAGCAAATCTTGGCATTTCCGACAAAGGAGGTTTTTGACGGAGCGCAGGTTGTGAATATCGGGACCGCAACCTCCTATACGTCGAAAGCGCAGATGAATACCGCAGCTTGTCAGTGGCCCCTTTGCGGCTTGACCAGTGATGCATGTCTTGGCTATTAGTTGTGGACAGGGGTAATGCTGATCAGTTGATATTCTAGTTAACAGCGGTAACTTCTCTGGCTGGACCAACGACGATCGGGACCTGAGTCGACTGACCCGTGAACACGTCGCGGGAAAGGTCGCCTTCAAAACCGCCATGACCAGCGCTATCCTAGGGGTGGAGACGCAACCTCCCTTCGCGTGTCCAGAGGGCGCGATCAATTGCACCTTTCCTCCATTCACGACCCTTGGGGTCTGCGGAACGATAGAGAACCGGACCAGCCAGATGGATCACACCTGCACCACCAACAACCTGTCGGAAACAATCTGCACCTTCTCGGGCCCGGACTCGTTCCTCGCGGATATGGCGTTCAACTATACCGCAGATCCAATCATCAACGAATTCCCGTTATTTCAAAATGACGTCTTCAAGATGTCCGGCGACTACTGGGATGTGATTTACGGCCGCGGCCTGCAAACAGATGCGTTGCGGGTCTGGGCTGCTCCAGCGAGCAGCGGACCGGGATACACCCTCCTCAGAGCCGAGCTTCTGAGAATGGCGTGGCAGTGGTGTGCCCAGACGTACAACTCCACGACGGCGTCCCCGACCGGCGTGTCATCCGGGCTGGTGACAACCGAGATGCTCGAGATTGTAACCACCAACGCCTACCCGACCGAGACCTATGTGGCGAAATCCACAGGACAGTTGTATGCCGTAGATTCAGACTCAACCTCTTCGTTATGGTTCGATTTAGATGACGTTCTCTTTTCCAACATCATTCGTTTCACCCTTTACCAACAACCCAGCACCGGGGCTCTCCTGGGTACTAGCGATATCACCATGTATCTCTACGAAGCGGATCTTGCAGTCGTCACGGCCAACATCGCGGCCACGCTGTCGAACATGGTTCGGAGTACAGCGGACAACAGAGATGCAACAGTCACCACTGGCCAGGGGTTTGTGCGGGAGACGTATCTTGAAGTAGGGTGGGGATGGTTGATCCTGCCACTGGTGGAAAGTATCCTGGCGGCCGGGCTCCTGGTTTCAACGATCATAGTCACCCGGAAGTCGGGGCAGCCGCTGTTGAAATCATCGCCCCTCGGTCTGCTCTTCCACGGCCTTGAGGGCTGGGTCCCTGGAGAAACGCACACTCGTACAGGTGGTCAAGCCTCAGCCGAGGCGTTGGAAGGGATAGCCAAGGGTATGACTGTGCGATTTGCCAAGGATGATCAAGAGAGGTTACGGTTTGTGAGGGTGTAAAGTTACACCAAGGCCTCTCGACAATCAGGTGATGGATCCTTTCCTCTCGTGAACCGGCGTGTCCTCCACTTTCTCAGTCGTCTAGTGCCGTGAAGATACCAGGGTGTACGGGGTGAAGTTGGTGCTCTACAGAACTTGCGACTGACTCTGCGTCGAAAGACATGAAATATATCAAGACATTCATTCCTAATCCCTCATTTCGGATCTTTGGCGAAATGGTGGCTGAGATCGTACGTCGATCAAAAAGTGTTGACGCTGGTCCTAGGCACACACAGAGGCATAATTTAAGTGGGTACAACTTGGACTACTTGGTAGAGGCCCAAAGAGGACTGTAAGGAATGGGGTTAGCTACAATAAGCTAGAAAAGGATACGGATAACTCTTGATAAGTATCTAACATGCTAGGAACGTTCCGTTTCCTCGTCATATTTAATGGAGTATTACATTTCAATACATCCTGTGTGGGCCTGCGTCCGTTGTCGCAAAAGAGGCAAGGTGCGCTCCAGCCTTAGTCAGCGGATCCTTTGGAAGTATGACGACCAGAGCATCTCCACGGTTGCCTGGCTCAGCCTACGCAGTCCCTATAAACTTGCGCACGCCGGATTTATCTGGATTCATTCTTTTTTCAAATTTTCAATCACTCATGATGGCTCATCCAGACAAACCACAACCCCAGGCCGATCAAGAAACGGAGAAGCCCGACGAGGAGAAGCAAGGAGGAGCGGCCGGCGAGGGAAAGACTCAAGAAGAGTTAGAATTGCGAGAAGTGCGAGAAGTGCTTCAGAAGCCTATTGCATCCGTAATCGACGCCTCCACGTTTGACAGGCAGCAACACTGACATGACGAAGGTCCTGGAAAGAGGCCACGTGTGCAACATGCTTGAAGAGAGCAAGCTGTCCGAGAGCTCGAAGCAAATGTACCTGGATGCGAAGAGGCGTGAGAAGGCGTGGTGCGCTGTCATGTAGAGATCCAGCGGAGAACTAGGAGGATATCAGAGACATCAAAGCAGTCTTGGCTTGCGCCACGTGGCGCCATCACGTGAAGTCCGTCAAGCTTCAAACAATCGACAACACTCCAGTGAACACATCACGAAAACTATTGTGCTTCGATACCAACATCACCAAGCTTTTCCACGTCGCCCGTCATGGCCCAAGCCATCACCTCAGCCTGGAAAATCATCCCGCAATTCCGCTGCCGCTCCGTAACAGTCACCGCGCAAGTCTACGGCGAAGAGCTCTCAATTCACAGTCTCGATCCCAGACCCGAACAACGGCGCGCCGACCTTCTGCTCCGTGTTCGTGGGCAAACATGCCGCGGCCAACATCTACTTCATGCAGGCGGATGTGGTCCATCCGTCGGCGGCCATGGTCGCGCTAGGCACGACGGAGCTAGCCGAGTTTTACGAGCACGTGAAAGGAGGCAGGGAATCGTAGCGAAGGAGGCTATTAAGGACAAGCCGTGGGGATACCGCCAGTTCACGATGCTGGATAGGGATGGGAATGAGCTCACCTTCTTTCACTTCTTGGAGGGAGGGAACCCGGGGACCGAGTGAAACGGCAACACTTAGACTCATGTAATGTATAGATACGTAGTACATAAGATGATTCACAAATTACGGGAACATAATAGGCTAGCGGTTTCGGGAAAGTTAACATATGCACTTAAACAAACAGCAGTTGAGTCTAGACCCGATGAAGTGGGTGCGTGATCGATTCCTTGGGATCTTCGTCCATCTCCGGTGCCTTACCTCGGAAGAAGCCGACTCTGTATGCGCGCGTCTAGTGTCACTACCCCTGGATACCTAGGTATGTAAATGTGTGAAGTCTGGGTTACCAAGGTCATGCATTGGGTTAAGTCCTGGGGGGGGGGGTAGAACCACTACGTGCAAAGTAATTTTTTCAAATAGCGCTGATGGGCTTATGGATAAAGGCTCCGACAAGCCTGTCAAATATAATCAGTGGCTCGGATCCTGAGGAATCGGGTGCCTGCATTGAAATCTGAGAATTCCAGCCGTTTTCGATCAATGTCTCGGTGTTAATTAAGCACGACTTGGGGATTCAGCCAAGCCTACAAATGCAGGCAGGTGACCACCACTGGGCCTTATTCTCATTTCCAATCCCGCTTTGGTGGCTCCATAACTTAGAAGCAACAGCAGCTCCGAGCATGGCTCTCTGCTTTACCTCATCTCAGAACACGACTAGGACCTACGAGCAGAATTCCGATCCTGCACAGTCGCCTTGGGTTCTGCCTGCTCTTCCCCGCGTGCCCGCAGAGGAACTGGTCTGCAACAAGTATTCTCGATGATCCATGGGTGTAAGTTTACTTCTGTATTGGCTAGGTGGCAAGTGGGTCATTAAAACAGTGCTGCTTTTGTCATCTGTATATCCAAGTAATTACCTACATGGGAATACTACGCAGTATTGTAACGAATATATCCTAAAATATCAAAATATTCAAGTAGCTATTCACAGGAATATTGAACTGAATATATTAGTGAGTATATAGCAATGATCAGAATATTTTGTTTCACATACTTTCAATAGGAAAGTTGCTTGCAATTGGCGAAAACGAATCTGCCATCTTTTCGTCCCACCAGCGGCACTGTTTTTTACAACCAACTTGGGTGGGTACTTCATATGATGTGAACCGCGAGTGATGTCACCAGTGCTTACTCAAGGGTGGTACTTGTACTTTGCATGCTGACGCATCAAAATTCCAGGTACACGCTGGACAATCTAACAGCTATCTATCGCAGGGCATGCCTGATATGTTATGTGCGCAGTGCCGCAGCCACAAACGGTTCTGTGTAGACTTGTTTGTTGGTATTAGGCTAGGTGTGTTTACGCGGTTTTACGAAACTACAGCCAAAGGGGGCGTACATCTGCATGAGTTCCTCAGTGGGTAAGGCGCTAGACAACCAGCCGGCTGATGGGAAGCTTGCGAACGTTGAAGTTGCGTGCTTCTGAAATTCCCTGTTATGGTTCCGGGACACGTGCAAGTCGCGGGTTTATTTTCACTCTAGAGTACCGTTACATCACCGCACTGGCTTCCCGTGTCTCGAGACACTTTATTTTCTCTTGCTTTCTTGTGTTGGACCCTTGGCCCCGGCTTTCGAAACCTTGAAGTGATGTCAAAGTGTGGCGGGTAAGAAGGATGATAGGTGCGATGAGCCACACCCTCCCGCTTTCAAGGACCCCTTGATATTTTTGACGTCATATCCCGCCAAGGGTCTCAATCTCACACCACATTCACTTATAAGACCGACCTCAACGTCAGACTCAATCGGCCTCTTTTCTTTCTACATTCCAAAATCTCACATTCATCAGACTCCGAACTTCAAAAGTCATTCCAAACCACACAGACCTACCTAAACCTAAAACCAAACCAACCAGTGCAAACATGCCTACCACATCCAACAACGACTCCGGCGTGACTGGCGCAGCCAAGTTCGTCACTTCCACCTTGGGCAACACCGTCGGCGGCTTGACCCGCACAGTCGGCAACGTGACCGGCGCAGCAACGCGCGGCGTCGGCGACACCATCAGTGGTGCCACGGGCTCTGCTGGGCGACCGGTGGGCGATGGGCTCGGAAACATTGGGACCGGTGTGGAGAACGGAGCGAATGATTTGGGGAAGGGCGTTGAGCACGCTGGACAGTGGAAGAAATGAGGGCTCAAGAAGGACGATGATGGGATGGGATCACTGATTTGACTGGGTTATGGGAGTTTTACGGATGTGTTATACGTAACCTTCCGGATTTTTGGAATGAAATGATTTATTCGCACCTGATGTTGGAATGCCAGTGACATGTTCGTGGGAAGTACCAAGGCAATAACCTTCTGCCCTCACGGCAGCATTGATTGCATTGATATTCACCCTCAGCACAGTGAATCAAGCCCATGTTATCGACCTTACCGTGGATGTAGCCATCAAGATGAACGGAGGCCCGGCCATTGAACCGGTACCACCTTCAAATGCAGAGTGAAACCTGCTGCTGGTCCAAGATAGTGCAATAGGGAATATGGAGAGGTAATGTCGACGGCTGGAATGCGCCGTGAGATCAAAATTTGCGTATTCGCCCCCTGTATGTACAAAGAGCCCATGTCCATTCCGTCCACCCTGCTGTATTTCATAAAGAGGGAAGAAATTATAAGCCAGCCAATCCCAATGCAAGATCGAAACCACGAGTCGGGAAATTCCTACATATACAATCCGGAATAGTGTAAGGAGGGTATCGCATTGGCCTCGAAACGTCAAGCAACCCCATCACCTTCAACCCAACCTCTAACACATTACTCCGCCTTCTGAATCAATGAATCTGACGGTGCTACCCGTTGCGCCCATTCCCTACTCACAGTCAGCATTAACCAGGACATTGGGGGGATCTAGGAGAGACTCACGTCCAGCTGCCATCGTAGACCTTGCGCGATTCGGGAGAACCATATTTCGCTTCTTCAAGGGCAGTGTCGATAATGCAAGCAGTCACTCCGGTGCCGCAGCTGGAGATGACAGGCTTATTAGGATCTACACCTCTCTCTTGGAAGACTTGCTTCAGCTTGTCCGCTGGGAGGAAAGCCTTGGTCTCGGGATCTAGAACGGCAGTGATCGGGATATTGATGGCACCAGGCATGTGACCAGAAGAAAGACCCGGTCTCGGTTCCGGATCCTTACCCTCAAATCTTCCTGGAGATCTTGCGTCGAGAATCTGGACTCCCTCGGCGCCTTCCTTGTTGTAATCTAACGCTACCTCTCGGACATCCTCGTAGCTAGCGACCTTACTGCCGTCAAATTTCGGGATCGGGTACGTGCAGCAGTCGACGCTGTAGAATTCTCCGGCTTCAGTCGGCAACCCCTGCTCGACCCAGAGCTTGAAGTTGTTCAGGATGTGCACGTTGGTATGTCCAAATATCTTTAAAGTCCAAGCCGCGCGCGGAGCACTGAAAATGCCCAACTCCTTCGTATCGTATACCACGACGACATCCTCTTTTCGAATCCCCAGTTCGCTCATTGCAAGCGCAAACTCCTTCGCCGACGGCAGCATATGCGGGTATGGGCTCCTCCGATCGATGACCTTGTCCAGGTCGAAGAATCTCGCCTTGGGAATCCGCTGTTCTCTGAAAACCTGGATACCGGTTCGTCCGTCGTTGGGAAGAAACCACGATGCGCAGAGAGGAATTGTTCGCGGATCGGTGCTAATCGAGGACGGCGCGTTCTTCTTGAGGGCGGCGTCGAGCTCCTTTGGGGTGACGAGATAAGAGGAAAACGAGCGTCGCAGCCCGAGGACGGTGGGACAAAAAGGCTTCGCATGACATTGAGGCCATGCTGCTCGCGTGCTGCGGTATATTGCGAGCGTAGCCATTGCGAACCGCACACGACACAGGCCGGTGAGGTCGGATCGGCGTGGGAGATAAGACAGCGAAAGGGTAGGAACCCTCGGCGTTGGAGGAACGAAAGTCCTTGAGACCTTCCTCTGGCGGTGAATATGGGATGCTGAAGTACAAATGAAGGAGACGAGGATGTGCACCGCATGCAGTGTGCGGGGTTATGGGTAGCTTGATTGCCGGCCACACGTTTTCTTGCCGTGATGTTGGAGAAGCGAACGATGAATCGTCAGAAATCGGAGGGCTTTTCGCTAAACGAGGAGGTCGGACTTGGCCCGGGAAGCTGGGGCTGGGGGAGCTTGGGCCAATTCGACCCTTTGGCACGTTGGTGCCATTTTCCAGTTTTGAGTGGGGTTTGAGTTGGTGGCTTGTCTGTCGCTGTGGCGCCCGAGATTTTACAGTGGCGATAGTGGCTTGCTGTTATTCTGGTGCCCCTCACCTCACCAAAACATCCATACAACACAGGTCGACAAAACAAAGTCGACGGGCTGTTACAGTGACACCTACTCGTTCGTGGGCAGGGAGCCGTTTCTTTCGTCGGTGTTTCTGGTACCCGGTGAATCCAAAGAGGAACCCTACTAGGAAGGCAAACATGAAGGTTAAGATCACCAGATGGAACACGGTCGCGACATGGAGGTGGGACATACCGGAAGACGATGTGTGCGGCATCTGCCAGGTCCACTTTGACGGAACGTGTCCGACTTGCAAATACCCCGGCGACGATTGCAGTCTCTGTGAGCATCTCGGTCGGCTCTGTAGGTTCTCAAAAGCTAACGAGAGGTCCAGTGTCTGGGAAATGTGGCCACAACTTCCACATGGTAAGTCTCCTCAGTGAGACCACTGACTGCGCTCCCAAGAGTGGCGTTCACTAACGCGAGATCCAGCACTGCATCTTAGAATGGATTAAGCAGGACTCCGCCAAGGGACAGTGTCCGATGTGCAGACAGAGTGCGATTCCCATTCCCATTCGTGTCGCGCCGTCAGCTAACAATATACAGAATTTGAATGGACGGATCAGGCAAAGGAGGCGACGACCCAGGCCGAACCTGAAGACTCTTTATGAGGGATGACTGGCTGGTGTTCGGCGCAAGGAACTCGCAATGATACCCCGGTTAGAGGACATTTGACAAGAAGAATAGGCAACTGTCATCCATCGTGGCTCGTGAAATTTACCTGCTTTCCATCGAAACGCGTTGGTTGAATGGGTTCACTCTGCATAAATCCTCGGTAGACATGTACGCATGAATTGGAGTGCAACATTTGGCGAGTGCTAACTCTTTGCCCGGCTCATGTGCCCTCAACTACACGGCATCGTGGCCAGGTCTACTCTCGATGCTTGGTGCATTATCCTGGCTCTATTGGTGAGGGGTTGCAGTCTCTGAAATTCTTCTCGGGCTCCCTTACTGTTCAACACTCAAACCTCTTCGCTCTGAACGGTGGCTCATTGGATTACTCCCTGTGGCCGAAGTTCATGTTCTGTGTTGTCTGTATCCTCCACCCAAGGCACAGAAAAGGCTTTGTCTCTGTCTGGTGGAACAAGGGCATTTCGATCTGATGCTCGCTTGATAGCCCCGTGGCCCTCGAAGGCTCTCCGCTGCAGCAGCAACTGGCGGTTCCCCTGCCACTCCAGGTCTTGTCGGCAAACGTCGCATTTCCAGACTTTTACATATGCCCATGGCAGGATGGTCGGCAGTGCCGAACTCAATAAGAGGAACAGTCCTCCGATTCCCAGGATGCAGCCCAGGCCGACGACGCTCAGGGATGAGAAGGCAGTGGAGCGTATCATCTGGCTGCTGCACACGTCATCGGCGCCAGGATAGTCCTCTTTCACAATGAAGTCCCACATGGTCCTGTTCTCCTCTATACGGATGTTGGACTGCGAGGCGTGCTCAACGGCCATGTGCTGCAGAAACGCCAAGCTCGTGTTGAACAGATTGTCGACCTCCAGTTCCCACTGGTTGCTCGGAACAGCCAGCGAAATGCCCGACCCACCAAAGATTGGGTCTTGAAATACCTGCGGGCGGGCAAGCAGGAGCTCATCTTGGAGAAGCATAGGAGGCAGGTATGCCCTCCCGTACAGAGCTGCGGTTCGCAGGTACAGGAACGTTGCGTTCTGCTTCTCATTATAATTCAGAGTGTCAAGATTGGGGAAGTGCTCGGCTCGGACGGGGATGGAAAGCGGCTCCAGGCAGCTCGTCGTGTTGCAGAACTCGTAATACTCGGCGCACCCCATGACGCCGGCTGCCTTGTCGGACCTCCAGACTGTTGTATTGCCATTGAGGTCTTTTCTGAGCGCCTGGAACCAGGGATCGTGAACAGGGCCAATAAATGAGACTTTATTTTCGAGTACCCACAGAAAAATGAGAGCATCTTGTTTCAGTAACTCGAGTCTCGGCTCAAAACTGTAGCCCTCGACGGGTTCGGATGGCGAGGCAGCGAAAATCCTGATTGCCCGATTAGAAACTAGAGGTCACTTCAATCTAGTCTAGCACACTTACTGAGTCTGATACCCACTTCGAGGCGCAGAGGTGTTGCTGAAGTAGAAGGAATAAGGGGCTCTCTGGTTCTGAATGATCTGCGAGCCGAGATAGTATAACTTGAATTCCACCCCCGGTGAATCGAACAGCGGGTTCGACACATTCTGTAGTTCTGGTGGCTGTCTCACCCATCCGGAGTTGTACTTCGGGTTTTCCGCATCCAACACGGCGCAGGACAACGTCTTCCTGAACCGGATCCTATCCTCTGGTCGTGCATTGATACCGAGATCCTCGTGTGTATCAATGTAGCCGGACGTGATCGTGATGCCCCGAGACTCGCAGATATCACCACCGAAAGGGCAATCAACATTCGTGTGGACGGTCCGCCCAAGAGCAGGCTTCACAAACGTGTCGCAGGATGCGCCGTTTGGGCCTGCAGTTGAGGCATAGCACTTTTGCGCATAAGCTCTCGCGTTCTCATATATTCTGATGCCAGGAATGTACAGCGCCGAGTTCGCGACAAGGTCGTCTTCGTCGTGCGGGTGTGGAGGCCAGCCGCAGTGATTAGGGTGCATCAACACCATGCTGTCAGTGACCGCGACGAGAGAGGAGAACAGTCCCGCCGAGATGGCGCAAAACTTGAAGATCGCGGCGAATACCATCATGGCAGCACCCGTCTTGTAGCCGCGTCGGCCCGGAACACTCCGCCAGGCTTTGAGGACCGTCGCCATCGATTGCGCGAAGTCTAAGGCTGGTAGGCCCGATCGTAGTAGCGCTTGGTGTTGGTGGTGGAGTGCATTTCGCTCCCTGGGACTTGATTGGTAAAAGTGAAAACAGTAGCAGATGATGTTCCAGAGGTGGCTTAGGGCGAAGGTGACATAGAGAGCGAGGAATGCTATTAGATAGCCCCCAGCTGACGAGGATACTGTGAGGGTTCTGCCAAGGTCTCTGCCTTGACCTGCGAACTTCGTTAGTACCGAATGTCAAACTTCGAGCTGGTGTATAACGAACCCCAGTTGATCCAGAATCCAACATGTATGCTCACGTCGGACATGTTGTGAATGGTTCCGACCCGCCAGTAACGGAGGAACGCAACTCCTATAAGTTGTGGAATCCGTCACAAACAGGAATAATCATTCTCTGTAATCTCGTCTGTTCTGCCCGTCGGCAAGCTGTTGATTTCCCGTTGGCAAGGGGGGTCCGCAACTCTTAAATCTTCTGTGCTCCACGAGAGATCTGATAAAATCACTGGAGCGGTCTGTAGTATTCCCTTGCTTCACTTTTATCATCGCTGTCAGCCATATATATGTATCTACGGCAAGGCTCTGGCTGTCTCATGGGAGCCTTGCCGTACGTAATGACGTCCAGATCCGTTTCTGTTTGAGGCATATTAGACAGACTCGGAGCGCAAGGCTGGGAGGATGCTTCAGCAAAAGGCGTCGATCAACGACGCGCCACAGCGCTAGCACCAGACGCCTTACCGGAGGCTGTGAATCGCGCACTCCGATGATCCAATTGGGCTCGAACGCGAACATCAAGTCACTGAGCTTAGGCAGTGTCTTAGGCACAACGGCCATGCGCGTGGACGTCTTCACTGAACCACTGTTTTCCACTCTTGGATCACACCGAGCCACAGATTCATGTTTACCGGCTTGTGGAATCCCCGGTAAGAGGTTGCTTTGTCTCTTATTCGACATTTTCACTGAGTACCTTTCTCCGATGGACACTTCTTTTCTAATATGTACATGAGTACATTATGGCACTCTTGAACAACATTAACCAGTTTAACTATATTTCAAATTCAGCCTACACTGACACCGACAATGGCCACTATTTCGAGACATCCCATTGCAGCGACAGTTACTTTTGGCTGTACAAACTGCGCCGATAACCAAAGCTCCCACTTTACTTGCAGATCTTGGGTCTCTGAACAAGGAGGTGCAGCAGCTACTCTTCTACTGCTGGATTGCAATTTGCTGGATTTCATTCCGCTGTTCCAGCTTACCAAGTCAGTCCCGGTCAGCCGCACTGATGGCTGCTGTTGCCCTGATTTGGGGAATCGACAACACAGCCACCGGGATGTGGCTCACCGTGTGGTTTTGTCGTTGCTGGCTACGACTCCAGCACCATTTCACAAGCGCCTCGTGACTTGCAGGGCCACTCTCAAATGCCAGAAAAGAGGACAACGTCGCATATTCACATCGATGGCATCAGTGACGGTTGCCTTTTGGCTCTTGGCTCGGTATACTCGGGTCTCATCTGCGACTGGGAAATCCGGCTGGCTTCCATATGTTCCAGCGGAGCCTTGGCATTTGTTTTCGGCTGGGGAGGCCATGTTATCCTTCATCACTACAGCATCTGGTATCATGGGGTGACAGAAAGTGACCCTGAGTAACTGGAAAGCTTGTGAGCATGAGTAAATGGGAGGGTTCAGGTAGCTGGCTAAGCAATGACGCGAAAAGATGGGACTGGTTACTGCGACCAAGGTGACTACCTCACCGCTCACGTGTGTTTGGTAATTTACGTTTTGCTCCTGGGCTCTGGTTCGAACATTCTCAAGCTCCTCTACGACGAAATGGCCCTACGAACTCATCAACACCTTCACTGATGTCTGCGCTCGTCGTTCAGCCCCAAGACCCCCACAAACATGAGTGTGACAGGATCGCGCAGCTGCACGTTCCGTGGCGAACCTTGAGCGCTGCACAGGGCATGACACGATGGCGGTCGATTGCATGGTCATCCAATCGGGGCCTGGATGCAGAGCCTTACGCACGCAGCCGGAAACGTCGAGGAGGCTGTCTAAGGTTGAGCAGACATCGCGGGCAGGAAAAGTGGGGAGATGGAGCTCTCAGAATGCGTGCGATCTCTGGAAGTGGAAGAGATGCGAGGATCACGCAGTGTGGGGGCCACAGATAATGAGAATCACTGAAGAAGACGTAACCAACACAAATATGAAGAATGAGGGACAACAAATTGGCTGCGAAATGGCAGAGAGCAGTCCCTTTGCATGCATTTATACTTCCGATCTGAATGATGTGTGCTTACGGCCACTTACTCGAGCCATGCGCTCACCAAACGCTAATACGTGATAGCGAGCTTCGCTGTGCCAAGACAGGCAATTTCGTCAGTGGAACCCGCGGACGGCGACAGCACGGAAGCCGAGCACGTTTTGTTCCGGATCGTATGACCATCGGACGCGCCCACATATTAAGAGGCTCAAATTCCACCTTTGTCCTTCCCACAAACACTCCGGCACTCATTCGCGTGAAAATCAACCATGGCCCGTCCCCACTCCTACTACCCCGTGGGCGTAGAGATCCCCAACTACGTTCCCAACGAATGGAGCACCCTGGCGCTGGTCTCTACATTCGCCGTTACCTGCACAATCGTCCTATGGGCCGCCAAGACCATCGCGACGAATGCAAACCCTCGCATCACCACTCTTGAACTGTCCAAGGTTCTCTGGTCTACCCTATGTACACCTTGCCTCCCCTACCTATGCACGCCCACCTCAGCAGTACTAACAAAACGGCCAGGCGGCTCAATCCACCTCATCCTCGAAGGCTACTACGCCTTCAACTTCGCTACCCTTCCGGGCTCCCAGCACCTCCTCGCCCAACTCTGGAAAGAATACTCCATGTCTGATTCGC